>CM056588.1:35061929-36304429 GCA_029721435.1 Gymnothorax reevesii
TGCAAATCGCCTTTACTTGAGGAACTCCTTTCGTATTTTCCGTCTGTCTGTGTTTACAGCCTCATTGAAGCTCTGACCTCACTATATCAGACCAGGATTCATCCTTCCTGGGCTGCCCTGACTTTTCGCCGGGTTCTCAATGTTACGCACGGTCAATAAATTGTGTTGTGTTTTTATTCCAACCAATGGTTACATGGTCTTATGTGATCTGGGGACAGAGGTGCTTTCGACACCATGATCCTTGCTCCAGCGTTAATCACCTTTCTGGTAATGACAGTTACCTGGAAGGGATGTTTGAGTATTCGCAGTTAATTGGTCATAATTCACGTGTCATGAAGGCTGGGATCAGTGTTCCTGTTTTAAAGCCTAAGATAAGGATCATTTCCTCGCAGAATTAGTACTTTCTCTCGTTACATGTTCTTTCCATTATGGAGCTCACATATTCCGGCACAAGGCCACGGTGGGCTGGAAGCCATCCAGTGAGAAAGCGGCAGGAATCGATTAGCCAATCCAGTGCTGGAGTCTCACACAATTCAATCAGACAGGCTTACCTGTGTGCAATTTAGGGTCTCAAATTAGCCCGTCAAGCATGTCTTTTGACTGTGGGAGGAATCTGGGGAACCTGGAGGAAACCCTCATGAACACAGGGAGAACATGCAAATGCCACACAGAGGGCCCCAGGCCTGGACTTGAACCCCCGACCTTCTTGCTCTGTGTGACAATACCAAGTTATACCAAGGCGAAGACAGAGAAACGAAAGAATGAAAATTATGCAGCCAGTCAAATTGATCCTTCACTTTTTCATGTTTCATGGATTTAATATGGATTCAGATCCATATTTACGGAATGAAAAAAAAAAAAAAACTTTTCAGCTTTACCCCCCTCAATGTTCTAATTGTTTGCTTTGCTGACGCTAAGATAACTGGATCGCTTTCTGTTTTCCTGAGTCTAGCTACCGCTGGCAGCCTGGCTACTGTCCAAAGCAAAAAACAGCCATAAAAATCCCAGTTTGAACCAGATATAGCCTGAGAATGGTATTGCAATACATCAGGGTGATTTGCAGTCACAATATTCAAGATGAGGTTGGGGAAAAGAATACTGAAGATTTTTTTTTTTTTGTGGTTGCGTCATTTGCTTGCTTTTGGGCTGCGTATTATCAGCTACAGCTGCTAAACTCTCCTCTGTGTGTGAGTCTCTTCGGACTCCTGTTTTTTCTTCAGATGGTGAAATAAATCAGCCCCATTTCCACCTGTGACGGTGTCCTTTCATATTTTGCATAAAATTGTGGTTTACTGGAAATTTGACCTCTTATGGCCAGTGATATGATGGTAAAATAATGAGTACACTATAGCTGCAAAGCTAGAAATCCCCAGCCTTTAAAAGGCTGGGAGAAGCTTCATGGAGCATTTGGGGCATGTAATAATGACAATTTTGATAATTTTTCAGCTGTTTGAACTTGGGTAAATTTTGTGAAGCCCACTCCCTTTGCTGTAATTGGGAGTGTAGTCTATTTATAGGCTGTTGGACCAAAGGAGCCATAGTCCTTTTTTATATATCCATGGGAAAGCACTGAGAAGAGATAAACATACTTGCCTTATATTTTTTATCATTTTTTATCTCTAATCCAGTCTAATCCCAACTCTTCCTTATTCCCTCTTGGTCAGCAGTGTTCGAGGTGCAGGTCCCAGACCTGCCAGTGGTGGCGCTGTATGGAACAGACATTATCCTGAACTGCACCTTCTCTCCCGTCACCCACTTCAACCTGTCAGAGCTCAGCATTTTCTGGCAGCTGGCCGACACCAGGCAAACTGTACACTCCTTTTGGAGCGAGAGGGACCAGCTGGTGGACCAAGGCGAGAGCTTCGCGAATCGGACTAGCCTGTTTCGCTCCGAGCTGGGCTCGGGGAACGCCTCGCTACTGCTGCGCGGGGTGAGGATTACGGACGAAGGGAGCTTCACCTGCTTTGTGAGGGTGGACGAGTACAGTAGCGCTGCCCTGCTGGTGCAAGTCGCAGGTGAGTGTGAGCTGATCAGACAGGTGAGCCGGTAACACCAGGACATTAGGATTTTCACATGCTATCTGTCATACATGCTGCAGTGTATGATGAAGCAGTGGTTCTGAAACTCGATTCCGCGGGGAAGATTCTTTATGCTGATTTTTGTTTCAGATGCAGTTGCTATTCAGAAATTTGTAACAAGCTGTTCATTTTAATTTATCATGCACATTTGGTAATCAGAGGGATCATATACCTTCTTAGACGACAGGATGCCAACATAGTTTTTCAATACCACCAAGATTACCAGTTTTATCTTGTACTTATTGCACTACAGGTGAACATTTACATGAAAAGAGGTAACAAAATTAGTATTATTGGTGTTTTTTTGTTTTTGCCAGGCTACAGTACAGATAAAATAAACACTCTGAGTAAAGGAAAGTAGCTTAAAGGGTTTGTGAACAATAAACTTAATATGTTTTTAAAAAGTGTATTTTGTTTATATAACCTCATTAAAATCAATAAAAATGTATATAGGCAGTTTATCATTTCTAAAAATAAAGAAAATAACGTCTGTGGCTGCACAGCCACAAAGTTAATTAGGTGCCTGTGACGTCATCCGATGACGTCACAGAGGTCTTCATCTTGCCTAGCCGCTATCAAGGTCTATAGTTGAGGTGGTGTTATAGCGTGTCTGATCGTCGGCGTGTGCAGAAAATATGGGTGACTCCGCAGGCACAGGTGAAATAAATCAGAGAGAGAGAGAGAGAGAGAGTGAGAGAGATTTTCCCCACAGACACGTCAAATGTCCTGAGAGAGAGAGAGAGAGAGAGAGAGATGGTCACCGAAATAAACATTTCAACTTAACCTACATGTAGCCTAGAGACAACGAGAGAGCTCAAGTCAAGAACCGAGTTACAGCATTGCATTCCGCAACTCTTGGTGAACTCAAAACACTACAGTACAGAGACTGCTCTGCTTGAATCAGCAACCTATCAGCCAATCAGAAAACAGTATTTCTTGTTGCTAGGTGAAATAGCAGTGCCAAATCACGTTCTTCACTCGCACTCTCAATGTAGTGTATTTTGGCTGAAAACAAACCCTGCTCCGATCCGGTGTCACAGGTGGTACCGCAACATCTCTTGTTTGTGACAGACAAAACGATACAAATGCACAAAAGAATTATTTAATTTAGCCTTTATTATACTGGGGAGTCCCACGGAAATAAAAAAAAAAAAGTACAGGTATGGCTAAACATTATCTTGTTCAAAATCTATCAACTACTCCAGGGGGAAACGCTAGCAAGTTGAAATCAAATTCTTAAGCTTATGTCAAATAGCATTCGCGAATGCCGTAGCTGACCAGCTAACTCATATACATGACGCTTAGCACAGCTGTTATCTGTGTTGTAAAATGCTTGATGTTGCAAAGTAAAAGGAAATATACATGCAACATGCAGATATAAGATAGATAGTTGTATATCGCAACGTTTAATTGCTTGCCTACTTGAGCTACCACTTCTGACAACGAGATGCGACGGATAACGCGGTCAGCTTTCATTCCACAAATAGCCTGCAATGCGCAAAAAACTTCCGCGACCGATCCTGGTGTGCTATCTAGTCATAGAATATTGTAACTGCGTGCATAAATTTGCAGCTCCACGTCCACTGGCGGACACATCTGCACAAAGATACACCTTTGTTCTTTGCGAACGCGCCAAATCCGGATGATCCGTAAATGATGATTCAATTAATATTTTAATTTGAAACAAGTAACCAAGTTGCCAAGTAACCAAGTAACGAAGTGAAAGTATACTTTTTATCTTTTAAATGTAGTAGCGTAAGAGTCCCTGTTTAAAAAAAAAAAGGTAATGTACAAATCCTCAAAAAAAAAAAAAGCCAAAAACCTGAAGTGCTGAAACGAAGTACAGGCACTTAAATTGCACCTTTGAAAACGGGATTATCAACCCCCCCCCCAGAGAAAATCTCACGCGAGCCTGCATTCAAAACTTGAGAGCCCTGTGTTTTCATCAATGCGATTTTCACCCGGCTCTTGGAGCGGAGCCGCATGCGTATTTTTCCAATTAATTTCACAATAATAGCGTAGTTTAGCCATTTATATGGAAACACTGAGGACGCACCATGGGCCGCATGCGATGTTCCGTGTCTGCCCCGCAGCCTGTCGCAACCGGACTTCAGTCGTATTAATGGAAACATAGCTTTATAGGCTGCCCCGGGTCATCAATTAAGACCTCTCTGACGTCACTCGGGTCATGTGACCTTGGTTCTTGCATAAACGCTACAGGGCGCACTGTCGTGTGCATTTGGCCCGAGAAAAACATTATTTTGAAAAATATGTTTCCAAAACACACATATTTTGTATTTTTACTATATATATATTGGATTTTATGTAATAAATGCAGTTATGTAAAATTTGTTCAGAAACCCTTTAAGCCAAAGGTTCAGCAACTATTCTGAAGAAAAAATGAAACTTTTGTGTTTGTCAGCTCTGAAAATCTATTTCTGAGGCCCTCAAACTCCCTCCGAAATTAAAGCCATTTTGTTAAGATTGACCCCCCCTTCCCTAAAATAGGCTAAATTTCAGGAACTGGCAATAATTGAGCTGAAATATTTGACCTCAGTACTGCCAATGCATATCTCTTGAAATGTACAAAGTTTTATCAAAATCAGAATTTTGATGTGGGTTGAGTTGATACGGAATGACCCTTGGACAAGATAGATCACAGAAGAATAAATTATAATTAAAAGTCAGGGTATAAAACCAGGATATAAGCTAGAAATCTATCTATCTCACACACACACATGAAAAGTACACAGACTGCCAGATTAGACAAGCAAATTAAGCTTTTCAATGGCAACTGAAATAGAAGAAGCTCTGGCACGTTTCGTTTTGGTTCGAGGCATTCTGTAACGTCGGCCAGAAGAAAAGAGTCAAAACTAAACAAAGAGAGGATGGTCAGGACAAGTCAGGATTGGTTGGGCTTCACTGACAACATAAGAAATTATCCTGCTGATGACCCTGCGGCTCTCCGATTGCCTCACTGCTACTTTTACCAGCTTTGCGAGCCTGTTTTTGCTGGACAATATAAGACAACCAAACCATGCAACAATACAATTTGTCAGGACGCTTTCAATAAAACAAAATCATCAAAACATGGCACACTTTGAACGTGTTCATCTTTCTTAGAAAATAGAGATCCTGTTTGACCCTTTTGCAGCATTAGTGTTGGGTTCAAAACTTAGTGAGTTATCAATCATGATTCCCAAGTATTCATATTGAGGAACAATCTCAACATACATATCATTGATAACAGTATGTCTAACACTGGGTTGTGACCTACAAAAATCAATAATCATGTCTTTAGTCTGAGACACATTAATCTGTAGGTAAAAATCTTTGCACTTGGTGCAAAAGTCATCAACTGCAGGGCCATGCTCACAATCATCATTAGTTAAAAGGCTTACAATTACTGTATCATCTGCATATTTCACTAAATGCCTGTTTTTGTAAGAGCTCCTACTGGCATTAGTGTACAAAATGAAAAGTAATGGAGACAGAACGCAGCCCTGCGGGGAACCTGCGGAAGAGAACAATTTAGAAGTGAAGGTGCCATTAACCCTGACGCATTGTGACCTGTTTGACAAGAAATCATCTATCCGGCCAACAAGATTTAAGTTCAAGTTAAAATGAGATAAGAGTTTCTCAGCAAGTAGGTATGGCTGAATTGTATAAAAGCTGACGAGAAATCAATGAACATGAGCCTGGCACGAGTTTTTCAGACTTCCAGGTGTAGAACTAAAAAATTTAATAGTGTTAAGGTTGCATCTTCAACACCTCTGGCTGCCCTATAGGCAAACTGTAGTGAGTCCAACTGTTCCTCCACCTGTCTGAGTATCTCATGCTTAGTTTCTCAAATGTTTTCATCACCAGTGAGGTGAAAGCCACTGGCCTGAAATCATTCAAGTTAATGGGATTATTGCATTTAGCAACAGGAACGATTGTGGCATGTTTCCACACCTTAGGAACTCTCTGCACTAAAAGAGACTCAGTAAAAATTTATTGGAAAATACTGCTAAGTTGCACAGCACAGGACTTGAGCACCCGACCACAAAAATTTTCTGGACCTGGGCTTTTATTGACCTTAGTTTATTTAAAGAGTTTAGCAACTGTTTGGACGTCAATCTTAAAAATAGATGTATCTTTCACAGCTTTGCAGAAATTGCTGGTTTGCTCAAGAAAGTCATTGGAGTTAAATCTCAAATAAAAACTATTAATTTCATTTGCAAGATGAGCAACGGAAGTTAAACCATTCAAAGATACAGAATTATTACTTTTAAGTTGACCTGTCATCAATTTCATGCCATCCCCTCTGGATTCAAGTCTTTCCTTGTATTTAAGTTTAGCCTGTGCAATTTCAGATCTAACTGCTTTTCTAATATCAGCATAAGCAGTTTTATCCCCACCTCTAAAAACAGCCTTTCTCTCCCTGAGCAAAATGTTCAGGTCTTTGGTGATCCATGGCTTATTATTTGGATATGAAACAACAGATTTTTTGGGGAGCACAGTATTAACACAGAAAGAGATATAGCTGCACACTACATCTGTAAGTCCGTTAATGTTGTCAAATGCTTCCTGAAAAACGGACCTGTCTGTGCAGTGAAAGCATCCCTGAAGGGCAAGAGTGCAGTCCTCACTCCACACCTGGACTTCCCCAGTCTGCACCTTGTCTCTTTGCAGCACAGTCATGTACGAGGGGAGCAGTTGCATCGCGTTGTGGTCAGAGGATCCGAGAGAAGGACCAGCGACCAACTTGCTGGCCCCCTTTATAGAGCCATAACACAGGTCCAATGTCCTTTCACCGAGAGTGGGACAGCTGACTCACTGACTAAAGCTGCTGAGAGACTTTTTGCGCTTCACATGATTAAAATGACGCCGAAAGAGAGATGGAGCATCCGGTGAAATAGACTGAAGTTGCTGAGACACTGAAAAGATGACATCAATTGCTGTTTTAGCGTCCGCTCTCGGATGAATATACGTATACCACAGTTAGAAATACAACCCCAATTCCGAAATAGTTTGGATGAAGTGTAAATTGTGAATAAAATCAAAATGCAATGACTTTCAGATCACATGAGCTGATATGTTATTTACAATTGAGCATAGATAACATTTCAAATGTTGAAACTTAGACATTTTACATTTTTATCCACAAAATGAGCTAATTTAAATTTTTATTGCGGCAACAGGTCTTAAAAAAGTTGGAACATAGGCAAAAAAGGACAGAAAAAGGAAAAAGCAATTATTATAGAAGAGAATCAGCTGAAAGAACATTTAGCAAGTAATTAAGGTAACTGGCATCAGGTGTGTAACATGATTGGCTATAAAAGGGATGTCTTAGAGAGGCTGAGTCTCTCAGAAGTAAAGATGGCCAGAGGCTCTCCAACCTGTGAAGGCTTGTGTAAAAAAATTGTGGAATATTTTAAAAACAATGTTCCTCAACGTCAAATTGCAAAGGCTTTGTATGTCTCATCATCGACAGTGCATAACATCATCAAAAGATTCAGAGAAACTGGAAAAATCTCTATGCATAAGGGACAAGGCCGAAGACCTTTACTGGATGCCCGTGGTCTTTGGGCCCTCAGACGCCTCTGCATCACTCACTGGCATGATTCTGTCATTGACATTACTAAATCGGCCCAGGAATGCTTTAAGAAACCACTGTCTGTAAACACAGTCCGCCGTACCATCCACAGATGCCACCTAAAACTCTATCATGCAAAAAGGAAACAATAGTTGAGCATGATCCAGAAGCACTGTCTTGTTCTGTGGGCCAAGGCTCATTTTAAATGGACTGTAGCTAAGCGGCAAAGTGTCCTGTGGTTAGACAAGTCCAAATTTGACATTCTTGTTGGAAATCATGGGCGTCTTGTCCTCTGGGCTAAAGAGGCGAAAGACCACCCCTCCTGTTATCAGCATTCAGTTCAAAAGCCAGCATCTCTGATGATATGGGGCTGCATTAGTGCATATGGTGCAGGACACTTGCATGTTTTAAAAAGCACCATGTATGCTGAAAGGTATATAAAGGTTTTAGAACAACATATGCTCCCCTCCAGACGACATCTGTTCCAGGGAAGGCCTTGTGTACAAACCCAAAACCAGTGAAGTTGGTTATGTAAATCGTAGATAAAAACAGAATACAATGATTTGCAAATCCTTTTCAACTTATATTCAATTGAATACACTGCAAAGACAAGATGTTTAATGTTCAAACTGAGAAACTTTATTTTTTTTTTGCAAATAATTATTAACTTAGAATTTAAAGGCAGCAACACATTGCAAAAAAGTTGGCACAGGGGCCTTTTTACCACTGTGTTACATCACCTTTCCTTTTAAGGACACTCAGTAAACGTTTGGGAACTGAGGAGACCAATTTTTGAAGCTTTTAAGGTGGAACTCTTTCCCATTCTTGCTTGATGTACAGCTTAAGTTGTTCAACAGTCCGGGGTCTCCGTTGTCGTATTATACGCTTCACAATGCGCCACACATTTTCAATGGGAGACAGGTCTGGACTACAGGCAGGCCAGTCTAGTACCTGCACTCTTTTACGACGGAGCCATGCAGAATGTGGCTTGGCATTGTCTTGCTGAAATAAGCAGGGGCATCCATGAAAAAGACGTTGCTTGGATGGCAACATATGTTGCTCCAAAACCTGTACATACCTTTCAGCATTAACGGTGCCTTCACATATGTGTAAGTTGCCCATGCCTTGGGCACAAATACACCCCCATACCATCACAGATGCTGGCTTTTGAACTTTGCACCTATAACAGTCAGGATGGTTCTTTTCCTCTTTGGTCCGGGGGACACGACGTCCACAGTTTTAAAAAACAATTTGAAATGTGGACTCGTCAGACCACAGAACACTTTTCCACTTTGCATCAGTCCATCTTAGATGAGCTTGGGCCCAGCGAAGCCGGCGGCGTTTCTGGGTGCAGTTGATAAATGGCTTTCGCTTTGCATTGTAGAGTTTTAACTTGCACTTGCAGATGTAGCGACGAACTATAGTTACTGACAGTGGTTTTCTGAAGTGTTCCTGAGCCCATGTGGTGATGTCCTTTACACACTGATGTCGGTTTTTGATGCAGTACCGCCTGAGGGATCGAAGGTCACGGGCATTCAATGTTGGTTTTCGGCCTTGTTGCTTACGTGCAGTGATTTCTCCAGATTCTCTGAACCTTTTGACGATATTACGGACCGTAGATGATGAAATCCCTACATTTCTTACAATAGCTCGTTGAGGAATGTTGTTTTTAAACTGTTCGACAATCAGCTCACGCATTTGTTCAGTAAGTGGTGACCCTCGCCCCATCCTTGTTTGTGAATGACTGAGCATTACAGGGAAGCTGCTTTTATACCCAATCATGGCACCCACCTGTTTCCAATTAGCCCGTTCACCTGTGGGATGTTCCAAATAAGTGTTTGATGAGCATTCCTCAACTCTCTCAGTCTTTTTTGCCACTTGTGCCAGCTTTTTTGAAACATGTTGCAGACATCAAATTCCAAATGAGCTAATATTTGCAAAAAATTACAAAGTTTACCTGCTCGAACATTAAGTAACTTGTCTTTGCAGTGTATTCAATTGAATATAGGTTGAAAAGGATTTGCAAATCATTGTATTCTGTTTTTATTTACGATTTCACAACGTGCCAACTTTTGGTTTTGGGTTTTGTATTTCAGTAGGACAATGGAAAACCATGTACTGCAGCTATTACAACAGCTTTATTTCGTAGCAGAAGAGCCTGTGTGCTGAACTGGCCTGCCTGCAGTCCTGATCTTTCACCGATTGAGAACATTTGGCACATAATTAAACGAAAAGTTTGTCAAAGGAGACCCAAAACTCTCCAGCAGCTGGAAGCCTGTATTAAACAAGAGTGGGATCAAATTCCAATGGCTAAACTCAAGAAACTTGTCTCCTCAATGCCCAGACGCCTCCACTCTGTATTAAAAAGAAGAGGGGAGGGATGATACACCATGGTAAACAGGCCCCTGTCCCAACTTTTTTGAGACCTGTAGCAGCCATCAAAATTGAAATGAGCTCATTTTGTGGAGGAAATTGTAAAATTTCTCAGTTTCAACATTTGCTATGTTGTCTCTGTATTGTGAATGAAATATTGGCTGGTGTGATTTCGAAGTCATTGCGTTTTGATTTTATTCACTACTCTTTGTCCGAACTATTTTAGAATTGGGGTTGTATCTGAGAAAATTTCCTCAGCAAGTTAAAGAGTCTGACTGATATCGACAGCAGCTCAATGTCCGGTAGGCAGAACCGTACTCTTTCCGTGACATTATTTCACCATCTGGGGTTAATGTACATACAAACACCCCCACTATGTTTTCTGCCAGGAGTTTTCTGCATAAAAGCATCAATGCAAAGACATCATACTCACCACTGCCAGAGAATAGCTCTGTAGCTTGGTCAACTGTAAGGTTATGTGACTGAGATCCAAGAAGAAAGTCCCGAGTGTATTGTATCCTGTTAGTGTGAAAGTTAACAAACAATCCCAGAGCGAGGTTCAGCGTGGCTGCAAGGAGCAGTAAAAAAATCTACGTCCATCTTCACTCGAACACGGGAAAAACATACAAAACTGCATCCATGAGGTGGTACCGAGTTTTACTTAAAAGTCTGCGGCATATGTTGGTAAAAAACAAGTAAAAGACAATTAAAATACAGAACGCCCAACAGCTGCTGCAGGGTTGCCACAAGAGCAGTGCCTCCTAGCCCCTCTCTGACCAATGCGACCATGTGCTTTTGACCTTCTTATACTCTCCCCGAGACATTTATGGCCAACAGAGAGATGTTTTTTAACCCTAAATTGTACCACATAGCAACCCCTGAAAACTGTAGTCCGTGCCCCAAATGCTTTTCTTAATACTAGAGAAAATAGGTGCTGCAGACGCCAGTAGCTATGGAGAAATTTCCATAATGAGAATCAGATTGATCAGCACTGGTTTTGGTCTCCAGCCTAGGTCACTGGGGTCTGGATTGATTTTTTTTAATTCAAGTGCTTGATGACCTCTGCAGGGTGGAATAAAAATAATCTCCGTCTATATTCCAGTCATTGCAGCTGAGTGCTATTGGGAAGCTTTTATGCACAGTAATTCATGAAATCAATTATTACCTTTCGACTTAAATTGCAGCCTTCCGCTTTTATATTATACCTAATTTAGAGATGTTAATGCATTTGAACCCTTTAGGATCCTGTTTCTTTCCCCATTTGTCAAGACAGAAAAATGATTACAAATTGGCCTTTTCAGTTTGCCGGATTGATGTTTTGGCTGTCGTTTAGGATTAGCATTGCAGTCCATCTACCTGCATTGCATTCAGAAATTGGAACGTGCCCCTGTTAAAATCTCTCTGTTGGTTAAACTGAAAAAAGAAAGCCTTTATCCCAATCTGGCATCTGTCTTTATCAAGCGAGACTGCGTGTCAAAAAGAGCTGAAACGAACAAGAGAAACCGTACATCAAAGAGAGCTGAAATGGATAAAGCTGGGTTTCCATAGAATTTCACTGGTCACGTGTCAGGATTCACATTTCACGATTCACTTTGATGATGGTCTCCACTAAGTTCTCGTACACTGTGTTCATTTGTAATTTCATTTATTTGCGACAATATTGGGTTAATTCTCGGCACAGCCCATGCAGCAAAAACCTACAATATGTCTGTCACCAACATACTTCATACGTACCAGTTTTTGTGTTCAGTGAGGTTGATTTCACTAATCCAAATGTACTTTTGCCGGGAAACAAGGATAAATAGCTTTCCACAGGCACACATATGGATCAGGAAGTGCAAATGAGCTTGCAATTACCTGACTCATCTCCTGCATGCAGTTCGCCCGTTCACGTCAGCAAAAAACGGGCATGTTCAGTCCTTCATTCACGCGTGACCTGTGACATATAGGCGAAAGATGAACACCGCCTGCACGTTGAAAATTACTTGTTTACTCCTGGGTTCACGCGTGAATCGAGAAAAGTGAACTGTGAAATCTGAAAAGTGAGTTCTATGGAAACCCAGCCTACAAGAGACCATATGAGAGAGAACTGACATGCACAAGCGAAACTGTATCCCAGAGAGGACTGAAATGAACAAGGGATGCATCAAAGAGAAATGAAGCATCAAGATAAACAATGTATCAAAGACAACTGAATTAACTAGAGAAACTATATCAAAGAGAACTGAAATGAACAAGAGGAACCACATGTTGAAAAGAACTGACATTAACAAGAAAAATCCTATATCAGAGATAATTAAATGAACAATAGAAACTGTTTATCTAAGAGAACTGAAATGAACTTGCTTTACTCCCTTACCTTCACTGTCCCCTTCACCCTTTTCTTGTGACGATTTGATTGGTTTGGGGACTGAGTGTAGCTTTAGCACTGCTGCATTTCTGTTTACATTTTAACCTCGAGAGACCAGTGAAGTGAGAGATCCTTTGAGTTAGAAGATTCACCTCTCACCTGGGTAAAACTTCTTCGAGAGCCTGATCAATTCAAACAGTGCCGGGCAGTAGATTTCCCAGAAGACCTGTGGACTGTATACTCTTCCTGTCTGCACTGCCTGGGAGCGGTTTATCATTCATGCAGTGCCATTGGGTGGATGAAAAATTTGAGCTACTGTATCACTGCTTTCTGCACTCAGTCCATGTTCAGGGCTGAGTCAATGTGCAGCCCCCTCACAGCCTATTCCAGCCTTTCTGTCGTCCAGTACATTTATTTCCACGTGTCACTGGTGACTGTGATCAATCTGCACCTGTACCTTGCCGCAATCACTCTTTTTAATGGATTTTTCCACGTGTTCGTCTTCCAGCTCCATACTCCAAACCTGAGGTCACGCGGGGGGCCGACTCGAACCTGCGGCCGGGCGACGAGGTGTCCCTGACTTGCGAGGCGCATGGCGGGTACCCCGAGGCCAGCGTGGTGTGGCTGGACGGCAGCGGGCGCAACCTGACGGAGAACGTGACCACCTCGGTGGTGGCCAATCAGGAAGGCCTTTACAGCCTGCACAGTGTCCTCAGGGTGGTGGTGGAGCCCAATAACACATACAGCTGCAGGCTGCTGCACCCCCTATTGGCAGAGGAGGGCCATGCGTACGTCACCATCACAGGTGAGGAGGGCGTCATCCTAGATAGTCTTGCACCAGTTAGACGGGTGAGTATTTTAGGCCACGTTTTATTTTTACACGCGTCACGGATAGACTTATCTCAGTTAGATGCATCCCCGAGTGACTGTTATAATTCTTGTAAAGGATAACCACTGTATTTTTTGGGAATTTTTAATTGGAAGCCACTGACTTGACAATAGGTACACCTTTAAATTAAGGCTATGGAAGAGTTTATAATCTAGGCTATGGGATCTACGGGTTGCGTTTAACTGGTTCGCATCTATCTTAGCGCATCTTAATTAAAACCGTACGGATAGTGATGTGTACTTCATGATCACAGGGGAGGTGATTATGCTTCCCTGGGGCAGGTACAGAACAGTCTGTAAGCATATTTGCAGACACTGTAGCTCCCAAAAAGATCAGCTAAAATGTATGTAAACCCTCTCAAATGAAACAGTTTGAACTTTGACCTTATATTTATTCTTTCATTTATGTTTGCATGAGTACAGAGCCAGAACGACTCAAAACATTGCGTCACTGGCAGAATACTTATGGCCTGTAGTGTGTGATATTGCAGCAAATGATTTTGCTCCACATTGAAAGCTTTGACGGCACTTTTATTTCACTCTAAAGACCAAATCATGGCATTAGCTCTCAAAGCATCTAATTATTAGGAACACAAATTTCTGCCTAATTAAGTTTGAAATTTGACTCGGGAAATTTCAAATTGTACATCATCTTGACCAGTGGCGGTTCTAGAGCCGAGGTCGCAGACACGTCCCTTCATAACAATTAGTCCTGGCTAGTTCTGAATCATTTTCCTTTACTGACGCGTTTTCCAATTATCGTAATTGGCAACTGAAGACACGGTTTCTCTCCATATGCAATAGAACAGCGATGAAATCATGGGCGAAATTCAGTACAGTGGCGGAACCAAAACTGAGAATTGTGTCAAAACATCCGTCTAAAACAGTTATTAGTCCTGACCTGTTTTCAGGATTAACTAAAGGTTCACTCCAAGAGCACTCCACGCTTAACAGATGCTGCCCGATTACATAAGAAGACAGTCATTCATCTGGACGCGTATTTGCTGTATTTAAATCAACGTTATCCAAATTTGAATACCTGTAGACTCTCACGCAAATAGCTTGAGCAGCATTCTGCCTATTTAACTGCTGAGTGCCACTTTTTTTTTTAAAATCTCAACCCACGTACTACCGAGAGTGAAAGGCGGTATTTCATTGGAACGCAGACCTGATCAATCAACTCGAAGCACTGGCCTATTAATAAGTAAATTATTTTTCAGTACTGAATTTCGCCCATGATTTCATCGCTGTTCGATCGCATATGGAGAGAAACTGTTTCTTCAGTTGCCAATTACGATAACTGGAAAACGCGTCAGTAAAGGAAAGTGATTCAGAACTACCAGGACTATTTATCATAAAGGGACGAGTCTGCGCCATCCCCAATTCCCAGTTCTAGAACCGCCACTGATTTGACTTCACAAAACTTTGGCTGTGTCCAACTCCGTCACCCTCTTGAGCATCTGCGTTCAGTGATAAAACCTCTGCCAAACTAGAAGATTTTTCTAATAATTGGAAGTGGTTTTTAGTTTCAGCAGCCAAAGATTTCAGCCAACCAATAATAAGAAGACAGTTGAAACATGTGATATACTAGCAGAGGCTTTTGTACAAAATCTCTACAAACACTACGCAGTGGAAGCCAGAATGCCCAAAGAGGAAAACGACAAATGAGGAGCTGAAAAGGAGCTGCGTGAAAGGAAAACCCGCTTGCTCACACTGTGTAAGAACAAGAAATTAGGGGCTTAATTTTCTGTGGCGAGAACAAATCTGTTTATTCAATCCACTGTTTATTTGGTGATACCTGATGGCTCGGAAATCTTAACTGGTCTCTCGCTGCTTCGCCCTTTTTAGATGTTGAGTAGTTTTTTAGATGGAATGTAAATCAGTTTTGCTTTTAGCGCTGAAATGAGGGATGCTGCCAATTCCCAAGTAAAATATAGAGCCTTTATTGCCTTCTGAATGAGGGTATTAAGGTGTGTTTTTTGCAAAGTAAAACAGCCTCTGATTCTCTGTTCCCTTTAAATCATTTAAGGAGTAAGGTCATGAATGCCTGATTAAAATATTCCTCAGAGAAAATGCCAATACTGGATTAGAATGTTTGATTGACAAGGCGGGGCTCAGGAGTCGGGCACAGACAGGAGTGTAAGTTTCACACAGTTGAATGAAGCCAAAGTCAGGGTCAGAATGTCGAGTTGAAAACTAGGGGTAGGACTGCAGTACAGAATCACTGGGCACACATTGTAGTCATAAACAGGCAGAAATCCAAAAACCCAGCCGATCTGAATGCGGTACAGGGACAGAGACAGAATCCGAAAAACAGCGATCATGCAGAATTGAAAATGGAGGGCAAACGAACACAAATCCAATCTTGTAAACTGTAACAAAGGAAGTCAAAGCGCTGGACCTCAAACTTGTGGGGACAAAGACTTTAAGTAACAGGACAGTGACAAACTCGCAACCAAAGTGAGACAGCCAAGAGCTTAGATAGAGGAGGAGGTGACTGGGGAAACAAGAGACGAGTGGAGTTGAAGCAGGAGAGGGCAGAGGGGGGCGTGGCCACAAACAAGGTAATTTGAACAACGAGGAAACTGAGCAGGGAGGGCGAGGCACACATGTCCACAATTAACGTCAATCAAATTGACTCGCGTCCCTTTAAAATTCCTACCGAATACTATATCAAGTGTATAAAGTCTGCTTTGCTCTTGCATCCATTCCTTAGTGTCCAAGTAAAAACATTTTCTGCTCAGCAGGACCCTGTACTTACCAGGACTGAGCGAGCTTTGTGCGCATTAGAGCCTCTGATATTCCTTTGAAGTGCGCACGGCTGACGCAGGCTTGTAAATAAAGCGGGATTTACTTCTCGGCCGTATTTCCAAACTCTAGGGTCCTGCTCCGGCTCTGCCTGTCCCTAATGGACGCAGTTTTCAGTGATATGGGCTATAAATAAACGCAGCTGCTTGGATCCCCTGATTGTGAAGCACGTAAAGGTCGCAGGTAGCTTTCTCCTTCAGCACTGATTCCGTGGAACCGCTGCCGTTCCAGCATTCTAGGAAATTACTGTGCTGGCCCCAGCTAAAGGGTGTGATAGCATGCCGGGTGCGTTTGTGTGTGTGTGTGTGTGTGTGTGTGTGTGCGCGTGTGTAGGCTTGTGTGTGTATGTGTTATAGGGCCATTTCTCCTCCTGCTGCTGCTAAAACACTTCCTGCAGGTGAGAAACTGACGGCTGCTGACAGCTAACTGAGCCCGGGCCTTCACACCACTCAGATTTATTGCATTAGCCATATGTGTGCTGGCACTAGCCATATGCGTAGCTGTGTAAGTGGTTGTAAATGGTGCCCCAGTCTGAGAACAATGAACATCAGACAGGGTCTGTGGAAACTCAATCACCCCGCCGAGCGTCAGGAGCCAGAGCTCTTCAGCTTCATAGAGTCTCCATCTTCTGCAGCTAGTGCGCCCTGTGTCATGATATGCGCTTTGTTTGCAATAGAACAAAAGGTATATCAGACCAAACGACTCTGCTTTTGAAAGATAATCTTTTTCTGGCTGGAATTGTGGAGATTGTGGTTACCTGGAAGGCAAGGGTGTAACAGTTTGTTTGTTATTGGAAGGACAGAAAAACTGAAATGCTCGTGTCTACAAGAAAGCATTTTATTTTTTATTTGTGTTATTTTTATCACAACACATTATTGGGAGGGACTAAATCGAGTTAATTTTATACTGGGGGAATGAGTAACCCCATCCTCCCAGAATACACCATTGCTCATAGGACAAAAATGCAAATATTATAACCGAAGTAGCCCTCGTCTGTGCAGTTAAACCTTCTCTCAAAGCATAGGGTGCACCCTTTGAAAACTGCACCCTGCAGTTTTAGGGGTCATCACTTAATTGCATCAGCCAAACTGATATGATATCATTTCATCTCTATTAAACAGCTTTGCTTTAAGCGAGTCATTACTGGTTTCCCTAACCTTGACTCTAGCTCCTAACCCTAAACCTAGCTCCAAACCTAACCCTAACCCTAAATTTAACCTTATCCCTGACTCTAAATGTTAGTTTGTCGAATGAACGTGAGTAATGACCCCTAAAAAAGCAGCCTTTGAAGGACGCAGCCTACGCTTTGTTAGACTGAGGGTTGGTCGTTTTCTTTCCTAATGAAGGGAGCAGATGTTGGCACTGTGTTAGCAAGCAAATAGAAACTTTATTTCTACATGCTACTGGATAGAAAAAAACTACTCTGATATTGCAGTGATCTATTGTTTGTTAACAATGGCTGTGCGTTGAGCAGCTGTGCTGAGATATTTGGCAGAGTTCAGCAGCACTTAACCCCTTTGCGCAGAAGCCAAATCTGGCTATTTAGGTGTTACCTGATTTAAGGCTTTATAATTCAAGATTGCAGCTATACAGACAGAACAATTGAGTCTAGAAACTTGAAGCATTTAGACTCCCATTGTATTTCAGTTTATTTTTATGATTTTGGTGGAGAAAAGGGGCTGCAAACACAGAAAATCTTCATGAAAATTCAACTTTGAATTAGCAAAAAAAAGTATACTGCTAATTGAAAAACTGCTGGGGCCTAAAACTATGCATTTCTGGAATCATAAACTTCTTGACCACATGTACAATTCATCTTGAACATTACATTCTAGATTACCCGCTTGCCATGAGCCAAATTAGACAGCTATTCAGGTGTCTCCCCAAAGTCTGAGATTCATCAAAATGGTTCACTGTCAAATCATACATTAATCATATATTCAACACAAATTAACTTTTGGGGCATCAAATTCAGCATGAACTAATGATTTTCTGGCTGAGTTTAGCATGAATTTATCAATATTAGTGCAGTTGAACATCATTGGTCACCAGTAACCTCTCCAAACACAAAACATGCCTTTTCTCCATAATAAAGTTAACAATATTGTCCATTTTTCTTCAAAGTCCCCCATGCATTAAATAAAGTGCTGATTAAACAGCCATAACATTCACGCTGCAATGAAAAGCTAACTGCTGTCACATCCAAGCTCATAACCTTACACCTTATATGGGTAAAAACTCACTAACTCAGTAATACCTGAATTCTGAAATATACCTTATTTTAACAGAATAGAAATTTCACTTTCAGGAAAAATCAAACGACATATGCCTCCATATTCAACAGAATGGTGTAATGAACGTACCGAGGGATCTACCGACGTGCGTGGGCTGCAAGCGTTTGGAGAAACGGAAACCTCGGAATTCGAGGTCTTTAAACGCGGTATAAATTATACAGCAAAAAGCCATATTGAGCAAAATGCAAACAGACTAGAAGTATAACCTGTTTTCTTCATTGATGCCCTCCTCCAGAGACAGATGTATCGGGTTGAAGGAACCCTCCAGTACTGTTTCATTCGGAATAATTCCCATTGACCGCGTCCATACAGCATGTATCTCGTAAATGAAACTGAACACTTCAGGCCGGTTTCAGGTGTCCTTGTTTCTTTGATATCGCATCATTTTCAGCTGCGCAACCGTGGCCAACATTCGAAGAACACAACCGACCTTACTTTTATGCTTAGCTTTTTATCCTATTCTTATTGTCCGATCAATGTATTTCAGTTATTGGGGAAAGCTTAAACACTCGGGAATTGGATAAGAAACGAGTCTATCAATACATCATTAGCGGGGAAGCTTCACGAGGGCGTGAACTATAACTGTAGAGTTACGCAGATGAATCTGAGTATATAATTGAGTGACTGGCTATCGACACCAGTACTTGGGTGGATAGAAGGGAGCGCTGAATTTGTTAATGGAGGAATCTACGTGTTAATCCATGGGTGGGAACTACGCATATTTTGTGTGTGGTGATTGTAATTCACAGTGGAATGTGAGAGAATCAATACAATGTCGTATTTTTTGCTTCACAAAACGTATTTTTTTAACTACTAGTTGGAATACTGTTGGCTCACTGTAGCTAAAATGGTTGCTACAGAGTACTAAGTTTTTTTATGTCGCAAATGATAATTTTATTAAACCACTGGATTGATACTATGGGCAAGGATATTGACCAGTTTGCACATCAGGCTTAGCTGAGGAGTTTAATTCATGCAACTCCTGAAAAACAGGGATTGGAGGGAAGTTTTCCATGCTCTAAATCGTGTTTCAGCTCTGCCTGCTTGGGAAAATTCAAGCGCTGATCTGGGGGTGCCATCTCGTGGTCGAGTCCTGTAACTAAGTGCTTAAATTTGCAGGTCTATAGACGCGAGCGTCTTCATCTGCAGAAAGGGGTTAATGAGATATTTCCACTCTATTTCTTGATAAATTCAAGAATAGCTGCAAAAGCCTGTACTTTTAAGTCTCGCTGATTGTGATCTCATCTATGAGCAAAATAGTCTTGATATACTGTATATAGAGAAAAAATGCTGGATAGTCATCAGACCTACTAAATAACAGGTAATACCATTAGCAAGGCTGAGTCTCAGACAGAGGGGAGATGGAGTCTCAGACAGAGTGAATATGGAGTGGGAATATGGAGTCTCAGACCGAGGGAATATGGAGTCTCAGACCGAGGGAATATGGAGTCTCAGACAGAGGGGATATGGAGTCTCAGACAGGGAATATGGAGTCTCTGACAGAGGGGAGTTGGAGTCTCAGACAGAGGAGAGTTGGATTCTCTGACAGAGGGGAGTTGGAGTCTCTGACTGAGGGGAGTTGGATTCTCTGACAGAGGAGAGTTGGAGTCTCTGACAGAGGGGATTTGTAGTCTCAGACAGAGGGGAGTTGGATTCTCTGACAGAGGGGAGTTGGAGTCTCTGACAGAAAGGAGTTGGATTCTCTGACAGAGGGGAGTTGGAGTCTCAGACAGAGGGGAGTTGGAGTCTCTGACAGAAAGGAGTTGGATTCTCTGACAGAGGGGAGTTGAAGTCTCTGACAGAGGGGATTTGGAGTCTCAGACAGAGGGGAGTTGAAGTCTCTGACAGAGGGGATTTGGAGTCTCAGACAGAGGGGAGTTGAAGTCTCTGACAGAAGGGATTTGGAGTCTCAGACAGAGGGAAGCTGGAGTCTCTGACAGAGGGAATATGCATGTACAGTCTGTTCTGATCTCCATGGCTTCTTGTATGTGGAACATGTTGTGTAAAGTGGTACCTGCCAGTGCTAGAGCTCACTACAGCATTTGGGGGGGGGGGGTATTTAAACTCAAAGCACTGCATTACTCCTCAGTGTTCGCTCAGCTCCTTCATAGACCTCATTTAAATGCGATTAATGAGCCCTTTGGAGAGGCAGAAAGCAGCAGCACAGATGAATGTGTTGTCAGCAAAGCAGTGGCTGGGCTGCTCCCCTGATGAAACTCTGTATTAATTAGTGTCCAATGCAGAGCAGCCGCTCAGTCTGTCGCCGCACAGTGAGCGTGCTCTTCCTTTCAATGCAGCACCACCGCGCTACAGACAATGGCTCTAGCCCTGCAAAGTCATTTTTGGGATGTAAACCAGCGCAAGCGAGGCACAGAGCATTTTTCTCCAGAACTCTGAACCCTGCCTTAGTGTGTTACTTAGGCACTGCAGTTAACTCTGAGGAAAACATCTGGTTGACTAGGCTCTGTAATTGGAGCATCAAACGTCTCTTCGATGATTGATGCATCATGGGTGTGCGGATGTAAAATCTTCTCTTTTTTTTCTACGGAGAAGAATGAGTATTTCCTCCAAATCAAAGATTGACTATTGATTGACATCCTTTCCATATTTAGGTTCAGGAGAGCTGATTCTGCCGCTGTATTTGGCAAATAATGCGTGCGGCACACTCTCTTCCCTTTATCACCCGGGACTGTAGCGTTGCGTTATGTTTACTGTGGCAGTAAAAAGGTGAAGCACTCTTCAGTCACCAGTCAGCTGCCTTTTGATTTTTGATTTTTTTTTTTTTACCAGACAGACTATTAATGGCAACAAGAGCTTCACTGCATTCTGTTTAATGAGCCCCTGTTCAGTCCTTTCTGCAGGCCCGCTTCCGCTAGGGCCGCGCTTCAGCTCCCGCCTCGTAATATAAAATCACATCAGTTGCAGAAAAATTAGGTTATAAAATACCCATGGAGAATACTTGGCTGCAGCTTCAAAAGGATATTCAGTTTCATTATCTGTATCTGTTCCTGTTGTCCTGAGTCCCCGCGCGCGATAAGGCTCGTGAATTATTGTTCCTGCAAGAGATGTTTGTAACCTTTGCAAATTGCTTTTGTTTTGGGAAATCGATGGCTTCCCGTTCATAAAAGAGCATTGTCTGGCAACGTAATGCATTTTCAATTAGGATGCCCTTGGAGGCTTGGCCTTTTCCTGTGGTAAGGAGGGCTTTCTCCGAGCGACTCGGGAGGCCAGTAATTGATTGCAAAATGTGGAAAGAAAGTTAAGTAGGTGCTCGCCATCACTTTTTTTTTTTTTGTAGAAACAAGTTTAACTGAGACTATGGACTTTTTCACAGACAGGTGTTTGTGTAACTCAACTGTTTGGGCACATCAGAGAGAACTGTGTCTGTGTGCGAGCTGAACTGGTCTGTAGTTTAGGAATTATTCCGATAGACTTTGCGGCCTGCATAGGTGATCTGCAGTGATTTGTGGTTTTTTCTCATGGTATCGGAGTCAGACATACAATGTAGTGAAACAGGTTCGAGTGAATAGTTTCCCCTACTGTGCTGAATATATACAAATGAAACAAATGAAAACGCACCACTTGAAAAAAGTCAATATTTAAGTTCAAATGAACTTCAATATAATTTTTATACAACAACAACACTACAGTGTCGTCACCCGACATGCCAGGTGCAAGAAATGCGAGAATTTCAAGTTAACTGTAACGCTAGGCAATTTTTTGCAAAAACGCAACATCTTGCACGCACACCACGGGAAAAATAAATTTCACTCTGAATTTGTGCACACATTGCCTTTAAAAGCATGTGAATCGGAATAAAATTTCACTTCTTCACTGGCACTTGTGAAACGTCGACACTATGCCGCGACTTACAGCCCCTGAACAGGAATAGGCATGCTTCAAATTGGCGCCAGCACCAGGGAAATTGCCAGACGACTACACTGCGCACACACAACGATCGCAAGCCTCCATCAAAGGTTTCTGCAAACGGGTAGCACTCGGGACCGTCCTCGACCGGGTCAACAACGTGTGACAACGGCACGTCAGGACCGTCAGATCGTACGGGATCATGTCCGAGACCGAACACTACCAGCGACAAGAACGGCTGCTCCAGTCCAAGGACGACGTGGATTCATTCACCCCAACACCGTACGGAACCGTCTGCGAGCGGCAGGCCTGCGTGCACGACATCCTTATTTCGGCCCCATATTGACGGATCGTCACCGAAACCAGCGTCTACAGTGGGCAAACAGGCACCAGAATTGGCGACTACGACAATGGCACGGTGTCATCTTTTCTGACGAGTCACGATTTCACTTAAGGAACGCAGATGGCCGTATACGTGTTTGGCGGAGACGTGGTGAACGTTGTAACGCTGATTGTGTCGTTCAAACGGACCTTTGGGGTGGTGGCAGCGTTATGGTGTGGGGTGGAATAAGCTACCGTCACAGAACCCCTCTCCGTATCTGCAGAGGAAGGGTGAACGGCGTCTACTACCGGGACCAGGTGCTGCAGAACCATGTTGTGCCGTTCTTCAACCAACACCACGATGTCCACACGTTCCAACAGGACAACCCTAGGGCACACACTGCAAGGGTGTCCATGCAGTACCTTGCACAGCAGAACATCCCTGTGCTTCAGTGGCCAGCTCTGTCAGTCGAGCACTTATGGGATGAAATTGGACGACGTCTTTCACATCGACGCCAGATGGACAACATCCGAGAACTTGAGGTTGCCCTTGCTCAGGAGTGGAATGCTTTCCCTCAGAACACTATCCAGAGACGGATCGACTCCATGCGACGACGATGCCCCGCATGTGTCAATGGAAATGGCGGTCACACCCGTTATTGACTTTCCTGTTTGACCCCTACACCAGTTAAACCTCTCTCGCGCATCAACATTATCGTGAATGAAATTGAATGATGTTTACATGTCTTCTTAAATCATTCATTATCTCAAATGCATCATACGTATATACTTCTCATATCAATCCGTGGAGCTATTCCAGATTTTGTGAGTGATGCGTTTTCATTTGTACTCAGTATATATAGAAAAAAATAAATAAATAAATGACTCCAGTTGTGATAATTTCTTATGTCTGTAGGCTAAAAAGATGACTTTTTTTTTTTTAAATCAGAATCATACGCAGGTTTGCTGACATTTTCATGCTTATCTGAGGCTAAATGGCTGAAGGATAATACTCTGAGGACAACACAATTTCTGCGTGCTGCTTTCAATTAAATATGATCTGTGATTTGGTTGTAATTATTCAGTTCTGGTGAGACTTGCAGAATTTCAGCACAGGTGTACCCACTAATTATAGAGGGACTGGCAGTCTGTGACTGCTTTCTCCCATCTAACTGCCAGGTCACCATCCATGATGACAGTCAGAGATCGGCAGACCTCTGACTGCACTATGTATTCTGAAATGTTTGCATCCTTGAGCACTATAATGACCTGCTCTACGGCACAGCCGACTCGGTTTATTTTTCCAACCTCGCGTGCCTGTACTTCATCGTTCCCCCCCTCCCCCTCTTTGGTTTTTTTCTTAGCCTGTTTCTTCTCTCTAATGTTTTTGTTCCAGTTGTCTCTGTGGAAACCACATTTAGGTGAATGGGGTCTAATTGAAATGTACTGTGCAATTTTTTTTTAAATTACTAATGAGGACGATTTTGATCTCATCTGCCATGATAGAGCCTCTAAGAGAAAAGCTGGCCAAAAAAATCCTCTCTCTGTAGCGATGAGCCTATTTAACTTGATATTAACAGCACCAATGAATGTTTTGAAAATTTAGCAAAGCATTGCATCGTTTGGGTTAAATTTGACAACAACAACAAGACTGCAGTAGCCACTATAGGATATTGAAGGACATTTACAATGATGAACCAAAACATTATGACCACTCACTAATGAAGTGAGTAAGGTTGATTCTCTTGTTCACAATGGAATATGTCCAGGTCTGGGATATACTAGACAGGAAGTAAGCAGTTGTTTCTCATAGTCAGCCTGTTGGATAGAGGAGAAATACTCAGGCGTAAAGATAAACTACAGATTTTTCAGAGTATTGCTCTGCGCAAATGGGAGTGCCTTTTCTTACACAGTAAGGTAAGAGTAATATTATTTGGTTGGTGTTGGCACACTGCTCTAGTCCCGGAGTTTGTGAATGGCTGTCACTTGCTATTTGAATGGGGGTAGTGGGGTGCTTGATCTTCAGCGGTCCGCCCGATAGCTGTCAACAGTGATTACCTCCTGCATGTCTTCAACCACTTATAGGGCGCCTGCTTTTAAAAAGGCAATTAAAAATGTAGAGAACGAAACGTCTTTGAACTAGTTATCGCGGCAAGAAGTTAGCTGCCGCGGCCAGACGTCACCCGAGGTTTGAGGAAAGGAGATCAGCGGAGGATGGATGGATGTGCTGTCTGCTTCAGGAGCGCGTGTGGGGAGCACATTTAATTAGATATCCTGCAAGGGTTTTTTTTTTTGTTAGCAAAAGAAAAGAAAATCCCATTAAGACCGGAAAAAAGCTAAATCCACCATGACAAAATGGCTGTGACATCCCGCAAGATTGACTTAGTCTCACACCTTACATTGCTTCACATATCTGTGCTTCAAAACCTTCTTTGTATTTATCTTGCATAAAATGTAACTGTGAAATTGTGTAATTACTCCTTTGTTTTATTAACATTTTACTGTCTTGTGTACATTTAACCGATTTGCTCAGATATAGATGCTGGCATCTGTAAATTCAGAAATTTAAGTCCTAAAAAATTCAGTACTTGAATTTCTAAAATGTCTTGCTTCAGTGGAATAATTTTCCATAGTCTCTCTGACACAAATACTGAGTTACAAAGCCTAAATAGGCTCATGCGCAACTGGAGAAATTGGCTATATTTGTATTCTGTGCAAAAGGGTTAAATATGATCTTTCAAATACATGAACCCATATTATCCATGTTTCCCACGTCAGTTGTCTTGCATTTCATTGATCGTTCCTGTACATGGCATCTTTTAGAGATTAAATGTGTGCATACAGGCTAATATTTTATGCTTCCGTTCTTGTGTACTGCTCAAAGATACAACTGCCGTATATCTCCTACTTTTGCACTGCTGCCTGATAAATTCAGATAGATGTAGTTGTTTTATTAACATAAGCAGATAGGCGTATGACAGGCCAGGTCCCTAACTAGGTCAGCAGACTGTTTCCATACCATGGCATTCTCCTTCTTTGACTAAAATAAATAGTTTTCATTAGTGCAGCCTCAGGTTTGCAAATATTCCGATTGGCAGGCATAATGAATGAGCTTAGCCTGACCCATTAATTATTAATTCACACTGTGACCTGTCTGTCTGTCTGTCGCCGAAGCCTGTAGGTGAAGCTGGATCCGGTCTCTAATGGGGTTGAATATCAGGTCGACCCCAACATTTCGCCCTCTTAAAATTTGTATGCTGTAGCATGTAGGTTGAGTTATCTGGATCGTTTATACTTTCCCTTTCATAAAAACATATTCTGTCATTTCATCCAAAGGGTCTTCTATCTTTTTAGACATTAAGCATACCTAATTTGTCGCTAGAATTAAGAGGTCTGCTTGGTTTTATGGATGCACCAGTATTCACAGAGCTTCTGGATGTCCCCTGAAAATGAACACATATTTTTCATTTCTGTGAGCTTTCCTGAAATTTTATTTTTCTGTAATAGCTTAGGTCTTAGCTGGGTAAAGCCTGGCTGCATTTTAGTCGGCGAGAAAGCTTTCACTTTTCAGCCAAATGTCGCCAAATTTTCTTCATAAACTTTGAGTTTTCTTACTTTTCCTTCTTCATGGCTAAAGGAAACTCTTCATGTCTCAGAAATGTCCATCCTGGTAGGTTCTCAGTTAGGTCCATGCAAAGATAGCCCGCTTGATGACAATATAACCGCTCGGCTTGTGCAACTCACAAAAAAGAGAATGAATTTACACCCTCCCCGGCATTTTATCAGCTTCCCTGTCCTTCGTAAAATGGGGTCACTGTAATCCTGAAATGAATCCAAAGCAATTTGCTCAGTGCAAATTCCCACAAAACAAAAATAATTGCTTATTCCTGTCTTCTTTTCCCAGGCCTTGAATAATCTCTGCCATCTTCCAGCTCTTGTGAGCGAGTTCTGTTATTATTGTTATTACTATTTAAATAGGCTCTCGGCTCTCTCGGCTGGAATGCGGTGAGTGAAATAATGAGGTTTATGCAATGTTGTGGCAAAAGTGCAATGTGGGGATGAGATATGGCTAATCTGTTGGCTGTAGTGCACATGCTTAACAAGATAATACCAGCTAACCTTTTACATATGCGCAGAAGGACATAGATTTATTTTTTTAAAAACTATTTTTAAAGTGTAAAAAAGCCTGATAACATAAAATATCAATGAACATCTTATATTATATGCATTCACAGTCACCATAGAATGAGGTCAAAATGAATTATGAGGGTCCTGGCCTATTAATAGTACATTTAGCATTGGGGTTTTCCTTCAGGAGAGGGCTGGTGTGGCAGCAGGATTTTGGTCTAGCTCAGCGCCATGCCATTGGTGTGTTTAATGAACTAATCACAGTTTTCCACTGAGACCTCAATTAGCTGAATCACGCACTTTAGCGCTCGGCGAGAATACAGTCTGCCACTCATGCAGTTCAGCTTGGATGACATTGGGCACTCATCTCTAGTTTACAGTCTTTAGCGCTTGTATATACAAAAGAACTCCAGATTGCTCTTAATCGCATAATTAGTTGCTTTCGGTGGAAAAAATATTATGGTGTGCTACCTGCTGTGATGTCCCTTAGGACGTAAAAATGAAGGAAAATTTATCATGAACATCTCTGACTCAAAAAAAGTTGGGATGGCATGGAAAGGCCACTTAAAAACATAAGGCAGTGATTTCGAAATATACTTTGACTTGTATTTCACTGCAGATCGGACAAAGATGATATTTCATGTTTTATCAGGTCAGCTTCATTTTAAATGTAATCATAAATCTAATCATGCTAATCAGACTTGCCGTAAATTGCTAAAACAAGAACGGGGCAAGTGAGGACTAGTACTAAGGTAGGAAATCTGAAAAGCGATCTGATTTGAAACAATTGATGTCAGTAGGTGATTGTAATCATGACTTGTTGTAAATGCATCATCCAGTTAAAGCCTAGTAAAACCCTAGTAACCCTAGTAAAGTTAAAGCCTTCAGCAGCAAAGATGCACTAAGGATAGCAAATTTGCCCACAGATGTGTGGGGAAAATCATTGGTTGGTTTAAAAACAAAGGGATGATCATCAAAGAAAGACAAGAAAAGAAACCGATATTGCACCATCTAAGGTGCTTGAAGCAATTAAAAGATTCAAGGAATCTGGATTTATTTTGGCCAGGGCACAAGCCTATGCTGAATACCTGCGATCTGCGATAACTCAGATGGCAGTCCTTGAAAAACCATCATTATACAGAAGTGATAAATACTGGGGCTCGGGATTACTGTGTCAAACCTATGTTGAGTGCTGCGATACGTAAATCTCCAAATGCCAGTTTAGCAGACTATTTAAAACAGTCTGTCCCTGTTCTGTAGAGGGTGACAGTGAAGGTTTTACTCCTGACAGACCATTCAGAACAGACTGTCCCTGCTCCACATAGAGTTTCATACAGGGTTTACTCCTGACAGATTATTTAAAACAGACTATCCCTGTTCTGTCAAGTGGAAGAGTGAAGGGTTTATTCCTGACAGATGATTTAAAACAAAGCTGCCCCAGCTCTGTTTGCCTGCACTCAGTGCTGAGGTAGTTGTGCGCTACAGATCTCAGTGCCCCTAAAGTATGGTAATTTGGATACACCATTTGCCACTGCTGGGCTGTGTGAAATGAAAAAAATCACCCAGTGGAGCTCCATGAAGTAAGTATATCGATCAGTCTATCGATGACTGGAAAAGTCTTTTCTTGTGCCGCTGGGTGAAACTGCCCCACCGTCTTTATAAGGGTTTGCGAGATCGCCATTCCTTCATCGGGGACAGTGTTCTTGGTGTGCTCTGAGGCAGACGCCAGGTGTGCAGGTGAGGTGGTGTGTGTGAGGGTTGTCTAAAGAGGTGAAGCAAAGGTGGAGGTTTATGAGCGCATTGAACCAAAGGCTTAAAACTCACACATTTCGCACCCTCCATTCACCTCTCCAGCCAATAGAGAGGGGGGGAAGTGAAGAGGCAAGGAGGGAGAGAAAGAGATGGATGGGCTTTGTTGTGTGTGAGCTGGGGGAGATGCTCTTAGAAAAACACTAGGGTAGGGCATTTGACAAGGGAACCATTACAGACAAATCTATTCTTGAAAAAGGAAAGAAAATAACATAATCAAACAAGAGAAAGAGAAAAATATGGTCTTGTTTCCCTCCAGGGTCTTAGTGAAGAAACGAAGGCTGGCAGTATCATCTATCTTTATCAACCCATCCCATTGGCGGAAGGAGGGGTGAAAGAGGGATGGAGAGAGAGAGAGAGAGGAACTGAAAAAGAGTGGGACAGAGAGGACTGAAAGACAGTGAAAGAGAGAGAGACTGGGTCAGCGAGTGCATGAGTCTGTCGTCGTTATTACTGCTGCGGTCATAATTAGTTGTGTTTTATTCTCATTTTTATATGTCTGCGTGTTTAACTGCGCATTTCTGAGGGACTTGAGAGAGAGTGTCTGACTGCACTCATTGGACCACAATGTACTGTTGATCAGAAGAGATCAAATTTGAATGTTTTTGGTCACTAACGGCGTGTTGGGTGTCGAAACGGATGTGCATAGTCGGAAAGGCATTTCATGCCCACGGTGAAATATGGCGGCGGATCAGCTGTGTTTTAATTTGGGGCTGTTTTAATTCCAGAGGTCCAGGGGCAGTGGATAAGATCAATGGCTTAATAGATTCCATCAAGCATCAGGCAGTTTTGCCTGACAATCTGGTTGCCTCTGCCAGCAGGCTGAGGCTTAGCTATGGGTGGACGATGACTCAGAGCCAGGAAATCAGTCCGCTTCTTAGTCACTGCAAGACCTCAATCCCATAGAAAACCTGTGGGCTGAACTGAAGAAGCCAGCTGATAAGGGCAAACCTAAAAATGTGACTAATCTTCACGAAATCTGCATCGAGGAATGTTCCAGAATTCCTTAAAATGTCTGCAATAACCTTGTCTAACTGCACAGGAAAAGACTCATCGCTGTTGTCCTTGAGGTGGTTGCAGTTTTCACAAAAAGCTCATACATCCAAAAGACTGAGATGCAGGTGTTATACTGCAAATATAAAAGTGAGAAAAATCAGTAGAAGTCAGCCCACCAGTATTGCATGGTTCTCATCTCATTTCACACCACGCAAGCTGGTCGTCAGTCTCCAGGCCCACATTTGCTTGTGGTGGTATTAAATGTTTGGAGAGCTATGTGATCCTTGTATGCAGCCATTTTTCATATTTTTCTGCATCGAGTACTTAACCAGCCGTGCCGTTCATTGCAAAACCTTAATTTGGAGGAACTTGATTTTTAATTAAATGAATAAATAGTTTTGGTTTGTTGCATTTAATCATTATTAAATTACAGTTGTTATGCCCTTGTGCAAATTGCTTGAAACAAGCTGTAATTTTGCTCAGTCTTTAATCCCAATTCATGTTCTCAAGCAAAAACCTGCGTTTTTGTCTTAATTTTTGCATTTCTTTTAGCAGGACAAAGTGAAATCATACGGCATAAGAAATCGCATAGTATTTGTGGTGTGCGTGATGTAAAAATTGTGCATGTGCAGTTATTACATCTATCGGTATCGCACCGCGTGTTTGTTGGTTATTTGCGGTCTTTTGTTTCTCTGGCTAGTTGACTGTGAATCCAGCATTGTATGTGATGAATGTGCCCCCAAGAAAACACATAAATATTGCGACTTTGCACAAACACATTAGCAAGCGATACAGGAATAAAGCTAGTACAGTTGATGTCAGTCACTCTGTCTTTAAAACCGAGGAGGTCATGTTATGTATTAATAGGAGTAAATCTATATGATTCACAATTAAAGTCCAGTTGAAACTTGGGGGAAAAAAAATCAATTATTTACCTTTATCGTTGCTTGTTCTAATTAATTTGTTTAGGGGTGTAATAAAGTTCAGTGTTGGCATATAGATTTTATGTGTACACTGTTATTATAAATTATTTTTATTGTATTATTAGTGCATTTCCTTTTAGGGGTGCCAATAAATCTCGAGCCCTCTGTTGAACTTGCTGTAAAGGGTGTTCTCTTGAACCAAGACTGTGAAGTGACGGCCTTGTCACCTGAAAAATTCTGACCATGATGAGGCCAGACTATGTGAATTAGCGATAACTAAATCCCTGATATTGAATAGCTCAGACCTTATGCAAAAAACCTCTGCATTCCAGAAAAATGGAACCATTGGCAATTTGGGAGTAAAAAATTCCTTGTGGTTTCCGCCACTCATACAGTATGTGGCTACACGACAGAGAGCGCACATCCATACACATTATTTCTTAGGCTGCTGCTGTGAGAACTCTATTAAATGGTGCTGTACTTTGAGAGTAAAGTTCTTGATTGAATGGTTTAGATCAGAGGTGGGCAACGAGGGCCGTATCTGTCCCTGGTTTTCACACCAACTTCTGGCCTTTAATTAGTTGATCATCTAAACTAGCCAAACTTTTTCTGAAATCTAACATTTCAGGCTTATTTCTTTAAATTATCATGAATGCCCAACGAAGACTGTTCTCATGTCCCCGCTTAAAAGTTTTTTTCTTTGATCTAATCTTGACACAAATATAGATTTGTGTATGCAATCAATTAACTCAATTAGTCAGGGTAATTGATAGATATAAAAACCTGCATACACACCAGCCCTCCAGGACTGGAATTGCCCACCCCTGGTTTAGATGGTTCACTTTCTGTTGAAATACAACAAATTGTATAAAACGATTATGAGGGAGAGAAATAGGGGCCGTAGATCGTGTAAGATCGCCATCTTCTAAGATAGGGGTGGGCAATCACGGTCCTGGAGGGCCGGTGTGTATGCAGGTTTTTATTCCTATCAATTACCCTGACTAATTGAGCTAATTGATTGCATGCACAAATATAGATTTTCGCAATGATTCGATCAAAGGAAAAAGTTTTATGGAGGGAGACAAGACTAGATTTTGTAGTTTCATGCTAATTTAAAGAAATGCGCATGAAACGTCATATTTCATAAATGGTTTGGCTAATTGAGACAATCAACTAATTAAAGACCAGACGTTGGTGTGAAAACCAGGGACAGATACGGCCCCCGCTGCCCACCTCTGTTCTAAGATCAGTTGGTATCTGTGATGGCATGAAAAATCAGAAACACAGGCTGGTGGCTGCTAGTCTCTTGTATTTTCCAGGACCTTCTCTGAGTGTGAGGGTGTGGAAGCCATGAGCTGTATTATTTGGTGCCTTTCGTCTTTTTAATCACGTCTGTGAGGATTTCCTCTCAACTTTAATGTCTCACTCCCAGTCCTTCCAATTTAACGTTTTTTACTCGACAAACCAAGCTCCCGCCTTTTCGAAATGAGAAAAAAAAAATATTGTATTCCCCACAGATTAGAGGAGGAAGCCTGAAGCCAGGTCCTCTTCGGCCACAAAAAATACTCTTTCATTCTCCTAAGGGCTTGTGGCAAGTTCCTACTGATGCCCCGTCATTGTTCCAAAACAACCCCATATTACACTTCTTTTTTCAATTATCTGCCCAGAATGGGCTGCGAGATGGAGGTGTGTTTGTGGGAGCCTGGCAGCTATTTAGTGGGAGAGTACTTTCTTTTACTGTTACTTCACTGTGCTTTGGGGAAATCTGTCTGCGTCTCGCCTTTTCCAGTTTGGCTGCGCTCTGCGTGCACACTGCCGACGGGGTTTAATTGTTTCTGGAGCGAAATGTGGTCCAGTGTCATGATAGTCTGTTATCTTTTTTGCAGAGTAAAAGCAGCTTGCCTTATTTTTTTCCTTAACCAATGACATTTTCACCACTTCGCCTTTATGAAATACTGCAGAATTGGAAATGTGATATTTACAGGGTAGGGTTGGCAGTTTAAGGTTTTTTTTTTGTTTGTTTTTTGTTTTTTTGGCCACATACTCAGTTGAACATAGGATGTGAAAGCACTGGTATGATGATTAAAATGGAGAGATCAGATATTGATAATTGTATCTCCCCAATGACGATAGTCGGGAGATACTATGGTTTAGTTCCGGGGCCGCCGCCGCCGCCGTGCCCGCAGAGAGTTTCTGTTCCGGGCTCTGGAAGCGACAATTATTGCAGGATTTTTTTCTAATTTTGCACAGGCAAAGATATTTATTTGACAATGCTCAAGGCCGATTTTCTGCAATTTTGGACACCACTATGGCTGCCGGTGGCCATTTTGTCCGAAATTCGGGGATCGAAGAGATGGACGACTCGGTCCCAGTGGCAGCCGAGTTGTCTAGTTTCGATGATGATGAGGATGATGGTGGTGATGAAGATGACAATGAGATGAGATGGTGATGATAATGTGGAAAATGGTAGTGGTGGTGATGATGATGATTATGACGATGACGACGAAGGCGATGATGATAATGTTGATGATGTTCATGATAATGGTGTGATAGTAATAATGGTTATAATGATGGGGATAATAAAGCCGCTTTCACACCAGACGCGAAACGAATTTTTCGCACGACAGATTACATTCAAAGTCAATGCAAAGACGCGAATACACGCGAAAAAATTTGTTTTGCGTCCGGTGTGAAAGCATCCCGATGATGATGTTGCTGATAATGATGATGGTGATGTTAGTATTATAAACTCCTGTAGCTCATAAATCTTCTTCTCTCTTCTTGGCTTGGCAGCTCAGAATGCAGGATTCCCCCCGGTGGCCCTGTGGGTGACTGTGGGCCTGGCCATCTGTCTGCTGGGGCTGCTCGTGGCCTTGGCTGTCATCTGCTACCGAAAAATCAAGGAGAGCGAGGAAGCAGAAGCCAGTGAGTCTAGAGCCAGACACACGGCACATCCGCGGGTCGTTCATGTGGACCACGGGGCACGGTCAAGATCACAGGGTCGAGCGAGAGCCCGCGAGTTCTTGCCTCTTGTACGATAAAACTACGTCTGGTCTTGTGAAGACAAGCGAGAACATCTGCAAATAGTCTTGCATTGCTTTTCAACTTGGCGCCCAGTATTGTCACAGCTAGTTCAATGAAATTTGATGCAAACCTTAGTTGGCAGCCATGTTGGAAAATGCGGAAGACCTCCCGAGTTGTTCAAAGCTTTGGGGTCTTCCCTCGCAAGACCTAGGCATGAGACCCTTCGATCTTGAACATGCCCTAGGGTTTCCCAGCCCTGTTCTTGCAGATCTACCATCTAAATGGCTTTTCACTCCTGCCCAAATTGGCCAAATTTGATACTGCTAACTAGTAGCTCAATAATGTCACACACACAAACAACTGAAAACATAACTTCCGTGGCAGGGGGTAAAAATAGCGGTAAATTATGTTATTCTGGATTTGAAGGGCAAGGTTTCCTGCAAAACATAATTTGGTGAATAAAATTTCACCATTTCAATAAAATCAATGGCCATAAGGTTGGAAAACATGTCCTGTATTTTCTGTCCATCTTAACAACTTTCCATTATTTATATAAAAATTAATGAAAACCATTAATTAATTACATTAGATGATTTAATTATATCTGTCATACCTAAATGAAGCTGTTTGGATATGGTGAACACAAAAAATAGTCAAATAGTCATTAAAAATAAGTATTTAGCATGAAATATAGTGGGGTCATATTAGTCAGTAAAAACACATGGTTGTTTAAGGGTTAACAGATTAATTTTAATTTAGATAAACGCCCAGAGTTAAATCTTGAATAGCCGGGATAATGTGCACATCCTGTGTAAACCACACTCACTACTGGTTATCTACGAATTTGAGTGCGGATAATTTTTCATCCAAGACGATGCATGTGCCATTCGGCACAGCTCTAGTTAATGCAGATGGACGAAAGTTGCCCATAGGGAGGTTCACCTTGAACCTTGACCCTTGGAGGACTAAAATGATGCCTTTTGGGGGGCCTATGTGCATCAAATCTCTATGATCCTGTAGTGCATTTTTTTTGCTCTGTTTTGTTCTTTGATAGCAGCCAAGGGAAAGGCTCCCTGGTGACCGTTGCCCCTTGATGACATTGTTAAACTCCCTCTCTGAGAGGCTTGTCCCCATGGGGCCTTCGCTCTGTCGCTGCACATTGACTCAGGAACGTCCCTGTGGCCAGATACGCCGCTGAGCTTGCTCTGACAACCATTTTCCGTGATCCTTCCCTGAGCTTAGCCCTCTCTCCATTTCCCAGCGTTCTCTCCATGTCCCCACTCTGTCTTCATGGCACAGCTCTCCCTCCATGGCACAGCTCTCCCTCCATGTCACGGCTCTCCCTCCATGTCACAGCTCTCCCTCCATGTCACAGCTCTTCCTCCATGTCACGGCTCTTCCTCCATGTCACAGCTCTTCCTCCATGTTACAGCTCTCCCTCCTTGTCACCAATCTCTCTCTGTGTCACCACTCTGTCTTCATGGCACAGCTCTCCCTCCATGTCACGGCTCTCCCTCCATGTCACAGCTCTTCCTCCATGTCACAGCTCTTCCTCCATGTTACAGCTCTCCCTCCTTGTCACCAATCTCTCTCTGTGTCACCACTCTGTCTTTATGGCGCAGCTCTCCCTCCATTTCTCAGCTCTGTCTTCCCCGTCGGGAAGCAGAGGGACTAAAAAGCACTTTAGAAAGGCCACTGCAAATGTTTTTGAGATATTTTCCTGAAATGGAAATGAGGTCAAGGTCAGAAGTCAAAGGTCACTTAAAATGTCCTGTAGAGGTTGGAGATCAATTTTAGTACATCCATTGGTTTTCTTGACCGCAGCTTAAAATATTGTAATGCGTTACATCAAAAGATCGGATTATTTTTCAGAAATTTGAAAATTGCTGATACATTTTTAAGGTCATATGTAAAGGTTGAAGGTCACAGGTTAACGAAATATTCCGAAGGCACAAGTAGAGGATTCGGTCTACCTACACAAGTAATTTCGAAAGGCTACATCGACTGTGTCGGAGATGCGCTCTAGAAATGGAATGCGCTCTGAAAGGTCCAAAGTCACAGGTGAGAAGAAAGGGAAAGTGAAACTTTGGTGAAGGTCGTAAAGTCACTGTTCATTTGTCACACCCCCTTCGGGAGCCAGGGGACTAAAAAAGCAGGAACCGTAAGCAATGGATGATAGTCTGGTTCACTCTTTAATCAACTCAGAGACCGAACTTTTGTAGGTTTGTCAAGTATTAGGACATAAATTGGCATCCGGGCAGGCTAGTAATGAAAAGCCATGACGTACTTGCTGTGTTTTCAGCGAGCCAGATCCTGTTATCTCAGACACAATGTTAAGTGATAGAGAAAGTGCGTATGCGTGAAATGTTGTTCTTTGCCTGTGTTTATCGGATTTTGTGCCACAGCAGGAAGTTAATTTAACAAGACGTGATAATTAATCACACAGACGAGCTGGAGACTGAGAGTTAAGATTGAAAAAATCTGAAGATTTGGGGCAGGCTCCATTGGAGTTGTGATGAGATGGGCTTAGTGCAGAGAATTTTAAATTAAGGCCCTATTCTGACTGCCCCAGTGGAAATGGCATTTCTCAATATTGGACAGACCCTTGTCCTCCTGCTGTGAAATTCATTTCCATCTCTTCCTGTGTGACTCCCCACAGAGAAATGCCCTCCCACCTGTCACCCTTAATGAAAAATTCACTCACCTTCTGTCTTTCATTTCTCTATCCGCTCTCCCCAATCCATCTCATTTATTTTGCCTTTTTTGTAGTCCTTGTATTTTTGTATTTGGTCATCCTCTCTCATAAAACAAATTTAAAAACACTAAATATAAGAGCCCATCCAATGTAAGGTGTAATAAAACGGCTGTGAGGAAGTTGGATAGGAGAATCTGCAGTGCCAGTTTCTATCTCTGGTGGATGAAAACCATATGGATTGGATACGTGCTTCATTAGATTAGATCTTGACTTGGCGTTCATATTTTTTTCATTGACCCACCTCTCAAATTGGAAGGGAAAAATGTGAAAGGTATGTTCACTAATTCCCACCAATGACTTGTTCTGGCACTCGGCAGTGACGCATGCGTTAACAAAGAAAATGTTGACACCTGATGTGTTCGTGTCCATTATTTCTGCTGAACCTCTGGTGTCACATCTGCTACGCAAAAATGCACTTTGTTGAATGTTTTTTTAAACGATTGATTTGGTGCTATATTGGGCGTGTCTGAGAGCATGTGTTTTCAGGCCGTAAATTAACCCCTCGAAGCCCAGATGTGGCCCCTCTGGCTCCAATTTGCTTTGCACTGCCATACATCGCGGATCAGGCCAGCTGTGTGGAGCAGGTGTGAGCATGATGGCACGTGTCAGAGCTCTGCATGTTACATGCTGTTTACTTTTACCAGGTTATTTACTGTCCAAATCCAGGTCTTTGGCTTTCTGAGCCAATACCTCAGAGTCTGTTCATCTCATATATTAATATATTGAAAACACTAAAACAACCGATGATTTGATGTTTTATCTTTTGAATTCAATCGTTTAGAGAAAATTTGTTTAAAATCTGATGACTGGAACGGACTTCAATAAAGTTGTCACAGGGGCAATTTAAGATTAAAAAGAAGTCATTGTCCTTGGAATTGTCACCACCTTGGAATCCTGTTTTAGAACTCTATCAAGGTCATGATTAACAGCGTACACACACACACACACACACACACACACAAAATGTCATTTATTTAGAAAATGTAGATTCTGAGAAAATGTGTCACCACTTATCGGGACAGACAGATGGACAGACGAGCACTTATGCAATATCCTTTATGTCGTGGTGGGGAATAATAATAATATGATGGGATGCAATAATTAGATGTTTTGCAATAAGTGATCTTAAACAGGTGAGCCAATTGTGGTGCAGTATTAAAGGAGCCTCCATAAAGCCAAGAGCAAAGATGGGTCGAGACTCACATATTTGCCAACAGATGCGCCAGCTTATAAACAGTCACATGAGGAATCACGTACATTTCACCTTCTACTGTGTGTATTATAATTCAGAGATGGTCGACTCGTAAAGGGCAAGACCAACATCAACATCTGAATGCATGTTAACCATGATCCCTCAGTTGTCTCCATCTAAGAACCTTAATGTGGCCGATGTTTTTCACTACATGGGTGCCAACTTTTGTATGTGCCAACTTTTTTGGAATCGTTGTAGAAATATTTTAGTGGACGAAAGAGTGAATTTTTTTAGCTTTAGTTCTGGACAGATCTGATGTACTATGGAACACCCACCATCATTTTTCCCTCTGAACATGAATTATTCCAAAACTTCTATGGTACCTGGAAATAGATCCAAACAATCGGTGGAAGTGAGGCGGTGGAAAGTGAATAGCGGTGAAGTAGGGTAATAAGATCACAGGCAAGTTATGAATGTTGGTTTAAAGCAGTATTATATGATTGGAGAATACATTAATGTGTGACAGTCCACAGGAAAAGGGCGCATTAGGGATTTTTAATGTTTTAGAGAAAACTGTTTTTCTATGTTTAGTACATGGTAAGGGATCATACACTTAACTCAATTTGACCAAAATATCCCCTATACACCCTTTCCCTGTAGACTGTCACGTATGTTTGCTGTTGGTTGATTGAGGGAACAATTGCACATGTGACTGAGTTTTCAAATCAAAATTGCTTTCTGATTTTCATTTGCATTGATCACTTATTTTTTTGGGGTGCCGTTGATATGACGCTGAAACAGAATGTTCCTGTCACTTATGGAAAAAAAAAAAACAGTAACACCACTGCTTAGCCGTCTTTTCTTTTGTGTTCTGTCATTTGAAATTTTGATGGAAATGGGTCCTCAGCCTCAGAGTTGTGTCATTTTGCCCGTTTTTGTTTGAATGGCTGTTGTAATAACCTGTCCATCTTCTCCCTCTACTTTGAAGGGTTTTGACTGCATGATTGCTTCATATTTGAATTGTCTGAATTGACGCGTTGGAGTTAATATAAATAAAAGCCAAACACACCACTGCAAACCTCTCAGGAGCCATTCAAACTGCAGAAGTGAAATACAAAATTGGTTTCTGGCTGAATAACTGATGAAGATAGCAGTGGGGTGTATGGGACTGTCATTCCTCCTAAATGGCTGATTTCAGCATTTCAAAAGCTTTGTGAGGAAGCACCTTTATCTGACTCCAAAATAAAAGTTGCTGTAAAGAGGTGGTATAAGTGTTCTCTTTATACTTTGGCAGCAATTCTTCATTTAATACTTTATGACCTCTTAGCGCTTAAAAAGCAATCATTTTTAAACAGCTTTGTAATTGTAATTACAATTAAAATTGTGTAACTGTAATCATAATGAGGATGTGTTTGGCATGAGAGCCAGTCTTTTTATCAGTGGTCAATAAAAGAGGAGACTCTTTTCATTTGTTAGTTGCCACTGTCAGCTTGGGCCAGCTTCGAGTGCTCTAATCTGCTGAGAGTATATGTGTTTTCTGGCAATATTACCTCATATAACTGTCATCCAAAATAGATCTATTAATTCAGGTATTATTAGTATGGGAGAGAAAAAAAGTTGCAGTGTATGGCAACAATTTTGTTGGCCTTTCTTATCCCAGGCTGTTGGTGCCTGGCTGACACGTACGTAGGGCCGTGCGATATGACGATATATATCGTTCCACGATAGAAAAATGTCTATCGATAGAAAAATGGCTCTAATGTTTATATCGTTGTGTTACAAATCTAGTCGTTTCCAGTAATTTATTATGGGAGTTTATGAGCATAGGCCACATAAACTGACTGCCTAACATGCATAACACAGTTTAAAGTGATAGTCCACCCAAAAACTATAATTTGCATATACATTACTCAGCATTAGATGTGTTGAACAGACAAAGTTGTTTTTCACTTGGCGCAACTTTATGGCCACTGGAGAGTTTTGAAAAATTATCCTAATTCCTTTTCTCCGCAAGCAAATGGGGTCAACCAGTAACAACGGCAAAACTCCACAAAACATCTGTTGACAAACTTTCAAACCATCGTCAAACATATCGTCCAGTAAAATATGATTAAGGACCTTTTATTTGTCAAGTACATTCGCAAATGCAAAAGTAATTCAAAATGCAATAAGAAATAGCCCTTCCTGTGTGGTGATTTTAGAGAAAGTATTTATTAATGAAAATTACAGAAATTTTGCTATATCGTGAAATATATCTTTATCGGGATATCAAGTAACCTATATCGGGATATGAGATTTAGGTCATATCGCACAGCCCTAAAGTGTGTCAATCTGCAGTGTAATAACTTCACTTGGAGACGAACAATCACAACCTGTTTACTTCAGTCTCAGTCAAACATAAAATGTGCCTCCCATTTATGAAGAGTGACCAACAATGCTCTTAATGTGCAATCCCAGTAGCAAAAATCAGAACTCAAGTGCAGGCATGAAGTCAGCACCGCAGTTTGATTTATGAGCAGATAGTCAAACAGTCCAGTACTGAGCCAATCAGTAGGAATGCAGCACAAAAGGGATAATCCGTACGGTACTTGCTGAACAGTACGCAGGTCGAAAGTTAAACAGTGTGATTGCCAAATCCAAAGGAGTACAGAATCGTAAATCCTAGGAACAGGTGAAAGTCAAAACCAGAAATTTTTGTACACAAGGGGCTCGGCAATCTCAACAAACCATGGAAGCAAAACCGAAACAAGAACCAGAGTAGCTCACAGAAAAATACAAAGGCTCGTTGTGTAGACCAGGAATGCCAAACAAACTTGCAATAAACAAAATAAACTGAGGGCCTTATAAAGGGGAAGGAGAGGTGAACGGGAAAGTAATTACAGGTGTGAGTGCAGAGAGATGTGTGGTAAGGGGCATGGTAATAAACAAGGGAACTGGGAGGAGTAATTATTGAAGAGAGTGGGTAGGGTGAATGCGAGAGTAAAGGAGGGAACAGAGGTGAGTGGAGGCAGAACAGAGCGTGAGAAAACAAATGTGAAATGCACCTAATGTTAAAAATAGCAAGAAATGCGTGAAATAACATGAAAACTAACAAAAACCTGGTCCAAACACTGACATGCTGCGCATGAAAAGGTCTTTATTTTGAATGATTCTATGGCATATAATAATAATAATAATAATAATAAATAATAATAATAATAATAATAATAATAACAAGTCGACATGGTCTACAACGTCCCCCGCCAATTGTGCGCTTCTTATTTTCGAACTCCATCAAGGCCTTTGTGGTCTGAAGCTACACACCAAATTTGGTTGTCCTATCTGTAATAGTTTCTGAGAAAAGTTATCCCCTTTTCTCGGACGAACGGACGGACGGACGGACACACACACACACGCACGGACGGACGGACGGAGGTCAAACCTGCATCCCCCCTCCCACCTCCTGTTGGTGGGGGATAATAAAAATAATAATAATAATAATAATAATAATAATAATAATGAGCAGAATTAATTTTACTGTATAGATGCATAAAATGACTGCATGCGAAAAGGACTTCTTTCCAGTTGATTCAGTGGTATGAGAATGGATGAGAGAAGCTTGTGCATTGACCTCATTACCTCTCAGTCTCTCAGTTTGTGTGACAGCAGTGCCTCTCCCCTCCAGTTCTGAGGGATTGAGTTTGGTTTCAATTGGCAGCGTGCTCATTATTCCTCCTTTGAGGAACAGCCAGAATGTGTGGAGCTGGATGGAGATTTATTACAAAACCAAAGTTAACGTGCTCCCCTCTTCTCTCTCTTTAATGGGAGGTGGAGATCACAGATTGAGGCCGGAGAGGGCCATTGGCTCTGAAAATGAGGGATCAATGTGGAAAGTGACTTTCATCGGATTCGGCTTTGTCAAAATTTTAAATAAAATTCAAAATTGTGCCTTACTGCAGCTAAACGTACCCCCTGCCATTAGCTCTCCGATTAAGTCTTTGGTTCAAATCCATCAAATACTGTCTCCACTGTATGTAAAGAAATTAATGAAAATCCCATTGATAATTATTTGGGGGTATCTAGAAAGTGTAATTTGCCTTTTAAAAAATACAGGAGGACACAAAGATAAATTGATCACTTCAGAAAATAAAATAAACGGGGTGTGTGCTCTGAACGAAAGCATTTCAAAATGATGGTCTGACAGACGGCACCATCAAACTATGCTTTTAGAGTCGGTCAATGGAATGTTTCACCCATTTCTGATTTACAAGCTCATGCTTGAAACATGTACATGTACATCTTTATCAGTGGCTTTCAGTTTTAACCTCCCAAAAGCTTGCCAAACCTCAATGAAAATACACTTCCTTTTGGTTTTAGCATTGATGACCCTTTGATGTTTTTCAGCAGGGCTGGACAGACATAGCTAAAACTGTTGTGCGTCACGAGGACATGTGGCGAGAAGTGTTAAGCAGCGGTGTCAACATTGTCAATGTAGCATCATGCAGCATTATTATACGCACAGTCCGCCGGATGGGCGGGTATTGCGATCGCCCCTATCCGCCCATCGGTCTGCTTAGGATTTACTGTCTCACTTTGTTTACTGATTTACAGTCTCACTTTACAGACTGCGATATTTGTTGGATTCTTACCATTTTTGCTGTGTGGTTCAATTATGATATGAAGAGCATCCCTATTGATTTTGGTGATGATTGGAAATTTTTCAGTCAAATTACATGTCATCGACCAGGCTGCCATATGTGCATATTACCATGCTTTGCGTGGCTATCTTGTTCATCATGCATTTCAGCTCCAGACTGGAGACCATCAGAATGGCCACTGAAGTTCTGCTGCTGCGGCAGGCCCATAGAATCACTGAGAAAAGGCTCATTTATGCTCAAAGTTAAATACGAACATTGATACAAACAAAGCCTTCTGTCCGCACTCTGTGTTCATTTCACTCATATTTCTGCCGGTTTTCAGAAAACTTATAAACACAGATGAAAGGGTGCAGTACCGCTGGAACTCATAGGGGCAGTGTAGCCAATAGATTATTATTACAACACATTATTACTGCCTTCTCCATCATCAGCATGTTTGTTGCTATCAGATACTTTTGACTCCGAGCTGCCCTCTAGTGGACGTACCGCTGAACTTCCATGCCAGCGTAAAGGATGCAAGGAAGTAAGTGGGCAGCATCATTTGAAAACAATGTCTTTATTTTTGCATGTGAAAGGAGCATTTATGGGCCTTTACGCCCATGGTGCTTTCTACGTAATGAGACATTGTGACGTTGGCACACTTGACAGTGCACTTCCAGAAAGCTGTGGTCTGTGTTGAGGTGTGATTATTGTCCTGTTGCTTTGATGATCTGAGGCTTAGTCAGGTGGGATGAACACAGTGTTCTTCAGTGAGCCGCCCACTACTCACCCTGCTCCGCGGCTGCTGAGGCCCAGTAATTTTACCACACTCCCTTACTGTGGGGGCCTGGTGATTTTACCACACTCCCTTACTGTGGGTGCCTAGTGATTTTACCACACTCCCTTACTGTGGGTGCCTAGTGATTTTACCACACTCCCTTACTGTGGGTGCCCAGTAATTTTACCACACTCCCTAACTGTGGGGGCCTGGTGATTTTACCACACTCCCTTACTGTGGGTGCCTAGTGATTTTACCACTCTCCCTTACTGTGGGTGCCTAGTGATTTTACCACACTCCCTTACTGTGGGTGCCTAGTGATTTTACCACACTCCCTAACTGTGGGGGCCTAGTGATTTTACCACACTCCCTTACTGTGGGTGCCTAGTGATTTTACCACTCTCCATTACTGATTTCTTGTCTCTCCTGTCTTTTTTCAGATGAAGCCAAAGAAAACGACGAGGAAGAATCCAAGACAGGTCAGTCCCAATGTCATCATTCATTTGATTGTTTTAATTTCTCATTATACTAGGTCTTGTTTATGCCATTCGCGACTTAAACTCTGACTTCTTCACTTCTTTTTTTTTCTGAAGTCAATTCAACATTAAGAAAAGCATTTTTTTTTATATCGAAAGACAATGTCACATACATACTCTGTATCTGCTGGTTGCAGCACTTCGCTGAAGCTACATCTCAATTATTTTGAGAGAAATATTCAAACTCAGGATGGCATGTTTTAATGGCCTCAGCATTATATCAAATTAAAAACTATCAAGATCTTGTGCATAATTTTGTACATATTTCCCTGTAATGCAACAGAACATATTTTGGATTGTTGGAACCCTTGGGATGATCTCCTCTAGATTTTAAAGTAGGACTGAAGTTACACAGGTTTGAATACTGCGGCTGCATTTTCAGGACCTATATATAGGTCCATAGGTTTTATAGGGTCAAAATATTTAAATTATCTATTGATTAGATTGGCTACATAACAGTCCCTAAACATTTTTGTAATTCTGCAAGGTGATTTTAAAGACACAAAGAAGGGAATGAGTGCTGTTGGGTGGCGAGTGAATGGTGATGCGTAAGTGTGTGTGCTTTCCCGCGGTTCAGCGGTGCTGCAGGTCAGGAGCCAAACACAGCTGTGAAGCAGAGATGTTTACGCTACAGTTAAAATGCAGCTTATTCCAGGAGTCTGTGTGTATCCAGAGGTTTACCACTCTCTGCCCCCACCCCTCTTGCCCCCCCGCAGCGAGCGTGACGGGGACCGATGGATGCAATGCGATTTTCCTCTGCACAAATAGAGGCCTCTGAACACTCTAAACTCCTGTTTTGTTTTGCCATCTGGCGCCGAATGTGCTCACTAAACAGGAGGCTCCTGCTCAGAGACAAAGACACAAAATGAGCGCCACTTCAGTCAGTCCGCCGTGACGGGGAAGTGGGCTCAGCGCTGTCTTAATGAGCGCGTTCGGGACGTGCAGGTCTCTCTCTCGAAAGCAGCCTGATTATCACTGTACTCGGTGATAATTCAGAGAGCTGTACTCATGTATTCAGAGGTGCTGTTTTCTTCCAATACTATACCCCATTCATCTGACTGCCTCCGGCGTCATTAGAGCCAGGTTCTGTAAACAAGGTTCCCAAAATCAGTCCATTTCCGAAGTTAGAATCCACCAATCCTGAGTACCCGGCCCCCTCCTCACTCCCTCATTATTCCAGGATCTGCCCTCAGAGAGAAGCCATTATTGAAGCGGATAGTGAAGGAAATGGCATATCACTCACTGGTCCCCTCTCATACAAGTTCGTAAGATGGAGATGTGACCCAACAATGCAGTGCTCTTCGAGTGAACTCCATGACTCAGATCGTTCATGAGCCAAGGAACTGAACGATTGTTTAAAAAAAGTGAGATTCAGTATTTTTGTCTATTTCCAAATCAGGGCCAGTCTCATTTCGCTTTGAAGCAAACAATTTCTAAGTGCAGTTTATCTTCGCCGTTTGTTAGTGTGATTTGTTAGTACGATTTGTAAGCACGATATGATGGCGCAGTTCATTTGCGCAGTTGGTTGGTGAGGTTTGTTATTGCAGTTTGTTGGTACATTTTGTTAGTGCGCAGAACCGATTAGATTGTGCAATATAACAAGAAGGCGGCGGGGATATGACAGAAAATCCCTGAAACGACATGAGTACATGCCAACCCAGTTCATTACCTTATTCTCACTAAATAAAACACGACAAATCTTCTACCTTTATTACTCTATACGGGAGTGAAGTACATGTCATGATCAGACATTTTGACTGGTGACTAGTTTGGCAATGTTTGCCAGCTAGCGATAGCATGACAACTAGCTAGCATGCCAGATACCAGCTAGCTAGATAAATTGCTCTAGACGATTATTTGACTGAGCATAAATGGGGAGCTAGATGATTTCAATGACCCAGCCTGACACAAAGCAAGTTCAAACACACAAACTAGATCTAGAATTAAGGATTAAGGTAACAATTTGTGCTTACTTTTCCAAAAGTAACAGCGCCAGGTCATCATCGGTTGGACATCCCTCCTCCTCTTTCAGCTCTCACTAGTGGGTGAAAGCCAGTCCAATGCTGACCCTAGTCCTGGCTCTTATTTTATTGCTCTCTTGTTTTCTTTTAAATGTCCCCTTGGACAACACCTTTGCCTTCTTCGGTTTCCTCGCCGCTTTAGCCATTACAACCACTTCCAACTCTGCTTCATTCTACATTCGCTCACTGGTCTTGAGAAACGTGGGGGAGGGTGATTGTGTGACGTATGCCATAAAGCAGTAAGTTTTGTAGTTCTTGTTGGGCCTGGGTTCCTACCTGAAACTTGAAGTTATATAGTGCCAGTGAGACCGATGCTAGCGCGATCGAGCCATGACAAAGGTGTCATTCAACCTTTTTTTGTGCTGATGTATCACCAGAATGATCTTGGAAATATAGTTTGAGAGTGAAAAAACTACATAGTGTTGCTTTAATGCAGTTTATTGGTGCAGTGCGTTACATCTTGTTGGCGCATTTTGTTAGCGCGGTTCGTTAGCGTAATTTGTTGGAGCACGCTGTTACTCTGGTTTATAGTGCGGTATTTTTTGTGCAGTTGGTCACAAGACATTGCTGGAACTGATAGCATGCAGTGAATGAATATCTGTGGCATTTCAATGCTGCTGTAGCAGAGTAGAGACGACCCGCTAGCAGGATGTTGTTGCACATTACATCTATAACCTGTGATTGATTTCTGGAGTTACGCTATTGCTCATGTCAAAATGAATAAATCGCAAGTTTCCCTCAGCCCCAGACTGCCTGGTGCTTTTTTACCCCTCTCTGACAGAGTCATTCAACTTTGCAAATGTGCCATATGGCATTTACAGTACATGGTATTGCATTATTTATTCAGAATGCAATCAGGCAGTACCTGTCTACTATCTACTTCAAGTCTGTATTTCTTTTGATTTCTACATTAAAAGCATAGACATTTCCTGCCAGGAGCGATAGGCGCAGGCTTTTTGCACTGAAATGAGTATAACACTCCAAATTAATGCATGGTATTATGTTATTATACATGACAAAATAGTTTGTAATCTTAAAAGAGGGTGTTTAAAATATTATTCTAGATAAACATTCACATTGTGAGTGCATCTGGGACTCATTTCACAAATGATATGCAACTATTTTCGCTCTCGAGTCACAAATTGTCAAAATGTGGCTACTTTTATCTTGCTGACAATGCACAAATGTGATCCCACTTCAAGATTATAACAAACCCATCTCCTCCCAACTGCCTTTCACCCAGTGTTCACATGGCTGTTCTCCTGTTGCTCTGGTTAGCTCTTACACTTCAAACACATGAAGGTTTATTTCACACTATAAATATGTATTGAGTGTGTAAATGAATTGTGTTTGTGGCCATAGGTATGTGTGTCATTGATTGGTGTGTGTGCCCATAGGTTTGAGTCTGAGTCTGAGTGTGTGTGTGTGTGTGTGTGTGTGTGTGTGTGCGCGTGTGTGCGTGTGTGTGTGTGTGTGTGTGTGTGTGTGTGTGCCCATAGGTATGAGTGTGTGAGTGAATGGTGTGTGTCCCCACCATTAGCCAAACACTTCACACTCAACACTGCGCTTTCCTGGGTTCACTGCAATACATCTGCCAACTCTGAAGTCCATCAGGTATACAGTCGTCGAGAAGAGCAAAGGTTTGACATGCATACAGCCAGACACTCCTTCAGTCGGGGTTAGATTAAATAAGGATATTTATTGTGTTTTAGGTCATTTAAAAAAATCAAGCAAAGGAACAATGACTGCGGAAGTCTGTCTGTCCTCTCCTGTGAATACTGATGCCCTCTTCTGTGAGTGGTACAGGCAGTTCCGGTTGCTACATCTATTACCCAGGTGCATCCCACAATTCAGGCCTACGTTGTGCAAAATATGCTACCACATGCTGCAAACACAACTTTTTGAGAACAGCATTGTGATGTTCCGCCTGACCCCTCCAGGCACCTGAGATTCATTTCTAATTAGCCAAATGTTTGTTTAATCACTGTGCTTTCTGCCTCGACTGTGCTGTTGAAAATGTGTTGCTTCTGCGTTATAGAGGTTATTCATGGCATGAAAAGTTGCGTTCCAAAGGGTAGCCAATATCTGCTAACAACCCATTGCCCAAAGGCAGAATTCTCCAAAATGAATGAATCTCATCAAACCAGGATGGTTTGTGAGCACTTGCATGATTCAGCATTCTGTTTCAAAGACTACCTGGACATAAATAGATTGAAAACCGGTTCTGGTCACATAATCATGTTTTTTAACTGAAGGCATGTGTAACAGGGTGTGTGTGTGTGTGTGTGTGTGTGTGTGGTCAGTTGAACTAAGGACCGCAGGGAAGCCTTGAGGATCCAAAAATGCTGTTTTGTTTCTTGCCATGTATGTCAGGGTAAAACTATAAACTAATGGACACTACGAACACGGCAGGCAGTCACTGCGTGCAGTATATTGCTCAAATCGCAGCTGATTGTGAAATTCCAGTGAGATACGCTTGTGGATTCTTGAATGACCCCATGGCATGGAGGTGCTGGGACAATGATGTTCAGCTGTTTTGGCCTGCTGAGCATTTGCTGTTAGTTATATTTAGTCTGGGACCATATATTCTTTGACAGTAATTGTGCCTGCAAAAATTAATCATTTAAATTATGTGGGGACATTAAAATAAAATCCTGTAAGCCCAAATTTGAATCACATCTCATGTGACAAACAGATGTGTTGTCATGATTGTTAAGTATCTTAAACCCTGCCGTTATGCTCCAATGGTTGGGTGGAGCTGTTGGTATTGTACACAGGTTACAAATTACATTTTCAATGCTAAAGGAGAGTGTACCTACAAGCACTTTTAGTAAAAAACACATTATTCCAGTTTGCACTATAGGCAATGCTGTTGTCCAGTTTGGTCACATGTTTCTTGGTACCTACTGGTGGAGTCGGAATATTAGTTTTGCTTCAGGTTAGACATGGCTCTGACACCGATGGCCTTTTGTTTCTGGAAAACACCAAATATCGCCTTGCACAATCATTTTTTTAATGACACTGCCATTGGTGTTTTCTAATTTATCTATTTCTACACTCTGTCTGACACTCTGATGTTCCGTGCAACTTTTTAAATGCTGGTCTATGACTTTAACAACATTTTTTGGAAGTGTGATGAGATGGGTGCCTCGACTGCGGCTGAGTGAAAGAATGTCTGCCTGCCTGACAAGATCTCCCTCATCTCTCCGTAAACACCATACAAATGCACTTAAGTGCTCTGTAGTGCTCTTAGTACTTTTTGATTTTCTGCCAATAGGGTAATAGTTTTTTGTTGTTGTTTGTTTTTTTTATGGCATCTCCAAAGAGTGCTGACAAATAAAAATGCTTTTGACCGTGGAAAACTGAGGACGGTCAGCATATTGTCCTGCTTTTCGATTGTACTATATGGCCCATGTTCTGAACGCAAGGCATTGTGTTAGAGTTGTGTCTGTGTTAGCGTTGCTCGAATGTCCCCGTGTAGCATTTTCAGCCTCCCTGAACAGCCATCTTCTGGCATTCTGAGGTGAAAGCAAAATTATAGGAGCGCTGGAGAGTTTTGTAAAGCTAAATGTGATTCAAGGGAATAATACTGTATATACAAAGAGAGTGCAAACCTCACAAATTGACAACACATGAAGCAGGTCTCATCAGTATATATTGTAGCTTTGCTATCATGTAGCATCACTCACAGATAATTTTATTATTTAAACACTTTTATTTTATCAGTTAAAACACTTCAGAGTTTGACTGGTTAGTTCCCTTATCTGGGAATTTTTGCATTGTGCTGCTAACCAGGATATTGATTCAGAATCAGCTGCTGGTCTTCCTCATTACAAAGACACAACATGAGCATCAATTCACTGGACAGTGGAAAATGTTTTGTTACTTTGGTTTGGTGACTGGATCACCAGAGCTGAATCCAATCGAACATGGATTTTACACGCTGAGGAGGAGACGGGAAAAGGTTGTTGAAACAAGCAGAAACTGAAGATTGCTGCAGTGCAGGCCTGGCAGAGCATCACTAGGTAAGATGCGCAGGGTCTGGTGATTTCTGTGTGTTACAGACTTCAGTCATTGCATGCAATGGAAATATTAAAAAATAGTGGCAAAGCCACTGCACTCGCTTGGCCAATCATGGGCAAAATCAAAGTTGGCCTAGATTTCCATCCCATACACATAGATATAAAATATGGAAGGGATCCAGGAAAAACTGAAAGCACTAGAGCGCTGACAAGGCAAACAGTTTACGGACGCACAGACGCATGACAGACCGCCACAAAGGCTTCTAACTGCAGCATAAGCGCGATTGGCCCAGAGGCCAAACAGGCTAAAAATTATTTTTATACATTTACATACATGGTAAATGGTCCAATATAATTTTATGTGCTGAAAATGGGTGGGAATTGGGAGGGGACTATCTAGAAAAGGTGCTGTAAGATCAAATTAAAGCTTCCTTTCTGCAGCTTTGATCAGCTTAGCTTCACTCTCATTGCATCCTTTCAAATTCAAAGTGCAACAGTACAGAATCAAAATAAACAGTTGTCCAATGAGTTCTGGTGCTCACCAGTATATTACCTGGGAACTCAACCCAAATTTGAGTGGTCAAGCAAATGAATCAGCTTGAAAGATAGAATGCGTTGTGAACATACAACTCAATGGTTTGCTCGGAAACGTCAATGTTTGATTACATTTGTGGTAGCCGAAATGTGAAAGCTTCACTAGACATCCAGTTTCGAGTGTTTAATTTTGACTAAGTAGAAGAAAACAAATTATACAAACATGCTGTCCAATGAAACTCTGTTGGATTGACTGTCTGCCTAAACTTGTCTGAAAGTGAAAAAGGCCAAAGGGTGGGAATGAGAAGTTTTCAGGCAGACTGCTGATCTTTTCTGCTTTATTCTGACTTCTCAAAACAGTAAACACACCGTAGCCAAAATCATTAAGCACAGGAGTACTGTTGTTGTTTGTCAATACCAACGGCAAGTGCAAATTCAAAAAGGTCTCTCAGGTCCCAGATTGGCAGTGGTATGTACTGCTGAAATCTCCTCTCTCAGAATGGGCCGATTCGCAGGTTCAGCCAGAGAAATGCTAAAGAAAACTTTTCTTGTTTGAAATGCTATCAGTATGCTGCAGGGGAACATCCGGGCTTATTGTTTATAACCAGTCCAAATGCAACAAATTCTAAAAAAGAAAAGAAAAAAGAAACATGGACAGAATGATTGACTGCCTTTTTTGCTTTATTTCCTCATTCATTTCATTGTTGTCGATGTTTATTTTTGTATTTTAACAGCTGGAATGAATTAGTTTTATCTTGTTCCACTAACGGTGTGGTGGAAGTTTCTTAAAAAGCTCCACAAATGGTCTTTTGTGCAGTGGATGGCTTCCATAAACCTGTTCGCCAGATGTTATCAAGCTGCATGTTCTCTCAGATACTGGTTTATATCAGTGTCTGTTGCATAACTGCAATATTTTGCTGCAAATACAATCCAAAATGAAATCCAATCCATCCTATTTTGACTGCTGGGAAGAGATCTTCTCATGAAACATTTTCAATTTCTGTTCTACTGCATAAAGTAGGCTCAGATAGCATCTTGATTATGTTTTTTCTTTGCCTGCCTTGGCTCAGAACTAAAATTTTACCATAGATTTTATTGCCTTTATAATGTCATTATTGTTCAAGAAAATGAAAGAATCAACAAATCAAAGGAAACAATCTTGCTTATTTTGTAGCTTAGCCCTTCTTGAGCTGGTATATGCAATTTTTTAAATCTGCTTGCGGTTCTGTGTGGACTTCATCTATAGAAAGCCTTATATGCAAGAAGATGTATTTTGAGGTCAATATGAAATTTAATTGGAAACCAGTGGAGAGAAGATTATCCTTGGGCAATGTGCTCAAAGTGTTTAGTTCTCCTTAAATTAAACGCAGCTGCATTTTTGACCAGGTCAAGAGGCTTTAGGGCAGCACATCTATTTCCGGATAGGATTGCATTGCAGTAGTCCAATATAGATTCAGAAGAAGCACAGATGAGCTTCACCCACTGCCAACATCATCCACTGACTAGATTTTTTGAACATTGGCTCATAATATTCAGATGGACAAAAGCAGCCCTGGTTGTGTATTTTGTGTGTCTCCAAAGGCAGATCAGGATCATAAGTGACACAGAGGTATGAGATGACTGACCTTGAAGCCAAAGAAACATCATGCAGATGTACCGATGTTGCCAAGAGGTAACATACCTGCAGAAAAGAGAAAAGGTCCAAGAACAGATCCTTGTGGTATCCCATACCTCAAACTTGAACGATTGGAAGATGAATTGCATATACATAGAAATTTATATGTCCTGAACCAAGAGAGCACCTGTTCACTTTGGCCAATAAAAGTTTCAATTTGTACAGTATTTTCTCAGATGTGGAAGGCTGCATTTCAATGTAGAAGCACTATAAAGAGATGCAGCAATTATCTGAGGAGAAATGCAGATCATAGTGTATCTTGAGACAAGCTGTTTGAATGCTATGCTTAGGTCTAAACCATGACTGAAAATTTTCCAGAATGATATAATTGTTTTTAAAGATGCGAACTTGCTTTGTAAGTGCCTTTTCTGGGACTGTCTTCAAGAATGGGAGATTAGTGATGGGCCTGTGGTTTGATAATCATTTTAATCTATTTAGGTTTATTGAAAATAGGCTTAATAACTACTAGTTTGAAGGACAGAGTTATTTGTGGCGATGTAAGGGAGATATTGATAACCTTTAATAAATTTGTGCTGATTATACTTGTTTTAGCAATCCTGTTGGTTTTGGTCTAATAGAAGTAGGAAAATTTTTATGATAATTATTGAAGGAAAAAAATTCACTGAAATCAAAAAGAGAAAGAGAATCTAGTCTTGCTACTGGCTTAGGCGTGATATCCACTTAATTAAAGACTGAGCAAGACAGGAAATTGCCAGCGAATACAGCGAATTGTCTCTCTAGTTAATATTTTTTTAATTTTTTTTTTCCAGAGTAGAGCATAAAGTCACTGCTGCATTGTGGTAATGCAGGGCTCAGTGACTGTTCCTACTCTTGGCCTGGCAACAGTGTTAAATATTTTTGATTGTATTCATTTTCCTTTATTAATGCAGAAAAATATGCACATCTAGGAGCTGTGAGGCCATCGTTTTTAATTGAGACCTTTCCAGGTTAGAACAAAAGACTAGTGATTGGGTTGAACTCCTGTTTTTATTGAGTTTGTGTACCTTCGATTCTGTTCATTATGCCAAGTGGCAAGTTCTTTTTCTTCATTTGAAGGGTTTTGACAGCATAGAAAGATGATACAAGGCCCAGATGGCCTATAAACTATTGCTCGGGTTAATGGCTGAGTTGCTGTCCCGTCAGCATGTGCAAAGCTCAGTACTGAGTTCAAATGAATCACAAAATCAGATTAAAGGTTGGCACAGAGTACAGAGATGTGTATTGCAGTGCCACCCTCCACCCCACCCCACGTCAGACTGCGGGGGCTGATTACTGTTAGTAAGGGTAGACTCATTTAAACATGGAGAGTCAAAGATTCAGCTGGGCAATGCATGTCAACTTGGTGATCTCTAATTATTTCAATTGCTAACACAGACTTCGGTGTTAATGCCGTGAACTCCTACAAAATTCAAAATTAATAATGTTAAATAAACAACAACAACAAATTAATATGAATTATAATAATAATGAGTCAATAATGTATTTAATAATATAATGTTGTAACATTTTACTATGGACATTTTCCATGAGTTTGCCCTAATTGTCAGCAAAAACGCATAGTATTTTTATCTAGCAGTCACAGTGTCTGTGGAATTAAAATTTAGTGAATGAACCTTGGGGGGAAAAAATGGAAATCTGAGACATATTCCACACTTGGGTGTTGTTTACCATTGTGTTATATGACCTTTCCCTTTAGCAACACTTCCTAGCCATTTGGGAACTCAGAGCACTCTGTTCAAATTAGCCAATCTGTATTGGGTTGGTGTGAATTGAAATGAAGAGGCTTTTGTGCTTTTTTTGTAATTGGAGCTGCACTTTGCTCAAACAAATTTTTTTTTTTGTCTTACAGCCATGACTCCACTGAAGAGCTAATGGGTCCTGGTAAGCCCTGCTTTAATTGTAATTTGATGTGTTTTTTCAAAGTGTCTTCCTACACCACTGATCTTTGTATTTCACTGCTACCTCTTCATTTCATACTCTGAATGCTTTGACATATTGAGACAGGAGTCTTCGAAAACCCACAGGGAGCTTTTGTTCAGTGACAAACGTTTTTTTTTTCGACCGTAAGAGAAATATTTTTGAAATGCAGAATCAAGTCCACTTAAGGGACTATAAACCTTTTTTGGTCATTTAGCTGCTTTTTATATACACGCACTTAAAAAACCATTAAACTGACTTCATTTCCTCCGCCAAGGAGGTCATGTGTTTGTGGGTAAGTATGTTTGCTAGCAACATTATGGTAAAAGTTGTGGACAGATTCTTCTGAAATTTTTCCCAGAGGTATGTCTTGGCCCAACTTTTCAATTTCAATTTGGGGGTGTTTCGAATCAAGTTCTGGATCCGGGAATTTTTTAAAGGATACTTCATCATTTAGGGTCATTTTTGATGCTAACTTGAGAAATAAATTTAGCCCAAAGATACTGAAATTCTGGTGAAGTCTTCTCAATGTGGGCTGACAGATATTATGATATCATGACTTTTTTACTTGTGTGGTGGTACATACGTAATAGCGCTACTCATCTTTGTCTCTGACATATGGGAGACTGTTGGCCCATGGCATAGGTATGCCCTCTCAGTGCTCTTCCTGCACTTGAAAGGACTGTGGTTTGTAAGCCTACATCGGTGTAACCTCGCTGTGGAGGGTTTTATAACCCACTTCCACTTCACGCCAATTGATTTGGAATGACCCTAAATGTGGCAAACCCAAGGCATGAACATGCAAAAAGAGGGAGGAGTGGATTGGTGGAGGCAATGGAGGCTGTTTTGTGATTGGGCCTCCGAGTGGTAGTCCACTCCCCTTTTCAAACATCTCAATAGGATGAGTTTGCCTGCTTAATTTACATTCATATTGACCAGATTATCTCTGAATGCACCATAACCACTTTTTCTTCCAACGCCCCCCAGTGATTTTGACATCGACCTGATCAAGGCACAGAAATATGTACAAGAAAAAAGTACAGTTTTATTTCTGGAGAAAATTAATCAGTGTATTATGGAATATGAGATTCAAATTTTGATTCAGCGCACATAGCAGACTTCTTTCCTGCTACTGATTGGAACTGGAGTCATTAATCCCTGAAGAAAAAGACAGAGCGACACCAACAAAGCTGAACGCTATAAATTGCCTTCATAATGTACGTTTTAATATGGCCTATTTGTTATCTTTTCCCATTCATCATAAAAATAGATATCATCTGGTAAATCGTCTGGTAAAGAATTTCATATTCAGACTTCTTCTGATGAAAGGGTTCTCAATCATGGGAAAGAGCTCTTTGTAAATTGAATTTTAATATACAAAGCCTGAATTAACAAACAGTTTACATAATGAAGTGGTACATTTTGAGAACTAGAAGAGCTTTGTAAGTGGATATTCTGTTCATCTCGGACTAGTTTAAAAATCAGCGTCACACTTGGCTGCCGCCGATGCAGAATAAATGAGTTTTGTGTTTTGAGTTTTATGTTAGACAGAAAACAGCCACAACTCAGGTTTGTTTTGCTTTATTGTGTAATGCGTATCGCCTTTTTGATGGAAGTGCAATTCCATGAATTAAAAAAGACTGGCTACAAACACAGAAACCCTCATGGTTACATGTTTATTCCATTGGTGACTATCTGTCTGGCAGATTCATTGTGTTTCCAGATTAAATATATCTGTGTTTGTTTAAATCTGGGTTACGTGTCCGCACACCAATACAAGCCAAAAGCTATCCCAAGCAAGAAGGGCATTTAGGTATACATTCTTGGAAAAAGAGAGAACTAAGGTTATTAGTTGTCGAATGGCTTAGAGTAAGAGTGTGGAAATTGGTCTCTGGCTCATGGGCGAGGGAACAAGTGGCATGCGGAAGCTCAGGTGACTTGGAGATCCATCCATTATCCATTCATTATCTAACCTCCATCCATCTATCCGTCCATCTATCCATCTATTATCTAACTTTCATCCATACATCAGCTTACCCACATAAGTCTGGTCAGTGTTGCTACGGGGTCTGGGCTTTTCCCAGCGTGCAGTGGGTGACAGGCACGAACACAGCCCTTGGCAGGGCATGCAGACACCTTTCACTCACACACTCATTTTAATGAGCAATTTCCAGTTGAGAACTGCTCCAGGAATTAGAGCCTACACTACTAGCACCTAAAAACTGAGAAAGTGCACCTTTTTCTGAGAAATTCCTACAAAAACAGAATACACCGGGATTTACTGAAGATTTGAGGCCAGCTCAATAAAACTCAGAAAAATTTTACCAAGGTATCCCGAAGTCTGTTCAATTTACTTAAGTTTGGACAACACCTTAGTAAACCTTGGTTAAATTTTCTCAAGACACACCGAGGATCGTCTGGCCCACTAAAGCTCAGAGACCACATCGGTATTCCTCAGGTAAATCTCACCAAGGTAGACTGAAGTTTGTCTGCTCGGCCTCTGCTCACACCAGAACAAAGGGGAAGTGTGAAGACAGTCAAAACACACGCTTCATTAAAGACCTCCCTCCAGTACTGCAGTCCAAACACCAATTAATTATGAAAATTACCAGTACTGCCTGTTCAACGAGGTTACAGTGTAATTAAGCCAGGGCCTAGATACAGTCCAGATGAAGTACAGGCTTAGTTCAGCCTGCTTTGTCTGTGCTACATACAGGAACTGGCAAAGGGCAAACCACCAGCACTATAGTCAGAGCAACCAAAGCACTTATTCAGTGTTCAGAATATATTCAATCTGCAAAAGCACCAATTTACAAACAAATCAGATGCACATAGTCATTTTTAAAAGAGGGGACCTTGAGAGAAAGTGAACATCGAGAGTAAGAAAAGTGTGGGTGGGCAAAGTGGGGAAAATTAAGCACATAGTCACACACATACAGTGATGCATGTGTTTCGACTGTCTTCAAACCTCCCCATTGTTATGGTGTGAGCAGAGGCCTAGCAGACAAACTTCGGTCTACCTCAGTGAAATTTTCCCGAGGAATACCGATGTGGTCTCTGAGCTTCAGTGGGCCAGAAAATCCTTGGTGTGTTTCGGGAAAATTTAACCCAGGTTTACTGAGGTGTTGTCCAAACTTAAGTAAACTTGACAGACTTCGGGATACCTCGGCAAAATTTTTTTGAGGTTGACCAAGTTGGCCTCAAAACTTCAGTGAACCTCGGCATATTCTAAATTTTTATGGGAATTTCTCAGAAAAAGGTGCACTTTCTCGGCTTTTGGGTGCTAGCAGTGCTTCCAATCGAGAGACAGCTTCTAAACGTCCTTGTGTTGTATTTTACATGAGATATGGTATATTCACTATAAAAGTCATCTGTCTCTTTAGGAATTAAACAAAACAAAATTATTCATACTGACTGCTAAATCAACATTCTAAAGTGTCAAAAAAAAAAAAACTGTATGATGACTAACCGTTTTATCTTCCCAAACAAATAGATCTGTATCTTAAAGCCAGAGTAACATGCCAGACATGATCATTTTTATACGCCCACTCCACCAGATGGAATCGAACTCAGACTGCCACAGGAAGGATGTGGCTTTAGATGGTGAGCACACTAAGACCTGTGTGCCACTGGGCTGCCCCTAGAGTACAATTTTAGTTGGATTTTTTTCCTTTTTGTTTTGTGGGTCAATGGTGATGAGAAGAGGATCCCTGTTGATTTTGGTGATGATTGGCAAATGTTTTGCCTAATAACACATCATCAACAAAGCTGCCACATGGGAGTATTACCACACTATGTGCGGCTATCTTTAAAAACTTTGAAAACCTTGAATAGTTTTATTAAATTATATATATATTTCCCAGTAATAGAAGACATTCAAAGACACTCTTGTGCTTGTTTCTGTATGGTGCAGTTTTAACTTATATTCTCCGTAATCCCACAATGATGCATGTGGCTTAGCTCCGGCCTTACTGTCCCTTCCTGTGTCTTAAGACGTTCTCAGACAAGGGAATTCATTTGAGGAAAACATGCATTAAATTGCAGCACATTGCAGTTGCGAGACAAAGCTGTTGAAGTTTTCAAGGGAGTTCTGTACTTGTTACATTGCACGGGTATCTAATGTAGGAGCCGGTACACCTTTGTCATTTTCAATAATACATCTTCCAGAGAATATTTTCAGACAGCTGGGTATACTGCAATGCTTCAGCGAAAGCAGAGTTAGTTTTTGAACACCAGACATTTGCACTGATGAAATGCATATCTCGCAGCACTTACATTAAGAAATATCAGCTGATCCACATCTGACTGGCAATGAGCATTGTGCTAAGCTGAACAGATTTCCGGTATTAGATAGCTGATATCTCAGCTTAACAAAACGACCAAAAAAAATACTGCTGAAACCTTAGAGGTAGCAGGCCACTGCATTGTATTCCTTCTCGATCACGTATGCAACTCCCGCCTGAACACGGTGCGGGCGAATATCTCTTCAGTAATGTATCAAGCTGTCTATTTTGTGACAATATGAGCAATTTGATCATGCTGTGCATTTCGGTTTGTGGTGATATATTGATGAATAATAATGCGATACAAGCTGACTTGGTAAAAGCTTACTCACTCTTTAAATGATCACCGTCTTGGTGGTGATATTACTGATTTCTCATTAATGTCCTGACCTTCATTTGAAGTGAAAATGTTGACAGATTCTGCACTCTTTACTCGGTTTCCCTATGCTGAATCACACTCGGTTTATGCTTTTAATATTTTCGTGGAGGCTTCTGCATTGATCATCTGTTCTATGCCATGTGCAGCATCATATGATGTACCTATTGACTGTACCTCTAACTATACTCGGGTAATTTAATTTTAAATTTGTTTGCAGTTCCAAATGCACTGTTTCTCAGTGCATGTGTTTTTAATTCATTTACCTTACTTTCCCTTAATATGCAGTCTACACTCGAGTGCTGGGTAGGGCATAACTATTGCCCTCCATAGATTTGCATTGAGCGATAAAGTCTAGACTTTCAGCTTTAATTTATAAAAATATTTCATGAGCCATGTAGGAATCATCACATTTTTATAGGTGCTTTTTTTAGCAGCTCGAAAGTAATTTTACAAGCTAACCAAATGCTGCCAGGCCTGCCCTGCTGCTGTTGTCAGTTTGGGTCTTATGCCTTTAGTTTTTCTTTCAGGAAATTAATGCTCAGTTGAATTCAGATCCAGTGGATGGTTTGCCCATTGTATAATGTTGCTCTTTTTTGTCTGAATAAAGTCTTGGATTACTTTCTCAGTATGCTTCCGGTCATTTCATGTTTGCATTATGAAGTGCCCTGCAATGTGTTTTGAAGCATTTGGCTGAATTTGAGCTGAAAATATTGCCCTATGAGAATCAGAATACATCCTACTGCTATTTTCAGTAGTCTCATTGTTTAGTAGAAAGGCATGCATACTTCCACCACGCCATACATACGTATGTCAGTGTTGTTGGTTCTGGATCCACAAGCATATTATGCAGATCATCAACAGCTATAATCAATTCTACATTGGTTTATATTCTTTTTAATGTTGAAATTTTTTTTTTTTCTTATCTGTTCATTACATAGGGTACAATCATTTTATTGAGGTATATTTTTACTTTTTCGGGATCTGAAATCCAGAATATGGTCCAGATCACTTCCAAAATTGAATCAACTCATCCTTGGACTACCTCCTACCATCCTACCAAATGTTGTGCAATGCGTTTGGAACTTTTTGAGTTATCCCGGTAACAGACAGACAAACAGACAAACACGTGTGAAAACAAAACCTCCTTGGCGGGGGTTTTAAATACAAAGCAGTCCCATTGGCAACCATACACATGATCACGGCTCACAGAGTGCGTTTACATGACGTTATAAAAAATCGACTCATTGTGTTTGTCCGACTAAAACCAGCCTTTTAAAATACATGTATACATGTTAGTCTGAGTGGAATCATACTAAATCGAATTTCTCAAAGTCGGACTAATACACCCATATAATGCAGTTACGAGTCAAATTATTCCTCTATGTATACGCTTCAATCGATCCGAACTGGACTATACACCCTGCGCATGCTCCATAGCTCATCAAGCAGGGCTTTGACCCAGAAGTCTTGAGGACTTGTGAACACCAAACTGATTAGCAACAGCTCTGTGCTCTGCACAACTAGCAAGTTTGTACAGAACAGTAGCTGTCCTCATCTGCAATGGTATTGGTGCTTGAATGGTTATGTCTTGGGGGCTCATAACTTCTTCCATTAATCCGCATAATTTATCAAATGACCTGCACGGTAAACTCTCTCCAAACGACACTCTACCACCAGTCTTTGCTCCTGACCCCCATCTATCACGCAGTGGAAGCCCGGGGGTGCTTTTCTCGAAAGCACAGATGCTAACTTAAACAGTTGGAACCACTGAGGGGATGAGCTATGTAGGTTGCTAACGTGGTTAGCCTGTACGGTTTCGGGAAAAGCACTCTGGGGTAATAGAGAGGGCACAAAGTAGAGCACACCGTTGGAGCTCTCCGGGACCATATGGCGTTGCCGCCTGCCCTCGACTAACACCATAACCACCAGGGATATCTCAAGATCAGGGCATCTCAACTGTACAAAAAACATAGCATACAGCTCATATGAAATGACAGAGCCATAATGTTGCCCATGTTTTTGCAACTAGACGTGCTACCAGTTTGGTGCCAGCTAACTTGTTTGTTGATTGTTTGGTCTCTGATGTAATACATGAACCAGAAAAAGGTCCAACACACAAAAGCCGAAAGGGAGCATATCCCCACCTATGGTAGTGGAGACGGACATGCTTCTGTCCATAAACTGATTTCCCTACTGTGCATGTATACTGGGATAAGGACAGTAGTCCAATTATACGGCCTAATCGAGCTATAACCGTAGCATTACATACATTACATTACATTACATCACAGGTTCTTAGCAGACGCTCTTATCCAGAGCGATGTACAAAAGTGCACAAGATCAGTACAAAAGTGCAGAGCTCCTAGGAGACTAGTACAAGTGCTAACAGTAAGTGACAGAACACGTTCCATTGTTACAGAACTAAATCAATAACAAAAGGGAAAGGGCAAGGTCAAGTGTACAAAATGGCAACAAGGTAAAGTGCAACAAAGGCAAGTGCAACAAAGTGGCAGAGTCAAGTGCAAGAAAAGGGCAATAAAAGCCTGACTTAACTGTACATATAAACGTACTGCGAGATTAAAAACCCTCTATTAACCACTGTAGCATATCTGCTACATAAAGTGAAAGGGTTAACAGCCTGGACACCCTGCTGGTTTTGTTTCGTATTGCCATATAAACATTTGAGAATAACTTGAATGGTCCGTCAAGTTAGAATTAAAAAAAAAAAAAAAAAAATTAAATTTAAATAAAAAAAAATAAATAAATATTTTTTTTTAAAACTATTTTTCCAAATATTAGCCCATAATCAACATATTTGCCTAGAGAAATGTTTTTCACACAATTGGAAATGGGTTTGGTTAATAGAGGGTTAAGTGGTATGCTTCAGATCATAAGCATTTTACTTTTCCTTCTCCAAACTCCTCCCTTCCCATCATTCTGATACACAGTGATCTTTGACTCCTCTGTTCACAGGATGCTGCTCTGGAACTGTGGAGGATTTTTAAGATTTTTGTTCATATTTCTGCTAAGCCTTGTTTTTGAGGCCCCCCGACAATTTATCTCAGTGAAGTCTTCTCTTGAATTTTGATTTAATATTTATCCAGATGTGCCTGCCTCCTTGAAACCGTTTTCGGTGTGGCCAAATATTGCAGCAGGCTTTTGTTTGTTTGTTTTTCTTTACTAGGGAAATTTTTTTTTCATCCACCGCAGTTATCATCTTTTGTTTTCTTGGCCTCAGAGGTGCAGTCTAGACCTTTTATCTGCTTGTGGGAAATGAAATAATGAGGCAACTGGACACATCCATGGATCAGCTATGATTCAGCTGTACAGCCAATTGTCCATTTATTTTTGCTCCCTTAAAAAGGAAGGAATCACGCAAAAAGCTGCAATTCCTACTTCATATGCCTGATTTGGATGTCAATACCATCATGTAAATGCTGAAAATCTACACTTATAGCTCATATTCATTTCATTTCAACTCCTATACGACGTAATAAGTGTAATTTGATTATGCCGCGTTTGAATTGTTCCAGAATGAAATAATGCTCATCCTGTAGCAACATTAAAGTCCACCAATGAATAGCAACTCTGGTATCGCTATGGTGTACTTACAAATGTCATGAATTTTAGTTTTTTAGTTTGCTTGCTAATGTTAGCAAGGTTATCGTGAAGATAAGCAGACTAGCAGAGATGCATGTTATCTGCAAAATTCAGAGCTGTTCATTTCTTTGTGAATTTTATATAAATTGTTCTGAAGTTTGCTGGTACAAACTGATAGCCGAAGGTCCACATTAGCCGCTTTTGATGCTTGTTCCTAAAGGCTTCCGTGTTTCATGCCTTCATCATAGCAGAGCTGCTATTCATTACATTACTGTTACTTCATTTGCTGATCTCGGAACACTTGAGTGGCAGTATCAGATTGGGTGATGTGATAAAGGTGGCTAAAACAACTAAAATAACAATAACCATATATTTATGCCTGCATATACTGAGGCAGGTTTCTACATTTTTGCACTCAAGATTATAATTTTCGGCTCCACTCATAAATTGTAAATCGGTATTTAACGGTTTGTTCCTCAAATACGTATGATTGGGCAGTTTTTAGATGAATCACACGTGAATGCTTCTTCCACTTTTGTGAGAGTTCTTATCTCTGTGGAAAACAAACAAACTAATGAATATATAATTCAAAGAAAAAATAAAATAAAATAAAACAAATCATATAGATGTTTGATCCTCTAAGCACAACCCATCAATAATTGCGGGGGGCATTTGCCTGCCATTCCAGTGTGTGGAGATTTTACACACAAATAACAGCTGTGAGTCTCTAACACCATTCATAAACCTACTATGGCTGATGATATGATTTAATAGTGTTCCACGGATTATGAAAATCAGGCTGAGGTGATATGCATATTTAATGCAGAGAAAGATATGAGCGTAAATAATGTGCACATTGACAATAGTTGCACACCGAAGCAGTGCTCCAGAAGGAATGGATTGTGCAGTGAATGGCTCTTATGCAGAGATTACTCCAAATTTGATGGGAATATAAATGTCACCCATATGTTCAGGGGCCTGGAAACGCATCTGAAACAGCATGTCTCACACTAGAGAGTAATCACACTAAAGGCACACCCAGAGAGGGGCGAGGCCTTGTGTTCAAAGGGATTTTAGTCTGTTTTCATGGTTAGAGGGCAGAACCTTGAATAATTCCCATGATGCAATCTGCATACAATATATCAAATTGATACTAAAGAAAAAATAACTCAAAATGCCATCATTCTGTTTACAGAGCTGGCTGTCTTTTGCATTTGGCATTCAAATAAAGCAGCGAATTGCCTGCACCATTATCGCGCGCACTGCTTTGTGGATAAACAAATGAACCACACTTATAGCAACAGGAGTATATTGAAGGACATTTGCAGTGATAGAGCACAGTAATGAGGGGGTAGTTATTTCTAAATAGGCCCTAGGTTGACTCTCTTCCGATGACTAGAGATGACATCTATACTGCACAATTGACAGGCCCTACAGTTACAATTGCTGGCAGATAATACACCTGATTTGAATAACCTTAACTGAATCTGCCTCCCCACACCACTGCTTGAACAATGTACTGTAAAACCCCAAAAGAGCAATTACCAATGGCGGATATTGCCTGGGTTGAAGGCCCTACGTGTTCTTTTAGTCTCACTTTAATTTGAGCATTCTTCTGGCTGGGGTGAATCACAATATAATGGATATTTTTCACCGTCCGAGGACGGGGCATGAAAGCGCAATGGTTACGATTTATCTGACTCCATATAACAGTTAGAATACAAAATTTAGCTATAATCTCGTTAAAAATCTGACTCCAAATTAGAATTAGAATTGATAATTTAGGGAACACCTGCGTGAATCTCGAAACAGTGATAACAGTAACTTAAACTCTTAGGACAAACATGACGTGACTATACCTTGAATTCCAAACAGACAACCACCGCCGCTACATTAATGTTCCCGGGTATTAACACCATGTCCGAATCCAAGGTTCGTTGGTTTGATTAGAGGTTGAAAGTCAACCAGCACTGCAACAGCATCTTTTGGCTTGAATTACAGTGAACCCAGATTCACTCCACACTTGGGCTATGAATCCGTATATTGGTAGATCCTGGCTGCCTAAATCAACTTAACCAACCAATTCCCTCACCGGGCCGCTGGCCAGTCGTTCCTCAGTGAGGATATTTCCCCCTAGGTATTCGCCGAGACGGAGGCTAGAAAGACTAAAAAAGGCACAGAGACCACGCAAGCTAGAAAGGAATAACAATAATTTAATTCACCAGGTAGGCACAACTTGAATCAAACAAATAAATGATAAGCCAATTACCGTTACATATAATTTAGAAGGATTTAGAGTATTTTCATACCTGGAAAAGATGAATGACCACGCGGAGCTAAAGTCGCTCCACGTGGTCGGGGAGAAGTCAAATGTTCCCACGCTCTGCAGAGCAAGGAGCCATGTGACTTTTTCCCACTTACCTACGCGTCCGACGTTGACAGAAGGGACAGGACAAGAAGAGCGAAGAAAGAAGAGAAGAGCCCGCCCCCTTAGGATCTCGTCACTTTAAAGACTCCAAACCACACCTCCGAACAAGGTAGAGGGAAGGTTGGCCGAATCAGAGTTTTACTGGCCTAGGTGATAAGACAATTTGCACAGAGAGACTAGGGTAGTTGCTTAAATGAATCTTACAAACGATGAACCATAATTCCAAGGGAAATGAAATATGTTCCATTCAACTCCTTGGACTGCCCCCAGAATATAGAGACCAAACATGACAGGAATGTGTGCTAAAATGATGCAGTTGTCATGGAAAAGCCTTAAAATGGAATATTATAGCCCAATAGTGTGATAAATATATGAGAGGTTCCTTTTAGGATATTGAACATAAACAAAATATGAATTTGATAGAGATTTAAGTTGTTTTAAGCCAATTGAAGTAGCTGCGCTTTAACTTCAATGAAACCAGTGAGTTTGAGTTCCAGAGATGCTGGGCCTGCTAGACTTGATGGCTCCCACCCCCCGCCGTGGGGAACAAGGATGCCACTCTCACCGGCAGGCTGTAGGATTGTAAAAGTTAACTGCTCGCTCTGGATTGTGTCAGATCACCCAAACATTCAGATTTTACCAGCGTAATGAGCATGTGTTCCAACACTAGGATTTTTGACCCATGTTTTGAGCTAAATCAAATATTCAGGTTCTACAGTACTACCACATCCAAGAAAAAACTCTAATGGCGCTATGAGTTTTTTTTTTTTTGCGCAAAAGTGTTCTTTGCACTTTTGCTAAAGAGTTGTCACAGAGGACATCCAGAACAGGAATGAGAAAGGTGGCAAAAGAGAGGATTTATAAGAGGAGACACTGAGACCTGCTCACACAGTGCTCAGCAGTGAGTACTATATCACTGCAAGCACATTGTCAGGAACAGTGAGGATGTGGAAGTGTGTGAACGAGGGAAGGGACCTGTGGTTGGTTTGGCTCTCTGTCTGTCCGCTAACAATGCAGTGAAGGCCTTACCAGGTCGACTGAGGCACCAAATCATTGCTGTCCTTTGTTGATCATTTTCGGTTTCCTTTTGTGCAATCTTGTGGCATTTTGTTGTGTGTGTATCAGTATTCCTGCTGCAACAGGTTGAGATGTTTCGGTGGTGTGGATATGGATGTGTGTGTGTGTGTGGAGGGTTAATGAGTGTGTGTGTGTGTGTGTGTGTGTGTGTGTGTGTGTGTGTGAGAGAGAGAGGAGTGATTATGAGTGTGTGTGTGTGTGTGTGTGTGTGTGTGTGTTTGTGTGTGTGTTTTTGGTGTCTGTGTACAGTGATAATAAGTGTGTGTGTGGGTGTGTGTGTGTGTGTTTTTGGTGTCTGTGTAGAGTGATAATAAGTGTGTGTGTGCGCGTGTATGTGTGTGTGCATGTGTGTGCGTGCGCGCGTGTGTGTGTGTGAGAAAGAAGCACACATCTGATGTGCTTGAGGGGGCTGAACAGTATGGCAGGGGTGAGTAGGTCACAGCACAGGGGGCATTAGGGGGCAGATTTAGAGCTCTTTCTGCTGATTCAGGGGCCCTGAGAGATGTTCCTTGGGTCTGACGCTGACTCCAGAGCGCACAGCCAGCCTAGCCTCTTTCGCTGCTGTCCGTCAGCCCCAATAACACTCACGCCCGGTTCCTCAGGCCGTCTCTGGTGCAGAGAGTGTCAGCCCCATGGCTGACTGATGGAGAAAAGACCCTCCAGCGAATGCCTTACCTCCCCGATGGAATGCTGGCTCGTCTCTCTCATCAGATATTTAATATCTCAGTTAAGTGTCGGGAACAGTTGCTCTGCTGGGCTGTCTTCACAATGCTGCGATTCTGTGTGATGGATGAACAGATGCTGATAAAAAAATCCCACTCTTCATCTTCTGCCTCATCCTGAGCTATTTGTGAATATTTACCCAGCATCTTTGTTCCAGTGAAAGAGAGAAATTGTGTGCGTGTTCCTAATCGCTGCCATTCAAACCGGAGCCATGTAATCTCTATTGCAAGCCTCACGTCAACATCTAAAATAAAATGTATGTGCCTGGTACATTGAGGCTCATGATTTAGCTTTTCAAAAAAGGCATTGGATTTGAAGAAGCAGATCAGGGAGACTCTGAGGTCTGAGCCCTGGGTCTTGCCCCAGCCTGGACCTGAACACAGTGGGGTAAAACCAGTCCTGCCCTCATTATCCAGGGAGGGTAGTTTCTCTTGGCTGAAGCCCCTAGTCTCAGACACCTACTTGGAAAGAGGCAGATTTACGAAGACCTGTGCTGATTGGTCTTGCAGGTGTGTTTTCCCACTTCAGCATGTGGCGTGACCCACAGATTGTCCTTATTACCTCCTCATTACTGATGGAGTGTGTTTCCCAATGTCACGGTCGCCATGTCTGCGCCTGTGATCTTTTGAGGAACTTAGAGAAACACACCTCCAGGAGAATGGTGTGAAATGCCCTCTCTTGATGTCAGTGTTGGCATGTGACATGCAGTTTACAACCAGGCAGAATCAAGCCAGTTTGCCAGCTTCCACCTGCCGAGTTTCAACTGTCATTCATGGTTTATATAGGTCCCATTCATTTGATGCTCTCTTGTAATTAATTCCTTATTATATGCTGCTTAATTTACAATAATTTAAGTACTGACAAAAATATCAATCGTGCATGTTACTGTACTCCGGAAGACTTTTTTAACTGAAAGCAACCAAGTTCATTAAACATTTTAATTTTAGGCTCCATGCTTAAAATAGGGGTTGGTAATTATTATGCATATTCCTCGCTTCATTTTCATTCTTGGACAGATTTTGGCAATATTTATATCGTAGAAAAAAAAACAATGAAACTGAAGACTCAGGGCTCATCTGTTCACATTTGCAGAAGGCATGATGGGATAAGGGGTCTGTTCCCACACAACATGTTTGCATGGGGGCTTCCTTGATATTTCAAGAGAATCAGGACCTTTCTCTGGTTCATAATCTGGAGCAGGGCTGGCAGAGAATATGATGTCACTCTCAAGGTAGTGAGTCAGCACCAATCAGACACTGCACAACAGAAGATAATTTCAATAAATGATTAAAGCAGGACAGGACTAATCATTATTATCAAGGAATGTTCTGTTTTTCACCAGTTTTCAGTTTACCCGCCACCACTGTCAGCAGGCCTCCATTTAGAATTTTGACACTGAAGTTTGTTATCACTATTCCCATAAAACTGCTTGATTTTCCCTTTCTCAAATTTTGCATCCGGGCTTCCTTTAAGGTTTAACTGTGTACCGTATAGTTTTTGATATCATATGCACATTCAAAATGGCAGCCAGATTGCAATGGGAAATTCTTGGGCCTATTACTGTCAAATGGCTGTAGGGATCTTCATCAAATATGATGTGTCAAGTTTCATCAAAGATTTAATGGTACCCCTATATACATTTTTTTTTTCATTTGTATATTCAAAATGGGCATCATGCTTCAATCTAGAAATTTGGGTTTGAAGTTTTTTTTTTTTTTTTACTGCTATTCTTGTGAAATTTGCTCGAAATCATTTTCTAATATTGTATTTGGAGGTGTCCTCAAGAGGGTAGTTCTGCTCTATGTGATTTCTGGCCTTATCTTTATATTCAAAGTGGCTTCCGGGCAGCTGATAACAATTTCAACTTTCCTCTGAATTTACACTTTGTGTGCAATTTTCTAGAGCCTTTTCTTAAAATTAATAAATAATAAATAATGTTAATAAAAAAAACTAGCTCAGAGATTTAGGGCCATACTGGTAAGTGAAGAATTGAGATAGTAATCCAAGCATGAATATTAATGGAAATGGTTACATGTAGCTACTGTTCTTTGTAAACTGTACTAAATGCAACTAAAATGAATAATACATATATGCTATCAATAAGACGTATTACTTATTTTAAAAATTGAATCTGATGCTGTTGCTACTTTGCGCAGTGTAGAAAAGTTGCCATTGCTGAATGGTCAGTGCCAAGATCAAGATCTTGTTATCCCCCCTCTTATTCACCAGGTTTGGATTGACTGAATGGACTGGAAGCAGTGGAGATAAATGTATATGTCCGTGGTTTATTTTATTCAGAAAAAAAGCCTCTTCAGCAGCTACTATGACCCATAATGATGAGACAGTATTAACCACTATTATTCATTATTCACAAGAGTACAATATCCTTCCAGCAACTAGTATCTCTGGAAGGCTTTCCAAGTAAAACCGCGGTACACATGATTGCCCCTTATTATCTATCCAAACTTCAGCGCTCAGATGTGCCAATATTGCTTTTTACATCTTAAATTTAGAAGGGCTTCATGTGTGACATAATTAAGTTCCATTTCAAGTTAATTCCCCTGCAAGTTTAATGATGCAGGAAGAAACAATTCCTGTGCTGCGCTAGCAACTTGTATTAAGTAGCCTTTGGGGACCTGTTGTTTAAGTATATAAACTGCATTAAAAGTTTGGAAAGTTACCTCCTAATCAAAATAAAATGGAACGAAATTGAAACTGAGGCACTCAGTTCAGAGCATGGTAAAAAAAATAATAACCAAAAACAAATTGACAAAAAATGGAAATTAGAGTCATCTCTTCAGTGTAGCTGAGGGATAATTTGCTTTTTAAGAGTCTTTTTGAGGAGCCTGTAGAGGGATTGGTAGCAGTTATTCTCACGGCCAGCACTTGTGTCATTACCTCTACTTGTTTTATCCCTTGCCCGTCAGTGTCAGTTCCCCTCGCTTGAGGTGAAAGCTGATCTCTCGCAAACAGAGGGATGTGTTGAATATACTGAGGGCTGTGTTTGTCATCCTTTCATATTACTGTTGTTGTCTCGTACAGATCCTGTGAAGATCCTGCTGCCAACACCAAATGCCGTAACTCCCAGAGGGAAAACGTACCCATTTTTTTCATGGAAGACACAAACTAGTCAAGATTAAAAGGACAGTTTTTTTTTGTTTTGTTTTGTTTTTTGTTTTTTTTTTTTTGCGAGTCATACCCATCCCAGAAAAAAAGGTCCGGCAACTTCTCTCACTTTACTCTGAGGAGCAGAGGGAACACAAAAAAAGCTACAATAACTGCTGTCACATTGAGATTTTGCCCTGCAACGAAGGTGGATCGACATCAGTTCTGACCAGGTGTGCAACCCAGCCGGAGAGGCCTGGAGCTGCGTAGATGTTACACTTAAATGACATGGACAGGAGGAGTCAGAAAACACTCAGTTCCCTAGTAGTTTTGTAATATCCTGTGCTGTTAGATTCATGAACCCTTAATGGTAGGAGCTACCAGGTACCGTCTGTCATTCGCCCTTCTCACCCTATCAAAATCCACTGCTCTCTACTCCAACACATCAGGCATTTAATCAATGTGGCATCTGCAGCCTGAAGGTTTTGCTCAGTTCTTGGGGCAGTTTAAACCTCAGTATTTTTTGACGTTTTTACTGAGTGCAGGATACATCTGTTTCAAAGCCTTATTTTACATTCTTACAGTTGCTGCTCTTTGTATTTTGTCGCAAAAAAAAAAACTGAAGTTTGTCGCTGAAATGCAGTGGTTCACTGCCAGGATCTTTTTGAATGCGTCGAGTTCTGGAAAGTGCTTGTGCCAAATGTCAGAGCCAATCATGAAGTAATCCTGTGCATATTTACATTAAAATCCATTCTGAAACCCTTTGATCCATGTTAATCTCGACACTCACTCCTACAGCACCACACTGCGTGCATGAATAACTGATATGGTTTGGAGGATATACAAGGTTTGCACCAAAACCCTTTATATAACCTGCTATACAGTGCCCGCTTATAATACTGACACGCTTGGTATGAGAGTGCCAATATATGTACAAAAGTGCTAATGAGTTTTATACACATTTATCAATTCATACACATTTCCTTGTAATTTAGCGGGATGTATTTGAGATCTTATAAAACCTTTGGATCTCCTCTAGAATTTAAAATTGCCCTTAGTTTTCACAGAATTGAATATGGCTGTTGCAGTTGATAAACCCATATATGCGTCTGTAGGATTTATGGGGTTAATAGCATTATTGTCTATCCTCTTAATTTTTCACTGAGTATTATAACAAAACACAAAATTTAATTGAAATGCAATGATTGAAAGAGAATCACTATCATGAAGAAAATATTTTCTGCAAAAACTTGTGTCTCCACTATTGGATCCCCTTAATTTAATGTTGTTTGCAGCCCCGAATTGCCTAAATAACAGCGTCTTCTCCATTAGAGTGTCGTAAGGTTGGTGAAGACATGGCAAGCAATCAAACTGTTCCTCCATGCAGAATCTCTCCAGATCTTTCTACAATGTAATTCTAAGGTCCATGTTCATAGACTCTCCTCTTCAGCTCTTCCCACAGATTTTTTTTTTTAATTGGATTTAGGTCAGGGGACTGAGATGGCCATGGCAAACCCTTGATTCTGTGGTAAACCTTTTTTTTTTAATTCATAGTTTGAATCATTGCTCTGTAGGAAGACCTAGCCAAGGTCCAGTTAAAGCTGTCTGATACTTGATGGAATTCATCATGCCGCGTGAATCCGAACAAGAAAATTATGGAACAGCTTTTTTTTTTTTTTTTGTTGCCTTTTGCAATTCAAAGGATTTTGACTCCGGGACTTGAAGGATTAAGCCTCTGTAGCTTATATTTTCTAAGGGTGCCAATATTTGTGGAGGGCACTGCATGTAAATGTATTAAAATGCTCACATTTGGACTCAATGTCAGATTTTGACTACCTTGTCGGTATAAAACAGGATTGTTTGTTGAAGAAACATGGAGAATCAGAAAGGCGCCACTATTTTTAAAGTTGCATAATCTTGTTATAATCTTAGTGCTGCCAAAGCATTGCTTCCAATCATTGAGGTTGTAGGAACTGGATGGCAAGGCTTTTGAATGAGAACCCAGGTGAGAACACAAAGACCTTGTATGTTCCTCGTATTCAATGACCTGTACCTTTATCTGGGTAGTATGGGCAGGATTAAGCCAGGATAATGTCACTGACTGCATCTGCTAGCCAGAGGCAGAAATTTATTGTCTGGACAGACATTTCAGTCACACACAATCAGTCAGTGGGAGCCTCCCAGCTGGAGGACCACAGGTCACAGCAACGAGCCAAGATCCGGGACACAATGCAGCAGGAATGTGCCATTCTTTTAACTGGTTCCAAAAATACATTGCAGGACAGTTTGGCAATCCATTGTAAGGATAAGGCATTATTTACTCACACACTCATGCAGGGTATACCCACACACACACACACACACACAACATTCACTCACACACACCATTCACTCACATAATCATACCTCAGGGCATTTAGGGTCTCCAGCTAGGCTGGAATCTACACAGTAGAGCTGCAGTCTTGATCCAAACCCACAAATCTCTTGCTTTGAGGCAGCATCACCATGTCATTCCCACCCTGGGCGTGTAACATGAGAAACACGCAAAGCAGACTCTGCTCCTCAAACATGGCGTGTTCTGAGAAAATGAAGAAAGCCATGAAGAAATCCTGCTTTCATTTCCATGGGAGAAGGGTTATGACTAGTGAGTGAGTGAGTGAGCGAATAAGTGAAGTGAGTTGTTGCGGTTTGTTGTTGTGGTTTATTTCTGAAGTACATGATACATTCAATGCATAATTTGCATAAAGGCATATGAGAACAGTTATTGATTGCTGTACTCCAGTGGTTCATACAAAAGACAGCGTCTGTACCTACACCGATTACATAATATCTGATTTTTTCCTGTTGAAGGTAGGATGTAGAACCAGGGAATTAAAATTTGTCGGACAAAATATACTTTAGAATTTGGTGAGAAAACAAAAAAGAGAAAAAAGAAGAAAAAAGTACAAAATAATAAAAAAAACCAACGAAAAAAAGACAAAATTCAAAAGTAGAGAACCTAAGTACTTGTTCTCATTTCATGTGAGCAGATTACGTTTATGGGCAATCCTTGTGCACCTTTAATAACAGCATACAGCAAAGGGGATAAGAGAGAACCAAGACACAAAGGGAATAATGCCACTAAATTCGAAAAGCTAATACATTGATAAAATTGAAAATCTTATTGAAACTCTTAAGCGAAACAGACCGTTTGATATCTTGTACCATGTTCAACCACAGAGTTGGCCATGTGTAGAGAAAACTTTGTCTAGCAATGTCATAAATCAGATTTGGCACTTTTGGATGAAAACTATGCCTTGTTTCATAGATATATCTATGATACTCAAATAATTCAAGCAAAGACTTTGGGAGGTAACCACCCACAAATCTGTACATAAAACAACTTATTGTGTAAACATACAAGTCGGGCAAGTACAGGATGCCGCTTTCTTTGAACAGAGGACGTGTATGTTCATTATAAGCTGAGAAAGACACTATTCTCACTGCCCTTTTTTGAAGTACTTGTAATGGACGAAGAAACTTTTGGTAAGCGTTACCCCACATCTCGATACCATATAACAAATATGGATGGATCAAGCTGAAGTATAACGTCCTTAGAAGTCTTGGAGATATAAGATTTTTCGATACATTCAGCGCATAAATTCCTCTACTTATTTTCTTCTACAGTGTTCTATATGACAGTGCCAGTGAAGGTATTCATCAATATAAAGTCCTAAGAATTTTGTAAATTTGACCATTTCAAGTTTTTCTTGACCTATTTAAAGATCAAGATCAGATCTTGGCTGGTCATGTCATTTGTTTTTGATGCATTCACAGATAGTTGATTTGCACAAAACCAGTCATTTATGTTTGCAAGATCTGTGTTTAAGCACTGATATAAATGGCTTACATTTTCATTCAGCATATATGCTGTAGTGTCATCAGCAAAGAGTACGCATTTAGTATGAGACAGCGCATTTGGTAAATCGTTCATATATATGATGAAAAGTAGTGGTCCAAGGACTCTTCCTTGTGGAACACCATAGGTGACTTCATAATCATCACTTTGCGATGACTCTCATCTGTTGCTGACATACATGGCTCGATTGCTTAAGTAGCTTTTAAACCATTAGTTGGCAATACCTCTAATGCCATAATGTTTCAGATTATCAATCAGCTTTGAATGATTAATGGTATCAAAAGCCTTAGATAAGTCTAGGTATGCAATGCATAATAAAAAGTAAAGTACAATTTGGTCAGTGATGGATGATCAATATATACGGTCTCATCACAGATGAGAGTTCACACAAAATTCCAAAAAATTAATAGTGAAAGGTTGCATAAAGAGTTCCGGTGAGACGGTACCCTACACAGGGCGAATTCAGAGACTGGGAGCATCTTCAGGAGCAGTTCTGGACACGCTGTGTATTTCATCACATCTCTGGCAGCATGTTATTTTCATCAAGTACTCAAAAAGGCACTTAACTGGTGGTGCAGCTTGCTATAGTTTTGACTGTCATGTTAAGTTCCGAATTTCAGTACAGTGGCTGTTAGCACATCCATCCTGTTTCAGGCCAAACACCATGCCAGACAAAAATAGAAGCAAAAACGCATTAGATATCAGCACACTTAAATTACTGCTTCCAATACATAACCAAAAACACATTTTCAACTCTACAGGGTCTTATTTAGGTAAATGATTAGAAACTGGACAGCTCTGGACTAAAGGATGGAAGATCAAAATTCCAAATGACCAGGACATTATACAGTAGCTCACTGTTGTCCAAATCTGGTGCTAGCTCTGGTTTTCTCCTTTTTCCGGCAATAAGTGAACAGTGATTGCAACTGAGTGGCCTGACTGTCATCGCACTCGACTCCACAGTAAAGGGAGGGCGGAAAACCAGCAATTCTCAGCTTTCAAGGAACATGATTTGGGGAGCCCTGCAATAGCTCCTCAGCCACAGTGTGAATAAACGGCCGTTTGTTCTGAGGGAGCAACGGGTATCTCAGTCGGCTGGGGTCTGTTTGAGTTTTTTTACCTTATGATATTCAGCGGCCATTTTAGGCTGCAGATACCACGTTGAGCCCATTAGGAGTGTAATGGTCTATCAGTCTCGATGTAAGTGCTGAGTAATAGTGCCCCTTTGGGAGCAGGGACAGTCGCTCCCGTGGCGAATGAATGGGAACACTATATAAAGAATGTTATCACTTTCAATTGACAAGGAAATGGGAAATGGATTTTTCGATCTTATGATTGTGTCTGAGAGTTAAGAACATTTAATGGAAGTTTGCCTGACTTTCTCCAATGCTGTGACACCATTTCATCTGTAACCGTCTGCTTTCTAAAAGCAGCTTTACTATGATTTGACCAGATAATGAATGCCTGCTATGACTTTCCAATGTCACTGAGCAAATTCAGTTTTGATCCCCTCTTGCAAGACACTTTCTATATTCAATCTCAATCAGCCCTCCCTAGGACATCACTATTGTATAGGCTTTTTACCAAATTTTCTGACATATCTCTGTTTCTACAGACACTGGCAGAAGCTAAACGGCGGCCTTTTGAGACACAGTTTTGTGCGAACATATCCTTTCTGAGACAGTTTTGTGAGAGCACATCCTTCCTGAGACACAGTTTTGTGAGAACGCATCCTTTCTACGACACAGTTCTGTGAGAACACATCCTTTTTGAGACAGTTTTATGAGAACACATCCTTTCTGAGATGGCGTTCACATTATTAAACCCTGCCATTGGCGCTCACATTATGATGCAACCATTACCTGGCTGGATTATTTTGCGTGAGATCAGAAGGCTAAACGAAGGAGTTTTATTTTATAACAGTTTTTTGTCGAATCAGTGCTTCTCATGTCCATTAATGGTGTGAAAATGATCTGCAAACATAATTTATATTCAGCACAAAAAAGACAGAGGCAAGAGAGCCTATTTCCTATTTTTCACGGAGGACAGAAAAAATGATCATTTCTACCCACATCATTATCTAATTGAATTTGATTATTGCATATGTTACCATTCCAGCCTATTATTAAAAAAAAAGATTACATCAACGTTTTTGGGCTATCGTCTATCTTACAGTATTAAAAACCCATGATATGATTGGTGACATGATGAGTTTGTGCGAGTCACTGTGTGGACAGAATCATAATTTAATATCCAAAACACTCGTTGCCATTGAAGGAAACATCAATATTATTGCCAATAGTATCATAATCCGTATTTCCAACTGAATATCACAGTGCTATAGATGGGATGCATGTTTTGAGCAAGCTCGAAAGTGCTCGTTATTTATTGACTGTTTTTGTTCACACTGGTTTTCATCATTCTCTTGAATTAAAATATTTGGTCACTTTGAAATTGTTTTATATTTTACATGGGTATACTTTGAAACAATTGGAGTTGTGTTTTTAAATCACAAGTAAATGGGTTGTACCCACTGATCTATAGATCAGTGGTTGTATCTCTTAAATATGCTGAGTGGTTGATAATGTTGACTCCTCTTAGTCAACAATATGAATTATCATATTTATGCACATTCACAAGCGCACATACACACATGTATGCATGCAGAATTTCCACTAATATTTAATAATTGCATTTTTAATTATTAATTTAAAATATGTATTGAGCATTTCAGAGTGTCGTGTTTAAGAAAACACCTTAGGATCGGAATTTTGATGTATGTGAGGGAACGTGGTGAACAGGTCTTTTAGCCTTTGACCCCAGGCTCCCAGCAATAAGCATGTGTCCCCTCAGAAGGTCACTTGCAGTTACAGCTCTTACTCCAGTTGAGGGACACGGAGGGTGACACTAGTGTATCCCTCACTTAGCTGGGGGCTTAGAGGCTATGGATCAAAGAAGAGGTATTTTTAGAGTCAACAGTCAACCACTGCTGCGGGGATAGCAGGTCACATGTTTTGTCTTCACGCTAAACAAAGAGACTGGTCTGTTATGGAACCAACTTACGGTGTCAGATCTTATCTGAAAAGTGGGAGCGGGACTTTTTTTGAGCGCAGCACTTCAACACCTGATTCACCTAAAGGTATAACTGAGAAAGATTTGTCCATAGTCATTTGAGAATACAACATTCAAGGTTGTGCTCAACCACATCAGAAATGCTCACCCCCTGACTGTAATTTAACCTACGCTCCATTCCGGGTACACACCATCCTCCCATATAAACCTAAGGTAGCTAATGCGAACTAGAGTTCCAAAATATGAGGGTTTCAAAAAATCTGGTCATGGAGCCATTTTGTTTCCATCGCCATATCAGGCACTATCTTGTTTTTTTTTTTTTCAACATTTTCGCCAAACATTTTCTCCTCTAATACATGTCTTTACCATTGCTAGTTTATTGTTTTTACCCCAAGAGTAATGTGTGAAATTGCTTGGTTTCAGACCACTGAAACTAAATTGCTATGGCAACTCTATAGGGACTCTGGCACAAATGTAATTTTAGGTATTTCTCTCAAAACTGCTCCATGTTGTACTTCTAAGCTAATGCTGTACATGACAGCATTGCTAAAACTGTTCTGTACCATTTAAAAAAAACAATAAATAAAATAAATAAATAAATAAAAACAATGCACTGCCAACAGCAATGTTACCCATCATCAGCTAACCAGCTACCAGCTCATTGCAGACACAACCCTGAGCCTCCCACAATCTGGGTACTTACTGGCTGTGTGGTTTGAGATTGTTGTGATTGGCATGAACTGGACAGAAAATTATTCTAAGATCAAACTTAACACTATATACCTAAAGTGTTATTAGTTGCTAATGAGTATGCACACTGCTTGTATGTGAAGTTAAATAATTACTATTTTTTGGATCATTCCATTGTTTGTAAAGGAAACGCAGTTAGCGAGCTAACTAAGCTATCCACCAACAACGATCCAAGACCAAACAGAGATTTGTCGGAGAGATTTTTCCTGAACGCTAGAAATGATGGTTTTTGCGGAAAACTTTGCCTTATTTGCTGGTTTTTTGACAGATAGAGGCAAAGGCTAATCCCATCCCCCATGCTAGTTCTCTTACCTGTTTAGGACAATCATTCATTTGGATGCGTACTTTGGTGCATTTATATCTGCGTTTCAAGTAGTCTATTGTTTCATTTAAACTATTTATACAATCATGAAGCTCAAGTTAAATCCTCTGATGTTCAGAGAAGGTAGCGTGGAAGTTTCAGACCAGTTTGTCTTTTGTAAACCATATGCCAACTTATGAATAAATTTTTTTTTCTGTTCTGAATTGAGCCAATTATTTAGTTGCCGATAGATTGCATGGAGAGAGAGGCCATGACTTTGGTTGCCAATGAATTATTTTTATAATTGGAAAACGTTTTAATAAAGGAAAATGATTGAGAACAAGCCAGGACTACCTGTTCTAAAGCAATGTTCTAGGCCCCACCCATTTTCACTTCTGGGTATGCCACTGATCAGAAGAATGTCTGCCCAGAAGTTTCTTGGTGAGTTGAATGTTGTTGAATCATCTGGGTTTACAACTGAAGGCTGATGAAAGGATCATTCTGGCTGAGGAGTCTGCATTTGGAGATAGTTGCAGCTTGTCAGTAAGGATACGTGAACCTAAGAGCTGTCAATGCCAGCACACCGTACTATCAATACACGGAGTAAGCACATGCTGCTTGTTCCGTTCCAAAATGAAGATACGTATTTGTATAACTGACGTAAATAGAGTTTAATAGCGTTTGTTGTGCAAAATAAAATATTTAAATTCAAGGCGAAATGACTGAAGCTGACTTAACCTCTTCCAGGTCTGTTTATTGATCGACTCCATGTTTATGTTTGGGGTATTGGACATTTGATGCACTGCTGGTTTATATCCACTTCGAACAAACAAACCTTCCAGAAACTTCCAGAACATTTACAAAATGTATAAAACTCTGGGGTGCACATTCATTCAACTCAGGCAACATTAATCCATCAAACTTCAGCAATAAAACCCTAATCCCTTAGAAACTCATTTGTTTGTCCACAATGAAATTCTTTCCTGTTTCATATTACAAAAAGATGGGGCAAAATGTTGGAATTAGAGTACATCGAGACAAGAGCTTCTTAATTTATTTTTAATGTAGCGTGAACAACATTTCTGTAATCCCAGCAGGAGAAAAATTGTTAGTATTTGGTAAAACTAAAGCAGGCACAGACAAAAGGGCTGACGCACAATGCGCTCACCATAGCACCAGCATTTGTAATCAACTCCAAGTGGGCTTGCACATAATGAACAGGTTTGTCTCCTCGTTGTTTAATTACCTACTGTGGTGCCTTTATTATGAGTGATTCCAATTCAATCACTTCATTATTGCGTGCATTATTTGCTTTTAATGTGACTTAAGAGATGCCATTTAACTTGCTGTCAGAGCTGTGGTCCCACTCCTCTCATGGGGGTCCAGCCAAAGATATCGCTGTAATTGCAGGATAGTAATTGGTCCCATTGTGGGCCTGTAGTGCTAACATTGTGCAAAAAATAATGACAAAATAAAAATATTCAAGCTTGAAATACTCAGACACCCCCCATGGGATCACTGATATCTGGCTTGGAAACAAAATGTGGAGGGTTGAATAGATGGACATGAAGAAATATGAAAAGGTAGATTTACACTATAAAATGTGTATTATCTGTGGCAGAGGATAATAAACGTCTTGCATTCTGAAGGAAGGAATTTTTACGTGTCATAAAAGGGCTACTTCTCATTCTCAGGGTTTAGCTATAAATAACCCAAAGGACATGCCCCGATACAGTTCACCTTATTGTAAGTCTCATCCGCTCCACGTGAACATACAAAACCCAAAACCAGTGAAGTTGGCACGTTATGTAAATCTTAGATAAAAACAGAATACAATGATTTGCAAATCCTTTTCAACTTTTATTCAATTGAATACACTGCAAAGACAAGATGTTTAATGTTCAAACTGAGAAACTTTATTATTTTTTTTGCAAATAATCATAGAATCACTTAGAATTTAAAGGCAGCAACACATTGCAAAAAAGTTGGCACAGGGGCTTTTTTACCACTGTGTTACATTACCTTTCCTTTTAACGAGACTCAGTAAACGTTTGGGAACTGAGGAGACCAATTTTTGAAGCTTTTCAGGGGGAACTCTTTCCCATTCTTGCTTGATGTACAGCATAAGTTGTTCAACAGTCCGGGGTCTCCGTTGTCGTATTTTACTCTTCATAATGCGCCACACATTTTCAATGGAAGACTACAGGCAGGCCAGTCTAGTACCCCCACTCTTTTACTACGGAGTCATGCTGTTGTAACACATGCAGAATGTGGCTTGGCATTGTCTTGCTGAAATAAGCAGGGGCGTCCATGAAAAAGACGTTGCTTGGATGGCAACATATGTTGCTCCAAAACCTGTATGCACCTTTCAGCATTAATGGTACTTTCACATATGTGTAAGTTGCCCATGCCTTTGGCACTAATACACCCCCATACCATCACAGATGCTGGCTTTTGAACTTTGCGCCTATAACAGTCCGGGTGGTTCTTTTCCTCTTTGGTCCGGAGGACACGACGTCCACAGTTTCCAAAAACAATTTGAAATGTGGACTCGTCTGACCACAGAACACTTTTCCACTTTGCATCAGTCCATCTTAGATGAGCTTGGGCCCAGCGAAGCTGGCGGCCTTTCTGGGTGCTGTTGATAAATGGCTTTTGCTTTGCATTGTAGAGTTTTAACTTGCACTTGCAGATGTAGTGACGAACTGTAGTTACTGACAGTGGTTTTCTGAAGTGTTCCTGAGCCCATGTGGTGATGTCCTTCACACACTGATGTCGGTTTTTGATGCAGTACCGCCTGAGGGATCGAAGGTCACGGGCATTCAATGTTGGTTTTCAGCCTTGTCGCTTACGTGCAGTGATTTCTCCAGATTCTCTAAACCTTTTGACGATATTACGGACCATAGATGATGAAATCCCTAAATTTCTTGCAATAGCTTGTTGAGGAATGTTGTTTTTAAACTGTTCAACAATCAGCTCACGCATTTGTTCACAAAGTGGTGACCCTCGCCCCATCCTTGTTTGTGAATGACTGAGCATTTCAGGGAAGCTGCTTTTATACCCAATCATGGCACCCACCTGTTCCCAATTAGCCGGTTCACCTGGGGGATGTTCCAAATAAGTGTTTGATGAGCATTCCTCAACTCTCTCAGTCTTTTTTGCCACTTGTGCCAGCTTTTTTGAAACATGTTGCAGGCATCAAATTCCAAATGAGCTAATATTTACAAAATATTACAAAGTTTACCTGTTCGAACATTAAGTAACTTGTCTTTGCAGTGTATTCAATTGAATATAGGTTGAAAAGGATTTGCAAATCATTGTATTCTGTTTTTATTTATGATTTACACAACGTGCCAACTTCACTGGTTTTGGGTTTTGTACTTCCTCGGATTGGAAAGTACATTTGGAAAAAAGCAATACTTTTGAACATAACTGCAAGCAGTGAAACAATAGAAATGTAACAAATTGGTATGCACGTAAGTATTCAGTCAATAATTTTCCCATCCAGTACACTCATTTTATCAAAGAAAGGGTCACAGCACTTTGAGACACAGTCTGGGATGTGCGGAATGTAAGAGTGATCCACACAGATGTCATATTACCACCCAGCATTAAAGACTGTTGTACATCAAAAAACCAAAAAACAATATTTAGAGCAAATATCAAAATGGCTTTTCTGTCGACAGCTGAATTGTTACTATCCAGTTGAGGTTTCTGCAGCTTTTTTGGCATGTTTTGACCCTCAGAGCTCAAAAGCTTTTACAATATCAAAAAGTCTTCTCATGCCCTAAAGTTGAGCTCAGTGCCTTAAAGAAATCAATACACCTGCCTGACTGCAGTCAGAACATTTTGTGCCAGCACAGGGTACAGAGTCCAGCACGATTCACCTACCTCACATTCTGTAAATAATAGATTCACCCAGGGAGGTAGAATACCGGTCAGCTAGGCAACTTTCAACCTCAGGACTTACTGACAACTAGAGGGAGGTTCATCTCCTGTGACAGCATCAGCTGTTTAGACATCCAACAGCAGAGCGCCACAAATCTGGCCCTCAAATCCAAATCCAGCCCTGGTTTTTTGGTCCTACCGGGAAACTAAGCGAACAGTCATTGCCATTGATTCGCCAGACAGTCTTCACACCTGACTGTCAGGTAAAGGGAGGGCGGAAAACCAGCAGTTCCCAGCCCTCAAGGACCGTGATTTGGGGAGCCGTGTCCTACACGCTACCTGCTGCGGCTCCGCTAGGGCAGAATACTAGTTCTGCAAATTTCCCCTGGAAATGTTTAGAATCTCAGTTTAATTCTACCGATACTTCATTGTAGAATCCCAGGTAAGAATGCTAGCAGTCTTCTCTTTCTGAACATGGGTTTGGCCATCCACTATGATGTCACAGCCTGTCGTTAGTGCACCGCTATCCAATGATGAAGGCCGAGAGTAACAGCAGGAGGTCATGTGGCCCAGGTCAAATTTGTCGCAGAAACTTTGGTGATAGAGGAGGTGGGAATTTGTCATCAGACACCTTATTTTACCTGACACCTTATAAATCCTGTTCACGCATATGACCCTTTACGGGCCGGAACATAAATGACCCAAGTAAAACTTGGTGTGGCCAAACCCTGTCGGTCAGCTATATTCAGGAGGCATGTAAAAACTGTCGGCTATTAAAGTTATGTTATCCACATAATGTCCATTTTCAGATTCAGCGCATGCCAAAAAACCAAATAAATGTTTTTGAGTTCCACTGAACTGAGATGGCATATATTTATAGTTAAAGAGCTCATAGCCATGAAAAATATATCAAATTGAAGCAGCCTTAATTGCTTATCCACACTGCTTTGTCCTCACAAGGGTCCGCAGGAGCTGGAGCTTATCCCGGCTGACTATGGCCAGAAGGCAGCGACACACCCGGGCCTGGACAGCTCGCCAACCCATCGCAGGGCACACACATTCACACCTACGGGCAATTTAGTGTCTCCAATTAGCCCGATATGCATGACTTTGGACTGTGGGAGGAAGCTGGAGTACCTGGAGGAAACCCATGCGAACATGGAGAGAACATGCAAACTCCACACAGAAAGGCCCCAGGCCGGATTTTTAACCCTCAACCTTCATGCTGTGAGGCAGCACTGCACCACAGTGCTGCCCCGTAATTGTTTATGCTTGAGCTAAATTATTGCTTCAGTTCAAGCTTTAGGGAAATTGTGGTGGTCACTCACTATACTTCTAGTCTCATTGAGAGTAGCAGGATCAGATAAATTTGAAGAATTTCATCGCAAAAGGAGCCATGCACCAAATAAAAAATTTTCTAGTAGCGACATTAGAAACATAGCCAAGGGATAGCCACACATGTCCAAGTATCCATTTTGGGTCAAACAGCGATTTAACCCTTTGGGCTCTAATTTCTTGGCACAGCGCAGGGTGGCTTAGCATGGAGTAGCCCACGCAGTGGTAATTTCGTCCGGTGCAGCCCACGCAGTGGTAATTTAGTGCGGTTCAGCACCATGCGCAGCCACTTTGGCAATTTGGTAGACGGACGTGCGCCGAGATGGGTGTGGCGGCTTAGTAGGGAGAGGTGTGACATATTCATCATGACGCAGTGACAATTTCTTGGATAAAGGATCTGCCAAATGTGCGCAGAGAGCTCACCATCTCCAACCTGGTTTACTTTCTGTGCAGTGGTAATTTGGCTGACCGGCGCACAGTGCGCACACGTCACCAAAACCTCACAGGCAGGTTTCCAGAATGTCAGGCACATTTCAATGCAATAAATAATTACAGCAACAACTATTTAATGTAAATATCTGAATCAGCGCATAAATCATAGTATCTATATTGATTGTCCCGATGTCAGATCAAAGCGAGAGAGAGAGAGAGAGAGATGTGTGCATGAGGGCTGATGAGTGCATGTGTAGGCTATCTGGGTATGTGTCCTTCGGCTGCTTTCACACCGGAGGCAAAACTAATTTTTCACATGACTGATTACATTCAAAGTCAATGCAAAGACTTAGCATTGACTTTGAATGTAATCTTTTTTGTGCAAAAAATTTGTCTCGCATCCAGTGTGCAAGCGGCTTAATACTATTATTGTCACTTAGGATTTATAATTTTTAGTGGGGGGGAAAGGAATACAACCTGATTGCTATGATCTCATTCTGATTTATGATAACATATTGGAAATAAATGTGTAACGTATCTTGCATTGTTGTCCATGCATGTTAATCCCAAAATTTTAAGCAGCAACAGGGTGTAATGATAGGAACACGCTATCCATCCTTTCTCTTCCCAATGATGCAGGCAGAAGAAATAAATGAGCAACTGTCGTATTTCATTCCAACTTCATAAGTTTGAATGATCTGACATAGTTTCGTTTTGAAATTCCATTCAAGTTTGCTAATGGTAATAAATCGCGAATGCCCTAGCTAGCCAGCTAACTCATATTCGTAGTGCTTAATATAGACGTAAGCGGTGCAGAAAACATGCCTGAAGCAGCAAAGTGAAATGCAACATTAACGCATCATGCAGATATAGGACAGAGGCTTCTTTATTCCAATTTTAAAGGTGAGGAGAGGAGCTCATTCAATTGGTGAAGATTTGACCCGGCTGTGTTAGGCCCACTCAACGCCTTATCTCTCTTTGCCACTTGCGCCGGCAGGTGGGACAGAGGCAAGACAGAGGAGTACTTGCAATGGGCTGCACCGGGCACGAAATCACAAAATAAGCCTGGATACACCTCATTGGCGCGGTGCTCCTCCCATTTGCTGTGCCTACGCCTGGTCTACAAAGAGCCCCTTATTTCCTTATGACGAAATTAGTGGGGTTTTTTTTTTTTTTTTGCAAAGTGAGACGTATCCATTTCACTTTTTTGGCAAAATGAGAATTTAATTAATTTAATAATTTAATGCATTATCAGTACCAAAAAAATCAAAGTGATGCTTGATTTCCATTTTCTGGGTGTATATATTTGGTTAGTCAAGAGCAAGACTGAGAAATAGAAAAAATAACTGGTTGTCCTGAAAACTTTTTGTCTGGAAGAAAAAAAGGCATTTTTCTCGAAACAGCAAAAATGAATATGTCTGTTTTTACTATGAAACTCTTCATTTCTTCCGAACAACTGACTGCAAGACATTCTTTCTTTGCCTTCTCTGAGACACCAGAAACCATTATGCGCTGAAACCTGGCACCAGCAGTATTAAATAAACAAGAATAAAATAAACAAACCCTGGACAGATTGGTAAACTGTCCACAGAGTATTCCTGTCACAAACCCACCTGAGACTCAGGCCAGGAATAACCAGGTTTGATAATAAATGAATAAACAATTTCTGAAAGGCACCAAATGCCCCCGCATCTCTCTTGCAGCAAATGTCAGAGCCAGTAATGAAACAGGAACAAAAACAAGCAGTGCCAGACAGGACATGCACCATCCGAGGAGGCCTTTTTACATGATTCTGGGTGACCTTGACCTTGACCCGGTCAGGCCCATAATTTAACATCAGGTGACTCTCGGGCCACGGCAAACCTTTCTTGAAAATCTGATTTTGTGTGGTTGACACGCAAACACAATCAAATAATAAACACAGCCGAAAAGGGCAGAGCTGAGAGCAGTGTGAGGATGACTTTGATTGTAGTGCAGACGGTCTCCATAACAGCCTTTTTGCACAGTTACTGTATATTACTTCCTCTGAGACTCTAGGCAAGACGACTCTCCTGATAATTTCTCACCCAAAGGAGCGTAATTTCTCTTCCTCCTTGTCACTCATTACTTTGATGCAGATTCTTAATATAGAGCAATGATCCTCTTCCCCTTTTCCTGTTCAGAGCAACTATCAACCCAGATTTGTACTGAGAAAAGCTGATGTCACTACAGCAAGCATTTATTGTTATTTTCTCTTCGAAAAAATAATAAAATAAAAGCTACAAAATCAACACTCAAACGTTGAAGCTAATTTTGTTGCTGGAACATAAAAGAGGTTATCTTCAGGGAGTTTTTTCACTTTTCATTTTAAATAACACCCACCCACCCCCCAAAAAAGCTTCCAAATACAATCACAGTATTTACTGTCATCATACACTCATTAAAGGATAAAAACAATGACTGGCCTATTTGCGGAGTCACTGGTGGCATTAGTCATTACAATGTTTATTTATAAAAAGTAAATCAGCAATACTATGTGGAGGGGGGGAGAGCAGAAGGAGGAGAATAACAGCACAAAAAATTCTCAATACCTTTAGAGAATTAAATCTGATTTAAAGTACAAACTGTGTTGGAATATATTGGTTTCTTCCGCTAGGAGCTCTTCGTTCTGACTGCCCCCAGTTTCACTGACACAAACTGTTGCAGTCGCATTTGATGTCATTATTTCCTCAAATTTGCCCCTGGCCAGATCCTGATTCACTATTCATGAACTGCTTGGGGTCTTGCTTGTTTGCATCATTATTCAGATTCAGTCATTCCTGGAAATATCTCAAGTTGACAGCCTTTGGCCTTCAAGGGGAGGAAGGGCAAAGACCTTCAGAGCGAAGACAGTGATTACCTCAGGTTTTACTTCCACATCACATGACTCTACTTCCTACATGGTCCTTCATGGCTCTGAGAGCTCAATTCACAAACAAAGCAATACAAAAAGTGTGGTTCGTTTTCAGGAAAATGTGATTGCATTGCCTTCATAGCCTAGTGCATTAACTCAAATGGCAATAAAGCCTTCAAAGAACATTCAGTAATACACATTATTTAAAAAGCAATGTATAAATAATACAGCAACACAGCAGGCTGGTATAATGAAAGCACTAGGATAAAAGCATCGACTAATCTAGCAATTAAAACCATTCTGGCCACATCCACCGCAGCTGAGGTCAGCACAAGCCTTACACAGGCATGTTCAGGTGGAACCAATCAGAGGTATGTTTCCTAAAAGCCGAGTTGACAACTATGATAACATAGTTGAATTGTGTTGAAATGCAGAGTATGAATCAGAGATAATTCATACTATGCAATTTAACACATTCTCATCCGGACTCGTCATATGTTGACACAACCTGACCAAGCATCGATATACGATGCAGAAGGAAGCTTTTGACATCTTTATTTGACGGTTAGGGTTAAGGGTTAGGGATTAGGGGTTGGGGTTCGTTTTAAACTGGCGTCAAATAAGCGACTTTTTGCGTCTTATATCAACGCTTGGTCAGGTAGCATCAATATATGATGCACTGGGATGAGACTGCGCTCAGCAGTTCGCTTGCATATTTAGCAACTATGTTTTAGGAAAACGCATTCCAGCACTGTTGTGGCCCATTGCCATTATGTAGCCTGTTATGAAGGCACACTTCTCCGTCTCTGTTAGTTGAGCTTACTGGTGCCAGGACAGGCAGCAATGGGGTCCAAGGGTGCAGCGTTTAAGCTTGCACTGCCTGAAAGCTTTTGGAGAGTGTTCCTTCATATTTCCAAATATTACCTTCATAAATATTTTCATGAGTTTGAGGTTAGGTCTGCTATTTATTTAGTTTTGAAAAAGAGACACCCTGAAGTAATCACTTGATGATATTTGAGATGTTTAGTTTCTATCAGAATTTTTAGAGCACTTTTACATGTTGTGGCCTTGCATGTTGATACCACCACTTGATAATCCGGCCACAACTGTCTCTCTACTCCATTGCACCAGCTGTCCTGGAGACAATATTCCCTGCAAGCTTGTTTAGGGATGCCACAAGTGCCATTTCCCAGGCAAGTCATAGCCTTCGTGAAATGGCTTGCTGTACCAGTGTTAATGTGCTGTAAAAAATGGAAAGAAATTTGTTCTCCATTTAAATGAGTGGACCAGCCTCTTGTGGTTCATTTTGAGGCCTACAGAGCGTTACTGACAGATCAATGTGCGGACGCTGTCTTTCCTGCCGAGGTGTGTGTATGCCGACCTCGTTTAACTGATTAATGGATTCAAACGTTTATAAAACTAACAAAATTAGGTACTGCTGAATCTGGAGTGATGAAAATTCTTGAAAATAGTCAAATGAATAGTCACTATTTACAGGATTTGTTCACATGGAGCTCAATATCAATTATATGAAATTTCTCAATGAACTAAATTAAGTGTCATGCCTGCCGGGCTTATAGTTCTTAAAATATCTGGAGAGCGAGATGAATTTGGCACGGGGGTTTCTAATAATACCAGACTCATTTCCGAGGGAGCAGAGAGTCTCTCCAGTTCCGCGGCCCTCAGCTTCAGGCTCACCGTGACACATCGCTAATCTGGATATTATGCAATAAATTAAGAGCCTCACTTTAGCTGTCATGCAAAGATTTTATTCAGGTTGCGCTTGTACTCCAAAGACTCAGCTGGGAGATAATGAGGAACTCTTCTGTAATATGTCTCAAGTCACTTCGGGGTACGATTGTTGCGGAAATTCGTTTGCAAAAAAAAACTTCCCATTAAACAGAATTTTAGTAGTAATCTGGATCCAGCTCCAGACTCACTGATGAATAATAAAAAACACTGCCATCTTACTTTTGGCACAGAGCTCAGAGGATCATGGAAGGCATGTCTTTTCCATCACAACCTTCTCTGTATATTTTGCATAATCTTGTGCTTTCAATCTCAACATGCAAGCACTGTGATTGTCATTGTGCAAACTCAATTAGGAGCATTTCATTGTAAATGGAAAACAATCTGAGCTGGCATGGTCACCTGGCATGGTCAAGCGCAAATGTTCCTGCACCCAGTGATTAGGGGTGGTGGCATTTGATGACACTTAATCAGATCCGGAACAATTTTGAGTCTCCCTCCGACACATTCTCATCCCGCCTTGTCATATAGTAACACTACTTGACTGAGCGTAGGAAAACGATAAAAAGAGAGGCTTTTGGCGTTCTTATTTGACATTTAGGGTTAGGGTTCAGGTTAAGGGTTAGGGGTAAGGGTTAGTTTTAACACTGGCGTCAAATAAGGATGCCCAAACCCTCTATTTTCGTCGCATATCGACGCTTGGTCAGGTAGCGATACTATATGAGGAGCTGAGATGAATCTGGGCTCCTCTCTCCCCTAAGCCGTCATGAAGTACACCGCTGATGCGACTGAGCTTTGTTGCTGAACCGTAGGTATCTTCATCTTTATGACGTCAGAATGCGCCAGCTGATCAGCGGCTCAATGGACTGTGCAGGTATTTCCAGAGAGTGGGGGAGGGGGGTACAGCAAATTTACAAATGTACTGATGTGCACATGTTGGGACCCTATAAAGCACATGTATAAGTTCAAAGAGTTTTGTTGGCCAGTTTTTGAGAACTGGGAAAATGATCAACCCTGTAAGGATGTACGGATGGACAAGGCCAACCCTATATGCACCCAGTCACATATGGCTGGGGCATAAATTTAATGCAAGGCACAGATTAAACAAGCACTAATTAATGAGACACAGGAGTTAAAACAGAATTAATTAATGGGACACATGGATTAACACACAGCACAAATTAATTTGACACATGAATTAAAAGAGAGAGACACACACACACCGTCCCAGTAATGCTGGCTTCATTTTCACATGAAAACCTAACGTAAAGTCGTAAATATGAATGTTTTTGCCCATAGAACTGAACCTAGTTTTAATCCCTGTATTGTTATTGTGAAGAACAATTAAATATTTATTCATTGTGAGTCAGCAGGGAGAGACTTCGGCCTGTTTAAGAAAGATTCCTGTTAATTAACACAACCTTTTGAACTGATGCATTTGTGCCATTCTCCAGAGGACTCCGATATGAAGAGGGCAATTAAAGGCCACTATATATATTCTGTATAACCAGGCCCTACAAAAACAAAGAAACACTTAATTAGGTTCAATGGCCTTACCTGTGACAAATGTGCCACCGTCTTCAACTTTCATTGTTTCTTCGACATTATGAAAACAACAAAAGTGTGTCAGAGATCTTTCACAAAGTCTTGTCTGCTTCAAAAGTACAGTGAAGGATGAAGGTTATTCAAAATGAAAAACTGCCTCCAGCGTGCTTTACACCATGTCTGCATTTACATTCAGTGCAGCTTCTCTGAGCAGCATTTTAAACCCCATTTATAGCAAGCAGAGCCGTTCATTAACCTCATCAAATCTGCTGACCTCAAGGCACCTCACATCAAACAACTTCCCATCATAATTTCCACTGCAGCATAATTCAGATCCTGCACTTACAGTACTTTTCAATTCTTTCTTAGGGATCACTGGCAAACTTATTTGCAGCAAGAAAAATATGCTTCAACAGAAATGGATACCAGGAGACTAGGAGTGGGGGGGGGGACACATTTTATGCTCTCTTGTTTGAACTTCGATTTTCAAAATTACTGCAAGTTTCTCATTAAAGAGGACCGACTCTGCCATTCCTTAAAATTGGTCATATATGTCAATCAGCCATAACATTATGATGACCTGCCTAATATTGAGTAGGTCCGCCTTTTGCCGTCAACACAGCCCTGACCCAGGGAGGCATGGAGGTCCATTACACCTCTGAGGGTGTGCCGTGGCATCTGGCAAATTGATATTTGGGGAATTTGGAGGCCAAGTCAACACCCTGAACTTGTTGTTGTGTTCCTCAAACCATTCCTGAACCATTGATGCGGTGTGGCAGGGCACATTAATCTGCTGAAAGAGGCCACTGACATTAAGGAATACCGCACCATTGGTGTACTTGGTTTGCAACAATGTTTAGTAGAGTAGTACGTGTCAAAGTAACATTCATATGAATGGCAGGACCCAATGTTTCCCAGCAGAACATTGCCCAAAGCATCACACTGTGTCTGTTGGCTTGCCTTCTCTCAATAGTGCATCCTGGTGCCATGACTTCCCCAGGTAAGCGACGCACACGCACTGGTCATCCACATGATGTAAAACAAAATGTGATTCTTTAGAGGCCCCCTTCTTCTGTTGCTCTGTAGCACAGTTCTGATGCTCACATGCCCATTGTAGGGCGGTGGACAAGGGACAGCACGGGCACTATGGCCAGCCTGCAGCATATGAAACAAACTGTGATGCACAGCGAGTTCTGAGATTTTTAAAAAAAATCAGAATCAACATCAACTTTTTCAGCAATTTGAGCAACAGTACCTCTGTTGGATAGGACCACATGGACCAGCCTTCGCTCCTTGCATATCAACGAGCCTCGGCTGCCCATGAACCTAGCTCCCAGTCTTTCCGCTTTATGACAAATCCAAGATAGCTGCTTTTGAGATTCCTTCGAAAACTATTGGAAACCTTTACCAGGTCCTGTCCAAGCTGACTGCATATCAATAGACCATGACTTCCTTAACGCTGTTTTCTTGTCTGCGTCGACTTTAGCATCCTAGTAAGCATCAAGCTTTCTTGTGCACATCAGATCTCAGCAATAGCTCTGCACAATGGCTTCATACTTTTAGTGAGTGTTTACACTCATGTATAGGTGTGCATTTACCATGTTAGTTTCACCGGGGTCAAAGGTCAAGGTCACTGGACATGAAAATGTTTTGAGTGGACTGTGGACAGGATCTCAGCAACCGCTTGACGCTGGGACTTAATACTTTGGGGATGTGTTTACACCAGTGTGTTGTGCATTCACCATGTATAGTACACCTTAGTCAAAGGTCACAGGATAAATGCATCTACTTTGGGTAACCTCTTTTTTTTTGCTCAGCATATAATGACTTTCTCTGGTTTTTCTTAGGAGAACAGTGTGTTTTCCCCCTCTGACGACTACATTCTTTTTAAAAACCTGTACAGTCATGACAGCGTTGCAATCTCTCCCCTGTACGCTTCATTTAAGGACAGTCTAGTGCTTGAGCGGTTACAAAGGCACAAGCCGAAATGATAATTGAGCCACTTCTCCCATCGTCTTACACGCTGAACATGAGCTGGGGGAGACTTTGCCACTAGTGCACCTATCCCTTGTAATATGCTAATTGGCACAGATGAACAACAAGAACGGTTTGATGTGCAAATGATAATTTTAAAAGTTATGGGAAGGTTCCTTGCATTCTTTTTGCTGTTAATTACCATCTCAGCGGGAGGCAAGGTTTTTCGGGCAATAAAAATGTAAATGAAGAAACAGTTCAGGTACTCGTGAGATAATGAAGGACACTCAAAGTACTTCAGAAATCTGTAATTTTGATGAATTTACCGGCCTGCAATGTGAAAGTAAGAATATCACCCCATGCTGTGGATAAACAGGCAGACATGCCAAAGATTGTGTCACCAACTAATGCAAAAATTATCATAAACAGTCAGGTCTATGAGTATCCAGACAGAGATGCCATTTTCATCACTTTGGGCAGGTACATCTCCTCAGTAGATTTGACACGAAAATATTGACAAACACTTGAAATACAGACTCCCGGCTTTAGTTTAAGGATTTTGAGGAAATGTTTTATGAAAAATGTAGGAATTGCAACTATTTTTATATTTAACCTCTGACAATTTTGGGGCATCAAAAGTCACTGGACAAATTAAGATACTCATAATTAGTCATCTTAAATGTTTGGGAATCCTTTGCAGTGCATGAGTGCCTGAATCCATAGACATCACCAGATGCTGGATTTTTCCCTGGTGATGCTTTGACAGGCCTTCACTGCAGCTGCCTTCAGTTCCTGCTTTGTTGTTGGGGGCTTTTGCCATCAGTAAGTGAAATGCACGCTCAGTTCCATTCAAATCAGTAAATTCAGATCAGTGTGGGAGGTTAAATTAACCCATTTATACTTAGCGTCCTCAAATGAGGACTGTTAAGAAAAAGTGTCCTGTTTGATTGACTATTAGAGTGGTATTTTGAGGTATAATAACATAAAGCATAGCATAAATGGATTAAAAAAATAATTATTTCACTCACCCCCTGGATAAATCTAGAAAGGAGTCAAAATTACTTTAAATTAGTGGCAGAATTTCATTTTTCCAGGAAAAACGGTAATAGGAATAAGTATTTAGGTCTAAATACAAGATTAAAGTGCTTGGTTTTTTTTGGATTTTTTTTTCCAGTGATTTTAAGCTTTTCCCTTCACACACAGATTCCTCCAGATTCTATGAATCTTATTACAGTGGAATGTAGATTCCTTCCAATCATGTATTAAGAAATTTTATTCATATACTGTTGCATATTTTGCTAATGCAGCTTTTGGCAAATTGGTGAACCTCAAACCATTGTGCTTGTAAAGGACCAAACCTTTTGTGGTGGCTTATTTCATAGCCAATTACAAAAGCATAGCCTGTTAGCTGTGAGGCGCTCCGAACCGGTCGTGTTTGTACATTGTTAAACCTTCAGTGATATATTGGCACTCCCTCAGCTTTTTTTAACGTGTCGCAGGCATCAAAATTGTAGTCATCAAAGAGTTGCAAATAGAGTTGATAAGCTAAAACATTCAAAATCACATGTACTGATTTCAATTAAGTATAGGCAATAGAATTTTCAAATGACTTTCTCTTTTCTAACAAGGCAATCAGAGATAGCAGACCTGGCCCCAGCCACGGGCTGACAGACAGACTGACAGAAACACACACACACACACACACACACACACACACAGGGAGACATGATCATTGCTTAACCTGGCCCCCTAGGGGAGGGGCCAGGTAATTAACCCCTGGGAAACTATAGTTGCCCAATGATGTAAGATATCAAAGTCAGATGCTGTTGAAAACCTATCATGTGGTAACTTGCGGGAGCCTGATGCCGCATGATAGGTTTACAAAAGCTCGGGATAACTGCATTTTCAGTTCCTTGAAAATGTATTCGGCGCTCAAAGGGTTAACTCTTACACAATGTCCCAACATTTATGGAGGTGAAGAAGCAAATCTGACCCTCCTGCAGTGCTCGTATATCAAAATGCCCATGACTGGGTTCATGTACTGATCTGACCAAGCTGATCTCTGAAGAGGGCAAGTGAGACAAATTCTGTTGTTGACGGTGCTCAAATGAAATGTCCTAGCTAGTCATTCTTTAATCCTCTGCTCTCCTGCGGTATCACATGGGGCTCGGTCATCAATGCACACAACTGCGGAATGCTTTGTTTTTCACAATATTTCTTTTTTGCTTTTAGAATATCAAGTCTGATAAACTGAGTGACCAGCATCTGCTATTCAGCTGCTTCAGAGCTGCTGTTCCCTGCTAATGAAATCTCACAGCACCACATATGAAAGCACTCTTTTGATTGTTTTATTACACTGAAACTCCTCAAGCGCGGTTCATCACAGGGCTGTCAAGGTTGTCTTTATTAGCTCTGAAACATTTACGATTTTAATTTTTACACATTCCATGACTGTGAGATGATTTCATAATAGTCATGAAATTTGAAGGATTTGGGATACATCAAATAACTCATTTAATGCACATTAACACCATCATATTTCTACATGAGTTACTTGGTTGTGAATGTGGATTGGACTCTGCTAAAGAAAGAATTTTTCGAAATGGAAATGACAATTAATGCCATCATTTTTTCCCAGATAGAAAAAAAATTCTCACTTAAAGCGCATGTAATTTTTCATATAAAATAGAACATTCTCAATACTCTTTGTTCTTCTTTCTTCTTCAATACTCTTTAAATGTGTAATATTGATCTTTAAACTTGCCACCTTCTGCAAGTAAGATACAAGTAAAAATACAGTATTTCACTCATTACAGTTTTTTTGTGGCCTCATACAGGATTCAAATGGCACTGGTGCCTGGCATACTTATTTCTGACCAGTAAATACTGTACCTAAATGATAATTAGAGATACATAACGAATGCCAATTTCCTCTTCATTTGTAGTGAAACACTGCTTCTATCTGAGAGTGTGCTTTGGGTAATTTGCGCACTGGTGCTGTGAAGTGTTCCAAGTACAACATGAAAATAAAAATCACAAAGCACTAATATCTAAACTTACATTGACTTGTATTTCATCGTGCACAATATGAAGACAAGAAATTGAATGTTTTGTTCAGTGAGCTGGATTTTAATAGCAAACATAGGTCCACTCCTGCTATTCTGACCTGCAAGACAAACTAGAGTGCCAAGGGCCCTGAAGGTTGCCGGCAGTTACAGCCCCAACTGGAGAAAAGTAAATAGCATCAGTCCGCGGATTCAAGAGGAAGCCAACACGAATTCTTGCGAAAGCAACATATTGCCTACACGATACTGGCGGTAAAAAGCTCCAGCACGGACATCCATGAAAAAATTAGATCTGTTTAATTTTTTAGCGAATTTCCGTGGTGATGGCGAATGGTCCTGTACCACTGCGGATCCTGTACCACTGCGGGCCAAAGCAGCTCAGTGATAAAGGGGTTTTAGTTGCCATTATCGGGCCGCTCGACTGAGCAGTCACACTTTTTCATGAGTGACAGACAGCAACATTTTTATTTCACTTTTCTACCACTTAGGAAAAATATAATCTTTAAGAAGTCTACGTCATGAAATCCGATTAGATTTTTTTCTAACCTGAACTTTCACTGTGTTCAGCTGTCAATTTCTGAAGTGCACCATCTTCTCAACTTCTGGTTCTTGCTCTGCTTTCAGACAATGATTTTTTTTTTACACAACACAGCCGCCGAGTGGGTCTAACAAGTATTATTCTTTCTATTCCATGACGCTAATAGGAACAAACATCCAAAAATGGATTTTGACCAGTTTTTATTGCTGCAATTGATTGCGAAAAAAGGTTGACCATGCGGTAACAATGCCCGTTAAAATTTTAATTATATATGGGTTAGTGCCTAATGTCTAAAGACATTATTAAACCAGAAAATAGATTTTGTCATATGATTTTGTCACATGACCTTGACTTTGAAGACGAAAGTCAAATCCAATATAGTGTGTTTTATCAGCATACATGATTTATTATTTGTATCCAATACGTACTGAAAATCTAAAGCTAACATTAAAGGGCTTTTAGGCCATTTTTGTCATTACCTGGACCTTGTTGCCCAAGGTCAAATCCAATATGCTGAAAAAAACCAGCATACATGATTTGCCAATACCTAAGCTCTAAAAACAATATTAAAAAAATATGGGCCATTTTTGTCATATAACCTTGACCTTGAGGCCCAACATTAAATTTGACTGACTGCCTGAGAATGTTCAGCACACAAGGTTTCCTATAGTTGCCCCAAACATACCTGAGCTCTAATTACCATATTCAGCAAGTTATAGCACATTTTTGCGATTTGATCTTGATGCCCAATGTCATATTCAACTTGCCAAGAATGTTTGGCTTACATGATTCCCTATAGGTGCCTCACACATACCTAAACTCTAAATGCCAGATTAAGCTGTTATAACACATTTTTGCCATTTGGCCTTCACCTTGAGGCTCAAGGTGAAATTCGAACAACCGAGAATGTTTGGCATACATGAATCCCTATAGATGCCTCATACATACTTTAGATCTAAATGCTAGATTAAGAGTTATAGCACATTTTTTCCATTTGACCATGACCTTGAGGCCCAAGGTCAAATGTGACTGACACACAACGTTCGGCATACCTGATTCCCTAAAAGTGCTACATACATATGAAGAGTTTGGTTCCAAAATGCAATAAGTGACAAAAAATTGAGATAATACCATAGAGTGATAGTCCTGCACTTCTTATACCTAGTGCAAAAACCCGTCATTAGAAATGCATACTATATGGTCTATTTTTTCATGGTCAAAGTTTGTGTTTTTCTATAAAATGCAATAGACACCAACATAGAAAAAGCTGATTTACTCAAAATGACTAAAATGGATATATTGCATTTTGGAACCAAATTCTTCAAGCTCTAATGCCATATTAAGAGAGTTATAGCACACTTCTTGCCATTTGACCTTCACCATTCGGCTCAAGGTCAAATTCGAACAACCGACAACGTTTGGCAAGCATGATATGCGGTACATGCTCAATTCATACCTGTACTATAAATGCAATAATAAGCAAGTAACAGCACATTTTGAGGCAAAACACCCCAAAAAATGATGGAGTCCAGACACGTTGCCTAGGTGGCCCTATGAAGGAGCGATTCAATCAAAACTGCCGTTCACACCGTTGAAGCAGGTCATGATACTGATTCCATTGCTGTGATAAAAAAAAAAATTCATTCGGCAGTTTTTGAGAAAATTGCACATAAGTGCCAAAAATAGCCATTTTCGGCATAAAAATGGCCGCCAAGTCTAAACCAATGATTCAATCAAAACATTTTTCCTCGGGCATTAACTTGATTACCCATTTGATCACATCCCCAAATAAAAAAAAATGCATTAGACCATTTTTGAGATACGGCATTAAACGGACGACATGCCGATGTCGATGCCGCCGCCGGACGCTAAGTGACGACAATAGGTTACTGGCCCACGGCCGGCAACCTAATAATGTGGGATGGGGTTAAATTTGGACGAGATATGAGACAAAAAAAAAACTGAATAATGATGTGATTAGAAACCGCATGATTTTAATCAAGACTTGATCCAAAAGCAGAATCCGGGTCAGGCCTGGTCAATAATTCACTAACAAGGATAGGCGGAAGATCATCAAGTTGAGAACAAATGCTTGAGAAAAATCATTTAAAAATTTAAAACAATGTTTCTCAAATAAAGCTATGAAGGGATTAGAATATTTCACCCTCTACAGCACACAACAATTAAAATATTGAAGGAATCTGAAGATATAATCCTTGCATACAGGGCAAGGGCACAAGTCTAAGTTGAATAACAATGATCTCTGATCACTCAGATGTCACAGCATCAAGAACCATCATCTTTCTATAAGAAATACAGTATAACCACATAAAACTTTGATAATCCTTTGTCAAGAACTAAAATATGTAGTTACATCCACAAATGCCAGTTAAACCATTACTGTGCAAAAGGGAAGCCTCATGTTAACAGTGTTCAGAAGCACCATCAACTCCTCTGGGTTTGGGGGCATGCGTGATGGAGCATCACACTGTAGAAAAGTACATTTTATTTGTTGGCCGAATCAATATTTCAGGTCTTTGGGGAAGAAATGGATGCAGTGCAGTCTGGACCAAAGAAGAAACGCATTGACCTGCCCATCGTCCCAAGTTGTCCCCAGTTGGGATGGTGTGGCACATTATGAAATGCAAAATTTGGCAAGGAAAACCCCAAACTGTCACAACCCTTCAGACTTATTTGTAGGACAAATGCTTTAGAATTACACCTGAAATGCTTTATCACTTGGTGTCCTAAGTCATTATATGTTTCAGTGCGAAAAGTAACAGGAACATTTTAAAGCGGTAAATACTTCTCAGTCCCAACATTTTTAACATAAGCCACAGGAATCAAATTATTGCTATTGTATCATTTTCAATGCAATACAGGTTACATGAATTCAAAAATTGATACGTTGTTATATATTTATTTGAACACACTGTCCCAAGCATTTCTGATCCAAGGCTGTTGTTCAGTGGAGGAGGCAATTCATTTTCAGAGCACGTCAGTCCACATGATTAATGAAGGGGCAATGAGGTGGGTTTTAAATTAGATTAATTGGGCTCAGGATGCCATTTGAGATGTTTTGATGGAAATGAAGTGAGGAAAATGGATCGAGCTCGGTGACAAACATGAGGCAAGACAGTAGCAGGCCAGGAAGGGAGACATTTGGACATATGGAGCAATGCACACCTCCCTCAGAAGAGAATTGTTATCTTGAACACAAAAATCTGTGCTTTACCCACAATGATATTTAAACCTGCCCACACCAACCTTAGGCAGCGCTGGTGGTGCTTGCTGGTGCCATAGCACCAGCAGAGATTACAATTGCACCACCATAGCACCACCAAAAAAATAACTGAATTTTAACATTCTATTCTATATCACATTCAATTCTAGGGACTTTCTCTGTATATTTTTGAAGTTATTCACTCTGCTCTGCTGGTCTAAGGTCAGATTCACTCAGAACTTCACTTGTTGTCAGTTTGGTGTGAGTCGCTCTACTCATTGCTATGTGAAGCACATTAGACTGCTGACAGGGTATGCTCATACATCGGGAGATAAAATTCACTCATAGACTCCCATTCATTTTCTCTAACTTTAAAATTAGGGGAGACTTCGGCCACGGGGTTAGGTTTTTCACCCCAGTTTTTTTCATTGCAAACGTACTAACGGGAAAACGAAAATGTACAAATTATGTGACATCCCAGCGATGTCATCTCTTGGAAAGAAGAAGGATTTGTAGTGTCATGTAAGTGTTTTCTGCCTAAATAACTGAATTTTGACCTAAATTGAAAACTATAAGTTTCTGAAAGAAATGCGTCTACCTTCTCTGAAGACAAAGATGTCCAAGGTGTTTTTACTGTTTCATAAACGTATGTAACTGGAGTTATTAACAGCACATAAGATAAAGGCCTGCTGCGATCATGAGATGAGAGATGCAGTCTAATTTCCAAAATGGGAGCATGGGGCTACAATGGCCAAGCAGCATGGGGTTAGTTCGTCAGGGTGCCGAGGTTTCCCCACTTGTAGGTCCTGTGTCAAGCCTATATTAAAATATTCCAAAGTCAAATATAGGAGCCGATTTTATAGTTTTTCAGACACCTACAGTGTCTTAATAAGTATGAATGTGTAAGGGTTTGCTACTTGCAGCCCCTCCCCTTTCTCATTCTTTCAGCTCCACTTTAATGGGCCACAGGAGGGGCCAATTTAAGTGGAGGTGTTGGCGGAGTATTTAGGGTTGACAGGTGACAGCCCTGGGGCCTCTGCATTTCATTGTCAGTGGGAATGTTTGCTGCTCCTCTTTGGTGCCATGGTCCTTACTCATCGTCCAAAAGTGGAGAGGAGTGAGTCCAGTGCTTCTCATGCAAAGGGTGGGCACATGAAGACTGTGCAAATGTCAGAGTGCTCGCCTACATATGTCATAACTGCTACTCTGATGGTGATTACGCATAAATCATAGCTTGTGTTGGTTTGTTGTAAAAATAAAAGTTCTCACCATTTCTGTCATGTGAGCATTGGACTGAGTTTTTCAGCTTCAGCTGATTGCCAACTATGACGATTTTACCCCATCCATCTGACAAAGTAACCCGGGGTGTGGGGTTACTTCGGCATGTTTGTGATATATCGAAAATTGAATATTATGACGTAAATATATGTTATATTGAGATTGTATCAATACAACTTTTGTAGGGGACATTCTGCACTACACATATACCATAAAGGTATTTATCTAAGTTTTAGCAACAAAGAGTTACGGAGCCAAATACAAAATCATGACGAGGTAACCCTGGTCTCCCCTACATTTTCATTTACAACTATGTGTGAGTCGGTGTTATTTTGGTATCGCTGTGCAGATGTTTTTGGGGAGAAAGCGACACACTCACGAAGGGGAAGAACGAAAATGTGACTCGGCAACAACGTGCGACCAGAAAAGTTAACGTGACCAAGGCTTTCAATGACACAGTAGTAGAAAGATAATTGCTTGGAAGTTTTCGTTGTTATAAGAAACGTTGATCAATGTTTGTGTCTGTTATCAAATTAGTTTATGGTTTCTTCACTTCAGGGTACCCTGGTTGAGCATATTTGCCATCAACCTAATTGTTTATATTGAATCATACTGCTAATGCCAACATTCTTACACTGAAGTCCTAGTTAACTCTAGCAACTCTATTAACGATTCTCACCTCACTGACCGAGAAGATAACAAAAAAAAAAAAAAAAATTCTCCAGACTTTTCACAGCCAAGCCTTTCTCTCCTCCTTGTCTTTGGGAATTAATATAAACAGGTAAAGCAACTTCTATTCTGTTTTAAATATTTTGCGGATAAGAAGTATTGCCATTGAATGTCAGTTACAAGTAGCCAGCTAGTTAGCCACCTTGTTAATTTTAACTGTCAGGTCAACGTAGTCTCTGCAATCTGGGCCCGGTTGTTCAAAGCTTAAACTAATCAAGGAAAAGCCTACAAAATGCATCAAAAATGTACTAACATCTGTGCTTTCATTCAGCATTAACGATACTGAGGTTTAAACTTTTAATCGCCAGTTGAAGTTAACAAAGCTTTGAACAACCGGGCCCTGACCGTTAACAATCACTCGCGTTTGTTTTGAGTCAACTGTCTATTGAAGTCGATGGGATGTTTTATAAGCTAACTAGCACGAAAACGGATTTTCTCCATGAAATTAATAAATTTGAGTTTCTACAATAACTTACCCTTAAAACTTTCTATTAGCCCTTCGTTTGAATATTGCTGCAAAATTCAGCTGTGCATCTTGGCATTTTAACGATTATATTAACTTATTTGAAACTGGCCGCAGGAAACCATTCATTTTAATGAAGTTGGGTGCATCGATATGGATGCCAAGTGCTTCACATATAAAAATGAAGTCATCCGCAATCTAGTGTTCTTAAAGTGTACATATATGCCAACAACTCTTACAGAGCCTCGCTCCTGCTGCCATCCTTATTTGATTTTAATGTAGGCTATCTTTTGGAGCTGTCCGTCAATTGATATGAATAATAGGAGACATGGTTTTTTAGTTGAAAAGCCCATCTTTAAGGGAGCGGCTATTCGCCCCTCAGCGGGGTGAGTTGAGGGAAATACATCAGCTATCTGCCCCGCAGCCGGGCCGATAAGAGAAGCAGTTCTGCTATTCTCACCAGGGCATGGTAGATAACAGAAGCACTTCTGCTATATGCGCAGCAGCTGGGCCAATAAGAGATTTCATTTCATAATCCGCCCCACTGTTTGAAGTTTCGCGCGGAAGCGCTGCGGGGCGAATAGAGAACTAAAGTGATGACGTCGCCGCTACTTAGCCTCCGGTGTCAGAAGTAAAATCACTATGGGAATTTATAATGGTGTTTCGACACTTTCCAGCATTGCTCGAACTCGTATTAATTTTAAGAGCCGCCTCACTCCGAGATTAGCCCACAGGGTATACAGATACAAATGATCACATCAAATTTGGAGTTTATAGCCAAAGATTATATGCTTTTGCACTCATAGTCCATTTCTCTGAACTACATATCCATTACACAAGTGGGCGAGTACCCCGTGATTTGTTCTAAGCCAATAAGGTACCTCAGTTTCAGCAAACGCTCACACAGCCTTGTGCCCGTGCCTCGTTGCGCTCAAAGTGAGGCCCTGGTAACAATGACTCAATGGCTGCCTCCAGTGAAGGAAATAGGAGATGGCGGACCAGGTAGGTTTATCATAGAAATATCTTCGTTTTTATATTTCTAGGAGGTGTCATGAAATGTCATTGTGGACATAAATTTATTTAGATATACCATATTGATTACCAATCTCTATAAATTTTTTGAACAAAGGCATAATTTTATTTTGGCATGTGTACTTGCCAACAGTGGCGTAGCCAGCGGGGGTGCTGAGACACGTCCCTTTTTGACCGCAATTAGTAGTTCTCAATCATTTTCATTTATTGACGCGTTTTCCAATTATCGTAATTGGCAACCGAAGACACGGTTTCTCTCCGTATGCGATCTAACAGCGATTAAATCATGGGCTAAATTCAGTCCAGTTGCGGAACACGAATAGAGAATTGGGTTGCACAAAACTTCCGTTTAGAACAATTATTAGTCCTGACCTGTTCCTAATCGGGGAGAACAAGCCAGACCTGTTAACTGTGGAGTGCTCTCAGAGTGAACCTTCTGTTAATAATGAAAATTACTGAGAACAGGTCAGGACTAATAATTGTTTTAAACGGAAGTTTTGTGCAACCCAATTGTTGTATGCCCAAAACCTAGCTCCAGACTGGGCTTAACAAAAAAAATGTCAATACTGCCATATAGTCGCTTTTTTTCCCACATTACAGATTATAATTACGATCGTCACTGGAGTGTATTGGGGATGCGTAGTTAGTTTCTGAACCAGTATTTTGAACACCTGCTGCAATCGACAAAATACTTTTCAACTGACCACTGACTAATTATCGCAACCCCTAAGATGGACTTTAAATCAAAGAACTTCAGCTTTTCTCATCTTTATCGTATTGTAATGAAAAGAAATCACCTTGCACCCGGACCACCGACTTCATACAGTATATGCTGTGTGAATAATCATGTACATGCAGGAATTCAGACCAGAGCAGATGAGAGCATCCAATCTAATCCATTCGGATAGAGGGTTAGCGATTAATGTTGATGCGAGCTATCCAAATAATACAATTTACCACAGGACGCATGCATCCACGGCTCGTATCAGCATCAATCTCTAATCTTCTATCGTGATGGATCAGATTGAATGCTCCTTTCCACTGATGTGAAATCCTGCATGTTGAGTATTATTCACGCAGCATGTATGAAATTGGTGACTTCCTGGTCCGGGTGCAAAATGATTTATTTTTTTCATTAGAGTACGATAAATATGAGAAAAGCTGCGGTTATAGATTTATAGTCTATTTTTGTTTGGGGTCCTGATAATTGGCTAGCCACTAGCGGTCAGTTAAACAGTATTTTGCTAGCTGATGTTGCTGTGGATAGCCACGATGTGAAAAAGTTCACTTTGCCAGAGGCAAATGACATGATGTATTAATTTTGGAATGGAAGGCGTATATCTAATAAATACAAGTTACCATTATTGTTTTATGTTTTTCTGAGATCCTTTTTTTTTGTTGCGCTACTAGCCAGCTCCCAAATGTCATGTTTCAGGCATCATGAACTTTGTGGGTGCGAACATAGACATATATATGGGTGGAAGAGGGAGGCTGTCATGAGAACGAAACAGACACACAAGCGTCCCCGTAACTATGGTAACTTTCTAACGCACGCCGCAAATAAATTAGTACAATATAGGCTAAAGACTCAGGGGTTGCAAGAGCTCTAAGTTCATACCTGTTTTATACAGTCAATGGTTTATACTCGTCTTATTTTTTAACCATAAGAAAAGACCACGGGCTAAAGCAAAAATACTTTCGGGCTATAGCCCAGTATCCAGGCCCTAAACACGCCCCTGGTGTTTTACATCAAAGCTGATTGTGACTGAAACTGCAACTGATCAAAAAATGAAAGTAATTTCTAAACCACAAATAGATAAGTAGGCTGAATCAGCAAAAACACCTCAGATGTATTTATAGTTGCATCCCATCATATTGTGAATTTATATTGTGAGTTGTCCCCATGTGGTATTGGTATTAAAAGAAACAAACAAAAAAATACCTGCAACCAGTAATAAAGTTAAAATATTTAATATACAGGTTCACAAAACCCAGCTAGTATAATTCCACAAATAGTCAACATGCAAATGAGATCCTATATAATCCCTAAAAAGCTTAGCGCAAGGTCAAAATGATTCTGGGGAGTGCATGTGTCTGTCTCTTAAGAACACAACAGAAGGGGTTTGGTTGCTCCCAGATTGGACAAAGAGGAATGCAGCACATTTGCTCTCAATAACCAATTAAGTGCTAGTCACACTGCTAATCAAAGGTCATTCCAATAATCACCCAATCGTCAGGCTGGGAGAGGAATCTCAGATAAACCAAATACAAAAAATGAAGTCTATTTCCAAAATACAATAAGTGCCAAAATTGCAAAAATTGAGCCACAGAGCAATAGCCCTTGTCCTGCTTACACATGGTGCAAAAATTCTGTTTTTAGAAATTCATACTATAAGATGAATTTTTCGTGGTCAAAGTTTGTCCTTTTCTATGAAATGCAATAGACGCAAACATAGAAAAAGCTGATTTACTCAGAATGAGTTAAATGGATATATTGCGTTTTGGATACAAACTCTTCACATAGAAAACCCCTCAAAAATGGAGAAAAAAGGGAAATCACCAGCCAGCACTGTGAAAGGTATGACTGCTCAACAACTGTGCCACCCAAACATGGTCCTTGGGTGCCCCTGTGAATGCTGGTTTTGTTTCCAAGCACAATTGCAACGGTAGAATTTTAATAAGCAGTTAATTTGTCCTAATTGGTCACATTTTATTTTTAAAGTAGTTATTTAAAGCCACATTTTGCCAGGCATGTCGATGAATGCCATAAAGAATAAAAGACCTTTGAACATACTGGTCTGTAACTAAGAACGTTGCTTATCTCCTGTACACGTATAAATCGATTAAGCGCAGACTAAAATTTGCGCTTTACTTTAGTCACACACTATGAAGCGGTTTTAGGTTTACACGCGGACAACAAAATAAACCACGATCAAAGACTGTCTAAAATGAACAATGGAAACCCTTAAACATGGGAGGGGGGTAGTTTTGCATGCGTTTTACTGTCATTTCCTGCTTGTCGATGGCAGAGCGAGCATTATGAACGCGCTGCAAATAGTTGAACTTGCTCGAGAGGAGGCAGATGAACGTCAGAATGCAAGTAGATTGCGTGCACCAACGATATTCAGGTACAGGAGAAATCCATTGAAAGAGTACGAAGATACCGCTCTTTAAACGATTCCGATTCTCCAAAAACACTTTCAACGAACTACTTCAGTTGCCGATACCGGAACTGGAACATCCAACACGATGAAGCAATCCTCTTCCAGCTGCATTACAGTTGGCTTGTGCATTGCAATTTTTCCCTTGTGGAACATTTCAGATTGTTGCAGGAGACACATCTGGGATCTCTAAACAAGCTTATGTGCCTAGGGTTGCTGCTGCAATCTGTGCCAACAAGCCACAATTTCTGCCATTCCCAGATGCTTTAGATGTAAAGCGACATGTCATGGATGGGCTTTGGCATATAGCTGGTTTCCCTAGAATTACAGGTGCTATAGCCGGTGTTCTGACAATTAGCACTCCCTTGTCAAAGAATGCTACCGCAATGCAAAGCAATTGTAAAGTCTTTGATTTTGCCTTAATATTACAATATAACTCAGTTTACAGTAGTAACTTTATTTGTTAGCTTATTATAACATAAGCAGATGTTAAAATGAGTTAGATAAGTTTGTTTGAAGATATATGCCCACATATGCCATTATCATCTCATTTCTGCATTTTCAGGAAAACCCAGCATGTACATGGAAATATATTTGGATTCTAGGTCAAAAGCTGAAACTGAAAAAAAAAAAAAATCTTTATTTATTTATTTATTTTTTAAATTTTTGAAGATACTTAAAGTGCCAGTAAATACCTTGCATGTCTTCAGTGATATCTCAATTGTGACAACATGTAAAAATGGTATCAGTAGGTAGGGAAATCATTCATCTTCACGTCGATATGTTATACAAATTTTTACGACATCGAAAACTATGGATTTTGATGTTAAAAACTCACTCAACCCTCAAACTGTCGCGCGAGTGAAAATGTGATATCATTTGAGTACGTTCCCTTTCTTGTGTACCACGTGACGTGTGACGTAGCACACACAACAGCAATGGCGAAAAGAATCAAGTTGATAGTCTCGGAGAGAAAACGCCGGAAAATTGCCCTTGATGCCAAAAGAAGACGATCCCTAGTATATATTGGGAGTGCTATTGATCGGTGGAAGAGTCTGAGAGAGCGACTGGGCATTGACAATGATGAGTTGGCCCTAACTTTGATGGATTAGTAAGTTGAAATACCGTGTTGGTTTTTCCTTGCAACATTTCTCGCGCTACTCGAGTTCATAAAAGTATACAACGTAAATGGTAGTGTGGCTCGAATGGGGGAATTATGTTTTGCTTATTGTGTTTGCCTCCACATTCTCCAAAAACGTTCCTGTCTGTCTTCTTTTTCGTCCGCGCGACGTCGTCTTTGTTTACAGTGCGCGATTTCGACCCACAATGCTTTGCGCGGTACATAATCTAGCCGATCTATTTTTAGACCGGGAAACCCTTTTTTGAAAAATTGCATTTCCTGAGGTTATTTTTGGTCAAATATTTTTTATCATTTTTTTTGGGCCATATTACAGATAGCTTGACTATAGCAATTTTTAAAAAAAAAACACATGCAAGGTATTTACTGGCACTTTAAGATATGGGCAGAGAAACAGCCCAAGATTTTAGGTTCTTGTTTTAAGCGCAGAACCGCAAGGCAGCATAATTTGATGGGTAGCAAAATTTGACAGAACGCCGGAACGCTTATCCCTGTTCGCATTCCAGCAGCCAATCAAATCCCATTTAACAGATTGAACTGAGGACCACAAGGTTAGACGGGCATTGGTAGACACGGATAACAAATCAGCTGTTTAGAGTGTTTTGTAGGGTGTGATTAAAACACACGTTTAGCTAGAAGCATCTCAGTCATCTATAATATATTCGAGGTCGATGTCTGTCTGTCTGTCTGTGTGTGTGTGTGTATGTACACATTTTTCTCCTACATTTCTCAACCGATTATCACCGAATTTGGTGTGTGTAAGAAGAGGTCAGAGGAACACCAGGTGCAGGATGCAGAAGTGTTTATTAAACACAAAACACTGAGGGAAAAATGGCAGACACTCCAGAAACAAAACACCGTGCTCAAGCACTGAACAAATGGGAAAACTAAGGTACTCTGCCAAAGGAAGGGGGAAACAGAAATACACTCTCCAAGAGAGGATAAACTAAGAAAACAAAAACTGAACCTAACTAAACCGACGGACACACTGGGAGACTTATACACGGGGCAGACAAGACTAGAGGGCAGCAAACAGAAAGACTCGGGAACCATACACGGGAGACTCTCAGAAGGCACGAGGAGCTGAGACTTCACCATTTAGCACAGAGACAATATGGAGGATCCGTCTGACAATCACGTCCAATGCTGCCACATATATAACCACGAGAGGAGGCGGGGACTCGGAATTAAAAACACATGGGATTAAAAAACAGTCACACGAAAACCGTGTTAACAATAATGACTCGAGATAAGACACTGAGACGATCAATCAAGCGGGACAGTTTAGATTAAGGCAATATAAAAATGGCGAGGAAAAAGCACAACAAGAAAAGCGAAGGAATGCATAGTTTTAAATGAAGTTAATCAGAGAGCTCAGACTGAAATACAAAAGCCAGATACGCACCCGCTCGCTAAATGAGTTCATCAGGGTTAATACTACGTGACAAATTATTTACAATCACCCTTAAATAAGTGCTGATTAGTACGGGTTAGTAATATCCTATCAGCCAGCGCATTCACTCAGAGTTTTGCGAGACCTGGAATTAAGCACAGCTGGAAGTAATGAATGAAATACCCAAGCCGAAACCGAAAGAGGAAGCGTGATTGGACGACGAGACGCAGGCAAGCTGTCATCACTGGCAAGGCAGTCACGCGACATCACTGGAGACAGATTGGGAGCAGATTGTCAGACGGCTGAACTGAGATCTGGAAATAAAAAACGACAGTAAGCACAAGCACAAATAAGCACAGGACAACACTCGAAAGGGCAGAATCACAACAGTGTGAATGTCCACTCGGACACTAGGAAGGACTTGACGTCGCCCGATTTTTGGAAAAAGTCATGCACGCAAAAAAAACGGCAATTTCACTCCGGGTAGCGGGTAGCAGCTAGTATTTATACATGTCTAAACGCTACACACGGATAATAGATAGACACCTTTCGAAGGTAAGGCCCTCTGTGTTTATTCGTCTATATGCAAGCAGTTTTTGGCATCAACATTTTAAAGCAAAAAAACAGTTGGTTGAACACAGGACAGGTGTTTTGAATGCTTTCAAAATAAATAAACATAAGAACATGACACAAAACAGGTTTGACTCTCATTTGCATACTTCACAAGCTGTTCGTTTTCATGACCATGGATCCACGGGGTCACCAATTAATTTGTTTTTTTTTTTTGTAATTGTTTAATTTGGAAGGCTTAATTTTTTCCCCCTTTTTATGCATGTTTTTTTTGTTTTATGTTTTTTTTCCTGATGTCACAGAATGGATATAGATTTTTTTCTTCTTCAATGCACGCATGAATATCTGTCAAAATGTGGTTTAAGAGGATAAATGACTGCTCTTAACATAGATGAACCTCATTAAAACAAATTGACTGGTTTTTAAAATCCTATAAATGCAAAGGTAGTTGGAACAAATACCAACATAGACATGGGTGCCCTAGAACCGAGTTTAGGAACCCCTGATTTATTTAACTTGAATACAGATTTAAACCAAGGTAAAGGGAAATATTGTCAAGCAGTCTCGAACATTCCCTGGAGTACCACTTGCCCTGCATGTTTTAGATGTCCCCCTGCCCCAGAAGCTGCTTGATAATGAGTGAATCATTTGAATCTCCTGTGCTGGAGCAGGGAGACATCTAAAATAGTCTGGACGAGTGGTACTCCACGAGAGGTTTGGGAAACACAGTTATAAGATAATGAGCTGTTGACTCATAAGGGTTGGGCTAAAAATGAATAATTTCTGAAAGGGTTGCAGTATGAGGGGTGAAATACTGTCTATGGTAAGCAGTTAGCACATTTGCATTATCCTGGCACAGACTGATGACAGCTGTGAACGGAGATTCTGCAGAGTTGAAGGAATCCCCTTCTGTCACTTATTTCTGTGGAATGCTGACACCGTCAGTACCCTAAAACCAGGATGGGCGGTCTCCAACAAACATGAGGTCCATTAGAATAAATGTTTTTTTTTTTCCCTCTCAGGGGGTTTTTGTAAAAGCCTTTGCTCACAGTACTTGCTCCCAAATAGCAAAAACCTTTCATGCAGTGGATAAAATAAAGCTGCAGTTTTTTTTTCCTTTTCCAGTGATTGGAGGACAATGACTTTACTTGCAATTATGAAAGAAAAAAATTGGTAAAATAGATGTCATTACGTGGACAAAGAGTCTTGCCTGTTGAAATGAATAATGTGAAGGGAACAGAGGCAAATGGTTTCATTATTTAGTGAATGTCATGACATCTTGTGGCTCATTCCTAATATATGAAAAGCCTTGCATTGCCCTCTTTTATTCCTTTTTTCTTTGTGGCCTGATTGAGATTTAAGCTGCTCTATGCAGCAGGTAATGCTATTTGTTTCTGCACTGTATTGGAAAAAGGTCAGAGGATTCCCTTAGCAACTACTGATGATGAATGCACAGCAGGGAAATGTGGGGTGATGCTGCTATTATTTACAGTTAAGAGTAAATGAAGCTGTACTTAATTTTCTCTGTCTTTAGGGGTATGTGCTTGGTGTTAAGATGCAGGTCTCAGGTGTGGATGTTCCTGGATATGTGATTTGTAAAATACATTTGGTTTGTTGAGACTATATCCAATCACTATGGAAAGTTGAAGTTCATACAGTAGTAAGCAAATGTCAAAGCCACAGGCTTAGATTGAGATGTTAGACAAACTGAGACGCTTGTTTTGTTTCGAACTTGCATCACTCCTGCGTTCACATGGTTTCCCCAGCCAAGGTAAATATCGCTCGGGCCAGATCTGTTCGATAGATCATAAACTACCGCAAATTTTGTCAAAATGTGTTTATTCGTGAGACAAATAATGATTGCACATCAATGCTGTAAACCTCGTTTTGAAAGCAATTTAATGCCAATCAGTAGAATCTTGATGCATTACATTTTTTATCCTTTATAGCTGCAATATTAATGCAATTCTTATCTTTCTGGCATTTTTACACTTTTCTTTTGTAATCTTAAAATGCTCCTAATAAGCATATGGCACACTAAAATGTAAAAGAAATCCAACAGGTGTTGAAACTCTTCAATATTTAATTCTCATACATTTCTCATAAAAGTCTGACCAATCATTTTCTTCAGTCTGAATAAAATGATTTGCCGAGCTTTCTGTCTGTCATCCGTCGCCCCTTCCAGTTGCCTATAGCTGTTACCGCTTACGACTCACGCGCCTCTCTGGCAGGGAAAAAAAAAAAAAACGACGCATTTGACTGTAAATAAACTGGTGCCGAAATTCTAGATTTACAGTAATAACGTGAATAGAAGTTTCTCAGACTACAAAGGTAACTAAACGTTACGAGGGCATTTTATTTTATACCACATGTAGAATGGAATATTATGTCATTACTGTTGGTTAGCTTTCACTTGCTGGTGCTTCAAGTGGTAAGCCAATACATAGAAAATTACTGGTATTTCAAGGCAACATATTGCAAGCGATCAAAGGCATGTAATAAAACCAAGATTGTGCACTGAACAATCTTTTTGAGCAATCCTTACAATCGGCCGTGACAATGCCCCTTTAAGGATTTTGCTGAGTAGTAGTATATTTAGCTTTGAATTGAATTGTAAGCACTCAAGCCAATCTTATGTGAGTGAAGATGCACCCGATTCTATCAGATATTTCCAATTATAATAACATGCTGACATAGAGACAGTTTAAATGGTTGTTTCCAAATGTGAAAAGCTCAACATCAACAACACAGCCTCAAATCATGGCACTCTGAATCAGTCTGACATCAAGAATCATTCATGACACTATCAGGTATGAACCCTGGGAACAGGACAGGCTTAGTTGCTTGTCCCATACGGTAGGTTAGACATTACTTGTCTGAGTTGACTCAGTCTAGATGCTTTACTAATTGTGGTTTTGAAACCTCAAAGTTGAAGCTAAATTTTTGGGGCATTTCTTCTTCCAATTTCTTCCAATAATTTCTTCTTTTTTTGTAAGGTGTTTTTTGTAAGGTGCACAGTCTTGTACATGATGTTGTGTCAGTTTGCTACTTTTTTGACAAACTTGCATCATGTTAGTGGAATATGTTCTACTGCTCATTGAATGCAGTCCTTGTTTTGACAGATTTTCCTCCAAAGTACTACCTCTGAGCTCATTTTGTTCGGCTGTTAGCCAAAAAAACATTTTATTAAAATAAATTGCGGTACACTCACCATTCGGGGAGTGTTCCCGTTGTTATTGAATCAAAGCTTTTATTTCGTTTCTGCATTTTCAATGCGTAAATTACGTTTGTGGCTAATTGTGCTCCTTTTATTTTTAACCCACGTGTTTATGTGTATTAAGTTAATTGGTTCATTAATATTTCCCTGAATTACATTCATTTTCACCGCCAGCTTACACTTTCTTCACTGCTTTCTGAAGCACAGAGAGTAGAGCCACGTGCCCTGTAGCCCATTTCTGCTACTGATCTTGTAATTAAGAGGTGGCTCAGAATTATTATTACAGGAATGGGAAGCGAGTGGAGATTTGTGGATCGTGCTTTCGAGTCATGGGCCTGATCCCTCTGTTATACGCTCTCCTCCGCTCCTGCTGATGCAGTTATTCGGCATGTCCTTCAGCACAGAAAACACTGTGTCCCTGTGAGGGGATGCATGACATTTAATACTCAGGGGCCAGCTTTTATTCTACAGATTGGAGACACTGGACTGAGTATTTTGATGTAGTTAACGCTGTCTCAGCCCCGAAGATGTCATTAATTTCAGAGTATCTTGCGGCTTTGGTAAATCTGTGCTTAATTGTGCTGCTTGTAATTAACCTATCCGATCAAGTATATCCTCATGTCTCGAGAAAGGCTGATGTCAGAATTTGATGGGGTATTAAGGGATTGTCCATGTGTGAGGCAGGCCCTTTTTCTCACCAGTTTTCACAGATAAAAGTTCTAGTTCCTTGCGCCTGAATGAAGTGTGAAGGCGAGGTTTACTGCAGCTCTTACGAAACGTGTCAATATTGGTTTTCTTCACTATTAAGAAATCCACGGAAGAGATTCGACTCAATCCACCATATTTTTCGCAAGGCTGCTGAATTTGAATGGTCCTTCAGATGGAACTAAGAGGGAAAGTGACTGTGAGAATGATTATGACTCACATTGGCCTGCATTTTCAGAACATATATACTCAGAGGCATTAAAAACGCAAAGTGGTTTTTATCGTCTAATTTGAAAAACTGATAGTTTTTCCTTTTGCTGATTGACATTATGGCCATCAGGTATGGTAAGCATTGCAAAATGTCAAGTGTCTGCATTCAAATCCTTTCTTGGTTTAACGCCTTATTATGATTATCTAAATGCAGCACAGTTCCCTGGCACATGATCGTGAAACACACTGGGAGAAATCATTTTGCACATGAAAAGTTGAAGATCAGGGCCAATAAAAAACACTCAAACAAAGTCTCATCATTCCCACTTCAAATACCAAAAACAAATTAATCTCAGAAGGATCAAACATTTTCAATGTTGAATGATGGCCCGTCACAAAGAAAAGATTCTGGACGCATTAATGTCCATTAAATGACTGTAGACCATGACCAGACTGCAGAGATGACACAGAATGACCAGATGTGTCAGCTGTTGTCACTGACAAAGAGCGTCATCTGTGATGCCACAAAAACACATTCCATAAAACGTCTTCTGCCATGTCAGATAATGCATATGAACAGCTGAATTGATTGCCAATGTAACGATAACAGGGAGGGCAAGTCTCACTACGAAAAGCACAGTCTCCCGAGAACGTGTTTTGCAACTACGAAAGAAATGATTTACCACTACTTAAAACAGTATATTTATATCCCCGATAGCGTTCCGGGAATATTATGTTTTTGGTCCGACCGCCGCCGCCGTAGTTGGGAAAAACAGTCATAGGAAAACGATGCTCAATGGCATACGAGAGGCTCTGCGCAAAGAAATATTGATCAACATTCTGAAAAAGTCAGAACAGCAGTGAGGACTCAAACAGACGGGAGGGAAGTCACTTGCTTCACAGGGAACAGGTGAGCTGGATCAGACTAATTACAATGGGAGGAACACATGAGGGAATCCCTAACCACAGAAATTGTCAAAAGCTATGACATGGACAGGAATCACACAAACAGCCTATAACATTTAAGCCCCTCCAGTCAAGGAGTTCTAAGTGCACAGATAATGAGTGCAGGAAAGTAATTAAGTACGTGCAAGAGATCTCGCAGAAATGCAGGGGGATACAGGTAAAGCTGAGCAAGAGGCGGAGACTAGAACAGGGCGATTGCTGAGAGGGAATTAGTATTAATTAGTAGCGGTGCAACTTTACAGATCTAACTAGAGCGCTCATTAGTAAGATAATAACATATATACATGGATTAGCTGGGTCAGTAGACTATAATACAAAATACAAATATTTGACTTGTTAGAAATCAGAACAGTAAGGCGAAGGAAGTAAACGAGGATTGAAGGAATATTATTAAACAACAGAAACCATTGAAATCACCCGAAGCATGTGAGCACGCAGATCGGGAAGATGGACTGTACCAACTAGATCACAAGACAAGGGAGACAAGTGCAATGGAACTGCAGAATGGACTGAACTAAAACCTGACAATAACAATAACCAAAAGGAATTAAAAAAAAGACAAAATCATGAACACAGATCCTGAACATAAACATGAACCAAAACCATAACCATGACATATATAAGCTGCCCTACTGCCCCATAACCTTTGCAGCATGATATGCCTCTGCCTGCTATTGTGCTGCATCGCTCTCTGCTGCTGCACCACTCTTGCCTGTTGTCAGTAAACATCCCACCTCCGCTCCCTCATCCACCTGTGGGCTCTGAATCTCTGTGGATATCCTTACAGTCTACCTTGAGCTCAGTTAGTGTCAGGGTTAGAGCCTAAAAGCCAAATTATTGTATCCATTTGCTCCTCCTGCTATTGGCTGTTTATACGTTAGTGGGCTGACAGAAATATAATCATTTTGTATTAGACCTGTTCTGTATGGGTTCATGCGTACCTGCCCGTGTAGCCTGCCTTGGCTTTGATAGGTCCTTTTATAACAGCTGCAGTTGTAGCACTCCCCTAACCCTAACCCCCAGATTCTGCTGAATTCCTTTCTTATTTTTTATATCCACTTTCTCCTTCATGTTTCTCTTAACCTCTCTGCCATTCCATCGCTCACATAAAACACCGCACCACCATAATAGTTCCACCTGTTCTCCTCTAATAAGAAAGCAGTAAAACTGGATTGTAAAGTGTGTTGTAAATCTTTCGGACTGCTAATATAAAGGTCCCTTCAGGCAGCTGGAGCCGTTGCTTTTGATTGTGTAACATTAGGCATTAGTGTTGCCTGTCTTTTTCTGAAAATGTACCGTAAATCTATCATGATGCTTTAACTGCTGGCCTTGTTATGTGACTCTTGCAGGTGAAGTTGTCTCATGCATCTGTTACACATTTCAGTCTTTTCCTGGTGAGTTCTGGAGAATAATAATAATAATTATTATTATTTTTTTAATTATTATACCTTCTGTGCCCTGCTAACTTTCTTTGAAGTGCTTGTAATGGTGATTGAGAGACACACTAATTTAGAGAAGGTCATGCTTGGTATCAGCACTTCCATGACAAAAATTTCTGAGGGTTGTGACACATAGGCTATAGTAAGGGAAATGTTTGAAATCTTGACTCTTGAAAGTGACAAGGCTGGACTGGTAATCTTGCGGTGGGCCGACGCATGTTTTGGGCCGATACAATCATAGTTTTTAAAATTGTAATAATATAGATAAGTTTTAACGACCTTGCCAGCCTTTAAAACACGGAAAGCGGCTCATTGGTTCATTTTCTACACTGACACAGGGCTGGCCCTATTAAATCTCTGAGCCCTCCCTCCTCAGACACCCACCCAATAACAATGATAACAGGATGTAAAATGAGTGGATATTCTGTTTAAGCGATGTTCCAGTTACAAATTTAAGTTAACAATTTTTGTAATTGGTAAATGAAGCTAGCTAGCTAGTGTGGCAAATTGGCAAGCAGGGTTGATCTTGTCAGAACTTTGTGGTTTGAGCAGAAAATCGAAGCGACTCACTATGGTTATAGGTAATGTGGGCTAGTTTTAGCTTTCCTAGCAATAAAATCAATTAATGAAAAGGAGTTAGATAGTGTTTCTGTCTGGCCTCTCCGAGACTACACTTAATTAAATGTGTGCATATTGCAAGTCTCTATTTCTCACATATTTGATGTGAGATAGGTTTTATATCTCCCGTGTCACATCAGTGAAAAAGAAATTCTGCTTACTTCAATATATCTCACAATTGAAAGTACGGTGGCTTTGGCCAATCTTTGTCAATCGTACGCAACGTTTGCCTCAGAAGTTGGCAGCTCTGATAGATGTTGCATATACAAAAGTATATGTCCTTTCTATTTCAAAGTTTCAGAGATAGGTCAAATGAACAGAATGAGTAAGGCAAAGAGGAGGAAGCAGACATGTTTTCAAAGGGTAGGCGCAATCAGACGGCGTCGCTAGGAATACTGTGCATTGATAAATCTTTTTTTTTTTTTTAAATTACCTCACATGTTTTGGTAGCTTTATTCAGAAGTTAATCTAATCATGATTTCATTCATTCAAGTGTGAAGTTGAATCACTGGGGTAGATCAAGTTTACCTGTTCTTCAATTTGTCATTTGTGTTGTCATGCCTGTACTTGGTTAAAAAGATGTCAGATTTTGTTGTTTGTGTGCTCACGAGTGTCAACTCTAAAGCCACTGGGCGCCTACGTCACTAATTCCAGTTTAACTGTTGGTGCCCGTGGATATATTGAACGGAAGCTAATCAACATTCTCCACCACTGCTTCTGCTGAACAAAGATGGAAATCAAAAACTCATCAGTGAACTGCAAGAAGCAGTAGACAAAACATCTTGCAGGATCTGGCTGAGGGGAGATAACCAGACTTGGCTTGAGAGCTAGGAGTTGACACCAGCACAACAATACCACCTCCAGATGGAGGGGCCACGCCACTTCAGAGGAATAGTTGAGGAAGAAGGGCTGAAATCGCGAAGCGGTTCCTCCTGATGAAGGTAAGGTGCTGGATCCGGTTGTGGAGTTGTCGGCAGCAAAGCACTGCACAAGTGTATGTCAACTTCTTCTTTGGTATGGTGGTGTAGTGATTAGCACTTCCATCACACAGCAAGAAGGTTTTGGGTTCAAATCTGGCCTGGGACCTTTCTGTGTGGAGTTCTAGGGCATGTAGGCTACGACTGAACTTAATTTAAAATTTTGATAACAGCGAAGTGCACGCGTATGGCGAGCCGTCACACACGATCAGGGTGAGCCGCCATGGCTGAAAATGCCAGGTCTGTTTTTTTGACCCAGTCCAGCCCTGGTAAGTGAGACGGGGGGGAAGAGAGATCATACTTATCACAACGTAATCTAAAAATAAAGGTGCGTTTTCACTGAACAGGAATTTTCTGCACGGATAGATTATGTACAAGCAATACAAACACGAGAAGGCAAAACTTCATGCCGGATGACATATATCGAGCGGTAGACACAACGCAAAGGATGCGCGCAATCCTTGCTAATAACACGCGTGAACTGCACAAATGTATGAAGTTTGCCAAGTGCAGAAGCTGGAATTATTCAACTTGTGCTAAAAAGTTTGCGCAAGTATAGTAATGTTTTGAATAGGATCATTGTTGCTTGCAGCAACATTGTAGCTACGCAACCTACATTCCTCAATTCAATGTTAAGTTACATTGCTTGAGCTAATGGAAAAGCTAACTGCATAAAATAACATACATAACAAAAAAAAAATTGTGGCCTGGCTCCACATTGGTTATGACAACATCAGTTTTGTGAAAATTTTTTATTCTCAGGTGGGCACAATGAGCATAAAGTTAATGTTTGTTTTGTTAGCGTAGCTACATTAGTATAATCATTTTGTTGCTGAATTTTTGGAGATTGCAGGGAGTAGCTACTGCCCCTTGGGGGGTAAAGGAGGCTGAACTTGTATTGTTATTTATTGGCGATGTGAAATCTCATGTCAAACCTCCACCAAGTTGACCTTCAACTGAAGTGAATGCAATATGATCCTGAACAGAGGCGCAAATTTTTAAAGCGAGAGAATATAAATGATCTGGCAGTCGAACTCGTGCAGGTAAAGTTAGGAGAAATTCCGTTTGGTGAAAACGCACCTTAAAAACTAATATATTTGACATATTAAGGAAAAATGCTGATGCTGCGAACACAATATGTGTATTATGTGTATTTATTAAAAGAGGAGCAGAAAGGTGTTGTGTCTTCTTTGGGAGGCAAACTGTTGTAACACAAAAAAACCAGCCACTAATAAAGATACTGAATGACTTGTCTTGTCATTGATTGACTAATTTCCGTAGACCCACTGAGCTCCCCTCATTCTTTTCAGCATGTCCATCTTGAAAGGGGAAGATATGCAATTTTAGGGGCTAATAAAATCCTTTCAGCGGTGCCATTGGTCAAATCTTTCCTGATTTGCCTCTGGGCGATTCCATGAAAATGTGGACAAGATAAAAAAAAATTCAAAATTCACCAAACGAAGTTGTGTTGATAATTTTCATATGCTTTTAACCCCTTCTTTCAAGAACAAAAAGATCTCTGATCAGAAAATTGTGTAGTTGTTTTTTAACCCTTTATCAGCTAGTACCTAATTTCGGACAACACACGGTTGATCTTGCATTACTTTTTTCACAAGCTGTCTCCCATTGGTATAGATAGTGCAACTGTTGTGGATAGTAAGGTTTCATTGCCACCACCCATAGATTGAACTTGGGCCTTTGCCACATTTCAATAATTTGGCTTGAAATTAACCAAGCCCCGTTGTCCCGTACGACACCAAAACTATAAATTTATCTTTGTACCACTTGTTTAGAATGTTTTACAACTGTGGTAATTATTCTTTTCTGAGTGTTAGTACTAAGCAACAATATTTGCCATATTTCATTAAACTCACCCTCTTGGTTAAGACTAGAAACCAGGTATTTACTTGTCCCGTACGACACTTCGTCCCATACGACACCATTGTCCTGTACAGCACCAATACAGTTTTCAGTATTTTGAGAGACCACAAGGTATGTACAAGGCAGAAAATTAGTATAAATCAATTAATCAGATTTAAATGAGATTTAGTTATCTCAGCTGGCAAAAGGAGGCCTAAAACAAGAGAGGGCAGCACGTGAATGGAATTTTCCGCTGGGCATGCAATAGAAACGATTGAATCCGCACTTGTGACAAGTTTTAAAGTGGCGTACTGTCTCATATAGCAGACAGTACCAAATTTCAGGTAAAGTGAAGCAGAATGCAGATGGTATGGCAAATTAACCCCTTTGCTCAGAAACCAAAACTGGCTATTTATATGTCACCTTATTTTAGGCTTTATAATTCAAGATTGCAGCATCACAGACAGGAAAGAAATGGCTCAATTGAGTCAGGACACTCAAAGTATTTCGAGTTCCATCATTTTTCAGTTTATTTTCATGATTTTGGGAGAGAGAAAGGGCTGCAAACACAAAAAATCTTCATGAAAATTTAGGATTGAAATGGTAAAAAAATAATAAAGTGAATTTAAAAATCGCGAGGTCTTAAAACTATACATTTCTGGGATCATATCCTCCTTGACCACAAGTGCAATTAATCTGATCATTGAATTCTAAATTACCTTCTCTCTAGAGCCCAAATAAGACAGCTATCCAGGTTGCTCCCCAAAGTCAAAGATCCCTCAAAATGGTGCACAGTAAAATCATAAAATAATCATATTTTTAATACAAGTCTACTTTGATGCATGAAATTCAATGTGAAGTAATGATTTTCTCATTGAATTTCGCATGAGTTTATCAATATAGGTGCACTTGGACATCAATGGTCACAAAACAAGCCTTTTGTGCATGATAAAGTTGAGAATTTTGTCAATTTTTATTCAGAGTCTCACGAGCCAACACACATGCTCATTGAATGAACTGCTCATTTAACAGTAAGAACATTCACCCTGCAATGAAAAGCTAGCAGTTCCCACTTTCAAGCTCGCAGCCTTATATAAACACTTAACACACCTTATAAGGAACAAGTATAACTCACTAAGTAATATCTGAAATATACCTTATTTTAACAGAATAGACTTTCCATTATTAGGGATGCTCAGGCAATTTTCTATCTCTGCATTCGATTTTGTTGAACATGGTATAAATTCTAAAGCAAAAAGCCACATTAAGCAAAGTGCAAACAGAGCAGAAGTATAATCTTTTTCATTGAATTTCTCCTCCAGAGATGGATGCATCGGGTGGAAGGGACCATCCAGGCCTGTTTCATTCAGAATAATTCCCATTGACCATAATCCCGTAAATGTAACTGAGTACTTCAGGCCGGTTTTTGAAGTCTTTTTTTCTTTGAAATCGCATCATTTTCAGCTGCTCAACCATGCTCAACATAAGCAGAATGCAACGACCGTACTTTTATGCACTGATTTGCATACTATTCTTGTTGTCCAATCAATGTCTTTCAGTTACTGTGGAAAATTTAAACTCTCTGGAATTGGATAAGAAATTTCAAAACATGAATACCGCGGATCGGAATTTTCCCATGGGCGTGAACTATTAGTGTGCATTACGCACATGAGCCTTCGTGAATAAATGAGTGATCGGCTCTCAACATGAGTACTTACAAGGATATAAGGGAGATCTGAATTTGTTGTTGGAGGAGTCCATGCGTAAAATATGTTGTCAATTTTGTGATAAAACTGGCTTTGCGTAATAGAGGACTTCAGATAGCCATGTTATGAATGCTACTATTTTGCCATTCTATATTTCTTGATTGTTCTATTCTACTATGGGCAGAGAAGCACACCGTTTCCGTTTCTTCACTGAGGATGAAAATCTTGGGAGAAAACATATGCTCTTCTTACTGTTCCGTTATTCATTGTTCAATGTTTGTTGCTGTCAACTTGTGACATGTACACATGAATTTGAGTAAATTTTTGCAGCTGTTTCAAGTTCTCAATAAAAATTTTATTCACCTGTACCCATACACTTCATCTATTGTACTGCTGGGAAGCAGGATTTGCTGATTTAGGGGTATGGACAAATGTGTCCCGTACGACACCTTTTTACTTATCCTGTACGACACTTTTTCTACTTTAAGAAAGAAAAGGAAAAGTGACTGACAGTTAGCTGGAGGAACTACTAGCTGATATTTTAAGGTTCACTTGAAGTCGGTTAATACCGCCAAGATGAGTAATGTGGTGTCAAATGTGGTGTCCGCTTTGGTGTCCCGTATGACACCGCACATTTTTTTTTGAATTGCTAATCAATAAAAGGGTGAACATTCCAGTTGGTGTATCTGTATTACTCACTTCTTAATACATCTCTATAATATATTTAGTCCCAAAGTTCTTAAAGAATCTTGGCTTAATAAGACAAAGAGCACTGCGGATGTCCCGTACGACACCTCATGGAATTGCCCCTCTGAATGGATATGTGTTTGTTATAATAATCACTTATCTGTCTTTCTACTCATCACACAGATTCTGAATCGATGTGAGCAAACTTGGGTATGAAAAATATGTAAATTTTAGCCTATTTTTACTTTTTTGCTTTATCATTTGGGAAAAAGGCACAACATACTTATTTTATAGTAAATTTGATAGAATAAGTATGATGTAGCCTACTATCAGATGTAACCAGCACATGTAACCAATACTCAAGAAATATAAATGGCACCTGTGACATTGAACAAATCCTCGGAAGATAAGCACGGCATAAGAATTATCACTGAGTGACAAGGCTACCACAAGACCATATTATATCACTTTAATGGTGCCCTTACTTATTAGCTTCATGCAAGAGTTCAACCAGTGGAATTAGGACTGAATGAAAAGAATTCCATATGTCATATAATGAGCTCCACTGCCATCAATATTCAGTGAAGGGTCATTCTAGACGACGCGGTAATAATCCATGCTCGGTTGCAATCAGCCTTTGTGTGAGACACCGATAGTGGGCAATCACTGAGTATAGGGAAATGAATTGGCCTCACGCTTGAGTGAACTGAGGGGTTAATGGCACCATGCATATGAATCTGTTTGTGGAGTAACTACTGCACACTGCCTGATACGCGAAGGTTTGTGTCTGAGCGGGAAAGTGCACAGGTGATATCCACTGCGATTTTTTATTAATTCATTAAATTTTCTATTTTGATAAATTATCAAATACCAATAGCCTGTCAGCGCTAAATTTCTCACATTCAGTGCGTTGTGCTATCCAACAGTCGCTGCAGTAATGATGACTGGATTTAGTTCAGCAAGTATAGAGTGCTGAGGATATTACAGTCATCTGTACATTGAGAGTTTTGGTTTCCTTTTCCACAATTTCAGGCTTTTCCCCCCACATAGTTGGTTATTTTTTCCTTTCCATTTTTGAGGCTTATGCTGGTAATCTGACCACTTGCAACTATATAAAGGGTGTTTGCAAAATTCCATCTGCAAAAGATGCACTGTACAAATAAAACTGAATGTAACTGATTAGAGTTGAATGGCTGATTAGCAAGCACCACCAGATGAGTCATTCTAGACTCCCAAGAAAGACTTCACACAGTGAATTAAATGATAAGAAAGGCCGGAAAATGGAAACATATTATGCTCTTTAATTTTTGATACCCTGATCCATCCTTGTCATTGTTTTGTCCAACAGGCATTCATGGTGTAGTAAATAAGCCAAAGGAACACTTTGATTATATCTACTTGAACTCCTCTGGGAAATTTATTTTGTGTGAGACAGTGGAATCATTACACTTGAAGTTTTGAGGCATTTAAATAATGGCTTAAAATTTTGGTTTGTGTTATTTTCTGTTTCAAACTTCTTCCAACAGGACGATTTAAGCAAGCTTCATCATCTGAGTCCATGCTGTGATTGGGTGGGCATTAGGAAGAATGATGAAGTTTTCTTACAAGGAGGCAAATAAAAAGCACGTCAAAACCTCTGAGGCTCTGTCCTGTCCTTTAGTACGGCTGTCATTTCAGAAGGACTGTCCCTCAATACAGCTTAGTAGGGCTGTCCTTCATTTGAGTAGTCCTTCAGGACAGCTGTCTTTCAGTGGGGCTGTCCTTTGGTAGCGCTGTCCTTTTGTGCGTCTGTCTTTACAGTGGTTAATCCCTCCAATAAAATCCTGTTGAATTCAGAGGGCCCAGAGTTATGTATTAGGGGATGTACTTCAGGAGACAGTGGGATACCTGCTTTGAAGATTCTACTAAATGAGGTACCCATGGAACATAAAAACTGAAAACATATTTAAATCCCAGGAATACATGGCAACTGATTTTTTTTCGAATAGGGTCTTGTACTAAGCTTCTATGAAACTTGTATTTGAAAAAAATTGTGTCTATTTAAATTTGCTCAGTCCCCCAGAATTATTTTTGTTGAAAAAAACAAAAGAATGAAACAAGTAATTTAATCTGCTAACATTCATTTTTGGCTTCTTCAACTGAAAAATTGTGAGGAGGCGTGCTTCTGAGTTTCCAACATCTGTTCTCGATTATTAAAGAGCTAAAGTATTTGATTTTTGATATGTAGCATATACTGCATTTAAATATGACAGCCCCAGGCTGTTAAGTGTCTTAGCAAAAAATTGTGGACTAATTTATTGATATATATTTTTGTGAGCAAAATAATCGTGTTCTGCCAATTAGGTGATTTGGGTTAAACTGGTTTTGGTGACTAAGAGAATTTGTACTTACACTGGCCATACATGAATGAAATTTAGTCAAGTTTGGGACAATTTATATTCTGTGACAATTGAGGTGACAATACAGGTGGTAGCACCAACATATTACAGAAAAGTGTTGCAGAGAAAGGAATATTTTTGGAACTGAATGGCTATATATGATCCAATGAGCTAAACCCGTATTTACGCTTACTTTAAACAAAACAATGAAACGGAATGAAACCATTGTTGTAATTCTACAGCTTTTTCATTGCTAACTCAGGGTTTGCTGCAGAGTAAATAAAATGCTGATCGCATCTTGTGATTATGGAGAGCAAAATTATGATGCCATCAAACAGCTTTTCTTTTAGGAGTAAATAAAGTGGGAAAAAATTGATAATATTCATTCCGGCAATTTACATTTAAAAAAGCACTTGAAATGTTGTGTTCGGTGGATATTTTTATGCCCTAAAGATGCCTATAACAGAGGACACAAAATTAATTAAAGTTTAAAAGCCTAGTTGAGTGGAGGAAAACAGCATTAAAACATCATTGTTATGCGCGCCTCTTCACTGAAGTGGAAAATATGATCCCTGTTACCTTTATGGCCTGACTGCAGGTTCTGCTCGATACCTTTGCTCTGCCAGGGGCAATATCATGTTCACAGGCAGTGGAAACACATGAGGGGATAAGCAAGAATGAGGGATGAAGGCATAAAACAGGCTTATTACAGGTTCAAAGTCAAACTCCAAAGTTAATGCCATTTTTCATTGCATTTCAGGGCTGCTTCCAATGTTATTTTTCTGCGCCCAGTATATGGGTACAGTTCCCTCAAAAAGTATTGGAACAGTAACAGTAAACATTCCTTTGTTTTTGCGATGCACTGAATTCATTTGAGGTTGAGATCAAAAGATGAACATGAGACATGAGTTCAGAATTTCAGCCTTAATTAGGGCTACCTGTTAGGAGGTTTGAGTATTCCTCTGTCATTTTACCAACCTAACTATTGTCTATGACGAAAATTGGAAATCACTCTGAAGCGTTAGGGTATTGATTGATATCATTGTCATGTGGCATGATGAAGTTCCTCCTGATTAGTTTCGAGGCATTTCACCGTAAGTTGGCTGGCAGAATGTTTTTGTAGACTTCTGAATTCATCCAGCTTCCTCCATCATGAGTCAGATCACCATTAAAGATTAATGAGGCCACCCATGACACTTCATCCTCCGCGCTTCACAGATGAGCTGGTATGCTGAGCTGGTATGCTTTGAATCATGGGCAGATCCTTTCTCTCTCCACGCTTTGGCCTTACCATCACTTCTGTAGAGGTTAATAATTGTCTCCTCAGTCCATAAAACTTTGTTCCAGAAATTTTGTGGCTCATCTCTGTACTTCTTTGCCAATTAAAATTTTGCCCCCGGGTTCTTTGATGATGAATGGTTTGTGTCTTGTGGTATAGTCTCTATATTGCCTCTCATAAGAGTGCTTGGTTGAGATGCTGTCAACACTGCTTTATGGAGATGGTTTGTATGTCTCTGACTTATGTAGTGTGGTTTTTCTTCATAGCGCTTGTTGTGGTTTTTATTCTTACATATTTTCATATTATGAGCTTCTACCATCCCCATGCAATTGGAGATAGACAGATTCTTCAGACAATTAGGCTTTATTGTGGCATATGGATAAATATAAAGCCAAGTTCTTTTTGCGCAAGAAGAACTGACATCTTGCCTTTCACACCCAGTTTTTGTACCGTCATCACTGGAAATATCTTCCAAAAATGGTCTTTTCGCTTTCTTGCCTTTCATACCCAGTTTTTATACCTTCATCACAGGGAATATCTTCCAAATGTGGTCTTTCTGCTTCTCATTCTCATGCTACAACAGGACAAGCAAACTAAAACACTGCCCACTAACCTTCAGAACTTCAAGCAAAGATAAGGATGCACATCACTACAAAGGACTGGAAAATTACAGTCAAGAGAGGAAAAATACAGCCAGATGAATACAAGTAGGTACATAAATGATTCAATTGATTATATTTTCAGTAACAACTTATGGATTTACTGAACAAATATTGATCAAAGCTACAGAAATCAAATTCATCTCCTGATTATGCTTTTGAATCAATTAAACAGAAGCCTGCTTACTAATCAAAGCTACAGAAGCCCGCTGCTTATGTGTGTGAGCTGCTTATGCATGTGTGAATTGAATTGCTTGTATATGTGTGCGAGTGTGTGTGTGTGTGTGTGTGTGTGTGTGTGTGTGTTCGTGTGTGTACATGTGCTGCATGTGTATATGTGTGTGCATGTGTCTGTGTGCACTGCTCGTGTGTGTAAACAGCTAATGTGTGTGTGTTTTATGTGTATGCATGCGTGCGTGTGCCTGTGCATGTGTCGGTGTGTTTGCACTGCTCATCCCCTCCCTACGCATATGTGAACTACGTGTGTGTGTGTGTGTGTGTGTGTGTGTGTGTGTGTTACTGCTGCTACATAATATGGTTATTGATTATGATTATTGATTATGGTTATTCAACATGGCAATTGATCTACTGATGAATATGATAAGAAATATTAAAATATAATCCTCAACACTCACAATATTTCTTCAACTTCTATTGTTTTCCTTGATCAACCAGTTTAAAGTCTGCTGCTCAGTAAGCCAAGTGTCTTTCCTTTTTTAGTACATTCCAGATTGTTCTACCGGCTATCCCCAAAGCTTCTGCTCTGATCGATTTCCCCTCTTTTCTCCCAAAAATGGCTCCCTGGTTTTCATGCTGGTTTATTGCATCTAATGCAAAATGGGGAAAAACCAAGGTGAAAATCAAGAGTAGTCATTCAAATCACATATAACTTTACCGACTAACCTAACAGGACACATCTGGAAAACCAGAAACACCAGTCTGTAATGTGTTCCAAAACTTTTAAATGCCTTAAGTGGTCTGATGCAGAAGGTAATCTAAGCTACTCGACAAATCTGGATGAAAACACCAGGTGATAAATGTCTCATGTACATTTTTTTCTGCAAACTCCATTGTCCTCAGTCTACGGAAAAAACAAAGCAATTAAACCTGTTTTTTCAATAATTTTGGAGTGGACAATATATAAGGGGTGATCATTTGTTGACAAGGGGACTTGGAAAAGGAACCAGGCTCAGATACTGACAAGTAACCAGCAAAGATATTTATTAAAAAGAAACAAAAAACTGAACCAAAAAGAAAACCGAAAAGTAACAAGCGATACACAGGGAAACCCATTAGACAAGAATACAAGGAATATGCTAGAAGACCGATCTTAAGTAGACAAAGGTGACAAGTAACAGGTGAAGGGCAGGATTCAGGTAACTAAAGAGGCGGAGCACAGAACAAGACCAGAATGAAGACAAGGAGAAATAACGTTAAGTGGAGACAGGACATGGGGAGAAACAGTACACAGGAAGCATGAGGGATACCTGAAGCACGAAGAAAAGGCAAACAAGTGAAATAAGCAAAGCAATAGATAACAAACTAAAATGTGTGCAAAATAAAGAGAAAACCCAGGGAAGACATGTAGAAAACACAAAACAGGTGAGCAGGGGCGAATGCGAGGGCGGCCATAGGGGTATTTCCAGGGTCCTGGCACTCGTTCGACATACATTTTCCCCGAGCCTCCTCCCCCATCACCCTCCCATAGAAATGCCTCAACACACTTCCTGTGTACAAATTCTTTTTAGGAGACAACCAGCACTAGCTTAGACTTTGGAAACAATTAGATGGGACATTCTAAAACGCTGAGCCCGAAAAAAGCTTAACGTGGCTTAATGTACCGAAACAGCGACCAATAATCACCAAAGACTCCTCAGACATTTCTCGTCAGAACACTTATTCCTACCTAAACCTCAAAACCAAAATCCTAGGAAGACAGATGTTATATCACACAAAGCGCTTTCCCCTCCATTGACGCTCATTATTAGGAGAAGGCTTGACGTGGCTTAATGCTCCAAAACAGCAAACAATAATCACGAAAATTTCTTGTCATGAACAGTCTTTATTCAGAAAATAGAACCAAAGTCCCAGGAAAACAGACATTATACATGTTCAGCCTTTTCCCCTCCACTTAAGCGCATTACAAGAAAAAGGACTTTGGTTATAATTTTTAGTGGAGAAAGTGCACCTGGCACCTGGTGATTACTGGTTGCTTTTTTGTTACATTAAGTCACGTTAAGCTTTTTTCATGTTAAGCATTTTAGAATGTCCCCATTAGATAGCCAGTTAACGTTGGCAATGGAAAATATTTCTAAATAATCATCATATTAACGCAATATGATTTGATTTTGCCCTATGCTTGCTGCAATGGGCATGAACTTCTGTCATGTTTTGTGCGTCCAAACATTCACTTAATCTCTTGAATATGACCCTATTTTTCTAATATTTTCATAAATAGTGTTAGCTAGAAAGGTGGCCATATCAGCTGAAGAGTAATGTAATATGCAATCTCATATGTAATGCTGTCGCCTAATGCGGCTGAAATTAGCTATGCATTATAAAAATAATTAAATAACATACATATGACATCATTGTGTTTGAGAATTAGGGAGATTGAACTCACTTATCTTTTCCCTGTAAACACAAAGAAATGATTCCTCAGGGTTTACACTTATACTGAAACTATCCAAAACAATCTCATGGAGGGAAACATGAAATAATCCAGGCGATAAAAATAAATAGCCTAGGCCTACGGACAGCTGAGGGTACAGTGTAATCAATCAAGTTCAAAAATTAAAAAATAAACGATGACTTGCCCATAGGCTGTTTAATATCCACCTAGCCTCATTCGCGACTGATATTATCCTATAACACAGTCTTGCACGATAGGAAGGGAAACCTGGCATCCTTTTACATTAGACTATTTCAGGTTGGTATGCAAAGAGTTTTCTCTTTTTTTTTTTTTTTTTTCTTGGAATGACAGTACATTCTGCCAACGAATCCTGAAATCACCAATAGACGAGTTCGGTTTAAGGCCAGAAGTCCACGCGCATATGCGCAATAGAGCTGATGTGGGGCAAAAGGGACTATAGTGGGTACTTGTTGCGTGGTGGGGTGCACAAACTGGTATTGTAAAGACGGGGACGTAAGGTTTTTTGTGTTCCCGTGGCAAGAGACAACGACAGGCGTGGATTTGAGCTATAAATCACAAGAACTTTGTCCGGAATGATCACACTAGAGTCTGCTGTACTCATTTTGTCAGCAGGTGGCCCGACTTCGCTCTGTCTGTTTCCCTACAAATGAAAGGATCTCACACTGACACAAGCTAAAAGGAAAAAGCGATCTGATCAGAGAAATAGGTACTGGTTGATATTAAATTATTTAACTTGACCCACTAATTGACTAAGAATGATTTCATCTGGTGTTGTTTCAAGCTGTTATTGTTGTTGCAGTGTCCAGTTTTTGTATCCACATTTTGAAAAGGGACTGGCATTGTTCGATCCAATAGGGCAGGACTGCCCAACCCTGGTCCCGGAGAGCTACCATCCTGAAGGTTATCACTCCAACCCTAATTCAACACACCTAATTCAGCTCATTAGCAGCCCCTCAAGATCTGTAACTGGGAATGCAGGAGTGGTTTGCTTTGGTTGGAGTGATAACTTTCAGGATGGTAGCTCTCCAGGAACAGGGTTGGGCAGCTCTGCAATAGGGTATATACAACGTTAAGTAGAAATGTAGAATCTGAATGTTTGGTTGATTTAGCCCACAGCAGATATGTCAAATGTCAAAAATAATATTGTTGGAATATATGCTCATTACGCATGTAGAATCTCAATGTTTGGTTGATCTAGCTCAAACCAGAGCCAGCAGTAAAACTTTTATAATCTAGGATGTTCTTGCAGTCCGCCTGAGGGGGTCGCCTCTCTGGCTTTGCTCAGCGGGGGGCCGGAGCCACAAAGCTCCGTGGGTCCCATGCCTCCTGTAAAAGTTATATCACTGTCCCCACTGAGGTTTAAGTCCAGTTACATTAGTCTGGTTAAAACAATGTAAATCTATGGGAAATTCATAGTATGTTTATGTTCAATGTCCCGTGAAGAAATCACTTATATACTTATAACTCAAGCTATATAATACTCCATTTTAAGGCTTTTCCATGTCAACTGCATCATATTTGTGCATATTCCTATCATGTTTGGTCTTGTTATTCTCAGGGGAATCCAAGGAGTTGAATAGTTGAATTCCATTTCCCTTGAAATTATGGATCACCCTGTTTGGGAAACTTTTAAATTGTTCAGATTCCGCTCTCCTCTCTATACGAGCACCTCAATGAGGAAAACCCAGATTCGACCCTCCCTTCCTCCACCTTGATCGGAGGCGTGGTTTTGAGTGCTTAAGAGCAAGAGATTCTAACCGGAAGCTCTCTTCTTTTTCAAGATCTTGCGCGCGAAAGGTGAGTTAGGGAGAGTCACATTCCACCTCGTTCCGCCCGCCTGGGTCTGTGCATAAGTAACGGATCTAGGTAGGCGGAGAGGGATGGCATCCGAGTTCTTCCCGGGGTATGTGGTGCAGCCTCGCTCCGTGTGGCCTCCATTTTTCCAGGTATGAATTTATTCTATCTTTCTAAATTGTGTGTAACTGATCATTGGCTTAACGTTGATTTGTTTGATCTAAGTTTGCACCTACCTGGTGATTAAATTATTGTTATTCCCTTCGGCTGGCGTATTCTCTGTGTCTCTTAATCTCTCATTCTTCCTAGCCCGCCTCGGTGGATACTTAGGGGTATTATCCCCACTGAGGAACGACTGGCCAGCGGCCCGGTGTGGGAATTGGTTTGGTTAAGTTGTGAAGACAACCATGATCTACCTACAGAAAGGATTGATACATTGCTGGTTCTGGGGTTTTAGCCTGAAGGAAACCCATGGACAAAAAGTCGGTTATCCGTTAAAATTCCCTTAAGGAACCCATGGGCGTGCATATAATCTGGGTTCGCTGTATATACATATGCCAGCAGAGGCTATTGTAGTGATGGTTGACTTCCAACCTCTAATCTAACCAACGAACCTAGGATCCGGACATGGGGTTAAAACTCGGGAACATTAATGTAGCGATGGTGGTTGTCTGTTCGGAATTAAAGGTATAATCAACTTCATGTTTTTCCCTAGAGTCTGAGTAACTGGTTTTCACTGCTATGAGATTCATGCAATGCTCTCCCCAAACTATAAATTCTAATTCTAATTTGGAGTCAGATATCTAACGAGGATGTGACTAAATTTGGTATTCTGAATGTAATATGGAGTCAGATTGATGGTAACCGTTGTGTTTTTATGCCCCGTCTTTGGACGGAGAGAAATATCCATTATATTGTGATTCACACCAGCCAGGAAGTTGCTCGAATTAATGTTAGCCAAAAAGAACACGTGAAACCTTCAGCCCTCTGCAATGTCCGTCCTTGGTATTGTTTTGTGGGGTTTTACACAAGGTTAAGTAGAAGTTAAACTCTAAGCAAACAAATCAAGCCAAAGGGGACTTTTGGTGCCGTACGACGTTTACAGTCTAGGTCAGCTCTGATGGGCTTACATTATAGAACATAGCCCCTCAGAGCTAAGTATAGGTGTGTGTGGTTTTCATTTCGCTGCTTGCAATAATCATTTAATTTCCTTGTGATGTCAATTTCACAAATACTTGCTATATATACCCAAAAAGTTGAATTTGTTTGCTAGTTATTTTTGCGGACGTGAAATAATGTCATTTACACTATTATGGTTGGGTCCCACGCCATAAGTCAGCTAATGGCCTTACATTATAGAACATAACCCCTCAGAGCTAAGTGTAGGTGTGTGTGGTTTTCATTTCGCTGCTTGCAATAATCATTAAGTTTCCTTGTGATTTCGATTTCATAAATACTTGCTATATATAGCCAAAAAGTTGAATTTGTTTGCTAGTTATTTTTGCGGACGTGAAATAATGTCATTTACGCTATTATGGTTGGGTCCCACGCCATAAGTCAGCTAATGGCTTCAGTGTTCTTGCAACGAATTCGCATTGCTCAAAACAGCCGGCAAGCACACATGATCGTAATCTCCTCTCAACATGGATGTTTTCCTGAATGCTACACATTTGATTTCGGATTTTCCTCTGTGCTTAAAATAACAATGGCAAGGACCTACCTTGACAGTATCTCGCTGTTATAGTCTCTCAAGTCTCTGTTGCGCTACAGGAGTCAATGCTTGCAGTATGTAAGAGAAAACTAATGGAGCTTAATCTAGCTATATCGTTAGGGGAGATAATTTCGTATCCAACCTCCAACCTTTTTCCAGCTTTTTATCTGCTAGAATCATGTTAAAAGGGGGCACCAATATACTTTTGTATTTTAGAGTTTTTAATCCGTGAGAAGGAGGTTTAGAATTTAACATTACTATTTAATATCGCGAATGCATATGCTGCGCCTGCCTTAGCAACTTGGTGTGTCATAGTGAGACGGCAGCCGCCGCTAACGATATGCTTCTTGCTTGAATAGCAGCACTTAATGACTAAACTGTAAATTTTATTAACTGGATGTATGCTTGACTTGTTTACATATCCTAATGTTTCTCTGGATACCCAAACATCAATCGATACTGGCATAGGTTGAATGCAGAATTCTTAATCTCTCCATCCGGACACAAAATGTACGCTGCACACCCTAGAATGTTCCTAAACAAAAATTGTTCCTGTTTACAGTCCGAATCCACGCTGTAAGCTGCCTTTTATCACGAGAAAAAAGTGAAAGAACTTATAATTCCCCACCTTTCCAATGCGATTTGTGCATCTTCTGCCCCACATAGTCTCCAAATCTCGCTTTTTCACATTCATAAAGCGAAAGGGTCCGTTCACATGGGTCAGTGTGGGCCAATAAAACACCGAGTCATTTCACAACCATTGCTGAAATTTCGGCGCGTACTCTAGTGGGTGAGCCAACGCGATATGTAGCTCGTTGGGGTGAGCATGCAAGCGGAGAGGCAGGAAAAAGGCGTGGTCACAAATGGGTTAATAGTCAGCAATCAGGCAGAGAGAGAGTGAGAAGGAAAACCTTCAATTTTGAAATACTCACAAACACTGAAACATATTACAGAACCATGATACTTGGGGTGTGTAACAAAAACTTTGAGTACTAGATTACGATGTGGACAAAGTCATGAAAGCCATATAGCATGTTCATTGTGTTTGTGTTAGTGCGTGTGTGTGTGTGTGTGTGTGTGGGCGTGTGTTGGCCAGACAATCATCGGCTGGGAAGGAAGGAATACTAAAGGAATAAGCCCCGGGAAGCAGTGGATTACAGTGATTTTATAATGGCGGAGAGGTGTTCTAGGGCACGATGCGCAGCAGAGTGCCTTTGTGCCTATCTACCATTATAAAATCACTGTAACCCACTGCTTCAAGGGGCTTATATATGCTTTTATAAAATGGTTACCCTACATATAGCCCATTAAGTAACATTTTCCTTGTTCTCAACTCGCGCTGAGCGTCCATATCATTACAACCAGCAGTGAGAGTAGGGAACAAGATTGACTTTTGTCCACTACACTGCCCAGGTGTCCAGGAAAATATGTTGAATTGTGCATTAGTTTGCTCGCCTGCTTGTCAATTAGCTAGGGTTCACTACAATGGATGTGGTTAGCCGACACATAGCCCATAAAATAAACACACAAGAAAAAAAAAATCAATAATACTGAATACTAATACTATCAATACTAATACTGAAATAGTAGCTAGTTAGCAACGTCGCCAGCAAGCAAAACTGATATTGTTCTCTATAATGCTAAAGTTAGCTAGGTAGATAGCCACCTGGTTAGCGGGTTAAAAGGTTAAACTTCGCTAACACTGTAATAGCGAGCTAAAAGTCTTGAAACAAATGTAACCTAACAAGTCCGTTGGTTGCTAGGCCAGGTACGCAGGGATATTTTGTGCTGCGCTCAGTCTCGGAATACAGTGGGTTACACTGATTTCATACCGCCATGTAACACGGCTCAGCCAATCACATTTAAGGATGGGAAGCACCCGTTTTATAATCTAATTTAATTAATTACATTCTTGCATTTCAGAAGCCTGCACAGGAGAATACAGAACCAGGATCCAAAGCATTCTTCTATTACTGGAGACATGGCAGAAATCAGGCACATGGTAATGTGGTAATGTCATCACGGCTTCACAGTTCATTTATTAATTTCCCTTAATTCATTTCACTATTCATCACATTTATTAATTCAGTTTGAGTCTTTGATTTCATTAGAGCATTCTGCTTTATTGTGGCAGAATGTTGTAATGCGAACATGCTGACTGAATGTATAAAATTGTACACCCAGTGCTTTTCACTTGCTCTTATTAGCAATATGCAGCAGGAAACTAATGCACATCTGACTTGACATTGCTTATGTAATTTACCATCTCCGCTTTTGATAACAGCTACTTTTCCATGCAGCATTTTCCATCTAGTAAGAGATCTGCAAAAATAGCTACTGATCTGTGGCTGCAGGGTCAATTAGCCATTTATGGAATCAATTAAGCACTTCATCATTGTCTTCCCTGAAAAGCCACTGGAGTTCAATGAATGAAATTAATTTGGGTCCTGAGGAATGCTCAGAAATGCTGTAAAGCTCGGTGAAACAGAAATTAAATTATAAAAAAAAAACTGTGGAGTTGCAGAAAAGCTTTATGGAACTGCAGTGAAGCTCAGTGGAACTACAGTGAAGCTTAGTGAAACTGCAGTGAAGCTCAGTGGAACTACATTGAAGCTCAGTGAAACTGCAGTAAAGTTTCCTGTGCTTAATGTTTTGCACACATAGCTGATACATTATTACCAGCCAACCACTTGGCTGCCTAATGAGTTATGTTAGCCAAATTGCTTATGCTAAAGTTAACATATGGCTGGCAGCAATTTGCATGGACATGACGAAAGCTGCCAATTACTTCTATTGTTGCAGTCAAATTCATCCCAATGTTTCTCAAATGAGGCTTCATCTCATAAATTTTTTTTGTAATGAGTTATATTCATCCGTCTGTCTTGTGCTCTCTACTGCCGATCCGCAAATCCATGGCACTGTGATTAGCCAGTGTCTGATATGACAGAATTGCATTCAGCGTCTGCCCAAAGTCAGCATGATGTTTGAAAAATTGCTGATATGGTCATGAAGAGCTATCCTTAATGTAGAACTTGATTTCAACTTAGAAGACAACCCTCACCAGTCACATCACAGCAGATTTGGCTGGCACATAAACTCCATCTATGCCAGAAATTCTGCCCACAGAAAACCATTTTTTTCCCTGCAATTTGTTGCATTCAGGTGCTTTTTTAACACTTGCCCCGCCATTGACATGATTTTCAAACAATCATTTTCTCTGTCACATACGGGTATATATTAGCGGGTCTTGTGACGGATCTTCTGATAAAAATAGGTTGAAAAGACAAGAAAACAATATGTTCTGGTGCACCGTGTAAACATGTAAAGATGTAAATTATATTTTATCCTATGGGCAAGTTCTCTATTCACAAGCTTTTTCACAAGCTGTAATGAATCTCCTTGATACATGTGGAAAACTGATAATAATAATAATATTTTAAACTTGAAAGCAAAGCAGAAGGTCAGTGTAAAATAAGATCCGAATGCTTTCCACAGCCTTTCATCTGAAATGCATTTTTTTTTTTTTTGGTGAAAATAATCAATATTCAATAATTTGTGAAGAATAATGAATTAAGCTGGGATGAAGTGGTTTCTTTTATCTAAAACTAGAAGCACTGTTCTTTCTGTTTACATGTTAATGGAGCTGAATATTCTGGGGGGCTTGAAAGATCAATGAATATCATTGAAAATGCTGACGTGGCTGACAAATTAAAGAAAAATACTCTGGCAAAGAAAGCATTAATATACATCAGGCTGCATAACTCTAATCAAATCACACAGATCTGACTGAAATCAGCATTCTGGGTTTGGTGAGTAGGCTGAGAGAACCGGATCACTGAAAACACAAATAAGAAACAAGACTAGGTGCAACCTAGTATATGGCTGGGCTGCCAAGTGCTACATGAAAATGTGGGCCCAAGAAAAGGGTACTAAATGGGGCAAAGCTCACGCAATTATATGAAGAGCAAGTTTAGTAATGAGCTGGAGCTGATAAATTATTTACGAAGTGGGTGGGGATTCGCCCAGAAAGAAGCAAAGCAACCACTCTTTGTTCTCTCCTTGTGCTCTTTAATCAATTTTCAGGTGAATGAAAAATACAGTATTCAAAAAACAAACAGGCAGTCTCTCCTTAATATACTACTACTTCTTCTTCTTTGAGTTTACTGGCAGTTTAAAAACCACCATAATTGACTATAATTAATAGCAGAATTACATAGTATCAACACCATGGATACTAATAATTGGGATACCATTTGCTCACTGTAGTTGAAGTGGTTGCTGCAGAGGACAACGATTATTTGTCTATCAAAAGATAATCTTTTTTAACAGCTGGATAGATACTATGGGCAAGTACATTGAGCAGTTTTCACATCAGACTTAACTGAGGAGTTTTATTCAGGTAACTGAAAAACAGGGATTGGAGTGAACTCGTCCATATTCTAAACTGTGTTCGAACTCAGCTTGCTTGTGAATATTCAATAACTGATCTGAGAGTGCCGTCCAGTGGTAGAATATTGTAAATATGTGCATAAATTTGCAGCTCCATCTCAGCTGGCAGACACATCTGCACAAAGATACCCTGCCGAGCACCATTGTTCATCTCGAACACACCTAATCCAGATTATCCTTAAATGATTAATTACATTCATATTTTTATTTCTAACAAGTAACAAAGCGGCCAGTGTCAAAGTAACGAAGTGAAAGTATACTTTTTATCTTTTAAATGTAGTACAGGAAAAGTCCCGGTTTAAAAAAAAACTCAAAGTACAAATCCTCAAAGAAAAAAAATAAAACTCCCTAAGTACTGTAATAAAGTATATGTACACCTCTGGTGATAATGTATCCCAAGTCCCTTCATTGTACCTGTTTTCTGTCATATCGGTTGCGAGATTCAATGGGAAGATTAAGGAAATAATTCTTGTACCAGCTGCGAAATTCAAAAGGGAGATACAGGAATGTGACACATTGTACCAATCTAGCATGAAAGAATCTTAACAATGGTCGGTATGTGTTTTTAATTTCCTTATTCAACCTCGTAAACCGATACTGTCCTCCATGATTGTTAACTGTCGTATCGGTTGCGAGATTGAATAGGGAAATTAAAAACACATTCCGACCATTGTTATGAAAGGAATAAGCCCCGAGAAGCAGTGGGTTACAGTGCTTCTACCATGACAGACGAGCATTCTCAGGCACGACGCGCAGCTTAGTGCCTTAGTGCCCCTCCGCCGTTGTAGAATCACTGTAACTCACTGCTTCAAGGGGCTTATTGCTTTTATAAAACGGTTACCCTACATATAGCCCATTAAATAAACATACAAGAAAAAAATCAACAATTTATTGGTTATAATGCAACAATGAAATTGAGAGCTATTAATTCTTCCTCTAATCAAGATAGAGTGGACAGAATGGTTGGTAAGCAATTGCTTTTTCATCTAGCACCATTATCAAGTCACATCAGGCTATTTGGGCTTGTAAATGTAGATATACCATTAAAGCAGGCTATTAGGAATGATTCCTGTGGTCTACCGAAGGCCCCGTTTAATAATTTCATGTTCGTTTCGGTTTTCAAGTTTGCTTGTTCTCAACTTGCGCCGATCGGCCATATCATTACAACCAGCAGCGAGAGTAGGGATCAAGATTGACTTATGTCCTCCACACTAGCTGGTGTCCAGGAAAATATGTTGAATTGCGCATTAGTTTGCTTGCCAGCTAGTTAACTAGCTAGCATTCACTACAATGGATGTGGTTACCCTAAATATGGCCCATAAAATAAACACACAAGAAAAAAAACCAACAATTTATCACTCATACTGAAAAAGAGAGCTAGTTAGCAACATATCCAACAAGCTAAAGTGATATCGAGCTCTATAATGCTATAGCTAGCTAGGTAGATAGCCAACTGGTTACCTGGCTAATAGGCTAAACTTTGCTAACACTGAAATAGCGAGCTACTTAGCAACCTAGCTACAGAGTTCGATATCACTTTAGCTTGATAGCTAGGTTTACTAAAGTCTTGAAACAAACGTAACCTAACGAGTCAGTTGAGCACAGAGTAGTTGGTTGCTAGGCCAGGCGCACAGGGATATTTTGTGCTGCGGTCTGCTCAGAATGCAGTGGGTTACAATGATTTTATACCGGCATTGAACGTGGCTCAGCCAATCACATTTAAGGGTGGGAAGCACCCGTTTTATAAGATTGTTTGATGTGCATTCCTCTATCTCTATGGAATTTCGCAACCGGTACCAGAGAAAACAAGCATGGAGGACTAAAACAAACCGAACCAATCGAGCATGAAAGAAGAGTGGCCTAATAATGGTTGGATTGTGCTCGTAATGCAACAAAATCGAATGGAACTTTTTAAAAGGGGCATGCTAGCTAGGGCAAGCGCAACATATGCATCCACTATATGAATATTTAATCCACCTTTTGCTATCAATTAGACGAAAATGCGCATTGATTTTTGTAAAATGGCGGCCAATATCACCAAGAAACATTCATTGGTGTCAAAAAATGCACACTGTGAACATTCTATATGAACAAAATGTGTTTTAATTTAACAGTACATTTGCCTGATTATTTCAGCCTATTGCTAGGCTGAATTAAAGTACTGGTCATGTTACTTTGGCGTAGTGGGTACAACAAGGTAGGCTAACTACTTCAATGAAGGGGTGTCAAATCCAGTTTGGCGCAATCTTTTAAACTTAATATTTTCTATAATTTATTGTTTTCATTGGTGTCCGTTACAGTCGCTCTCATAGATACAATGAAAGCGGCCACCACAACTGCCTCCGTTCAAGTGAACCAACTCATGAACGCGCAGGAGTATAAGTTAATTTGGAAATCAGTCTGGGCAGTGTACCGGTATTCTTGAAAATACTGAAAAATAGTGCCAGCGCCACTTCCAGCGTGCACGTAAATAGTCAATCACACACATAAATGAGTGCGGCAAGTTCAATTCCACTTTTTAATTTCCATTTCTGCTGCAAACTTTCAAATCCAAGATCCAGCAACAGTTTCTGTTGCAATGTCTCCAAGCCAAAATTCCGAGACCCATGTATTTATAATGCAAATACACAGACCAGTAAATACGAGTGAAGTCAACGCCCGGCCAGCCATCCAGCCAATCGTTGGCCGACCAATCGCTGAACTTCTTCCCCGCCGGCCAGCCAATCGTTGAACTGTATCACTCAGTCAGTAAGTCAGTCACTCAGATACTCAGCGACATTCGCGTTTAAAGCGGCCTGGACGCTGCTCGGCCCAGCCCAAAAACATCTGAGACTTAAACAAGTGATTTGTTAATACTCACATCTAATGATCTGCTAGTGACTTTATATTAAGAATTTTACATGAACAAATTACTTATGAATCAATTACAAACGTTTACACACAACTTGTTAATGACAAGTTCATTATTATCTAATAGCTATAAAATGGCTTATAGCTGTCTTTTGTGTGTCAAATGCACTCCTGGCTGGCAGTGTATGAAATGCATGGAGTAAACATATTGAGTTTGGTAGAATGTGCCCTTTAGACAGTATTTAGATGTATTTATATGATACATTTTACAGGAAGACATTCTGGCCTTCATTCTGTATTTCACAGAGGCTTTTTTTCATGCCCAATGGCTCAATACCTTCAGAAATCTAAACAATACAAAATTTCAAATTGCACTCATTCTAGAACAATTGGACAAAAAAGACTTCCACTGTGTCTTGATTGACACCAACTTATGAAACACTGTATGGAATCATTTCTATCCACATTTCTATCCTTGAACAAAAAGGGTGTAGGGAGGGGGAGTGATTGGCAGCACTTAATATTTATCCAGGACACAGAGCCAGTGAGGAAGGGAAAAGAAATAGAGGCCAACACGTTTGTCATAAAGTGTTGGTGCCTTTTAAGTGTCTTGCTGGAAGTTTTCCAGAGAATTAGACTCCCTCCTAGCCCATCCTCATCGGTAATTGCTTTCTTTGTTTCAAGGACAGATTTAGCACCTTGTGACTTCATTGTGAGGCGTCTCTTTTGTTAAATGAATTCTATCGGTATGCGCTAAAAGAAGAAAATGGCAAGGCTGCGTTTAATCAATTATCAACGCTCCGCTGGCTTTGGTGCTTTGGACGTGACGTCAGCTAAAGCTCTGAGTCGTTTGTGTTTGGGGATGCTGTGAACATCAGTAAAGCTGAGATTTACTGCTCAGTATCCACGGCACTCATGGTGAGCGCGGTATTACACAGAGGATCTGACCAATGGATTCAGCCTAGAATTGAATGCAGTGCTTTGGCTCAAATATACATATTCACCATGTGGGATACAGTGGTTTGGGTCATATTTATATGTTTATGTACAAACCAGATACATTGGTGCTGTTCATTTGGACAAGTTTATGTGGGATACGGTGGTGTGGTGCATTTGTACATATTTATGTGAGATATAGTAGTGTAGGTCATGTTTATATGGGATACAATGATTATGGAAAATTATAATGAAAATAATAAGATGTGAACCAGCTAATATCAAACAGGCAAAATAATAGCGTTATTGTATGAAAGGAGTCCACAAAAAAGGCCTTGTTCCTTCAGAGCAAAGATGGTCAAGGTTGACCAGTTTGGCAGCAGATGTCATGGGTAGTTGACGATTTCTAATTTCGTCCAGTTGGTGTCAGTGTCTCGCTCTGGGTTGCGCACCGGGGTCGGATTTCGCCCAATCTATTCTTCCTATAAAAACCGGTACCGCCTTCCTTCCCCCACTTGAGTGTCTCACTTGAGTTGGTAAGGTACGGACTGGTTTTTGTCCAAGGTTTGCTACACTCTGTTGCTTCTCGTTCCTGTTTTTTAGTGGTATGTATATACATGTGAGCATAAAATTGCCGTGGCATTAGGTCTTTACTCGCTCTATAGTAGGTTCCCCTCTTGGGGGCTGAACGTTTAGAGCTCCTGTCCTCTGGCCGTCACGGCTTCTCGCACGGGTTACCTGATTATTGTGGGACCGGGAAGTTTTCTTATCGTTCTATTGATTCCCCGAGTTCCCAACTCCCGTCTCTTTTACGGAGCCTAGAATTTTGAGTTCAATAAGCAGTAGTGCTTCGGCGAAAAGTCGGAGATCTTTTAGGTACATTTCTCTTTGTTAAAGAGCAATAAAGTGGGTTCGGGGTCACTCCCCTCGCCCTTACGCCCACGTAAAGCATTACCCACTTTATAAGTACCCAAGCACCACAAGCCAATAGTGTAATGCCACAAGGTCCGTGTTCTGACGGAATATTTTAAGTTTGTATATTTTTTGAGTTTCTTATCATGGCATTCTGACTATTCAGTCGTTCACCCTGTTTTATAGAGGGTTGTTTCTTTATTTTTTCTCTCTCCATCATCTTAGTGGTTATTCCTCGTGTTTGCGGGAGTAGCTTTTAGTTCCCCGTTCAATCGCTCCTGGTCCTCTAAACTTTGCCCCCTCACAGCAGATGCACAAGCTCGCGATAAAATCATGAAAATCACGATACTCCACAACTATACTCAACAACAAAAGTTAAGGAACACTCGATTTTGACTCGAGTATGTGAAATGTAAAAACTGAAAGTAAATCCGCAGTTTTGTTACATCACTGGTGTTAACCCAAGACAAAAAAAGCATTAAAAAATGTAAACAGATGACTTCATTACTCCAAAACAGGGCATCTACAGGGATGACCAAAATTACACCACGTCCAGAACATTAGATCGAAATGTTAAACAATGTCCAAAGTCATTTCAGTAACTTGTGTGACCACCACATGCTCTCACCACAGCTTGACACCATATTGGGAAGCTCAGAAAAAGAGAAAATGTTCAAGAAAAAAACTCAATGGTCCTTTACTTTTTTTGTTGAGTATATTTTGATCTAATTTGGATCATTATATCCATTTATTTGAACATCTCAAAAGCAGCCATTTAAAAGCAAAATCCTATCAAGATTTTTAAACTAAAATAAGCAAAGGCAAATATCAAATATTTGTGTGTTTCCAAGCTTGTCATTCTTAACAGCAGAGCGCTTTCCTGAGATATCAAATTAATAACAGTGTCCTTCCATGAATAGTGTTTGTGTTCTGTGTGAGGACAGCTTTCTGCTGATGGGCCAGACAGCCAGTTGTCATTTTGCCAAAGGGACCGTCATTGGAAAACGGCAATTAGAGTAAAATTGAATCACTATGCATGGGGCGTAAATATGAGCCAAAACATCTTACAACACATTCTTCAGTGATTCTTCAGGTATTGTGGCCTCAGTATTATAAGGCCTTTGTCAGGTATATGTTTCTGGAACAGATAGTATCCTGACCTTAGTATCATGAGGTTGTGAGGGTGCATTCAGGAACCGGAAGCGAGAACCAAAAGATCCAGCAAACTTGCTCTTTATTAATTCTGGGATGGAAACCCCGGCAGGGCAGTAGGCAACGGGACGGAGACTACAATCAAAAATCAGAATCCAGTAGTTGTTAACAGGGTAGCAAAAAAAAAAAACTCAGGGTCGGGCAAAGCAGGTTCGTTACACGGGCACAGGTATATCAAAGGCGAAGACAAAATCAAGATCCGGGTCGTTCCAGTCAGAAATATGACACAAAGAGTACACAGCATAAACAACACAGCTCAAGGAAAATGTTCTGACAAGGGCTGTGAACTGACTGCTTAAATACACGTACGGGAAGTCACATGCTATAATAGGGAACAGGTGAGCTGGATCAGACTAATTAAGAAAGGAATGAATGAGAGGAAGTTCCTGACCACATGAAATTGGCGAAAGCCAAAATGCGGACAGGGATTACACAGACAGCCCATGACAAACAAACGGCTCCGGTTGCGGAGTTCTAAAGTGCACAAAGAGTGAGAAGTAGAACAGTGTTTCACAAGGTGCGGAGAATCCGCCAAATTGAAACAAAGTAAAGTGAGTGAAGGCAAGGGGCGGAGATAAGAGCAGAGCGAGTGTTGAGAGCTAGTAAGTCAATTAGTAATGTACAGCTATACAATCTCTAATGCTCGTTAGTAAGTTAGTACTATAAACAATGTTAGTTATTGTTGGTAATTTATCCAAAATAACAAACTGTTAGAATTTGTAAAGACAGAACAGCGAGGCAAAGGAAGCAAATGAGATTGGAAGGAATAATCTTAAACCCAGAAACCATGAAATCACCTGAAAACATGGCACGCAAAACTGGGGAATAAAACTGTCACATCACATATGACCAGACTGGGGAGACAATTTGCAATGCAGGGCATGGAGAAATACATAAACCAGAATGATATCTAAACAGTGAATATGAATAACGGCAGGTTAAAGACATGTCAAGGCAAGACAGGCAAAATACAAAACATGACATGGACTAAATCAAAAACATGGCCTGGTAAAAGCGGAGTCATAACGAAAACATGGCCTGGCAAAAGCAGATTCAATACAGAGGTTCTAGGAAACCGAGGACAACAGGGCCCAGCCAACTCAGTAATCCTACCGTGTGGAACAGGGCCCGGGCCTTTTTTTTTTTCTTTTTCAATTTGAGTAGCTGTGCCTGTTTTGCCTGTTTTATGCTTTTAAAATCTGAATCACATGCTGAATTCAAACATAAAAAGCTGCTCATCCTGCAATGATAGGATGTATTCTCTGGCCCCACACTGTATTTATTTATTGTATTTTTGTTTTCATTTACTACTCCAATTCCGAAATAGTTGGGACAAAGTGGAAATTGTGAATAAAATCAAAACGCGATTGGTTGAATTTGCTTTAATAGTTGCAATCGCGACGTGCAACTTCCTTGAACGACTGAGCAATAGACTCACTCCGGGAACACACCGGTACGGTACGGTACATTTCGGTATGGCGGCAATCATTAATCTGGAAGCGTAATTTCGTGCATTTAAATCAGCGTTATTCAGAATTGCACACAGACATTTCAAATGGTCTTTTATTTTATTCAAACAAAACGACCATGAAGCGCCAGTTAAATCACTTGACGGGTGGAAAAGGTAGCGCAGCCGTTTGAGAGCAGTTTGTCTTTCATAAAGCATTGAACAATTTTTGAATGGCCTAAATAATTTTTATGATCTGTATTTATCCTATTATTTAGCCGTCAATAGATGTCATGGAGAGAGAAACCGTAACTTCGATTGCCAGAGGATTATTGTCAAAATTGGAAAATGTGTTAATAATGGAAAATAACTGAGTACAAGCCAGGAACAATCATTGACGCAAAGGCATGGTTCAAGCCCCACCAATTATCACTTCCAGAGACGCTAGTGGATAGAAATTAAACTAAAAAAAGCACCCCAGTTAAAAATTAATGAAGCTGGCAAAAAAAAAACCTTACGTGGGAAAGAATGTGTCTAAAAGGAGGATGAGAGTGAGGCTTGTAACACCCACAAACATAATAACAGTCTGCATAGATCATAAACAACAAATGTAATGCAAATCTGAAGCTTTAAATGTAATAATCTCACGAATGTAATAAATCTCCCACAAACGTAATAAATGTACAACCCCAATTCCAAAATAGTTGGGACAAAGTGTAAATTGTGAATAAAATCAAAACACAATGACTTTCAAATCATACCAGCCAGTATTTTATTCACAATAGAACAGAGATAACACAGCAAATGTCGCAACTGAGTAATTTTACAATTTTATCCACAAAATGAGCACATTTCAAATTTGATGGTTGCTACACATCTCTAAAAAGTTGGGACAGGGGCCTGTTTACTATGGTGTACCATCCCCTCTTCTTTTTAACACAAAGTGGAGGCGTCTAGGCATTGAGGAGACAAGTTTCTTGAGTTTAGCCATTAGAATTTGATCCAACCTTTGTTTAATACAGGCTTCCAGCTGCTGGAGAGTTTTGGGTCTCCTTTGACAGACTTTGCTTAATTATGCGCCAAATGTTCTCAATCGGTGAAAGATCAGGATTGCAGACAAGCCAGTTCAGCAAAGGGACTCTTCTACTACGAGACCTTGCTGTTGTAATAGCTGCAGTATGTGGTTTTGCATTGTCCTGCTGAAATACACAAGGCCTTCCTTGGAATAGATGTCGTCTGGAGGGGAACATATGTTGCTCTAAAACCTTTATATACCTTTCAGCATTCATGGTGCTTTTTAAAACATGCAAGTGTCCCACACCATATGCACTAATGCATCCCCATACCATCAGAGATGCTGGCTTTTGAACTGCTGATAACAAGGGGGGTGGTCTTTCTCCTTCTTAGCCCTGAAGAAAATCTCTGTTGCTTAGTTTCTTCTTTTACCGCTGATTCGGCGATTCCAAAGCAGGCTGTTTAATTCTTGGTTAATTCCAGATGGAAATAACTTGTATACGGAGCCAATGGTGATGATGAGACACGTGAAGCACTTTATTAAAAGTTCAATTGCGATGGAAAACGATTGTGCCCAGAATGAAGGAAAATAGGCGGTTTAAATAATGTGAAGGAGTGACAAATAACCCCCGGGCAGGAAGCCGCCCCCCACCAGGCCATCCAGAGGAGCTGGTTCTTGCTACAGGATGTCAAAACACCTCATCCTAATTTAATAAGATCAATGGTGGCCGTTCGCCGGTACCCAGTTGATTTGCATTGATACTATAGTGTATAGCGGCAATCACGGCATTGGCCGAAAGCAATTGGCTCTCACAGCTCACCATTTGTTCGGAAAGATAAAAGACAAATTGGGGGAACACGCTGAGAAAACCCAAAATCTAACAGCCCAGAGGACACGACTCCCATGATTTCCAACAAGAATGTCAAATTTGAACTCTTCTGACCACAGGACACTTTGCTTCAGTCCATTTTAAATGAGCCTTGGCCCACAGAACACGGTGGCGCTTCTGGATCATTCTCAACAATGGCTTTTTGCATGACAGAGTTTTAGGTGGCATCTGTGGATGGTACTGTGTTTACAAACAGTGGTTTCTTGAAGTATTACTGGGCCCATTTAGCAATGCCAATAACAGAATCATGCCGTTCCTCAATTTTTTTACGCAAGCCTTCACAGGTTTGGGAGCCTCTGGCCATTTTTACTTCTGAGAGACTCAGCCTCTCTAAGACATCCCTTTTACAGCTAATCGTGTTACACATGTGATGTCAGTTAACTTAATTACTTGCTAAATGTTCTTTTAGCTGATTCTCTTATATATTAATTGTTTTTTCAGCCCTTTTTTGCCTGTGTCTGAACTTTTTTGAGACCTGTTGCAGCCAGAAAATTTGAAATAAGCTCATTTTGTGGATAAAAATGTAAAATGTCTCAGTTTCAACATTTGAAATGTCATCTATGTTCTTCTGTAAATAGCATATTGGCTCATGTGATCTGAAAGTCACTACATTTTTATTTTATTCTCAATTTACACTTCGTCCCAACTATTTCAGAATTTTGGTTGTATTTTGTTCTTATTTTTTTTCTGTGCAAAGCTGAGAAATATTTAATGCTTTTATCTGCACTCAGTTAAGCCTTAGATTAAACTGCAGAAATGATAAAACCAAAATGTCTTTCAGAGTCACAAACCATTTCTTTAAAATCATAAGTGCTTCTCGGCAGTTAAAAGATTTAGAATATGATAACAAAGATAAGACGGACCAATTAAGAAATTTTGTTACGTTCATTAAAGGCGTGAGGATTACTCACTGAAAAACATTCGGCGATAAACAGTCTGCCACACACACAGTATAATGTCTCAGAGCCGTTAATAGCCATGCCACAGTGAGGCAGACCATCTGAGGACAAAAGATTTTTAATTTAAGAAATAGAATAAATATGTTAGAATTCCAGGCAGGCATATACACATTGTCGTTACTATCTTTTTTCTGGCAAATAAAATGCTAATTGTTCTTTAGCTCCCTAACCACCTTTTCACTCTATACTGTTCTCTCAGAATGCAGATTTATCCAAAAAATGGTATTTTCTGATTGCATTAGCTGTGTATATACAACCACTGACCCAGAATTCAACCCTAAAAATGCAGGCAGTATTTTAATTTAATTATATTTTATTTTTAAGGGTAGCATAAAAGTGATTTAGTGATTTAGCAAAGATGAGCTGAGAAGACAACTGTTATCACAGATTTTATTGTATTTTTTTGTTTGCCCCCTCTCCCCCCCTCCCCCCCCTTAAATTGTAATCCTGGGAGTGCAGAGTGTTGAGTGTGTAATGACTCCATGTGTGGGAGTTCGCGGTGCGTCACACACATGATAGGGCAATAGCTAAAAATACAACGTGCAATTAACACTCATGCGTACCTCTAATCTTCTCAATCTGTGTGCACTGGTTCCCATTATAACCAGCACAATATCACAATATGTTTCTCTGGTGAACACCAAGAAAAGAGACCCCACTCCATCTGAGGACACTACTCATCGCCAAGAATGGCAACAAATAATGTGAATGAATTAGTTCACACTCCGTCATTCCTTAGTAGATCCATTCCTAGATCTACCTCACCATTCAGCTCCCTGTGACATTCAGATCTGTTGCCTGCCAGTGAAGAGAGCAAATGGACTAAGAGAGGAAATCCCAGACACAGTCACAGGTCCACCGTGACAGGACAGGGTTGAGCAGTTGTGCATGTGTCAATGTGTCAATGTGTCAATGGTGTGATACAGCACAGTGTTTTTTTCATGCCTTTGATTTATACTGATTTCCAACATTGCTGCTGCACATTGGACCCAATCTATTCAGCAAACAATCTATTTATTTGTGGCCATGTTACTGCCCCTGTGTTTATGAGCTAAAGCTTTGATGATGCTTTGTTTATATTGGAGGGCTGCAAGATCACGCCCTGGGGGTGGGTGAGAACCCCAGTGGAGCGCAACATGGAAACATGATTTGAGAAATTTCGGGGGTGGGCTCTGAAATATAAACTGACATTGTTCGATTTTGTTGTAGCATACAGTATGAAGCCTTCCGGGGTCAGTACGCGAAATATTTTGCAGGTTGGGAATGAGATAATTCACACTTACAGATTTTTATATCCATTCCATCAGTTTATAAACTGTGCTTATGGACAAATTTAAATAGATGTCCCAATTATGGACACGTCTGAACAGAAGCAAGCGGATCGTGGTTTTTACATTTTCTTACATGTAAAAAAAGCCCTATGTGAATAACCAACTTCCGGGTTTATGGTAGCAGACAAATAATTTACAGAAAATATAGGGCTTTAGATTGAAGTGCCTTGTGCTAAAAGTACTTGAGCCACATTTTCACACACTGTGATGTGAGGATGAATAAACACCTTGAATGGTTACCAAATTTCATCTTCTCAATTTTCTCAATATGAACTTCATGTGACTTCAGTGCTTTTTGCAATGGGGTCTTCAATTAGCAGATTTTATGAATCTATTGTACTATTCAGACCCTTTTACTCTTAAAATAGACATTTTGTGACTTAAGTACTTTTAGAACTAGAGTCTTCGATTACATTATCATGAGTAGGCAAATTTGGTATATGTGCGGAGTCAAACCCACTAGCTGTCTTCCAGAGTCGCAGAAACATATTTCAAAAATCTGAATAATTATGACGAGCGAGGCAAAGTTTTTCAGTAAATGCAATTAATAATTATGATTTTTTTAACCCACCAAGCACCTTCTGTAAGGTACAGTTCAGGGACCACTCGCGAGAGACAGATATCCAAAAAATGTATGCCTTTAATGGAGTTCGAGGAAAAGCCAAAAAACACAGGAATTGCCAAGCCACAATATGAAATCCAAAAACAGTGTCGACTATACTGGCAGGGGTCAGAACCAGAAAGACAGATGAGTAGAGGTACAAAAACGATAGGCAAAAAGTCGTAGTCGATGTACAAAGCCAAGGGTCTTACACAGGGCATCCAAACACAGAAATCGTAGTCATGCAAAAATGGGTCAAAAGCCAGGAAGACAAAAACAATACAAAAAGGGCAATGGCAAAAATCGAAGTCGGACAATCCAGTAGAAGAGAAACAATACTCAATGGCATACAAAGCGCTCTGCACAAAGAAATATTGATCGACGTTTTGACAAGAGCTGAGAGTGAAATGACTACTTAAATACACACAGAGGCAGTCACATGCTATGCAGGAACCAGGTGTAGTGAATAAAACTAATTACAACGGGAGAGTCACATGAGGGAAGCCCTAACCACGAAAATTGGCGAAAGCCAAGACACGAACAGGAATCACACAGCCTATGACATTTAAAAAGCTCCGGTCCAGGAGTTCTACATGCACAGATAACGAGCGCAGGAAAGTAATTAAGCACACGTGAGAAATCTCGCTGAAACTAAGGAGAGGACAGGGAGAGCTGAGCAAGAGGCGGAGAATAGAACAGGGCGATTGCTGAGAGGGAACTAGGCTTATTGCCGTCGGAGGCGATGACTGGGGGTATATCCCCGAATGCCCCCAATCCTCCAATTCCCCAATCCTTGAATAAACATTGAATAGACTTTCATTTGAACTTAATTTCAGGTCAATCGGTCAAATGGTTCTGAAGATATGGCCAAAATGGTAATTTTCCATCACAAAGTGCCACCTGGTGGCAAAATATTGAACGATACAGGTATGATGTCATCATGTGACACGTTGTGAGGTCATGACCTTGTAGTTGCACATAGTTTCATGTCAATTGGAGAAATAGTGCCAAAGATATAGCAAAAATTGTGAATTTTATGTGACAAAGCTCCACCTTGTGTCAAAATTTTGAACCAAAGAGGTAAAATGTCATTGTGGGACACATCCTCAGGTCATTACCTTTCATTTGCACTTAATTTGAGGTCAATCGGACAAATATTTCCAGAGATATGATAAAAACAGTGATTTTTTTCAGTTTTTGGCCCCTGGTGGCCATCTAGAAATTGTAAATTGTCCAAAATCGAATCAGTTCTTCCTCTTAATGATATGTACTTATGAGCAAAACTTGGAATTTCTCATTGAAATATTACTGCAGTTATCGCGTTAACATGTAAATCACTTTTTGGCCCCTGGTGGCCAATCTAGAGATGGTAAATTGTCCAAAGTCGAATCAGTTCTTCCTCTTTATGATACTTACTTATGTGCAAAACTTGAAATTTTTAATTGAAATATTACTGAAGTTATCGCGGAACAGTGATTTTTTTCAGTTTTTGCCCCCTGGTGGCCAATCTAAAAATAGTAAGTTGTCCAAAATCGAATCAGTTCTTCCTCTTTATGATACTTATATGTAATACTTGGAATTTCTAATTGAAATATTACTGCAGTTATCGCGCTAACACTGAAATCAGTTTTTAGCCCCTGGTGGCCAATCTAGACATCGTAAATTGTCCAAAATCGAATCAGTTCTTCCTCTTAATGATACTTACTACAAGTAGTGTGGCGGCGGCGGCGGTCGGACCAAAAACATAATATCCCCCATATAATTAGTCTAAATTAGTAGCAGTGTAACTTAACACATTTTACTAGAGTGCTCGTTAGTAAGTTAGTAATCTATATACATGGATTAGTTGTGCTCGTAGACTATGATACAAAATACAAATGTTAGTCTTGTTAGTAATCAGAACAGAAAGGCGAAGGAAGTCAACGAGAATCGAAGGAATATTTTAAACACCGGAATTCATTGAAATCACCCGAAGTCAGTGGGCAGGCAGACAGGGAGGACGGACTGAACCAACAAGATCACAAGACAGGGGAGACAAGTGCAATGGAACTGAGAAATGGAATGAACTAAAAACCTGAGTATTACAATAACCAAAACGAATTAATTAAAGATAAAATCACGAACACAGAACCTGAACATGAATGTGCCCAAAAACCATAACCATGACACCTTCCTTCATTTCAATATTTGATCTTGTGCATCATTGCCATAAAATATCCGCTATACTGACGTTTTCTTATAGGCTGCCCATATAACCAAAACTGAGCCTATATTGCCAAAAAAATTACTTCAAGGTATTCGCTTCATATTCATTAAAATTGCCCCATGAAATATGAAATATATTTATGCTTGACTCATTATCATATCATTTCCTTCTCTGTCATTTCAATTGTTGTCGTTCAATTCTTTAACTTTTGGTCTAGAGCAGTTGTTTTTCCATCCAGCTGATAGGCCTCTGTGATGCGTACATAGAGTTATAATTATTATAATGGCCCAAAATTTTTCCTCTCCAAAAAGTGTTCAGACATTGTTCCCGGATGGGGTGGTACAATGTGAAATCTTTTATGATAAAGTTCTTTGGCTGGCAGGGTTACTATTTACACATGTTTGTATTTACACATAAGGTATTTTTGTGGACACACACCATTTAAAGGCATCGAAGGCATATTCAAACATTATTTTATAAAATGCACATAGTTAATGATAGAAAGCTCAAACTCAACAAAATGCTAGATATGGCCATGCGAAAGTGGCTCCTCAGAAATCGCTTTTTAAAAAAGGGCTGGAACTTAGTTGCAAAAATATTTTTTAATGAGAAAACTATCATGAGTTGAGAGCTAAAGTTTTGGACCTCTCCTATCAGGAGGTGAATTCATCCATTGGAATTTTTTCAGCCAAATCTGAGATGGTCAAGTGGGAGCCATTTGGGCATTTGACATGGAATGACCCACCTTAAAAAAGGGAATGTTAGCAACATAAGGTTGGTTGAATTTCTGCATTATAGTATAGTAATTATGTATTTTGACTCCCATGAATTTTCGTGTGATTTTGAATGTATTATGCTGACAGTGGCCTACTGTATTCTGAGAAATCAACCTATATTGCCAACACATTCTTATTCACATAGTGATGCTACCTGACCAAGCGTCGATATACAATGCGAAAAGAAGCTTTGGCGTCTTTAGTTGACGCTTAGAGTTAGGGTTTGGGGTTAGGGGTCAGGGGTTAGGGTTTGATTTAATCTGGCATAAAATAAGGACTTCAGAAGCATCCTTTTGTGTCGAAAATCAACGCTTGGTCAGGTAATGTAAATATATGATGCATTGGGATGACACTGGGCCTTTATTACCTCATTATTATCAGGTTATTACCCCATTAATATCACCATATTGCCATTTGTAATCCAAATATTGCACTATTAACAATTTGCAGGCTACCGTGTTGCTACACAAAATATTATACTACAATTATTTAATCGTTTCGTTTCATTGTTATCTCTATGTGAACTTTAACGTTTTTGCCCTTCATGATCTTGTTACATAAAATTCATTGTCATATACAGGAACCTGGATATAGCCATTGTTGTTACCAAGCTATTTTCCTGATTTGGTCATTTTGTGGCATTACTCAATTGTTACTCTGTTGCAGTCAAGCTATTACCCTGCTATCACCGATTATTAGCCACGCTATAAAATTGAATATAAATAATAGGGGCGTAACGGTACATGTATTCGTATTGAAAATTTTCGGTACAGGGAGTTCGGTTCGGTACAGGACATTGGATTCGGCACACGGGTGAGTTACCATACGAGTATAATAAGTGGCGGAACACAAGTTTTGTTTTCATTTATCCCTATCCACCTGCAGCTACACGTGCGAAACAGTAGAGGGCAGTAAACAAAACGAAGGTTGAATAAAACTGAACAGAGCTACACGCTGGAAGGTCTGTCAGTGCTGCAATTTGGATGGAAGAATTCATTCATGTTTTTTTCTTAAACGAGGAAAGACAAAACTGATCAGACTGATCACCTTGAACTATTAGTGCTGTACTTTACACGTGGAAAAGGTTTGTTGATCTGCGCCAACAAGCTGTGAGAAATTTTAAAATATTTTAAATTTATTTTGTTTATTTGAGAATATTTTATTTATTGAAAAACTTTTTCCAGCACTTGGCCGCAGTATTCAAATTTTTTTTAAATTTATTTTATATTTTGTATAATGTTACAATAAAGTTCCTAATAAACAAGCAATTGTATGTTTTGCATTTTATTCCCATACTGTACCGTTAATGAACCGAACCGAGACCTCAAAGCCAAGGTACGTACCGAACCGTGATTTTTGTGTATCGTTACACCCCTAATAAATAACTAAGGTAATTACATGCTTTTTCATTGTTATATAGTTATTACCAGTCAATTACCGCATTATTACTTGTTATTGCCCAGGCCATTAACTGGTCATTATTTTGTAAATTCAATGGCATTTCTTCATTATTTGCTTCCTACTTACCAAATTATCACCATCTCATGACCCAAATTATAACCTGGTCATACTTTGGTATTTGCTAGCCATTGCTTAATTATTACTTCTCTATTATCAAACTATTAATCCAGTATTACCATCCTGTTACCAAGTTGTAATGTAATATGCACTTCCTTTTCTTCATGACAGAAGTTGCACTAAGAGCAATCAACATTCTGTCTGGGTTTGTGTTTTTGCAAACATGCAGCGAGTTTATATGTATGCAAACCAGGATTATGCACAGCGTTGTGCTGGATATAACTAGGACATTTAGATAAGATAAGATAAACTTTATTGAACCCCATGGGGTTCCGTGGGGGACCCATATTCCTAGCCTTAAGTGCCTGAGATACTGCGCTTTGTGACACTTTATAGAAATAACGTGTGAAAAAGAGCTCTTTTCTACGTTTTTGAAAAAGGCTTTAAAATTTGAATAGTTAAAGATCTTTTCATTTTTATTCAAAATTAATTGTATATGATATTTATGTTTGCATTTGCGTCTGGCTGTTTTGCATGTCTGCTTATGGCAGCTGTCCTTTTCCCTAATCTTGCTACATCATTGCCTATAACCCGAAACGGGCAAAAATACAATAATCAAGGAGTAACATAGTGAAAAACAGGGTAAGTGTTCAAACTGGAGTGAAGAGGGCGAATAAATAATTGGTAAATAGTTAGTTTGATTGAATGTTCGTGTTCTTTTGTTGAGCAGCTCTTTTCTCTTGACGCTTGACCCTTTTCTTTTTATTTTTCATCTTTCCTTTCCGTATCGATCTTGTTTCTTATGTCATGTATGCACTTCCCCCATTCAAGTTTTTCGTGAACGGCCATGTTCCATGTGTGAAGCGCGTCGCCGCGCTTCAGAATATCCTTGATAGTATCTTTGTATCGGAGGATAGGCCGTACGGCCTTGCTACATGGAGAGTAATTAAAAATAATTTTGTCTTTCAGAGGGGAGTGGTGACATAAAAAACTGACTACTAAACGAAAGCAAACCATGGGTGCTGCCATATTGGATCACATGACCTCAATGTGGCTTTTTGATTGGTGGAAGGCTTTAAGGAAAAATTGGCTTGGTGTTTTATTGCTTCTACAATGTAACAGCAATTCCTGGGGTATTTATCTTCAGATTTCTCATCTTTTGCTGATGATATAAAAAAACCCAGCACTAAAGCTTGCTGTAGTGCCCTTATATTTTTGGGGGTGGTATTTATTGGCTTTGTTTTTATTCTTCAAACACTCCATTTTAAACATTTAACGGTGCGGGCGCTCTGTGTACTGCAATAATAAATAAATTAAAACTTCCTCTTCCCATACTTCTCCAATTTTGCCAGAGCAAAATTATTTCTTTCAGAGTCACCACATTGATATTAGGCTCACATTTGAATACTGAGTCATGATAATTGGCCTGCAGTAAGGCTTGTTAAATTCAGTTGAAATTTACAGTAACTGACTACCTAGAGTTCAGGATAAATGCTTGCGAAATACAGAGCTTCTTCTAGCAGACAGCTTCATGCCACTTGCGACTGGTGTGACACTTAAAACAATCAACCTACCCTAACAGCCAGCTAGGAAAGATGGTGCAGCACATCACACAGCAGGATAATACAGCCTAATCCACACTGAGGTGACCCTGCTTTTCCAGGGGTATCAGCGGCTGCCAGATTCAAGACTGTGATTGATACATGGTAAATTGATTTAGCCTGAATAATGTAATGAGCTGGGGCAGATAATATGAGCCCAAGTCGTTTGTTTATTGATGGTGCCCTGCACCGCATCATGGGTAAAACACTGCTGACCCATGAGCTCAATAAAACTGATTGTGTCTGTGAATGCTGGTGGAAAGATGGTGCGCACGCGTGACTGAGTGTGTGTGTGTGTGTGTGTGTGTACGTCTGTGTGTGTGTGCGCATGTGTGCATGGGGTTGCATGCAAGTGCGCACGTGTGCTTGTGTGTGTGTGTGCACGCGCGCCTGCGCACGTTTGCATGTGGGTGCATGCGCGCGTGTGTGTATTTGCATCCAACTGTGCAGGGCAGTGCTGATGAAATAGGATGCAAGATTTTCAAGCAACAATTGAGGGAAATTAGTTCCTTTCATCAATGGCATCAATGAAATCTTGTTTCTTTGCTACGTTTTTAAAGAGGTTAAAAATACTGTCACACAAGTCAGCCAAGAGTTCTCAAAGCAAATGAAACAAATTCTAAACAGGAAACATGTACAGTATAATGCGGAAAATAAGTCAATATGTCAACAGTAAAACTGGAGGGGAAAATTTGCAATATGGTTCATGCTTATTAAATGATGCGCAGCACTCAGGAGGTTAAGAGGTTTTAATTTCACTGATGGATTTCTGAAGTGGCAACGTAGAAGTGTGACACAGCTTTTATTAATAACCTCCATTCTGTAGTTGTGAAATGAGGTTTTTATCACGGGCATGGAAAATTATTATTATTATTTTTTGCTATATAGTCTCATTGCTTGGATTCCCCCTATTATGACATCCCAGATAGACGTGTCCCAGTAAGACGAATGGGTATTTTAGGCCCAGTTTTCCTTTTATCCACGCACCAGATAGATGTGTCCCAGTTAGAGTAGTTGGTATTTTAGGTTATTAGCCATTATATTTCTTGCAAATTTTTTAATTGGAAGCTGTGTACCTGAGAATTGGTATAACATTGATTCAGGTCTATGGGACAGTTTTTAATCCAGGCTATGGGACCCATGGGTGGCGTCATTAGGAACGAAAAGTCCAGGGACAAAACTTCCGAGGACAAAGAGTTCGGGGATGAAACGTCCGGAGACGAGAAGTCTGGGGACAAAGAGTCCTGTAATCCATCAAAACCTCGGCCAACCAAGGGTGGTATTCTGCCATCAAGCACTGCTTTTGATAAACTAACATTGGCCGTTTATTGGACCATGACAGTGAGACTGTACCATTCATATTGGACAGTAGAAGGGCTTTTACTTTCAATGGGTTTAATTTTATGAAAATGTGAAAATTTGGCTAGGAAGAAAGTCCTTTAGCGGTAAATGAAGGGCTGAAGGCAGCATATCGAAATGGTGATGTTTCCATTAGCCACAATGGAAACAAGACCGCTTATAACAGTCTGGGTTATGATTGCTAAGAGAGTCTAGACAGTTGGCCGCCTGCTAGAAAACGAGTATTCCCACACCCCCTTAAGGAATTGTTCCCCCAAATTGATAGGCTCTGCGACCTTACCACACAGACGCTGTCTGCCAAATATGAAATGAATTGGTTGAAATTTCATAAGCGCTCACAAGAAATCTCTATGGACATGGTGGATGCGGCGTGCCGATCGCTGATCCATTGTGTCTCCGACTCATAGTATCCCCGACTCTTCGTCCGGCGATACATTAATGTTTAAAATTGTCATGAAATGCATGAACATCACATGTGTGCAAGTGTATTCTTTCAAGAGCAAGTTAAAATCAGGACAATAATGCTTGGAGAAGCAACATGAAAAATATTGCTTGGAAACTTTGGCTAAAACAAGTCAAAATTATATGTAATATCAAGTTTTCTTTTTCCTCCCAAAAAAAAAGGATTTGTTTCAACTGAAGTACTAAAAGTACTTAAGGTCACATTTTCATACACCATGAGGTAAGGATGGGAAAATATCTTTTGTATATACCCAAGTCAATTCTCTCAATTTTTTCAAAGTTTACCAAAATAAACATTTTGTGACTTAAGTACTTTTATCTCCAGTGTCTTCAATTGTTTTCAATGTCTTTTAACTAATTAACAAATACTAAAGATAAGCTATGTAAATTCTGAGTGATATGTTTATGTTTGTGGCTGAGTGGTGGGTCTGAAGTGCTCTCACTGTGTTGGAGACCCTTATCATGGAGCAGTGGTTGTGCTAATATAGTACACCTTTACTGCCGGTGGTGTGTATGTATATGTGTATGTGTATGAGTGCGTGCGTGTATGTGTCTGAGTGAAAGTGGAATAATCAGACAATATAACTTTTGCTCCCAAAATGGCTCATCATGTTATTCCTTTAAGTTAGCTATTTATTTTCTGATGGCCCAATGTCTTGTTCATCCAACAAGTATGTCATCCTGCTAATGTTCTCTGCTTGGATTTTCAATTTGCTCAAGTAATGCTGGGAATTACTTAGTTATTTACGAGAGGCGATTATGCCAGGGGTATAGCAATTACATATATGGGCATCCTTATTTAACGTATGTCTTTGTATCAAAATGTTATTTTAATTTAGATATTGTAGTGATTAAAACAAACCAAATTTTATGGAACAGCAGTGTGCTAGGGAGGTATCTGTCACAGGAGATTATACCGAACAATCAGCATGTTTCTGTGGGATCAGACAAGGCATTTTAAATTGAATTAAGGTGGAACCATCATCAACAGGGAGCTGAGTGGTGAAGTCTCACTCACATAATGACTGCACTGGACATATCCATAAAATTTATGAAAAATGGTTAGACTGTGACTAATTGCTCGTTTAGTGTCTCAGAGGGCTGTTAAACAGACCATTACCTTTTAACACCTTAAGCAAGAAATGGGATTAATTAAGCAGGAATGCATTCCTCATTTCTGCCAAGAATCTACCTCCAATACTCTAAAAACAGACTGTGATGTTTTAGTTGACTCAGAGGAAATCATTGGTATTATAGCGAGAACAGCTTTCAGTCTATATTCACCTGTCTCTGAGTGATTGTACAGAAGAGGACATGTTTCAATAAAACTGGATGTCTAAAGCTTAACTGAGGCAATTGCATTTGCAGTATTCATGTCTCAGTTGTGGGCAAGTTGTCATGCATGAGTTTTTGAGAAGGCCAATTTATTTTTGTCATGCAAAATACTGGCTCTGAATTACTGCAATGCTCTGCATATCTCCCATACATGCCATTGCGCACAGTTCCCATTGCAAGCCAGTACTGTTGAAAGGTCCTTTATCATGACATACTGCCTTGTGACATATTTGCACGTCTTGAGGAATTTCTATACAATATTAGTAACACTCAAATAATTGTGATTTCTCTTTTCATTGGATACCTGACTGCCACCTCATATGTCACTGCTACCTTTGTGATGCCCATTAAATCCATACAACGAACTATCTCTGTGCAACCCACGTGTTTTTGTGCCTGCTCATTTATTTGATATCAAGTTGTCCGTTATTCAGTTTGAAAATTAAGCAGATATTTAAGACCACAGAACCCTATAAGAGCAGAGTTTAATTGCTTGGACTTGCCTGCTCAAACAAGAGCAATTCGAGATTTCTGATCTCCGCCAAGGGATGTTGTTGATACAAACGCAAGACCTTTCTCTTTGGAACATTTCAGGCCCATCCATGCAACAAGTTTGAGTGAGATTTGCTAAAACACCCATTCTCGTCTTCCAATGATGTCTAAGTGGAAAGATTCTGTCAGATTCAGTAAGCATTCATCAAGGGCTTTCATATGAGGTATTACTCAATATAGTTTGTATGATTTTAATATTTGACCTCAGAGTCGAAATTGTTGATCCGGATCTGGATCTGGACGCACACAGATCCCGGTCTTTAACAATATTTTGAGACTGTTCCATCAGAGATGATCTAATTTGGATCAACATTTGGTGAAAGTGCTGCAGTGGTATATGAAGAAATCGTCTCATTGAGAAAGTTGATCCCTGATCTGGATCTGGATCCGGATCGAAGATTTTGACATGCATGATCACCATATTTGTAATGTATAATCCTTGGGCCAAGATAATAGGCGGTGTTTCCATAGGGCAAACAAGGGCAGTTGCCCAGGGCCTCGGCCAGTCAGGAGCCTCGATTGGGGCCTCGTCCAATCAAGAGCCTCGTTCGGTGAAACGTCACAACTATATGTTAATGAGCTTTCAGAACATACACGCCCTAGCGCTAGGTGAAGCCACTGCGTGCCTCACTGCTACCGTAGGCTGCATGAATGCTTTTGACCACCACAGCCACCAGAACGCGTTGTCTAATAAATTGTGTTTTCACGTGCAAAGTTGAAAAATGCCTCGTTGTCAATCCTAAGGCCCTCGTTGTTGTACCAGCGTAGTGGAAAGCATTTTCTGGCTTTTTAAATGGTTGTGTAATATACTAGTTGTCATAGCTTCACTGTGTTATTGACAACAGGTCTGCTGGCTAGCATCTAGCTCTCCTTTGACTGGTCTCATTTCCACTCCATTTAGTCAGTGTTTATGCACTTTCAAAGCTCCCAAATGTCTCGTTTTTAATGTTAAGGATCTTAACTAACTGTCACTAAAGTGGTAGTCATTTCAAGCCTTTCAATGGTTTGAAACTTATCTAGCTGCTTGCTGCTTTTCATCCTCTGCATTCAAAGAAACTGTAATATATATATATATATATATATATATATATAGTCTGAGTGTAGCGCCAATGGAACGTAAGGTCAAGTTCATGGATCCTGGCTGTTTTCCTGCATTTATTCACCAATTCATCATGGATTACTATGTAATAATTGATTGTCAATAAATGCATATTTGAGAATCACACTGCTATGACAGTGATAAAAGCAATATTAATATTAAGCATTATTCGTGTTGAGAGTAGGCATATATTCTAATATATCCTCAATGCGTGTAATCCCAGCGAAAAACCACAGTCAGTGACGTGACATCATACGCAGCTGTCCGGCTTCGCTCTGGCTCTGGCGTCTGAGGTAGCCTAGGCAACGACTTGAGCGAGCCCGGCGGGAATACGGTATATAGAATACCAAAGTCGATTATTTTTTCGAAAGAGCGACACATATCTGTGTTCACAGAATGAAACGATTTCTAAGCGGTGGGGAGAAAAGAAAGAGAAAGAAGGAAAATGAAAGATTTGTTCAAAAGTTCCCCAAATTAACCACCTTCTTCACAAGTTCAACCGAAGAAGCCAGAGCCAGCAGCAGCACCTCCAATGAGCCGGTGTTTGACAGCAGCAATGCTAGCTCTATTGCACTACATATACATTGGACTTTTTCTTCAACTTTTTTTTTTTAACCTTTTCGACCTTTTTTTCTCTTTACTGGCGCACATAAAAAGAAAGAAAAGCACAAAATGTAAAAAAAAGAAAAAATTGTACATATTGTTGGGATTGATATCGTGCGCACGTTACGTATATATTAAATCAGACATCAACCTATTTTTTCAATCAGTTTCATGTCGTGTTCAATGAAAAAAATGTTTTTCCTTGCATATGATCGATTTTCTCATTATTAACAGATGTATGGGTTTGAGTTGGGGGGTGGGGTGGGGGGTGCGGCCTCAAAATTGTTCTTTGCCCAGGGGCTCAGAATTCCTAAAACCGCCCCTGGCCAAGATCTACCTTTTGAGTAGATTTCATCAAAATCTGTTCATTAGTTTCGGAGAAATGTCACCGAGTGTATAAATAAAGACCCAGATCCGGATCCAGATCATCACAAAAATTTAATGGAGTCGTCCATGGACTAAGATATACCTCTGGTGAAAATTTCATGAAGATCCGCCCAGTAGTTTCTGAGAAATCCTGTCCAGAGACAAACCAACAAATAAACAGACGGACAAATAAAAAATAAACCGTCTCGATCGCATAACCTGCTCGGCGGAGGTAATTAGGTATTAAGCTGTTAACTATCACACATTGTACTGAAAAATATTTACATTGTGCTTGCCATTGGAAATGTTCTCAATTGAACATTTTGTGATTTCATATGAATAGGTCTTCTTTGGATAGACATTTTAGAGTTCAATAGTTACATGATGCCATGTGAATGGGAGAGAATTCTAATTTTTAAAGGAGCCATATTATGAAAAACTCACTTTTTCAGTTCTTGTGCTCATTAATAGTGGAATCTGAACTGCTTATCAAGCCATTAACTGAAATAAAATAACCCAGTCCTTTTTGTTGGCTGTCTTTTTCAAATAACATGGCATTCGACGTGGCATTCAGATTTGAGCCCCCTTCCTACCTTTCATTCAGGCCCTTGACCGTTGCTCTGATCCTCATCCGAGTATCTCCACCACGGCTTATTTTTATGGCCACATCCTGGCTTCAATTGACAAAAGTCCGTAACTATGTAGCCTACAGCCTCTGTGAGCTTTCCACTTTTTGTCTGACTGCTTTATACTACTAACCCGGAGGTATACATTGCAGGACTGCCTACAACGTTTATAGTAAAGGCGACCTATCATGCTTTTCGGAAGACACAAGGAAGGGTAGGTTTCAATTTATTTTTGAGGAGAATCTGTAGCTAGCTAGCGAAGTAACTGTTTCCCATTTCTATTAATATTCAAGCTGAATTCCAAGAGTGACCTTTGATAAATGTGTATGGCTTGGTTGTTAATGGAACAGACTGGCTAACTAGCTAGTCGGCTAAGTGCTACTATCAAACTGACTGACTTAGCTTAGCTGACTTAGCCAGCATGCACACATTACTTTTCTGTAATTAGTGTACAGTTCATTAGTTTTCTAGCTAGCCTCTAAATTGACTGAATTCAGGGACCGTCACTGGCTCTGCCAGAAGCAATGTACAAAACATGTTGATAAGATCAAATAGAATGGGTGATCATTTTTAATATTATTCAGTTTCTTTGTAATTGAGTGGCTTGCGCTGTTAGGGAATGTTAGCTAATGGTTGCCATCATACAGACCCTTGCTACAAATCATTCTAAACATTATAGTCTTAATTTCAAGCGTAGGAAAACTATTAAGGTGATCCCATGTCATACTTTGCGAATATAACCTCCATGCTTGCTTAGCCTACAGATGTTACCTGTCCATACTCATCCAGCTTAATGGATAGCAAGCTAGCTACTTATTCAGTCATCTATATTCAGAGACTTGGCAATACTTGGGGGGATTATGACAATGTCGCTCTCTGTTGACACGGTGGCTATGTTTGCTGGCCAATTCAAACAAAGCACATTCCGTTGAGGGGACGCCCTCTCTGAACAGCCCATTTTTCAGAGGGTTAAGAATGACAGGTATGAAATCGCCAAAAAATATTTATGCATTTTTAAATCATGGAATATTTATGTATTTTTTGCTAAAAAGTTCACAAACTTCACTTTCGGAAATCCAAGAGTATTAAAATGAAAAACATAGCATAAAAGGTCCCCTTTAAGATTGTTTTCATCGCCAAAATTGAATAAAAGCTTCCTTCTTTCTTTGTCCATTGTGAAAAGTGCTGTCTTGTCTCCTTGTTCGCAGTAAATCATGCCTACAGTTGTCTCCCTTTCTCAGCCTTGGGTGATGGGACCCATAAGCAAGAGTTGTTATTGTTCTAGTTACATGTGCCATGATTCACATAGCTGTGGATTTATGACGTATAACACATTAACCTTATGTTGCATTGTACATTCGGCTAGCAAGAATAAACAAACTCACATAAGACTACAGGCACATCATGGCAGATTTACTGCATGAAATATAGCCCATAAACAGTTTATATGAGTATTATATGAATATTATTTTCAATCTCAGCACTCTAGAAGTAGCAAGGGAAACCGCTGACTGACAGCACGAGAGAAGCTTGTAATTTAGCCAGAATATATTTTTGCACCGATTTAGTAATTATTGGGATTGTCCACTGCAAGTGGAAAAATGTATTTAATGTAATGACTACTATTGGTCAACATTTTGTTCCTGATTACACCTTTATAAGCTGCATGTATAAATGTGGATGTTTAGTGCCCAGTTATTAATCTGTTGCAGAGAGAATAGGAAAGTCTGACATGACAGTTCACTGATTATACATATACTGAGAGGCAATAAAAATGCATATAAAATATACTGATTTAAGCAGTGGTAAATGGTTTCTTTCGTAGTTGCAAAACACGGTCCCGGGAAACTGTGCTTTTGGTAGGGAGACTTGCCCTCACTGTTATCGTTACATTGGCAGTCACTTCAGCAGTTGTTAGCCATTATCTGACATGGCAGAGGACGTTTTATGGAATGTGTTTTTGTGGCGTCACAGATGACTCACTTTGTCAGGGACAACAGCTGACACATCTGGTCATACTGTTTCACCCCTGAAGTCTGGATACAGTCATTTAATGGACATTAATGCGTCCAGAGACTTTTTTTTGAGACTGGCCATCATTCAACATTCAAAATGTTTGATGTTTCCGAGATTCATTTGTTTGAGGCATTTGAATTGGGAATGATATGACTTTGTTTAGGTGAGTTTTTATTGGCCCTGAAATTTTCATGCGCAAAATGATTTCTCCCAGTGTGTTTCACAACCATGATCCAGGGAACTGTGCTACATTTAGATAATCATAATGAGGCGTTAAACCAAGAAAGGAGTCGAACCCAGACACTTGACATTTTGCAATGCTTACCATACCTGATGGTCATCATGTCAATCAGCAAAAGGAAAAAATATCAGGTTTCAAATTAGACGATAAAAACCACTTCGTGTTTTTAATGCCTCTCAGTATATTTATGAAGGCCCATCATTCACATGCATTAGAAGGCGTGCCGTACTCAAGAGGGGCACGTGGCAGCCCTGTAAACCAGTGCACTTGCTGTGCAGTAAAGGTTTTATAAACATGCCATTTGATGCCGAAATAATGAGACCAATGAAATACCTGTTGTGCCTAAGTATAAGTCACCATATTAGATCCTCTGCTGGGTAAAATTTAAGTATTGGCGTTATTGGGGTTATTCCACCACCACTCCCCCTGCCCCCACACATCCCTTCATCCACTCACAGTCACACACCACGCCCAAACACGCACTTGCTCACTTGCACTCATACCTGTGGGTAATTTACAGTCTCCATTTAGCCTGACATGCACATCTTTTGAGTGTGGTAGGAAACCACCATATCCATGCAACCATAAAGTTAACAGTAAACTTCTCACAGAAATGCATGTGGGTGGATGTTAGGGTTATCATCCCCAGTGCATCTCTGGAATTCTTTTTGGATCACATCATTTTCAGTACTTAGACTGAAAGTTACGTGCAATCATACAAGTGCACATTTGTACAAAGTCCTCCACGGGGCTTAAAATCTTAATTCTAGTAAATGCAATGTTTTTCCGTTCTTTTCCACCTCTACAGCTAGGATTTTCATCCCTACCCTTCCTACCCTTGTCAACCTCTTCAACAGAACAGACAGACATATGGTGAGTAGATGCTTTTAACCATCACCTCGAAATTAAATCACCTTATGACCTAACCAGTCCCAACAATGAAAAAATGTTGTCAGCTTTACAAAGTAGCCGGTTTAAGTGGCCTTTCCTCGCTCGTAATTATTGCCCCACGATAAGGCCTTCTGAAGAAGTAGGTTTGAATATGAAAATTGTCATGGTTTGAGAGCTTGGAGAGCTGTTTCTGGCTCTCGTCCGGGCGATATCGTTTTGCTCCCTATCGGATTCCTGGACCAGCTGGCATTGATTGGGGGCGTGGCCCGGACTCTATTTAAGCTCCTATTTTGCCTCGCTCCCGTTGCTAGAGTGTCAGTTCATCTGTGGCGCTTTAGCCGGTAAGGTCTCCAGAGAGATTATTGTTTCGGGACTTAGCTGCATAAGAGGATCAGTGCTAGTGAGTATGGGAATCTTTGTTTTATTTCCCTTTTCTTTTGTTTTCCTCGAGCTCGGTTATTTTCTTCTTTGGACGGCGTCTGATCCGTTGGTAGCGCGAGTCTCGTTATTTTTACCTGTTTAGTCTCTCTCCACGCTGTGAGGTGTGCCTTTTTTTAATGTTTGGCCGCTGCTCTTGACGTCCACCGTCAGCAGCTATCACAGTAAATAAATTAGGGCATACAGTTAATCATTGCACATACACTACAGGCCAGAAGTTTGGAAGCAAGGCCAATACAGGTCAAAATTTGGAAGCAACTTCAAGTTTCTGTTCACAATGCCCTTCTTAAAAACCAGTATGAAAATCTATGGATTTTGGGATGCATTTACTGCATGATTAGACTTTCCTTTCATTGATATGCACCATTTTCCTCTATTTACCTTTAGGTACCCTATACTTTGATGTTATCAGACCATTGCTGAATACATGTTAACAAAACAAAGGAGGGGTTTAGTTTTTGGGTTGAGAAGATTTGCAAGAGTCATAACTTCAGTGAAAAAGTAAAAAACAAATCACAGTCCACATTTGTCACTTGATGTCATGGTTTACGGCCCACCAGATGCCAACGGCAATCTGGCAGGCACTAGGACCATTAGCCTAATAATATGGGCCTGATAATTTGAGTAAAAATGAATTCTGATAAGTGTCTCTTCATATAATAATCTTTATTTTGTTGCAAAGTATGCCAATGAAGCTATGATCTTTTTTGTACAAATTTGATCCTGCTTGCAAACTTTTGGCCCATAGTGTATTAATAACTGAAACATTTTAGAACAGATGACTTATCATTGCATGCATTCATAACTGACGATCCATCATTTAGACCTGCCTCCTCACCTCATCTAGCCATACAGAATCCATACAGATGATCGTGAGATGTGCAGCGTGTGATGGTGTTAGCTAGCTGGCTGGCTGTTTCTTATTTTCAGTTTACCTTAGCCATGCTCATCACAGAACTTGTTTGCTGTATTAGTTAATAAGAGTAACCGTTAGCCTTTGCTCATAATACTGTATGTGGTGATATTTTGCTCAATGTTGGGATTTGTTCTAGAATTTATACTGCATTCAACAAAATAGAATGTTTAATGTTAAGTGTTTGCTCCTTTAAAATGCGAACAACTTGAAGACTTTGATAAACCCTGCTATGTTCCTTTCACCGATTCAGTTCAATCTCGAGTGGCGTATTGCCTGTTTTTTTCCTGACATTGGAAAGTCTGTCTTGTTAAAATAAGGTATATTTCAGGAACCAGATATACCAGATAATTCCATAGTATATTACTGTATTGACAGGTTATACTTGCCCCTTATAGGGTGTGAAAAGCATTCATATAAGCTTGAATTTCAACTGGATGATCGGAATTGTGAATAGCAAGCAGTCTGTTGCAGGGTGAATGTTCTGCCCATAATGAGTAGTTCCTCTAGTGACTACGCGTGCTGGCTGATGTGGCTCTGAAGAAAAATGAAATTCTAAACGTTTTCATGGAGAAAAGCATGTTTTTGATTTGGAGAGGTAACTGGTGACCATTGATGTCTATCCGCACCTATATTGATAAACTCTTGCTGAATTCTTTTAGAAAATTATTAATTGATATTAAACTTTATGAGACAACAGTTGATTTTTGTTAAACATATGATCATTTTAGGATTTGACGATGCATAAGTTTGAGGGCTCTGATAGCATGGTGAGCAACTTGGACAGCTATCTTATTTGGCTCATTAACTGTTTCAGATGAAGTACTCTTGTAGTCAAGGATTTTTTGAACCCAGAAATACATTATTTTAACTCCAAGCCATTTTTCAATTCTTGTTTTTTTTTATCATTTCATTGCTAAATTTTTATTACATTTTTTTTGTGTGTTTGCCGCCCTTAGTCTGTACTAAAATTATGATAAGAAACTCAAATACAAAATTCTAAATGCTACAAGTGTCTTGTTTCATTTAAGCCATTGTCAACCTCTCTTTGAAGCTCAAATCTTGAATTATAAAGCCTTACATCAGGTAATGCATAAATAGGCAAATTTTGCCTCTGCGCAAAGGTGTTAAAATATTGCAGCTTAGGCTCTACATGAACTGCCACTGGTTAGAACAGAGAGGGCCGTCAATGTTTTCTCGTCAGTCAGGAATGCTAGTGCACTTAATTTGAATGACAATCCCAGACGCGTTGATGGGCCCAAAGCAAGTACTGCAAATCTTACCATAGCCTAGCTGGCGGGCTGGATTGCAAACTGCGTGGGCACACAGAGAATTTTTCACCAACAGTGGCAATTTAGAAAGAAAATGTCTGTTGCTAGGAAAGAAATTCACAACTTGGGTAATTTAGGATGAGAAAAACACCAAGTGACTAATAAATAAAAGCTTTTCTTATTCCCAATGAAATGATCAGACCAGATTTTGCTGGACTTGGATGGAGTCCACTGATCTCTTGGGATTGCAGACAGCTACAGTTTGAGATGCTTTTTGTCTTTCAATGGATACAAGGATTGTTTTGCTTTTATTGATGACTGTTAAAATGTTTTATTGAAAATAGTAAAACAAATGAAGCCAAATGTCAATGGAATATGACAATATTAATATAATATGATAGTACGAATATGATATTTTCATACCTCTCACTTAATCTTTCGCGCAGCCAGGTTCTGTGCAAAAATATCCGCTATAGTGTTTCTTTTTACCCAGTAATCAGAAAGGTTTGTCTTGATCACTTATCGTGGCCATTGCGAGTGTTAACCAGAAACAGCGCATCCATGCTATGCATTACGGGCAATCGTGAAAGGGTCAATACTACGGTTGCCGACAGGGGCAAACACGCTGCAGCAGCCTAAAACATGTTCAATAGGAGAAACACACTGCAAAAAAGGAAAGATGCAAACTCAGAAAAACACAAACCACGAAAGAAAATGCAAGAGAAAACCCCTGCATATCCACATCAACACAGTAAAGCGCTGCAACGGAACAAAACACCTCCAATCGGAGAGACATGCTGCAAAACTGGAAACAATGCAAAGTCAAAAACACACAAACCACAAAAGCAAATGCAAGAGAAAAGCACAGCATATCCACATCAACACAATGGAAGTGCTCCCTGCCGCTATGGAGAATGCCACCTAGAACAGCTTTTACTTTTATTACTATATGCTGCAGATGTCCATGAAGAAGACATATTCTTCCTCTGTGATGTTTATTGGAGGTTGGCAAAGCAACTAAAGTTTTTTATATCCTTCGGCTAACTCGCAAAATTAGCATTAAGAATCCTTGAATTTCCATATAAAACTCATTAATATTAAAAACACAATTTCTGAGTAACTAAAATATGTAAATATAAAGCAAAACTAAGACGGTTTGGCAAGGAATGAATCAAATTATGACTTGTAGTCGAGCAGATTTACTTTCTTAAGATGCAAGTTCTGTGTATGCGCAGCAGTTGTGTCACAGCTCCATTGAAGCTATAGTTGAGAATGTTGAAGAGCTGGCAAGATTTGACAGTGGCACCTCCTCTAAGCTCCACCCCCTCCCGTCATTGCTCTGTCCAAAGCCACACCCCCACAAACCTGAATGCGCATCTGAAAGTGGGACTCAGCAGGGCAGAGGAGAGCTGACTCAGCCATTTCCATACATTTTGGACATCAACCGAACTACCTCATGTCTCATTCACCTGTTAGTAAACTATATTATTATAGTAGCTTTCAAGCTAGCATGTCATGTTTAGCAATGCTAACCTCAGACGTTTTGTATTGTATGCAGTGACGTGCCATTGATCAATTAATTTACAAGACTAAACGGCAGAATGGCGTGCCAGTTTCATCCACGTCAGCAGTACCGACGACCGGTTTTAGCCGCCTTCACACTGGACGCGGAACTAACTTTTCGCAAGACAAATTACATTCAAAGTCAATGCAAAGACGCAAATACACGCATTTCGAGTCACAGGCCACCGCTGCATCAGCTGACGGAGAAACGTAAACAGCAATCACAATGGTGAACGTTAACTCCTTTGTTAAATAATAAAGGCGCATTTCCACAGCAAGCAGTTCAATGTCTGGGGTACAGAGGCGCTTCTTCACGTTCACATGTCCGGGATTACACCACCTCTCACTGACAAAGTGCAAACTCACCTCCCTTCTTGAGCGAGTTTTGCCATGTTTCACTGAAGTAAAAAATGCTACACTCACAGTATTCCCTCTTGGTCTTCACCTGCGCCGCGCGCTCATCCGTCTTGTTCCCCAAAGACCTCAAGTTTCTTATTATAATCGCCGGGAACACTGACTTCTGTCTTCTCCTTTTCTCCTTCTGCTTGACTCCAGCGGCAGGAATTTCTTCAAAGCTGGCTAAGTGAGTAAGCCTGGCTTTTGCATGAAGTTAAACCCGGAAAGATGTATTTATTTCAGTCCATGTTCCAGATTTGAATAATTTCCAGGTTTTACTTTGTGAAAAAGCCAGGCTTACTCAGTTAGCCAGCTTTGCGGAATACCCCCCAGATCTGCAACCCTGGCGTCTGCTCCATAACTCCTGCGGGGTCAGAGGTCTGTCTCCGGGCAACAGCACAGGCTTACACAGGGCAATCAAATGATCACGCGCGTAAACACTGCCCCCGCTCCAATCGGCAAAGTTCTCAGTTGCGAAAAATTTTCCTTATTCTTCTTCTTTTTTGGAGTTTTATGGCTATTTCAATACCAAAGGTGTATTACCGACAACTACTGGCTGAATATTTACGGTGAAACGTGATGAGTGTGCAGGCGGGGAGGAGGGAGGGACAGAGGATGCATGGGCAGCAGAAGGCATCTGATTGATTCTTTCCATTCAGACCGAATGGCAGGGATTTGTCAGATTTTTTACTGTCCTGCAGCCGACACAGAGGTCTGATTCTTTTCATTCGTTTTTCTGAATACATAATACATGTACAATACTACACTCAGGATAGATGGACCATTTCATCCAGTATAACAAAACGTGTTTCTGAACAGGATATCAACTATAAATTTGAGTTTGAGTGGTTAACTGACAGCAAGCCCCCCCCCCCCCCCCCCAAAAAAATGTAGTCACAACTTTTGTTGGGGCCAAACCATGGAGATGGGTAGGTGTAGTTGGTTAAGCGGCACTTAAACAAAACATGGATATGGATGATTGGAGATGGTTGGGAGGCATTTTCAACATATTTGTTGCACAAAATGATGCCTCATAAAGGAAAATTAAAAATGATGAAAGGGATTAATTATGTAGTATTTACATTTTTTCATGGAATTTCCGCAAAAAAGAAAAAAAAATCTATATATGTTCAAAAACTGGGCATGGTCAGTGATAGTTTATTAACTGGTGATACCTAGAGGGTGTTTGCCCAATGGAGGAAAGAATGCTAATTTTGCAGTTTTTCTATGAATACTGGGCATTCAGCCGACAATATCCTTGGCGCCATTCATTACGGTGATGTGTAGACACAAAATCTTTCAGCCATATTGACTCTGACACTGAATAAAGACTATTGCCCTACTTGGTCACAGTTACTGCACAACATCTACAACTTTCAGTCCGCACAGGATAAACAATGAAAACCTGCCGATGTGGTGGCGTCCTCCACATTTACGCATCATGGAATTTCTCTGTCCATGGAGTCCTCTTTAAACTTGGTGTTCACTTGATGAATGAGGTAGTAGGTGTTTTCAGACCAAATAGTTTCAGAGACTCCCTGAAAGGAACTGCCCATTCTGGAATTCCCCAGGAACTATGCATCTTTAAGACTTTATTTTCTGCTGGTTTTTGTACTACCAGAAAGAACCCCCTAAAGAACTGTAATCAAAGTACACTTATGTCACTCAGAGTTCCTGTTGTGCTGCGAAAGTACCTACTCTGAAATTGGAGCTAAAAAGCCTCTCAAAACGGAGTTTTAAGAAATATTATCATACACAGATTTGTGGTGTGGATGCAGTAAAAAAAATGGGGTTCTTAGAACTATATTCTTAGAACAATGAAAAGGTTCCTTCAGTCCAAAAACACATAGTGGCTGGACATGGCTTGCACAGCCCGTGAAAAACTTGATCTGCCTCCTTTCTTCAGAAAAAAATCGGATCAAAATACCCCAAAACATTAACTTGACAAGCCAGACTATAACATCAAAATGCATAGTCTGGCCACGACTGATAGACAGGGCTCAATCCTAGGGGCGGAATCAGCAGTTGACCTTCAAACTGCCTCTGCAGGCAACAGGATAGCGCTACGACCAATCAGAGCAACGAACAAGGTGACTTATTCAGAGCGACGGAAAAGAGTCAACAGGAGAGTAAACATAGAAGAGATACAGCTAGTTTTGGAGAAGTCCATCCATCTACACTAGCGTCCATCCCCGTGGTCCTAATATATAAGCTACTTAACAAATGTTAACACTGACGGCAGAGGAGGTTAAAAGAGGAGCATTCCGACTTTCAGTCTGCTGTGATTAGAATATCACAATGGGGCCGTGTGTAACACAACTGGATGTACATTCAGTTTACATTACTTGTATATATTGAATATAGACTTTATCGCTATTATGTAGTTTACTTGATGCCTCTTACCATTTGTAAATGAGGGGTACCTCATCCACCACAATTCCTAGGAGGTTATCTCGGAAGACCATGGTAGCCAACGTGTCGCGCCACGTACTCTGATTGAGCCAAGCTTCAGGACTACCAGAGACCAACTGACAATGGTCATTTTGAATTTCCTTCAATTTATGTACAACTTGCATGGCCGTGAGGCCAAATTTGATCGCCTCTGTGACTTGGTCCTCCATAAGTGCAATCAACGGCGAGACTACAACCATCAGTGGGTTTTCACTTACTGCATTTACATGCACACCATATTCCTGTATTAAATGGAATATGAGAATATTCTGATTGCGTATCTGTCATGTAAACGCGTGCAATAACCCGATTAAGATCATTTTCCGATTCAAAATACTCCAAATAAAACCCCTGGTATATGCCTATTTTAATCGGAATGTTTGGGTATACGCCTTATTCAGATAATGCCCCTGAACAGAATATTCAATTACGTCTGTGCCTATTCAATTCGCAAGGAATTATCATTTTTGGAGGGAAGAGGAGACGAGTGTGTGCATTCAGATAATGAAAGACATGAATATAATGGAATATATCGATGGCCGAAAGCACCGTAACAACAATATCTTTAAGCTGTGCGAAAAGTGGATAGAGGCTGGTTTTCTGTGAACTGCCAACCAAGTTAAGCATCGCTGGAAAACTCTGAAGGCGGCATATTCCAAAGCGAAAAAAAAAAAACAAAAAAAAAACAGGCAGTGGCTATTTTTACGCCAGTCATAATCTTACTCCAATTTCCAATTCTTACGAGCTTCGGTATGTTTATGCACAATGTAGGAAATCTGGACTTGAACCCATAGACTGATTTATACAGTCTATGCTTAGTCTATGCTACCATGGCAATTAACTATAATGTATCAGCTGACGTTAGCCAGCTGGAAGGCTGTAACATTACTCATGTTTTCTAGCTGCTTAACATAGCTAACAGGTTAAGTGGTAATGAGAGTGTAATTTTAGGTTCAACGTTTGCTTGCTAATATTTGGGGAACTGTCAGGTCAATAGTCAGTAGTGATTTGTGTTGTGTAGAAACAACACAAATCAGTGATAGCTGCAAAAAGTTTGTCCTTGCGAGAAATTTCAGAGTAGAAGTTGGCTAATGAGTTAGATGGCAAGCTGGCAAAGTTAACTGGCTAATTACTTGCCCTACCTAACTTGAGTAGAGGACATCCTGACTGTAACTTAAAGTAAATAAGCCGACTAGCCGGTCTAGTAATGTTAACCACAAGGCACGCAGCAAAAGTGGGATGTTTTCAACATAGTTGAGTAGCAATTTTTTTCCGAGGCAAAATTTTCTATTGTGCATGCAGATACGGAAGTTCGTAAGAATAGCAAATTACAGTAAGCTCATGACTGGCGAAAAAATAGCCAGAGCCAAAAACAAATCAATACCAGCGGCCCTAATCGAGGCAGTTTCATTTATGTCGCGGTCATGGATGAAATTCTGGGACAGAGATCGCTGGCGATTGCAAAGGCCTAGAGAGTGGAGTCAATGTTGCCTTTGAAGCTCAAACAGACGGCAACCAAAGCCATGACGATTACTTTCGAGCATTATATTTGCTGAAATCCTGGTGTTGAGATTGGATCAAAGTGGTGAATATGCTTTGTAAACAGAATATTCCCATCGCTCAGCGCATATAAACAGTTTATTTGGAATATTACTTTAATCCGAATATGGACCTTAATCAGAATAGGGTGTTCATGTAACACTGTCTCTCACTTCCATTCGTTTCGCTACCAGTGGAGCCAGCTGGTAAATTAAACTTTTGCTGTATCCCGTAGGCAAAACAGCAAATACATCAGTCTTTGAAACTAATGAATTGAGTATATTTTCTTCTCATCTTTAAAAGAAAAGCCTAAGTCCAACTCTTCCTAAGTCAATGCCGAAGCCGATTCAGAGGACCAGTATTTCTTTGCCACTCCTATCTTAGTTGTTTTGCACCATCACAGCGTTTTCGTTATCATGCTAAGGCGGTCCAATGACTCTCTACAAACATAGAGGGTTGTGATTGGTCTGACCACACCTTGGCAGGACCAATCACTTGGTGGCACTGGGGCCCTATGGCTCCTGGCTAGACGTACCGGCTGAGCAAAACTATTTGCTACCACTAGGGTACGTCTAGATTTAAAGGCTATCAAAACATGGTTCCTGCGGAAAATGACCAAATTTTACTGACTAACATGCTGGTCTGCAAGTGACCTATAATATAAACTGGGATTATTTTTCTAGGGCTTTAAATAAAATGTTGAAAGAGGCTCTTTACATGTGAAAAAGCAGTCTGTAAAAAAGTACTGAAATGACTGACTCAGACAGGACTGATATGATTCTTACAATACCATCTTCAGATGTAAATCTTATCCCATCTGAATGGGGCCTATACTCAATCCACGGCAGGAAGTCCAAGAAATTATATGCAAAAAAATAAGAGAAAAGAAAATGCACTGAAGGCCTACTGTGATTTCAGTGCATTGGTTTCAAAAGAGGTTGCTTTGAGCAAAAAGTCAATAGCTCAAGTCAGATTGACAGATACTCCGCACTGAGTGTGCTCAGATGTGGAGAAGCTTTGAAGATTGCTAAAGAAAGGCCAAACACTGAAATATGAGAAGATTTAGGGACCACTTTCAGAATGTTCACTTTATAAAGATTCCTTAGGAGTATCTAACCAAATTGACTGAAGAACACAAATTGCATTTCGATATTTGTTCCTTTGTTACGTTTTTCTGCATAAGTGAAATAAAGATGAGTCATCGCCATGTTTGGTGGGAGGTAAATGAAAGGAAGCTTTGTGTGCTAGCTGCAGAATTAAAGCGGTTGGCAATATCCTTTAATCTGCGAAAGCTTGGAGCGCAAGCAGGAATCCACAGAGGAAGAGATGGGGACAGAGGCAGCGTGGGATACTGGAGGCCAGGGGCTGTTAAAGATGAGATGCAGAGAGTGCAGCTGCGTTGTACAAAACTCCAGAGGGCATGTCAACGTAAGATTACAAAAGCGAGATGGATACAAGGGGCAGGTGTGCATAATTTGACTCAGATGGGTGATGAACACTAACCCTGGGGTGAGGGGTAATATTAAACTCGCGCATTGAGATTATAGTAGAGGCAGGAATGAGCGTGCTGAACATTTTGCCTCCTCAACCACATCCCTCTCAACGCTCCCCCCTCCCTCGCACCCTCCTCTCTCCCTCCATAGCATCAGTATCCGGGGAATGAGTCAGACTGAGGAGCGAAGAGAGTTTCTGTTGCAAATCAGCGTGGACGGAGGATTAATTAAGAACAATCTGTGGAGGTGGCCATTTTCTCTCTCTCTCTCTCTCTGCCAGTTCGCCCTTCATTGGGCATGCTGTTTTCACGAATTTCAAGTTTCATTTCCTTTGATTTTCCTTGTCCTTACACCTACCTGTCTATCTTCAATCTTTCTATGCATTTTAATCCCCCCATCCTTCTCTTTCTGTCTTTTCTTGGTCAAACCCAGAAGCATTTATGCAGTGTGGGTGCTTGTGGGCTGCAGGTTGTGCATTTGTGTGCTTACATATTGACCCACAAAAAAAAAAAAAAACAAAAAAAAAACAAACAAACTGTTGCCTGGGAAAGAAAAACATCGGTTTCGAGGCAAACCCCTGAAAGATACATTTTTGTGGTGCACATTGCTAGTTAAATGAACAACAAAATTTGCCCCTTCAAAGAACATGCCGTTATAAAGGAGGAAACTGGTACTAGACAACTAAATGCAGGCTACATCAGTTCTTGACTGGTTAAACTTTTTATATTCTGATTTGTAAGAAATAATGTAATATGACATCATGAGAATGAGAGCAATTGTGCATCATGTGTTATGACCGCCAAGCCAAACAGTGGCCAATACCAGGCCATAATGCCTTATAATCCACGTAAAAGAGGCCAGTAGTGCATTGTGTACTATGAGAAAGAGTTCAGTAGGGTGTCTTGTGCTATGACAGCAAGGCTAAGAGTAGTACATCATGTACTATGAGAACGAGGCCAGCAGTGCATCTTACACTATATAAACTAGGCCAACAGTACATCTTGTGCCATGAGAATGAGGCTGCATCATACAGTTCATAAGCTGTTTCGTTTGTGGATGATTTATGATGTTATCATAGGATCTTAATGAAAGGGATAAATAACCTTGCATGATTGAGGATATGCTTTGTGTAAAGCATATTGCACAGTACTCTTTGTATAATGAGTGACCTATTTTGAAAGGAGAAGAAACCTACACTTTTATATATTGCTGTAGGGCATCACTGCAATAAGACTGTGGAGAATATGCTGTGCTATGGTTGGCATATTCATAAGGTAATACGTTTACATATACTGTGTTCTTAAAACTTTCTCAACATATGCTGTCGTTTTGAAAATGGGAGCAAAAAGGATCACTTTTTCCAGAAAGTTTCTGGAAACTTGTGAAATGTGAACAGAACATTAACACGAGTAGCATGACGGACACACCTCTACTGAAAACATCACCTTGAAATTTCTTTCCATGCGTAAATATGGGAGACTTTCTTACAATCCACTCTCCGCTGTTTGAATTCCTTGATTTGAATCTCATAAATGGTTGTTCTCAATAGCATACTGCAAAGTTTTATTTGTTTTCCCTGAGAATCAGAATGATGCTATGAAGGCAAGCCATTTCCCATGTATCATCAATTTATTTATTAAGTAATGTATTCCTTTGTATTAATCTATTTTCTATGTATTTAATATTAAATAGTACAGAGTCTGTTCTTTATTTAATGTGATAAAGTTTTAGTTTTTTTTTTTTTTGACCCTCAGCGGTTGTCCTTTGTTTTGTGTTTGGCCGGGACATAGGGCAGTACAGTTTGGGTGCTTTTGTCTGAGACAGTCTGAGTGCTGCTGTTTCGCAGCAGTTTTTTCTGGCAGCCAGGGTTGAGGAGGCTTTTTCTGGGGGGCGCGGGGGTCCCCGGACCCCTGTCGGCTCGTACAGTCGGGGGCCGTGGAGTGGAGGAGTGCAGGCAGTTGTGGAGGGCGTGGTGTTCGGGGGGCGTGGGTGAGGTGAGGGGGGGGCTGAGCTCGCTGTCTGGCGTAGCTCGGCTGAGGTCCTCCTCCCCTTCGTCCTCGTCATCATCGTCGCAGCACAACGCGTGATACAGGATCTTGTCGCTGAATCGAACCCGCTCCCTTGTTCCGGAGGTCCGGGAGGTTTTGTGGCTGTAGGTAGAGCTGGTCGCCTCCTCGCTGGAGGAGTCAGGTGTTACGACTAGGGGCCCGTTCGGAATGGGGAGACCCCCATTCATCTGAGAGTAAGGGGTCGCCGCGGGGACTGTTGCGGGCTCCGCCCCCGTCTCAGACTCCTCCGGCGGCCGCGAGGATGGAGATGGTGGCTTTGGCCCCGCGGTGGTACCTGGAGACGTGGCCTCCAGGAAGCCGGAGAAGTCCCAGCAGTCGGAGAGGACGTCCGGGGTGAAGAGGTCCAACCGGAAGGTGTCGCCAAGCCCCCTCTCACTGCTGGAAGTGCTGCTCACCGTGGCAACCGTCCAGTCATCCGGCTCCTGGTCAAAATCAAAGTCTGCCGTCAGCTTATCGATCTGACCCACAACCTGAGCAAGAAAGAGAAAAACATAAGAAACAAGAAGGGTGAGTCAGGAGAGAGGAGAAGAGGAATGAATTCATCGAAATGCACAGTGTGCCACAGTGAAGAATAATTCTACCATTCATTGCAGCAAATTCTGCATTTTGACTGGTCAACATCAGGTATCTATTCACCGGTAAACTACCTTGCACTGGGTCAAGACCTCACGCTGCGTGAGGAGCTCTCGCTTGATTATCGAGCTGCTTCAATAGAAAACGTCTGCAATTAATTTCCGCATCCAAAAAAGGCGACCGCTATGACGTCTGACGTTCCCACTTCAAACTTCGACTTCGGAACTTTACAGTGTTGACAAGAGTCATGGTAGAATGAGGTAGAGATAAAACTGTTTTTTTTTTTTGTTTTTTTTTGAGCATTCTGTATTTATTGTAGGCTAGATACCTGGAAATTTCATTTGAAACCGAGTGCTTGCATCTAGCCTACGATAAATACCAAGTGCTCAAAAAAAAAAAACGGTAGGTTTATCTCCTAATTAACACATTTGCATTGCATTACAGGCTTGAAGCAGACACTCTTACCCATAGTGAGGTAGAACACATAGTGCATTAGCATGAACAAAAGTACTGAAAACCCTCTAGAGAAGCAACCTTTCAAAAGGCGCAAGTGACAGAATAGATGGGACAGATGCCCAGTTCTCTGACCTGTGACACAGGAGCATCAACATACCCACTTATAAAACTAAACTCAGCCTGTTTTTACCCTCTCATGATTATCTGGTCAAAGTATAAGCTTTCAGAATTACCCTCATAGACTGAAAAACATCGTCACGTGCAGAGCTGAAAGTGAGAATAATTTGTTGTGGTCAGGACATTGATCATTGTAGAGTTCTGTTGACACATTAAAAATCTGAATCACAGATTGCACATGAGCTAATCCTTCCAGTACACAGACAGTAATGAGAACAATAACTCCTCTCAACATACAAAATAATGACTCGCAAGGATGAATTATTACGAACAGATGACTGATTATGCAGGTGTTTCACAGGAGAAACATAATCCTCTACAATCAAACGATTCAGGAGTCTCACACAGGACCTGAGGGAAATTCTTGGAAGTATCAACTCATACACTACAAGAATTCATTTTGCAAGTATCATCCCCGGTAACTGGATACAAGCAAAATAAATAAGCCACAGCAGAGCTGTTACAGGGCTGCAGGCTTTCTCAAGTGCCGAGGAGTGCATTTATTTTGCCAGGACATGTAAACAGACAGAAGGACCATCCCAGCAGACACAACGCCACTGTAACACAACTAGAATACCCCCACAAGCAAGTCTGAAAGGCAGTGGGTTGATCTTAACACATTCAGGTGCTGAATTATCATCACCCATATGGGACAGCATCTGTGGGGCTGACTCTGGGTTCTTCAGCATTTGATCGAACATAGTTTCTCACTAACAAATCCACTCAGCTTGATTTTAGTAAGTGTGTGTGTGTGGGTGCTTGTGCATGTGTGTGTGTGTGTGTGCGTGCGTGCGTGTGAGTGTGTGTGAGACAGAGAGAGAGAGAGAGAGCACACAATTAAAACAAGCACTGAAGAGTGTATGTGCAAAACCACAAAGATGGTTAAAAAAAAAAGTTTTTTAAAACTTAGATATTGTTAAAGTGTAGCACATTTCATGCTAGCTCTGGGAATATATCTGACATAAAGAATAAATTAGATTCAATCAGTTTATGTATTTATTTTTCTACATCCATGATTTCAGCTCACATGCCAACAATCACAATCTCAGCGTTTAAGATCTTAAAACTCTATGCCATGAAAATGATGCCTAATGATATTTGTGCCCTTGGGAGATTATCAAGTCAATAATCTGCAAGATAATTGCTAAAATGGCAGGCAAAGTGCACTGGGATGTATATAAATAAACATACTGTAACAGATCTTTATAGAAGGGCGGAAGGCTCTGTGGGAAAGCAGGCCATAAATGCACATTCTGTTTTTACTGGTCACAAACTCGCTAAAGTTCAGCTTGATTCTCATACCTGCACTCCACAGAGTGGCAGTCCAGGCTGAAATATGCTTTGGGAGAATGTGGCAAAAAACACATTTTTGCTAAAATGGGCCAGGTAAACTGCTGAGGCCAGAGCTTGACTTTAGTGTTTAAATGATCGAGGAGTAGAAGCCATCGATTGTGTCTTTGGTGATGGTGGTAAAAACCATATAAAAACACACAGATTTCATCTACTGTTAGACAGCATATCCGCACATAGCTAGCTGTACATCGATGTGTTCTTGAATTGCTGAAGTGAACTTGTCAAGCTTTATCTTAAATGACACCACTTCGTAATTAGCCTTAACAGGGTCACAGGGGACTGGGTGTGGCTTGGTAGGCTGTGGGTGAGATGCTGTGAACACAAACCGGACAGTTTACCAATCCAACTCAGGGCACACACTCCATTCACAAACGCACTCGCATTCCCATGGGCAATTCAGAGTCTCAGACATATGTTGTTGGTCTGTTGGAGGAAACAGACTCAAATAGAAGGAGCACATGCAAACGTCAAAAAGTTCACAACCTCCCCAGAACTCAAACTGAACTCAAACATCAAACACTGCTGTGCCACAACGTCACAGCGTTCTATTAAAGTAACTGAATATGGCGAGATGCGGTTGTTGTCACAGCTGTTTTTGGACCGCACATCCTGTAGATCTTTTTGAATGTGCACCTTATGTGATGTCACACAATCAAATGATGTCACATTTCAAAGCCTGAGCTACAGCTTCACAGTGATGAAAACATGGAATGTGAAAGTGAAAAGGCAAGATGCGTTTTGAGATGGAAATGACAACGCCGTAATTATGAAGTGAAAATGATTGTCATAACAATCCTTATCTGTACATGTGTAAATATATGCAAGATGAAAAGATTGAATGGAAGTCAGTCCCATAATCAGCGCAATGCATCATGGGACTCTAAATTCGTTGACCAGGTGCAGGCGCAGGGAATGGAGAGAGTGCCACACCAACGAGGTGTATCCAGGCGTATCCAGGCGTATAAGTCAAATCAATCAAATGAGCTCCTCTCCTCACCTCTAAAATGTTGGAGTAAAGAAGCCTCCGTCCTATATCTGCATGATGCATTAATGTTGCATTTTACTTTGCTGCTTCAGGCATGTTTTCTGCACCGCTTACGTCTATATTAAGCATTACGAATATGAGTTAGCTGGCTAGCTAGGACATTCGAAAATTATTACCATTAGCAAACTTGAATGGAATTTCAAAACAAAATTATGTCAGATCATTCAAACTTATGAAGTTGAAATGAAATACAATGGTTGCTCATTTATTTCCTCTGCCTGCATCACTGGGAAGAGAGAGAATGGATAGCGTGTTCCTATTCTTACAAACTGTTGCTGCTTAAAATTTTGGAATTATCATGCATGGACAACAATGCAAGATACGTTAGACATTCATTTTCAAAACGTGATCTTAACTCAGCACGAGATAATAGCAATCAGGCTGTATTCCTTTCCCCCACTAAAAACGATAAAACCTAAGTAACCATTATAGTATTAAGCCGCTTGCACACTGGGCGCAAAACAAATTTTTCGCACGACAGATTACGTGTGTATTTGCATTGACTTAGAATGTAATCAGTCGTGCAAAAAATTTGTTTCGCGTCCGGTGTGAAAACAGCTGAAGGACACGTAGCCTACACACGCACTCACGCGCGCACATTCACACACCTTTCTTTATCTCTCTCTCTGCTGATCTGGCACATGCAGTTCAGCCTCTCTCTGTCTCAAGTCCTAAACTGTCTGGTGCGTGAGGTCAAAGTGACATCCATGGATTACAGCTATGTTGTATAGGACGCAACATGCCACAGAAAATGCACTGACACTCTGAAGGCTGTCAGCTCGAGTTTCCATTACGCGTGCCAACTGCCTTTGATCTGAGATCAGGACAATCGACATAGATACTATAATTTATGTGCTGATTCAGATAGTTACATGAAATAGTGGTTGCTGTAATTATGTATTGCATTGAAATGTGCCTGACATTCTGGAACCCTGCCTGTGAGGTTTCAGTGACGTTTGCGCACTGTGCACCAGTCGGCCAAGTTACCACTGCAGAAAGAAAAGTGAACCAGGTTGGAGCTGGCGAGCTCTCTGCACACTTTCGGCGGAGCCTTTTGCCACAAAATTGTCACTGCATCATGATGAATATGTGACACCTCCCCCTACTACTCCGCCACACCCACCTTGGCGCACGTCCATCTACCAAATTGCCAAAGTGGCTGCTTGAATGAGTACAGAATTAAATAAAATCATTATTTAAAATCTCATTTCTTGTATGTTCAACTTATGGACCTCCAAACGAGTGTGAAGTTTTTATTTTGGCTGAGTATATTTAAAAACATTTTTTTTTACAGCTTATTGAGGAATCTGGTCCTGGGTTATGAAGTGTGAAGGAAGTTTCGCCATGTCAGAGTCAGGACATGCAAGATGATTATATCCACCGGAGATGCCTACTCTTCTGAGAGCATCCCAGAGCACCTTGAAATGGGCACCTCTGATGTGGTTGTAATGAAGGCAAGAATTGGCATGAGATTTCATCTAAGCTCTTGTGTATAATCTGCCGGCTTTTAAAGAAGCAGTATGTAAGAAATGCATGTTGATTAATCATGAAATTTCCCTGACGTATCACCAGACAAGGAATTATGTTAATTTCAAATACTCATATCACTGACAACAGTAGTCCAGCCAGAATATTCTCATTACAAAAGCGAAGTTGCAGCCCACAACCAATGTTAATGTTGTCATTTTATGTTTTGGACTCTTGCGCCACCCTCCACCTATCTCCCAATCACAAAGTCATTTGCATTTCGGCATCCAGGTTGCCAGTTACCACTGAGCTGCAGCTACCAGCGTTTCGGAGCCCAAATGTCTGACGTTACTAAACCTAAAAGGCCTTGTTATGAGTCCGAAATACGTTGTGACAAAGTCAGAAACAAAACAAGGATCAAAACAAGGTAAGATTCAGCTAAGTTTGGCTAACTTAATTCGATTTAATGTAAACACGGACATTTCAAATATTCTCTGCAGTTCTCGGGGATATCTCAGAAGTAGAACTCAGTAGACTAAAGAAACGTGTTTTATTAGCAGGACTAACTGCAGCTAAAAAAGCCATCTTAAGGGTTGGATAGAGCCTGGAATTTCATTCACATATATTTGGGCACATTATTATTCGGATATATGTATCATGGAAAAGTCCACTGCAATATTACACGAAGCCAATGTGAACACTGTATCTTTTTGGTCTGAAGTCATTTGTAATATCAGGAGAATTTTACTGTGATTATATGATATTTGTATGGATTGCTTTATATGTATATGCATATTGCAATTGTGTGTGTGTTTTTTTTTTTTATGTACTGATCTCCCCCCCCCCATATTTCACCTAATATCTCTTTTCTGTAAATATCAAAACTTGAATAAAAAAATGTAAAATTAAAAAAAAAAAAAAATATATATATATATATATATATATATATATATATATATATATATTCTCTACAGTCGAATAACGTTATGTATGTTCATTCATGCTACGTTAGTGTGTATGCAGGTGGGTCATCGAATTGACAAGGTAACAAATTGTTTGAGAGATAAAAACCGCGACTCGTCATTGCTGACATTAGCAATGCATTATTAGAGTCCGTTTCTCTGGCATTATGCTGAGATGCAGTGATAACTGTTCCAACATTAGCACAGCCATTATGGCAATCTGAAATGTAATTGAGGCAGTACATCAGTCAAATGAGTCCTCATTCATTCTTTACACATATTATAGTATGGACTTTAGTGGGCTTTCCATACAGAAGAGTGACGAGCAAGTTGACAAATATGACCATTACTAAAGTTAATCATTAGTCTCGATCTTTTCTGAACTGAATTGAACACAACCCTGTGAGAGCAAATCATTGGTGATATTGAAATGTAGCCATGGTAGCTCCTTGTAGTAGACGTTCTTGCTAGATCCGGCAACCTAGCTGGCAACCTCTCGTCTGGGGGAGAGGAGGAGGGGATACTGCGCTCTGCACTATTTGAATGTGAGTGCAGTACCAGTTTTGGCCACAAACTTACATACGGCTCCTTTACATTTTGGAAAACAATGCCTTTTGTGTGACACCAAGAGTCTCAAGAGAAACATAGAGGCAGATTAGATAATAGTATGTAAAAAAAAAATAATAATAAAAAATGAAGACAAAACCAAACTGAATGTAACTTGACTTGGATCTGGCTACTGAGTAAACATATTTGCCCACACAATCACTTTTTCAAATCAGTAAATGTGAGTGTATGAAAACAACAGCATAGCTCAGATTACGACAAACATTTCAGCATATAAAACCGCTATTATGATGAAATCAATTTCAATTTACAATTTACAAGCCATTGTGTTCACTGGCAGTGCAATAGGTGCGTGTTGTGGTCAGGAGCAAGATCAGGGATACTCAGTCTTTTCCAGAATACGATGGCAGGGGTGCAGCCCTTCATTCTAACCATGCAGTTTCACACCTGATTCTGCTAATCAAGGGTCTATGGCAAAAGCTTTGAGGGTTGATTAGTAGAATCAGGTGTGTGACTGGTTGGTTAGAATGAAAGCTTGCACACACACCAGCTCATTCTGAAAAAGAGCGAGTATCTATGAGCAAGATCACTGGCAGTTTAATAGGAATGTAACATGGCCAGAGAGCTACTCATAAATATGGAAACCTGAGCGCTTTGAATGCGCCAATGTTTACACAAAAATGGTTTCAGCCTCATTGAAATCTAGTCCATTCATCCCCTGAGGCACACGTAGAAACAATATTATAATGAGTGTGATTCTCTGGGATTTATTGACATACATGCCATCATAGTCAGCATGTAAAGGTTACGGCTAAAAGGGTGTATTGATCCAGGGATTACTGAGTCCCTTTTGTTGGAGTGAATGGAGTGCACATCGCACTAATATCAGATATTCCAATATCCCAAGAGGCATAAATCTGCTGTAGCATGAACATGCAGAACTGGTACATCATAGCACAACTAACTGCTACAACATTGAGAATAGCAGTGGTACAAAAAAGTGCTTTCCCTGAACAAAATACTCAGGACTGCCAGCCTGCCAAGGAAATACACACATTTGACCCCAACTTAAGTTCTCTGAGTTCTTTGAGTATTTATGTAATTGTGAAATGAGCAATATTTTGACACCAGATTACATTATATCATAAAACACATTAGTTAGACAGGGATATGTTGTCATGGCAACGCATCAATGGTTCTTTTCTCCATTAATTTGAGTCTTTACTGTTTCCACTCCGCATTTTTAAACTTCATTCTGCAATTATGTTCAAACTAAATCATGCATCGTCTTAGTACATTTCATTTTTGTGTAAATGTAATCTGCCTGTTCTACTGAGTGGAAATAAAGTAAGGTTTTTGTAAAAAGCATACTCTGAAGTGGTGTTTCACTACAACCTTTGATTGTTGATCTCCTGTACCAGGAGTGTCTGTATAAGCACCATAATCTGTTAATAAATGTAAACTGCAATTAGAAAACCGATGTGGTACAGGGTTGTTGCCGGCATTTGATGGGGCGTAGTTTACAATCTCCCAGGGTCACTCAGGGGCAGTTTTCATTCAGGCTAACTTTATGAAACAAGTCTGCTAACTCTGAGCACACCTTAATGGCTTTGCAACAGTCAGAATTCAGCGCCTTCGTTAGAAAAATTCAGCCAAGGAGCCACTATCCAGTGGAGGTTGCACTTTCAAGTCACATTACAATCTCCCCTGGATCATGTCATCAAGGAAATTTCCCGGGATGAATTAAGTTTAAACATCATATAATGGGGCAACTCAACTTCAGATGTCAAGCTCTCAAACGGAAAGGACCAAACAAATCATATTTGAGGTCACGGTTGAATTTGCATAATTTCATACAGGATTGATGAATTGCATTATGATTTCATCAATAGCAACACTTTGAACAAGCTGAAGCCTCTCAATGCACTGACATCCATCTGGCCATATAGTGGTTGACAGTGTACAGAGCTAAAAATAGTTACTACCCTTTTGCTTCAGCCAAAAGTTCAAGTAGAATTGTCCACTATTAAGCAAGGATTACATCAAAGAAAAACAAGATTCAAATTTATATTTATTTTATTTGTTTATTTATTTTTGTGTGCATGTGTGTGTGTGTGTGTGACCAGAACATGCATAAGAAGCCAGCTGAGCTAAAAACTGTCCGGACATTAAATTTGATGAGTCCGTAAATTTGAAACCAAAAACCAAATATAGGCATTTAGTATCACAGAAAGCCTGGGTATTGTTTAACGAGGTATTCCCCACAAGCAAGTGTAATCTCTCCTTAAAATCATAGTCATTAAAGGAGCTGTGTCACGATTACTGCGCATGCTCACAACTTTGAACAAAGTAAATTCGCTCAACTTCAAGTCAAAATCTACAAGGTATTTTTCCTCTTTTTTTGATTATTGGGGATGGCAACCAGCTTATTCCCTTGGCTAAAGCTTAAAATAGCACTTTGAATCCTCACATTTCCACAGAAAGCTCCTTAACCCCTTTGCGCAGATAAAGTTATGAAGCTGAGTAATGAAGCTGGAAAATTTGGCATAATTTTGTATTCGGCGCAAAGGGCTCAATATAAAGAGTAAAAGGCTGCAGTAACTAAAATATACAATGCAAAATGAAGACATATTGGCAAGGATGGAATCAGATAATGACTTGCAGTGAAGCAGATTCACTTCAGTCAGGACACTTATGTCAGATTTAACCATTTATTGCAGGACGACCTGCATTTGAGTTTGGTGGTGACTCTGGGCGAGTGATGCTCTGGAACAATCTGAGCAAGCATGACAAAAACAGTCCCTGACATCACAACGCTCCCAGCAGATCCTGAGAATCTTTTAAATCTTGTAAGATTTAAGTTATTGAATATGACACGATTCAGTCCTGCTTAAGATGAACAGTTATAATCATAAAGGAGCGGGCTGGGGAGGTGGTGGGAGATGAGAAACACATTTGTTAGTAACCCAAGTATGAGCAGTGTAGAGGGCACGTTGCCAGAGAAATGAATGAACACAGCATTGGTTATTAAAGCTTGCCAATTAGGTGGGAGGAGCTAAAGTTAAGATGATTGGCCAGAAACAGGCTTGTGACCAGCCTGACTACTGACTGAACTAATGCCTAAGGCTTGATTTTCTTCGGATTATGTTCTGAGCGTGCTCAGTAATAGTGACACAGCTCCTTTAAGCACATATCTAGCAATGATCAAAGGGCCAGTTAGCTTGCGGCTCAGAATAGATATGGGTAATCCATTATAATCAGGTGCCTGACTTGCACTTGAAACACTGCATCACTTGGTGTTTTCACCACCGTTGTAAGTTTTATCTGTTTGAAAATAATGGCACTCACTGTTGTTCACTGGAGTCCCAGAGCCTTAAAAAATAGCAATTCAACCTTTGCAAAATTATAGACGTTACCAACTTTGCTTCTCATCTGTTCAAGAATTTATTTAGATTGTGGCATCCTGTGCTGCTTTTTACCTACTTCACATTGCCAGACAGGTTCCATCTAAGTGATGTTTAGATTCAACAGGCCTGGCAGTAACCAAGGTTGGGTGTGTTTATTGAAATCGGGACCAATTACCAACAATATTATGTTAAATTGTTTGATTTAGTGACTAATAGGACAACTACTTTTTCATATTTTGCCAGGTATGGTTGGATTGCTTTTTTCTTTCAATAAATACACTCATTGTTAAATCTGCATTTTGTGTTTTATCAGGTTATTTTTGTCTATTATTATAGTTAGATTGATGATCTGAAACATTTCCAAGCCTCAAATATGCAAAAATAGAAGAATTCGGGAATGGGGTAAATACTTTTTCACAGTCGTGTATTACCACCCAGAGTTAAGGAGATTGTCGCAACATGCATTTAACATACTGTAACTGATTACAGTCCATTCATTGAACCCTTATTTAAATAATCCTTAAACTCCAACTTTTCACAGATCAGCATCATCTAATGCTGAACTCTAAGCCAATGTCACCCGTGCTTGTCTGTTTTTTTCTTTCATCAAGATTTCTGCATTCCAAAATTGTGATTCTTCTTTATGCAAATATAGCCACTCTGTCATGGTGAGAGTAAAAATAAAATGGAAGAATGAAAAAAGGGACTTATTTCTGTGGATTGCAGCTGGAATTCACTAATTTGCATTCCTGCTTACAATGAAATTAGTCTTTGAAGACTTAATTTACTGACTTGGACGTTCAAAATCAAAGTACAGTAGGAAAATAATGCTATGTTTGCACAATAAATTAAAAATGGTTGAAACTAAACTGGCCCCATTTTAAAAAGAAAAAGAGCTTTGTCACACATTTCCATTTGTAGGAAAATATACAAAAGGTTTGGGGACCATAAATTTCCTCTTTTTGCTAAATATATTATATTAAAATCTGCATCAAGCTGAAATAATATCACTGTGGTTGAACCAACATCAGACGGCCGTAAGAAGCAGATTTGTATTACTGAGAGTAAGAATCAATGTCATATCTTCATATGTCAGAATCAGATTTGTCTCTCAGTGAGTCAGATGTAAGGGTTGTCCCTTGCAGTCCCTCCCCTCCTGCATTCCTTGCCTCCATTTTAGCGAGCTACGCGTGTGGCTCGTTGAAGTGGAGGTGAGGCCAGGGTATAAAGGGCTGGCTGCAACTGATACCAGTGCTGCAGCATTCTGTATTTTCTCTAGCCCGGTTAAGTGTGTGCTGCTGCTCCCTTCAATTTGGGATCGTGTTCATTTGTTATATTTATTTAGTCTTTTTAATTCTTCCTCAGCCTGTGCGTGTGGGTCCCTCCATCACCCTTTGGGCCCATGGTCCCAGTGCCCGCCGATTTGCTATTTGCAGCCGGCGGGAGCAAATCCATAACATCAGATTCAGGGTAATTTCTCAAGGAGTCAGATACATATTGAACAACAAAAGAAACGCAAGTTAATTAAAGGCAGACTGGAAAATAAGTTTTCACATAATTATTTTAGAAAAGCAAATTTATTACTATCGTATCGTATTTACCATTTACACTGGTTTCATCAAACTTTTCTTTTTTTTGCGGTCACTTTGACCGAGTAACCATAAGAGTACATTGACTAACTAGCGAACTTGCGTTTCTTTTGATGCTCACAGTATATATACCGTAAGCCTAAGGACACTTTGGCCAGGATCACATTTTGACAAGGCAGATCTTATATTGTTATTGGAATTGTTGTGTTCTGGGGTCCTGGCCTGTGGCCAGGACAGCATTTATGATTTTAACAGTTTCATGTTCAAAGTTCCTTAGTCATAGTTCATGCCACAGTTTTTAACAGTTTCTTGTATCAATTTTTTGCATTTCATGTTTCACATTCATTGTCCACGTTTTTACTTTTCCATGTTTTGTTTCATGCCAGGTCTGCTAAGCCACTCCACCGCTTGTCTGCGTTCCGCCCCGTGCCTTCGTTGTTGCACATTTCTGAGCTATGGCTGGCTTTGGTATTTCCCCTTCCTTCCATGCTGTGCTGATTCGGGGCTTTCTTAGCTTAATTGACAATTAACTGTTTTTAAGTTACTAACATTTACTAACACTCACTGGGTGGTGTAATTCATTAGATAGGCACATTACTAATATTACTAATTTAGACAGGGAGTTTATTGTCATGATTCCTGCTTTACTATTTCAAGATCTTGCTGTGCTTTTCTGTTCTGAACATTCATGCTTGCTTCCAAACTGCATACTTAATTGGTACTTAAGCTGAGCACGCTCATTCTCTTAATGAGCAAGTCTTGTCATCCAATCTCTGTCCATGTCTTGATCTTGCCATGCCTCTTGTTTCTCTTTCTCCAGGTGTTGCCCCTCATGTTCTGATTTCTAGCCTTTATCTGGATGCGGTGGAAGTTGGCTGGCAGACAGTGTCTCAAGTTTTGTTACAAGTCTCGTTTCATGTGCAAGTTTTGTCGTTCATGGTCATGCTTCCAAGTCTTGTTCTTAGTCCTTGTGTATATAGCCTTAGTCTTGTTGTTTATTTTCGTCCTTGGATTTCTGCCTGGAGTTTCCAGTGTTTTTTGTTCTTGCCATTTTTGCTATTTAGTTTCCCAGATCTGTGTAGCTTACCTTAGTTTGTCTTTTTGCAACCCTTTGGGCCAAGTTTTTCGTTGGCCCTTGTGCCTGTTTTATTTTGTTTTGAATAAATCCTCATTTCCCTTCACACCGCTTCTGGTGTCTAACTGATTCCATATCAGGAATAAGCTTCTGTCCAACGTGTGAGGAACTTTCGGCACAGAGAAGATCTCCTCTGGGAAAGTGGGGAGTGGCTGCTCGTTTTGTGTGGCACCCAATAAAATGTCATGGAGTAATACTAATATAAGTACAATGAAGAATGATCTCTGCAGACTTTATTTTAACAATTAGCCTCATGCAGCTCCGATCGAGGCGGTGGGGACTCCCCACCTATCAGGGTTGTCACGCGCTCCTCGAACGGTGACAGCTGGAGGTTTGAACCGGATTGGCCTCCACCAGTCCGTGCGCTGCTGCGCCTGAGCACCGCAACCTGTTTTTTTTGGTGGCAATCTTAAAATCAGACCACTTTTTTAACCTACATGTAAGCATTTAGATTGTGTAATTATGTAGGCTATATAACCTGAAATATCATGGATCTATAAATTTATTTTATTAAGGCCGATGTTATTCGCACTTACACGTGTGGCCAATGCTGAATGTTTTTCTTGGCCACACTTATAAGTGCGCAAGTTGATGACCATTCCAGGGCCGCTTATAGGACGTAGATACCGCTTCAAATATGTTTGGCCAAGAAAAAAAATTTAGCTTTGGATACGCTTAAAATAAGTGTGGGCAATGGAGAAATGTGCATCTTGGCCACACTTATAAGTAAGTCTAACGCGAATTTCGGTGAATTTTTATGCTTGCACGCACTTCAATAACACTTCAATTTATAAAAGAATTAATTCAAATGTCTGCTGCACTCCGGTTTTCCAACTCAACAGTGTTTACTGCAGCAGCAATAGTTCTCCAAACTGCAGCCTTCTGGGCTCCCTTTATGCCACTCTTAAGGCTTCCAAATAAAATTATTTTGTTTTTCTCCACCTCGGGCGTGATCATTTATATTTCCTCCTCAGTGAAGTTCTTTCTTTTTTTCCGTCTTTTGAGAGTCCCTGTCGTAAAGTGGACAGGACTATGCCTCCCAGAGCATGAATTTATAGGGGCGTGTCATATAAATTACGATGGTTTCAGCCGCCAGATTTATCAATGCCACGCTAGTTCTACTCCAAAATCAGCGACGCACACACTTTTAGTAAATCAGAGGTGACACCTGGCGAATACTAATATTTCCACCAGAATCTACACCAGATCCTACGCAAGTTTGATAAAGGAGGGCCAATGAGTCAGAGTCAGAGTCAAGCCGCTGTGAGTCAGAATCAGCGTTGTACCTCCATGAGTCAGTATCAGTCGTATGTCCATGAGTCAGAATCATAGTCCAATCCCCTTGAGTCAGAATCATAGTAATATCTCCATGAGTCAGAGTCAGAGTCATATCTCAGTGAGACAGAATCAGCATTGTAATATTGTGCCAGAACCAGTATTGTACGACGAGGCAGATATCGCCAAGTGCACTCACTCCAGACTCTTCAGTAAACATGTGAATTGGTAGCTTACACAACATTCCTGGCACATAGCCTTTCTGTAAGGTGTGCCCTCATGATAATTCTGCTTTATTCTTTGCTGTATAAACAAGCCATTTCAATCCTCTTCACTTTCTTCTGTTGTTTAATTAAATTCTCATCTAACCCCAAAGTGCAGACAAGTCATGCAAGTCATGCTTGTCGGTCTGCTTTGTGGTCCAAAAACAAGTCTTCTCTTCTTTAATGTCTGACTAAATCCTCTAATGGTGTATTCAAACAATATTGCTGTAATTGAGCTCTGTATTTGGCAAAGGATTCAAAACATCTAAATTAAGAGCATTTGCAATAAAGCAGAAGGCTGTAATTCCACAAAAGCTTCCCACACCTTCTGCACACCTATGAGTTAAAGGGACCCGCTTATTGTGAGCTTTTCAGCCCAAAGCAAACACACACTGAAGCAGGTGGGGAGGCATAAGATGACCTTGATCAGAATACATTACAGGCTTTGCAGTCTTAAGGAGCAACAATAACCCTTAACTTCCTAAGAGTGCCATGTGACTCTCTCCCGTCATGCCTTCATGTTCCTGTGTGTCATTTCACACTCTCTTAATTGCTATGTGCAGTTCAAACAATCTGTTCCAGGCCTGATTTTGACCATTATCAGATCAATAAAGTGACATTTATATGGATAGAAATATAAGTTGCGCTGTAATAAAACATATCTATAGATGTATTAGGATTACACTTACAAAACATGCTATGTCAAGTTTTGAAAATAAATGAGTTATCTCCCTTAGTCTCTCTTTCAGGCACCTGCGCACATACTACAGATAGCTCCACTTTCAAAACATACTAAATCATATTATAAATTGTAACGGAAAAAGCAAAACCCCAAAACAGTCAAGGAGGAAAACTGTCAAATTTTGCATTTGTCATCAGCCAATGAGGAAATGTGATTCCATTTTCGTTCAATAGAAGAACCAATCACAGTCGAGCTTTTATAGCCTGTTCAGCTTTTGCTTTCTCTAACTTGAGATGGGGGATGCAGACTCAGGTTTCGTTTTGATCACAGCAAATGCAAACAAATCTCCTCGCTAGGGTTCAAAAAGGAAGTTCCTCAAGCTTGAAAGGTAAAGAACACTATTTTGAGTTCGAATGGTATCCTTGCATGTCTTTAAATGCATTTTCTTGCCTGTAGAGTGGGTCCTGAGTCAAATATCTTCACCTATTGAGCAACAGGGCTGGTTTAAAGACTGTCAAAACTTGCTAAATTTCCACTCCACTTTCAAAACCTGGTAAGTCAAAACTTTGTGTTGCAAAATCAAAGTAATTTCTCAAATATTCAAAAATAATGAATTGCCTCGTGGATTATGTCTGCAAGGCTAATAGTTTCAGTATAGTGAAAACTGGTATCTATGGAAGATAATTTCTATGCCTACCAAAAAATCAGATATTTTAAAAAATGGACCAATTTGACTTAAAAGGCTTTGCTAGTGGACTCTTCATATATTCTTTATCCGTTTAATTTCCAAATTTTTACTTCTGCACAAACAAATGCTGCTGCATGTAGAGGAGTGATTAAGAAGCTCTTAAAGAGGAAGAAGGTAGAAGAAGACCATGCCAATGAAAAGCCTTGTCAGCACACCACCTGAGAGGCACAAACCTGCATTATGTTTGAGTGACACACAAACCTGCTTTATGCTGGAGTGACTCATAAATGTGCTATACTTTGGAAGACATGAAATGTTTGAGTGGTCCTGACAAGTCTAGATGAATATTAATTGTTTTGAATAAGCAATGCCATTTGTCAAGGGAATCAGTGCTCATTTTGAAAGCCACAATAATAATTATGATATTCATATGTTTTTTAACCATTATTAATCATTATGAATTTGATAAAAAAATATTTTTGATCTTAGTACGTTTTGCTCTTAACTCAGGTACTTGGGTACATTTCCCTGTTGGTGGTGGGAATTGGGTACATTTCCTCCAAAGGTCAGGACCTGAATACTTCTTTGAACAGCAACAATAAAATATTACAAATTTGAAGAAACACCACCATTTATTCTTAACCTTTTCTCAGTCTACATCTGCTAATTCTTAATGGCAAAAGCAGAGAGCCATGGGGCGCCCCGGTGGCTCATCGGTCTTAGCGCACGTACTATAAAGGCTGTGTCCCTCCCGCAGCGACCTGGGTTCAACTCCAGCTCAGGTCACTTGCTGCATGTCTTTCCCCCATTCTTCTCCCCAACCTTCCTGTCTCTCTACACTGTATAACTGTCAAATAAAGGAAAAATTCCCCAAAGAATAATCTTTAAAAAAAGCAGAAAACCTTTATAACTGAGTTTTGAAAAAAGAAAAGTACAAACTCCTCAGCGTTCACCATGTTGTTTAAAGCTTGTCGTATGATGCCTGGGTCTTGAATACTTTTCATCCTGAGAATTTTGGAGACTCAGATGAGTATGGTGTGACAATACGGATTCAGGGACTTTTTCCACTGAAGATTGATGCATACATTAAACAGTGCCATATTATAAATGGAGTTTCTGGTGCAAATTCGCTTTACGTCTAAATCTTACACATGTAGTTTTTGCTTTCGGATCCTCACGGGCTGCCATCTGCAGTACCACTTATTCTGTTACTGAATAGCTGTATTGTGAGGAACATGTCAAGTTTAGACTGAGACAATGAGATTGTCATTGCTGTAGCATAATTCACGTTTTGTGTTCTGCTCTTCAGAGTCTGAGAGAAATGTTGCGTCTCGAACTGTTCCGCCTCAAGAATGCAGTTCTCTCCACTAACCTTGATCTCACATATGGTAGAGTTTCCAATACACAAATTCTTGTCCTAGTCCATGATCATAACAACACCCAAATGCAGTTCTTATCCCTAAAGTAAATATAGTCTATCATTCTATTCGAGTTGTGACCAGGAAGGAGTCTTCAAACTGACTTGGTAACCAGCACATTAGTGCAAACCATGGGCAGCAGAAAAGAAAAAAAAAAAAAACAATGTTTAGTGATGACAGAGTTTGCCAGAAATGGGGCAGACCTTAGGGTCAGGCAGAAATATAGACAATAAAAGAAAGCAATACTGGGTGCAGTGAATAAATAGTCTTTTTTTTTTTCTTTGACATTGTTTTCTACGCCAACTTGGCGTGACAGACAATTTGAGGGAGAAATCTTGAACTGCGCGACTGTATCATAAGTCGACACTAATTAGATACGAGGGCAAAGATAGATGCAGCTGCACGATGGTGAGTTTCCTCTCCTCTCCAGTCCCCGGAGGACCTGCTTTACTCAATGTTTTTTCATCATACAGCAGTGTGCAGTGATGATTATGCATTAAAAAAATGAGGATAAATCTGAAATCAAGTACTATTCAAGCACTATTTCATATAATAGTGGATTATATAGATGAGAATAAGTAAGCAGATAAAAATATATTGGAAAAACAAAAATAATAATGTCTTTTTGATAGGAAAAGTCCATATCTAGTGTGGCCACCCTTTGCTTTTATGGCAGCATTTAATTTTTTGGGCAAAGTTTTCACATATTTTTTTATTCCTAACTCGCTAAACTATTCCATATGGTTTGAAGTTCATTCCAAAGAGATTCTTTCAATGTTACAACAGATTTGCTCAATCAGAATAAGATCTGGACTTTGAGCAAGCCTAGTCATTACTTTTATGTCACCGGATGTTTCTTTCTGACTGAAATAATTCTTGCACAACTTAGAAGTGTGTTTACGGTCATTAACTCGTTGAAAATAAAATCCCTGACGAATCGGTCTTTTTTCGGATGGCAATGTGTGCCTCATAAGGATGCTGCGATACTTGTTTTGATCAAAGATTCCATCAATTTTTATGAGATCACTGACTCCTTTAAAGCAGACTGAACCCCAACCCATGAATTACCACCTCAATGCTTTACTGAAAGGGTTGAACTGTAATTTTTGAAAGATCACACAGAAATTAAATTCTTTGGTCCAGGTGGCACAGTGGTTAGCATTGCTGCTTCACAGCAAGAAGGTCGTAGGTTTGAATCTGTGTGGAGTTTGCATGTTCTCCCCATGTTGCGTGGGTTTTTGCCGGATACCCCGGTTTCCTCCCACAGTCCCAAAGACATGAATATCAGGCTAATTGGAGACACCAAATTGCCCATAGGTATGAGTGTGAGAGTGAATGGTGTGTGCGCCCTGCGATGGATTGGCAAGCTGTTCAGGGTGGGTCCCTGCCTTTGCCCGTAGTCAGCTGGGATAGGCTCCAGCTCGCCCCGTGACCCTAGTGAGGAATAAGCAGGTATAGAAAATGGATGGATGAATGAATTCTTTGGTCCAAAGGATTTGTTCCCAGTCCACTGGTGTCCAATCCTTGAATTTCTTAGCAAATCCAAGTCTTCTTTTTTTTTTTTTTTTGATGTTCCCACCTATTCGCAACAACATAATCAATCAGGCCACTGTCACACAGACGTCTGAAAATGAACATCAGAGGCACTTCATTTCCATTAAGCACCTCTATTGCCACTAGTTTTCCGCAAACTGGTCTCTTTGAAACACTTGGTGTTTCTTACAGTGCCATGGCAGCTATTAACGTCTTCAGCATCATGTAAGGCTACAATGCAGCTATGAACAATCTCAGAGAGCTCCTCCCATTGTGCCGTCATGTTTAACACAGTGACACCACTCAAAGTTCGTCATTTTATATACTGGAACAACTGACCATGAGATGTAATTTTGCTGAAAAACGTTGCCTCAAACCAGTTTAAACGAATAATGTAGCATCAGTAATCATGGTATGTGCTTTAAAACATACAATCAGGTAATGCAAGTGTCAAAAAAATAACATTTGTGACACCTTTCGACGAAAGTGTTGGTGTAGGCCTATAATCATCACCGCACACTACTGTACTTACAAATCACTTTCAGTTTTGACACTCACAGGAAAGATAGGATAGCACTTTGGGAAGGTAAATCGACTAATATCTCTTTTTATCCAAGTACCATTTATCTTACATACAAGTCCTGTTTCTGTGTTCTCTTGTACAGTTGATGACCAGTGTATGCGACTGGTCACATTTGTGCTGTAACTGGAATTGGCAACTAAAGACTATAATACACGCACGCACACACACGCACACACAAAGAATTACGTAACGCTGAATGTATGCTCAACTTTACTGCCATTTGTGAAACCTCCATATACTGACACTGTGCAGACAGCATGCTATCAAATCAATCTGCTTGTGGGGGGGGGCTCTAGTGGTGTGCGCATATGCAGGCACGTGACCACTGTGGGAATCTGTCTCTGTCACTGTGGCTTAGTCACATACGCACACTGATCACTGTCATTGCCGAAAGAAAGAAAGAAAGAAAAGACGAAAGAAAACATAGACGTTTAACCTAATTAATCCTCAGAGGAGTAATGTAAGTATTCCACTCCAGAGGTTTTCCCAGTGATCAGTTTAATATTTGCTCATGACTGGCTCCTGCTTCACATTCAGTGTTCCTACAGCACTCTGGATCAACCCACCGTGCTCTCATCCAATCAGCAATCAGATAGACCAGCTTTCATCCAATCAGCTAAACTAGGTTTTATCCATTTCGTTAAACCAGCTCTGCTACGTTGAGGCAGAGGTGAACCCACAGGGGCATTTTTATAATGCTGCCCAAACAAAATAATCAGGATAGGAGAACCTACAAGTGTATACTTTTTCCTTTTTTCATATTTTTTTTTCCATGTTTTGCACTTTTACTTCTTTCATGAGCAGGCAATCGCCAGCAAAGATGTTGCGCTCCCTGAATCCGTGCGTGGGTGAGGGGGCGGGGCTGTGTCAATGGTGCAGCTGAGTTAAGCAAACTGTTCCCTTTAAGCCACCAATGATATTAGAGCAATTATCTTTAAAAAGCCAATGATATTATCAGAGCCGACATCACCTGCCTCTCAGTGTTCTTCCGCATCCTGACATATTTAGTATTTATCTCTCAAGACTTCCTCCTCCCCCCGGAGAACTCAGCCCTAGGAGCTGCTGTCAGTTCCATTTTGCTGCCATGTCTTAAGAACCCAAAGGATTTACGAGGTTTTACTGCCACCGAATGCCCCCACCCCAACCCCCATCTTTGAGCACCCAGCCATCTCATGCCCCTTCTCATTTCCCATAACACAGTCTCTTATTTCCTGGTACAAAATGCGTCCTTCACTGCCTGACATTTTCATGATGATCACCACATTACAGTCGGCCTGTGGTTTGTCTCCGCGACCTGCAGCCAAGAGGTGACTTTGTTCCGAAGGTCAGATCGCTCCAGACATTCATACCTTCATGCACACAGGTCCAGCTGCAGTCTTTGCATCCTAGATGGGTGGCAAAATCTCACTCCACTAGCGGAGAAAAATGATTTCTTTGGGTTGTCTCAATAGAGGATGTTTATACAACCTATATAATTATCGTAAATGCAGTATATGCATGTTTATATAATCGAAGTAGTGACATAAAAATGGACTGATGTATGAAAGGCTATCTAGCTAACCCGAATCCCTTGTTTACTTCATTCATCTGAATTGTTGATGATTGATAAAAAAATGAAATCCACTGTTGCTGGAGTGGGGGGGCCATGAACTTTTATTGCCTTTTGGGGTGGCGGTGGGGGTGTTGGGGGGGGGGGGGTGAATCTAAACCATGCATAACCCGCCGTTCACCATTTTCTTGCAGTGTCAAATTCAGGCCATAAATGTATAATTAACGTTCAGCATTTTCTTCTGCCCCGAGCTGCTCGTCTTCTCACCTGGTGAGCAGAATCAGATTTTACAGCCGAGTGTGTTCTTGAGCATTATTATCGCCGAGTTTCTCATTGTGTGGGGACTCCATCTGATTCACGCTGAAGAGGAAGAGACTGCGTACCGTGGAATTGTGGAGACAGAGCTGGAACGTGCAGGGGAATGTAATTAAAACGATAACATCAGGACGTGCTCAGGTGAAGGAATAACACTGGTTTCTGTGTGTCTCTGCCTTTGGGTGTGTGTGAGTTTGTGTGTGTGTGTGCACGTATGTGTCTATTTATGAGTGTGAGTGTGTGTGCACCTCCGTGTGTGTGGGTGTGCGCGCATGTGCGCCTGTCTGTGAGTGTAAGTGTGTGTGCACACTTGTGTGTCTATCAGTGAGTGTGAGTGTGTGCGCACTTCCTTTAGTGTGGGTGCGTGTGTGAGTGTGTATGTGCCTGTGTGGGTGTGTGGGTGTGTGTGCATCAGTATATGTGCCTGTGTGGGTGTATTTGCATGTGTGTTTGAGTCTGTGTGTGCGCGGGCACATGCGTGCGCATGTACACGTGCCACTGTGTGCGTGGGTGTGTACGCACAAGTGTGTCCGTTCCTGTGCGTGTTTTCGTATACAGCTCTCTACTCGTCAGGTGTGACAAGAGTCACAATAAAAGGGATCCGCTGCTGTACAGTCTCTCCATCACAGCCCTCTCCCCGATTAATCTCCATCGCTGGGTCAGGATTCGCTGGTGGTCGCCTAAATCTGCACATGTATATTCATATAAAGTTTTTAATTCATTGTGGCTTATCTGGCAAAAATCAATGGAACACATCAATATAAAATATTGGGATGTTTTCAGTGTTTGCAATTAAGAGCCCAGCAGGGGAAATCTATTTCCATTAAGCGCTGTTTTGACCCCGCACTCTGCACGCATGATTCATTTGGTACAAGCTCCGAACATAAATCTTGTATGATTACTCCATGTGCAGAAGGGGGATGATGTGTTTTCATTATTTTTCTGGGGAAATGTGGGCATTACGATTTAATAATATGCTGTGGTTGACATATGCATGCTACAATCCATGGAGAAAATAAGTGAGTAACATGGGGGTGTAATAGTTGAGATTTGCTCTCTAATTTGCAGTGATGCTTCCGTTTGATGTAATAGTGATAGCAAGAACAAAGTAGTCATTAGATTTCTTCACTTTCAACCGATTGGCTGAGAGAAAGAGTTCCTCCACAACCCAACCCCCATTAGCTGTCTTCACCCATCTGTACAGAGGCACTTCGGTCATGATCAAAATATCAAAGTAATTGAAACGCAATTAAAATCCCTGCACTGGCCTGGGAGAATGCCAGGTGTGCCCGGTGCCAGGCATCTGTAGAATGCCCATGGCAGCTGCCTGCCTGGGATCGCGCACGTCGCCCAGAATGATAAAATCACCCACATCCTTCCCTGCTCTCTCTCAGTCCTCGTCCCTTTACCCGTCTGCCTTCTCCAGTCAAAAACGTAGCACAGAGGTTAGAATTTGGACTCCTTAACTTGTCACAATACCAAACCCGGGGTCCACGCTCTCTTCAATGTGACGGGTTGGGAGGGATTGAAGGACAATCAATGCTGTGGTAGTGTGGGACTGAACTGTTTGAGTACCTGAGCACATCCTTTTTATTAGACGCCTACCAGTGAGCATAGAGTGAGAACATTGCACGCGCAGAACATAATGTACTACTCAAAGCATGGAACTCGACAGCGTCAGTGCAACAGACGTTTAAAAGACTTTCAATGCTTTTTCAAAAGGTACAAAAACATTTCATAATAAATTTCTCTCATGAAGTTGATACAGGCAAAGCAGACAACAAAAACCTGGCAAACTAGTCTTGTAGGCAGAAGGTTAGATCATTTCTGAGGATGGGAACTGCTATTGGCACAGTACTGCAGCACTGTTACGCTGTTACTGCTACATAGCGGTACTGTTATGATTGTAATGTTCCTGCTACATTGCGGGACTGAAACAGTTACACTGTTATTGCAACATAGCGGTACTGCATATAATACATAAACGTGCCCCACTTGAGGCGTGGTATGTGTTCTGCGTGGAGGCAATAAATCCTTTCATATAACGGGTATGTACGGAATATAATTTAACTCCTGCTGATTAAGCTGGACCGTGTCTCTGCCTGAGGTGGTCTTGGTGTGAACATGTAGTCAGTTTTGCATTACTAAAGCATGCCTAGTCGATTCACACACAGTCCCAGTGTTCCTGTACACAGAGGCTGCTTCAGGCTATTACATTTGTGGTCCAAGTCTGTTTACTGCCATAGGCTACATCGCAGGTGAAAAGCCAAAAGAGGGGGGGGGGGTCTTGTGGATAGAGGAAATGATTGGCAGCTCAAACCCCCCAACCCCAAAATTCCCACTCCTTCTCTGAAAGATCATGATTGGGGCAGAGCACCCAGCAGTACCATTAGTTTACATAAAGTACCGCAAGAGTGTTTTTCACAATCTGGCAATATTGATTAATTGAATTCTTTTTTTAAAGTATACCCTTTTAAAGTGCAAATTATGAGAGATTTTGACGGCTCAGTTCGGGGCTTGAGCACTGAGAGAGCATGGTCAGGCAGAGTGTGATCCTGATATTCTCACTTCAGCTGTGTAAGTATTGCGCTGCTGTTGGAACAGATGGGTCTAAATACAGTGAATAAAAACATCACTCCTTTACTGCCTCCTCATAGTCACTATTCCCACAGTTGACTAAAGAGAGTTCATTCAGGTCATGACAGGACAGAGTTTGGCCAGACCTTAAATCAGTCACTCATCAGCAGACGGGCTGTTGTCAATGTCTGTTCATTCCTCGGCGCAGGTGAATAATCAAGATGAAGTAGATGTAATGATATGATTGGACCTCTCTTAAGATGAAATGTATTCATTGGTCAATTTATCGAAGATAACTAATCAATAACATTCCAACTCAGCCATGATAATCTGTTAGCCTCACTAATAGCAATACATGGTATTAGTAGCCTATACCATTTTGCACCTTCTGGGAACAGAAGTCATGCTAAAATTATTTCTGACCTTCAAAGCTTGTGTCAAGCATAGAGAGTAGTTTCCGTTATGGCCTTACACCGACACTTTTGCAAAGTATTGGCGATGACGTTTGGAGCCTCGCGTAGCAATTTTTTTTTGTGAGCCATTCCAAATAGGATAGCCCCTATATAATGTCTCACTGCCTCGGAGAAGATATGGCTTATTTTCAGTTGTTGGAGAGGCCGCATATTGAGAGACAATTACGAGTGACAATTGAGATGAAGCAACCAAATGAAAGGGAGCAACCAAATAAAAGACTGCATTTACTCAATGAGAATACTTTTATTTGAGCTTTCTAATCTAGGTACATGCGTTTATTTTAACCTTGACCTCTACAGTAATTTCATAGTTTTCAGCTTCATTTCATGCGGTCAGAGGTTACATAAGCAAATTATTAGTTTTATTATATACTGCTTGAGGATCACCACATTGCACAATTCCTATTTCACAGCTAAGGTGAACAGTGTATGAGCAATACAAAATTAAGAGAATCGCTCAGTTTATCACTGATCAGTTGAAGGACACAAACAGGATCTTTGCCGACAATAAATCTAATGATAGAAATACTTTTATCAATGGATTAACCTCTTCACTATAACACAACTAATGCCATTGTGATGAGCTATATCATATACTTCACCATACTTATACAGCTGAACTTTCTCCAGAAACACTAACTAGCAAAAGACAAGGCTCATACCTCCTGCGGCACTGGGTCCAATGTCACAGACACCAAGCTTTTCCTCAGTGCCACATTTTTTATGGTATTGTGTGTTCTTAATATTTATCGCATGAGTAACTTACTGGCCTCTATAAACCACAATTGACAGAGCGCTGAGGTGCATTATTTTAACAGCCCTGTCTGTTTTGAACTCAGAGGACCAGCAGGTGAGTCTGGTGGGCATTTGAAGCCTCAGGAAATGAAACAATATGGAACAACTGGCTGCAAAGCCTCAATACCTCAAAAACCTCAAAGAGCCACCGTCTCACCAACTCAAAATTCTTCTTATCCAAATTTAAATGAAGATTTAGCCGAACTTGAAGGCATCCACTCAAAAAAGCAAATTTTCTCCCAGATATTTAGTTACTATAAATAAATGAAATTGAACCAGCCAAATATGACAGACATACCATGCCAAGTTCATTTTAAGACAATAAGTTACATTGTATTTATAGCATGTACAAGAAGCAATGCATCTTATGCATCCTATAAATTCAGCAAAAGTTCTATATTTGCTGATGATTACGTTTTTAATAGTGGCAGCCAGTGACTCAAACAATTGGAGAGGACTGGGGAGAAATCACAGACAATCATGCACAAATAAGGTGAATGAATTACATTCAGCTCATAAATTAAGTAGCAAAACTTGCAGATTTTTCAATTTAAAAATTTGAATTGAAAGAAAGTCAAAGGCCATAATTTCATCATAAGGTGTCATCATGAGGTTGGCCCACTTGTTTTTCAGCAATGTTAAGTTGCACAGCTTCATTTCATAAACATTCAGTTACCCTTCTCTACTCAACATCCCCTTGCTAATCAACCAATCACATTCACAGTTTTGCTTGACAGTTTATGTCTCTGGTGTCATCTAGCTATCTCAACTGACTAATCGCGTATCTTTATTTCTCACAATAAACCAATGGTGTAACTTCATCACTCACAGTAGACAGTCACAGGCATTTATAGCGCTATTTTTTATAAGTAGTACAAGGGGTTTATAATAAAAGGAATAATTAAATATAACCAAAAGCAGCAACTAACGGGGTTCAAGTGACATTAGACAAATATAAATTTAGAGACATGCATTGTATCATTTATTTAAACTATTCCCAGTTCGTGGCACATAATTGTAGACAGCATACCTTGCCCTGCGAGTTTCATGTTGATTGGTCACTGATATGCCTGCCAAATAGCAGATGTTTCCTCATGGTCCAGTTCCAGCCATGTTTTGAAAGATTTTGTTTGCTTATTTGGAAGGACTATTATAAAGTTAATCAGGGATAAAGTGTGGAAAAATTACAACCTTTTGGATCAAATTGTTGAAACAATATAGGCTAATTTCACATTTTTGCTTCCTTCAAAGCCACCGATTGACCAACTGCAACCAAACTGCAATGCGTTCACATTACAAGCCTCGTCCTTCAAGTCCAATTTGCGGCTCAGATCAGATTTTCCAACCTGGAGGGTTCACATTCATAACTTAAAGTGACCTGTAGCTATCTATGTATAATGCAAACACATCTGTGCACATGTGCGCATTTATTTGTCCTTTCACGAGAAATCATTATAACCAACAAAATCATTGTATATCCGAGAGCAGCCATGTTATTTAGACTTTATTCAAACTGAAAAAATGGACGTGCTTATAGTCAATGTATAAATGAATACATTTTTCCCTGGAGGGTGGCAATCAGTTCATCAGCTGTAACTGATGAGGTCAAAAAGACAAAGAAAGCCAGAAGGATAGCTTTTTAGGTTTATAACAGCACTTGGCGCATGCGCACAGGCAAAAAGCCACATGGATTCCGATCTGGCCATTCTCATTCATGTTGCATGGCCAAGTATCATATTTGTATCCAATCAAGGAGCACATATGAAAGAGGGTCAATCCAGATTTGAAGATCAGATTTCCTTGTTCACACAGCCCTGAAAACATCAAATCACATTAAGCCAAAAAACAAAAAAATACTGCTTTCAGGAGTTATACCCCAATACATTAATACAGGCCACGCCAACAGAATTCATTTGCTCACTATGGCCACAGGTTCTAATACAGCAAAAATCTGTGCTGGTATTCACGACAGAGTGAACAACGACAAAAAAAAAGCACATTCAATCTGACATTCCCAATTCTGATTTGGACCATTTTTGCAGATTTAGCACATCGGATTTTGTCAATGCAATCGCAGTCTGCACCATCAGATTGGCAATGAATGCGACCTTGACATCACTCACTATTGGCTTTCATAACAATTCTGCCCGGCAACATCTACATAAGCTTGCTTGCGACAATCGTCTCCATGTTGTTGATGCATCAGAATACCCATACTACATCTGTACGTAGGGAATTATATATAATGCCAGCAATTCAACTATGAATGTAGTAGGGACTATGTGTCTGCATCAACACTGAGCGCACATATGAACTATACGGCCACCTTTTCACCCATCTACTGACCCAGGTTACCCACGATGAAGCTTAACCTTCCTCCTTTTTGTCTCATGTTAATTTCTTCTTTTCTCTCTTTGCACATTTTGGTGTTTTAAGTAATGTACTGAAGATCTGTTTCTAAATTGAATTTCCTGTTAATTAAAGGTTGAAGTTCATCAAAATTGAATCTATATTAATATGAAATTTGTTGTTGATTTTCACTGCCATGACAATTGTGAATGAGTGTTTAATTATGTTCATGTTGTCTTAGTCAGTCTGATTTAATTGTAAAATATGATACTGGCAATAAAGCCAAATAAACCAATACTGTACTTCAGAATTGCTGGCTTTAATGCACTTATACAGATTTCATTCATACAGGTGTATAAAGTGTTCCTGTTCGTTTTATAATTTGTCTGTTTTATGTGTACTTTTCTACTGATAGAACAAGACTTCCTCCATCATCTTGTCCATTAGTGGCAAACAGCAGAATTCTGCCAGATGCTGTTGGCCATCCGGGTATCATTTGCATACAGTTTGATCCATTCTGAGTATTCGGAAATACAGCAAATTTCACCCACAACTATTTTGTCGACTGTATCGTAAACTTGAAAGTTTATTTGATCACAGCCTGTGTGTTTCCATATGGAAGGGTGTGTGTGGAGTGGTCTGCACATGCAGGTCAGTTCCCGGTGGTGATGTGCTCAAATTAGTGTCAGATATAGGACACATCATAATAATAGCGACCACAGTCAGACAGAAAAGTCTGTTCCGAGCAGAAAAGTGAAATTGAGCACTTACAATGACATCCAAAATTAATGGCAACCTTGACTGGCAATGCAGAAACCATACTTTAAAATTGTTTAAAATATATACAGGTTGTATAGAGAAACTCTAGATAACAACATGAGATATACTGCATGATATTAATGTTCAAATGGAACCACCCAAACTCACTGACTCATGGCAGCCTTAAAGATTATTGTAAATAATTGAATTATTAAATTCCACTTCTTTAAGCTTTATCTAAGTGTTAAGGAACTATATTGAGCTAACACATCACTTGTTTCACCAGGGTATAAACATGAGATAAAACATACGCAATATCTCTTCGTCATCCAACACCGTGAAGAAAACAGATGGTCGGAGACCTTCGTGAATCTGGTAATGGCTACAAGAAGATTAAAAAATGATTGAATATGCCACTGAGCACTGTCAGGGCAATTATAAAAAAATTTGGACGATATACAACTGATGAAAACCTAAAGGACACAACTGCACTTGCCCTCAGGATACTGAGAAGGATGGTGAGAGAGGCAACAAAGTTCCCATGGATCACTGTGAAAGAATTTCAGCCCTTGATAGCATCTTGAGGTCAACAGGTTCCAAAATGCACCATTAGGTGCCATCTTCACAACCCCAGGCTCTTTTTGGAAGGGTTGCCAGAAGAAAGCTCTTTCTGATCAGAAGACACAGAAGCAAGTGCTTGGAGTTTGCCAAACTGCATTTAAATTATAACTGGGACAAGGTGCTTTGGTTGGAGGAGACCAAAATTGTATGTTTCAGTCAGATACAGCATTGGCAGTTTTGGTATTGAAACAGAGATGCATGCAAAGAGAAACACCTCATATTGACGGTGTAGTATGATGGTGGGTCAGCCATGTTTCGGGGATAATTTCATTCAAGAGGTCCAGAGCACTGGTTAGGATTAATGGCACAATGAATTACACCAAGTATCAGGACATTTTGGCTGAAAATCTGGTTGCCTCCGCCAGAAGGCTTAGACTTGGCCGTAGATGAGCTTTCCTGGCCCAAAGCATACCTCCACATGGAAATGGTTCCAAGACAACAAAATCAACATTCTGCAATGGCCATCAAAGTTGCAAGACCTCAATCCGGTTGAAAACCTGCGGGCTGAGTTGAAGTGGGAGGTTGATAAATGCAAATCCAAGGATGTGAAGGATCTGCTAAGAGGAATGGTGCAAAATTCCCCAAGATGTGTGCCTTAACCAGCCTTGTCAAATATCACAGAAAAAGGCTCCATGCTGTTATCCTTTCCTGAGGTGGTTGCACTTAATACTAAATGAAGCATGCCAATTATTGTAAAACCTTGATTTTGTTTAAATTTATTTTGTATTAAATTATTTTTATGATTTTGATTGCTTCCATTGAAACATAAATACAGTATATCACACTGTATGTAAGTATGTCATTTATTAATGATATTGTTTATTTATTTATTATTTATTTTTTTTTATTGTTGTTTATGCATTGCCAGTCAGGGATGCCCATGATTTTGGAGCCCAATGTAGGCCTCCTGTGTGGACGAAGCCAAAGGAACAGACAAGAACTCCACCATGTCCTTTTCTGTGAATATTTACAGTGTTTTTGGCCATTCCTAATAGCTGTACTATATTGTATGGAGTTTTTATTTCTTTTTTCTGTTGGAAAATTTGAAAGTCTATAATCCACTCCTGGGCAGGGAAAATGTAATCTCTCACTGAGGCAAGACAAGTCTAAATTTCCAGAATTATCAGCACTGTCCTCTAAAGTTGTTTGGAGAAAGTTATGAATGAGAGCATCAATTGCTGTGCTCTGAGGCATTCATAAAAAAATGATGATAGAGTCCACTTAGACTGAAAGCACAGAAGAGAAGAAAAGTCAGCTGATTGTAAGGTACTCCTTAGTAAAATGTTGTCAGCATCTATAGAATTTGCATCCAATCACTATAGACCCTACTCTATATTCGGGCTCAGCAATATCTTCTTTTTGAAAATGCTATTAAAGCATTTTTATTTTGCTTTTAATTAAAATAGAAACCGAATGTGCTGACTGCGAAACCTTGAATACAGCAAACCTGTTCATTTGTAGTGGGAGACATCAGACACCAGTGTGATCCATGATAAGCAGAGACATGAGGCTGTAATTTACATAGCAATTGGGCACAGATAATATTACCCCTCGCATCAACGCTTGTTAAGCGACACTTTAATTAATGTGGGAAAAGAACTGCACATAACAGTGTACGATATTCCTTAGGAGCAAAATGTGTCTAATGATCTGTGTTTGTTACGCTTGATGGTCAGTGTTAGTTTCCCCTGGACCCCTCCGGTTTGGTCAGGTGGCACTGTTCACCGAGGCACCTGAATAAATAAAGCAACTCTAAATAAATGCCTGTTGCAGATGCAGCCTCTGTTTTTTTTTTTTAATGCAAAGAGCTATAATCTTTGCTTGAGCTGTGATTAAGACCCCTCTCCAGGCAAGCACAAACCTCTATTAATAAGCACAGATGAAAATTGTACATTTTTGATGCCTCCTTTTCTTTCTTTTAATGGGCTGTTTAATAAGGAAGTGATCCTCTAGACAGCAGTTGGGATGGGTGTGGGCCAAGCACAATCCTTCTGTAAAAACTGTTCCCACAGGGACAGGGCTTTCATTGTCTTACACAGTCCTAAGCATTTATTGGATCAGCAGATGGATTAGTTTTGATTAGATGTGTGCAGTGACTTTATTAACTATTAAATCAAAGTGATAGACACCAGGGCTCGATCTTGGCACTCGCCCGAGATCCATGGCGACTGAAAAATCATTCGGGCAACCAAATAAGCTCAGACTCCTCACCCGCCTGGCGAGTGAAAAGTCTGCATTATCTTCATTAAATATTTGTACAAACCAACCAAACCATATAATTGATCTTTATACATACGTCAGAAGTTCAAACAAATTCCGCCTTCTTATCCTCCTTTCTTTCGCATCATTGTCGGATTGATGATATGGTTTCCTCCTCACAGGAGTGTGTTTCCCGGAAGCAGAAATGCTAATTTACATATTTGGAACCGGTTGGAACCACTGAGTATGGACGAACTATGCAAGTAGCTAAGTTAGCAACTATGCTTCTGAAAAGCGCACATCAGAATGAATTCTAAAGCCACCCAAAACATTTACCAAAACTTAAGCTATTTATCATTTTATTTGTTTAAGCAGATCATATTGATCTTCCACAGTTAACCCTGAGTTAGCCCAAGATCATCAGTATATGCACTCAACAAATTTCTGGTGTTTCTTGGGTGTAGTAAATACTGCTAACATTAGCTAACAATTGTGTCAATTTTTCTCCCAATGGGTGAGTGCTTGTGTGAATGTATTTAGCCAGCGAGGCCCCACATTAAGCTCATGAGGTTCAAGTATAACATATTCAGTCAAAAGTGAATAACTAGATGGAGCTGTTTAGAACTTTAACTTCATATGGCTTAATGTTTCAGAATACCAGGAGTCACAAAATGATGACACACCCGTGAGAAGAAGAAACGACAATTAAAAGCAAACTAGCCAAACAAATCAAAGAAATACTGAATTTTTGGAGCGGTGCTTCACGCTCATCCAAAATAACTTGCGCAGGAATACATGTAGTTTAAAGCACGGGATATGCACGGCATCAGAATGGATTTACTTATTGTGTGCACTTGGTTCTGCAGTTGCGTATTAAACGATCCAGTTTCATTGCTATCTGGCTAGCTCTACCTGACAGATCATCTACAGCATTCACGGACAGATAAAATGTAATGTAAGTTCGTTGGCTCCTTGGAATTCAGTAATTTCTACTGGTCATCTGCAATATCACTTGTTCGGTCTCTGGCACTATCTTAACAGTTAATGAGCAGGATCCGAGATCTGCGTTTTTTACTGCAGCATATTCCTTCAGGGCTTTCTGAAGTGGGCTGGATAACATGGATATTCCAGATTTTGCTATGGGTCTTTCACGCAACCATTTAGTCAGAATGTGCCCATTCGTTTGGTTCAACGACATGACTTTCCCACTATTCACAATTACATTACATTTCTCTTTTTTGCCCACTTGTATGATTACACCAATGCAATATGCTAATAGCCCTTGTCTTGGCAGGCTTGTGATCTTGAGAATGCCTATAGTTCTTAACCAAATAGCATCATATAATGTCAAAAAACGACCAAATAAGGCCATGACATCAGTCCTTAACCGAACTTTAGCAGTTCCAGTAGTCTTCTCAGTTGTTTTCTTTGCTTAATGCAGACCAATAATCTGACCCTTCTGAAACAGAGCATTTTTTCCACGACCACAGGATATGTATGATCTCATATGGTTGTTCAAGAAATGAGAGCCTACTAACTGCATCAGCTAGAGTCAAATAACTTGTTGCCAGCAAAGGCATACTAATCACTATGGTAATTATCCAGTGGAAGGTTTTAACCTTTTTTGCTTGGTTAAATCCAGGTGGTGACTTTTTTTTTTTGGCTGAGCAGTGCTTGCACATAAGCTGTCTGAAATAATCTTGTTTTATTTAAACTGTTAATGTTAAATTGATTTAAGTTTCTTTTTGATTTATATGAAATATTTTAATAGTTTATACCTGTGCCATTAAATTTCATGTGATATTCTAGTCTTTTTAAGTCGGGCCAATGAAATCTTCTGCGGGCTGGTGACTTTTTTCTGTCATTAGCCCTACTGTCTAGTGGCAAAAAATGGGAAGATCGAGCCCTGGACACTGATCACTTTCATTAAGCATTCAGCATTTAGTCATTCTGGGGGGGTAGTGTGCCTCTGTGTGTGTGTGTGTGTGTGCGTGTGTGGGTGTGCGTGTGTGTGTGTGTGTGTGTGTGTGTTTTATTATCATATTAGAAAGTCGACTTTGGTGAAAAAAGACTGCTGGGTCTTAAAGATGCAGTTCTCTAGGTAAAAAAAAAAGCTTGAAGCCATATTTCTGGCCTTTATAATTTCTGAGATACAGAGCTTTATGTAATACTGGTGAAATCAGGTAGAATTTCACCCATTCGCTCCTCGAGAAAGAGGTTAAAATCCATGCCCCGCCCCCCCTGTTTCTCAGTCAAGCAGGAACAGTGTAAATATGGCCTGAGCCAATGACCCTCCAGAAATTACTCCTCCTGCATCCCACAAGGCACTGCAGTTGGCAGCCCTGAGATAAGCACCAGTGAAATCCTCTCTCTCTGCCTCTCTTTTTTCATTTATCCCTCTCTCTTTATCATTCTCTTGTCCTTGTTCTCTCTCTCTCTATCCATATCTCTGCCTCTGTTATGCTCACACCGACGCCTGCACAAACACAAACACAACTAAACTCACAAAAACACACGCACATACATTTGCACAAACATGCACATACCCACACACTAACACACACACACACATACCCACACACACACACACAGATGAGCTCCCAGTAAGCGTGAAAGGCTTTCTGACATTGTGCAAAACTGCACTCTCAGTCTCCCTCCTGCGCCTGTTTGTCTTGTTTCTGCACATGAGCACATCTGTCCATCAACATCATCCCCACCCACCACCCCCACCTCAAACGCAGCCAGACAGCTCCATCCACGCCAGTGCTCAGTGCGCTTTTCAGTGGAGCAATTCAACCCATGACCTTGGATATGATGCTGGAGGTCACCATCTTAGCACCCCGGCCCCTTTCTACATTTAATCCATGTCAGCTGCAGCTCTTAGCCAAACAGGCACATACATTAAACTCTCTGCCTGTTAGTCATGGTTTTCCTCTCGGCAGCAACAGAGACCACGCTGCATTAATAATTCACAGAAACCTTTGGCTCCTCATTGACATCATTTATGTCACGGTGAGAGAGGATTGGGGTACGCGCGGGAGAAAGCTGATGACACTCTCGGCGTGCGTTATGTTCCTTATGTGTCTCATGCACAATTACCATGATTCAATTTAGCCACTTGCCATTAATTTCGGGTTACTGATTGATAGCAAGGACACATCGACTGTAATTCAAATTGACAGCAGGAGACTTCCACATCTCCTTACTAATCAACTAAAAAATATATTATTTTTATTATTTTCCTTAATTACATTAAATCCATTCCTCCACATCTACAGCAATCCAGCAATGCTGCACATTCAGTCTGCCAGATCTGAGCTGTTCCTTCAGTGCCTTGGAGTGATATTAATGAAATTGACTTTATGGCTAATCTTGGCACCCCCGTCTCATCAGCTATGTATTTAATTTCAGTGAATTATTCCTGCGACAAAACCAGCCGTAATGCAACATTGAGCCAGTGGCTGCGAGGACAGGAGCCAGCAGACTATAGAATGTTTTGCTGGCAAGCAGGACTGCCATTTTAAGCTCACTGAATGCACAAACACGCCGTCTCTTGCTCTCTCTCTCTCTCTCTCTCGCTCTGACAAACACAAAAATATACACATAGAAAAACAGATTTAGCAAAAAAATGCATGAATAAACTTGTGATCTGGGCAGATAATACTCTTGAGAGTACAGATGCCATGCGCTGTTATCTGCCAGCTGAACCCCATGACACACACATGCACACACACACACACACACACACACGCAAACACGCACACACACACACACTACGTTATCTACACCTAGAGGCACAGCTTAAATGTCTGGGTCACCAAGCCGGTGATGTAATTGAAGGGATTTATGCTGGGTGGATGTAATCTACGATACACACAGGGGGATTTCTGAATGACCTTCACAGATGGATGCAGAAATTATTCTTTACCTTTCATTTTTCTCTCTTTTTTTAATATCAGCTCACAAATTCATGCGTCTGTTTTTTAATACCAGCACACAAATTCACGCATGTATGTGGAATATTCACAGCACAGAGTAAACGACTGGATCTCTGAGCAGCTGGCCCCTGGGAAGCGGCTTTGCTTTAGAGATGCCTGTGAGAGGTATGCTAAAAACTGACCTGCACCTGCTTGAAGTAAACATCTGATACTGTGGATTGCATGACCTTCGGACTGAGCAATGCCCCTGAAGTTATATAGAGTGAATGAAGATCCTTGTGAGAAAAAACTGGCTACCCAAACATAAGATCCCTGTTTTAACTGCCCATTGAATAAATAAGTACCAAAAATAACAAAAAACAAATAAACAAACGAACAAACAAAAAAAACGAGGTTCATGCCCTTGGCCCCGAAAGCAAAGGAATTTCCCAAAACTGCCGATCCCCTGCACAATCTGCCTGTGTCCCCAATTATGCAGAGCTCTCAATTATATCAACAATATGAGCCAAAATACTAGTAAATCAGATAACTAGTGTTTGAGTTATGGACAAAAATGTGAAATTTTCAGGCAAGGCGCCCTCTGGTGGCAGATTGAGTGATCAAAAAATTTGCCAAAATTGAATCATTTCCTCTCTGTGATATTCAACAAACTCCAAAGAGTGGATAACCAACTTTATTAGCTGTTGCAGTTATCTCTGCCGTGGTGGATGCAGCAGTCAAAGTGAAAACAAATTATCCCAAAAAATCTATTTTGGAGCTATAATAATGCCACTGTACATGCCAATGGTATATCGATATTACCTGAAATAGAGAGCAGACATATTGCTAAACCACCGATATGATAGCATTTACAACAACCATCACCACCAGACACTGTGTTCACCTCAACCACTGAGAGAATAACTGAAGTCAATGAGAGTTTTTTTTTTGGGTGGGGGGGGCGGGGTGGAGGTGCATTCAGTGTTTTTTCCAGAACATTGTTAGGTGCACAAAACTCTCCCAACACGACTGGGTCACTGGCATTTAACACAAATGCAATCCCAGGCATGGTTAATTACTGACAGAGTAGAGACTAATCTCAGAGAGTAGAGAGATAGAGAAGAAGTCATAGAGAGTATTTCTTGCCTTTGCTTGTGTTGATTTCCCAAAATTTTCCTGCACAAAACATCAATGCTTCGTCAAAATAAAGAATTTACTGCAATGAAAGAGCCTCATCATTATCTGCAGAAATTAACTCAACACTTCTTCTTCTTCTTCTTCTTCTTATTATTATTATTATTATTTTAAGAAAAAAGATAGAAAGGTTGGATGAGCGCTGATTGAATACAATGATTCTGCTCTGATTTCTCAGAACACTCACATCATGGTATAGAGGCAAAGTATTCTGATCCATAATCACTCCACTGAATCATGGAAATAAAGTCTATAAAAAGTCACTGTAGGCCAGGTCACTGCCATTTTCACCATCTGAGAAAAAGCATATCATGAAACACCTTACAACAGGGCTGCCCAGCCCTCTTCCTGTAGATTTACTCTCTGCTTATCAAGCGCCTGTCACACTGTGGCAACTATTGTGGTGAATCCCCGCGAACTGGGGGGATTATTTTTGTCGTCATCATTTGCCTGTCTGAGGCCCTGTCTGGACCTATACACGAATGCCCTAAGATTGTGGTACGCATGCTGTTGGTATTTTGCCATAGGTATGTCGGCGACGGGAGTAAGATTGCAGTGAGAATGAACAAGAATCATTATGCATGTAGTATGAATCACGTACAAACTTTGTACAAAGATAGAAGACTGGAGTAGGAATCATGAAGAATCACCACGAATGTATACGATAACAGTGCAAACTCATTACGCTTGAGTACGAACGTAGCAGGATTGACCGAGAATGCAGTGCGAACGCAGTAGGATTGAGTACGAATGTCGAAAATGTGGATGCGCCAAAATGTACAACTTTTTTTATGGGATCATGATGTCACAGCTGCTCAACGGCAACTGAAGTGTCACAATTTGAACACAAATATTTATACACTCGCCACCATTCACGGGGAGGCGAGTGCATAAATAGCACTCATTCGCACTCATTCATAGTGGAGTCGTGCTCAATCGTAGTAATTCATGGTGGTTTGTGGCGTATGCATATTGGGTCCTGCGGGGACCACGGAGCCAAGGGGGCCCCCCAATAATTTGTCATAATCATCCTACAATCAACCTGCCCTGGAGCGAAGTCGTGACATATATGTAAGTGCATTAGTGACTAACTAATTTACCCAAGTTGCACTTCCGCCTAACTTCTTCACATGAACTTGTCATGTATTTCAAACGACTTCTGCCCCGTTCACCAGTTCTCCTCATTCAATTCCGCGACTTTTTTTTTCAGCCGACTAATTTGTGCTCTCAGTGTATGGGAGACCAGTAAGCCTACCGGAATGAAACGCCACCAACCAGCCATCACTGCGTTTTTTGGGAATGCTTCCCAATTAGTTTTCAAATATGTAAATATGATTTCCTTCTAGCAATTACCTGAGTCAGGCATAATGCGCCACACTATCAAGCCCTTTACGCAAGGTAAGCACTATCTTATTGTATTTTGTTGGTGTGACCTGTGAATTCATTACAATATCCTCTATCCTATGAAAACTTTTATAATACACTGCTGAGTGGACCAGATCTGGATGTCTCACATTAAAGCTTGTCTAGGTTGTTGATAGTCTTATGGTACATAGTTCATTTTTCCACAGTCGTATCCATATTGGTGACCCACATTTTTTCAGTCAACGCGTCCTTTCATGCGATCTCAATGCATGTTTTTCAACTGTTATTCCTCTTAGAAAAGGGTGTTATATGCGTTCTACGGCAACCAAATTTTCCACATTTTCTGGGGGGAGAACTCCCCCAGACCCTCCTCAGGGGGCTCCGCGGTCAATATCAAGTGAAAGAGTCGGCCCCCCAAAAAATTTGAGCGCTCTGCGGTCCCTGTCCTGTAGAGCTAAAATTCCTGCCGGTGTGCAGGAATTTCTGCTAGATTCAACAGATTTTGAATGCACAAAATTGTTTGTGATTTAGAGTCATTTATATTTATATGAAATCATTCATATATATACAGGTATATTTTCTTATTTCGTTGCAGATACGCCACGAGCTGTAGCATGAGCATCAGAGCAGGAATAGATATGGGTGGGGGTCATATGTGGAAGACCAGGACAGAATGCATATACTCTTCATATTTTCATTGCTCTCTTCTCCACAAAAGCTTGAATCATCGTGTCTAATGGTTATGTGTATTTGGGTAGGGTCAGGAACTAACCTACCCAACTGTCTTACCAGTGTTATGGTGCTCAAAGGATCACAGATGCTACTTGAGTTGTGAAGACAGTCCAAAGTGTAGCATCAACCAGCTCATCTGCTGAGAGCATCTGTTGCAGTTGTGTTTCACTGCTCACTGACTTCTTTTTTTTTCCTCGTAATATTCTCATATTTTTCTCAGGTTCAGTTGAGTGACTCCAACAAGTTGTGAAACCATGGTACATCCACATTCATCAGCCTCTCTGTGGTTACATAACTTAACACAACCATAATTACAAAACACAAGCCCCAAACGGCAGAGATGTATCAATACAGGGGTGAATGTTTGCTAACAAACAATACCCCAGCACTGAAGGTTAGATGCTCGTTCCTGTACATGTGCATGAGTGCCCCAGTATTAACATTGGCTTATTTCAGTCATTAAAACTGGTTTCACAGATTATAAACCTGATCATTGTTGTGTTAATATTTAATACCTTTTGAATGCAGAGCTGGATTTGAACACCAAAGGCTAAGTCCACACAATAATGATTAACGAGACGCAGACATTCCCATCTCAACACCAAAGGCTAAGTCCAAACAATAATGATTAATGAGACGCAGACATTCCCATCTCAAATGTCTTGTGAAGGCTTTGTTGCATCATGCTAATTACCTGCAAATCCTGCACTGTATTGATTTTACATTCTGTTATACGTGGTTGGATACGTTTTGAAGCAGTTATATTTCGGATGCAATAACTGTGCACCATTCAGTCTGTGAATGCATGTGGCCGTCAGTCTTGGCTATGGAAGCACAATGTTTGTTTGAGATCAGTGAGATAGAGCAGGGCTCCAAAGCTGAGGAGTGTGACATTACTGTATTCATTACCCTCCCTGGAGACGGGAGGACAAATAGGCCCATTTGTGATGGGTCTGGGCGGTCCCTGGACAGCCCTTCGACGGGGAATGAAGGACGGTGAGCAGCTCTGTGGATGGAGGTGGGGGAGGAGCCTGAATCAGTCAATCTACAGCTCGCAGAGCGTATGCAACGATGTGTTATAATCACTGACCAACGCTGCATTGTACATTTTAATGCTTCACAGCATGCAGTGTGTGTGTGTGTGTGTGAGTGCATGTGTTTGTGCGCGTGTATGTGGGTGCCTGTGTGTGCACCCTTGATATTTTGTGTGTGTGTGTGTGTATGTGTGCACGCACAAGCATCTGAATAAATACGTGTGCATACGCATGTGTCCATGTTTGTGTGGGTGTCTGTGTGTGTGCACATATGATATTGTGTGTGCGTTTGTTTGTGTGTGTGTGTGTGTGTGTGCGTGTGCGTGTGTGTGTGTGTGTCTGTGCTCATGTTTTTGTGAGTATGTGTGTGTGTTCACCAGGCCCGGAAATCAGTAAAATAAATACAGGAGGGACAGTGGGCAACAGTCTTCATTATGGCTCTGGTCCTCCTGACTGTATCCTCCGTGTCTGCGGTTACGAGACCTCGCACGTAGGCTTCCCTGCTGAGCTCTGTCGCCGCGGCACAGGCCTGAGCTAATTACTGCATCAGAAACCCACAGCGGCCAGAGCACTGTGGGATCTCAGCCCACATTTATGAGGCCAACACTGCCGAATTTTCATTGCTTGCCTCCCACTTTCTGTTTGTGGTTTGTCAGTAGTAGTATGGCTCTGTGTTCTAACCTTTGATTGGGTGTAATGGCCTGAATTATGGTGCCAGCAGACTATCCACCATATTGGCTCGGTACCACTTACTTTACTTGCTGAGAATTCTTGCTCTGTGAAAATCAGCTTTGGGGGAAATTCAGACTACAACCACTGAAAGGGTTGGATCTTAATAATCTGAGGTTTAGTTCAGCCCTCGATGTCATTTATGGACTATCATTAACAAGGACTGTGGGACAATCCTGCTTAGCCTCTGATACAATGAAATGGACTCTTTCTCTGTCGCCATGAACTATCGGTGATAAGACACAAAACTAGCAGATCAATTGTTTAATAATTATCTTTTGCAAGGTCCAATGTAGTATTCATTGTATTTTTTTAATTTTATATTTTTGAAACACTTTATTTGGATAGTCCAACTACACTGAGTTTACAGAATATTTACAACTTTTCAGCAGCTTATTAGTTAACCTTTGTCTGTAGATGCTTAACAGATGACCCATAAGAAATATAAATGAAATGTAAACTCTCAGCTATTTTTGACTTCACTTACATAGTTCAAATGAAAATCTACAGGTATTTACATGTACATTTAAACGTGGTTTCCTTTGTTGAATCTCTGCTAGTTTTAACTTTATTTAGGGAATCCAGATAAAAATCTACAGATGCTAACAATTATGAAAGAGATTACACATATATGTGGTTGAAATTCTGGGCTAAGTTTGTAAATGTAATGTTGAACACTGGTGTCAAAATTAATAAAAGGATTTCCTAATTGTTGCATATATAATATACTTATGTATATTGATTGTTGAACATTTGTATAGAATTGGTTTAAGAAGTAATTCAGGTTCGGCTGAATTATGCATGGACTTTGCAGGTATGTTCATGAATTTTCATATAACACTTTATGGATAAACATCGACAGACAAAGTCAAACAAAGTTGAATTGTTGAATCAACTAATAATTTGTTGAAATGTTACGAATACTCATGGCAAAGTCAGCCCTGAGCCCATGCGGCTCATCAGGCCAGTGCTTAACTCCAGTTTCTGTTGCATGAAGCAATTATAGGAGTATTGCTGCTTCCCCTGGATGGGATGCTCGTCCATTGCAGTCAGGTTTCCCTGCAATTTGCTCGTACCCAATTAAATACCTGGATGGATTGAGGCGCTGTGGGAGTGAAGTGCTTTTGCCCAAGAACATACTGCGAAAGCCTTGGTAAGGACTTGAACTCAGGGCCTTTCGATCCCAAGTCAAGCATACTTTACCACTAAGTCCCTCTCTTAAATATTCATTCTCTCCCATATATTCTGTTGATAATCTGTCAAACGCGTAAAGACAGAGCGAGTGGAATAGTTGAATGTCCGTCAGTGTCCGTCCGTAAGCTGTGGAAAAGTAACAAATACTCTCATATACAGTATATTGTGAAGTCAAGTCATTGGGCGGCACGGTGGCACAGTGGTTAGCATTGCTGCCTCACAGCAAGAAGGTCGTGGCTTCGAATCCGGCCTGGGGCCTGTCTGTGTGCATGTTCTCCCCGTGTTGCGCGGGTTTTCGCCGGTTTCCTCCCACATTCCAAAGACATGCATATCAGGCTAATTGGAGACACCAAATTGCCCATAGGTATGAGTGTGAGAGTGAATGGTGTATGAATGGTGTGTGCGCCCTGCGATGGATTGGCAAGCTGTTCAGGGTGGGTCTCTGCCTTTGCCCGTAGTCAGCTGGGATAGGCTCCAGCTCGCCCTGTGACCCTAGTGAGGAATAAGCGGGTATAGAAAATGGATGCGGGATGGATGGATGTCAAGTCATAAGCTGTTGAAATCTAACAAATTCTGTGTAAACTTTCTTAAGTTGGACGATCGCAAAGAAGTGTAGCTCTGATCAGGGCTGGGTGTCATCCGCCACCAAATTTCTGTTACTAGCCCAGTGATCAGCCTCTCAGGCGGGTCAGGAGCGTGCTCAGATAATATCACTCAATCTCGAGCACCTCCATCCCACGCCAGAGCTCAGAACATTAATGCACCTCTTCAATATTCTGTACTTCTAAAACAGAATATAATGGACAATAAAAATACAGAAATCTGCTTCTGGAACTGTTTTTACCATTACTGTCGCCACAAAGGAGATACTACCATCACAACAGCTACGAGTACTACTACCGCTATCAAGCAATAAAAGGATTACAGAAATAGAATCTGTCATGGCGCATTGTATAATAAGAGATAATATAATGTCACACAAAAGCACGCTGTTCAAACCGAGAGCTTCATGTGGGTTTTATTCACTGGAGGAGCGGCGTGGCATGTGACCTCAACCCTCACTCATGCGGGCAAATTACATCCTAATTAAGTGAATTCGATTCCCAAACACTTTTCCATTTCAACCATTTATAATCTGCAGTGAGACATTCCACGCATTCAGATCTCGGCTTTCTCGATTCGCAATTGACCCAACACTGTCGCTAGAATTGAAGAGAATTTGAGAAAGAGGGAACATTGATTGGATCAATAAATGCATGACTCTGTCCATGGTAGAGCATGCGTGCATTGCAACATTTATTCTTGGACATTTGCTATTAATATAAATGGATCCCCTGAATGTCAGCTGTGTCCGGCTCAGTCGTGATTGGCACCTCTGATGACTCATTCAATGTCATTACTTGGATGAAAGCTGCCATCACACCACCAATGAGAGCGCGAGACATAGCGGGACTACATGCGCTCATCGCATGGGTACAAGTGAAGGAGACAGGGAGGGCCGGTGAGGTTTTCGGCTGGGATAGGAGGCACGTACACCCCCTTCCCCCATCCTCTCCCCAGGACCGCCCCCAGAAGCATGTCGTACTCTGATTGGGTGGATGAATGCTGTGATGACACAGAGGCACACATTGCTCACTGGGGTTTAATTACAGCTGTGTTTGATGTGTTCATCCCTTCCCAGGGCCGTAGGAGAGAGAGAGGGATGAGGCGCAGAGGCAGGCAGAGTCGTAGGTATGAGATGAAGGGGCTGTATTTACTGACGGTACACGTATCCAGGCGCATGTGCGCGCGCTCACACACACACTCACACACACACTCATTTGGCATTCACTTGTATATACATGCACACACACACACGCACACACTCACTCGCATACACACATATATACATGCACATACACACACACATACGCTCACATTCACACACGCACACACACATGCGTGTGCGCACTTATTCGCATTCACACAAACATACGCACACAGAAACATGCAAACACACGCTCACATTCACACATACACACACACAAACATGCACGCATGCACGCTCAAATTCACACTCCCACACATGGACACGCACTCAAACATACGCGCACACACATTCACAAACAGTGTCAAGACAAGATGACATTGTCATCAATACTCCCAGCAACCATGAATCCCATTTTCAAACCCAATCATGGTCATGACTTGTAGCAAGCGCACACACAAGATTTCATTCACCTAGGCAAACTAGTTTCTGAAATAACTTCCCGTCTTATCTGCATAGATGGATGGATGGAAGGACAGTTGGACAAGCTCTATTGCAGTATCCCCTGCTCTACTTTGTGTCATGGCGGGGGTTAATAATTTCCCCGACTAGTACACCGTGGGCTGCACCCAATCTGCTTCCTACAATTAAGCTAACATGCGTCTACAGGAGCGATCACTCGCACAGAGAGCACAGGAATGCAGACACGTACCGAATCACGCGCACACACACACACACACACACACACTCAAACACTACCATGCAAACTTAAGCAGACACACTGCAGTCTCACTTGTACCTGCCACAACAGTCTCTTCAATGCCAGTCACTGCAAGGCTAACTCCAAACCAGGCTGCGTTATTCGCTCTTATGACTTTTCAGTGATACCATGTATAGTGCATAGATGTCCTGACTCTCTGTCAAATTTTATGAAACCCTCCTACAGTCACCGATGTGGTAAAACAAGAAGGTGTCATTCCCTGCCATGATTTGACGTAGTTTTACAGATCTGGTTACGAGTCCAGCCATTTGGGTGCTTCTCAGAAAAACTCCAGGGATGACTGGGATAAACTGATAAAGCACGTCTCCAGTGGCATCAAGATCAATACAAACTCACACCAGACTAACGCCTCTCGTTATGTTTTTGACTGACACGGCTTCATCCAATTACCATGGCAGAGTTGAGTACGCAGCACAAATCCATCCGATAACAAGCTGGTTATATAACCTCAGCAGCACCTAGTCCCACTTCCCACTGAAGCAGAAAACTCTGTATTTTAGTTTTGCTTGCTTGGCTTCCCTGTGCCCGAGCGTTTCAGCACAAATGAATTCTGCCTTCAGCAGCCTGTATGCCTTAAAGCACTGCAAACGCTGCTGAACTTTCCTACCCCTTAACCCCAAAATAAAGACTGCAAAAGAGCTTAACTATTTGCTTGCTTCCTCTTCCTCCATAGGCAAAAGGCTAAGACTAATACCTCAGAGGTCATAAGATATTTGAGTGGCAAGCCCAGGTCATTCCACAAAGCTCACAATTTTCCTTACAGTAAAATAGACCTAAAACTGCAGACACTTGAGCAATAGATGGTATCTACCACTGCATCAAGCCTGGCCTTAAAAACCCCCGGAGTCTCTGCATCTTCCACATGACCAGGCATCTTCAACCCAAAAGCACTATTGCACCTCCCAAATAATCCTGCTGAATTACGCCTGATTCCTCAACCCCTAAAGCATCCCTCCATCCAACACCTGCCGGCAGTTTCTATCATACCGAGAAGACCCCCAACCCCACACCTGTGCGCACGTTCTATGGTTCCATCATACAGAGATGAACCCTCACCCTGCACCTGTCCACAGGTTCTACTATACAGAGATGACCCCTTACCCCAACACCTGTCCACAGGTTTTATCATACGGAGATGACCCCCAACCCCACACCTGTCCTCAGGTTCTATCATACGGAGATGACCCCCAACCCCACACCTGTCCGCAGGTTCTATCATACAGAGAGGACCCCCAACCCCGCACCTATCCACAGGTTCTATCATACAGAGAGGACCCCCAACCCCGCACCTGTCTGCAGGTTCTATCATACGGAGATGACCCCCAACCCCACACCTGTCCTCAGGTTCTATCATACGGAGATGACCCCCAACCCCACACCTGTCCGCAGGTTCTATCATACAGAGAGGACCCCCAACCCCGCACCTGTCTGCAGGTTCTATCATACGGAGATGACCCCTAACCTCACACCTGTCCTCAGGTTCTATCATACAGAGATGACCCCTAACCCCACACCTGTCCGCAGGTTCTATCATACGGAGATGACCCCCAACCCCACACCTGTCCACAGGTTCTGTCACCCAGAGTTGAATAGGTAGCACCTCACCTCCCGAAGCTCCTTAGCCACATCCTTTAGCTCGGTCAAAATTCCTTCCAGCTGCTGGATCACCATCTTCATGTGGCTGCGGATTCGATCTCTCTGGCTGTGGGTCTCACAGGCGTCCGGGCTCACAGCTGCACTGTGGGACATTCTTCACACGGCGAGGTGGGGCCGAGGGGCGGCGCGCTGGGGTCGCGGTGGAGCCGATTCGGGGTCCATGTCTTTGGCCCCCAGGAGCCGCGGTACTACTGATCCAAACAGGAGGCCCGGGGATGCAGGGACGTCTCAACATCTTAAAATACGAACGAGCTCGCCAGCCTGCGGAGTCACGCGGTTTCCTTGTGTAGATCCATGGAGGAGATTACCAGAGAAAGCAAATTACTGAACGAAAGCCAAACAAAGAACAAGCAACTCTAACCCAGTTTAACTAGAACAGAGAGTGAAAAGCAAAAATCGAGAAACAACATGTATTTTTAAAAATGATGACAGTCCTCTCAGTGACACGGGTAAGCTCACGCGCAAGGAGATCTTTAGTAGAAGCTCCAGTCTACTTTGGAATTGTCATTTTCCACATTGCCTTTGCCGTTAATATCTATCTGAAGTGGGAAATTGTCAGCAGCATCATTTGTTGATGGGCACAAGATTTCCATGTCGACCTGTGCAAAATAACTATAATATCCGCAACCAATTTAAGAAAAAAATAAGGATCCCAGTAGAACTTCAGCTTTTGTATTGAATTATTGTTTTCCTGGAGGGGAATCATTTTCCAACTGCATGCTCCAGTCCTGAATACAGTAAAATAAAAATGTACTAAAAGGAAAAAAAAAACAGAATCAGAAGATGGTGCCACGCAGTGTCACACATCCCACAGCTGCTCCTTCAAATCTGATTAAAAGATGGAACGATTTTTCAGAAGTGCCTCAAAAGCCTCCTCTGCTTGTAATCATTTCATCTGGGACATCTGAATGGCTTTTGTTATCTCTCGCTCTGACTGGAAGAGGAGTGGAGGACAGTCAAAAAGGAGGTAAAGACGAATGCACAGCATCAGCACTGCAGCTGCTATGAGGAAAGAAAAGAACAGACCACATTCTGAAGACTGGCTGAGGCTCTGGGACTTTCTTTTAAATGAGCAGCAACCATGGACGATATGTGCAGGAATACATTAAAGGGGAAGTCGGAGACCCCTGGCATCCCCTCTGTTACAGTCGCCCCTCTCTCTCATCTTCCTTCAGAGCCCATAATGCATATCCTCAAGTGTCCAAAGAGCAAGTAAAAACCAGGGCGCGAGAGCAGAATAAAGACAAGCACAAACAACCGCAGATCAATTAATACAGTCCTTCAGCTGTTGCTGAAGGAAATCGAGCAAACGCGGTCTCGCCGCTTTGCCGAATGCACGATTCCCTCGGGACAAAGTTAGAGGCTTTTCGCCAAACAAAACATCCGACGACAATCCAGCTGCGGGAGGTTAATCCAGCGCGCGTCTCTCCCCGGTGCTCCGAGCCGCGACGGGGAAGTGATGAAACCGGGCAGAATCCAGGGTGAGACTGTCAGAGCCAATCCTGTGTGACACACGACGAGCCTCAAGAACAACTGCTGAGAGAGAGAGGGAGGGAGAGAGACAGGGAGAGCAGAGGGAGAGAGAGGAAGAGGAGAGAGAGGGAGAGAGGGAGAAGGAAACAGAGAGAGATGGTGAGGAACAGAGCGAGAAAGGAACTGCAGTGCCGGGAGTTGAATGTTTAGCTTGGGTAAAAATGCATCCCAGCCTGTAATAATACCTCAGTTCCCCTGCAGCACACTCAAACACACACACAAACACACACACACACACACACACACGCACTTACAAACACACACACACCCACACACCCACACACTCACATACACACACACACGCACAAACACACTACTCCAGGTCAGCAGCCCCGTCCAGCACTTGCGTCCTCAGTGCCTTATAACAGTAGTCAAGCTGCTGGCACTGCATGCAGCCCGAAACGCAGGTGCCATAAAAAAACTGCGTGCACACACACACACACACACACACACACACACACACACACACACACACCACACACAAGCGCACACCCGTGTGCACGCACACTCCCTTCCACTCAGAAAGGCTGCTTCACTGTGTGTATAGACTGACACAGAGAAAGAGAGAGACAGGGAGAGAATGAAATAGTACTACTCTGTGAAATGATAACAGGATAGATTGGGGACGAGGAGGGTTTGGCGATGGGGTATGAGGGGATGACTCCGGGCAGTCGTCACAGAAAAATGAAAAACGAATGATGGCAGAAGGGCAGGATGAAGAGAAAGAGTAAAGGATAAAGTGAAGATGTACCCGAGTACAGCAGCTGATTCACAGTGGCACAGGAGAGATCGTCCCTCTGGCAGCCGTGACGAGGGTTTCTAGAAGAGCACAGTTAGCTGAGAGAGAGAGCGAGAGAGAGAGAGAGAGGGGGAGAAGACCGCACCGTGCGCACGCCCTGCCGTCCTGCGAATACGTCTCCCTGTTAGCCCCCCGCTCCCCTCCTCTCTGCCCCCGAGCGTTGCTGCTGCTGAGCGGCGCGTGATGGAGGGATGTCAGCCGATTTTTGGGGCTCTGCCGCTCTCCGCTGCACTGAGGAGGAGGGGCCTCGCTGCTTAAAGGCACAGCGCCCAAAAATACAGCTCCGCAGTACTGCTCTTGCTCAAACAGGATACCCCTCCATAAAATACTGTATGAACCCCACGCAGAGGCTGAACAAACACCAGCTTTAAGAAGCTCACGTCATGATGATAATTTTGACATGGGTTCACCTGAGGGTATGATTAAATTACAGCTGATTTTTAGAGCTGTAAGGTTATCTGCAGAAATTTAACCCCATGTTTGCCTGTCCCTGTCAAAGACCTTTGACTTTTTGGGACTGTTCTTAGTTGCTGCAGTGTTTTTGGTGTCAAGCATATATAGTCATACAGCAGTTTCTGATACTGTATCGCTTCCATTATTAATATGTCACTGTACTCCGGAAATTCAGCACCAAATATTTGGGTCCTTTGAAACTCTTCATTTCTCATCTTGCATTCAAGGTGCTACTGGTGGACACCCCCCACCATGATTTTATAAAACATATACCCAACATGCAATGTTATGATTTAACAAAATATTGAAGTACATGAGAAAAAAAAACAAGTTTTCACAAATAAATTCCGAGGCGGATTGTCCAAAAAAAAGAGTTTTTTTTTTTTTTTGGCTCTACCACTGTTCGACAGCTTGATCTGCCTTTGAATGGCATCGTCCAATCAGGATTAACTAGCGTTCCCAATAGTCCCACCCCTTTCGGGGCAATTTCACTCTGACTGAAAATCACTCGAGAATTCTCTCATTGACTCTTATGTAACGTCATTTTTTGGCCAGTACAAGGCCTTTCAATGCCATCTCCATGGGTTTCGGGAGGGCTTGCCCCAACATTCTTTCGTCATACGTACCAGCAGTGGTCGTGGGCAGAGCCATAGAGAGACAGAGTTGCGACAAGTCCATTGACTTCAGTGGGCCACTGCAATGGCTGATCATGGAGGCGTCCAATAGTTCCAAACGAAACTGCCAGGGAAAACCTATCGCTGTGGAGAAGTCGTGAGTCTTGCATCTTCTAGGCAATTATTTAAGGGTAAGAAGAAGCAAGTCAATGTATTCTGATAACCATTTTATAAGCATATTTTAACCAAACTAACTGTGTGATTTTAAATATTATAGCTCGTAACTTTCGAGCAGATTTTAAGATATAACGTAGTTAGCAAAGATTGACATGGCTAACGTTATGTCTGCTTAGCTTAATGCCTGTGAATAAAACGTTTCACAGAGCTGTAATTAAAGATTAATAGCAAATCTCTGTGATGTGTGAATTGAGGTCACAATTGAGGTTCACCTAAAGATTTAAATAATGCTAAATAGCTAATACAATATAATAGGCCTAATAACTTAAACGTAGATGCTAGCATGCTATGCTGACCATGTGAACTGTCAACGTTAGCTATCTTGGCATGAATGTTCGTGGTTATTCAAGTAATTTGAACTACTAATAATGATCGATCATCATCAGTCTCTTTTGGCATGAACGACAGCTTATAACGTTATTCTCCGAAGTTACCATGAGGTGTAATGTTATAAATGCTGCATTCAAGCCAGCTTGTGAAAAAGGGGTTTCCCAAGACGCAAGTGGTGACTTGCGTTCAAGTCATCTCACAACCCGTGATCACAAGCTGGGAACTGGTGATTCACGGTCCGTTCCAGCAAACCAGTTAATCTTTTTTTCACAACCTTCTATCGGTGCCCTGGAACAGCTGTCAAACCCGTGACATACTGCCCGTGAACTCGTATCAGATCGATCCACCCCAACTTCACCGAAAGTTGTCAGACGTCATTCAGTATTGTGTTCTAACATGAATTATTTCAAAAAATAATTTCTCTAAAGATGCATATGGTCTCCTGGATGAAAATTTGTTTCTAATAGTATCAATTGACTATCCATCAATGTAAGATGCACATATTGTGTACATGAACACAGTATTTTCTGCTTTTCTGCTGCATAGTACATACCAAGTTAGAAATACGACTCTCAAATTTTAACTCACTTTCCCTTTATGTCAGAGGAGACCAAAAGTGTAGCATGCGAATGTACGTATTATGTTACTGAATTAAATGCATATTTTAGTCATGATTGATTCAACTAAGCCTAAAGAATGTTGTAGTTGTGTTATGTTATCATTGAACGGTTTTTAAAATAGTCAAAAAGTCAGCATGGATGAAGAAGATTTCCCTCCAGCTACAGAACTCTTGGTATGGACTGTCTATGCATATTCTCATTCATCCAGGTCATAGGCAGACTAGCCAGTCTAGCCTAGTGAACAGCTTGAATTGATGAAGCCATTTGTAGAGGGGGCAAAACGTCTTCTAAGACATGACTAAGCTTAGTTGGCCTTATTCAGTTTCCTTGCGATACTTGGTCTGGACTCCATGCAGTGATTACATCTGACTATGATGATAAATTAATGCAATTGGCCAGATATGGTTGTTATTTTTCATAAATCTATGCAAATGGCCAATTCACAAACCTATGCAACTGGCCAGATAGAACATATATATATAGAGAGTATATATATATACAGTATATATATATATTCTTCAATCCCAAAGTTGCTCTATGCACCCTAGATCTGAAAGTGTATATTTTACTTTGCACTTAGAGAAAATTGTTCTGCATTTGTAGCTCTTGCTCATAATCTGTATGGAACTGCAGTAAAAAGAATTTTGTGCAACTGGTCAGAAATGGGTTCCTCGAATCTGAAAGGCCCCAATTTGTTTGTATTTTAATCTTAGACTGCAATTTTCTGTCATGTATCTCATCACTTTGGTTTATCATGCCAGCTCTTCATCATTATGATTTCGTCTACCGTGTATTAAACCAAGTTGCACAAACCGTATATCTAATACCTAATTTTAACTTATTGTCATGTTATTATGTACACATTCTTGTTGAAAGTGTGGATTTTGCTGAGCACTTAGGTGGTTGCCCTGTAACAGTTTACGGTCTGCACTTTTTTAGGTTGTAAAAGTCCTTGTTTATTATTTGTTTATGGAAATACTGATTTTGCAATACGAGGGATTAGGGAATTTTAAACTGCTCCTTTTATTATTCATATTTCCATATGTAGCAGCGTACCATATCTGTTTCAGGGATTTGTTACACTTTGAATGCAGTCCTTGCACTCTAAATGCTTTTTGGTGTGTGTTGACTTTCAAGAGGTCTATAAATGCTTGAATGTGACTTGTACTTATTGACTTGCCACTTATTTTTGCCACTCCTGGACACATCATTATCCAGAAACATAGGGTAAATGAAAACAATAAGTGGAGTGATTAATTGTAGTGGTAAACCATTCTTAACTTTTGAAGGCTCCTGGCTGTGACTTTCTTCACCATAGTTTATCATCTGCAAATCAAGTAGCTAGAGGAAAACGTTGTTGTGTTCTCGCAGTGCTACTCTCTAGTGGACATAACACGTATTGCTATAAGGTAAATTGTGGCGATGATCTTGCCACCTCCCTACCAGTATTTCTACCATCTCTACATTCATTCTATGCATGTTGCTTCCACAAAATGGGTATTTTGAATATACTCTTCCAAAAAAGAAACTATACATTGTTGTTAGCATCAATTTATTATACATGTACTGTTTTGAAAAATCTGGAAAACGTATTGAAATATACTCTTCCAAAAAAGAAACTATACAAATATTGAATTATTGATTACACTTTCTTTTCAATATGTTTTCCACACTTGTCAAAACATTTCATGTATAATAAATTGATGCTAAAAACAATGTATAGTTTCTTTTTTGGAAGAGTATAATATGAATTAGTGGGATTGTGGAGTTATTAATGGAAATGACTAACTTCTAACTTGCTACCTTCTGTCCAGCTCTTTCTGTTGTATGTTGCGACATAACTGACATAACAGGCAATGATTATGAGTTTAACAGGCCCAAAAAGATTGAGACACAGTCTGTTGATGTATTTGACAAATAGCTCATCAGTGTGAGTGTTCGTAAAAATTGCCCCCACTGAATTTTTTGTCATGAGCCGCCATTGAAAAAAATGAAATTTCCAGAATTTGATTTTTTTTTTTGGGATGTTAGTTGGATTATGGTGATAAATTTCAAATCTCCCAGGACTTAATGCTACATCCACCAGCTCTAAAATGAAGTCTTTTTCATCATTGTTTTTGTAAATGTGGGTGAAGAGCTGGCACAAATATTTAAACCTTGGCTTGCCGTGTATGTGACCCTTATTGTCAGCACTAATACATTGTGCCTAAAGTGAGGCCTTTTATGAATCTTTTTTATTGCATAAGCATTTTAAAAAAATTGTCCAAAAATTCATTTGATATGATTTAGATACATCATTTAAACGTCATTTAAGCTTAAAAAGGTTATTTTGTGCCAGTAACCAAACATAGGAATTTTGTCACATTTGAAAAAGTTTAAAAAACAAATTCATTTGAATAAGATCAGGTTGATGCAGAGACCATCCGGGATTGCGTAATGATAGTACTATTTTCAGTGTAGCAGTTCTCATTATAACACATTCCGTAAGTGCTTACTAAGAGCACAGCCAACTCATTTTTATCTCAACTACTGACCTGTAATGATTTGTGACTGCATCTTAAAAAGGTTGCAATGCTATCATGTTCACAAGAATTGTCCACAAACAGAGAGACAGACATATAAACACTGGCAAAAATATTGATCACATATTTCAATGCTTTTCCAGTCATCCGCTCCATTATTCATATCTTTTTTGGGTCAGCTGACCTCTGCCTGCTTTGAAGACAATTTATACAAACTAGTTGTAACACCCCTTACTTGGGTTGGGCTAATACTATTAATATGGGAGCACAGTGCCTTTGACGCCAAGCGGCCCGTAATGTTAGCCTCAGGTCTAAGCCAAAATTAATTTGAAGACCATAATGGAAAATTGATTAGAGTCACATTTTCACGTTGTGAAGAAATGATGAATTAAAAATTCAAAACTATCTTAGAAACAAAGCATATTTATAGCATATTAACATAATTATAAATATTGTTGATATTATAATTATATATAATATACATATAAAACATACAAAAATGCAAAATTTGGACTCTGATCATTTTTCCTTTGTGGTCTTCATTAGTTTTGGGGGTGTTTGTGCAGCACTCCCAATCTTGAATTAGATGCATTCTCATTCAGCTCAGGAAAACTCAAACGGTCACATAAAATATTTCCTTTGCATCAAGTCACCATAAAGGTGTCTTGCAAGGTGGGCATCTGTTTGCATTCAGTGTGCCCACTAATCTCCTGCATTCAGATGAGCAGATAATACACGCTTGCATGAATTCAAAGGAAATACAACATGCTTGGAACCACACATGATTTCATAACTCTCATAGCATATTCCCTTAGTATGAAGTTACTTCAATTGTGTCTTGCAGGAGGTTTTTTTATTTGAATTCAGCATGTCTGCTGATCTCCATGCACCTGCTGGAAAGGTTCATGCATGTTCGCAAGATTCAAAGGAAATGTCAGATCCTTGTTGCCACACATAGTTTCATACTTTTCATAGCATATTTCCTTTGTATCAAGTCACTATAAGCGTGTCTGGCTGGGTTTTCCTTAGTTTGCATTCATTGTTTGCTGATGTTCGTGCATCCAGAGGGCACTGTCATGCATGCTTGCATTAATTCAAAGTAAATGTGACATACTTGTTGACATGCACCATTTCATGCCTCATGGTGCATATTTCTTTCATTTGAAGTCACTCTAACAGTGTCTTGCCAGATGTTCCTCTGTCTGTATTCAGCACGCATGCTGATCTCCCCGCATTCAAATGAGGTCATGCAGACTAGTGTCATTGAACGTTACTGGGGATTCTCATAAAGAGTCATAGTTTATTTTCTGTACTTGCTTTACTGATAGGAATTCTGGCCAATTCTTGAATATCCACAGCAGCGGAAATGTACTCCCATTTGCATTGTAGCATGGCAACCAAAATGTCAGACATTTTCTTCACAAGCTGTACAGCTAAACCACTCTAATTTGTTCCCAAAGCAATTGATGTTGCATCTGGCTCAGTTTTTTTGAACAGTCTGTTCTTGAGTTCATTTATTAAACATCTTCAATGTCACATTCTGCGAAGGGGTCAAGGACTGTCTGTGTCATGGTTGCTCAGATTGCTCACTTGAGCAAAGTCACCACTAAACACAAAAATATTTTGTTCTGTACTAAATGGTTAAATCCAAAATAAGTTTCCTGTTTGAGCTGTTGGTTTATTTACAGATGGCTCACTTATAATCTGTGCGGTCATTTTGACTTGATCAAGTAAGGTTAACTTAGCGGCTTTGTTAGCTCTCATTTCCGCAAATTACAATTTAACAAGGGAGCCAACAGATAGTGATTGTTTTTTCTCTAAAAGAAATTACAATCATCCTAATTGTTTTTACAGAATGTGACATATGGGGTCATGTTTTTCTTTGATCCAGCCCACATTTGTGTCAGCCACATTTTTAATTATGCCCTCCATGAGATTTATTCTTGTATCTGTTTCCACTATTTTCCTTGCTTAAATAAATGCTTTGTGGCCATGTGACTGTTTGCATATTTGCACAAATCGTGTGGTACTTGTGTGCAATGTTATAGTAGTAGTCCACATGTTCCCATTGTTATGACTTGAAAATCACAACAAAGAAAACCATCGATGACAACTTAAACAAATTTATTCTTCACTTTTTAGGTCCAAAAATTTCTACAAATAATCCACTGTGTACTCTAATAATAACACTCCAATGCCACTATGTAACTCTGATGCCAAAACAAAAACTATTTCTCAGCTGAACAAAATCACAGCTTTTATATAGACTAGGAACTTTCTGGAAAGTTCTACAGGAGTCCTGGGTGATACGGCCTCCTCCAGGCAAGAGGAAGCCAGAAAGCACTCGTCTATTTCATCACAAACAAGTGGTATTGCATCAGATCATGTTTTTCTACAGACACACCACCAGAGGGTGTTAAATGATGAACAAAATAAAAAAAAATAGCTGACCAGTAAGGCAGCACAAATAGTCTGTACAATGATATACAGTACTTTACGTAAAATACTCATACATAACACCATGGGCTCTAAATTTGTTGGCCAGGCGCAGGCACGGCGAATAGGGGGAGCGCCGTGCCAACGGGGTGTATCCAGGCGTATTTTGCTATTTCGTGCCCGGTGTAACCTGGCGCAAGTACTCATCTGTCCCGCCTCTGTCCCTCCTGCCGGTGCAAGTGGCAAAGACGGAAGAGAGATGGTGTGTTTGGGTTCAACACAGCTGAGTCAAATCTTCACCAATCAAATGAGCTCCTCTCCTCACCTTATACACGTGTGTATTCGTGTCTTTGCATTGACTTTGAATGTAATCAGTCATGCAAAAAATTCATTTCGCGTCCCGGTGTGAAAGCAGCTGAAGGGCACATATCCACATAGCCTACACATGCACTCACGTACCCACATGTACACACATCCCTCTCTCTCTCTCTTTGATCTGACATCAGGACAATCAATATTGATACTATGATTTATGTACTGATTCAGATAGTTACATTAAATAGTGGTTGCTGTAATTATTTATCGCATTGAAATGTGCCTGACATTCTGGAAACCTGTCTGTGAGGTTTCAGTGACGTGTGCGCACTGTGCGCCGATCAGCCAAATTATCACGGCACAGAAAGTAAACTAGGTTGGAGCTGGCGAGCTCTCTGCGCATTTTCGGCGTAGAATTTATCCAGGAAATTGTCACTATCGTGCTGAATATGTCACATCTCCCCCTACTACGCCGCCACACCCATTTTGGCGCACGTCTTCTTCCAAATTGCCAAAGTGGCTGCGCACGGTGTTGCACCGCACGAAATTACCACTGCGCGGGCTGCACCGGACGAAATTACCACTACGTAGGCTATGCCAGGCTGTGCCACCCTGCGCTGCGCCAAGCCCCATATGTTTCGGTCTTCCTACTGGTATGACGCAGTGGTCTTTCAGTGCATGTGAAATGTAAAGTAGCGATTGAGGCCTGTGTTCACCGGCTGAATTCATCATTCAACAGTTCAGTGTTTTTTCTATGTCCATAGAACCAGCAAACAAACATGATGACATTAATATATGGAAAAATTGAGAGAATAAAAAGATGGTTTATAGTGAGAAAATTCTCACCTTACCAGCATATTCATAAGAACAGAATGTCTGACACTGGCCAATGCATCTCTGTTAATGGGCCTGATGGTTTGCTGATTTTCCGTGAATTATTGTGATTTTGAATAAATTGTTGGAAATGAGTGCTCGACCGAATTTCAACCCTCAAAGTCTCTAGGATGTAATGGATTTGATTTGGGCAGCCTGCCACTGATGCGCTAAATAGAATCATATTTTTATAAGACCATTTAGGGGACCTCTGGCAGTTGTGGGGCCGTAAGAATTCACCTGCAATACATTGAATTTTGGATCAGGCAGTCCCTGCGCTGGAGCAGATTCAGTACATGACCATGAAATGTTCTCATTGATAAGTAGTTGCATGACACATTTCTTCTACCATCATATCTATTTTTAATGTCGAGGTCATCCAGGCTTGTAGTTTTTACTCGGGAGCTGGAGAAAATCCAGGGAAATATTGGTTCCACTTCATACGGTTTCTACCTGGGATTTACTGTGCTGCCACTTTATGGAGAGAGCTTATACGACGCTATATATCTCTTTTCTATATGAACTCGTATTAGAAGAGGAAATTGCCCCATTAATGTGGATACATAATGTTGTCTCTGCGGTGCTTTATTTGCATCGTAGTGTTTATCTAGCTTTGAGTTATAATACACCAGGTATCCAAAGCCAAAGGACTCAAGGTTGTTTATCTCTGTATAATCACGGCTTTCTTCTTCACTGTACTTGCAATAACTAGGAAAGCTTGCGATTTATTTTTCTAATAAAATGTGGAAGATGAACACAAGAAATCGATACACATAGCTTATCGATTCTCTTCGCAGCTGTCAGTAATGTCAAAATGAATGTTGGGACTCAGGAATGTGATAGATAGTTGTGTTGGGAAGTATCTAGGTCCCCTCTCTCAAAGATGTGCTTTTCAATTGCTTTGTACTGGAGTAATGTGGACACAACAGAATGATAATGAAAAAACAAATGTTTATGTTTATGTTAAACCTTGGTGGTAAGACATTTACTTATCAAAAAAATAAAAGAACAAAGCCAATCACATGGAATTACGAGGGTGATTTCTCGCAATAAGGCACTGTGGCATAGGAGTAATACTGTTCTGATTCCAACAGGTTTCCAAAAAGAATTCCTAAAACATATATCAGTATTTTAATCTTTACAGGGGACATATTGAGGGTTTGGAGCACAGTGGTGATATATTCAAATTTAGTGATTTTGAGATTTTTACCTCCTGTCACACATTTCTATCAATGAATTCTTGGAGCACAATAGTTATATGTCCATGCGCCTCAGTTTTAAACAGAATTCACATTTTCATTTTATGGTATGTCCAACAAAATGTGCTTATATGAATGAAACATTGATATTTTGATGAATAAACATGAATAGTATTACAGAATCATCTGTCTTCCATTGCAAACAAACTTAACTTCAATCTTTCACCTTTGTGTCATGTCACATCAAGTGCTGGAATTGTTGGAGCACGGAGGAGACGTGTCCATTTTGGCAATTTTGGCCATGATGTCGCAGTACCTCACTAATGAAAACTTACGTGTTCAGTATACTTCTGAACCATGCAGTAAAAGAGTGACTGACATAAAAATGTACCTGATTTTATTGAACATTTGCGAACCTAAAATCAATTTTTCTCAAAACCTCTAAAATGGACATACAACCATTGCCCTCCAAACCCTCGATATGATGAAAAATTTGTATTAGTCCACTTACATTTTGGTACCTGGGGTGCTACCAACTTACAAACTGAAATAAGACAACCCAGTCAGTTTTTTGCTGTTTTTCTCACAAAACATTCAACATGCCATTCAGATATGGCTCGCCTTCTAACGTCACATGCAGACTCGTAAGAATTATTCCGTCCTCATCTGAACATCCGCACGCGGTGTATTTATTTACAGCGACAACCCAGCTTCAAAAGTGGCAAAAGTCTACAAAGGTGTGCAATCCACTTCTTTGTCTGACAGCTTTAAACTACTAACCTGGATTAGTACAACACAGGACCAGCAAAAAAATAATTTTACAGAGGACCCAATATGCTTTTCAGAAGTCAAAGAAGCAGTAGCTCCGATTTATTCGAAGCAATGGAATTGCATAAAGACGTTTCAAATGATCTTATTTCATTTAAACAATTTCAATTATAATGAAACACATGCATTGTTTCCAACCCCTGAGTAAAGTGTGGTAAGTCTGGAGTCATAATCGGTTTCAAATTACATGAAATCCACTGTAACGCACGTGAAATCGATAGACCACCACGCACAGACTCCAATTCCGTGCGAGAATCTGTTACATATGCGTTGATTGCTGATTACAGCAGGGGAAGGTAAATATGCCGGTAAAACTCACGCCGAATGTGTAAGAGTTGAGAGGTATGTGTTGTTAATGAAAAGTGACCACACCTGATAATGTTGAGAGTTTTCCGAGTTTCTGTAATGGTAATTTAAATGAATGACTGAAAACAGGTCATGACCGATCATTAGATGGGTTTGAGCTTCCCCTATCGCCAGTTGACCAGTCGCCAGTGACATGGAGCCACTGCGAGAAATTATCATAGCAACTCTGATTGGAGTAACAAAACACCCTAGGCTTCATTCAAACAATAAATCACCTCCTGTACCCCGTCACTCAAAAACCGGTTGTAATGACTGCTTGTATATAGACCCTGCACCAACACTTCAAACAATAGAACAGTCTCCCAACTATGCATTTTTGCATGCTTCATTCCAAAATATTTAGCTCATCACTCATCTCATTTCTATTCTACTCCACAGTGCGTGATATAGGGACACTTTTGCATAGCAGAAAAAAAAAATCTAAAAGCTAGCAGTATTCAGGCCCAGTTTTTTTTCCTTCACTTGATTACAACACTTGTCGCCTGAGAACGCGCCCGCTCATTAATGCTCGCCGTGGACAGGGCTTCATTTTAAGTTTCACGAATGTGTTTATTCTACCTTGCGCCTGTGCATGACTGGTGTATTTGACTGAATGTTTTGCCAGCTGGTGAAGGGATAAGCCATTATGTCTTATATGACTGGCACAGATGTATGGGTCACAAATTCCATTCAAAGGTTCCTGCTATTTTCCTGAAAAAAGTAAAACAGTGCTGTTGTTCATTGAATGTGTTTTTTTGTCCTTACATGAGTTGAAAATTTTAAGTTTACTAATTTAAACTAAACCCTCTAGTTTATGGTTATGGTTCAACCGATTTTTTTTTTTTATTTGAGTATAATCAATGAATTAATTATTTACATTGAGCCAATGTTCAAAATTAGGTGTGATTGATTACTTCATTTTTTTTAAGTTTACCCAAGGTTTTCTTTTTTCAGTGAGCTAAGAGAAGCCAATCTATGCTGTTTCTCAATAGTGTTTTCAAGCAATGTGAGGATGCAGGCGCGTCTCCAGAGCCAGGAATCACTCTAGATTCCTCTAAAACATCAGTGATGCAGGAATCAGGAGCTGATCTGGATTCCTCTAAAATATCTGATATAGCAGAGCCGAAAGAGAATCATACCCCCACCTTTCATTCCTTAATGGTGGGCAGGATGAGCGAAGCTCAAAATCATTCACCATTTCTGCAGAAAGAAATGCAATATAATCCCAAACTATAAGTGACTACAGCATCAATGAAAAGGTTTCATATGACTGAATTCGGTTGATGTTGCGGCACTTGATTGACCGAGCCAAAGCATACACACTGACAGCCTAAGGTTAGGCCCATTGTGCAGGTGAATCTGTCGACAAAAATCTTTCCAAAAATGAGAATTAGTGCAAAATGAGTGTGAATATAGAAATCTCTTTTTAATTATATCGACAGCATATAATTGGTTAAAGTACAACAAATTAACTTACAGCCGGAATCGGCCTCTGTTGTAATGGGGTTCCATTAACTTGAGGTAGGTGCAGTGTGCAGGAACAAAGGCTGGCCAGATGTGTGCAGTCAGCTATAACAACTGTAAATGACTAATACAGCTTGGCAAAATTGTTGGTGCTAAATTTGGTCCATTGAGTCAGCCAAGTCCACCCTCTTATATGGTCAGAGCTGGGTTGACTTAGTGGATATGGACAGGAGTTATTCTCCAGCAAGCCAACAGTAGATGAAAAACATTTTGTTTACTTTCATGGATACTCCGTAAATAGTCTGCAAATAGTATACAGTGGGAACAAAATTCTATCCCATTCCACCGCATAGTTTTACACACCTTGGAGGCATAGAACTGATGCACATCACAAGCACAAATGGCATCTCAAATGAAAGAGAAAGAGAGAAAAAAATCACTGACAAGAAAGTGCTTCATCGGGATGGAAGTGCAGACTTTTTGTTTCTAGAATCGATAAGGACCCGATATGAGCTCTGTCATATTTACACCCAGGTGGGCAGTCTTCTGACCTTTTGATATTTTGCTGGCAGTGAGAAAATTGCCCTCTTCAGTCCTTCTATTTTTTGTGAAAATTTGAAGCACTGAAGAGGAAAATACCAATTAGATGTTTGTGTTGTAGCTTCCTTTACAGTGCCCTGCAGAACTACTGGCACCCTTAGCGAATATGACCAAAAGAGTTTGCGTTAAGAAGGTCTTTGCTATTCATCCTCTTGGCCTTTCCCTCAAAACATTCACAATAATCTTATCTTTTCATTGTGGTAAAATTCTGTAGGGCACTGTATATGGAATAGGAATATGTTTAATTTGTTTCAGGAGACATTGATTAGAAGTTATGGAGGAGTCATTTACCAGATGAGTGTGCCTATTCTCTGTAGCACATCCCCGCACTGTGATCACATCCTGCCTGTGTGTGAAATCCCTCTGTTCTCTCTCTCTCTCTCCCCTCAGTCTCCACCTCTCCTTCAATCCTCTTCATCTTCTCAGCCCAATTTCTCTCTAGAGTACATCCCCCTTCACTTTGCAGAAAATGTTTTGCACAGTTTGAGCATGCACAATGCTAATTAGTACTCCGCCCCACCATTCTCTTGGTTGCTGTTGCTAAAGTATATTTGGGACTGTTTGCCAAGTGCTTTGAACAAATGTATTAGAAATGCAGGGAGGTTAGCCAAGATAGCAGGCCGTGCATTTCTGATCACTCAAACCTTCTCACCAGAGTGCTAATGAGCAGGGCCATTGTGCATTCAAACCGAGTCTCCTCAATGTAGGTCATCTCCACACCAGTCAGCGAGTTCCTCTCATCCTTTCTCACCGGCTTCTCGTCTTCCCGAGAGTTCATTATCCTTGGGGCTGTCATGTCTTTTTGTGTCTCGGCTGAAAGGCAGAGTTGTATCTAGTGACTCTGACTGTGTCAGTGAATCCATGTGTGTTGCTCGTGTGAGGGGATTCACACACACGCGCACACACACACACACACACACACTTGTGTTGTCACTTGAGCAGAAAAACTGGGATTTTATCATCGCCGACAGTTTTTAAACTGTGATCCATGACAAAACTGTGCAAGTGTTTCACACATATGAGGTCACATGCAGCTTACATAGTCTTTAAATTATTTTGAAACTTTTAATTTCCTCTATTCGAAAGAACTGGGTGGGGAAAAAACCCATTTGTGCAAACATTCTCTGAAATTTGGGAGAGCCGTGGTGACTGTTGACCTGTATTGGCAGTTCAGCGCCTGCAAGTCTCGTTGCCATGGTTGCCAATAGAAGAAACCAGATTTTATTCATTCAGCCATATGAAATTCTGTGCTACCATCTGCAGAAGAGCCTCAACCTGATAATCATTGAAAAAAGTAAATGACACGTTATTGAGAAATTTGAGATTTATCAAATTTGCGATTCACTCATCCTAGTTTTTTTGGAGCGGTGGGCAGCCACAGTGCAGGGCTGGTGGCCAGAATCCAGTTCAAAAGCTAGTGTCTTGGTCGGGGGCACTGGTAGGAGTGATCCTACAGTTCAATCACGAAGACTCCTGATTTTAAGGAAAGGAGATTTATTAACAATGCAATGACAAGAAATTCAGGATTTGGCGATGACTCCGTCCTCGAGGACCCTCAAGCGAGGAGAGGCGCTGATCTGCCTGGGTAGCAGGCAGGGGTGAAGCCATCCCCCGTTGGACAGAAGGGTCACACGGATGAAGTAGATGCTGAAGAGGAAGAGTCGAGAAGTTGGTGGTGGTGGGGAGGCGGTGGGAGATGCGGAATCTGTGCAACAGCAGACAGGAACATGTCAGAAGCATATATAGAGAAGACCGAAGGCGCTGATTGGGTAAGTGTAATTGCATGAGAATCCTACGTCTCGTGATTGAACTTTCGTTTACACTTCCATTGCATGATATTCAAGGTGGAGGAAACCGTAGTACCTCAAGAGGACCCCCTCAAACATGAGGAGAACATGTTAAGTCCACATGGGGGCCCTGCCCGGCTGAAACTCAACACCGGAACTCCCTCATTGCAAAATAAAAGTGCTAACCACTGTGCAGCAAAAGTTTGTTACAAACCATAAACCATAAACATAACCAAAAGCGTTTTTAAAAGGAGATTTTATGTATTGTTTGAATTTAGAAGTGAAACCTCTATTTTGGCCATTCACAGTCTACAACATTTATTCTGACATCTGAAATCAACATCGCACCACACACTGTGATGATTTCATTGTATTTACAAACTGCAACTTGGTAATGCATATCGGTAATCCGGACCTCTTTTAACTAAAAGAAAAAATCAACAGATGGACTGACATGCCCTACACTTTTGCTAACATGAGAGCCTTAAGCATATATACAGTATGTTTATGCTATCAAGTACCATGACGTTGGGGAGTATGGATGCGAAAAGGATGAAAATATGTTATCTACTGGATAAATGCCTGATAGAAATAGGATAAAGATGCGACTTTAGACAATGAGACAAATGGAGCAAATTCATGTGTCCACGTGTGTGAAAAAAATTGGATGTAGGAGGAGAAAAAATGAGGGAAAGAGAGAAGTATAAGCATTTTTCATTACATTGGACGGCTGAAGGCCGCCGATGATGACTCATAAACGCGTCAAGGCCACAGTACCCAGCAAAATCAATCAGAACAGAGCAGAGAATGTAGCTGTCCTCGGCTGTGCGAACATATCCAGCTTCCTGATTCCCGCTGTCACCCATACACTTTACACAGGCACCAGGCATGCAGTAGCGGTCAGAAACGCAACAAAAATAAGCAATTTTTTACTTACTTGATGCCAAAGTGCTTGATGAATACTCCTGAGTTGAAAGACCAAATGAAAAAACAATTTTCAGGGGAGACTTTACTTCAAATCTAGAAACTGCGCAAGTTAGGTTATAAACTTTCAAAGTGATATTGCCCTCACTCTTGTACTGCATACATATATGATGGTTTTCTTGAGCAGCTTGCAGTCTTGCCCCCTATGTTGATGCCATTTCCCTAACCAAGGCTGCAGCGTTTTAATGAGAGCCACATGGGGTCTCTAACATGTTGCTTCAACAGCTGACAGTCACTGGTGATTGGTACGTACATGAGGACATTGTGGTCACTACAAAGCAGCACACATTCCCAAGCGCATTTCACTTAGAGAAGAGCGCACAGAGGTATTGCTCTAATAAAATGATCCTGACTGTTTATTTAATGGAATGTGAGTAACAGAACTCAGGAAAAAAAAAAAACCTCAGCAATGTCTCTATACTAACAGTGACACTTGGGAGCTGCCGTATTGCGGCTATGTTTGTGCTGTTATCTACATTGTAAATCAAGCCACATGGATGCAGACAATGTTCCTCTGGCTGGCACTGCCTGCAATAATAAAATTAAATGTACTTGTGATGACATTAGGCAAACATGTCCCATGTTTCAGGCTGGACACTTCCAGTGGATTTAACCATTTACTACAGAACAACATACCTTTGTGTTTGACAGTGCTCTGGAACAATCTGAGAAAGCATGACACAGAAAGTGTCAAGAGCCTGAGATACAGGCTTTTAAATAAAGAACACTTTGGGCGCTAATTTCTGGGTGCAACGCAGGTGGCGTAGTGTGGCGCAGCCCACGCAGTGGTAATTTCATCCGGCGCAGCCCGCGTTGTGGTAATTTCGTGAGGTGCAACACCGAGCGCAGCCTTTGGTAGACGAACGTGCGCTGAGATGGGTGTGGCGGCGTATTAGGGGGAGGTGTCTCATTCATCAAGACGCAGTGACAATTTCATAGAAAAAGTCTCTGATGAAGTTGGTCAAACTGGTCAATTCCAACCTGGTTTACTTTCTGTGCAGTGGTAATTTAGCTGACTGGCGCACAGTGCGCACACGTCACCCAAACCTCACAGGCAGGTTTCCAGAATGTCAGGCACATTTCAATGCAATAGATAATTACAGCAAACACTATTTCATGTAACTATCTGAATCATGACATTAATTATAGTATCTATATCGATTGTCCTGTTGTCAGATTAAAGGCGTAATGGAAACTCGACTTGGCTAATAAACGCAGCTGAATCTGTGATGCAAACTAACGACTTCACATCTTTCTCAGCCAACCACATATATAATGCTTGCGTTCTATGCTCGGTAAAGCCGCTTGCGTAGTGGACGCGAAACAAATGTTTGGAATAACTGATTAGAGTTAAAGTCAATGCAAAGACGCGAATACACGCGTCTGTTTATTCTTCTGTTTTCTTTCGCTGAAGATAGACTGCAGTCTTTATTCGGTGTCTTTTGAAAATTAGTCTGATGGATCGAACAGATTCACGCATTATTTCCACACCAGAGATAAAATTAGCTTAAAATAAATAAATGAAATAGTGCTTGTAATCAGTGACTAATTCAATTCCATGATCATTTACATTGTGAATAGAGCCCAATATGAACAAATGCTGCTTACAATGAACAGTTCAATTTATGCAGGAGGAGGCTGGGGAGGAAGTGGAGATGAGATGAACATTTTTAGTACGTTAGAGTAAGAGCAGTACAGATGGCCTTGAGGAGGAGAGATAAATGAAACCTGCCTTACTTATAAAAGCTCGCCAATTAGGTGGGAGATGCTGAAGTCAAGAATGACTGCACAGAAAAGGGCTTGTGACTAGGGCAGAATGACATGCTGTTGTTTGACTCAAGCATGGCTTAGAGAGTCCCGCAGAACTCAACCCCAAACTTGCAATCCAGAAGGGAGCAGACAAGCGTAGTCATCTGTTAATAAAATCTGAGAATGAATGGATTACAATAGAATTATAGGTAGCAACTGGCATGCTGCATTTCCTTCGAATATGTGCAAGCGAGTATGACTTTCTCTGCTGAAAGCAGTGGCATCAGCAGGAATGCTGAATGCTGATAGAGAAACATTTTGCGAGACATTAATAGAGACACTTAACACAAAGGAAATGCTATGTGGGGTATGAAACTGTGTATGCCAACCAGGGCTGCCTTATTGCACAGGCTTACCGGGGCTGAAGCCCCAGGGCCCGATGCGTGAAAGGGCCTATCACGAGGATCGGGATTATCAACAATCATCGACAGAAATGCAAAATAATGCTTATAGAGTGCTCTGATAGTTGTTTATGTTGGGCCTGCCCAGGAACGGGACGAGGTGCATTAATATTTTGCATAAATAAAAGACACTGTGATTGGTGAAAGGACGACATGTGTGCCTATTGTTATTGTCAAATCATTGAATTTGAACTATACAAATACAGCTGTTACTTTCCTCCTGGTGAGGAAATTTAGGACAAAAGACACTAAAACGTAGAAAGAAATGTGACAGTGGGGCTCAAAAATTCACAAATCAATTTGGGAAATTGCTGCGGGATCCCAGCTATTAAGAAAAGAAAATCACCAAGCTGACTGGATATTTTGAAACTACGAGCTTCAGTGAGACAGAAAACCCTCCAGCATTAGCGGCTATCTGGGTGATGCAAACTATTTACCACCGGCAAGGTTTTTGAGCACACTGGCAGCTGAAGACGGTAACAAACTGCATGCAGCTGGTGCTGACACAGGATAAATAGCAAGCTATGCGTTTGATGGGTAGGTAGGTAGCTTAGTACAATGACGATATTAGAAAATGTAGGCTCTAGTTTCAGTTAAGCCTGTTCCAGTCCACTGTAACTGAAGAGTTTCACCGCAAACAGCAAAGTTTGTGATTTAGTGATTTTCATCTGCTTTTGCTGTTCAGTAGTATCATTCAAATTTTGATTGTATAAATGGTGCAAACAATTATTGTTCGATAAATAATCATTTCTGAAATTGGAAATATGCTAGTTATTTTTACACGGCCTTCCCTTGGCGAGTTGCATCGTAATGGAATTTGCTGTCAGATGGAGTAATCCGATGCAATACTAAATTTGATCCGCTACAGTTTAACGGTAGCATGGCAGAAAACTATTTTTCGTGTATGTACAAAAGACTGCTCGCTAGTTTTGTGGTATCACTGCACAGAAGTTTGTCATTTAGTTCTGAACAGAATTATAAGATGGGCAGCAAAGCCCCTAGAAATGTTCTGATGCTTCGTCATTTTTCTGCAAAAAGATTGGAAGCTAAAGACCTTCATAGAGCATCTTGAGAGCTTGTACCGTGAAATTGATGCTTATTATGCATGCTTATTTCTCACATCTTTTCATGATCCCGTTTTTCTATGAACGTGTGCGATAAATGCTTTACAGTGCATTCTCAGTTCGTTTGTTCATCTTTTCATGATCGCGAGTGCACAAAAAAAATCAAGGCAACTCTTAGCGTTCAATTTCATCCGCTGATCATGCTTTCTTAATGAAGTCCTGCAATATGCATGTCAATGTAGGTTTCAATTTAATTATTTTGATATTATTTATTTGGCGGGGGTTGGGCGGATGAGATATTCATGTTCAGTTAAGTTACGATGAACTTGCGTAACAAGGGAATTTGGTGCTTCTGCAACTCTGAGAAGGAAGACAATACGTTTTTTTTTTTTTTATTTTGTCTGATTGTCTGAATTTTAGAAGGTGAATGCTTGATTTTTATTTATTTTTTACTAATATTTAAGGAGTAATATGGTTGTTCACAAATTTATTTGCCATTAGGAAATAAAAAAATATACTTAATGATCAGCGTGAAAACACAATGTCCAAGCATGCTTAACACGGAGATATTGCGGGTTGCTAAGGGCTGAATTCGGAACGTCAACCGGCTTGTCAAAAATTATCTTCTCGCAACGGTGGTTCAAAAAAGTCCAAAGTGGCGTTTTTTGAGTTTTGCGATAGTTGTCAGTAGATAAAATGATGCCAGCAAGCTGTATGTGTTGTGTATGAGTTTTGGAAATTTATGCTCCCTTTTATTGTGACCGTTCAGAATTATTTGACAGGGCCCTTATTCCCAGCTGTTGTAGAGTGTGTGTTTGCTTGCCTCTATGAGTGCACAATTGTGTGAGCTATGTGTCAGAGAGATGTATATTGTCCTACTGATAGCAGGTTTTCAGTCTTTTTGGTGGCGCAATTTCTGTATAATTTTATTGAATATGTGTAGGCCTTTCTATGATAAAAGTATTTTGTGCTATAATAGTCATGAATTGAAACTGCAGTTACAAGATATTGTCGATGCATTATTGCATAGAAAGTAAGCAGGGCTGATGTTGCGCAGATGAGACTGGTTAGTAGTGTAATTGTGATGGTACTTGGCGCGGCGATGATGCGGGCGGGGAGGGGGCCTTGAAAAAATGGTTGCCCCAGGGCCCATGGTTCTTTAATAAAACCCTGGGGCCAGCAAGCATGTTGCATTTCTTTTCAATTCATGCAAGCTGGTATGAACTTCTCCTCTGGGTACAGAGAGATCGGCAAGCATGCCTGAGCTAAAGCTGAAGCTCAATCCTAAGTGTATTAATGCTGAGATTATATGGATTTGTAGTGGATTTCAATTAAAATAGTTGTACTTTATTGGACAAAAGTGTGACTCACATATGAAAAATTGAGCAAAATGAGCAGCCCAGATGTGTGCAGGAAACAGTAACAAGGAAACTGCAGCATTAACAATCACATATTTTAAATTTTTTATTTATACCTTATTTAACCAGGGAAGTCCCGTTGAGATTGAAATCTCTTTTTCAAGGGAGCCCTGGGGGTTGAGGTGGGGAGGGAGAGGGTAATTTGCACAGCCAATTGGATCAGGGGATGATTAGGTGGCAGGTCGAAAGAACCAGGTTGGGACTTTATCCATGACGCCAGGGAACCCCCTTGAAGAGTGTCATAGGATCTTTAATGACCACAGTGAGTCAGGATCTCGGTTTTAACGTCTCATCCGAAAGACGGCGCCTCCTTCAGTACAGTGGTCCTGTCACTGCACTGGGGATTATTCCGCCAGAGGGAAGATCGCCACCTACTGGCCACCAACGCCTCTTCCACCCTATTCTCTGCAAGTCCAGCTGACTGGTTAACCTTTTTCAGTGAAACACATTCAAAATTAACCTTCACAGTGGAACACATTGTTGAAACTTATTGTAGATCCATTACATTGCACGAACAGAGCCTCATTCAAACAAAACATTGTAGAATGTTTTGCATAATACTGTCCATCCTCATTTGTTATTGAGGAACCTTCAGATACAGCATAAAACTGGTGAAATTGGGTCATGTGGCCACACAATCGTCTCTTTGCAGTCCTCCATGTCAGCTAATTAAGCTGATGTTTCTGTGACATGCAAAGGCGCATCCAAAAGTAATATGCATCAGTCAACATCGCTCTTCATATGAGAGATTTTTGTCAAAAATAATGATGTAAAAAAAGACAAAGTTGCTATTCATAATATATATATATATATATATATATATATATATATATATGTATTTTTTTTTCATATTGCATCCTTTAGTCTTACGATTAGAAATATAAAGGGTATAGAAGAGATGCAGCACATTCCCATGTTGAACTTGTTCAGCAAAATGGGGCAGTGAGCTGAGGTTAAAATCAAGAGATGTGTTGGTTTTAATGAATGCGTCAGTTTAATTTACTCTCTGGGGTGCAAAATGAAGAATGCCTTCATGAAACTGTGAGCTCATGTATTCAGAGGAAGCATTGCTGCTTAGTGCCATAAATGATTAATTGGAGAAAACATCCTTGTTTGTGCTTGTGAGCGCAGACAGATCTTTTAAAAGTACACGGCCTGCATAATTAATGAAAATGCTGATCATGTTTACTGTAAGTGATACAACGAGGAAGCTCTGTGTACCCAATTTTGAGCAAACAATACCAAGCAGGAGTCTGCAGCAAGGCGTCTTTCTAATCTGAGTAAGGTGAATAAAGGGAACATAAATCATTGATATACGGTTTGAAAATGTCTTTCTGGATGGGAAATTACAAATCTCTTGTTGTGTTTAAAAGCCAGGATAAACAAATTCTTATAAGTAGACACACAATTTGAAATGCAAAAGTAATGTGCGTTGTTGGTCCAGGTGAATTTCAGATCAAGTTTAAGCACATTATCTAAACGCATGAAAGGAAATTCTTTGAAAAAAAAACTTTCCAAAGTTGTGGTTGCTGAATTGCTTTTTTGTAGGAGAAAACAGAAAATGAATTGCATACAAGTGATAACACCTTGATATGGGTGGCACAGTAGGCAACAAAAATGATATTAAGAGCTGTACTTAATACAGTCAAATATTCTTATTATACTGTAGTCAATTAAATGGAAATTTTATACCAACAGAACATTTTTCGAAAAAGATTTTGCTCAATATGATTTCAGTATTTTGAAACAGTCTCCCAATTTAATGAATATTACTAAAGAAAAAAAAAATAATTCATGTTAATGCCTGAAAAATGATCAATGCCTCCTATTGTGCATCCTGGAACATATTAATTAGAATTAACTTATTATTATACTGGTAAGGGCTTTTCTATTTGACATGCTCAGTCCCATTTCCCCAGATATCAGGATTGCTGAAATAACTTCAGCAGTGCAGGGGTTAAATTTATGTTCAATGGCCACTTGGGCTGGGAGATATGAACAAAACCATATACCATAATAAGTTTGACTGAATACCTCAATATCAATATTGTGGCAATACTGCACGGATAACGACTGGCAGTGTCACAAAATATTTGCGCAGTGAGATTGTTGATAAACATTTTTCTCGAAATGCAATGTGGCTTCCTAGTTTACTGAAGCAGAATGATCGCACTGTGACCGGAAAAGACCTGTATTGTGATATTTCTTCACTGCAGTTGTTGTTTTGATAAAAAAAAAAAAAAAAGCTCATGATTGTGCACCTCCAGCCTCCACTTTCACTTTCATTCCTGCTGTGAGTTCCTTTTCTGCATATTCTGGTTCAAATAAATTAGATTGAGCAAGGAACTGTTGTTCTCCTTCTATATTGGAACCATTGGAGATTTTCATCGCTGAGTCTGTGATGGGTGGTGAGATGCCAAACGCAGTGGCCAGAAATAAAGGAGGACACGCAGAAGGGAGAGAGAGAGAAACAAACAAAACTGGAGAGCGAGAAGCGCGCTTCCAACGGACTAAGATGTAGTCCGAGGCAAGGAAGCAAGGCGAGCTCGACAGGACGAACAGAAAGAGGAACACAGAGAAAGATTCCTTTATTGATTAGAACTCTTCCTCAGATATGCAGCTAAACCCTAACAGCTCTCTTACTAGTGACCTTACCGGCTAAAGTGCAAAACATAGCACTGACACTCTAGCAAGGGAATTGGGGCGGAACTAGGGCTTATATAGAATCCGGGCGACCCCCCCAATTAATGCCAGCTGGCACAGGAATTCGATTGAGAGCAAAATGATGTCGTCCGGGACTTGAGCAGCAAAGAAAGCTCTCAAATCCACCAAACCATGACAGAGTCTGATACGTGGTTAGTGATAGCTCAATCAGGAGATACTTATTTACACTTTGAATGCTGAATTGACCAACCGTAAGTGGCATAGAGTCCATTCAACGCTGATAAACAATTGCAGGAAGATTCCCATGATTGGGCAGGACCTTAACCCCTCTCTGTCATCGCTTGGATGTCCAATGGAGAGTTCATTCTGATGGTGGTGGGGAAGGTGGTGGTCAAACAAGCATATCGATGCGATTCAGGAACAGCTTATTGGGGTTTACAAAAGACCGGACAGATTAATGAATGGATTCTGCAGAAGGGTCTTAGGTGTAGTTTGACGGAAGGAGCGGTGAACGAGAGTCAGATTGAACTTACACTACATGCCATAAGTCACTTGAGGAGAGCTCCTTCTGTGTCTGATGTATGGCCTACCTGTGGCAGTGTTCTGGAGAGGTCGCTAGTTCTTCTAAAGCAAAGTGTGAAGATTTGTAGTCAGTAGTGGTGTAAAACAGGTCTTTTACAGCCGCAGTGCAATCAGGAGACTTGGATTATACTGCGGGAGCTGTATGGAGTAATTTGATGGTACTTTTTGAGTTTTTTTTTTTTTTTTTACTCTATCTGGCAAATCCCTGATGTCTTCAGTTGTTCCAGCATGAGCTGCTTTGCAGTTGTGCTAGAATCCTCCCAGTTGTGCAGGGACATATATTTCATTAAATTAAGAGGGAGAACATAAAAAATAAATGCAAAACCTCTCGGAGAACTGAAAAGGGACAGCACTAAACAAAGACAGGGAACAGACTATGGCTACCTGTCTGTGAAGGGTGAAACAAGGCTTTAAATAACAAAGGGAAACTTATTTAACTAAATGGAAATAAGTGAAAATCATTAACTGAGAACAGAGTATAACTGAATAATTGACTTAGAGTAGGTAGCCAGGCATAGGAATGCCAAAGGGGAGGGGTATTACTCTCACCGATGACTCAACTGGCATGGCAGTGAGTAGATAATAACAGAATTTTTGTTTTTCGGTGCACTGTGCCTTTAAGCAGATAATTTAATTAATACGTACAGGGCAGCAGGTGTTCTGTCCCAGGGCCTTCACCATTAGTTCAGGAAAATGTCTGAACCTTGCCCTGCCGAAATTCAGAATTGCCTTTTATTATCAGGCTTCGAAACACTTCAAAGTTTTTGATGGGAGAAAAGCCAAAATGAGGAGTTCAGTTTACTGTCTGTGATTGGACTGTTTGATTTTCAATTTTCAATTTCCTGACAGGCTCTTCCACCCTGTTTAAATAAGCAGTTCAAATGCAGCTGCGGGTTTAAAAATAGACATTATCCCTCACACCTGACCCGCACCTGTTTCTGGCTCCGCCACAGCTAAATCCCGGCAGCTTACGTTTTTTTTTTTTTTTTCTTTTTTTGTCGCATGCACCAAAGCTGATGGCCACCTGTGTTTGCGGAATCCCTCCATCGCTCACGGCTATTTTTCTGCCTGCTTCAACTGATAGCTTCCCCTTACCACATTCATAATTAAATTTCCAGGACTGTACAGTTGGGAAATAAATTGCCCTTTTCCATTAAATAAAATGAAAACAGCCTGAATAAAAACAGGAGTGTCTTGCAGTTGATTGAAAATTCTGTGGCGTGCAATACTGACCATTGGGCAGGTGCAGCTCACTGCGTACTGTAAAGCTGGAATCGGATGAGGAAGAAGCATTCTGGATGAGATCTTAGCCTCATCCTCCCTGACTTTAATCGGACTCTCGAGTAGAGGACTTTATCTTGCATCATAAACCCTGCTGCCCTGCTCTGTAATGCTTTCATTGCAACTCAGATGACCACTTTCAAGCAAAAAACACACCCATTTTCTGAATTAAGCTTAGAGGCAAGAGCTGAATCCAAATCCAAATTTCATTTGTATCTGTTTTTCAGCTAGAACTAAAATGGTTTAGGTACTCATCAGCAGTCACACACAGGGTTCAGAGTATCATGGAAACTGAGGTAGCCTAATTCTTTTTTTTTTCTTTTTTTTGAATGCAGTTCAATTTTTTTTTTTAAAACAGACTTGGCCTTCATCCCTTTCCTTCTGCCGTCTACCTGACTCTCTGACACATTTGTACTGGGATGGACTGGACAGGCTCATGTATCTGGGTAATGATACCAGCTCTCAGCTTTGTCCAATTAGACCTGTCAAGCCAGCAACTGTCAACCCTCAGTGACATACCGGAGCATCTCTTCACTCTGCGGTGTCATGGCCTCACAGACTGGACATTGCAGAGAGTAAATAATGATGATCTAAATGTGGGCTCTTCTACCTTACTCTCGTTAGGAGTTATGAGCATGATGAATGGAATAAGTCTTTTGAATGAAAGTAGTAAACTGCAGTCAGGGTAGCTCTCTTAGCGTGGTGTCAAAAAGCAGGTAAAAGCATAAATTATTTCAGGATGAACACAGTAATACTCATTTGGGGGAGAGGTATCACAAGTTGACAGCTACAATCATACATATTTCTAACAAATACCTGTCATGTTGAAGACACTGAAGAAAAAACTAATTCTGAGCAGGTTGTTAATGGGGACAGGATGGTTTTCAAGAGTGGCGAGTTACTTTACATGTGTTAGGTTTGGCAGGCAGCAATGTGTGTAGGATGATTACCTGGTCAGTGCTGGTTTTTAACAGCCTGGGGGTGGACCATTAATTTATAAGATTGAATACACAAAAGAAAAGTTGAAATTAAAGATAAAAAGATCAAGAATTTGTACCGTTAATATTGAGATGTTTTGCAGTTTGCACAGGGTGCATGAATTTAGTTGTTGATCCCAACTGACAAAGCATTTCTTCATGATAAAGTCCATTTCCAACCTAGCATAAGGCACAATGGCTCTTCTAAACGAATGTCAATTGTGCAGCCATTAATAGATTACAGTAATTTCTCATTTTTAATTCTCTGATTTTCACATAGAGAACATATGGGCAAATGGAAAGCCTTTCCTAAAGATATGCATCGTCAACCAACCAAAAATTTCTGCTTGAAACAAATTGGTCTCCCAAGTGAAAACAGCGGTAACTGTAGCCCTTGGGAAGTAGAGGTGCCCCTAGGTAATTTGACTCTTGTGGAAGTGAATTGAGCGGGTAGATTTTAGCACTGTATCCTTAGTTGACCGCTGCTCAGCTCTGTCATCATACATATGCAAAATAGCTTGCCAGGCCTTCGACTGTCCGACTCTCCCTCCCGCAATCTTTCCCCTCATGGCCACCTGTTCATTTTACCACCTGTCAATTAACCCTCACCCATCCCAGTCATTTCATTTAGACCATGTTGAGAAGGCCGCAGGCAAAGTTTGTTCGCTGCAATATAAAAATCTCACCTCATCCATTACGGAAGTCGAGGGCAATAAAAAATAAGTAAAAAACTGACAAGTGGTGTGGGTTAGCAGAGGTCCAGGACAATAAAAAAGTGTTGAGGGATGACAGTGTTTGGAATGTCAATCTTCTCTCCTTCCCTTTCCAGCAGGAGGGGGTGATGGGGTCACCTTTATACATCTTTTTAATCCTTCTGTCCACCCTTCAAAGTTGATGTGAGACTCGGGATCATTATGGCTGCTCCGAGTCAAAACACCAGATTCATCAATGTTGGCATTTTGCCTAAATTAAGCACAGGAGTCCCTGGGCAGTCAGTCATAGCAAAGTTCAAACCAATTAGGGATGCACTTAGCAAAAGGACGGACAGAATTGTATGTTTTATGGTGTATGAAAAGCCATTATACATTGCCATTATACATTGCAGGGCTCTCAAAAATACTTCAGTGTCAAAACTGTTGCCACCTACCAGTAAGTGCTTTCCCATCTGAAGTTAGCTAATGGGGTCAGAGGATCCACAATCACTCGGACGTCCGAATTCTGGAAGGAGCAAGGAACCTTCCCTATGTGACAGTTAATGGGTCCTGCTACTAGACCCTGGCTCTTTGGCGATGTGGTCAGCACCTGTAACTCTTACCAGGGAGTCTGGGTTTCAATGCCCCACCCCTGCCCTCCTTCGGCCCGGCTCATTCTGTTGTAATCGGCAGGATTTCAGGATTTAGGGAATCCCAATGGATGGCAGCATGCGTTAAGCATGGAGCGAGAGCACACGCTTGTGAAAGGGGGGAGAGATGTGACAGTTGATGGGTCCTGTGACAGTTGATGGGTCCTGAAATACCTCTTAATAAGTACGCACCCTGGCTACCGTGCCAAAGAGCCTGGCTCTATGGCAATGTGATCAGCGCGTGTGACTCTTACTCGGGAGTCTGGGGTTCAATCCCCCTATCCCCCGGGTCCTCCTATGGCCTGCCGCACTTAACAAGATGTCTATCAGGCATACAATTGAGCTGCCTCGTGCATGGCCTCGTAATCATGACACACAGAGTCCTGGTGATGCAATATCTACAGTCTCCTTGATAATTTACAATTGTCAACATAAATAATAGATTGACACACAAAACAGCAGACTGAGACTCATGCCCCCCACTGGTAGCCCGAGTAATTACAGGCATGAGCCTGATATAGTTTGCCAGGCAGCCATGACAAGGAGTGTCCAAGTTGTCCATTTTCATGAAGAAAGCGAGGCAAGTGGCATGTCTTCGTTGTTTCCTTCCAGCAAGGAAACATTAAACCAACATCAGAAGAAAAGCCATAGATTATTTACCACAATCTTAGTGATAAATAGTGATTGAATATACCATTTATCATTGTTTTTTGTTTGGCTAGTTAGGTCATTATTATTAACCTTTAGCCTCATAATGGATCGAAGGAACTTAAAATGCAATGTCTGTGCACCTGTTGATGTAAATAAATCAATATAACAGCCCTATACTGATTTCCTTTCCTATGATGAGTTGATTGCTTTGTTTACCTGAACTAAATCTGCTCTGGTGCTCTATGAAATTTGATGATTGGCTAGAAAATGATCTTGCCTCAGATATCGGCCTATCATCAGGGACTACCATGACAGGATACTCCCAAGGTGGCAGGTGTTTAATGTGGAATGATAAGCTATTTTTGTTTATATGAGTAGTAAGCCTTGTGATGCAATAGGAGATTAACTGAGTGGCTGCAAGTTGCAATCAATACACGGGAAGTGATAAGAGTTCTTAAGTGTGGTGTTCTGGAGACAGTTTCTGCACTACTGCTGAATTCTTGATAGTTTTGGTTGCGGAGGGATATCCTTTTAATATTAATTCTATGAATAAAGTTTAAATCTTGTCTGGGAAGTGTGAATCTAGTCCGCTGAGTGTGTGCATGCAAGCCTGCTGTGTGTCAGTCTGACAGATACTTACCATGTCAAAGGTGGTGACAGCATATCGCTATAGCAGCCAGCAGCTCGGCAAGCTAGCCTATGCAGCCCTTAGAAAACAAATACAGTCTGATTTCTTTTGCGTCATTCATTGAAATCTTTGAGATATGGCCTCATTGTGTCCAAAAATAGCTTTGCTCCACTGACCAGGTCTAGTGTGGTATTTGTGAGTATTGCCTCCCTCCAGAAAGGGCTATCTGTAATGCAACTGAATATATAGGCTGTTGGTAGCATTTTTGGAAACAACTATATGTTCGTACATGGAGGACAACTACCTAACCTTCCTAATATAGTTGATTGAATTCAGAGAAAGTTTATATTTTGTTTCTAATTAATTATTCACATCATTTCTAGCCATACTGTCTCATACTGCAGCCTTCCTGCAAATTTTCCCATTATAAATGTATTTTGAAAGCATTCAGAATAAGTACTATCTTAAAATAAATTACACTGCTGAAAATTAATTGGCCACAGGTATAACAATGGAGTTTCAGTCCAGGGTGTCTCTCTGGGGGATGTAAGACTAGTCTGCAATCTCCTGCTTCACCCCCAGAGATTAACCCATCAATGCCCAAATTTCTTTTCTTTTTGTATGAAACTCTGTCTCAGTAAGAAATGACTCACTGTCCTTTTAGAGTTTTGCACAGTGCTGTTTTAGATTCAAGAAATTCATGCAAATGGCGCCCCCCACCACTGCTGTAAAGGGAGATCTACTCTCACAAGCACATTTCCTGGACGTTGTTTACTTCCCTTGATTAACCTACAGCAGCTTAGTCACAGTAACACATTCACTTGGGTTACAGAGGTTTATATGTGCCTCTTCCAGTGGTCGTCAATGGTCGTCAAGTCACGGATCAACAGATTAATAGATGATGGTATTGTAATAAAATAATGCAAATAATCATAATTGAAATTTATGGTCATCGGAAGGTTTTGATCCATTTGCAAAACAGTCAGCATGCACTGGCTCAAAAAGAGCCCAGAGCAATCAGAATCAGGTTCAATCATCCATGCAGTAATTACGATGCATTATGGCATTAATTTCATGAGTTTACTGGGCAATATTGAGGAAACTGGAATATTTAATGACTGAAATGCAGCGTTGAAAGAGCTCAGCCACTGCAGGCCTGCATCTCTGCCTCACCGTTTTCAGTTGGTTCATAAACGGAAATGAGTGTGTTGGTAAATGTGTCACTCACCCCCCCAATTCAGATTTACATTTTGTCCCCATTACACCCCATAAGAACTGCACCTCATTGGCTGTTGCCAATGGCTGATGGCTCATAAAATCTTTCTTTATGGTTCATAAAACTGTTTTGCTGGTTTTAGGCTGCCTGTGCATTTCCTTAGCATTGTAATAAAAAAATAAAACCTTGGCTGTCAGCACATTTTAAACGGCCTTGATTGAGGAAAGCAGTGATGTCTCCGAGTGGATCCACTCCAGAGGGCTCTGAACAGGTGGATGCTCCACAAACTGAGGCATCTCTGGAGAGACTGCATTATGTGAAAATAAAAGCACGCCACATTAAACTGTGAATTTCAGATGCATTTTGGCCTTCACCGAAAACTGCCAGGTGACCCTTCTGCCCCCCGCTGAATGCGCCACATTCCCTCTCCCACCTCCTCACGCCCCGACCTGAGCCACCCCATAGACAGCATCGGTTAAAGAGCGTCATCTGACCCTCCTACAGCTTTTTTTATGAGCAAACAGCAGGAGTTTCCTGTAGGCGCTACAAGTTCTGACTCAGTCAATATGTCCCATAATTCCCATTTGGAACAGTCCGGTGCAAGAGTACCACTCATTAACCCCTTATATAGCAAGTTAAAATTCATTGGATGGTGGAACCATCTTATTGGTGACACCACTCGGTCAATAAAAGGACAAAGAGCCACTCAAGAATTCTGCACTCAAACCTTAGGTCACGTGATTGTCTTTAGATGTTATAGGCCAGTGATCTCCAACCTTGTTCCTTGAGATCTACCATCTTCAAGGTTTTCGCTTCAACCAAAGACAAGCACTTCTCATTTCCCAGCTAGGGATATTGATGTGCCTCTAATTATCCAAATCAGGTCTGCAGAATTATGTATGGAGTAACAAACCACAGGATGGTAGCCCTCCAGAAGCAGGGTTGGAGACCACTGTTAAAGGGTGTCAAGTATGAGTCTTTTGAAAGTCCTTTTAAAATCCTCTCAGAGTCTCCAACTGTATGTAAGCATAAATCGATGAGAGCAATTCACAAAAACTCTGAATGGCTGCCACCAAGAACCAGGGCGAACACAAAAACTAGAATACCTCCACCATGCCATATGTCAGTATTACTGGTTACATAAGGGACAATTATTCTATTCAGGTTTGTTTTAACTTCTTCCGGATCTGTTGAATCTAGAATATGTTCCCGATCACTTCTAAAATTGAATAAACTCATCTTTGGACCACCACCCTACCAAATTTCATGTCATTCCGTTCAGAACTTTTTGAGTTATCCTGTTAAGAGTCAGACAAACTGACAAATACAGGTGAAAACATAACCTCCTTGGCAGAGGTAAATATAATGATGACAAGCGCTTCCAACTGCACCGCTTCAATTGTTAGGGTATACTGATGGTGGTGGGTTGAGTTCAGGATAAACTAGAAAAATGTCTATAACTCTAGACCTCAAAGTTTGGACTGGATATTTTTCACTATTTAGCCACTGGCAAAACGCATCAATTAAGCACAGAAAAACTGGGACGCCTCAAGTCCTTGAGAGTAGAATCATTCACCAAACCATCATTTAACTCTCCAGACACCACATAATTAGATAGTTCATCAACTTTCCTTTAACAAATCACCAACTGCAGTGTAACAAAGCCATTTCATGGCGATTGGTCGACTACCAGGTGTAAGATACTGAACACTACACAGGCGATTGGTGAAAGGCATTGGTGCTGAGCCTCCCCCTAGGAAATCAATTTGTTAAAAGCGATACAGGACATTTGGCCTACTTTCATCTGTGATCGCATTTGTTTAATATGCAGTGAACAATTTTCATAATGAAAATGCATCAATTTCTCACCATGGGAGGTGGGAACATTGCTACCTGTAGCAGATGTTTGCCGGTTGAATTTAGCAATCTCTGACATTGGTTGTGGCTGCATGGATTACTGCCATTTTTCACACTCATCGCTGTATTATACAAGCAGAGGAAAAGAGGCATTTACAGTATATAGAAACGTAGCCTGTGTCATTCCACAGATCTATTTTTTCCAGATATGTAAATCCTGACTCGAATTATTATTTTTCTCATTGATGCGTTGCGCGAGTAACAAAAGTTGTTCCTGCGCCCAGTTCACTTTTCCGTTACGTTAAGTACCTTTGTTTGCAAAATATTTGCAAAACCCCACAAAACAATGCCAAAATACGGACATTGCAGAGGGCTGAAGGTTTCACGTGTTTTTTTTGGCTGGCGTTACTTCAAGCAACTTCCTGGCTGGTTTGAGTCACAATAGAATGGATATTCTTCTCCGTTCAACAGAACAGGGCCCAAAAGCACAACGGTCACAATTAATCTGACTCCATAATACATTTAGAATACCAAATTTAGTTATATCCTCGTTAAACATCGGACTCCAAATTAGAATTAGAATTGATAGTTTGGGGACAGCACACATGAATCTCGAGACAGCTACGCCATCCGACTTGGCTGTGAAAACCAATTACTCAGACTCTTGGGAAAACATGAAGTTGATTATACCTCGAATTCCGAACAGACAACCACCGGCGCTACATTAATGTTCCCGGGTTTTAACATCATGTCCGAATCCTAGGTTCATTGGTTAGATTAGAGATTGGAAGTCAGCCATCACTGCAATAGCTTCTGTTGGCATATATATAGAGCGAACCCAGATTTATATACGGCCATGGGTTCCTTAAGGGAATTTTCACGGATAACCGACTTTTCGTCCATGGGTTTCCTTCAGGCTAAAACCCCGGAACCTGCAATACATAAACCCTTTATGTAAGTAGATCTAGAAAGGCTAGAGAGAATATATGAGTATTAAGAGTCACGGAGACCATGCAAGCTGAAAGGAATAACAATAATTTAATCACCAGGTAGGCACAAACTTAGCTCAAACAAATCAACGTTAAGCCATTTGCAAGTTACACACAATTTAGAAAGAGAGAATAAAGTCATACCTGGAAAAATGGAGACACGCACGCAGGCAGACCGGACCATGTGCGTGGGAAGAATCCAGATGCCATCCCACCCCGAACACCTAGGTAAGCTACTTACGCACAGACCCAGGCATGCGGAGAGAGCCGGCATGCGATTCTCCATGATTAAAAGACTACTCAAACCCTTCCGCACGCGGGGAGATCGAAATACGATTCTCCCCGAATGGCTAGAATCTCTTTGTTTTAAGCTAAAACCACACCTTTGATCCAGGTGGCAACGCCTGGGACGAGGGGGGGTAGGGTTGAATCTGGGTTTTGGCCTTCCACCATTGAGTAATAAAACAATCTAGCATAAAGAGGAGACTAGGGTAATTACCTGAGGGAAATCTGACCAATTTTCAGGAGTCTCCCAAAGGGATTGAACCATAATTTCAATGGAAATGAAACATATTCCATTCAACTCCTTGGATTCCTCCGAGAATAACAAGACCAAACATCGTAGGAATTTGTACTTATATGATGCAGTTGTCGTGAAAAGGCCTTAAGATGAATTATTATATAGTTTAATTGGGTCATAAATATATAAGTGATTTCTTCACAGGATATTGAACACATAAACATATTATGAAGTTCCCAGAGATTTAAATAAATTTTAACAGATTAATATAACTGGGCAGTGATATGTCTCTCACAGGAGCATTGAGGTAGTCAGGGCTTTGCGACTATGAACCCCCCCCCCCTCCCCCCCCCTCGAGAGTAAAACCAAAGATAATGCCCCCCACAGGCAGCCTGCAGGAACATCCTCGAGGGAAGGTCATAAAAGTTTTACTGCTGGCTCTGGAGTCGAGCTTATCAGCCACTTGTTCAGATACTACATACTAGTCTCTTTTATTTGAAAGAGGCAAAACTTTTTGGGATTGATCTTTATTTACATAGTGGGTAAGTGCGTGCATGACACAAGATGGCATCCTTAGCAACGAGGTCAGCCGCACCCCCTAATCTTAATTTTGGAGTTTACCCGAAAGCTATTGACAGAGTTACTCGCAGCAGCTTTGTGAATCACTTGAAAGAGGTTATTCTCAATTAGGAACTTTCAGCGCTAGTAAGAAGTACTGCTGGCAGTATGATGAGACTCCTTGAGAAGAGCCCCAGAATTCTTTCACCACCGGAGTCATCGATCAGTTTGCTCCTCTAAGATTTATTTACCCGATTCCTGAAATTGAGATTCTGCAGCTTAAGTCTATACATTTTGGAGCCACCATTTTAAAATCTACACTGATGAGATTTGTACCATGTTTTCTAATTAACGTAACCATAATATTAATTTTGCGTACCTTTAATTATTCACTGAAATTGAGACTGAACTTTATAACATTCCTGAGAAATTATGCAGTAAATTCTCAGTTATGTTTCTAAGAAATGTAGCAAATTAGATTGATGATATCCTTTTTCCTGAGAGTCATATTTAATGTGTGGAGCATGGCATTTCACAGGGCTGCGTTGCAATGAAAGACTCAGCTTAACCACTGGGGTCAGCAAGAGTACGGTTGTCAAACTAAGTTGCACAGCGCAGACAGGATTGTCTCCCCTGCTCAATTAGGAGAGATTAGTGTGGTCAGGATGATTTTATTCCTGAGTGTTCAGAGTCAATCAGAGTTTTGACCTAACTGTTCAAGTGCGAAGAGTGAAATTTTTTTTGGAAGTGATCGTGCTTCCTTTGAAGCACTTCACGCATTTGCTCTGTAGAGAGCACACAACCAATGGAAATGCTCTGCCAAGCATGTTTTTTTCTTTTGGTTGTTTATTTCATTTATTTACTCTAATGAACATTATATCATGATATGCCAATTTATTTTCACAGCCAGTTGTGGGTAACTTCTGTAAGATATTTTCCCTACAAATCCATAGCCTTTGACAGAGGGATTTTCCCCTCAACTGAGCTGTACTACATTTATTTATTAATTTATTTATTTAGAATTTAACAGAGAAAACCAATGTGACCTCGATTGTACCCTGTTTACCCAATCACATCATCGTAAAAACATGAACAAAATACAATATTATAAACACAAAGGTCAACATACAGCAATACCTTTAAAAAATGAACTGCTAATGGTATTGCAAGATAATAATAATAGAGGATCTTTTGCACCACACTAACATTGGAACCAAATTTTATGGGTCACTTGTCCGTGCAGTAGGAGTGAGTGTGTTTTAGGTGTTTTGATGTTTTAAAGGTCCTCTATTATATCACTAGGTGCAAACCTAATTAGCCACTACAAGCCATTTAATGGCTTTGTGACATCACAAGGGGGAGGGACCACCCAGAATAATGAGGGGACTGATTAACTGGTTGGCTGAAGTTGATCAGTCCATCTTGCCCCTAGGCAGTTACTTCACCACATGAGGTCACAAGTTTATTTTGAAATGGCTTGTAATGACTAATTGGCTGTGCTCCCAGTGACATGATAGGGGACCTTTAAAATATTCAACAAGTTTCATAAAATGTGCACCAGATGTCAGCCGCCATTTTATTTTTTATTTTTTCTTAATTCTGTGGGAAAAGCGACCCCCGCTTGGGAGGAAAGATCAAAATGGAGCCTGCTGCTGGACTCCCGGGGTAATTTGCATTCCTTAAGTGATGCAGTGTGAAGAAAAATCCTGTAATGGACGAAACTGCATCTAAGGACACGCAGCTGAGAAGGAGAAGGTAATTTTTATTATACATAATATTTCACACATTTACATAAGCTTTTATCCCCACTACGGCCAAGTATAAGCTTCACAAGTACATGACTGCTTCTAAATGCCTTTGAAGCCTTTCAGTGTGTAGGCAGTTAAGCTTGCAGTTATGCAAGTATTTCTTCTAGTATCACAGTACTTTTTGAATCTCTCTTTTTGCTCAATAATTCATTGCTCACTTCAGACTTGAGTCCCAAGATATGGCTGGTTACGTACTGCATAGGGACTTTTTTCAGGATATAATGCAATGATTGTTTAAAAAACAGCGAATGTAACTTTGTCTCATATCAGGAAACTCCATTAAATTCCTGAACGCTGGGGAGGAATGAAAGGAGAGATTGCATTGGAGTCATTTTTCTTCCTTTAGGGAGCGTGATTCCACTGTTCGCATTGTTGCCAAAGCATTTTGTAAATAAAAACAAAATCCAGAAAACTCCATCAAGCCCTCCTTGATTTATATTGACCAGACGAAACTGCCCAGGGAAACGGCCTTTAACATTCATTCCATTTTGTTGCATCCACTCATTCTTCCTGAGTACACATATAGACTCCACTACTGCATCTCTTATTGTCCTTTTGGTGTGAGTTGTACCCTGGCTCTGCATTCATGATGCTGATGTTAAATACAATGCTGCTATTTGCCGGATGGTAGCTGTGTGGAATCATTTTACAGCACAAAATACCATTAGACTGTCAGCCAAGTTCTTTCTATCGAACAATGATGGCAAAAGCTAAGAATTTGATATCTCTATTCTAGGAGATACCATTTGCTCTGTCGTAATCCACACCAGAACAGCTGGGTTACCGTACTGTGAAATATATTGTGTTTGTTACCTTACGCAGTCTCTGAACAAATTACCCAAACAAATAATTCAGTGGCAAATGATTTGTGTTTCTCAAAATTCAAATGATCAATGTTTATCAACCTCGGAGTTTGATGATAATTATTTTTCACCATACTGTTAGGAACATGTCTCGGCTTGTCAAGCGAACAAAAACAGAATCATCAAAATGAATCCTGACCAGTCTTAATATAATGGGCTCGTATTATTCTATGAGCCTAAAATGCAAGCCACAACCACTTTTGGCTTATTCTTTTAAGTATTTGGTAATTTAGTTTACATGTACTGTTCACGTGGAAGGAGGCATATAATATAATGTACATATCCCAGCACATTGAAAGCATATTTAAAGAAAATGTTTTCTTCGTTGTCAGCGCTTGCAACCTCCTGAGAGACTTTGTCCTTAATTTCCCCAAAACTGACAGAAAGTATATTTATATCTTTCATGGTAAAAGTGTTTCATTTCTGAATTTGCACATTAAAGCTCATTTATTTCAGAAACAGCTATTGTTTGTCCCCATTCTCATGTATCGTTACTTGTTACCACTAAAGTTTTCAACCCCTGAATTAAGCAAGATGTGCATTTAACTACGGTGAGTGTGAATGGCAAATTACTTTACCACAATAGCACCTCATTCTAATAATTCCAGTTCACTTTCAGTTTGAATTCTTCCACAAACTAATGAATCAGCTTGACACTGGTATCGTAGACCTGTCAGGGTGAACGAACCTTGCTCAAGAAAGTGTACAGTAACTCAATGGAATCATTTGGCTTTAATTAACTCATGTGGTCACCTCCCACACTGAATTACACTGAATACTCCCTCTCATTTAGTTTAGTTTCCAATCAATTGATTTTATGTGATCCGAGCAGTTTCCCTGTCGCCGAGCTTTTGAATGACTTGACCTCTCAGTCCATAGCAAGTGCCAGGAGAGATAATTAGTGGGCCAGTATAGGCTACCTACCGCTTTTCAATAATCAAATCTTAAACCCAAGTCAGGACTTAATTACTGCCGTGTCTGTGCTTGTAGTGTTGTGACCTAATGCTGCTGACCTCAATAAGGAAACAGGTCAGCAGCCATAACTAATTTCTCAGGAGACGAGTCTACGTTTCCCTAAAAATCATTATTTAAGCACATATCCAACCCGATTTTCCTTGTGAGTCATGAAAGTAATACAATGCACTGGGAATCCAGATCGCTCTCATTTAGCAGTTGCTTTTTTAATGTGCAGATGACCTTTTCGGTTCTGCCACAGAGGGAGTGCTCAGCTCAGCAATATATAGAGAATAATACTGTAGAGGTTTAGAGCTATTAGCGCAAGGATTGTGGGTAAACCCGCTTGGGGCCCTCATGAATTTCAGCACAACTCCTCTTCCACTGCAAACCAACTGCATTTCCACGATACTAACAAAAACACCAGAACGATGCCACGAACAACTACAAATAAATAAGTAAATACATTTTGCAATGATTTCTTTTGCTTCCGGCTAGTATAGTAAGTTCTTACATATTTAAAATAACCGCAATCTGATCTACGTATGAATTTTATTTGTGTGTGTTACTGTCAATAAAACATGAAATTTTATTTGGACTCATATAAGTTGCATCCAGATAGAAGCATTCATTTAAATTTTGTTCAAGAATAACTGCTTGCATACATATGAGTGAACTGCACTGCCCGTTTTTCAGTAACACTGATTAATAACGTAATTCTGATCAATTAGAATGATCGGAATCCTCGTGAATTTGTTTCTATTATGTAATCTTAAAAATGTTGGCCTGCAAATCAATGCATAATGATTTGGAGAGGTCAGTGGTGTTTCGTGTCAGTTAAATGGTTGATATTTTACTTGCATTGACTGGCATTAAGAAATTTGACAACCTTGAAATGAATGTAGAGTCTAAGGGGCTGATCGATTATACTCACAGAACTGTGGATTCAAATCTTTATGACCTTTAAACGATTAAAAGCAAAACAAATCTATTACTGGGCGGTAGGTTTCAACATTTGCCAGTATGAAGCATAGCAGTATGTTCAGTGGAAATTGCTGCAATCTGACAATAAAAGCAGAAATGCAGCAGCAGAAATGGACGGTGGTTGAGGTTGGCCGCAATCAACTGCTATGCAGCCAACCTTAAGCCCGGAGGCAGCCCCTAAACTCCCACACAAGCTATATGATTCACTTCAATCTGTCGTCAACTGAGAATTAAACAGAAACTAAAAATTAGACAGGCATTTTCAAAGTCACACCTCAACACCCATGATGTGCAAGGAGAAGCCCCCAAAATACACTACTGGGGTGAATTGTTTCCCCAGCATGAAATTTAAACTTGGGGAGTATCACACTGGTGTCTCTAATAATTGCATTGTCGGGATGTTTGACTATATTTCAGTGAAACACAACCCCATCAAAACCCTCGTACAAGCACAAAGCCAACAGTTTGTAGCATTTTGCCTCTTCTCAAAGGTTCTAAGTAGGCACAGCTTGTGCCCCCATGAGAATCTTTCTACCCCAAAATACATCAACTGCACTGAGGTCTATAAAAATGAACTCCTATGAGCCTGCCCTATGAGAGGTCATTCACGCAGGCTCAATTTCACATTATCCACATTCTCACCACACATAGCACTCTGGTGCCAAACTATTTTCCCCAATTCCCTGTCCAACAGGGTTCACTTGCTCCATATGGTACTTCTGTAAAAACCACTAGCTCTCTTCAGTGCCTCAGCTTGGCTGCTTGGCTCAAGAATGAAAAGTTTCAGCATGGACCATTGTGAAGTTTTTTTGGTTTAATTTGTTTTTTCACTGGTCCTGCATTTTTTCTCCAGTTCAAAACCAAAAAGAATTCAGAGCATCTCCCAGTAAAAAAAAAATTCAATAAAAAAATTTCAATAATTACAATTATAATAATATAAGGCAGGCACCTAATAGAACTGACCCTGTAGCGTAACTGAACAGTCAGTGTAGTCCACAGTAGCCCTCTTGCACCTCAACAGTTTTAGCTGATTGATCAGCATTTTATACAATGAAATACACACATCTAGAAAAATAAAAAATAAAACAGAGGAAAGGGGGAAAAGCCTTTCAGACTACAGGAAATGTGAAAACTGACAAAAAAAAAATATTTGATGACTGCTTAGAGGAAGCAGTAGAGAGAGGGAAATAAATGAGAAAAGATATTACACCCTCTGCATGTAAAAGTCATTGGGATTCATTGCAGTGACAGTCTATCAATACAACTAATCCTGTTATGTGACATTTATTTCTCCCTTCTGCCCCGTCTCCGAAAAACAAACTCGGGATGTAATCATTTTTTAAGATGCCCTTGATGCCGCAGCGTGGATATGAGCAAGCTGTCAGCCGTGAACGAACAAGAGAGGAACAGGGCTGGTGTTGCCGCGGGAGACAGGGCTGGAGTTGCCGCGGGAGATAGCGCTTGGAGGCTTGGGTGGAGAATGATGTCACATATCGCTCACCCCCCATAGCCTCTGAGAGTAAGCACACCTGTTCATAAAATTGATTGCTGATCTAAGATCAGTTTAGACTTTTATTTTCATAATGGATGTGGTGAGGTGTGCAAGGGAAACTGGTTTGAGGTCAGCGCTCCGGCATTCGAAGGCAATCATGATACAAAAAATGTCTTCCAGACAGGTTTGCTTTTGTATTAGTTTAATACTTACAAGAAGTACAACAAGTTTCTCAGGTTTGCTGCAGTCCACAGCCAAGTGTGCTCGCGATTGGAGTGTATCCGAGTTGTGAGTTAATGATTAGCTGAGAGTGGAAACTGAGTGTGTGCGTGTGTGGATGTGCGTGTGTGCCTGCTGTCACCACTTTTATTTATTTACTTATTTAGTTTCGCTGGGCAGTATAAATTGAAAACAATACAAAACACATTATTTGATGGTCCAAAATACCAGTGTGTAACATTATGATCATGGTTTGTACTCGCACTCATTAAGGATTTTGGCACCAAAGATACCAATTGGTCAAGTTTAGCAATCAGAATTTTCCTACATTGCCCCATTGTGTGGGGCCTTCATTGCTGTACATTTTCCTTCATAATGCACCACACATTCTCAGCTGAACACCGATCAGGACTGTAGGTAGGCCAATCTAGGGTAAGCCAACACTGCCATGCACTTGTAATCCATGCAGCATGACATTTTGCATTGTCCTGCGGTTACTTTCGATACTCAGCAGGACATGCTGTTACTGTAGGCCAATACAATTCCACAGGAAATAGCTGAAATTGCTGAAAGCAGTAAAACATTACAGTTACTATATAAAACTTGGGACAAAACTTAGTTTTACTTAGCTCTTAGCTCAAGGACAAATTTCTCTGAATACCATTCTCTAGACCACTCATGTGGAGCTCACATACACTGTTCAGTTTCCACAGACAGCAACTTAACAAGGACGAGTGCAAGAGTTTGCATGCCTGACTGCAAGTAAGTTTTACCACATCCATGCAACACAGACTGGAGTGCATGCATGTTTCTGAGTGAGCTGATGGCAAAAATGGCAAAGAAACTGTTCCAAAAATGACAGCTGCAGGTTGGCGAGAGGACAGCTTTAAACGAACAGGGACCCCACGCCACATCCAGGAGAAGATGCCAGCTTGTGTCACTGAAACACCATCCACCACTTATAGCTCACCTATTGACCTTCCCACAACAGTCTGTTTGTTCAATAAATTCTTGTGAATCTGGTGTCCGTTTTGTTGGTTCATAATGATGAAAGCGGAGTCAAGCTGTTTTCCAAACAACTCCAAACATGCTTCAGATTTTAAACTATATCATTGAATAAAAATGGCTTGATCATGACATTGTTTATTTTCATTGCAAATTGAAATTCCATATTTTTGGTTATAATTGTAATTCTGCGATTCTGATCGCTAAATTTGCAGTTTTGCTGCAAATGTAAATTGGTATCCTGCAAAGAGATTTCCCAGACTAGCACATCTGAAAGGGAAACTATTGTCATCATGCCAAAAAATTACATAATGTCAATTAATAGTTTATAATGTATAGAAGGTACGTACAAAATTTCTGTGCTGATAGCGTTTTGTATAGTTTTAAGCCGATTACTTAGTAAATTTTTGATAATCTCATGGGCGCAGCCATTTTGTCCAGTCACATAACTGATCTTAACGGAAGTGACGTCAGGTGTTCGTATTGACAGTAGTAAATCTCCGCATTGTACCCACTGATCTATAGAGAATAACAATATATAGTTATTCCATATAAATCAGTGTTCATACCTCTCGTTCGTTTGGTTTCCTTTGTCCATCATTTCATTGTGAAATGCTGTATTGTATCGCTAAACACTGCACTGTTTTGGATAGAAACAATTCACGAAATGCTAGATTTCACAAGTTGCCAGGGGCAAGAAAAGGATGCGTCGACGGATGCATTGAAATGTGCACGTCCTGAACCAAAAGATCAACAGGTCCGTGTGTGTAGTGAACACTTCACGTATCCGGAGGGCTACTCGAATAATCTGATAAAGCATTCCATGGGTTTCGCAAGTAAACTGATACTGAATGACGTTGCAGCAACGAGCCTACTTTACTAGGACCTACTGCATGTGAAGTTCAAGGCTTGTACTTTGCTCCATGATTGTGGATGTGTTAACAGGCTAGTGATGGGCAAAATGAACGAACCATTCTTTTATAACGACTCTTTTTAGTGTTCGATGTGTTCCGGATCAGCCTGTCAAACGTCCGAGTGCTGAAGTGAATCCCCGACTTCTCCCACCAGTTACAAAACCCAAAACCAGTGAAGTTGGCAGGTTATGTAAATCATAGATAAAAACAGAAAACAATGATTTGCAAATCCTTTTTAACTTATATTCAATTGAATACACTGCAAAGACAAGATGTTTAATGTTCAAACTGAGAAACTTTTTTTTTTTTGCAAATAATCATTAACTTAGAATTTAAAGGCAGCAACACATTGCAAAAAAGTTGGCACAGGGGCCTTTTTACCACTGTGTTACATCACCTTTCCTTTTAATGACACTCAGTAAACGTTTGGGAACTGAGGAGACCAATTTTTGAAGCATTTCAGGTGGAACTCTTTTCCATTCTTGCTTGATGTACAGCTTAAGTTGTTCAACAGTCCGGGGTCTCCGTTGTTGTATTTTACGCTTCATAATGCGCCACACATTTTCAATGAGAGACAGGTCTGGACTACAGGCAGGCCAGTCTAGTACCCGCACTCTTTTACTACGGAGCCATGCTGTTGTAACACGTGCAGAATGTGGCTTGGCATTGTCTTGCTGAAATAAGCAGGGGCGTCCATGAAAAAGACATTGCTTGGATGGCAACATATGTTGCTCCAAAACCTGTATGTACCTTTCAGCATTAATGGTGCCTTCACATATGTGTAAGTTGCCCACGCCTTGGGCACTAATACACCCCCATACCATCACAGATGCTGGCTTTTGGACCTTGCGCCTATACGAGTCCAGATGGTTCTTTTCCTCTTTGGTCTGGAGGACACGACGTCCACAGTTTCCAAAAACAATTTGAAATGTGGACTCGTCAGACCACAGAACACTTTTCCACTTTGCATCAGTCCATCTTAGATGAGTTTGGGCCCAGCGAAGCCGGCGGCGTTTCTGGGTGCTGCTGATAAATTGCTTTTGCTTTGTACTGTAGAGTTTTAACTTGCACTTGCAGATGTAGTGATGAACTGTAGTTACTGACAGTGTTTTTCTGAAGTGTTCCTGAGCCCATGTGGTGATGTCCTTTACACGCTGATGTCGGTTTTTGATGCAGTACTGCCTGGGGGATCGAAGGTCACGGGCATTCAATGTTGGTTTTCGGCCTTGTCGCTTATGTGCAGTGATTTCTCCAGATTCTCTGAACCTTTTGACGAAATTATGGACCGTAGATGATGAAATCCCTAAATTTCTTGCAATAGCTTGTTGAGGAATGTTGTTTTTAAACTGTTCGACAATCAGCTCACGCATTTGTTCACTAAGTGGTGACCCTCGCCCCATTCTTGTATGTGAATGAGCATTTCAGGAAAGCTGCTTTTATACCCAATCATGGCACCCACCTGTTCCCAATTAGCCCATTTACCTGTGGGATGTTCCAAATAAGTGTTTGTTGAGCATTCCTCAACTCTCTCAGTCTTTTTGCCACTTGTGCCAGCTTTTTTGAAACATGTTGCAGGCATCAAATTCCAAATGAGCTAATATTTGCAAAAAATTACAAAGTTTACCTGTTCGAACATTAAGTAACTTGTCTTTGCAGTGTACTCAATTGAATATATGTTGAAAAGGATTTGCAAATCATTGTATTCTGTTTTTATTTACGATTTACACAACGTGCCAACTTCACTGGTTTTGGGTTTGTAGAATCGCCCACCCCTACTGCTCACCGGCTGCTACGGTATGGTACTGCAGTTGCTTGAAAATGCGGAAAAACGAACGAACGAGTGGGGATCAAATGAGGGCTGCATTGCAATTCGCTTAAATTAAGGGAGAATCCCATTTCGCCCCTTGGCCCTACCACTTAGCCCTACCCCTTTGTTTTGCGCGTTCATGTGTGTGGTAATGGGTAAGACAAGTCTCCACAATATCACGTGAATCATCGGCAAGATGGTTACCAACACTACAGAGGCACCAAAAGAAAGACATAAATGTAAATAATTCCTTGGTAAATGAAATATGAAAACCACTGAATCACCTTAATTCGGTTGCGTTTTAATATTTTATGGAATGTTTGTTCATAACCGAAATCGTTAGTGGTGTAGAGTGACCTGGGGTAATTCCACCCCAGGGCAATTCCACACCCTTTCTTGTCTAGTCTAGTGCACCCCAGAGGTCCGGGTTCATGGGGAATCCCCACCTAACATTACAATCAGTAAAAATTCTTCTGATTGGCTGAGCCGTCTTAGTCAGCAACAGGAAAGAGTTGGCAGGTCCCTGGCTGACTCATGAACTATTTTTAAAATCGCCTAGAAAAGTGTAGCATCCGGACTTAAAAAGTGGAGGGTATTTTTCATTGGATACTTGAGCATCCACTTGAGTCATTATTTTTTTGTTCTGTATGAATAAATTGAAGTAACAGGCCCCGTAAATAACAACACAGACATTCCCTTTTCTTGCTATACCTGCTGTAAAATGTTATGTGCTCAGGGAAATTCTACCCCCTGGGATGTGAAATTGCCCCACAACACTATTCTGTATACAGAGGTAATGAATACATTTTACCTCATATTTTTATTTTCTGTTAGCATTGCCACCTAACAGCAAGACAATCATAGTTTTGAATCCGGCCTGGGACCTCTCTGTGTGGAGTTTGCATGCTGTCCATGTGTTCACGTGGGTTTCCTCCGAGTACTCCGGCTTCTTCCCACAGTCCAACGACATGCATGTTAGGCTAATTGGAGACGCTAATTTGCCCAAAGGCATGTGTTTGAGAACGAATGGTGTGTGAATGGTGTGTGCGCCCTGCGATGGATTGGCGAGCCGTCCAGGGTGGGTCCCTGCCTGTCGCCCCTATTCAGCTGGGATAGGCTCCAGTTCCCCCCGTGCCCCTAATGAGGAATAAGTGGGTATAGAAAATGGATACATAGATTTTTCTTTTCCAGTTGAAATGGACATACTTTCAAGTGTTGCAAACTTTACTTCTTGGGTTCAGAAGAGCTTTATGGTTATAACTGGAGCCTCAAGGCAAAGAAGAATGATTGCGTGACCCTGTTCTAACTTTAAAAAATCCAGCCATTGTTCAACCTGTTTGCATTAATTCAGGCAATTAGTTTCATTTTCTCAAATTTTTTTGCCACAGACTTGTTTGAGGGAGGGGGTGGCTTTGCCCCATTAAATGCAAATTCTATACTCTCATTGCTGAATTAAATTCTAGCAAAGTCCTTGATATTTTAACTCATATTCAGACCAAATGCATGACATAGGAAACCGCCAAGGAAAAGGAACCTCACTACTGATTTCTACGGCCTTTACATTCATGTCTGTGATGAAAAATGAGAAGTTGGGGGTGGAATTACCCCCAGATCACCCAACGTGTGTCTGCTCATGTCTCTAGCTAAATAGCTAAAGTTAGCATTATTATGATGCTGATTTTTGCCTGACAGTGCTGCATTTTAAGATGCCCAAAATGTAACTTTTGTTCATCAGTGAAGTTGCTGGACGTTACCGCTCCCCCAGTATGAGTGCGCACTGGCAGGGTAAGAGCACAGATCACTGGAGCAACACTTGTCACTCGCCAACCCTTGATCATTTTTACTTTATGATTAATGATCGATTAATAGAATAAAATGCGTGAGTTGCGAACAAAGTGTTCATGCTTTTTCTATCTGTCAGGGAAATAATGTCATCATTGCCACAGTTGGGAGGCAGAAAAGAGCAGAAAAATCGCACCTGAATAAAATCTTGGGCTGTTTTCAGCATGATTCACTGTCCTTTCATGCCCTACAAAATTAACATGCCTGTTATTAGAATAATGTGGGTTTGCAGCCTTTATAAAGCAAGCAATAACATTTGTTTCTCGGAACAAGTTTCTTCCCGCGTTCTGTCATTGCAGGGACACCAGAGAATTCCCGACAGCTCATTAGGTTCCGAACATACATACACTGCATGCGTAGCTACGGTCTTCTATTTCATTATCCCCGCACACATATTATCACTCAATCAACGGAAAAATGAAAAAGAATAAACTATCATTTATTTGCGATCACTGAGTGAATCCAGTCGACTCGACACTCAAGACAGCATCAAGAGAACGAGAAGGATAAGCGACTGAATGTGCTATACGCCATGTGATGTCAGGGCCATGATTTATGATCATGTGACTCGCAGAAAATGGTTAAAATGGCGGCCTTCATGGAGAGCTTTGAAAGTTCAGCGAAGAATTGTCATCAAAATGCCTGGGGGGGATGTTACTGATTTTTTTCATGGTAGGCTTAGAGAATGATACTTCATTGAAATGTAATGTTTTATTAGGTATGTTCAATGACTGGAGTGTCCCGTTAACTACGCATCCTCGCCATTTTTAATTTTTGTGGAGGCATTTCCCTTACAGCTGTGCAGTTAATTGAGTCAACATTCAGCATATATCAAGTCATGGGCTGACCTTGAGCTTTTGATAGAAAGATGTCTGCTCACCGCATTGAAAGTGTAAACAAAGCTGACCCACTCTTGCTAGATGGAGTACCACTGCACTTTACTACCTTTAACACTCAAACAGCTGAAAACGGCATTCATCTGCAGGCTTCAACAGACCAGAGCCGCAGATGCACAGAACCATCAATAGGGGCTACGCACGTTTTATGTATAATAGACTGAGAGAGATCCAAGGTTCCCTCTTGTTGAACCGTGTAGGAGTTGCACAATGCCATTACTTATTCCCAGCCCACTGTCCACGGCCCTTTCATCCAACCTCTCTCAGGAAAAGAGTGAGCAAGTTCCCTTTTTTCTGCCGCGCAGCCACTGCGTTTGATCTCTGTAATTCTGCTAATGAGGTCAGGCTCCTCACGGGCATCTCATATGTCGACTGGAGGGAGCGGCAGGGAAGCTGTTTGCTGTCCCCAGATCTCTACCATCACCACAGGGGCTCCTCCACCCCCTGGCTCACTCCATCACAGTCAGAAACCACCACTGTCTACACAGGCCAACAAGTCATCGCATCAGTGAGGGGCTTTCAGACAATTTCACGCCAACTGTGTGTGAGGGACTAGCTGACATCTAAAGCATGTAAAGTACTGTTCCCCAAATCACAGTCCCTGAAGGCCAAGGTCTGCTGATTTTCCACCCTCCCTTTCCCTGAGAGTTAGGTGCGCTGACTGGCCAATCAGCAGCAAGAACTTTTCAATTAATTGCCTGGAAAGAATGAAAGCCTGAGCTGAGATTGGATCTGAGGGCCAGATTTGGGAATCCCTGATGTACAGCATGGCATGTTACATACCATAAAGACTGATATTAGTGTCATTTTGCCTCATTCCATGTGTCTCACCATGCATGGTGTTCAGTATGGTTTAGTCATACTGGTAATACCCAGGTGTTATGATCCAGACCAGGAACTAAATATGGAGGCAGAGTACAATCCAGTAGTAGGGTTTAGTGATAGTAATACAGTTAGATGGAGGGACGGAGCTCAGAGAAGAATGGCAGATAAGTTAAGATGTAGCAGGCTAGGTAGTGTGGGCATATCCTCTGCCCAGCCAGTTGCTTTCCGGAACAGCTGCCAAATGGACTGCACACTTCACCTGAGCCGAACAGTCAGAAGGCAGGATGGAGAAGTTTAATGAGAACGGGGTCCTCATCCTGATGACCACAGAAGGCTTTGAAACTGGTTCCTAATAAACTGGAAAGAGGAACAGGCAGTAGATTTACAGGAATGTGGTCTCAGTTTGGAGACTGAGAGTAAGGCTTGGGAATGTGTTCCTATTAACAGAACTTGGATTAAAACTTGGGTGTATTTCTACCATTAAAAGTTACAAATTATTTTCAAAAGAGCTTTACTACCAAATACTGACTGGTAGCTAATGGACAAGCAAGCTGCTGGATGGGGAGAGACACGAGGCATTCATACGGACGCTGTAGCAACCAACTATTGCACTGGAGTCTGTAAATGTGTACGCTGCCATAGTTTTAGCTTTGTTTCCCTAAAAAAGCAGTCACATTCCCACAGTAGATGACCTTAAAGAAAGTAAAATTCCGCTGATAGAAACATTGTTCTGATGGTCCACAGCTGAGTGTGCACCAGTTAGGTTTGCTGCTGCTGAAGTGCAGTATCTTTCTTCCACTGTAAAGATTTATTGGCTGTTTTTAAAATGTGCCCTCTACTTGGCATTTGTTGTCATATGCCCGACAAAGGTCTTTGTATAAAAACTTTGCTGCTTCCTTTTATTTGAATAAATCGCAAAGTATTTGCAGCCTAACCCCTAACCCTAATGAAAATTGAAAAATGGATGAGAGTTAAAACAATACATTTCTGGGATCATAAACCCCCTGACCACAAGAGTACTTCATCTGAGTGTGAAATTCCAAATTATCTACTGCCATGAGCCAAATAAGACAGTTCTCCGAGGGGCTCCTCATGCTCTCAAAGCCCTCGTAATTGCACAGTGTCAAATCATTATATAATCATACTTTTAATACAAATCAATTTTTGACTCATGAAGTTCTATATGAATTCATTATTTTCCAGGAGAATTTAGCATGAGTTTATCAATATAGGTGCAGTTGTACATCAGTGGTCAAAAGTGACCTCTCCAAACCAAAAACATACCTTTTCTCCATAATAAAGTCTTCTCCCTCTCAATCTCAACTGATGTATGGTGAGCATTTCGGCACAACATGGCTGCCGTGCATCACCCCAGGTTGGCACTACATATTAGTAGTAGTCGAGAGGACATTTTTTTTGTAAGTGCTTAGAGTCCCTATGAAAAAAGTGCCATGAATATGCTGGTAACATTTCCTCTTCCTGCTGCATGACTCTTGCCTGCAGGTGGTGAGAATTCCATCTCCTCCTCAGCATCCACCTGTTGGCATTGACTTTCCCCCAGATGGATGAGGAGCAGTTGTCCAGACACTCCCTGCTCTCTTGTCCTTGAACTCAGTAGGGCACAAGGTGTGTCCAGGTAGCAGCCTTGAAGCCAAAGTTTCATGGTACTATTAAGTTAATTTTTGTAGTACACAATGAAATTTGACACCTGTAAATTATTTGGCTGAGAGAAAGATTTTAGGTACCATTTAGTACAATGTTTCAGCAACTTTGCTCTTTTCGGCAATTGAAAACATTCTTATTCAGCAACATTATACAGGGAGATGACCCTTTTAACTTCCGAGAGTAGTTTCTAAATGGAAAAACCATAAGAAATATGATCTAAAACTGCTGTAAAATTCTTAAGGCTATCTATTCGGGTTTGTTAAGAGACCTGAGCCCTTGTATGGGCTCTAGGTCAACATGACTCAGTTACAGTTTTCCACTTACAGAAAAGGACTCCATGGCCTTTGCTTATTTTCTCAGAGGAACATTAGAAATGACTCATTTCTGCAGAGTACAGATGCATACACCATGCAATAAATTTATGTCAGAAATTCAACTGAGCGCAGTGACAAACTTGGCAAATAGTTGTTACGTGATTACAGCATCCATTTTAGCTTGCTGCAGCCCAGTAAGTCATTCAAGTCCTCTTGTTTTGAAATTCACCAAGATGTAATTTAGTATTTGTCAGAAAAAGACACAAAGGCATGATGCATGTGGTAATTAGAGGGCACTTGGTAGATTGCTTATCTCTACTATGTGCGATGTATCTGTTCTTTTGGTTGCAGAATGTTCCGGATCAGTTCCAAAATTAAATCAACTCTTCCTTGGACTACGACTTCTCATCCTGCCAAATTTCGTGCCAAACTGTTCACAGCTTTTTGACTTATGCTACTGACAGAAGGACGGACAAACAAATAAACAAGCAAACTGGAATGACAACATATCCTCCTTGGCAGAGGTAATTATAACTCAGCATCATTTGGTCATGTAGACAATCCTTCCCCCTCGATCCCCAAAGCTTGTAAATAGCCAGACTTTATGATGACGTACCAGTTCATGATTTATTTCCATGACCAAACATAATATTGACTCTGCTTCTTAGTGGCCAATACGGTTGTTAGTAGCCATTCCCGGCAATACCCTTGTACTTCAGAAATTACTTAGTCTCTAATTTCCGAATGGTATATGCAGAAAAAACATCAACCAATAATGTATGATTGCCTCAATTTTGCAGCACCTGAAAGTCTTCCTGACTCACAGACCAAAAGGAAGGAACTGCTTTACTTGACATGCACATTAATGGAACCAGCCAAACGCGGATCAAAGCACCACAGGGCACATTATACCACGTACTGCTACTCTGAGAATGCAATGCTGCCAATTCATTAATCAATTACTCCATTGAAAGCACTTACCTTTACATATTCTGCCCTCAATTCAAAAACTCATCCCCTGTGTGCCTAATGCTGTACATTAAGCAATTTCAAATTAGTCTTCTTCAGTGCTAGAATTAAAAATGCAGGAATGCAGTACTCGCTTTGCAGGATGACTAAATCCAGTATGTGAATTTCTGGAGGGGGGCCCACTAAATTTCAAATCAATAATGGCTAATTGTCTATCCTGGAGTGTCCATTTGCACAGATTATAATTTATTAATCCATTCCCATAGACAAGCGGTGCTCACAACCCATCAGACTATGAAGAATTTCCATCTGCCTGAGGATGATATTTCCCAGTGGACAGTGTATAGAGCTTCCCAATTTGAATCATCATAAGGAAAGAGTGACTGGAGAAAATGATGCCTAAAGTAGCACTAATGACTCCTGCAGGCTCTCGTTTGGAGAGGCGCAAAAGTGCTGAGATGAAAAGGTGCACCCCGGAGAGCTCATTTCAGCCGTGGCTTGACAATCACACATAATAAGGGTCATAATGCTATGAAAATTAGGCTATTCGTCTATCTGTGCAGTTGAACAGTTTTTGAAAATGGCCAAAATGTACTCCCATTGATTGCAGGCCCACATGTGTAACACAAGGCTACTTATCCCACTCTCAGCTGTGGGAGAGGGATTGGAGTGGAGTATCTATGCTTTACTGAAGTGCAGTTGATGATAATGCATGACCATATGGACGATCCATTAATGTGCATGTACTATTTAAATGTGCACTCTCTGCCTAACTTTGCCATTAAGCTTTCATGATGGGGCATCAATTAGTCATTTATGATGTTCAATGAAAGCCTGAGTGCTTGCCTGTGTTTATTTTTGACGTACTTTTATTTTTAAACAGAGTAAACATTACCTAGGCTAGAAAAAGAAAACTTCATTACATCAAATGGCATGGAATCTGCACTGATATTGGAATCGATAACTGTTTACTGTAGATGCCCAAATTAAATGTCTTTTTTTTTTAGTTTTTAATTTAAAACTAGCCCCTTGCTGTGAACTAGCAAAGTCTGAGGCTCCATAGAAAAAAAAAAGGAAATAATTATGACATATAAATTTATACACGCACAGTGCTGAACTAATTTATTAAACCACCTGTCATAAAAAACACAAATATTTAAGGAATTTGTCAAAAAAACTTGTTTAAAACTAAAAATGTTGTTATTTCTTTGGCAAATAATGAACCACTAAACCACTAAATAGTCCTTATTCACAGATTAAAAAAAAAAAAAACAATATTTTATATGGCCCCCTTTGGCCTTGATTACAGCTTGCATTCTTGCATTCAACCTCTAAACCTAATTTATATGTTCAGGAATGAAAGAAAATCACTGTTATTTGGCATCGTAATGACAAAATAATAATGCGCTTAACTGTTTTTCTCAGCTTTTTTGTAAAACAGTTAATTAAAAAAATTCATGGATAACAATAATAATTATATTTTAGCACTAAAAATATCATTTCAGTTAAAGAACTTGCGCATACTGATAGATTAACCATTTCAGAAACAAAAATTATTTTGGTAATTACCAACACTGTTAATACAGGGCAGCTGTAGCATAAACCTTAGTGGTCTAATAAATTTGTCTAATAATCCAATGATCTGCAACACTTTTTCTTTTGTTAATTTGGTTCTGTTGGCAGAGTCCATCGCCTGATCTGAATCCTGTTGAACATGTATTTTACATGCAGAAGAGGAGACAGAAGGCAAAAAGTCCCAGAAGATGGCTGCAACACAGGCCTCGCAGAGCATCATCGGGGAGGATGTCCTTCGACTGGTGATGTCTGTCAGCCACAGATTTCAACCAGCCATTGCATGAGGAAAATGAGCTGCTCAATATTATGAATACTTCACTTTTGATTTAACTAAACTTTTTTATTTTTTGATGCACTCAAAAATTGGGGGCCAATGTGCAAAAGGTGCTGTCATTTCTGAGAGGTCCATCTGTTGAAAACACCTTTAATTTAAAGCTGACAGTCCACACTTCAGTCTGATTGTTGTGGTATCCTTTCAATGCACTAAAGTAGAGAATAAAATTTTTTTTTTAAAAATGTGTTTTTGTCTAATAAATTCTGGTGCTCACTGTGAAGTGGGTTTTAGATGCACAACGAGAACAATTGACATTTCAAAACAATTGATTTAAAAAATGTTATGTTAGCATTTTTAATTTTTGTATTTTGTGAAACCAAAGCAGAGAGTTTAGTCTCTACGGAGCGATGACCTCTGACCTTCACATCTGACGCTGTCTGGGATTACCCGGAGAGACAGAGGCGAGTGAGACAGCCAGTCAGTGAAAGAACTCCTAAATGTTAGCGGCGACCTAGCAGCCAATTTCATTACATAACTGTGGATCTAATTTTTTTCGCAGTGCACTCACACCTACTATTGATTTGTTGTAGTTTTAACAGTTTACAGCTTTATTGTACATTTAATCAATACCAAGAAACTTCTCATTAAATATTTGGAGGATCTTTGCCTTAGAGAATTGTTGTAAATGTGCACAGTAGGCCTACCTTGTCTGTGTGGCACCTATGTTCTTAGGGTAAGTACACTCTTAAAAAAGGGGGTTCTTGAGGGTGCTATGTAGAACCATTGGGGTTCCTTGCTAAAGAAATGGAACCTTTAGCTCAGAAAAGGTGCTATTTCCTTCACGAGAGGATTGTTTGAACTTCAATGACCGTTTATGGAACCTTCCAGTAGACACTCATCCTACACCCCCACACTGCTCCTGATGTCCATGTTGGCGCCTTGCATGGCAGCCTCTGCCATCAGGGGCGGAGGCATAATTGTAAAGCGCTTTGGGATCATGTCATGTAACTAGAACGCGCTATATAAATGCAGTCCATTTACCATTTCAACTGAAAAATAATGGTAAAAGGTCTGGGGTATGAATGAACCTTTTTAATGTGCTATGTAGAAGCCTTGTATAAAAAAAATGCAAGAACCCCAAGGGTTCTTTAAATTGAACCCTCTGAAATGGTTCTATATAGAACCTTTTGAAGGTGCCATATATATGTACCAAGCTATAGAACTTTTAAAGGTTCCTTATGGAACCTTTTGTTTTTAGAGTGTAGAGAAGACAAAATGGCAGGTGCTCTAGAAAAATAGACACATTCTGTCTGCTAAGAGTTCTGTCTTCTGTGTGGGTTTCTAACTTTGGCTTCTTACTCCCACTGAAGGTTTGTTTATCTCACATGTAAACTATCAGCTGAAGTCTCATTGAGCATCTTGTCATTGCTGAGGTAGTGGTCACAGACATCTGCGGCGGCCTTTGCAGTCCCCTACCCTGTGCTTATTACTGAGGCACTCGCTGAGCTAACCCTGCCACGCGCAACGGGGTAAATAAATAATACCCCTGATCAACATCTCCGAGACCGTGTCCTCTCTCAGTGCCAGGGCCTATTCTCCCCTCAGGCTGACCTCATCAGTCACGGCCCGCGAGGGAGACAGCGATCCCTCAGCAGACCTGTCGCTTCCCATCACTGCTCTATTAGCAATGGCTCATTTGGGTTCATCCATGAAATGTTTGAGTCACGCTGCTGAGTCACCTTACTTTATTCTTGCTCGGTCATACTGTTTCCTGCACTGCATTAGAGAAACTGACCTCTTAACTGAAGTTTATGGAACTTTTATCTCTCTTATTTTTATGCACACGCACGCACGCGCGCGCATCGATCTGCCATAATATTTAAACCACTGACAGGTGAACTGGTTAGCTTAGATTATCTCAAAAGATTGACATCTGCCAGTGGTTGGGATACATTAGGTAGGTAGTGAACAGTCAGTTCTTCACTGCAAAAAGTGATCTTCAAGAAAGGGAAATTAACTAGTTTTAAGACTTAAACACTTATTTCTATCACCATTTTCTTTGTAAGACAAGAAATTTGTCCTTGATTTTAAGTAATTTTGACTACCTTGCCAATGGGGTAAATAAATTTCACTTGTCAAGTCAAATTTACTTACCCCATTGGCAAGATAGTCAAAATAACCTCAAATCAAGGAAAGATTTCTTGTCTTACAAAGAGAATGGTGATAGAAATAAGTGTTTTAAGTCTTAAAACTAATAAATTTCCCCATCTTGAAAATCACTTTTTGCAGTGTTGAAACAGGAAAATGGGGAAGCATGAGATTGCGAGTGACTATGAAGAGGGCCCACTTGTGATGGCTGGAGGACTGGGCGAAAGCATCTCTAAAATGGCAGGTTTTTTGGGATGTGTGGTCCAAGGAAGGTGAACCAGCATCAGGGTGGCTAAGGCAGATTAAAGCCTCATTCACACATATCGCTTCTATGTGGGCGGGTACGGACATAAAATATTTTTTACTGTCAGCGATGCGAGTGAAGCGAGTTACCAATGGGAATGTATGATGGAGATGATTGACATTTGAAGAGAACAGACAGTTCCACAGAGAGCTGCCGTTTGAACACCACGTCAAGAATATTGGTTCCAACCATCATGTCTGAAGCCACAATTTGTTTCCCTATGACACTTCTGTGGTGGGAAGTAGACTATCGGGAAGCCATGGCAACCTACGCCAGCGGCAGAGAATTTTCCTACCGGCGAGTAAAATTTTCGCAAGAAGCTAGGGGCGACGAGCGAGTAGCGATATGTGTGAACAGGGCATAATACACGTGGATAGTGAAGGCTGGTCCCTGTGATCCCATCCAACAGAAGAGCTACTGTGGCACAGTTGCTGATAAAGTTAATGCTGGCTATGATAGAGGTCACAACACAAAGCGCACGGCAGATTTCTACGTACAGGGCGGCATAGCTGCAGAGCAGTCGCAGTCCTCACGCTTACCCCTGCCCACTACTGACAGCGCCTAGCCTATATTTGGCGAGTGCGCGTGAGAATTGGTCTATGGATCAATGGAAGACGGAGACCTGGTCTGAAGAATCAAACTTTCTTTCACATCATTTGGTTGACCCAGGGCATGTGTGCGCCGTATATCTGCGGAAAAGAGGTCAATTTCAGGAAGCGAAATACCCCTCACAGATGTGCTTGTTGCCCATGTCGAGTGCACTAATGCGGCTCCAGGCCATGACAGATGCAGGCTTTTGAACATGTCGCTGATAACAGTTGACACGATCCTTCTCTTTGGCCCTGAATAGACAATGTCCATTATTCCCAGAAAGAATGTGAAAGATGGGCTTGTTCGACAATAACACTCCTTTCCACTTCCCCGTCAGTCCATTTCAGAACAGCCTGAGCCCAAAGAAGTCAGCGGTGCTCATGGATGGTGTTGAGATATGGTTCTCTCTTTGCATAGTACAGTATTAACTGGCAGTTGATGAAGCCATAATCAACTGGGTTCACTGGCACAAGTCCGCTGAAGTGTTTCCGAGCCCATGTGCTTATTTCCATTACAGAAGTATGCGGATTCTGAATTCAGTGCCCTGAATGAAAGCTTTTGTTACCAATTAACAAATTTACCAGTGTAATGTTCCAAACAGGTGCTTTTTTGAAGATCAACTTTTCTAGTCTTTCCTTCCCCCAGTCCCATTTGTCTTGGAATGTGCACAGGCACTCAGTTTTTTTCCCTTTTGCTCTTTTTAAATACTTGTAAATGCTGGTAGAAGATAATTTACGAATGACTAAATTCTGAATTTATCTGCATTTATACACTGTCCTAATTCTTATGGAAAGGAGGATGTATTTGCTTGGAGGTGTCATTGCATCCTCATGTCTGTCATGTGCCGAGTGGATTCTCTGTATCTGTTTGTTTGAGTCGGTCCCCCTATCTTGGTCTGTGTGTGGATTTCCCACATTAGCATTGATGATATTTTTAGTTGGTGAGCCGATACAAAAAAAAGCTTGGACACTTGGATTGACTTGCATGGACGCAAGATCATGGCCTTTTCCTTGTGGCCATCTGAGGATGCTTATGGGGTGTAATTAAAGGAGAATTCCGATGTGAACTTGACTTAGGGTGTATTGAAACATGATAATGAGTACTAACCATTGTCGAATACCTCACCTCCACACGCACGCACGCAACTTTTCGAAATAAATGGATTTTTAGCCGAAGCTCCCAACAGGCTTACAATGGTTGTGAATCGGGCATCGCGTTGCCATGCAAAGAAATCGCTATTTTTCTCATCATTAGCAGGGCTCAAAGTAACTCCACACTTCATAGATAGAATTCTGAGGGCCCTGACAATTAAAACGAGGCACTGAGAACTTTGAAAATGCACCGGTAGTTTATTAAAGAATACTATTTATGCGAACAGTACCTCGATGCAGTTTCCAGTCGCCTACATCTTGAAAGTCACGATAAGTTGATTGACAAGCACTGATGAATAGGAAGGAAAGGGGAACAGATTGCAATCTATTCGTTCGTGCTCGTCAATCGACTTATTGTGAGTTTCAAGATGGAGGTGACTGGAAACTACGTTGAGGTATTGTTTGAATAAATAGTCTTTTTTAATAAACTACTCGTGCATTTTCAAAGTTCTCGGTGCCTCGTTTTAAATGCCAGGGCCCTCAGAATTCTACCGATGAAGAGTGGAGCTAATTTAAGCCTTGTTAATGATGAAAAAATAGTGATTTCTTTGCATTGCAACGCGATACCCAATTCACAACCATTGTAAGCCTGTTTGGAGCTTCAGCTAAAAATCCATTTATTTCGAAAAGTTGCGTGCGTACGGAGGAGGGGTATTTGACAAAAACTAGTTCTCATTATCATGTTTCAATACACCCCAAGTCAATTTCACACCGGAATTCTCCTTTAAGCACCACAAACAGAAATTCATTAGCTGAATAGTGCTTAATGCGAGCTCTTGTGTAATGATGGCGTATTTTCCCTGTGCAAGACATTAATTCCTTTTTCTGGTTTTATCTGTGAATCCACATTTTTCCCATTTATGATATTAATGCATTCTCTGAAAATGATATTTTAGGTTTCTGTAAGCTTCTGAAAAATGCATTCCGAAATCTATCCATTGCACATTGCACATGTGAATTTTTAATACAGTTTTGTGGCAAGCTTGATTTTAATTCAAAAGACAAAGTAGTAACTGTGGACTTTGGGGGGTGGAAATGACTATCATGAAATAAACATATCTCTGGGTATTTGGGCCTCTCTGTCATTTATAAATTCAATCCCAGAAAAAATAACAGGTTCCTTTAAAATGCAAACCTGATTGAAGAAGATATTCCTGGATTTTCACATCTTTTTATGCTATGAATACCAACTGGAGCCAAGTTATCATGCGTTTCCCATGCATTTGCTGCCAGCCTAATGTAAGGTGACTGACTTGAAACTGGGTGGCTACTTTTATTGAAGATTTCAATTTAGAGGCAATAAACTAAATAATTAAGGATCGTGTCAGTCTATGGTTGACAACTGACTCTGAAAGTGCTAATTATAAGCAGCAGTGCAGTTTCATTGCAATTGCTTAAACAACTGGGAAATGCTTGGCAACCAACAAGATCATTACGAACATGCTGGATCTTTTGACTCTCACCTCTAATTGTTGAGCACTTTATTAGGAACACATGTGCGCCCACTTATTCTTGCAATGTTCCAATCAGCCAATCCAAGCAGCGTACTGAATAAGAACATTTAGGTAAGGTAAGGAACTTTACTCAATGCTCACATAAAACATCAGAATGTGGAAAAATGTGGTCTCAATAGCAATGGTCATTGGTTAAGATGTAATGAACTGGCTGGTTTGAGTGGTACCTTGTTGATGAGAAGTTAATGGAGAATGGCCCAAGTGGCTGGAGCTGACTGACAGGGAACATCTCAGAACATCTCTTTTCAACTGTAATAAGCAGAAAAGCACCCCAGAATGCCAGATATGTGAAACCTTCAGGCAGATGGGCTACAGTACAGAAGACCACGTCAGTTTCCAGTCCTGTCATCCAAGAACAGAGATTCGAGGTGGCAGTGGGTACAGGCTCACAAAATATGGCCACTTGAAGATTTGGAAAATGTAGTCTGGTCTGATCTGTCTCGGTTTTTCCTGCAGCATGCAGATGGTTAGGTCAGAATGTGGTGTCAATACCATGAATCAATTAACCTAAACTACGTTGTATCTTGTATCAACAGTCCAGGCTGGTGTTGATGATGTCATGGTGTGGAGGACTTTCTTGGCACAGTTTGGGCCCCCTCGATACCAAATAAATTTTTGTATGAGTGCCGCAGGCTTGCTTTTGCATTGTTGCTGACCATGTGTACCTCTCTATGGCTACAATTTATCCTTCTAAAAGATACTAGCTGCATGATAATGCACCAAGGTACACAGAAAAAAAAATGTCTTAAACTGTTTCATGAATGACAATGAGTTCAGTGTTTCTTTAATGGCCTCCCTTGTGACCATCTGAATCCAATAGAGCACCCTCAGGATGCGGCGGAACAGGAGATTTGCAGTATGAGTGTGCAGCTGACAAATCTACAGACATTATGTGATGCAATAGTGTCAACAAGGACCAGAATCTCAAAGTGAATGTTTCCAACATCTAGTGGAATCCAAGCAATGATGAACAGAGGCTGTTCTGAGAGCAAAAGGAGGCCCTACCCAGTTTTAGTATTGTGCCCCAGAGTACACAGAGATTGTGTGTCTGTGTGTGTGTACGTGTGTATGCGTGTATATATAAGGGTCCATGAAAGGGTAGCTGCAACATCACCAAATTTAATGTGAGCATTTCTTCCAAATGCTGACAAATTACAAAATAGCTGTAGAATAGGTAATGAATTTACTAAATGTAGCAATCCAGTATAAAGTAATTTTTTTTTATTATTTTGGACTACCCACCTACCAGAAAGCCAAATGGTTGTGTGTAGTCACTGTGCGTCTCAAGACAAGGAAAATATGATTTTCATTCCGCAATTTAAATTTCGGAAGTGACTTTATGCATTCCAAAAAATTTAGAAGATCACATGCTTTTGATTGTTGACCTCATGAATATCGTCTGATGCTCAAGCACAGTGACCATGATATGTACCACAGAAGCTGGAAAATCACCGTGCATTGAAATAGTGATCGCCAGACACAGTGACAAAAAAATTGAGTAAATGTCCATCAGACTATGTGTGGTGTGTGGAGTCTAATACTAGTCAGTAAGTGCATTGAAATAATGAGCGATCCATGGGACTTGCTTCATTTATGCTTAGAGCAGTGACTGGCAGGAAGCCAGTGCCTTCATTAGTTCAACTGAGTCGCTTCACTGTTTCAGATGCTTCTGGGTCTTTCTGAAAAGCAGTGGCTCACCCAGCTCAAATGACATTTGTATGAAGTCTTAACCTCACTTAGCGGGCTCTATTTAAATAGCCCTGCCTTCCAATAAACAGTATCTTTGATAGATGAAACAATAAATGCACTATCCATAGTTCTTTTTTAACCCTCTCCAGGCTCATGTTGCAAATTTGCAACAATAAATCAGTTGATGACTGATTATAAAATATGAAGACCACATGGGAAATGGTTTTATAAAGTTAGCCTTCCAGCTCAGTATTGCAAAAATACAATGTTAGTTTTACCAGCCGCCACTAGCATGAGAACTATTCTCCATGAATGAAAGAATTACAGCAGATAGTTGTGAGGTTTTGCGCAGGTTTGTCGCAGTCTGATGCATGTTTGCTGATGATCTGAATTTGCCTGGATGCACTTAAATTCATTTTAGGCGAGAGAATTTTGCATATAGAAGTCTTGAACCTGCCAGCAACTTGCATTAGAAAGGATATTTACTGCAGTAATTTCAATCTTAATATTTGAGGGCTTGATCTAATTGAATCTTCATATGCCTGTGTCACTTTCACTCTCTAGTATTTGGAGGATGCAGAGGTTTATGGCATAATCATTACACATTATCATTATACACAGTCACGCCACAGCTTTTTTACTGTCTAAATCATGAAGTCCTGAGTGTAGCAGATCTAGGAAAGCCTTTTGCTGTGATGTATTTCACAGCGGAATTATATAGTTCAACCTTTACATTTCTGTGATAAAACATAAAACAGCATATACTTTTCACATTAACTGACTTAGCTTGGCTGCTTTCCTGAGATTATTAAAGGTCCCCTAATCAGCAGGTCCATACGACAAGCCATTTCACATCTGTTCTTTGTGACATCACAAGGGGGAGAGATCATCCAGAATGATGAGGAGACTATTTTAATGGTTGGCTGAAATTGATCAGTCCCTCTTGACCCTGGGCAGTTACTACATCATATGATGTCACCAACAAATGTACTTTGAAATGACTTGTAATAACTAATTAGCTGCGCATCCCTTGACAATATAGGGGACATTGAAAGCCAATGAATATGGCAAAACCAATTCTGTGATATGATAAAATAAAATTCTGAACAGAGCCATCACAAGTAAAGGACTGAACAGTCAAGACAGAACTTAACCAAAATCTCTTCAATACAATGCAAAGACATATAAGATTATGTCTATAATCACCAGAAAATAATTTAATTAATTGCACTTCTATGTGAACACATGCCAACCAAGAACTTATTTTGTCTGTCCTTACTATCCCTGTTGTATTGTAATAAGCGGAACATAACTTCTAGGCTATTAAGAATATGCCATTTATAAAGATCTTGTTTTTTTAATAATGTCATTGCTGGTGAATTTTTATTGCTTCATTCATCCATTAGATTCAATGCCACCATACATCTCAGACCAATGATATTACGCATCCATTGGCAAATATTGACACTCAGTATTTAGGCTGGTTTGACCTTTAGTGAGTGAAATGGTGGAAGATAAATGTTTATGACCTTTAACTTTCAACCTCAGAATTATTTATGACTATCTCAACGGTGATATTCATTGTCTGAGACAAATATAGGCCTTTAACAACACAACTTCAGGTGACAACATGCTTTCAAGTTCCCTGGAATTACTTACTGACCTATTATAGGTAAACTTTGGGGTGTCACCCAGCTTTAGCATCTTTTCCATTGGGTCAGACTGTTTAAGGTCAAGTGTATTAGGGTCACGAAGAGCTGAAATTGGAGTGACAAAGGACTCTATTTGGGACTTGATTTTCAAAATGTTCATTCTGCTACTGAGTTAGGAAGCTCTAGGTTCTTCATTCTTGCTATCATCATAGCTAGGGCCGACATTCCCACTTCTTGATGCTTTGCTCATGTATTCTGAAGGCAGATATTAGCCTCAAATCATTGCTCCCTTTGCCTGTCTTGGCAAACCCAAACTTAATTAAATCAACTTGTTTCCCCTTTAACATTTCTCATTCAAGTTAGAAACATCTAAATATCATTTACTAATGCGTTTGATTAGGTTATTTATTTTCCTGCATGATGTCATCTTTTTAGACAAGAGAGAATTACACTTAAAATGCAAACAGCCAATGATTTTCATTCATCGTTCTTGAAATAGGTCTGATTTAAATGAACATAAACTTCTCTCCTCATTATAAATGCACTCATTAAAAATGACATGGCTACAAAAGGCTTGTAAATTTAAAAAATTGAGAGTATTCATTTTTGTCTCTTTCAAAGGGTCTCAGTGATCATTTAGCACCTCGTATTTCAAACATTGCTCACATCAGCTCTGATTGATACTAGACTGATGTGCTCTAACTCTTTGTGAAATGGGGGACTGAAGTCAGGGATAACAGTGGTAGTGTCAGTTTTTTTTTTTTTTTGCTTGTTTGTTTTTTTTTTTTTACTTAGCCAGTCTTTATTTGGTCAGTACAACTGATAAATACTGAAGGTTCCATCACTTGAAGCTGGTCAACCAGATTGGCCAGCCAGTACAGTCAGCTGTTTCACCCATTCAACCAGTTAACCCAGTTTAGCCCAGCAAGAGACTAGCTTTGGCCACCCACAGATCAGGTATGACTTGTTTAAAGCATCGAAAACACAGTTAGTTACAGTGGCTTAAGCTGTGTGACCCAGCGAACCATTGCTGGGATTTTCAGAAGGGATATAATACATCATCAATATAAAACAATGTCGCAGTGTCTGTAAAACTAAGTTTAGAAGATTGTTGGAGAAGAAAACAAATTTGGCATTTTCAGCCAAGCTCCTGCTTCATGTTCTATCCCATATCAACTGTTTTCAGTGGGCAGTGAGTCAGTAAAAATTAGGCTCCCCTACATTTGGCTGCCTCATTGCAACACAAAGTGAACAATGGCGTTTTTGTACCGCAACATATCTGTAGTCTGGCCTGTGCTTTGCCAGAAAATCCTCTCCTGAAAACGAAAGGGAAAAATCAAAACAGGTCCTTCAAACACGATCGCTTAGGAAGTGCACCGCCACAACAGAAACAAAGCTGTGAGTTTGGTTTCACATTTTTCTGATGCTAGGCTGAAAGAGGACCAAAGTATGTGTGAAAAGGCAAGAGAAAGGTCATTTCCATTATATGGGCCCTTTTGTTGAGGCGTAAACTGCTGATAAAAAGGTTTAAAGTGAATTAAATTAATTATTGCAATTTAGCAAAGCGGTTAGCCTCTCCTTTTTTGGTTCTCAATGGCCAAAAAGGAGCCCTTGTAAAGTGAGCCAGTGCTGCTGAGTTGAAAATGACCCTCAGGCACCGAGGACAGATCTGGTTCTTCAGCTAAGATGTCCATGTACTTATCCATTTTCAGGTTCTTAATTATAATTTCACCTATTATTGAGGCCATTTGTGCCATTGTCTACTATTGGCCGAGAAAATTCAGCTGACTAATCTTTTCTGATTGGACCGAATGATCCAGTTTCAGAATTCCAAATGTACACCCAGATATTATCGATGTCCTCCAGGGCACTGCAATGACTTCTTCTTCCATGCAACCCAGATTTCTCAATTTGTTTTAAGTTTACATTGGAAATTGGATCCTGAAAATGTAAATGCACCAACCATGGTAACAGTTAATTACAGAACTGCTTGGTAAAATATCTTTGTTCGTGTGTTATATTAAATTGTGTAATGAACACCAATATAAATCTTTTCCAATGGATGGGCTTATAAATGTGCAAATTAAACAGGTTTCTAATTTTACATCACAGACAGTTGGATCTCAAGGGCATTGTTATATTCTTGGAGGAGGGGTTAAAATTTAGACTAAACGGCTCAATTAATTGAGTTGCACAATGCAACTGTTTACAGTTTTCTGAATCATCAGGCCATTCATGCAAACCTTTCGAGAACCAGGTCTAAACTGAAGCAGAACCTATTTCCTGATTTCACCAGGCGGTGTCAAAAATTGCATACCTGAAGTGCACAGCAGTAATGCCTATATTGCGAGAAATGGAATGTAGCATGTGATCAAAGTTATTTATAAATAAAGTATTATAATTCATAAAGGTTTGTCAGGAATGACCATCCCTTACAGAGACTGTGCTGCCTATCCCTCCGAGTGTTATTAGTTTCATGTTTATTGATGGACTCCTGTATTTCTACATGCAATGCAAATTAAATTGACTGGCCTGTATAGTTTCCTGGATCAGTACAGTCCTCTTTCTTATATACTGGCATTATATTGTCCTGCTTCCAATCATTCAGTATTTCTTCATTTTCTGTGACTGCCTCAAAATAACTAACCTACACAGTAAAAATCATAGTGTCAATTTTACTCTTTAAGAGTTGAATTTAACTCTATGTCAGATAACATTTGGTCCCACTCAAAATCAGTGTAAAATTTACTCTATAGCCAGTGTAAGATTTTTAGAGTTAATTTTACTCTATTTTGTGTCAAAATTAACAATGAGGTGTGTAAAAATATTTAACACTATAGGGAATCATCACCCTGCAGAGTAGATTTTGTCCTTGTGTGGAAGTAGGAATTAACTCTCACTTTTGACTCTTCCATTTAGACGATTTCACTCTGCATAGTGCTATAACTACTCTATCCAGAGGAAAATAGGTTTACACTGCAATATTGACACTCCATTTTTTACTGTGTACTTCCCTAAGCACTATTATATGCAATCATATAGCCTACCCCCTTATTTGTCTTAAATGTATACAGTGTGTCTGGTAATTTGTTATCCTCAACGTAATTTCTGAAAAAAAGAGAGAGAGAGAGAGAGCATTGGAAATTCGCTTTGGCCTATTAAAATTCTGCTCCCTGGAAAAACTCTCAACAAAATAACTATTTAAGGTATCAGCAATATCCATATTCTCATGCAGCAATGATGCATCTTTATTCTAGATACACTTAACCTTCCCCTTTACTTTCTTTTTCCAACTAGAGCATTGAAAAACCACTAAGGATTGGTTTTAGCATCTTCCGCAATTGACTTTTCATGAAGTCTTTTCGCTTTCCTCAGCTCTTTTTTGACCTTAGCATGCATTTTTAAAAAGTCAGCCATAATATTTTCATTACTGTCTCTATGTATGGCTTATAAAGCATACCCTTTTTCCTCAAACTCTTTCAAATAGCTGTAGTCATCTACTGAGGATTCTACTTTTTCAACTTACTATTGCATATCTTTGGAATGAATTTACCATGTGCATAATGTATAACCCCCATGATTCTTCCCCACATTTAATTTACAGTTTTGCATTCACTGTATGCGCGCAAATAATTATACTAATGAGGAAGCGGGAGGAAAAAAAGATGAACATGTGAAAAAGAAAGGAGGGTAACAATAAAGGCCAGATACTCTGAAAATGTGCTAAAATGTACAGAGACAAAAAAATACTCACTCGGCAAGTTTGAGAAACTATAAAACTGCAACCTGCATGGTATTTCAAAGCTGGAATCAAGAAATGTCCACAGGGAAGTAATATCAAAGACATATTACTAATTCATACAGGATGATATGTCACGCCTGTTTTTGGTGTCTGTATACTTTCCCGAGATTGACGAGATGTCCCCAAATAAGCACAGTGATGCCATAAAATGAGTGATGAAGTGAGGTGAAGCGAGGGGACTTCAGTCAAGATTTATGTAGAAACAAACTATTCATGCTAATTACTTAGGGCACCCAGTAATGACATTATCTGGCTCTAAGAAAATCAGCATTACGTTAGCCAAAGGCCATTATTACACTGTACCTAAATAATGGCACCGAGAAATGCCGGTGGTTCCAAAATAGCTGCTTTTTTCATGCAAGGACTGACTAGTGCAAACATATATCAAGGGCTTCTGCAGTCAGTAGCCTCAAGTGATATGGCACTGTGTTTCAGGTCAATTTATTATACAAATGAGTGCATATGTTGTGATTTAAGCATTTCCAGTAATGACCACTATCCATTCATGTATTCATGGCGGTCAAATATTCAAAGGGAAATACAACAAAAAATATATTGCGCAATAACAAACTAAATCAAATTAGGTGTTTTATGAAGGGACAATCTGTAACCGGCTGAGTTTACAATAGATTATGAATGTTTGAAAAAAGGGCTTCAAAACGAATGGACGTGTGAGTTAATCCCTGCAAAAAAAGATGCCATAGCACATTAGCGGTTTTCGAGAAGGAAGAGGTTTTCCATAATCTCAGCGGTGTCCTATCACAGTGCTACAGAGCCAGTCCTACTCCTGTTAATGAAAGGTCAGAGTTCTCTGACAGCCCTGCTGTGCATCACATCCCTAACAAGCTCAATCCAAAAGCTGTCAAGCTGTTAAACAAGCAGGGTCGTGAAAGCGCTCTCACCTTTACCTCTTCCTTAAAGCATTATTACACTGCAGTATATAACCAAGTTGCTACAGCAATGGAGTGGATGGATTGCAAAAGGATTTTTTCCTACATTGCCCATAGTGAAAATCAATGTCAGACCATGGAGAGGTGAGAGATTTGTCTGAAAATAAGAAGAAAAAAAAAACAGCAAAAAAATTTCGCTTTTTTTTTTCAGACTGAAATCCACTTCTTGATCTGCTCCATCATAAAACAATACGACTACGTGAATAACTGAAATTTTTATCATTGTGTCATGCCACATGAGATTATAAGGCATCATAGTAACATGAATATAAGTTACAGAATAATAATAACAATAATAATATAATAATTATTATTATTCATTTTTGGGTATAATTGGGTAATGTGAAGGAATTGTATTGCTCTGGCAAACTGTATTGATAATGATAGTGAATGGGGCCGAATCCCAAAAGTGAGAAAACAATTGAAGCACTGATTACTAAAACCCCACAAGTCAAGTCAAGTCAAGTGTGACTTATGGGGTTTTAGTAATAGGTGCTTTAATTTGCTCTCTATTGACACACTTAATTTACCCATTACCCTGCTAATGCAATCATGAATTCACCTATGCATAAAAGAAAATTGATGCATTTTGCTGACGTAATGGAAGCAGGTACATCTGTCGTGTAGAAAGTCACAGTGACATCACCCTCTGGCTTGGATTCTGAGTGGCACTGCTTTGAATAGTGCTGCTGTAAACTTAGAGAAGTACTGCAGTAAACCAAGATAGTAAACCCTTAATAGTACTGCTGTAAATCCTGAATAGAGGTGCTGAAAACCCTGAATAGTACTGCTGAGAACCCAGAATAGTACTGCCATAAACCCAGATGGTTAACCCTCAATAGTACGGTTGTAAACCCTGAATAGTGCTGCTCTAAACCCAGAAAGTAAACCCTGAATAGCACTGCTATGAACCCTGAATAGTTCTGCTGTAAACCCTATATAGGACAGCTGCTCACCTTGAATTGAACTGCTGTAAACCGTGACCATTAAAGCTGTAAACCCTGAATAGTACTGCTGTAAACGCAGATAGTAAACCCAGAATAGTACTGTTGTAAACTCTGAATAGTGCCGCTGTAAACCTAGATATTAAACCCTGAATAGTACTGCTATGACCTCTGAATAGTTCTGCTATAAATTGTTTATAGGATAGCTGATCACCCTGAATTGCACTGTTGTAAATATGAAAACTACAGCTGTAAACCCTGAATAGCACTGCTGTAAACCCAGATAATAAACCCTATATAGTGCTGTTGTAAACCCTGAATAGAGCTACTGTAAACCCTGAATAGTTCTGCTGTAAACCCTGAATGCTGTAAACCCAGACAGTAAACCCTGAATAGTACTGTAGTAAACCCTGAATAACGCTGCTGTAAACCCTGAATAGATATGCTATAAACCCTGAATAGTACTGCTGTAAACCCAGACAGTAAACCCTGAATAGTACTGTTGTAAACTCTGAATAGTGCTGCTGTAAACCCTGAATAGTTCTGCTCTAAACCCTTTATAGGACAGCTGCTCACCCTGAATTGTGCTGCTGTAGACCGTGAACATTACAGCTGTAAACCCTGAATAGTGCTGTTGTAAACCCTTAAAAGTACAGCTGTTAACCCTGAATAGTACAGTTGTAACCTCAAGTAAAACAGCTCTTATTATTTCAGTATCTCTGCAGAATAGAGATGAAATGGCCTTGATGTGCTATATAAAGCAAACTTTCCTTTTTGATTTCCCAGTTGTTATATTGGCAATTAGAGCTGATAATCCTGGAAGACTGACTGGACTGTGTAAGACGCTTTCATGTCCTCTCTGATCATAAGCATTCATCATCGTTCATCATCATGTCCAATCTCCCCACAGGCAGTGACATTCTAATTTGTGGCCCCAATTAAGCGCTGCCTAAGGAAGAATGACTCCCGGACTGAGCAAAAGATGATGGTACACGGAGTTCTAGTATCTACTTTTCCGAGGAAAATCCATTGACTCAAAAGTAGCATCGCACAATATCTGGAATCACTGACACGTTTTTCTGTTTAATACCCCCAAACAAGACTCTTTAAAATATTTATTGACTGAGACAGACAGAGACAATGATGCAGACGACAGCTGAAATTACCGTGATGCGACCTTCACATTTCTTAATGTCGTCTCTTCAGTTTCAAGTTTACCTCTAGCTCTGCACACCAGGATTATCTTGGAACGGAGAGAGTGAGAGCAGACCCTTTTGGATTGAAAAGTCATTTTGTCTGTGGCTTTTCCGGGATGTATTCCTGTATGGCACAGATAACGTTAACTAATGGGGCTTTAGTTTTGGATAGAGGAGGCAGAATTAACCAATTAGTGTCCAAGAAGGCATCGGGTTATTTCAGGTAACAGCAGTCTCTGCCAAAAATCCATCATATCCACCAATAGCTGAAACCCAAAGTATTTAGATTTGGCAAACACACACACTGAGCTGCTTGACTTTCTTCCAAATTGAGTTCTTTATGTCCATGCTGAATGGGGACAGGACTTATTTTACAGTATTGAAGGGTTGTACAGCAGAAATAAAGCATTTCTGGTTTAAACGCTTAGCCACTGCCGCAAAATAACGACCAAACTAACAGTAAAAGAAATTTGTGGGAACTGCCCATTTTATTGACATATTTGACTACAAGCTTAAGTGTTCGGGCAGTTTATACCAAGATAAAATCCAGTATGGCCAGCATTCAAGCAGGTGTACCTATCTGACCATAGAAGTACACAAGAGCGCAGGATGAACATTTTCAGTTTACAGGATGATATGTCGCAATTGCCAGCTCAGCCCTAAAATTAAGCTCCTGCTATTGGTTTTCGGCAAGGCGAAAGTCCAGAACGTTACAATCCTGAGAAGTGTCGTTATGGATAGTACAGAGCTATCACAAAGTGGACACAAGCAGCATGTTTCCCGAGGTGTGCAAAGATTCATCTACCTAAAAGTAAATTAGTGAGATCGACATTGAAACACACTGCAGAGACCTTCTGAAAATGACCTATTCTTATCTTTGAAATCCTTCATGAAACAAGTTTAAGAAAAAGGCCAATCTGAGCTAATCAATCCAGTAGGAGGCTAAATCCCATTTGCTCAAACTGAAGTGGGTGGGAATTTAGGGAAGGGCAAAACTGTACCATGTGCTCTGCTACAGACATAATAAAAGCCTCATTATCATCACAATCTCATTCAAACAGATTAATTATTTGTGGTAAAAACTGTTCACTGAGGACAATCCCACATATGTAGCAACATGGAGAAAAGAAGGAACCAATCATCTCAGTCTTGAGCCATCGTCCATATATAAAGATCTTATTTACACTATCCTGAATTATACCCCCAGCCAGAGGATACAGTCTTTCAAATCCAGCAAATAAATTCAGTGTGGATATTACTGTTCAGCCCAAGCATTAAAACTGATATTTCATTAGTTCAAGGGAAATATTTAACTACTGTGTTAAAGTAGATCTGTTCAAGACACAAAGACACTATCTGCGATTCCGATTTTTAATGACACATTTGCGCTCAATTAGGAGAATGCACAGGACTGTTTTTGTGTGAAAAGCCATCAACTCATGAACAAGACAGACAGTATGACAAAATTAGTGTTTCAGTTAATGAAATGACTTTGTAAAGGTTCTGTTTGTGTTAATAACAATTTGTTAAGCTTGGAAAACAATACCACTACCGCTGTGCGTACATTTGAAAGTCAAAACTGGTTTGGACGTCTAAATATCTTTGTCATCTGCTGGAAGATGTGAATTCACCAGTCTTTCCCTGAACTGCCAATTATTTCTTTCAGACGTGTACTCTTGAAGACAATTTAACTCAAGATATGTCACTCCCGGTAATGACCAGTTTCTTCTGATGATCCATTTGTTTTGTTTCACGAGTACTAAATGTGGTGAGAAAAAAGATGAGACTGACGCACAGGTTTACGTCTGATGTTTTTTTGAACAGTATCCCACTTAAGTGACTGTCACATGCCTGCTTAGTCACTCTGGGTTAGCAAGTTCTGTCTAAAGGCCTCCTGGATACGGCCTCAGCCTGTTCATCAAAATCAATTTCTTGATCATAAATACACCGTAGACGTTAAAGTTTGCCTCATAGAATATTTTCTTTGATGGGGTGGGGGTGAAAAGAATTTGACCTCAGGACAGAGTTGCAAAAGGTACTCTTCCAAAAGAAAGGGAGAGGTAAAAACAGAGCCCTTATGAAAAATAGTTAAATCCAAAAAAAAAAAAAAAAACTCTGCAGAAAGTAGTCAATTACTTTGGCCCAAGGGCAGGCCACTTTGCATTATTGTGCTTTTATAGTGTTAAATATTCTATTACTGTTGTGAATCTGCATTTCGGTCATGCCTTTTTCCCTAGTCCCATGTTTAAGTTTTGTGCCTGGCCATGCCACGTATGCCGTTTGTGTTTAAGTGACCTCTGCCCGCCTCTGACCATCCCCATGATTATGTATTGTGTTTTGTTGTTTGATTTCATGTTTTATTATTTTTCATGTTTTGTTATTATTTATGTCTTTGCCATGTTTTATAGTCTTGCCATGTTTTCATAGCCTTGCCACATTTTCATAGTCTTGTTTTTAGTTCTAGTCCTGCACTTCGTTTACCCTGTCTTGTCTTGTGTAGGTCTTTGCCCACGGTCCCTTGTCCGACGTGCCACTCATTCGGGTGATTTCCTGGTTTCTGGGATTTCAATTTTTCTTCATATCTCGTTTTTCTTCCTTCCTCTCTCTGTTACTATCCACTAACCATACTAACAGTTTATTGTTTTCGATTAATTACTAACCAAGATTAACATTGTATATTTTTACTAACGGACTAACTTGCACTCGGGATTGTATAGCTGCACATACTAATAGACTAACGATCTCTCAGCATTCGCCCAATCTGTATCTCCGCCCTCCTTGCCTATCACTAATTATCTCTACTGCAGTTTCCACTTATATCTCAGGCTTTCCCTTTTCTTTAGACTGTACACTTTAGTACTCCTTAACCGGAGCCGTTTATTCGTTCATAGGAATGTCTCGTTATCCCTGTCTGCGTTTCGGCATTCGCCAGATTCATGTAATTAGATAAACCCTCATGTGTCAACCCTGATTATTGTTTCATTGATCGCACCTGTGCTCCCTTGTCATGTGTTCACCCCGGATGTGTATATAAGGTGTCTGCACTTTTAGTTCCTTGTCAGATCGTCTTTACTCCTTTGTCTTGTGCTACGTTCCTCGCCTTGCTCATTGTGATATTTTCTTTCTGACTGGATTGCCCGACACTTGTTTTTGGTTTGCCCTTTTTGGATATTGTTGCATCTGTGAGTTTTGACCTTTTTCTGCCCGACCTTGATTTTGTGATTACTGCCCTGGTTTTGGATTCGGACTGTCTTTGGCTTATGAGTTTGTTTCTCCTCCAAACCTACGCCTGTGTACCGAACCCTTTTTGTCTGACCACAAACTTTGTTATTGGTGCCCTGGTTACGATTCTGGATTACGCCCATTGGATACTGTTTTTGGATTGTGGACTCTGTACCCTTGCTAGCTCTGTTGGGGGGTTTCCCCCTTCAGAAATAAAGCCTTCTTTTTGCATTTATCTGGTTGTCGCTATTGGCTCATTTCGTAATTCACAACAATTACGTCAGAGAACTACCAGTACATACCCTTTGCAATTGCGAGGACTCAGTGTACTGCCTGCGCAAGCCATTTTATGATGCAAATACTACAGCTAAAATACCATTTCAAAATGTGTCATAATGACCCTCAGCCTTAAAAGCGCAGTCCCATGTGTTTGATTGCTTAGTTCAAACCTGCCAAAATACGAATGTGATGAGGCTTGGTCACAGTACAACAAGAGCAGATGAAACATAGGATCTTTTTCTGCCAGACAAAAATTTAAATTTCCAGTGCTGTTTCTCAATTTGGGTAATAGTCTCAGGAATAATGTCTATCTGAACACAATCCACTGAGTGCCACTTTTCAGAGGAGACCATGATTATGCCTGCAGTCAAAGTGGTTCAAGACCAGTAAGCACTTTAGTTCAGGTGAGAATTTGGCCTGAAGATTAAAGGTTTTAAGAGCCAAATATTCTGATTGAGTTTTTAATAAGCATGGAAATTCAAAAATTGAACCTCATTACTATCAAAAACTATCAGTACAACAATGTAATAGCCATACCAGGTAATACAATGATGGAAATGATCAACAGGATTCACAACCTTTCTTTTCCCACAAGCCCAAAAATAGACAGGCATAATTAAGAGAAAAACAAGTCACTCTTTCTAAGACAAGGTTGGACTTCTGTGTGAAAGAGTAAGTATTTTAATAACCCACACGTCTCAAATTCTCTTATAGAACAGGCATTGCCCGCTGGCTTGGATACTGTAGATGAGAAATGAGATTTGGGTTTAAAGTTATTAGACAAATCAATAACAATATACAAAGTTTCCACATTGGGAAAATTGTGTCTGTAGCCAGTGTAGCCGAGTGGTAAATTGGTTTTATTATAATTTCCCACTGATTTGCTATTAGTCTCCATTGTTGTTTAATGTGTTGTTTGTTTCTTTTGAATGCGTTATAGTTGTAAAGGTTCATACAGGTGAAGCTGTACAATGCAATGTTATTGCTTCTTTTGTCCACAGGGCGGCAGTATTAACACATTTTGTTGCTCCGCCCAGTGCATTTTGGGTATCGTTTTTTGTGTCGTGTTGCGTGCGAGTACCGGGAGCTTTTGCTAGAGCCAAGATATCGGCGTATAAGTGAAAGCTCGTGTGTTCAACTCTTAGAAAATTTGGCGCGGAGCGCCGACCACCATTTGGATAGCAAGGTGAATTGCAGCGTGTTAGCTGTGGAAGTTCCAGGAAGCGCCGCACAGGTTTACTGTTGATGAAAAAGCCCACTGCCGTATTTTTTTTGGTTTCATTTTATTCTGATTTTGTTCTTTTATTTAATTTAGTCACTGTTTATGCATACAGCAACTCAGACTGTGAAAGCCATTGAGCTCTCTAGTGAGGAGAAGCATTTCATGCCTCTTTCAATTTTATCTGGTAAATGCTATCAATAAATTTAAAGCTACAAAAAACCCCGGATGTCATTGTGTCCTGTGTAGCATAAAACTCCACGGGCTACACAATTTTGGTACCAGGAGTGGGGTGTAGCTTCAGCATTTTAGAAAATTTGGCAAGAGAGTGGCTTCTTTCTATTTTTTATTTATTTGCAAAATACGGCAGTGGTGAAGATTGTAGGTGCAGTCAGCAGAGTTGGAGTTGGAGAGGTCAGCCTGCAGTGGAGGTGGTGACCAGTGGTAGACGACGGGGGTGCTCAGAAAGAGGTCATCGCTTCCTGCTCAACTCGACTCTTCCAGACCTGCACAGGGGATTCCAGCGCTACGATCAGCTGCCCAGCACCCGAATTCGACTGCGAAGAGCGACCAAGCAGTGTTCTTCATCAGAGACTGTCTCCGTCGTATCCTTGATTCACATATTGGACTTAAGATTTATGTTCAGACTGGACTAAAAAAAAAAAAAAAAAAACTTTTTCATTATGTCTGATGATTCGGGAGAGGAAGGTCCTTCTGTCTCTGGTAATGGTCAGTTCAGTCAGGGGTCTGGCGGTGCAGAAGGGACAGATGCTACTGTCGAAATGCAGATCCGCATGCAAGAACTCACTCAATTGCGAGATGAGCTTGTCAGGCTAAATGAGGAGACAAGAGCTCAGAGGGCAAATGATAATGGTACATCCACACGTTCATACATCTATGTTCCAAGAGAACGCCCGATCCAACCATTTAGTGGGGAGTGTAGTACAGATGGGAGGTCTGTAGAAGAGTTTATTGAAGAAGTTGAAAGGGTGTTAAGATCCAGAGAACAGACAGCAGATGAACAATGTGACCACATACTATCTCTGTTGCGTGGTCCTGCATTAGAGGAGGTGAGATTATGTATGAGGGGTCAGATAGTGACGCCTCGTGATTTGTACTCTTACCTGAGGAATGCGTTTGGGGAGAGACGTAGCACCACGCAGCTATTGCAGAGCTTCTACAACCGTAAGCAAGCTGATGGTGAAGACCTCCGTGACTATTCTCATGCACTGTCCCAGATCTTGAGCTCTATAGTCAAGCAGTCCTCAGATGTAATGCCTAATGAAAAAAATGTCCTCAGGGACCAGTTCATTGAGGGTTTAAGTGATTCAGCTCTTAGGCGTGAACTGAAGAAGATGGTTAGGGACAAACCAGACTCGAGCTTGTTAGATGTGAGGAATGAAGCTCTTCTGTGGGGGATGGAGGAAAGCAGGTCCCATCATACCAGAGTTGTTAAGAGCAGTCAGGTTAAATCAGAGGTTTCAGAAACCCAGTGTTTTGCTGCTGAGACAAACAACAGCCAATCAACTATGTTAAGTGATGTTAAACGAGCAGTCGCTCATCAGGAAAAGCAGCTAACAGAACTAAGCAAAACACTTGCTGAGCTAGCAAGTGCCATTTCTGAACTGAGTAGACGTACCACTCAACAGTCTCTCCAAGAGCCCATGTTACGGGCTAGGTCACAGCCACGGTTCACACCCGATGGCCAGCCAATCTGTTTCAGGTGTAGAGGTGTGGGTCACATTGCCAAAAAGTGTCCCCAGGCTAAACGGGGCCACAATGATACGGCACCTGATCCATCTGTGGTGCAGGAAAACTTTCACCCTCGGTTGTCATGAGCCACACAATTCGAGGGGAGGACACTGGCTCACCAACAGAGACACTAGATAGAAGTACAATTTTAGAGCGTGCAGTCGGGGAATGCAAGATTGTGGAGGTGAAACTTCAGGGAGTCTCAGTTACATGCCTACTTGACAGTGGTAGCCAGGTCAGCACCATTTCTGAAAGTTTTTTCAGAAAACACCTGTCAGATAAAGGGGAAAATATCCATCCTGCCTTTGAGTGGTTAAAGATTACTGCAGCAAATGGATTAGACTTACCCTATGTGGGCTATGTAGAACTTGATGTAGAAACCATGGGTCTGGTAATTCCAGAGCGAGGGTTCCTGATAGTGAAAGATTCTGCACAATCTTCCTCTGTTCCAGGTCTCATAGGAATGAACGTTGTCAAAAAGTGTCGAGAACTTGTACACACTGAGTTTGACACCACACTGCAGGGTAGACTTGACTCAAACTGGAGGGAGGCTTTCCACAACCTTACTGCTGTAAATGTAAGTGACAGACTTTCCTTTGCTAGAGTGGCTGGCAGAGAGACAGTTCATGTGCCTGCATCGTCTGTCGCTACAGTCATGGCCAGGGGACTTAGAACTGTGAGTGAGGATGGTCCTTTCATGTTGCTGGAGCCTGGGAGTGCACCTTTGCCTGGAGGTTTGGTTGTTGTACCTACCCTAGTTTCACCTGGGAGTCATGTTTTCCCTGTACAAGTTATGAACATGTCAGAAGAAGACATCTGGCTAAGGCCAAGTATCAGGCTTGGGGTTTTGACTCATGTAGATAGTGTGAAAAGTGACGAGGTTTGTGAGGTGCAGTTTCAGAGAATCTCAGCTGATACAGAACAAGTGAGTATCGACAAACAACGTGAAATACCTACAGACAGCACAATACAGTTCATCTTTGACTATGTCAGTATGGGTGGTAGTCCTGAACAGCAAGCTCAGCTGGCCTCGTTGCTGACAAAGTATTCTTTTGTGTTTGCAACAGAAGATGAAGATCTAGGTCACACTGATAAAGTGCAACATGAGATTCATCTCACAGATGACATACCTGTGACACAACCATACAGACGAATCCCACCCACACAGTACACGGAAGTCAGGGAACATATCGGCAAGCTGTTAAAGAGAGGAGTTATCAGAGAAAGCTCCAGTGCTTATGCTTCGCCAATCGTGCTGGTGCGGAAGGCTGATGGTAGCTTGAGGCTATGTGTCGATTACAGAAAACTCAATTCCAAGACGAGACGTGATGCATTTCCGCTTCCAAGGATTGACGAGAGTTTTGACGCATTGAGAGGAGCAAAATTCTTCTCGACCGTAGATTTAGCAAGTGGATACCACCAGGTGGCCATGCATGAGCGGGATATGAGTAAGACGGCTTTCACGACGCCATTTGGCTTATATGAGTATGTGAGGATGCCTTTTGGTGTTTGTAATGGACCCGCCACGTTCCAAAGGCTCATGCAAGTGACAATGAGTGATCTTGTCTTTCAGATACTCCTGGTCTACTTAGATGACATTTTGGTGTTTTCGGAGACATTCGAGCAACATTTAGAGAGACTGGAAACCGTCTTTAAAAGACTGGCAGAGACAGGTCTCAAAGTGAAGTTGCAGAAGTGTGCTTTTTTACAGCAGTCAGTGAAGTTCTTGGGTCACCAGGTGTCAGCAGAGGGTGTAGGGACCGATCCCTCCAAGGTCTCCGCTGTTAAAAACTGGAAGGTTCCGACCACTGCCAAAGAACTGCAGTCATTTTTAGGGTTCTGTAGTTACTACAGGCGATTTATTCAGGGTTTCTCACAGATAGCTGGTCCACTGCATGACCTAGTCAACAAATGCTCTGGTGTGAGGAAGACTACAAAAGACAGTCACCAGTTTTGTGCTATGTGGACTTCAGAGTGTGAGTCAGCTTTTGAGCACTTAAAAGACAGACTTACCTCTGCTCCCATTTTGGGTTTTGCCGACTTCACACAGCCGTACATAGTCGAGACGGATGCCAGTCAGCATGGATTAGGCGCCGTATTGTGTCAGCAACAGGGTAACAACAAACGAGTCATAGCTTATGCTAGCCGCAGGCTGCGCCAGGCTGAGAAAAATGACCGGAATTATAGCAGTATGAAATTAGAGCTTCTAGCCTTGAAATGGGCTGTTGCGGAAAAATTTAGAGGATACTTGCTGGGTTCCAAGTTTGTTGTCTTAACAGATAACAATCCCCTCTGCCACCTAAAAACAGCAAAGTTAGGTGCGATAGAGCAGAGGTGGGTAGCACAACTGTCTGTTTTTGACTTTGAGGTTAAATATCGTCCTGGTTGTAGTAATGCGGCTGCAGATGCCCTCTCTAGGCAGGAGTTTGCAGGGGAGCCTGAAACTGACCCTGATGCAGATTTTGACGATTGTATTGCTGTGTGTAACCTGATGAGAAGGGGGACAGTTCTGGACCCGGGTCTCATCACCAAAGGCCTGGATTGTTATAGAGTGAGGCAGATCCGTGCGGTGGAGTCAGTGTCCGGTGAGAACACTAGGCAGGGCAACACTCCCACACTGCCTGGCTATACCAGAGAGGAGTTGATGGGTTTTCAGGCGAGTGATCCCACCCTGAAAGAGTTCAGGTCATTTTGGGATAGGGGGAGAAAACCAAGCTGCAAAGAGCGAGCAGCCCTGTCTACCCCAGTGAAAAAACTATTGAAACAGTGGAACTTCCTGCAGCTGAAGGAAGATTTGCTATACAGGGTCACTAAGGATCCGTGTCACGGTGAGGTGTGGCAGTTACTAGTGCCTGTGGGTTTGAGAGACCAAGTTTTGGGGAGTGTGCACAACAACATGGGACATCAAGGCATAGAGCGCACTGTAAACCTGTTAAGAGGGAGATGTTTCTGGGTGGGGCTCTATGAGGATGTTGAAAACTGGGTTAAAAACTGTGAGCGATGCATTTTGACCAAGATGCCTCAGCCAAAGATCCAGGCTCCCGTCCAGGCCTTTTTAGCCTCGCGTCCTCTCGAAGTGGTAGCTATTGATTTCACAGTATTGGAAGCAGCATCAGACGGGCGAGAAAATGTTCTTGTGGTAACTGATGTGTTCACAAAGTTCACGCAAGCCTATCCCACCAGAGACCAGAAAGCAGACACAACAGCTAAAGTTTTGCTCAGGGAGTGGTTTATGAAATATGGAGTCCCTGAGAGGCTTCATTCTGACCAAGGCAGAAATTTTGAGAGTGAAGTTATCGCAGAGCTGTGCAAACTCTATGGGGTTAAAAAGACACGGACGACTCCTTACAGGCCGCAGGGGAACGCTCAGTGTGAACGATACAATCGTACACTTCATGATTTATTGAGGACCCTCCCACCAGAGAAAAAAAGGCGTTGGCCAGAGCATCTTCCTGAACTAGTTTATGCCTATAATGTCACTCCTCATTCCACCACAGGGTACTCACCCTATTATCTGCTTTTTGGGGTACAGCCACATCTCCCAGTAGATGCATTATTAGGACGTGAGTGTAGGTCAGATCATAAACAGGACTGGTTGTCTGTGCATCAGGAGAGACTCAGACAGGCGCATGAGAGAGCCAGAGAGTACTCAGAACAGAAGGCAGCTGAGAGAGTTGCACTGCAAAATGAGAAAGTGTATTGTCCTCCTGTAGGCATCGGTCAGTTGGTTTTCCTGCGCCACAGACCCTTAGGGAGAAATAAGATTCAGGATGCATGGAGCCCCACTGTCTACAGAGTGGTTGACATCCAGGGGACTACACATACTGTTGAACCACTTGAGGGAGGGCCTATTAAAAGAGTTCATAGGTCTGAGTTGAGACCTTGTGCAAAACCGGTCCCCAAACCCAGAACTAAAACTAGGTCAAAGGCTAGTATTCAGCCTGTAGCTGAGGATGTGTTACTTGAGTCCCCTGAACCTGACTTTGTTGTCGTGGAGGAAATCCTATGTCCTCAGCTGATGCAGACACCAAAACAGCCTTTTGTGCCTGACATGGTTAGTTTACCTGTAACGGCACCCACAGATGACAGTGACAGAGAAGTACCTGAGGACGATCTGACAGATATGAGAACATGTGACACAGGAATGGTAAATACTGATGTTCATTTAGAGGTTGGTGGCAGTGACTTGCCTATAGCACAGACTGGGGACAAGCACGCACTAGTAGACGTTGCTGGTAAAGCAGGGAGTAAGTCCTGTGCTCCGACACCAGCTGTCAGGCAGAGCAAACGATCTACGGTTGGGTTTCATTCCAACCCATTCCACCTGCCAAAGTCGGCCTGTAATGCTGTCTCAGTCAGCACCGATATGGTCTCACAGGTTTTGACGAGCCTTGGTGCAGTTCTTTTTGAAAAGGCATTGCAGGGAGCATTTGAGTCAGTTCATGCTATGTAGTCACCGCGGACGTTGACTATTTGCAGGGGAGTGTGTAGCCGAGTGGTAAATTGGTTTTATTATAATTTCCCACTGATTTGCTATTAGTCTCCATTGTTGTTTAATGTGTTGTTTGTTTCTTTTGAATGCGTTATAGTTGTAAAGGTTCATACAGGTGAAGCTGTACAATGCAATGTTATTGCTTCTTTTGTCCACAGGGCGGCAGTATTAACACATTTTGTTGCTCCGCCCAGTGCATTTTGGGTATCGTTTTTTGTGTCGTGTTGCGTGCGAGTACCGGGAGCTTTTGCTAGAGCCAAGATATCGGCGTATAAGTGAAAGCTCGTGTGTTCAACTCTTAGAAAATTTGGCGCGGAGCGCCGACCACCATTTGGATAGCAAGGTGAATTGCAGCGTGTTAGCTGTGGAAATTCCGGGAAGCGCCGCACAGGTTTACTGTTGATGAAAAAGCCCACTGCCGTATTTTTTTTGGTTTCATTTTATTCTGATTTTGTTCTTTTATTTAATTTAGTCACTGTTTATGCATACAGCAACTCAGACTGTGAAAGCCATTGAGCTCTCTAGTGAGGAGAAGCATTTCATGCCTCTTTCAATTTTATCTGGTAAATGCTATCAATAAATTTAAAGCTACAAAAAACCCCGGATGTCATTGTGTCCTGTGTAGCATAAAACTCCACGGGCTACACCAGCATTATAGAAATATTATGTTTTGAGATGGAGATTTTGGTGATACTGCAATACATCCGCTCGAGTATTGAAAGCAAATGTGTTAGTTGGGGCAAAAAGCAAACCTTCAAACAAAACAGAAGTGTTTTATCGCTCCACATCAGGAAGATTCAGTACCCCAAATAACTTATTTTGTTTTTTTTCTCTCCATCCCTTTCTCTTCTGTGTTAGTGGTTGATTGCAGTTTCCAACCTCAGCATGTCCTAAGCTTGCATTTGGCTTGCCCTGAGGAGGAAGAGAGGGCCATCGCTGTTTGAACAATCCTGATCTGTAGAGACATCACCTGTTTTGACTTGGAAAAATCACAACAAAGAAAACTGGCAAGTACAACTCAAACAAATTTATTCTTAAAAAAAAAAGTTGTACAAAAAATTTTATATCCACTATTTAATTCCTAATAACACTTCAATGCCACTATTTGACTGTTGCCAAAACAAAACTCTGGTCTGCTCTCTTCTGCTGTCTGCTTTTCTGTGCTTAAAATCACAGCCTTTATATAGTCTAGCAACCTTCCAGAAAGATCCACAGGATTCTAGGGAAATCCCGCCCCCTCCAAGCAGGAAAGTGCCAGAAGCTTCTAGAAATTACTAGTCTTTTCTTAATGATTTTACAAATACATGCCACCAGAGGGTGCCAATGAACAAAATAAATATAGCTGACCAGCAAGGCAGCAAAACAGCATGTAACAAATCTTCATTTACAAATGTAATATAATGCTGTACAAAAAATTATCATACATAACACACCCATCATCCTCACTGCTGATGAATTCGAAAGAGACCTTTCTGGTGTGTCGCTCATGTGACTTTGCACCTTGTGTATTCCAACGGGAGAGGAGACCCCATTCATAGACCTCAATGTCTCTTTCCAATATCTGGAGTTTTAACCTCCAGACAGTTGTCCCCAGGTCTGGGAGGTAGTCAAGTTAAATGTTCTAATAGCATCAGGAGAGAAGCTGTAATTTCTTCAACCTCAGTTTGCAGTGTCTCCCTTTGTGTTTAACCATCCTCTATCAAAAACTGCATCAGGTCCATAGAGTGTTTGTCAAAAACGGGTCTCCATTTCTCTTTATAAGTGGCATCATCAATGCCAAAAGAGGAATTTGGAAATGTGTCAGCCCCAGTGGGATACAGCCCTCTCTCCGATAGCCCAGGAGTTAAAAAACCAGCCATTTCAATTTCATGTCCTTTACAAATAATTTTGTAAATGCGTAAATTGTTAAAAAAAAAATAAATAAAAAAAAAATTGGCATATTTTTAATTTGCCCCATTATGGTCAAGGATCTGTGAGTTTTGCTAGAGAAAGGGAGGGGTATGCTAATCCGGGGAAATAATGAATTGCGCGAGATGACATCACTTTAACCTTTATAACCATATTTCCACGATAATTTGTGACAGGAAAGCCCCCAAAAAGCAAAAATTAGTGCAGTCCATAAAAATTGCCACCAAGACGTATTTCTGCACATGCTTCAGTATATTTTATCAGGGCATCCATTCGTCACCTGAGGTGAAAAACAGATAAGCAGTCTTCTACAGTTTAATTAACTTTTTTTATTATGAAGCATAATTACAAAAACAACTGTCAAGCCATAGGTTTAGAGACAAAGAAGTGCTCAGAGGGACAAAACAATAAACTTGGCAATAGCAAGAATTATACTCTTCCAAAAAAGAAACTAAACATTGTTATTAGCATCAATTTATTATACATGAAATGTTTTGACAAATGTGGAAAACATATTGAAAAGAAAGTGTAATCAATTATTCAATATTTGTATAGTTTCTTTTTTGGAAGAGTATATTTCTATAAGTTTTCCACATTTGTCAAAACATTTCATGTATAATAAATTGATACTAAAAACAATGTATAGTTTCTTTTTTGGAAGAGTATATAAAATGGCCTTTCTTTTAAATACAAGGCTGTGCAATTCCACAAAGGTGAATCAGTGACCTATTCTCCCCCTCTAGAAGACAAAGACCCAGTGCAAAGCTCTGAATACTGAAGACACTGGTGCCACCGAGCAGCTGATAAGCGAGATTAATGGTGTTCTCTTACCATGTAGCGAGCCATCAATGGCTGGGCAACTGAAATGTGACTGCTATCAATGCTATCTGCTCCTGCTTGAGCTCTGAATAGGGGGGTGGGGAGAAATCAATAAATAAAAACGTGCACTCTGAGTGAATATCAAGATCGTTGTGCACGAGGTAAGTTTACGTGAACCGGAGCCGGAAGTCTGAGAAGAACGGGGAGGAAATTCAAGCCAAGAGATGAAAATGTAAGAATTACATAGGGAGAGGAAGAAGCTGATGATTGACCCTATGAACAGAGGCTACCTCCATTTATGCCTGAGCTCCCAGGAATTTGCAGTAAAATTGTCTCTCACCTATTCGCATTCACAGAGGAAAGGTCTGTTATCACCTCAGACGCCTTTAATACACTTCCCTGTAATACATGTTCCTCACACAGGGCTTTAAAGGGCAGGGCAGTGCCAGAAAGCCAGCTGCCTCGCACCAGTGTAACAATGTGTAAAAACTTGATTATCAGCCTTGTTGGACTGTACAGGTTTAAGCCAGTGTACGCAGCATTATAAATGAAGCCTCAGGACAGTGTTGTGGCACCATCCACACTGCACAGTTACAGTCGAAATCTCTGACACTACCAGAACTTTGTCTGACCCTAAGACCCTGTGGATTGTAGAAGACTTGACACTGACATATTGAATGACTCAAGGAAGGAGGCGCTGAGAGATTTTGTCCAATTTGAACATTTTTTGTGATCAACTGATTTCAGGTGGTCAAAATTTCTGTGTTTGTAGACCGTAAAGAACAATCATTTGTAAGATCCAGAGGGTTGACTCTTGTACCTTTAAGAAATTAATCAGAATAGCACTTTAAATGCACAGTTAAATAAATGCCTTTTCTTGGTTCCAGAATAATCTTTGATCACAGTGAGGCGTCAGCCGTCGTTCACACTCGCTCCTGCAGCTGTCGGCTGACTCACCTCACCGTCACCGATACTTCAAAGTGACCCAAAAATGACAATACTCATCTATCCTTTTATCAATCAATGTGCACAATGTACCAGCACCGATGGGCTTTCATGGTAAAGTGCCTGAACTTCAATGAAACTCAGTATGAGTAAGAGCTGACAGTCATGAAGTTGCAGGTAAATTCAATTAAGAGGGTGAAACAACCCACAGCATATAACCTAGAATTGTCGGGATGAACTCAGGGACTCAAGCGCAGACAGTAGTTTAAATAAACTGGCAGTTTATTAATGAATTAGAATGGTAAGAAAGTTCGAGCCAAATGCCATTCAGGTGGGATTGCAGAAAAAGAACTGCTGATGGGAGTATGGTCAAAATTAGGGAAAGAATCAAAACCTCATTGGAAAGAATTAAGTGTAAAGTCACATTCCAGATGTCAAAATCCAAAAGACAGGCAAATGCTTGTAACAATGAGGAAGCGTATATGGATGGCAATCTGAACATTAGAAACCAGGAAACAAAGAAGGAGGCACACAGAATATCCAACCTGGAATATCTGATTTGGAAACAGGAGGTTTGTAATGCTGGTCGTACACCAAATGACTTTGAAGTTAATTTAACTGTCACACACAAATTTCAAATATCAGGAAAAAATCGTGGGAGTTTTGCTCAATCTGGCGCATGGTCTGTTCACCTCGGTCATTTGGTGTAAGTTGGTCATACAAATCAGTTCGCCTCAGTCTTTTTCCCCATCTTGAAGTTTGGGTAAAATCAAACGTGCAATTTTATCGTAAGCCTTTAGCCGCGGCTCATGCAAATAGTGAGGTCTAGTCACTTGAACATCGTCAACAACCAATGATTGCACTCAGTAAGACCCCAACTCTTTGCAAAATTACATTGTCTGTGAGTAAAAGCTCTTTGACTCATTGTCTTTAGATGTGAGGTGAGGGGGGTCAGATATTAGTCTTCTAGTGTACAGTAGGCATAAAACACAGATGAAATACAGGAGTGGAGAGAATGAGAGGCGTGGTCACTAATGAGACAGTGATTCAATAAAGTGAACACTGGAACAGGGAGACATGATGCACAGAAGTGAGAGGGGTCAACACAAACACGTGGAAACGCGGGGAAAATAGGCAAACGTGGAAATGGAAAGAACAATAATGAAAATGAAACTAAAAACATAAAAAACACACAAATTATTTACAGATACTGTCAACCGTATGCAACCTCTACTGTATATATCCCACAACATGTAATGAATCTGCTTCTGATGCTTTTACACAATAAGCTGCGATAACGGGTCATGGATTTTTAGATTTCTCTTTTTTGGGCATTTTCAACTACATTCACGCATAATAATTATTTGAAATTGCCATTGTATGTCTTTCTCACTTACAAGAAGCCATACAAAAGAAACAAAATGTAGTCTGAAAATTAATTTTTGAGAGTGGATAACCCCTGCTCATTTGGACATGATTGCCAGGTCTAATGTGCTCTAAAATAGGTCAGTGATGATAACTTTTGCAGTGAAAATTTCACTTAATTCCAGACCAATAATCCTAATAATTTAGCGCACAGGAAGATTAAAAGCAATCAACCCAGCACTGACTTAAACAGCCTAGAGCTATTGAGTCCCAGCTCCCCTGGGCTACAGTATCTGCTGTAATACACTCAGACCAGGAACTACATCAACCAGTTTTGCTATTTGACCAATAAGTGCAGCAAATTGTTGCAGCAAAAAAATTCTAATTCTAGTTTTCACCACCTGTTTCCTCTCCTTGTTCCCACCTCAAATCGATCAATGTCTTCCATTTAAAAAAACTGCTACATCTTAAAGCAAATCTTACCTTTCTGGCATTTTTACACTTTTCTTTTGTAATCTAAAAATGCTCCTAATATGGCACACTAAAATGTAAAAAAGAAATCCACCAGGTATTAAAACTCATCATTATTCAATTCTCATATATTTCTGATAAAAGTCTGACCAATCATTTTCTTCGGTCCAAATAAAATGATTTGCCGAGCTTCCTGTCTGTCATCCGTCGCCACGCCCCTTCCAGTTGCCTATCGCTGTAACCACTTGCGAGTCGCGCGCCTCTCTGGCAGAGCACCAGAGTGGTACAGACAGAACAGGTACTGAACAAAGTTAGCCTGCAAATAAAACAGCTGTAACTGCTCCTAATTTAATGACTAACGTTACCAGGACAATTCTGGTGAGGTAAGACGCTATGACCGCAGTTTAGCGAGAAAATATGAGTGAATTCTGCCGAAAAACGACGCATCTGACTGTAAACAAACAGGCGCTGAAATGCTATAAGTACTATAATAAAGTTAATGGTAGTTCTTCAGACGTTACAAGGGCATTTTATTTCATACCACACTTAGAATTGAATATTATGTAATCACTGTTGATTAATTTTCACTCACCAGTGCCACTAAATCTGACTCTATGGCCCCGTTTCAAGATACTTTCACACCGGACATGAAACAAATTTTTCATACAACAAATTACATTCAAAGTCAATGCAAAGTCGCAAATACGCGCAAGACTCGTGTCTTTGCATTGACTTTGAATGTAATCTGTTGCGTGAAAACTTTGTTTCACGTCCGATGTGAAAGCAGCTACATTCGCACTGCTCACTTTCTCACTGCACACGTCAGGGGAGGAGGGGAGCCTCAGAGGTCAGGCTGGGGGAAGAGGGTGGGACTTTGGAGTGAGGCGGAGTTGTTCGTGTCTGTGCTGTGCTGCATGCCAGAAAGAATTGCTTTAAAGGTACATTCAGGAACTGTCCAATATGACTAATGTCTTTAGTTTAACACTGCCCCTAGTGATGTGGATATAAAATGGCTCTCAGTCACTCCCAGGAGAACAAGGGTTGCTAAAGCTTTTGTTATGGCAAGGCGACAAATTACCATAACACTGGTGTACATTGTTGGATGTAGATGGTCCGTCTGGTGAAGAAAAACATGTCAGACATCAGTTTGGAAATGACTTGGGAGGCATACATTTATTATTTTGAAATTAAAATTCTATTTAGAATGAAAAACTAATACGAACCCGAAGTGGCAGTTGTATTAAAAAATAAAAACTAAAAAAATTTTTTAACAACATATAAGGCCATTTATTTTTCTCATGACAATAACATTTAAAATGTTGACAGCTGCCAAAGAAAAAAATAGTTCTTGTCAACTTCAAATCGTCAACTTTAAATTGAGCAGATAGATCTAATATTATCTGTATTAGTACGCAGGGGGCATTTAAAATTTCGGCATAATAATAGCTCTGAAAGATTATAAAGTTCATAAATCACCTTAACGAAGCAGATTACCATTGTAGTGCAGTCCAAGCAAGGCATTAAGGAGAAATGAAGCTCCAGTAAAACTTCAGCCAGGAAGACCTTTCTTTTACATGCTTCAGCTTGAACTTTATTTCTCCTTTGATAAGCTGTTCACTCCTCTCACACATGCTAACTCAAAACTCCACCTGACATCTTGTGGGACCATCAACTGAGACACAGTGACACACCTACGCCGTTAACTTATCATCTCGCTGCTGTCTTTTATAAAATGATTCTCTCTCTGCCTGTATTACCTTCATGCAGCTGTTATGCACTACACCACCACATCACCACCCAGTCTTCACAGATTCATCAGTTTCATCATTCATTATCGTCATCCACCTATCAGTCAGCAGAGTCATCACCACTGCCACCAGCATCTGGACTCCGTGGGGGGAATTATCCTGCTGCAGCTCCAGGCAGATGCTCCTCAATTAGGAAATCTCTCAATTGAGTCCAAGTGCCAAAGACTTTGTGAAGGCTGTCATTACTTCAGTTAATCTGATCTATCTGTAATCTGTAATATATGATTATCTCCATGTAATTCATTAGTCTCTCCAGATTGAAATATATTTGATTGAAAAGCTGGTGCATGCAGGCCATCCATAATCTGCTTTGCTGAAATGGAGCGATCAATGTTTTCACCTCACGGATCTTTCAATGCCTGCTCGACTTTTAGCACATATTCTGCATATATTATTACAGAAAAGAGCCGTTCAAATGAAAGGGGCTACATAGATCACAAGCATATTTCAGATTGGATATACAGAATTTGTATATTATTTACAGCCTAAACCAAAGCCAATATGAAATATCAATCTTTTTCCTGCAGCCAGTGGAAGGCTGATTGTACTAATGAATTATTCATGTGTTGCGGCTCCCAGTTTACACAGCAGAGAAATAAGAAATAATTTAAATGCAGGGAGCAAAGATTACGACCATCTCGAGGCCTGCAGTATATGTGCAAATTAGCATGTCCCTTTCGCAGTCTCCCGCAGCATTCCTTGGCATGATTGCCCTAATGGGAATGTCAATAGCGCAGAGGAGAGTCGTCATGACAGGGTTTATAAGTGATGCTGGGACGGAGATCGAGAGGGCCGTAAAGATTAGCAATATCTCCAAACGAGACCACCAGCCGCATTAAAGCAGGGGCTATCATGCTCCGGGTATAATTTGTGTGTTGTTTATCATTTTGGCCTAATGAATGCATCAGAGGCCAGAGGCTGGGGGATGGCTCATTGCCCTATATGGAGATTAATGGAGGGGAGTTCATGTCAGGATAAAGTATTCGGTCTGCATCTGTCCTGATCGCAGGACATCATTTTAGGATAATGAACTGGTTTATTATTGGGGCTGAAATGCGTTTTGATTAAATTATCTGGTCATTAAAATCTCTATGCACATGGTCAGTCCAGCGCCTTTATTTGAGATAAAGCCCTGCGACAATCAAGCAAAGGTTAAGTGATAACAATTCCACTTCTGATATGCCTACAATTCATTTTACTTTTCCCCAAGTAACCTCCATTATACTAACCACATAAAAATGTACAGTGTAACTGTTGTGCGAACAGACAGACCTATCACTGCAAACCAGGGATACTCATTCTTTTCCAGAATGAGCCACAGTGGGTGCAGGCTTTCGCTCTATCCAACCTGTCCCACACCTGATTCTACTAATGAACCCTTAAAGCTTTTGCCATAGACCCTTGATAAGTAGAATCAGGTGTGTAACTGCATGGTTAGAATGAAAGCCTACACCCACTGCGGCTCATTCTGGAAAAGAGTGAGTATCCCTGCTGCAAACTGAAACACGTGCACACTGCTGAATTTTAACATTTACGATACCAGGATAGACTTCATTCGGCCCTCAACCTTCACCAGGAAGAAGCGGTTTTGATGATGGATGGGTGGATGAACAAATCATACATCCACAACGCTGTTGCCCTTCACCCTTTTTGTTTCCAGTATCTCAATCAAACACAACAATCAGAATCACATGAGCCAGGAAGGCAATTCATTGCATTTTAACCACGATAAGAACAAAGAATTGTAAACAAGATTAAACAAAAAAAAAAAACAAAAGAAGATGCACACATACACACAGGCACTCGTAAACAGGCTATGTACACACAATGCTGAGATGTGGAACGAAAGCAAACTCCGCATATTCAGCTGCCGCATTAATATGCAGAGACACAGCCGTTATGAGGGTCGAGACTGAAAGATTGTGAAAGATTGTGACGCACATTCAGAGATCTGAGTCACACATTCACACCAATTACAAGCGGTGACCCTTTCCAGAGGTGCAGAGGAGCGGATGTGAAAATGAATTTTGCCACAGTTATTCAAATGTATAAAATGAAATGTGAAAAGCATGGTTGAGGACCAGCCACTGGATCAAAGAGCAAGAGGCAGGAGTCAGAAAGTCATCAGCAGCCCTGGAAATGCGTGCGCTCAGTCGGGGCCGACTGCCTTTAAATTCAATTGTCTGTGTGACTGGTAAATTCAAGCCAGGCAGGTGGTTAAATTTCAGGAACAAGCTCATTTCATCCCACCTCTCTGATGACAGAGACATTAAAGGTTTTCTTCGTGGCTCCTGTTTTATTGTGGTCAAATTGTATTACTGGTAAATTTGTGTTTTTATTGTATTATAATTGTCAATCTTGTATTGTGTTTTGTGTTTTGTATTATTTTTGCCCTGTTTAGTTTTTAAGCAACTTTATAAACTGTGCTGCTGCCTGTCTTGGCCAGGACACTCTTGAAAAAGAGATCTTTAATCTCAAGGAGTTCCTCCGGGTTAAACAAAGGTTTAATAAAATAAAATTAAAATCATGATTTTATTAATCTATTTATCCATTTGTCTTCCACGGGCGGTTCCTCAAAAGTCTCCATGCTGATAGCTTCTTATTTTGGGTAATGCATTTCCTTTGAGGAAAACTCACTGTAAACGTTGGGATGCTCTGAGCGGTGGCAGCTGATCTCATGGTTTTTGGAGGGCATGTACTTCCTGATCAGAAGAGAAGTTGGACATTTACGTACACTTACGATTGGTGCCATAAAAATAATTAACCACTTCACCGATTTCATGCTAAGAAACTACAGTTTTGGCAAGTCAGTTAGGGCATCTACCTTGCATATGATGTGAGCTTTGTTTCCAACAATTGTTTACATGCATTATTTCACTTATAATTCATTACATCATAATTCCAGTGGGTCAGAAGTTTACATATACCAAGTGTAAGCACGTTGGAAAATTCCAGAAAATTATTAGAAGCCACAGCTTTAGAAGCCTCTGATAGGCTAATTGTCATCATTTGAGCCAATTGGAGGGGCTTTCTGTGGATATATTTCAAGACCAACCGTCAAACCATAAAATTGTCATAAATATTTCATGGCCAACTGCAGCTATAATATGGCTGAATCAACTTGTTATAGAACATGCAGCACCTAGGAGAGGAATTTTTCAAGCCTTCTAAATCTTCTGAATTTTAGATGTTCTTGATCTTTTGTGTGCTTGGATCAAAGCTCAAAGAACACTAGTGCAAAAATTTGAGTAAAATGATTTTGTCCCTGGCACACACATCCTACTGATGTATTTTGGAATGAACACGTTTTCCTATATAGTAATCCTTAAATCCCTCTGTGCTTTCAGTGGTTTCTTATCTGCTACAGTCCTGGTATCACACACGCATTAGTTTTGTGATCTGGGGTCCTCTGAGTACACAAGATTTATTTAGGGAGCCTGCTTCAAGTGAAGATGGAACACAAAATAATGGAAAATTAAATAAACCCAGGATCTAATCCTGCAATCGCAGTAACGTTTGCATTTAAATAAAGTATATCTCCTCCCTGAGTTTGGACTTGAAAAAAATTCCGATGTCTCAGTTCTGAAAGTCAAATCTCAGTTACTGCTTTGGCACCTTTAAAAAATACCTTCTCTAAAGCTTCTTTGAAGTATCCCTTATTGCCGTGGGAATCGATTAAAGATGCCTCGCAGAGAGAGAGAGAGCTTGAACGACAGGCCTCTCTGCTTCTCGGAGAGGAGAGAATATTAAAGAGAAGTATGTCCCCCCTGTCGATGATCAGTGGATATTTGCTGTTGAAGCAGTCGAGGGCACTGGAGTGGGACACAGTTTGGACAGGCATCTGATTGGTAACAAGGGGAAAGCAATGAGGCCTCTCCATGCTGTTTGGCTGCAGCCCAGTGGATCCAAGCTGACAGGAGGAATTACTGAAAATCCGCTCAAAGCTGGAGACTGGGTATCAGGGGAGCATTGTTTTCTCATAGAGAAACACTGCGAGGGGTAGCACAGTGGTGCAATGGAGAGCACTGCAGCCGAATATGAAGATGGTCCAGGGTAGAGTTCTTAGAGAAGCAACATGAGTGTTCCAGAAAATCTGGTCATGGAGCCATTTTGTTTCCATCACGTTATCAGTCACTGTCTCAAAGTACATTTTTTTTTTTTGTATTTCCCCATTTTCTTTTTTCTTATGTCTGAACATTGCATGAATTAAGCATGAATTAATTCAAATGAACAGCCATTTAAAATAGCGATTGTAGTTTTGGTTTGAACACAATGTGGTGTAAACAGTTGGTCCCCCCAGGACCGATGTTGGGAACAGATAATAAATGGATGATACAGTAAAAACATAAACAAAGTGTCAGAAGCACCCCTGAAAAATGGTTTTAAGTTTGCAGTCTCTAAACCACAATTGAACAAGCATCATCCTCAGATTCCTCACCGTGGGATGGCTGCTATCTGGCCTGGAAATGAAACACAGTGGGCGGATCGATAAATGGATAGGAGGACAGACAGAAGTACAAATATAAAAAGGCACATCTACACAATAAGATGTATCCATGTAGAAAAATTTTTGAGAAATAATAAAACAGTTTAAGAGTTCTGGCCTGCAAAAGCGTGACTGACCGACTGACTGATACAATTCCTATATCCCCATCCACTTTGCAGCAGGCGATAAAAAGCATTTACACGGGCCATTCCTATTAATTTGAATGCCAATAGAACTTAAATTTATTGAAAATTTGGCCCCTTGAGATGCAAAATCTTATTTTAGAGGGGGTCCTGTAGGCAAAATTCAAAATAAAACATACAAACAAAACAGCACCACATAACGAACGTACACATCAAATTCAAAAGTACAGACAGCTCACTCACCCCCTCCCACCCACACCCCAGTCCTCCGAAGTTACTGAAGGAAATCACATACAACCTTACACTGGTCGTCGCTCTTTGAACTTTACATTCCAATTCTATGGAATTACTAAGTGCTTGGTCAGTATGCAGTCCCAAAACCTGAACAACAGGAACTGAACCCCCGGTCCTCAGCTGCTCAAGGGTCGCAACATGTTTCTGATTGGACCCCAGACCACTTCAGGCTATTTTGCTTTCATTCTATACCAGAAAACTTGACCATATTTGACGCTCGCCAGACTTGAGCACAATGTGACATGAGTAAGACCTGAGTGCGACTTGAGAATGACTTCAGTACAGCTTGAGTATGATTTAATGCCAATAACTCGGCATTACTGCAATCTAGCCAGTGTCTGTGCTGTCTATTGAACCTCAGACTGGTAAACCGCATAAAACCTACAGACCCATGTATGGGTCCATCTAATGCAGCTGCATTAATCAAATCTATGGACCTTCAGGCCTATTTTAACTTCCAGTGAAGAAACCATGGGATCTAACAGTCGCAAATATGTCCTGCTGAATTACAGGGAAATATGTTTAAAATGATGTGCAAGATCTCAAAATTTTCCATTAAATGTAATTTTGAGACCGTAAAAACACAGCGCCTAGGTTTGGATACTTCTCTCGATTTAAATGTGATGTTGCTTCAGTGAAGCGCTGCAACCAGCAGATGCAGAATATATATGTGACATTTTACTGTAATTTGAAAAAAAGTTTTTTTCTCACTTTGAACCAGCTTAAAGGAAAATTTGAGTGAAGAATTAGAATTTCAAGGCGTTAAGCCTCATTGTCAAGGCAAGTAGTTCTGTCCATGGAGTTTATAGCCCATATCAACAGCTGCTTCAGCAGGAGTGCTTATTCCAAAGTCTCGCGTTTCGGTCAGACCTGATGTTGGAGTGCTGTGACTTTACAGATCTTTGTAGCAGAAAGAGTGCAGTGCTTTCTTCCACCCCCACCTGAAAACCCTGCTTCACAAATCCAGCAGGGAGCTGCCCACAAATGAATTTTAAGAAAAGATCTCACACGCTGGAATTCCCCGGACCTGAGAGGTACAAGGGTAGGGTACAAGTTCTTCAATCTGAAGAACAGGTAGTCAGAGTGATTTTGGTGGAGAATTTTCCTCTAAACACACTTTTCTGCATTTCACTTTCTTCACTCCAAAACCCATCTGCTCAGTTTTCCCACACCTCAGAGACTAAATTATGGAAGCTAAAATATGAAATCATAAAAATGAAATAGCAAATAAAACAAAATGTGAAATTTAGTGAATAAATGCCGTAAATTATTGATTGAGTCCATCTTCACCCTCATCATTAGCACAGCCTACTTATTCTCTATAATTGTCAGTTCCATTGATATTACAATATTGCGATACTTGTATTCTCATTGTCAGTGCCCACGGTTTCAGTTTTTGAAGCCACAGAACACTGCGCTGCACTAATAGCCAACTGGCCAACATCATACAACCTGACCTAGTAAAGAAAAACTCAAGGGATGAAATCTGCCTGCCTGCCGCTCCCAGCAGCTGCAGAGTTTAGATGGCTACGCCATCTGCTGGTCATACTGGGAATTTTACTCATCAGTGCCCGGAGAAAGCAGGTCTGGGGAAATCTCCGGTTCTTCAGTGTTAGGATTCTGGATGAGTTCACCACGGTAATAAACAATGGACTCCATCTGAGCGGCGTTTGCTTTTTACTAAAATGACAATGTTGCAATACAGCAGGCACATGTTGTTCTGTAAGGGTTTAGGGTTTGGTCTGAATGTACCGAACTGCATATTTCAGTGCGACCCTTTGTTTCAGGGTTTTCATTTGGACCACACTTTAAAATGGCGCCCAACCAGCATCCCCTGAGCATTCATAATGGTGTCCTGTAATCAGGGACAGACAAGAGTGAAACTGGACTTCTCAGATACATGGGCCAACAAAAGTAAAAAAAGCAACACGTAGTTGGCATCACCCATGACCTGAAACCAAGGCCATCCAACGTTACAAAAAATGGCTTTTGACCACAAAATCTATCTGTAGCCATCTCTGAGTGAAATAAATAAGCAATAACCTACAGTACACGGGTAAAGTGAATATACTCTCAAGGGAAAGAGACCGAGTTATAAATGTCAGCCATTGGGAGGGGGGATAACCTCATGATAAAGGTCTGTGAATCATCATGAGGGTTTGTAAAAGAAATAGTAGGACATGATTCATTGTCAAAAATGGAACGTAAACCAGAATTGTTAGGATATACAACATTCTATCTCACTGACAATATCTTCAGCGGCTCACTTCTCTCTGCAGTGCCATAAATTATCAGGTCACCATCTGAAGCCAGAGGAACATCTCGCTCAGCAGCCATGGCATGGAACGCCTCCAGGTGTCCATTTCCATGTCACTATTCAGTTCCCTCTTTTACAATAATAACTCAAAACTGTGGCAACACTAGTGGCCTTTTATAAATGAAGTTTAGTGAAAGTTCAGTCAGGAAGACTCTCTCGCGCGCACGTCAACTCCGTTTATTTTCTTTTCATTCACTCGCATGCTCGCCCATAAACCTCCGCAATGTCTGGGGCTGTCAATTGAGCAGTCAGCTGGTGTAGCAGCTGATCTCATCCATCCAAAAGTGGCACACCTCAGTCGCATCGCAAGCCGATCGTTATGTCACTGTCTTTTAAAATTTTTGTAATTTTTCTCTGCTCTAGTTCGTTCATGCTGCCGTTCGCTGGCCCTCCTCCCCAACGCCACCCTGCTCTCGCCAGACATCCGTAGAGCGCTCCAGCTTCGTCAGCCTTCAGCCACCACCACCACAAGTGTCTGGACTCTGGGGGATTTTTCCAGCTGCTGCTCTGAGCCGTGCTCCTGCTCTACGAGTCTCCCGAAGAGTCCAAGCGTCAAAGACTTTTGATTTTAAGCATGTTAATTCTGCTGTCCAGATCCTCTCATGCCTAATTTACCATCAATTTATTATTCAGCCAGCGGAGGATGGGCTTCCCCAGAATAGCCAGGTTCCTCCTGAGATTTCTTCTCAGTGAGGAGTTTTTCTCACCTCTGTTCCAGGCTTTTTCTCCCTACAGGGAGTTTTTGGCCTGCTATTCGGGGATTAGGGATTAGTCTGGGCTCTGCCCTTTTCTCTATGTAAAGTGCTATGTAAATAAAATGGAATTGAATTGAATTCTACTTATGCTCAACGAATATTAAAATTTTTCTTGATTTCACTCGAGTCTCTCCTGATTGAACAGCTGTAATAATGTTCATGTGGCCAAATTTATTTTAGCTAAGGACCTCTCATGTTTTGCTTTGAAATCAGGTTGTGCTCACTGCTTAGACAGCATATAAGCTCATAATTAAAAAAATGAGCACTGACATGGCTCTTTGAGGTACAAGAATCTAGTTAACGATGTTAAGTCGTCAAAGTAATTGGCAATATTTGCAATATTGCAAACTAAATCTGTCATGCTATCCTTGTCATTTTCAGTTCACAGTTTTCGCTCCATCATAAAGTGCATGAGTGTCTTCATTTGCTCACTTTGTGATGTGGTCCTATGGAAACCAATTCATTGCTGCAGGTGCTACAGTAATGCAGAGAGACATCGTCAACGTTGTATTTTTTTTTTTTTTGCACAAACTTTGGTGATACTTAATATTTGGCTGCATCTTTTCAAGGGACTGAATGTATTTCTGACATTTTTCAGCCTCACCTGTAGGTTTCCTCACTTTTTTATACAAGACTAATGACTCATGAGTCAGTCAAAAACACACCGGTGTACCTGATGAACTGAGAAAAGATGTGGCTGTCGCGAGGAAGAGTGGTGTAAACAAATGTACTTTCCATTTTGATTTTTAAGGGAGATGTGATAGCTTATCAGGTTTGCCTATACCTCTCCATTCCCTGTCCTTGTAGCGGGCCACAGCCCTCTCTCCTGGGCTGGTTAAACAGGTTACACACATGCACCATCTTTATTTTGCTATTTATTTATTTATTTGTGTATTTATTTATTTATTTATTTGTGTATTTATTTATTTATTTATTTAAGTGTATGCTGCACCGTTCACTATTGCCTGCGATTCACATTAAAATCGTTACTCTCACTGTTGATTACTGTTAAAAAAAAAAAAAAAAAAAGATATATTTTCCAGTCAGGAAATGTGTGTCATCAATATTAAAATGAGTGTAACTACTTCAGGCAGGAAACTCGAGAAGAGCTTCTGATAGCAGCCTGGTAAGCTACCAGCACGTCAGCATCAGCAGGCACACAACGATTGGAGGATACACATCACGAGGTCATACAGCGGTCTAGTTGAAAGACGTCAAGCTCACTTACTTCTGCTGCTGTTTGCAATGACTTTTCACGCTCTGCAGCACGCCCTTTGGTTCTTTGCATGCATCCTCCACCCCAGCCTCCACCTGTTTGGTTCTGCTCATATCGGGGGGGATTTTGATTTCTGTTCATTACTACATTTGTATGTTTGCTGTGCCCAGGTAGTACATTGCTCCAGAGCAGAACCGCCGCCAATATACAATGTAATGCTTATACCCATGAATAACGTGTTCTATTTTATTGAAATGTGAGTTTTCCTGACTGAACTAGCTGACAAGTGAAGCTGAATGTGTCATTGATCTGTTTCTCACTCTCCTGTTGGACTGTAAAGTCTGGTAAGACATGAACTGCACTGCCTGATTTATCTTGTCAGAAAGCCACTTCCTAGGCAGTGTAAGGGTTTTACCCTTTGAAGAGACCTTTTGAAGCCAACTCATGGAAGTGATCAGTCTGAGGCCATTCAGCCTAAAAAATTTCTGATTTCACTCTTTTGGGCGGCACTTCTCTCAGAACTACACTAATGAGGGAAATTTCTAGAAACATCTGGATCATGTGAGCCAGGACTAGGTGTCTTTCAAAGTACCACTGACAATAATATAGTGACTCACTCAGTGTCTATTTTGCTGGCAAAACAAAGAAAGAATCAAACTTCGTGAACAGCAAAGTCAAGGGGGAAACGGAGCTTATGCCAGAATTATTTTCAGACTGTAAATAGGACCATTTTCAAATCCTCTCTCACAGAAAGCAGCTCAAGATAAAATGATAACAATGAAAAATAAATGAACTTGAACTCATCAAGTAAAATATGCAAACATGAAGATTTTAAGAGGCCAGTGAAGCACTCATCTGTCATTTTGGGAAGAGGGTGGCTCTACAATGCTGTCAGCTCACAGAAGTGTGTCTGCTCTCAGTTTCAATGGTGGAAAAGGCAGTTTTACTAGCATACCACGGAGGTTATTTAGCAGAAAAGCCTTGCTAACCATCATGAGCCAATGACTGGTGAATTCTGCAGGTTTCCTCACTATACTGTGCTGGCTGATAATAATCCAACATCATTTCCCTGAAGATGATATATTCCAGTGCAGACAGCCATGTCTTATCTAACAGGCAAAGCCTGGATTGCCTAGTCCAGGCCTGTAATGACATGCAACCAGCAGGCAAAAAGTGCCATTTGAAATCAGGTCAGATGAGGACTTCTGTCCCGGTCAGGCGAAGATCACAGAACAAGTATTCATGCCAGCTTCCTGGACAGGAGTGCAGTGAAAAGCATGCATTCAATTACTAAGTACTTTTCTTAGTGTAAGTAAGAAGTCAAGAATGCAAACTGGAGCAAAAATGCATACTGTATAAAGCCATTTATTATAATAGCATATCGGACAATGTAGCAGCCCTGTTACTTGTTTCAAACTCAGAGGATTTTTTATTTTTTTTTATTTTTTTTGAAGCCACAGTGTTGACGCTTGCTTCATTACAGGAAAAAACACAACTGATGACAGATCAAATATTTAGTTTCATTCAGACAGAACCATCCAACTGGTTTGGTTTGATAGGCAGAGCTTTGAAAATTCTTAAATCTTTAATACAGCTAGTTAAAATTAGTTCTCAATGCAGTTTTTACCACAAATGTACTGTATATCTACAGCCATTTTTGGAGAACTAAAGAGGGTTAATAACAAGCCATGAAAATAACCCAATTCAGAAGAATTAAGTTTTAAATTATGAATGCAGTTCTGGTTGGAATGAAAACCAGCAAGCAGAGGGTCCCAGGGCCTGCATCAAGAACGACTGAAGTTGGCATTTTTGATTGCGATAATCGTCCAGCACACAAAGGACATCCGCTGCCCCATGGTACAATCGTTCGTGCAATATTCTTCACAATTGCATACTGGAGTCAGTTTTGTAATGGACCTGTCATGTTTACAGAAAAAAAAAACCCCAACAACATTGCAATCACGTTTATGGGGAAAAGATGTGTGCATTAACACAATCTTGCTTGAGCGTACCGTCATTTGACTGCAGGACATTTATTTCATCAGCAGATGTCACTCACGAGCACTACGAATGAAGTCGTTCTTGTGGTGGACCAATTACTTAAACAAAGATTTAAACTAAGAAAAGCTGAAGCCTTCATGATCCATCCATAATCCAAAAATGTAGGTGGTTTTGGTGAATTGGTGTAAAGTAGACCACTAAGAAGCAAATGTTTACAAAAACACTTAGTGGGTTTTGGGGTGTTTGTTGTTGTACTTTAGTTGAGGAAACAAACCTCAATGGCAGTAAACAGTTTGTTTCATGTATCTATAATCATATCCATGAGGGTCAAAGAGGCGAAACTACAGCCATTGCCTATTCACAGAACATACCTATTCTTTAGACTGGAAAAACCTAAAAATAATCAGTTCAAACCATTTGAAAAGCAGCAGGCACATGAAGTATAAGGTAAGGAAAAAATGTCCCAACCTCCACGTTTTCAGCTTTTTATTTGTCAGCAGGCCGAGAGCTAGAACAGGGAATTTTGCCTTTCATTGTTGTTAGTTGGCATATGGAGTGAAATATTTGGGACGTGTCTGTGCCCCCCCAATTCCCTGTTCTAGCACCGGGCCTGTTTGTCAGAGAAATTTTAATTAAAATGGGGTGTCTATACATTTTGGGGGCTTTATTAGTGAGAAAGGGCCTTAGACTTTAATATTAATACTTAATATTGTGAATGCACATCCTGCGCATGCCCTAGCAACCCGATGTGTCATCAGAAACATGGCTGCCGCCATTATATGGTATTACTACGTATAACAGCACTAGAAATGAAACTCAAAGTTTTCTCGACTGGATGTATGCTTGCCGTTTTTTACACATCCAAATGTTTCTCTGGGTACCCAAACATCAAGGTAAGCAAAAAAAAACACTGATTTCATAGGTAAAGGTGGAGGTTGAAAACGGTCTCTGGCCACTTTTAACACAAGTGTAAATGCAAATCCGCATACAACAACTCCGTGGGCGGAAACACGTACATATGCCCAGGTGTACCCCCCTACTACCATGGATGTATTATAAGAACTGGATACTGAATCAGGGATAAAACGCACGCCGACAAGGGCTAAGGGGTCAAGCTGATATTGCAAGTCACGTGATGCCATGGGGGGCAAAAAGAAATTTTTCCATAAGCAACAATTGAAAAAGACACTCTAATAAATTTGTGAATACATTTTTCAATGATCAATATGTAATCTGTTGATTTTTCTCTTTTAAGTCATTGGTGCCTTTTTCCACGGCAGCGACAATTTTTTAAATTTTTATTCAGGCTACATGGCCACCAAGGGGACTTTGTCCCTAAGCGTATTCTCCTAAGCAGTGCAGTAGCTGCGGTTATTTGCTTGTTGCACTGGTCAGGAGATTCCGTGCTGTCGGCTTACGTCATTACCGAGTCAGTAAAGTGAGCAGGGGCCTGCTTCACAAAAGTAGGATCCTGAGATCCAGGATCAGTGACATATCCAGCATTACCAAATCCCAAACAGTATGCAGCTGGATTAAATAGTTCCACGAAGGCAGCACCGGGAGCAAGAAGATCTGCTAATTCAAGCCTGCTGCAGCTAATCCCGTTGAAAGCGCGCACACGTCTACCTTAGATAGACCCAGATATCGAGCGCAGAATTGCTGATCATCACCATGGACACTAAGTAGCTGCAGCAGACGCATGCGCCAGCTACACTCAAAGACCGCGTTTGGACTGAGGGACGATGTTATGTGTGAAATGCCTCTACTTGCTACTCCATCAGTATCTGTCTGCATGGTGCGAGACATTTGAGAGGAATGTTAAAGTGAACTAAACTAAAGTAAAAGTAAACTTGGGAGATGTTTCAGCGCCGTCGAAAAGGAGTAGCTGATGCATATTGGCGTTACCGTGAACGAGATAGGTTGTCCTCAACAGACAGATTTATATAACACTTCGATCAACTATTCTGACGTGATTGTATGTAATTTACTCACGCGAGCTGGCGCAGGGTGTTTTGAGCGCAGGAATTTTTACATGCATATTTTTTTCCTGTATACGCACAACTTTGCTACAATCCCTTTTTTTCCGATACAAACTGAAATGATAGTCAGATCAAGAAGACTTTTTCAGACTAGTCAAGTTCTTTCTGCTTTTAATCACCTCTGACAGAGGCATGCTCAAAATATAGAGTAAAATGTTAACGTCAGAAAATAACGTTAAGGAGCCTTCTGAAAATGTTTGTTTCTAGTATCACATCCACTAAGGCAACGACTCTACTTCACCACGCAGCAGCGCTGTATGAGGGGGGTTACCGCGGCGATTTAAGACCGCGCTGAAACACGATAACCCACTTCATACAACACTGCTCAATTTCCACTCCGATGGAAGTCTTAACTTGTGGAATAAGGACAAATCTGACAATGATAGATTCTAAATTGTTAAAATGTGATGTGGAAGGGGGATGATTGAATTGTGATGGTCACTGTCACATGGATACTTGAATATAATGACTAAATCCTGGCTGACATCAATCGTCACAAGTCACACGATAATTACTCTGGACCAACTATAATTGAGATAGCAACGTGTAGTGGACAATTCAGAACGACTGTTAAGGACACTGATTTTCAATTTGGGTAACTGCTGAATGAGGTGAGGTGAAATTGGCTGGAGGTAGGAGCTTAGCTAGTTCGTAAACTTGCTTCGGAGCTGGCTAGCTCCACAGACCTTGTCACCATGGTAATTAACACCATGGCTTAGCCCACAGGCTTTGTGGAACCGATTTAGAGCTAATCACAGTCTTAGCCCAGTCTAGTCCTAGGCTAATCCCTTATCCCACTTCCGTGGAATAGGCCCCAGGTGTAACGACAGCAATGCTTTCGTTTATTGCATTTGATAAATAGCTGTGTTTTGTAGCAACATGACTGCTTCACCTATGTTTTATGTAAAGTTACTGAATAAACAATAAGGTAGCAAAGGGTGTTGTTGGTTAACTTAGGTTGGATAACGGGCTTATATTCGGTGATTATTGAAGGTGACACCCTATAATCGTGCATCTAGCCAACACTTGCTTTGCTTTTTCATATTAAAATGTTCAAGATGCACCTAAGATGAGTTGTTTATTTCCATTACTTTGAATATCCTACACCGATTCACGGTACTGTGTTTTGCTGATCCATGTATTATTGCTGGCTAAGTACCATTGACTACGTGCATATGTGCACTTTCCGCATGGTATAAATTCAGCCCAAAGACTGCACAGTTAATTACAAAGTGACACTCTCTACACACCATGCACTGTTCACTACGGTACACAGAGTAAGACTTGCTGCACACCGTGTACTGCTTGCCACAGCACACAGAACAACACTCGCAACCCACCGTGTACTGCTCGCTCGCTACGATCTCTCGCGAAGCCGAAAAAGATGGAGATTGGATACAAAATTCTTTCTCGTAGAAGTTACCGATTCGCTAGCTCCACATAAGCAACTGTTCACGCTAATGGAACTTACGGTCTGTAAAACTAGTATTATATTCATAGCATAACTGGAGCTCTCTCTACCTGTCAAGTACTATCCATAATTCGCCCATTTCCCGTGAGCAAACGCTGGTTATTCCGAGGCAATAAGTAAACCATTACCACAGGCAATTTCCTAAAAGACCGTTTAGCCTGGAGCTTTCGCCCTCCATCGTATACCAGCGCAGAAGCTGTTTGTTACTCCAAGCTAATGACACACGGAGCAGCAGGTCCTTATAGTACACACCTTAGCAGTACATAAGTTGCTGGTCCACTTTTTGCTACTCCTCACTGTCCATATTTCCCTCTAAACTCAGCCCCACCAGATTTTGTGCAGTCTCCAGGCTACACTTGGGTATTACCATCGACCCGTTCAACAAATGTGTCTATATGAGGTGGATTCTAGGTTTCCATGAATCCTAGCTGTAGGGTAAAAACACCGCTATACTCACCATAGCAGTTGTAGGTAGATAGCAAATTCGACCCACTTGAATCAGAAGGATGCAGCATCGGATCACGCCGCCGAACTGACGACAGTGATTGCCCTGTTAGAATGCTTGTGTTATTATCCCCCGCCAACACGAAGTGTGCGGGGGATATAGGTTTGACCTCCGTCCGTCCGTCCGTGCGCGCGTGCGTGTGTCCGTCCGTCCGAGAGAAAGGGTTTTCTCTCGGACGGACGGAGGTCAGTTTTCAGACGTGTAGTTTTCTCAGAAACTATTACAGATAGGACAACCAAATTTGGTGTGTAGCTTCAGACCATAAAGGCCTTGATGGAGTTTGAAAATAAGAAGCACAGGATTGGCAGGGGATGTTGTAGACCATGTTGACTTGTTTTGGTTAGTATCATGGTAGTAGTTTATCATAATGATACATGACGGTAGCCGCAACAGTTGATGGAAGTTGAAAACAGAATACTTTCACCCTTACGTTTTTGGCCGATTATGCTGTTCCCTTGCTTTTAACACGAAAATTAATCTTTCTCATAACTTGAGCTGCCAGACTTTGACACTGCGTCCTCTACTTTGAAATATCGCAGCCGCAGTTTCTTTAGTTTGTCACGGCACTATTCTACTGTTCTGTGGTAACTACGCAAATGCAAGTACTCACTAATTATTCCATAAATCTCTGAGTCCGTAATATTTAACCAATTTAGTTTGTCGACATAAAGTCAAACGTTGTTCGAATTAAAGTAAGTTGTGAACTCAGAAGGCTTGAAATCTGCGGTGCTGGCCATTTTACTGCCAAACAAGACAAGTCACATGGGGTCCGGAGCTCTCTTGCTAGGAGACTCTTCACCCTTCTTCCCCCTCTGTTCTTGTTTTGAAATAAAACATGTCATTTCCTGTGTGCCAGCGCAGGAATGTCGCCGGCATTGTCTTTCACCAGATAGCGCTCTGTGCACTGATCTGTCTTTGGGGGCGCAAAGCATCATGGGAATAACATGCACTACTTTTTGAGAATCATGGCAGCTCCCATGGGTGAGAATTTCTCTTTCCACTCAAAAACAAGCCCGAGTGTTTCCTTTGCGCTCTCTAAAGCCTGCACGAACGCCATCTTTCTAGCAACACGTGGTTTTGTTTAAAAAGTGCGTACTGATACATAGGAACTATTTTGTCATGTGTAATGTGAATATAGGCCACTAGATGGCAGTATTTACCTTTTTTTGTTAAGCTCAGACTGGGAGTCATGTTTAGACATGTCCTGGACATGTCTGGGGCAAGTCTCAGAAAGTAAAAAAAAAGAGGTCTAAATGTGGGTGGGGTCTGCGGAAGAGTATATAGGGAGGGGAGGTGAGACGGTGGAGTAGTAGGAGAAATTGCAAGAAGATGACCAGACCTGCCATTCTGTTCAAGACCTGTGACGTTTCTTTTGTGGATTTCTTTGCCTGTGTTTGAGCATTTTCTTCATCCAGGACATCACCAAGCCACCCCACTAAAAAGGGACTGTAAATATTTCTGTTTTTTCTTATTTATCAATCTTGGTCTTTAGTTGTAGGTTGTTATTAGTCTTTGTCTTTGTTAAAAATTAAATGTGTTTTAGTTGTTAAAACTGTGTTTGTCATCCCTTGCTGTTGCTGTTGTGTTATAAATGTAATAACAAATTGGGGCCATAACAAATTGGGGGCTCAAGGTCCGGGATAGACCATTGTGTGAGTAATTTATTGAAAATCTAACATTCCAAATTGTGAAATTGTTTTTGTGAATTTTCCTAGATATATATTGACAACAGCAATGGATGATTTCTTGGCATCACCAACCGTAGGGGTTTTGAAGTCTTTTAAAAAGACAGAACTGCTGGAAATTTGCAGACAGTTGGAGCTGACAGAGGTAAAACCAGCCATGCGAAAAGCAAGACTGGCTAGAGAGATAGTTGAATATTACATTGATGAAAATGTGTTTGCACCAGGAGATCTGGAACAGTTTCCAGTGGAAAATCCAAATATAGAAATGGAACTTAAATTAAAAATGCTAGAGATTGAAAGGGAAGAAAAAGAAAAACAAAGGCAGTTTGAGTTAGAAAAATTAGCAAGAGAAGAAAAACAAAGAGAATTTGAGAGAGAGAAAGAGGAAAGAGCAGAAAGAGAGAGACAGAGACAGAGAGATTTTGAATTAGAGAAATTCGATAGAGAAGAAAGACTCCAAATGGAGCAACTAAAAATTAAAATTGAAACTAAAAATAAATTTTGTGCCAGTCAGGAGGTAAAACTGGTGCCTCCATTTTCAGAAAAGGATGTTGACAACTATTTCCAGTGTTTTGAAAAGGTAGCAAAGAGTTGCCAGTGGCCAAAGGAACACTGGCCTCTGATGTTGCAAACTGTCCTCAAGGGTAAAGCTCAACAAGCCTATTCGGCTTTGTCTGCAGATGATTCCTCTGATTATGAGGTTGTCAAAAAGGTTATTTTGAGAGCTTATGAGTTGGTTCCAGAGGCTTACCGACAGAAATTCAGAGGTCTGAAGAAATCTGAAAATCAGACTTATGTTGAATTTGCTAATGAGAAGCAGGTTTGCTTTGAGCGCTGGTGTACTTCTATGGAGGTCAAGGATGATTTCAACTCACTAAAAGAGATGGTGTTAGTTGAAGAATTCAAGAACTGTGTTAAGGATGATGTTAAGACCTACCTTAATGAGAAGCAAGCACTGAACTTGCAATCAGCTGCCAAATTTGCAGATGAATATGTTCTCACTCATAAGTCCAAATTTCAGTCTAGCAGTAACAATAAATGGTCCCAATTTCAGAAAAAGGGTTACGGTGATACCCAAGATTCCTCACCCAAAGACAAAGACAAATCTGGTGATGGTGCTCAGAAATCCAGTAACAGGTCTGATCAAAGTGTGAAAGCTGACAGTGACAAAAGTGGTCTAGTTTGCAGTTATTGCAAGAAATCTGGTCATGTTACAACTAACTGTTGGTTCCTTAAAGCTAAGAAAGAAAAAGAAAAGGATACCAAACCAAATGCCTTTGTGAAAACAAGGTTAGAAACCCCTGTAGTAGATAACCAATCTGCTAAATTGCCTGCTTCTTGTGGGGCTAAAAAGCCTAATACAGCTGACTTTGTGAGGGAGGAATTTCTTCCATTTGTGTCAGAGGGATTTGTGGCTCTGAATGAGCATACTACTCCTGTCCCCATATATATCCTAAGGGATACCGGAGCTTCTCAGTCACTTTTGTTGATGGACTCCTTGGAGTTACGTGATGAGACCGCTTCAGGGGATTTCATACTTGTACAAGGTATTGAAGGGAGGACTGTATCTGTACCCCTGCGCTCTATATTCTTGAAATCAGATTTAGTTACAGGACAGGTAAAGGTGGGACTTATGTCAAGTCTACCTATAAAGGGTGTTTCTCTGTTGCTAGGCAATGACCTGGCTGGGGGCAAAGTAGTTCCCCCTGTACATCTTACTTCACAGCCGAGCACTGAAGATGGGGATGAGGACCCATCTCTGTATCCTTCTTGCGCAGTGACTCGTGCTATGGCCAAGAAGGCTAAAGAAGATGATGTTGTGGTGCCGTCCAGTACATTGAATAGTCAGGACTCAGGTGGTTCGCCTCATGACTCTGATTGGCCTACTATGGTTTCTCCGTTTGAGGACTTATCAGATACTTTTATCAGTTCTCTATTCAGCCAGCCGGATGGGTCTGGTGATTCTGATGTGTCTGGAGACTTGTCTCTGTCCAGAAAGCGGTTGATTGAGGAGCAAACTAATGATCCTGAAATTGGTGTACTAAAGAGGAGAGCCCTTCCTGAAAAAGAAATAGATGCAGTTCCAGTTGGGTATTATCTCAAGGATGGTGTGTTGATGCGGAAGTGGCGACCTCCTGATATCCCTGCCAATGCAGATTGGGCAGTGGTCAGGCAAATTGTTGTTCCGAAGGTCTATAGGAATGAGATCTTAACAATGGCTCATAGTTTACCTTTAGGAGGTCATCTTGGTGTTAACAAGACTGTTGATAAGATCATGAAACACTTCTTTTGGCCTGGGCTTCGGAAAGACGTTTCCAACTTTTGCAAAACCTGTCACACTTGTCAGGTAGTTGGAAAACACCAGTTAGACCCACCTGTAGCTCCATTGCAGCCTATCCCAGCATTTGGGGAGCCATTCTCTAGGGTCATTGTTGATTGCGTTGGTCCATTACCCAAGACTAGATCTGGAAATCAGTACTTGTTGACAATCATGTGTGCATCTACCAGATTCCCCGAAGCCATACCTCTACGTAACATCAAGGCAACTGCAATCTCGAAGGCTTTGATAAAGTTCTTCACGTTGTTTGGTCTTCCCAGGGAAATTCAGTCAGACCAAGGTAGCAATTTCACTTCAGGATTGTTTCAGCAGGTTGTGTATGAACTAGGTGCAAAACAGATTCTTTCTAGTGCCTATCATCCAGAAAGTCAGGGTGCCTTGGAGCGGTTTCGTTCCGCTCTCGGGACAATGATGAGGACTTGTTGTTGTGACCATGGGGGAGACTGGGATGAAGGGGTTCATTTGCTGTTGTTTGCAGCTAGAGAAGCAGTGCAGGAGTCTACTGGATTCAGTCCATTTGAGCTGGTGTTTGGTCATGAGGTGAGAGGACCTTTGCTGTTATTGAGTGAGCGATGGCGGGGGGAGGAGCCGCAGATCAGTCTGTTGGACTATGTTGGCAAGTTCAGGGAAAGATTGCGTGCAGCTTGTGACCTTGCCAAAGAGAACTTGAGGTCAAGTCAGGGAAAAATGAAGGCTTGGTGTGGTTATGGGGCTGGAGGCCGTGGGTTTGGACCGGGAGACGGGGTCCTTGTGTTGTTTCCCTTGCGGTCCAATCCATTGCAGGCTAGATTTCATGGTCCTTATGAAATTCTGACAAAACTCAATGATCTCAATTACATTGTGATGACTCCAGATAGGAGAAAACCAAAGCAATTGTGTCATATTAACATGCTAAAGCCTTATCATGACAGAAATGCTGGGGTTGCAGCTGTCACTTCAGATTGTCCAATGGTCGAAACGTGTGAAGATGAGGGGGAGTTTCAAGATGATGAACCAAGAATTAAAGCTGAAGTTCTTTCATGTAAATTGTCAAACACTGAAGTGTTGCAAAGTCTTGATGTGGAACTCCAGCACTTAGAGCCCTCGCGGAGAGATCAGTTTGAAAGGTTGATCAAGAGGTATGAGGATTTGTTTCCTGATGTTCCAAAGAGGGTTACTATAGCCTCTCATGATGTGGATGTTGGTGATGCCAAACCAATAAAACAGCATCCATACCGGATGAATCCTGAAAAGAGAAAGATTGCTGAGAAAGAGGTTGAGTACATGTTAAAACATGATATTATCAGACCCTCCAACTCCGATTGGAGTTCACCCTGTGTGCTAGTTCCAAAACCTGATGGAAGTACTAGATTCTGTACAGATTATCGCAAAGTCAATGCTGTAACTAGAACTGATGTGTTTCCAATACCTAGGATTGATGATTGTATTGATAGTGTAGGGCAAGCAAAGTTTCTGACCAAGATTGATTTATTGAAGGGTTATTGGTGTGTGCCTTTAACTGAGAGGGCCAAGAGCATCTCTGCTTTTGCCACACCATCTGGATTGTACCAGTATGAAGTCCTACCCTTTGGCATGAAAAATGCCCCAGCCACGTTCCAAAGGATGATACAGTCTACAATCGCTGGATTGCCACACACGGGTGCGTACATCGATGACCTGATCACATGGAGTGACTCCTGGGAAGAACATCTAAAAGATGTAGAGACGTTGTTCCAGCGCCTGACCCAGGCTAACCTAACTGTTAACCTGAGCAAGAGTGATTTTGGTTGTGCTACTGTCACCTATCTTGGCTACGTCATAGGCCAGGGTAAGGTGGCACCCATAAATGCTAAAGTCCAAGCCATCATGGACTTTCCAGTTCCTGACAACAAAAAAGCTTTGCGCCGCTTCCTTGGAATGATCGGGTACTACCGCAAGTTCTGCAAGAACTTTGCTGAGATTGCTCTCAGTCTAACTAACCAACTGAAGAAAGGCGTAAAGTTCACCTGGGATGATGCATGCCAGAGAGCCTTCGATCGCCTGAAGTCTCTGCTGTGTCACTTCCCCGTGCTCAAATCTCCTGACTTCAACAAACCGTTCTCCATCGCGGTCGATGCTAGCGACCAAGCTTGTGGATCTGTGCTCCTACAGAGAAGTGACTCTGATGACATTGAGCATCCCGTGGCATACTTCTCCAGGAAGTTCAATCGCCACCAAAGGAACTATTCCACAATAGAGAAGGAACTGTTGGCTCTGGTCCTTTCTTTACAACACTTTGAGGTTTATGTTTGTACAGGACAAAAGCCAATGATTGTGTACACTGACCACAATCCGTTAACGTTTTTGAGTAAGATGAAAAACAAGAATCGGAGATTGTTGAATTGGAGTTTGATTTTACAGGAGTTTTACTTGGAAATGAAGCATGTGAAGGGTACAGACAATGTAATTGCTGATTGCTTATCCCGTGTTTGAATGTGTATATATATATCATGTGTTTGAATATTGTATGATATGTATATATAGACAAGTGTTCACTTAACCATTTTGTATTGAAAAGAAAAATTTTGCCTTTATGAGTCAAAATTTTTCCCTTTTGGAATGGAGGTGTAATGTGAATATAGGCCACTAGATGGCAGTATTTACCTTTTTTTGTTAAGCTCAGACTGGGAGTCATGTTTAGACATGTCCTGGACATGTCTGGGGCAAGTCTCAGAAAGTAAAAAAAAAGAGGTCTAAATGTGGGTGGGGTCTGCGGAAGAGTATATAGGGAGGGGAGGTGAGACGGTGGAGTAGTAGGAGAAATTGCAAGAAGATGACCAGACCTGCCATTCTGTTCAAGACCTGTGACGTTTCTTTTGTGGATTTCTTTGCCTGTGTTTGAGCATTTTCTTCATCCAGGACATCACCAAGCCACCCCACTAAAAAGGGACTGTAAATATTTCTGTTTTTTCTTATTTATCAATCTTGGTCTTTAGTTGTAGGTTGTTATTAGTCTTTGTCTTTGTTAAAAATTAAATGTGTTTTAGTTGTTAAAACTGTGTTTGTCATCCCTTGCTGTTGCTGTTGTGTTATAAATGTAATAACAAATTGGGGCCATAACACATGGAAGCACTTCCCTCATCAAGCCTGAAGATTGTGATTTGTTCACTTAGACAGGCAGGTGATGTGCCGCCGCCATGTTGGAGACAGTGTGTCACCAGTCGACACGCAATACAAAACAACAAATACTGAAAAATACAGCGAGATGTTACAGGAGCCGATCGGCTTAATCAGCATTGTGTCATCTCCTCTAGTAGTGGCTTGGATGAAAAGGACTTTTACGGACATGTAAAAGTTACATACTATAACTTTAAGTGAAAAATATTAAATTAAAGGTAGGCCTACATCTTATTAGCCAGTTTTTACGATTGTGATCGGAATGTAATGAAGACGCCGGAGACCCATGTTAAATGTACGCAGAAAAACGATAATTTTAGGACACAGCCGCCGATTTCAAGAAAATTGAAAAAACGATTTTCACTGTCGCCTTAGCTATATAGCCAGTAATAACACAACTGAATGCAATTTCTAAATTAAGGATGTGGCAAGGCACATTATCTAGGTTTACAATCTCTTGGTCATAAACATGTCCAGCTCAAAATTGATGTCTTTCATCTCAATTATATCTCTTGGTGTATAAACGAAGGGAATTTGTTTCAGTCAGCATCCAAAACAGGAATATGAGCCCTCTCTTCTTAGCAGGAATTAGCATTAATATTTGACAAGTGCTATAACCCTGTAAGTCAGCTGTACTTCAGAGAACATGTATCCACCACAGAGCTGAGTTCTGAAAATTAAATCCTACTCTTAGAGAGCTAATTTCACACTCTAAGCCAGAGTATATCGGCAAGTTTTATGAAGTATGCTACATTTCCCAATCTTTCTTTTGTTGGGATTCGATTAATGAAACGTCAGTCCAACATGAGCATGAATCACAGTATATCACACCTATAAGAGAATGAAATATAGGTTTGAGACTGAGGAGTCTTGGTCATTTGCAATGTATACCACAGTTAAACTCGATTGCACTCATCGCTGTATAGCCCTTTGGCGTGCCGTGAAATTGGTCAAAATAGGAGCTATGATCTTGCTGTCAACAAAGTTTCTGGAGACACCCAATATGCATAACTTGCTTAAATTTCAGTGCATCCCTGCAATGCTGCACCAGTGTTAACAATTGATGGGAAGACAAGAAGACAGACAGATAAACGGCAAAGGAGACAATTACACGCCACCGGCAAGAATCGCCAAGGGGGTAAAAACCATCGAAGCATTATTCAGCGTACAATAAATTTAACGAGATATTCTTGTTTTGAATATACTTGCTTTTGATCAATGATGTGCTGCGTACTTCATTTCTCAACCTCTCTTACTTGCTTGTGCTCGGGGCCCTGATGGGAGCCCTGTAATTTAGCGTGTGGGCGACACGTCGTCAGGGAGAGCTAGTGAGGCTCATGCATTCTCCAGCACCCGGGACACACTGCACATAATAATTCATCGTTTTCAGGGCAGTTTGCCGGTGAATAAAGGTCTATCCCTTGATGTCTTAACTGGAGGAAAATTTAGCAGCTCTTCTCTAAGGGAGGAGTGAGTGGGGATAGGAAATGTGAATTTTCAACCCCTTTCCAAACCCAGAGAAGTCAACGGAGCCTAGTGAAGCTGACAGAGCTTTTGGACAGCGATGGCGGAACTTCGGCTATGCACGATAAAGCCTTATCTTGTCTTCGTGGACGCAGTAGCAACTGATTTTGACTAAAAAAGGGTACTAAATATTTCCGAGCCCATGTTGTTATATTCATTACTGTCACATGACCAGTAACGGCCTCACGCATGTTGGGGCCTATCTCAAAAGCACTTATTCACAAAATGCACAACACAACACAAGTTAACAAATGTTGCTCATGGAATTAACATTTAATATGAACCTAAACAATGTCGCTCAATTGATAAATCATTATGCAATTTATTATTTGATAGTATGATAGTACATTGCATTACTAGCTAATGTTACTATCAGTATAATTTATTCGCTAGATAGCTAGCAAGCCGCTAGTGATCTTGCAACAATCTGATGAGCTGTCACCTATTACACAATACCAGCAGCACCATTCACAGGCCGATAACTGCATGTAGCAAGCTTGACTGCTGTGTAGCGTAATATTCCACTTAGTCTCCACATAGATAATTGTTTTAACAAAGATTTTTTAAATAAAATCTTTATTAATGCATCGCAATTTAAGTTAAATCCAGATATTTTTTTTCTTTAATGCATTTCTGTAAATTTATGCTCTTCAATTTAGTGTCCACATGAATTTTGCACAAAACTGGGTGCTAAGTAGCTAACTAATTACAGTTGCCGACTGTTTTGAGTAGGCTAAATGGTCGAGTGAGAAATAATAGGCTAAACCAAGGGCATCCAAAAAAAGTTATTCTTATGCAAGAGAGAGAACAGAATAGCAGTAGTTTGGCCTCGGCAGCCAATTAATTTGCTAGCTACTTAGATTGCTAGCACTGCGGCTAGCCAAGAAAATGATAATTAAATGTTAGCTCGTGTTACTAACAGGTGCTCTCCATCTGTTGTTCCTCAGCTCATCGCTTTAGATGACAAAAAAAAATCTGAATCTATTTTAAGCAGTCATAACCTCACCTCTTTTTTTCAACTTTCTTTTTTTTTGCTTCCATTCTTGTGTTTATTCGTGATGCCTGCATTTTCAGCGCAATCGGTGAGAAACCAGCGCAATCGGTGAGAAACGCAATCTAACCAAAATAGCTTACTTGAATATTTGACTGACACAAAAGGAAGGACATTTTCCTTAATATTAAGAAAAAATAAGCAGCCTAAACACTGTAAATTTCAATTTAAAAAATTCCATCACCTAGGTCTAACATATAGGCCACTTCATATTTATATGATTACTACATATACAAAGACTGATTTCAAACTTTAAAATGCTTTACCTCATAAGGACTCCTGTTTAGCTTTGGCGCTGTTTATAGAATGATAAATGCTCTTCTGGACAAATTTCCAGTTTTTGATTTCAACAGAGGCAGTGTAGATGTAGGGAAAATAATATGTTAATATTATTAACTTTTGCCTAAAGAGATGAGTTACTTTTAGACCAGGCTTCTGTCAATTGTATTGAATGCCAATCAGGGCCCTTGAGAGGGCGGGGCCCATTTCAGTTGAAACAAGTGAAACATAGCTAAGGCCACCAATGCTGTGGATGGGAGATATAGCCTTTTATCACTGTTCCACATCTCAATAATACCAAAATATCACTTCTAAGGGCTGCCATGTACACAATGAAAATATATGATTACAGTAGGTGCCTTTGCATCTTTGGTGCTTGGCTCTGAACTACATAATATCTAATCGCTCACGATTAGTGCTTTGGGGGAGGAGTGTGCTTAATCACTCAGTGCAATCAAACTACAAGATAATAACACCAGTTTGCCTCTCAGTAAATGAACTCTGGACCACTCCCAAAGCGGAGGAGGGTATTCGGTGGAACGATGGATAGGGGATCGGGGTGAAGGCGATGTTGTATGGACTTGGTCTGTGATTGTGCAAACATTGGGAGGTCCGGGTGGCGAGACTCAGGGTGGGGCTCATGTCTCTCGTCGGAGTCCATGTAGGCTCCTAAGCCCCCCGGGGTCCCAGGTGGTGGCAGTTTCCTGCTTCCTTCTTGGAGAGGGGAAAGGAGGGAGGGACGAAGAATTGAGACAAGCGGGGATTGTGCGAATGAAGGTGGTATATATAGGCGTGCAGACGAATAGGAAGTGGTCTTGTTAATTAACTTTTGTTATCGGGAACACCCTAAAAATTAATGCAACTCTAACGTGTCTTGTGTATTTTTACCCTGCCTAAAAGGACTGGTTAGCCAAACACTTATCCTGTCATCAGATATACATTTTTCACAGATGTTGTCAAAGCAGAAATAGGTTCAGAATCAGTAGCAACATGAATGCACATTTTAATAGCGTATGAATTAAAATAAGAGCACTTAAATGCATTTGGCACTTCGCGTACAGAACTTTCCTCTGATTAATTTTTCATCTTCTACCATAGTAATGGGTTCTTAAGTGGCTAGCTGAAAACAATTTGCTTCCCCGAAAGTGAACTTGTGCCATTGCACTCGCTGGATAATACATTCATAAAACAACCTGTAAATGATTAAAAGGATTATGTGAGGAATTTTTTTTTCTGCAACACAGAGATATTAGCATAAGGGCAGCTTAACATTGGATATGTGGTGTCTCTTATTGCTGGCCAGCCCTTTGACAGAGTCTTGGGAAGGGAACCAGCCCCAGATCAAATAAAAATGGTGTGAAGGTTTTTTTTAACAAAGAAACAGTAAATGAATGAACCAAGAACACTTACAGGAGGCAAGAAGATCCACAGGGAAAGACTAATAAAACTGCATTCAAGAATGACTAGAATTGAACTTAAATAGTCAATGAGCCACAGGTGAAGAGCAGCAGAGAGGAGCACAAAAGGGAGGGGGTACATGAGACAATAGAATAACGAAGGTAATTAATGCAAAAGGGAGGCTAAACGCTGGGCGAACCAATAAATAAAGGGAGACTTGTAAACACTTGGGAGATCAAGAACACGAGAAAAAGAGAAAACCAAATGAAACCAGACAGTCGGTCGCCCACTGTTCAACATGTATCCCTGACACCCCCCCCACACACACACACACACACAGCATTCACTCCCAAAATTGATAGGTCCACGCTAAATATGAAACAAATTGATTGAAATTTGCAGCCTGTATAACGCTCACAAGAAGATCTCTAAGGACGCAGAGTGATGATCACTGATTCGCAGTATCCCTGACTCGTCGTCCAGGGGTACAATAAGCGGAACAGTGAAAATGATAGCATAGTCAAATACATACAATTTCTGATAACACAGCTAATCAGGGAATACAGGCAGGCAGGCAGGTAGGCAGGCAGGCAGAGGAGTAAATAAATGGCGTGGTGACAAACGAAGAAACGAGAAACACAGCAGGAAAGGTGCAGGCAAGAGAACACAAGGGACATCATAGAAATACAATGGGTAGGGGGAAATGGACAGCTAAATGAAATAAACGGAACATTGAAATAAATAAACCTTCAAATAATACACAAAACAAACAGAAATTAAAAAAATAAATAAAATAAAAAATAAACAGATATCACAACCCAGACACCCTTCCTCCCAACAATCCTCCTGTCTGGCAGCCAAGCTCTCTGTAGTTTGACCTCAGACTTCCTGCTCTTAACACAGCTAGGACTCGCCTCTGTGGTGATCCGTGAAGTGGGAAAGGCTATTATATATTTATACTGGGAGACGAGGCTGTTTCTGCACCCTGATTCCAGTGGCGCAGACACAGAATGGAGAGCACGTCTATTTAATTTCAGGAAGGAACATAAAACATTAAAAACTTCGGTTGATGAAATATGCATATTCACTTTTCTGAGAAGCGAGGATTGAAATTATATTTTCTCCAAGGAAAATTCTCCCTTTTTTGTTATTCTGTTTGTTATTCTCCTGTGTCATCCAAGGAAATTAATGTAATTATTGTTTACAGTGCCATTGTTTGGTGGACATGAATAAACATATACGTACATTAGTAGGTTATAATGTGTGAGCAAAGCTGTCATGTGTTTGGAAAAACATTAACCAGAATCAGAAATATGAGCAGTAGGAGGTGAGATTAGCCATCCATGCGCTCTTGGCCCTAACTGTTCATTGCTGGTTTGGGTGAGAAGCAGAGACACACCCTGAACAGGTCGACTGTCCATTACTGTGATCACAAACCATTCACTCACTCACTGATGTCTTCGGTTTATTTAGAGTTCCTAATTAACCTGACATACCCACATATTTTCATCCCAACTTATCATTTAGGAGAGGGGGCTGTGACATTTTGTGTACTGTACTGTCTTGCAGGACAGACCACTGCAGTAACTGTCCTGCTCCACTAAGGGGCTGGTCTGGACCACTGTCTTGTGTAGCACGGACCACTGAAATAACTGCAGTTGATAACTATGAGAAGAGAGAGGACTTCGCATGAAAATTTGAAATAACAAAACTTTCAGATCCCTCCCCCTCCATCTCCACTACACTCCTGCCCTCAGTGTGATGGCTGTTAGGATTTGGACGCCAAAAGCAGCGGCCAGAAATAAAAGGCAAAAACCGCAGCATGCTGAGAGACTTAAACAGACAGAAAATGCGAGACTCGCGCTACCAACGGACCTGACGCCGTCCAAGGTAGAAAAATTGGCGAGCTCGAAAATACCAAAAGAAAGGGGAAGAATAAAACAAAGATTCCCTCTCTTCCTATAACTAGGCCTCAAATATGCAAATTCTCGGCCAGAATGCGGCGCAAGGTATAAATTGGCCCCCTCTCAACCATTCGTGGTGGGGGTGTGTTGGCGGATGCCAGGACGCTAGTGCTAACAGGCTTAATGGAACGTGGATTGACGGATGTATGTGTAAAGATCTCGGGAGCTTCAACTGGACCGTGACCGGATTGATCTTTCGCACTATTTTGAACGGGCCGATATAGCAGGGTGCCAGTTTTTGGGATTCTCCCTTCAAGGGGATGTCCCAGGAAGACAGCCAAACTCTCAGCCCAACCCGATAAGACGGGGCCAAATGACGCCTTCTATCAGCGAAGGATTTATTTTTTTGCACCTCGAGCGCAACAGAGAAGAACGGACCTTAGTCCAAACCGACCGACAGCGACAAATGAATTGGTTAACTGAAGGAATCTGGGAATCATTCTCAGTCTCCGGAAATAGTGGGAGTTGGTAACCCACCTGGGGCCTCAAACGGGGAAAGCCCCGTGGAGGAATTACCCAGTGAGTTATGAGAATATTCGGGCCAAGCTAAAAATCAACTCCACGATGAGGGATTATCCGCCGCCAAACATCAAAGAGTGTTTTCTAGAGATTGATTAGTCCATTCCGTCTGCCCGTTGATCTCTGGGTGAAACCCAGAGGAGAGACTCACAGTGGCACCCAACTTCTTACAAAATTCCTGCCAGAATCTGGCTGTAAACTGAGGGCCTCGGGCAGAGATGACATCCTGTGGAAGCCCATGTAACCGGAGCACATTGTTAACCACAAGAGGCGCTGTCTTCCGTGCCGAAGGCAGCTTGGGTAATGCGACAAAATGAACCACTTTCGAAAAATGGTCAACCACGACCAAAATGACCGTGTTGCCATCAGATACAGGCAGCCTCATAACAAAATCGAGCGCGATATGCGACCAAGGGCGCCTGGGAACGGGCAAAAGTGGCAGCAGACCAGAGGGGTGGAGGTGGGAAGTTTTATCTAGAGAACAGACGCCACAGGCAGCAAAAAACTCCCGAATGTCCCTCATCATATCTGGCCACCAAACGTTGGGCAAGGAACTGCTTAGTCCCAAGGGGCACCGGATGCCCTGCCAAGCGGGAAGAATGTCCCCACTGGAGGACCTGTGGCCTAACTTTAAGTGGCACAAACAAACAGCCAGACGCCCCCCCCCCCCCCCCCCCGCGGAACCTGAACCACCGCCTCAACCCCCCATTGAATGGGTGCCACGATATTCGCTGAAGGAATAATTGGCGGACAAAGACCGGGAGAAGTACGCGCATGGGTGAAGCTTATTATCCCAACGAGGGCGCTGGGACAACATCGCACCCACGCCCACCTCCGAAGCATCTACCTCCACAACAAATGGGAGGGAGGGATCGGGAAAAACCAAAATAGGCTCTGAGCTAAAATCTTTCTTTAATTCCTGAAAGGGAGCATCAGGTGCAGGAGACTAAAATAGCGCTGAGGCAGTATTCTTCTTAGTGAGTGCATTAATGGGGGCAGCAACCGCGCTAAAATTACAGATAAACCTCCTATGAAAATTTGCAAAGCCCAGAAAGCGTTGAACCTCTGTAATGCTCTGCCGCGCAGGCCAATTCTTAGCCGCAGCCACCTTGTTCGAGTCCATCCGCACCGACCCCTTAGAAACAATGCCCAAGAACGAGACAGTTCGGGCGTGAAAAACACATTTTTCGGCTTTAACAAAATGTTTGGCATTGAGAAGGGCTTCAAGCACGCGTCTGACATGTTGTTTGTACACTGAAAGTCTTGAAGAAAAGATCAAAATGTTGTCAAGATAAACGAAGACAAAATTTCTCCAACATCTCTCGGAGCACGTCATTGACGAATGCCTGGAACACCGAGGGGGCGTTAACAAGCCCGAACGGTAAGACCAAATATTTGTAGTCCCGTCATGAGTGTTAAAAGCCGTTTTCCATTCGTCCCCCTCCCGAATGCGAATCAAATTATATGCATTACGATGATCTAGCTTTGTAAAAAAATGTCGCCTCCAGCAGATGTTAAAACGCGGAATTCATTAACGGAAGGGGGTATCAGTTTTTAATGGTGATTTTATTCAAACTCCTATGATCAATACAGGGTCTCAGACCGCCATCCTTTTTCCCCACGAAAAAAAATCCTGCTCCGGCGGGAACGTGGACGGCCGAATAAAACCATTGGAGAGAGCCTTCTGAATGTATTCTCGTATAGCCCTACACTCAGGTCCTGACAGCGAATACAGTGAACCCCTAGGCGGAGTTGTCCTAGGATAGACATTGATTTTGCAGTCGTGCGGACGATGAGGGGGTAACGTCGATGCTCCTTGCTTACTAAACACCTCAGCGAGATCAGCGTAATCCCTGGGAACATTGGAAGGCAAGTAAGAATTCAGGGTGGTCACAAAATCCTCGCCCTGCTCCGAATCTAATGTGTCTGTGACTGATTCAGAATCACTACAAACCTCTAAAAGGTAATCGTCCGCTGGCTGTCACTAGCCAAATTGAGGTTCCCGTTCCAACCCCTCCCCTGCCCCTTTTTCTAGTCTAGGAGGGTACCGCGAGATAACTTCCTCGCACTCACTCTCGGCGTCAGCCTGCCCCATGGCTTGACGTCCAGAAAAACAAGTGTCATTAGCTCTACATTGAGAGTTACACTTGGGACCCCAGTGGATGATAGGATTATTCTGTTCCCCCCAACTGATACAAGGTTTATGTTCCCGTAACAATGAATGCCCTAAAACAAGAGGAAAAGTGGGGGACCGGATAATAAAAAACTGAACCTCCTCAGAGTGGCCACCGAAGGAATTGAACATTTTTAGTGGCTCCGAAACTGACCCGGCTTATTACAATTAAGGCAGATTACTCCTCTGCGAGTAGGTCTCTTAGTCTGACGGTCAAACGAACCATCAACTTGCACGGGCTCAACCAAAGTAGAATTTTTAGTAGGTGGAATAGGAGGCGCACACTTGCCACTAGCAACTTTAGCCCCTTTATCAGCCAGCGGTAATCTATTTAACTTCTCCCTGTTGCGTTCGTGTATGCGGTTGTCAGTTTGCACAGCCATACGAACTAAGGAGTCAAAAGTCAAACAGGGTTCTAAAGTAGCCAACGCGTCCTTAATCTCCTCAGTAAGGGCATGACTAAATACAGTCATAAGAGGAACCTCCGGCCAGCCTGTCTCTGTGGCCAGAAAATGAAAAGCAATCGAGAATTCAGCTGCGCTTTCTTTGCCCTGTTTAAGGTGCATCAAATGCGTAGCTGCGTCTTGATTAAAAACAGACACCATCTCCCTAACAAGGGCCTCCACAGAATCTATGACCGGTGAATTAAATGTGATTAGTAGGCCGACCCAAGTGAGTGCTGTGCCAGCCAACAGGGATAATGTAAATGATACCCGAGAATCCTCATTAACGAATCGTGGCGGGTGAGCCTTAAAAAATATTTCACACTGGGTGATGAAATCCTTTCACTTTCCAGCCTCGCTACTATATCTTTAGGCCAGTTGTAACTTAGGTTCTCGGGGAGGATGTATGGATGGTGCTTCTGCAACTTTTTGTGAAACTTGTGTTGGGAGAGATTTAATGCTCTCAGTCAAGCTTAACAGAATGCTCTCTTGCAGGTGTAGTCTCTCAACTAATTCAGATTGCTGGTTGCCCAAGCCAGAAAGTCCTTTGGCGAAGCCTGCCAACATATCTTGCTGGCTTGCAACAGCCCTCTTCATTTCTTAATTTCAGCCAACTCTGGTGTCTCCATGATGGCTAGAGTGTACTGTGATGGCTGCTAAGATTTGGACGCCAAAAGCAGCGGCCAGAAATAAAAGGCAAAAACCGCAGCATGCTGAGAGACTTGAACAGACAGAATATGCGAGACTCGCGCTACCAACGGATCAACGCCGTCCGAGTTAGAAAAATAAGATACCAAAAGAAGATAAAAAAAATAAATAAAAATAAAACAAAGATTCCCTCTCTTCCAACAACTGGGCCTCAAATATGCAACTAAGCCCTTAACAGTGCTCTGTCTCAAGACCTTATCAGCTAAAGCGCAAATAAGGTACTGACACTCTAGCAAAGGATGCGAGACGAAAGTGGAGCTTAAATAGAGTCCGGGCAACGCCCCCAGTTAATTCCAGCTGGCCCAGGAATTCGATTGGGAGCAAAATGATATCGTCCCGGACGAGAGCAACAAAAAGAGCTCCCAAACCATAACACTTAGACCCTCCCCCAGAGGAAGCTGCCGTGCACGGAAATTCACGCAAGCTCTTATGCATGCGACTGTAGAGAGATTTTGCAATTTCACATTATGAAAATGGCTAGACATTACTGCTGAGAGTAGTCAACATTACTAGCCAAAAAACAAGCAGAAATAAATCATGTGGACATAATCTACACCAGTATGTATTCAATAAAAACCCAGCACACGCTTATTTCAGTAAGGTACCCATTTTTTGAGAAAAGGAAATGTTGTGAATCCTGCTGAATGGCCTGTAAACCATGTATAACAGCAATTATAATCAAAAGCTTCCTTTTTCACCGTATGTTAATTCTTGGTCAGGCAAGGTCTCTATATGACGAGTTGGGAAGAGACTGGGCTCAACATACATGTGGACCGTGAGTGTAAACCAGAGTACTCAGAGGAAACCAAAGAGAATACCAGAGAACATGCAAACTGAATTCAGATGATGAAAAAATGCTCTCCTTGTCTGTGTCCTTTTCTTTCAATTCAATCCTTTGAAAGTATATGGCACATGTGACATGATATAGTGATGAGATGGATGTACTTCAAAGCTTATCAGTTTGCTTTCTCGCCATGTTCCTTTGGACACAAACTCTGTGTCACTCTTATTTATGCATTTCTCATTTTCTCATAACGCACCCAAGTCTGATAATGCAGGGAAAATCGATATCAAACATGCAAAGGCAGCATACACCATAGATCACACAAAAAAATCTCATTATTAGAGGGTTTTTATTCAATACCAGTAAGATACCCCAGGTGCCTTATATTTCAGACGTAAACATAATCAGTCTGCCTGGACACATCGTAGCGGAACACATGTAATGCATATTAAATAAGAAAAACATCCACAACAAAATGTCATGAAATATAAACCAATATGGGCAGCCATTTACAGCAGTGTGGTGTAAGTTTTCATACTCTAATGGAAACAGGTAATGTGGCCACAATAAATATAAAAACCCATTTAGAAGCGGTCTCACTGATTCAGCCATTGCTTTCCAATAATTCTCTGGTCTAGGCAGTGTAATTGTTCAGAGGACACATTGTCTTTGGAATACAGTTAAGAGAGGGTCACTGGCTGTGTCCCTGTTGCCTGTTTCAATACTTGCTGATCTTATAAAATGCTACATGAACTCATTCACTGATAAGGAGGCGTTGTATTTGGGTTATGGCCCACTGCAGTTGAAATCTGTCTTCCCTCACTGATGTTGTAAATGGCAGAGATGGATGGAGGCATGTGGATACGCGTCACTGCTAAAACAGCACGAGGCAACTGGAGAGAGGTACACTATTCGTTGCTCTGCGCAAATATTTCCGTAACAGCCAATATCAATGATCAATTATAAAACATATTACAATTATATTACATATTACAAGACATATTACAATCTGCAGGTAAGAATCTTTCCTATGAAACAGGCCCCTTCCTCCTTTCCGGCTTCAACTCGATACGCAATGCTCATCTGGTTAAATTCAGGTTTTGTCTGTACTTAAAATTAGCTTAAATCACATTAGTCTGAATGACTATTTGACTATTGAGGGGAATTGTTTTGTTTTCATTTGTTTCAGCCTCGTAACACCCACAAACGTAATAATAGTCCACAAATGTAATGCACCACAAATATAATACAATTCTGCAGCGTTTTAATTTTTTTTATATTTCATCTTCCCACAAATGTAACAAATCCCTGCAAAGGTAATAGTTATTGCATCTGCGGCAAATTTGGTATAATTTTTCGCAACCCCAATTCCAAAATAGTTGGGACAAAGTGTAAATTGTGAATAAAATCAAAGTGCAATGACTTTCAGGTCACATGAGCTAATATGTTATTAACAATAGACCGTAGATAACATTTCAAATGTTGAAACATTTTTATTAACAAAATGAGCTCATTTCAAATTTTCTGGCAGCAACAGGTCTCAAAAAAGTTGGGACACAGGCAAAAAAGGGCTGAAAAAGCAATTAATATACAAGAGAATCAGCTGAAAGAACATTTAGCAAGTAATTGCATTAACTGGCATCAGGTGTGTAACATGATTAGCTATAAAAGGGATGTCTTAGAGGGGCTGAGTCCCTAGAAGTAAAGATGGCCAGAGGCTCTCCAACCTGTGAAGGCCTGCGTAAACAAAATTGTGTAATACTTTAAAAACAATGTTCCTCTATGTCAAATTGCAAAAGCTTTGAAGGTCTTGTCATCGACAGTGCGTGACATCATCAAAAGATGCAGAGAAACTGGAAAAATCTCTGTGTGTAAGGGACAAGGCCGAAGACCCTTACTGGATGCCCATGACCTTCGGGTGCTCAGACGCCACTGCATCACTCACCGGCATGATTCTGTCATTGACATTACGAAGTGGGATCAGGAATACCTCAAGAAACCACTGTCTGTAAACACAGTCAACTGTGCCATCCACAGATGCCACCTGAAACTCTATCATGCAAAAAGGAAGTCATTGTTGAGCATGATCCAGAAACGCCGCCATGTTCTGTGGGCCAAGGCTCATTTAAAATGGACTGTAGCAAAGTGGCAAAGTGTCCTGTGGTCAGACAAGTCAAAATTTGACATTCTTGTTGGAAATCATGGGCATTGTGTCCTCCAGGCTAAAGAGGAATAAGACCACCTCTCCTGTTATCAGCATTCAGTTAAAAAGCCAGCATCTCTGATGATATGGGGATACATTAGTCAATATGGTGTGGGACACTTGCATGGTTTAAAAAGCACCATGAATGCTGGAAGGTAAATAAAGGTTTTAGAGCAACATATGCTCCCCTCCAGATGACATCTATTCCAAGGAAGGCCTTGTGTATTTCAGTACAATGCAAAACCACATACTGCAGCTATTACAACAGCAAGACTTCGTAGTAGAAGAGTCCATTTGCTGAACTGGCTTGTCTGCAATCCTGATCTTTCACCGATTGAGAACATTTGGCGCATAATTAAACAAAGTCTGTCAAAGGAGACAAAACTCTCCAGCAGCTGGAAGCCTGTATTAAACAAAATTGGGATCAAATTCTAATGGCTAAACTCAAGAAACTTGTCTCCCCAATGCCTAGACGCCTCCACTCTGTGTAAAAAAGAAGAGGGGATGGTACACCATAGTAAACAGGCCCCTGTCCCAACTTTTTTGAGAAGTGTAACAGCCATCAAATTTGAATTTAGCTCATTTTGTGGATAAAATTGTAAAATTATTCAGTTTCGACATTATCTGTGTTATCTCTGTTCTATTGTGAATAAAATACTGGCTGGTATGATTTGAAAGTCATTGTGTTTTGATTTTATTCTCAATTTACACTTTGTCCCAACTATTTCGGAATTGGGGTTGTACATTTATTCCTTTGTGGGAGATTTATTACATTCGTGAGATTATTACATTTAAAGCTTCAGATTTGCATTACATTTGTTGTTTATGATCTATGCAGACTGTTATTATGTTTGTGGGTGTTACAAGCCTCACTCTTATCCTCCTTTTCGACACATTCTTTCCCACCTAAGGTTTTTTTTTTTTTTTTCGCCAGCTTCATTCATTTTTAACTTGAGTCCTTTTTTTAGTTTAATCTCTATCCGGTGTCGTCTTTGGAAGTGATAATTGGTGGGGCTTGAACCATGCCTTTGCGTCAATGATTGTTCCTGGCTTGTTCTCAGTTATTTTCCATTATTAACACATTTTCCAATTTTGACAATAATCCTCTGGCAATCGAAGTTACGGTTTCTCTCTCCATGTGATCCATTGACGACAAAATAATAGGATAAATCCAGATCGGAAAAATTATTTAGGCCACTCAGAAATTGTTCAACGCTTTATGAAAGACAAACTGCTCTGAAACGTCTGCGCTACCTTTTCCACACGTCAAGTGATTTAACTGGCGCTTCATGATCGTTTTGTTTAAATAAAATAAAAGACCATTTGAAACGTCTGTGTGCAATTCTGAATAACGCTGATTTAAATGCACAAAATTACGCTTCCAGATTAATGATTGTCGCCATACCGAAATGTACCACACCGGCGTGTTCTCAGAGTGAATCTATTGCTCAATCTTTCAAGGAAGTTGTATGTCGCGATTGCAACTTTTAAAGCAAATTCTACCAATCCACGCAAATTTCTCACAGACGAAAAAATGAATCGCCAAGACATTGCAACTTTCATTGCCTCTTTTTGAAAAAGTTACCGCAAAAAATCAAAAAAACAATTAAAAAGCCAGGAAAATCCTGGAAGGATTGTTTGTCAATTATGCAAATCATTGGGTGCAAGTCAGGGTTAGTAATTGTTTTAAAGGGGAGCTCTGGGCCCCACCAATCTTTAGTCCTAGAGACGCCCCTGTTTCTATCATTGACTGTACTGTTTTTACAGTGTGTTTGTTTCTTTGTATTTTATTGAATTTTTATGACCTGTTATGTGTCTTTCAGTGTCATTAAGGTACTATAAAAAAGAACGCCTTCTTCTTCCTCATATTGTTATTATTATTATTATACAACATAGATATACAAGTGTAATCGCAAGTGATTTTCTCTCTCAACATCCGAGTCCAAACCATGGACCCTGGGAGGCAAAATGGGTTTCTGCTAGATGGAGAGGACCCGCCTGAGAAGGTGGGCTGCAGACAGGAGAGTTATTTTCTGGAGTTCATGTATGTCGATGTTGCCAGGGATTTTGTTGGTGTAGTTTGCCATGTCCTTCTTGATGGCACCAGGGGCTCCAACCACCAGGACTGTTGTAGTTTTGAGCCCCCACATTCTCTCAACCTCGATTTCCAAATTTTTGTATCTGTTAAGCTGTTCCGTGGTTTCGACTGGGACGTTGGTGTGGAGGGGTACAGTCGTGTTAATTAGGATGCAGGGTTTGTCCTTCTTCTTCTTTAGTTCTTTAGCTGCGATGGCCGTATCAGTGAGGATGGGCACGTCCCACAGAATGGTGACGTTGTCACTCTCGGTGACAGTCGTGGGTTCATACTCATACCATCGGTTCTTCACCTCAGTACCAAACTCTTTGCAGATATTCCAGTGCAGTACTTCCAGTGCCTGTGTGCAGCTGCCTTGTTGTGGCAGTGGATGTATTCAGTTTTAGCCAGTTCAGGGCTGCCAGAGACCAGAAACGGCCGCACAGTTGTTATTATTGTTATAATTATTATTATCATTACCTGTAATTGAATACATCACAACAAAACAAATTACAAATAGCTAAAACTGAAATTTTAAAATTAATATCATATGTCATTGGTTTGTTCTTAAATATGTTTTGAAGAAAATAGTGCGCAACGAAATTCCAAAGGTCGGACTTGAACACAGTGCTTCTTACAAGTCTATCCTATAATCCTGTATAATTCCTCTCCCTTTTATGCCATTTAGGGTCTCAATTCACACTGTTCTGTGTGTCAAGTGCAAATCTTATGCTGTACTGATGAATGTGCTGCACAAATATAGAGCTGAAGTTAGCAGGAGCCGGTGACATAGCCATCATCAGTCACGTCCACGGTTATCAGAGCTCAGGAATCGGTCTCTGCTGCTCCTCAGTGATGGAGGAACATCCTGTCTTTACTCCCCTGATGACACTGACCTCGCAGGGTCTTTGCTTTCAAAAGTGTGAATTTTAGGAGAAGGGCTCCATATTCAGGACTGAAATGACACAGCATTTCCAAAAGACTCCTATTCAGGGGGTTTTGTAAGGGCTTCAGTGAATTCTCTATTAAAATCAGGATGCACTGTAATTTTCTGTGGCACCTAACACATATACGCACATCTTACTGCTAGGACAGAGGTCTGTCTGTCTGTCTCAATGTAAGTTATAAATGTATTTTTGTCCTTAAATTTACTGGAAGCTGTTCATCCAATTGGACTTCACACTTGGAAAGTGGAAGTACATGGCTGAGTGTGAGTTGTTTGGTTAAGCGGTTCTTTATAAATATGCAAGCTGCAAAACTTGAGACCAAGCGATCAGCCTAATCTGGACAGGCACATTATGTACTGGCACTGCATTAGAATGCAAAATTTCACATTGACTGTGATTTATTAGTAAAATCTATCCATAATTATTTTTACCTATCTGAAGTTTTTCTTTTTTGTGTGGACACATAATTTCGTTAAGAATGTACACAAATTTTTATGAAGGAAGCCCAGGCAACTCATGAGACTGTGTGTGTGTGTGTGTGTGTGTGTGTGTGTGTGTGCGTGTGTGTGTGTGTGTGTGTGTGTGTGTGTGTGTGTGTGTGCGTGTGTGCGTGTGCGTGTGTGTGTCTGTGTGTATGTGCGTGTGTGCGTGTGTGTGTGTGTGTGTGTGTGCGCGTGTGTGTGTGTGTGTGTGTGTGTGTGTGTGTGTGTGCTTGTGCATCTGCGAACACCTGAGTGCAATTGTGCATAAAAGTACGACTGCTCGCCATTGTTTTTCATTAAGAAAAAGGGCTTGAAAATTGTGAAAATCTTCATTTTGCAGTTCGCTTTCCATTTAATTAATCACGGGATCATCGTTGGATACCAGAATTTGTCCAGAGTGAATCTCAGACAATCTTTCCATTTCCTTCTTTTCCTGCTGTTTGTGCAGAATCATCTTCAGAGCGTGACAGTCAATCAGAATCCATCTGAAATTTAGGGGCATCATATTCAAAATGGCAGATGGCATGCTTGCAGAATGTCACCGCTCATCAGTGCGGATGCTTACATCGTTAGCATCACAGTTTTTGTATTGTTCTTGGTGTGAGCCTTTCCACGGAATAGCCCGATAACCAGTCACTAACAGTTTGTGTGCCCTTGAAAGTTAAAATCTACTAGTCCAACAGTTATGTTCAGCAAATGTCTTTTTTCTTTTTTCTTTTCTATCTCTGATGTTTATCTGGGGTAGAAATGAATGTGGGGGTGGGGGCTGAATTCCTTAGAGTCTGAAGAAAACGGGAAACTCAACATCTGTGTTAATGGCTCCCAGGAGGGCAGTTGTTTGTGACTGCAGCTAATTGAAAAGGTTGGTTCATCAATCGCACATTTGTTTCTTTTGAGGGAAGTGGAGGGAGGAAAAAGATTGGAACAATACATTTCTTCCATTTGTTTGCTATGGATTCAGCTTATTATTTGGTTCTAGTAGTGTAGAGAGCATTATGTACTTAACTCTGTGGCCATCTACCCACTGGCCAAACGTTATCATTCCAGTCAACCATTACATCACATTATGGGTTTTTAGCAAACAAAATGTTATCCAGAGTGACTTGCACAATTTTACATTACATCCATCTGTTCAGCAGAACATTTACTGAAACAATGTGGGTGGTTCGGGCCCCACAGTGAATGGATGATATTGGCATAACGCAAGTGACATAATATAAAGCTTCAGTGTCTCACATAGGTATGAAACCAATAACCTTCTGGTTGGAGGACAGCTCACCCAATACTATGCTACGCTTCATAATGCTATGCCTCATAATGAGTGCTGACTCTGCTGACTAGGCCTGATCAATATTCAGATCCAGGTTTCCTGCAGTGGCCTGCAGATGACCCTCTCTCCTTTGCGTGCACCACCAGGATGCTGGTCTCATTTTTGGCTGAATCCTAATTTGTGCTCTGCTCATCTCTGGAGCTCTGGGTCACAACCGGGCAGAAGCCAGAATGAAATGGGATCTGGTATCTAAGCTGACGTTGCATCAAGGGCAGGTACGATTTGGGGCACTTGCCAACCCCCCACCTCGGCATATAAAAAAATAAACGCAGTTCAAATGTCGTTTTGGTTATTCTTCTCATTTTGTTAGTTTTCTCGAGGGTAAAGACTGCAGGCTCGTGAAATGGGTGTGTTAAATGCTGTGTGTTAAGAGCGTGCACATTTGGTAAACAGATGGAGACACTGTTCTGAACTGTAGTGGGTACCTTTGGTGTCCCTGGTGTTTTGGCTCTGTGGTGGAATCAGGGGGAGAAACAGAAATGTTTGGCAGCTGAAAGTGTATCCAGATGCAGAGCTTTTGATGTCACAGTGTCACAGACATAAATAGATATCAACATTATCAGATAAATCCTGACACATTATTTAAATTGCAGTGGAATGACTATTACAACCCTACGGGGATTCCAGTCACTGCCAAACTCCAGTTCACCTCATAACTGCTCTGAAGTTTGATCACACACAAGTGACAACAACGCTCTGAAGTTCCATGTTGGTTTCTTTGCAGAATTGTTTTAATTCGGCCACATTTGAGGGCTTTTGTACTTGAACTGCCACACCATCTCATTCTGATTCAAGTTTGGACTTTGTCCAGGACACTCCAAAAATGGAGCTTTAGCTGTGGTTCAGGCTGGCACAGAAGTCAGGCCTGGTCATAACCCCTTTCTGACCAATCATTCTTGGCTTCAAGATCTCCCATCCAATCGATTAGATTTCATAACTAAGGAAGCATTCGTTCATTGCTCTCTTCACCACTCCTACTCTGAGACATTTAGGTGAGACAATAACACAAAAATGGAAGAAATCTGGAAGGGAGCATTTTCATAGCGCAGTGAAAAATTATTGAGCAAATTGAAGACTACATATGTTTCCAAAGTTCAACACTGAGTGGCACCCTTAGTAATGACAGTAATGGAGTTTAACTCCATTACTGTCATTACTAAGGGTGCCACTCAGTCAGTCAGCCTGCCATTCAGTCACCCAGTGAATGAGTAAATGACTGAGTAGCACAGGTATCATGTATAACATGCTTAGCGCTGCCCATGGTACAGTACAAAATATATGTACTGTGAGCACCATCATTCATTGGGTAGTGAGACATTTTTTGTCAGTTTTCTTCCATTTGCTGAGTCAATCACCTGATCTAGATCCAATTAAAAAGCATTTCATGGGATGATGAGGAGAAAAAAAGTCACTGAAACAAGCAGGACTGATGATGGCTGCAGACCTGGCAAAGCCTCACCAGGGAGGATTCCCAGTATCTGAATATTAAAATATGGTTAGTTTATTCTACATTATAATAAACTGTCCAATATTTTTGATACGCCCAAAAATGGGTGGACTGTACACAAAATGTGCTGTCATTTATGAATTGTTCATCTTTTATTTATGAAAACAGCCTTAGATATTGACTGACAGTCTGCACTTCAACCACGTTGTCATTGTATCCATTCAACATCAGAATGTTTCAGTACAGAACCCACATCTCATTATCAAATCCATTGTGGTAACCACTATATGTTTATAGTAAAGTGGGCAATGTCGCTAGTTGTTAGGGGGAATTGGAGGTATTCAACTTTTTATTGATGTGGATGGACTTTAAAAGGGCAGCAGGTGTGAGGCATATCTGCCATTAAGGCCCATTTATACTGCTGTGAAGTAGTCTTTAAACACTGTTTTTGTTGTAGCAAATTAAAACTTGCCCTTGAAGGGGATGAGAAGATATTGAGTCATAAATGTTTGTAGGCAAGTTGGATCAGTCAGACACTTGTGGTTGACTTTGTCCTCTTTTAACTGAATCTTCGAAGGCACTTAGAACTTCAGCCAGAGAAAACAAATCCCGACAAGAAATAACCCTTTTCTACAACCCAGTCAGTGAAACAGGCTGGTTTTTTTTTTTTTTTTTTTACTTGAATTTTTACGAACCACAATGCTGCATGTGTGCAAAATTGGGAATTAAAAACATGTGTGAGTTCCTACTTGTGCGTGGGACTGCATACAGGCAACTTGCTTCATACACTTAACAAAACCACAAGAAAACCATTAAGTCTTAAAGCTGCAGAGATGCAGGAACATACGGCTCAGGAGGTTTATTCCCAGGTTTCATTTAAAACAAAGTGTGGCCCGGACATTTCAATGATTAATGTAGCATACCTCATCCGAATTGCCCTGAAATGGAAATTGTAGAAAACAAAGTTCCCATTTTCTGTATATTTCTACATGGTGTGCTGCTTCAGTTAAAATATTTGAGTAAGCATTTTCAGCATACTTTCACATATTAACTTTATTTTTGTAAAGAGTAGAAGGGGCAATGACACTGCCACACACAGCAGAATTACAGGAAGTCTTACTCAGGGAGCCAGGATAGGCCTGTTTTATCTGAACACTGCAACGTATATAAACATGTCTCCCTACACAAACAGAGCCTCTACTGAAGGCAAACAAGCCAATAAATTGATGGAATTATTGTCAACCCATAATGCCATCTCTCTGCAACTGAATGCCGTGCAACTGGTTGTCATGAAAAATAATGATCTGTCCATACTAAGCTAGAGGTGACAATATATGTGGCTGTGAATATAACTGTCAGTATCACAATCCATGGCTGCCATGAGTCTCCAATGAAAAGATAATCAACTGTTTTTGACGGAAAGGACGCCCAAGGTGAGCGGGTCTATATAATGTAGATGAATGCCCCTGGCTACTTGCATGGCAGTGTGGAGTAAATCTGCTTTGACATCACGATACTATCTTTTACCACCGCTTTTATTGACTAATGATATAATTCACTCATCTTGAGCTTACCTTTCCTGTCATTAAAGGTCAAGAAAGCTAGAGTGGAAGGCGGAAGTATGCTTGGTCAAACACCACAAGAGAGTATACTGTGCATTTATATGTGATAATATCATTTGCTTCGATTAAAGACTCACATTCAATCTTAAATAAAACTAAAAATACTGTACATATGTTGATCCTGCAGAACCAATTTGTAAACCCTACAATCACACTTGTTCTGCATAGAAATGAATTGTATTTAGTAATACGTTAGTGCAAAGGAGTACCACATTTCCATTCTCTGGATTCACAACAGTCAGATGCAAATGTATGTGCTCAAACATATTGAACTAACAGCAAACAGAAATTTCTAAGAGCAATTTTAAAAAGATTAATCTGAGAGAATAAGAATTTAAAGAATTTAACTGGCTCTCCATAGCACAGAAAAGATTATTTACCCTCCATCAATGCAGATAACAGACCATCACCTTCTGACAATGGAGACAACAAACAAAAGTATTATTTTGTTGCAGTGTTGACCTTCCAATACAACAAGGGTTACTCAGAGGAAACGCAGCGCTAAGATTTGGTCTATTATAAAATAAAACAAGCATTTCCTTACGATTATCATTTTTGAATCCCTGGATGACAAGTCAGGGATACTGTGAATCAGCGAATGTCACGCCACATCCACTGCGCCCTCTGAGATTTGCTTGTGAGCACTCTACAGGCCACAAATTTTGACTGAGTCTTTTCATATATGTATCATGGTAAGATGCATGGTAAGCCCATCAATTTTGGGGAGCGATTGCTTTGGGGGGGTCTGGAGATACACGTCGACCAGCGAATGTCAAGTTGAAATGACTCGTTAGTCCAAATTGGTTTACTGTTGATTATAATAATCTGAAGCCAATCCACACTGAAGCATTGCGGGGTCGAGCGTCATGCTTGAGTGCCCAAAGGTCGCATACTCTAAGGCCTGAGCCGCCATTAAAGTGCATAAAACTGTATAAAATCACACTGATAGAGTGTTGGACGAGGCAAATGAAACTCATTGGTTTTTGGTATAGTAAAAAGCCCTGTTTGATGGTCCCTAACTCTATCAATGGTTGTTTGCCCCAGATGCGACAGCCCTTTGTAGCTGCCAGAAATCATTGCCAAGAGACTCCTGGATATGATTTTATCCAAAGGAGATACAGACTCCCAACCCGCCCCTATATAACCAATAAAATTTATATTCACTCGCTGGAGTTCCTCAAACTGCTAAATCACTGGAGATGTAAGTGTGTAAAACATAGCCCTCAGCATTAGGCCTCCTCCATTTCCTCAGAGAGGTTCCTAGAAAGAACTTGCATTCATTTTGTATTTGGTGAAATTTTTGTTTCCAGATCAGCCAAGGATGTGATTGGTGAGGTATCTTTGTCATGTGAAAACCACCATGGAAACAGCTGTCTGGTGATGATTGACGTACATAAATGTAATTGGCTACAGAGAATAAATAACAGTATTTCCATTGGTTAAAACCATCCATTGCCATTCCAAGGCTTTATAACCTGGCTAGAACTGTTATATTTTTTCCATGATTAATTATTGAGTGACTATTACTTGACCTGAATTCCAAGGAATTCCAACAAAATAGTTGGTCAAATCAAGTCAAGCCAATTCTGACTAGAGAAAATGTGTGTGCAAATCTAACAAGATTTTTTACTCCTTTTTTTCAGGAATATACAGTGGAAGATATTTGTAGCAGGAAAGCAAATATGTTGGGGAATCTATTTATGATACAAATGCGTGTTGTGTCAGCAGTTAATTAATTAAAATTATGCCAGAATTTCTCTGCCCTAAAGCATAACCACTTATCCAAGCTTACTGGAAACAGTTCTCTTATTGAGATCATTAAAAGAGAAAAGATTCAATGTGTATTTCAAGCACAACATTTGTTTATCCTTCTTTGTAGAAATAGTGCAATATTTCCCTAAATTAATGAAAGGATAAATCAAGTATTCAAAAAAGCCCTGAGCCGAAACAAGTTCCACTTGGGTGGGACAGTCTCTGAATGATGTCTTCTGAATAATGTCATGTCCCTCAGGGAACAAATTCTTGGTCAAAGCAGTTGTTTTGGGATGGTGATGGGCGGGGGGCTGTTGTTTTGTGGTTTCCATGGTAACACTGTTCAGAAATGACCTCAGCTGAGTTGCAAAACTACTAGTGCTACCAGCTGCCTGCAACAAGATGCTGTGATCACATGAAGTTTTACTGAGAGGGATCTAGTGTCGCATTAGGGGTTTATACCGGGAAGGATCTAGTGTCAAAGGGGTTTTATTGTGTGGGATTTAGGGTCAGATAAAGTGGTTAATACTGGGAGGGATCTAGTGGTCACATAAAGCGATAATACTGGGAGGGATCCAATGTCACAAAGGGGCGTATACTGGAAGGGATCTAGTGTCACACAAAGGGGTTTATACTGGGAGGGATCAAGTGTCACATAAAGGGGTTATACTGAGAGGGATCTAGAGTTACTTAAAGTGGGGTATATTGGGAGGGACCGAGTGTCACATAAAAGGCTAATGCTGGGAGGGGTCTAGTGTCACAAAGGGACATATACTGGGCGGGATCTAGTGTCACATTAAAAGGTTTATTCTGAGGGGGATCTGGTGTTATGTAAAGAGGTTTATAGGGCTAATGCTGGGATGGATGTAGTGTCACATATCGGGGTTATACTGGAAGCTATCTACTGTCACATAAAGGAGTTTACACTAGGAGGGATCCAGTGTCACGTGAAGGGGTTATACTGGGAGGGATCTGGTGTCATATAAAGGGGTTATACTGGGAAGGATCTAGTGTCACAAAGGTGGTATACTGAGGGATCTAGTGTCACATCAAGGGTTTATACTGCAAGGGATTGTGTTTTGTTTTCTAAAACATGGTTTGTTGAGAAGAAAGGCCCCCTCTGTTGTTTCAGGAGTAAAGGCTGATCAGGAAATGGAGAGCCGGAGGGTGATGAAGGCAGCTGTTCAGCAACGTCTCACGACGACCCAGAGAAAATGTCCTCTCTTTCCTTCTCTTATTTTCCCTTTTATCCCCTCCTTTCCCTAGTTCTGAAAATCTACGCTAAGCACTGTATTCTGTAATCTCTCTAGTCTCAACATGCATATTTTAATTAGATTCTATATTAGTTTTATTGGGTTTGAATTTATTCAATTATTTCCCATTCTCTTTGTCTGCTTGAAGGTCTCTTTTTACATAGAAACTGACTGAAAGAAGGACGCTGTTGCACCGCGACCATTAAAAGAAAGCCCAGTGCTCCCACAAAGCATGTTTGGCTGAAGAATGGAATTACAGGAAAGCCAAGAGTGTTAGAAACCCGAGCACTCCTGCAGATGGGGGCGGTGACTCTGGAAAGATTACAGAGGCACGTCTGTTACCCTCCAGGAAACCGCTCTAGCACTAGGGCCATGTGGATTCGCTCAAAAAGAAAAACTTTGTCAGAGATCTTTCTTTTTCTGCTGCCTGCTGTAAGCAACCAGTTTTGTCGAGCAGGCACACCTACCCATATGCCTGAGAGCAATGCTCCGAACACAAGCGCTCTGTAAGGACGTACGGGAGGACGAGGAAATCTCTCTGGCCCTGGTACTGACGGCAGCAGGACCACTCCTGCCAGGGAGCTCCACCTGAGAACGCTAAACCTCCGCAACCTCCGCACCTCCTGACCGTAACGTCGCGAACGAACGGACTCGGCTCTGTGTGCACACTACATCATCCACACCAGCTAAAGGAGATTTACATTGAGTATAACTGGGTCCCACTTCTGCAAACTTTAACCCTTTTTTCCTCAAAAACCAGTGCTGGCTGGCAACTGGATTTGATTGACTCCTGAGTTTTCTCAGTTTTGCTCAGTGATGCTGCTCTCGGTCATGGTGTGGTCGGCTTGGGTGCTCCTGACGATCAGCTGGACAGGTGTGGGGGCCCAGGATGTTAGCCCTAACACTAACACTAACACTAACCCCTGGAGGCAGATGATTCAGTGGGAGGATAACGGGAGGGTGTTCAGCTTGTTGAACAGCGGAGCAGAATACGTCCCGGTCGGAGGAGGCCAGGACCGGGACAGGAGTCACCGTGTGCTGCTGGCGGACACGCAACCGCACACCGAGCACAGGCGCCAGAGCGGGAACGTGCGCCGGCAGGCCCCTCCAAGGGGCAGCTCAGAAACAATACGCGGCCAGACCAGGCATCCGTTTGGATTCGGGCAGGTTCCAGACAACTGGCGGCAGGGCGTGGCGAGCACAGGTAACGGCGGGAACCGCCAGCCCTCCTCTTCCTCACGGTACAGGCCTTCGACGGGGTCTTCGGCATCGTCTTCTTCATCATTCCCTCAACCTCCCTTTGTTGACCCAGCCTACGAACAGTACCCGCCACCACAGCCGTATTATCCCTTACCCTTCGAGCCCAGCGTTGAAGAAGGCCCTGGGTTTGGATATGAACCTCCATTCCAAAGAGGAACAGGATATTCAGGGGGCCCGGGTGGAGGTTACACTGGGGGAGGCGGTGTATACCCTGGCGGAGGCGGTATGTACCCTAGTGGAGGTGTGTACCCTGGTGGAGGTTATGGAGGAGGCGGTTATGCAGGGGGAGGCTATAATGGGGCAGGGTATAATGGAGGGGGATTTAACGGAGGAGGGTTCACTGGCGGAGGATTAGGGCCATTGTCTCCACGCTCACCACCTGATTACGGTAATGAAGGTCCCCGTTATTACCCGCCACTTGGCCAGCCTTACCTACCGCTCCAGCCTGCCCAGCCCGCCCAGCCCGCCCAGCCGCAGCCAGCGCCTGACGGGCTGGACCGCAGGTACACACACAGCCTATACAATGAGGACAGTTCAGATCCTGTCCCACGCAGTGACAGCCCCGAGGCCGCCAATCCAGTCGCCCCGCCCTCAAGGAGGATGCCACCAGTGCGGAGCCCCCAGTACGAGCAGTTTCCCCCCTTCAGTAGAGTTCAGCCCCAGCCGCCCTTGGTGCCCATCCAGCAGGGGAGGGGCCCACAGTCCCCCAACGCCGCGGGAGAGAACCAGTACGTCAGCGTGGGGAGTGTGTACCGGCCAGAGCAGAGAGGTGAGGCACCTGTAACCCCTCCCATTAACACACACACACACATATATACACATACCCAATGAAACAGGAGGATAAAACAAGCTTCTGTGCACGTTCTGCTTTCATTTCACTTTTGCATCTTATAACTGCCATTCAAGTTGAGCTAAATTTTGGGTCTGCCTCACACTTAAATCCTATTTTGGTGTTTCAAGGAGAATTTCAAATATTACCTCATTTGCAGAGCTCATACAATCTGTGAGCCAAAGGTTTTTCTGCAGTCCCTCTGCAAACATCAATTACAGTCCTTCACCAGCACTTTAAAAAGCAAACTGGAGGGAAACAGGCCAAGCAGTGTGGAAGGTATTAAACCTGGAGCCGCTGTGGTCAGGAGGGACTGGAGATACAAGCTGGACCCGCATGGTTCAGTCACTGGTGGTGTACTGCTGTGATTCAGAGAGTTAATAATGTGTTGAATTCCTTATTGAGTACACAGATAGACCAAACTTATGAACAGATTAACTTTCTGTCCAATGGAAGGGCTCACATTTCCAAGACAGGTGCATCTATTATGAGGTAGATTCCCAGATTAACATGACTTTTAAAGCAAAGCTATGCAAAGTATATGATGAGAGGACAGGTTATGTGTGGTTTCAGTCCCCCAGATAATAGAAATGCATGTGTTGTTTGCCTCAGATCAGGTGGAATGGCTAAGTGCAGTCTGGGAGTGATAGTGATACTGATGTTATTTTCAAAGGCCTTACTGGATAAGACCATGCAAAATGGCTTAATTCTCAGTCGGACTTCTGCTTTTTAAAGTAAGTGGAAGTAATAGTAATAATAATTATTATTATTATTATTATGATTATTTTATAGAGCGCTTTCAATCAAAGTGCTTTACAAAGCTTAAAAACAGATAACAAACAAAGACACAACACACTATAAGTATCCTGTAGTTCATTGACGTTCTACTGCTGCTAATCATTTCTTAGCTTTCTGATAGTCAAATGAAAAATATTAAGAAAAAATGTGTAATTCCTAGAAGTCATATTCTGACCCCGTCGGGCAGCACAAACCTTATTACTTTAGGCTGTGTGTTTTTGCAGCTGGGGGATGACTTTTTTTTTTTTTTGAATACTTCTCACATTTCTTCAGTTGGGTCTAAAGGCATGGAGGACGGAGATAAATTCAACGAAATAGAAATCAGGCCACACTGTAGTATTTGGTAGCAGATTTTTGTCTTGTTGTTCTTGTTGCTAATGCTGGTGAGATAGACCGTGCACCGCATTCATGTGTTTGGTCTGTTTTAGTCTGGTTTCCATGTGGAAATGCTATTCACAGTGACCTCACTGAAGCGGCTGAATGAGCGCATTATAATGCTGGGACAAGGCGCAGGACTTCGGTAAACAGGGAACCGAGAGGTAGGGGGGTTGGGGACACAGAGCGAAGTAGTGGAAAGTTCTCCTAACAGATGGGGCTCAGTCCAATCCAGTCGCCCCGCTTTCTCTTTCCGTCCTTGTGCCTTACATCATGAATCAAGCCAGGTCAGTCATCTTTGAGGAGTTTCCAGTTGGTTTAATGAGTTAGGGATGAGAGGTGTTTCCTCGGCAACATGAGCAAGGAATGTGAAAACCATCCTTTGGGAAAGTGATTTCTCCAAAACAAGTGGCGTATAAATGATTGACCCATTAATCTACCTCTCTCATGCATCTCCTGTGCTTGTAACTGTCAGTTACTGACATCATTTCAAACTTCTAGTTGGAGAAGCACAGACATTCCGTTTCGCTGATTTACGTTTCTTCAACCCCCTCTAGCTATTTTCTTTAATAATTTTCTCTCATCTCCCCAACATGCAAAGCGAAGAGCTGGAAAAGGTAGGGAGTAAAGAGAGGAATAGAATAGTGGAATGTGCTGTGAAATAGGTCTTTGGACTGAGCTCTTGGGATCCCATAGCTCAGGATTAGAAAAAAAATCTCTGCTGGGGTAATGTGAAAAAGTGCAGATCAATGAGATTCTTAAATTCTGATCTCCAGCCAATGGCGTAGATATCCAAACATTTGCTTAATAAGAAACACATTTTTTTCTCTGGGCAGTTCCACATTCTTCTGATCAGCTCTGAAATGAAGCTCGTTGTTGGAGGCTGGTTTGGGTTGATCTGGAGGTTGCGGCTGTGGTGGTGGTGGGGGGAGGGGGGGGGTGTAGAAAGACACACCTATTATATGACAGTAATCTGGCTCAGCGGAAAAGAAGCACATATTTATATCAAAGGAAATCAGGCTGTAAAGGGGTGACACCACTGTCAACATGGGAGTGTTTTCAAGCGCTCCAGCTGCGGAGACACATCGCCTCAACTCATATTTATGACTTAAGATTCCAGGCACATCACAAAAAGTCATAAATCCACCCAGCTACATATCGGCCTCTTTTATGTGCTCTCTCCTCTTCATAAAATTGATGACAGTTTTCTAGATGTCATTCTTATCCCATGTTCCCGCATGAAAGTAAAGAGGCTCTTTGTTCAGTCCAGTCCCTCAGCAGTGATCAGTCCAGTCCCTCAGCAGTGTTCAGTCCAGTCCCTCAGCAGTGATCAGTCCAGTCCCTCAGCAGTGTTCAGTCCAGTCCCACAGCAGTGTTCAGTCCAGTCCCTCAGCAGTGTTCAGTCCAGTCCCTCAGCAGTGATCAGTCCAGTTCCTCAGCAGTGTTCAGTCCAGTCCCACAGCAGTGTTCAGTTCAGTCTCTCAGCAGTGTTCAGTCCAGTCCCACAGCAGTGTTCAGTCCAGTCTCTCAGCAGTGTTCAGTCCAGTCCCTCAGCAGTGATCAGTCCAGTTCCTCAGCAGTGTTCAGTCCAGTCTCTCAGCAGTGTTCAGTCCAGTCTCTCAGCAGTGTTCAGTCCAGTCCCTCAGCAGTGTTCAGTCCAGTCCCTCAGCAGTGATCAGTCCAGTTCCTCAGCAGTGTTCAGTCCAGTCCCACAGCAGTGTTCAGTCCAGTCTCTCAGCAGTGTTCAGTCCAGTCTCTCAGCAGTGATCAGTCCAGTCCCTCAGCAGTGTTCAGTCCAGTCCCACAGCAGTGTTCAGTCCAGTTCCTCTGCAGTGTTCAGTCAAGTCCCACAGCAGTGTTCAGTCCAGTCCCGCAGCAGTGTTCAGTCCAGTCCCTCAGCAGTGATCAGTCCAGTTCCTCAGCAGTGTTCAGTCCAGTCCCACAGCAGTGTTCAGTCCAGTCCCTCAGCAGTGTTCAGTCCAGTCCCTCAGCAATGATCAGTCCAGTTCCTCAGCAGTGTTCAGTCCAGTCCCTCAGCAGTGTTCAGTCCAGTCCCTCAGCATTGATCAGTCCAGTCCCTCAGCAGTGTTCAGTCCAGTTCCTCAGCAATGTTCAGTCCAGTCCCACAGCAGTGTTCAGTCCAGCCCCACAGCAGTGTTCAGTCCAGTCCCTCAGCATTGATCAGTCCAGTCCAGCAGCATTGATCAGTCCAGTCCCTCAGCAGTGTTCAGTCCAGTCCCTCAGCATTGATCAGTCCAGTCCCTCAGCAGTGTTCAGTCCAGTCCCTCAGCAGTGTTCAGTCCAGTTCCTCAGCAGTGTTCAGTCCAGTCCCTCAGCAGTGTTCAGTCCAGTCCCTCAGCAGTGTTCAGTCCAGTTCCTCTGCAGTGTTCAGTCGAGTCCCACAGCAGTGTTCAGTCCAGTCCCTCAGCAGTGTTCAGTCCAGTCCCACAGCAGTGTTCAGTCCAGTCCCGCAGCAGTGTTCAGTCCAGTCCCTCAGCAGTGTTCAGTCCAGTCCCGAAGCAGTGCTCAGTCCAGTCCCGAAGCAGTGTTCAGTCCAGTCCCGCAGCAGTGTTCAGTCCAGTCCCACAGCAGTGTTCAGTCCAGTCCCACAGCAGTGTTCAGTCCAGTCCCTCAGCAGTGATCAGTCCAGTCCCTCAGCAGTGTTCAGTCCAGTCCCACAGCAGTGTTCAGTCCAGTCCCTCAGCAATGATCAGTCCAGTCCCTCAGCAGTGTTCAGACCAGGTCCTCAGCAGTGTTCAATCCAGTCCCACAGCAGTGTTCAGTCCAGTCCCACAGCAGTGTTCAGTCCAGTCCCTCAGCAGTGTTCAGTCCAGTCCTTCAGCATTGATCAGTCCAGTTCCTCAGCAGTGTTCACACCAGTCCCTCAGCAGTGATCAGTCCAGTCCCACAGCAGTGTTCAGTCCAGTCCCACAGCAGTGTTTAGTCCATTCCCTCAGCAGTGATCAGTCCAGTCCCACAGCAGTGTTCAGTCCAGTCCCTCAGCAGTGATCAGTCCAGTCCCTCAGCAGTGTTCAGTCCAGTCCCACAGCAGTGTTCAGTCCAGTCCCTCAGCATTGATCAGTCCAGTCCCTCAGCATTGATCAGTCCAGTCCCTCAGCAATGTTCAGTCCAGTCCCTCAGCATTGATCAGTCCAGTCCCTCAGCAGTGATCAGTCCAGGCCCTCAGCAGTGTTCAGTCCAGTCTCTCAGCAGTGTTCAGTCCAGTCTCTCAGCAGTGATCAGTCCAGTCCCTCAGCAGTGTTCAGTCCAGTCCCTCAGCAGTGTTCAGTCCAGTTCCTCAGCAGTGTTGAGTCCAGTCCCACAGCAGTGTTCAGTCCAGCCCCACAGCAGTGTTCAGTCCAGTCCCTCAGCATTGATCAGTCCAGTCCCTTAGCATTGATCAGTCCAGTCCCTCAGCAGTGTTCAGTCCAGTCCCTCAGCATTGATCAGTCCAGTCCCTCAGCAGTGTTCAGTCCAGTCCCTCAGCAGTGTTCAGTCCAGTTCCTCAGCAGTGTTCAGTCCAGTCCCACAGCAGTGTTCAGTCCAGTCCCCCAGCATTGATCAGTCCAGTTCCTCAGCAGTGTTCAGTCCAGTCCCACAGCAGTGTTCAGTCCAGTCCCTCAGCAGTGTTCAGTCCAGTCCCTCAGCAGTGTTCAGGCCAATCCCTCTGCAGTGATCTGTCCAGTCCCTCAGCAGTGGCCTCATACCAATTACTTATATTTGACTATTTTTTTTCCTTTTACGCCTGACTTTCAAAATAGCTCCACCACCGTGAAGATTAAAGTCAGTTTAATGAGTTAGGATTAACCCAAGGTGACCTCAGTTAAGAAACCACAATACCCCCATCTGCAGAAGAAGTGCTTTATCCAGAGTGTGTCATGAATAAAATATAAATGATTGCCCAGCAACTCTACATTTCCCCACAGTCCACCACACATCTACCATGCTTGAAATTGTCTGCTACTGATGACACTTTTAAATGATATTTGAGGACTTTCCATTTAGGCGACGCACATAACTCCAATTTTCACTTCCTTTCCTTACTTCTCTCCTCGCCTCCCTGGAGGGTAGAGTAAAGATGAGGTAGGAAGTTTAAGATTGAGCCAATGGAATAAGATCACTTAGATGTTCCCCGAGGAAAGATGAAAAATAGAATGTGCATGCAGTTCAGAGATGGGAGCAGACATCACAAGGTAGACGCCTGGATTACCATGACTCTAAACCGTTGGAATGGCAAGTAGTATATGATGAGAATAGAGGTCATACATTCTTTTCAGTCGCTCAGCTAACAGAGATGTGTGTATTGTGTGCCTCAAATCTGAAGGTATGATCAAGTGCAGCCTGAAAGAAGCTGAGAGTTAAACAGCATTGATAGTGACTGGTAGTGCAAGTGATACATTAATTTTATTTTCAAAGGCCTCACCTGATAGGACCAAACAATATATGGGACTCAATTTTTGGTTGATAACGTTTTTTTCGAAAATAAGTGATATAATCCACTTTATCAATTTTTTGTTGACAAATCTTGCAAATATAATTTGAAGGAGGTAGTTTGTACTCCAAAAACGTGACGACCAATACAATAAGACAGATTATGGTTAAAACTACCAACTGTCTCCATAACCATTATATTGCCAACCAACTTTAAGCAGAATTTAAAACCTATGTCCCCTTTAAAATTGTAGTTGTAACGTTCTTGGACGCAACAAAAAATACTTTTTTTCTGTTTTGTTTTGTTTTGTTTTGTTTTTTATAACAGCGCTGGTAGTGTTCCAAATTTTAATTCAACAAGCGAGTGAGGTCATTGTACTCAAGAGAGCAAGGAACACAACCCTGATTCTTCCGTCATCTCCACACACCTAGCCAAGCGCCATGCTTGTGAAAAGCCTCTTTCAGAACTGAGACTCAAAGGTCACAGCAATAGTAATCTGGGATCCGTGATGATTGGTGGGTCTGGATTACAGAGCAATTTTTATTTATTTATTTTTTTGTCCTGAATAATACCAGCTGTGACCCATCCTTTGGGACAGTATGTCTTCCGAACCACGTGGCTTATAAATTATTGACTCATTAATCTACCACTCCCATCTCCCATACATCTCCCATGCTTGTAACTGTCAGCGAATGACATCACTTCTAACTGATGTTTGTGTGGGTTGTGTGTGTGTGTGTGTGTGTGTGTGTGTGTGTGTGTGTGTGTGTGTGTGTGTGTGTGTGTGTGTGTGTGTGTGTGTGTGTGTTTCCTCTGGGGACATCAGCTTGCAGCCACTGTCCAAAGACACGTCCAGCATGTAAGTGAATGATATGTGATCTCTGCAGTAGATTGGACTCACAGAGTGTGTTCCTGTCTCTCGCCCATTGCATGCTGGGATAGGCTTCCGCCTTATGTGACCCTGACCTGCAGCAAGTGGGTGACATATGGATGGAAAGACTTTAGGAGATAATTTTTCTGTGAAGCACATATTGATTAAATTACTTCTATGTTATTTTGCTCCAGGCTTGCCTGACTTGGTTCCTGACCCAAACTATGTGCAGGCCTCCACTTACATCCAGCGGGCCCACCTGTACTCCCTGCGCTGTGCCGCAGAAGAGAAATGCTTGGCCAGGTGAGACTCCCACTCACCTCACAGCGCCTGATCGGACACCAGAATGTTTTCCAGCCCTCAAACATATCATCAATTTAACTCATTTGTTAATTTTACAAGCAGTGATATTCCCAAAGACCCAAAAGGCCTGGTATAAAATGTCTGACAAGTTTTAACATCATCTGGTATGTACTGCATATTTGAAATGTGTCATTTGAACACTTTCTCTTAAATGCGAAAGAACAACTGTGCAAAACTCCCTGTAAGAAGAGATGTTGTATCTTAATGGGATACTCTGCTAAATAAATGATAAATACGTAAATTTACAGATAAATTTTATCTGTTTGTAATTTTAATCACTTGAAGGTATAGTAGCTAAATTGATCAGATTGTTTTTTAATACATCACACCAACCCTGAAAAAGAAGTTGGCAAATTATAAAAAAAGCAAGTAAAATAAAAGAGGAATTATTTAAGCCGTTTTTATGTCTTCAACTATACTGTGAACGCAGCAACAACATTTTATGAGATGCCTTGACTTGTGAATTTGATTGTTTGAGTGTGGGTTCAAGCTGTATTGGCCTGCCTGCAGTCCTGATCTGTCTCTGAGAATAAACAGTGCATCATGAAGCAAAGTACAGTATATTGAAACAAAGACCAGGAAACCTTCATCAAAGAAGAAATGGGGAAAAACTTTATTTACATAACTTGACCAATTGAAGACCACAAATGAAAAAATTTCCAAATTTTGCATTCTTGTATATTTTATATGTTATTATATTTTATATACTTTATATTTTCTGCATTTTTTTTCAGTGCTTTGTTTCTAAGATTGTTTTGAGTTTTTAATTCATAATTTGTCCACAACGTGAAAATGTGATTCAGGTCAGTTTTCGATTGTGGTCTTCAATTGGGGTCTTCAGTTGCTCAAAAGTTCTATGGGTGAGATTACATAACATGGTTTTGTTACACAGTGGTAAACAGTCAACTACTTTCTGGGACTCATTTGTATTCATAACACTGTACATTTTCAATGAAGAATTAATCTGACATCCGAGAACATCAAGTTGTTGTTTTTTTGTTTGTTTGTTTTACTGTTTTCAGTGTAGTTGAGGGTGAATGGAGTTTTCTGTTCTTTTTTAAATTTATTTTAGTTGCATTTTTCACAATGTGCCAACTTTTTCAGAACAGAGGTCATGTATCCTAACAGGTCCAGAGTGGATCCAGGTTACTCTGCAGGAAATATGCTTGCTCATATTATGCTGGGCCTGAGAACAGAGAATTACTCAAAGGGTTTATTCACTACAGTAAATTCTCTGCATTTTTCCCAGTGCAGTCCCAGCATAACCCTTTGCCCTCTGTCCTTCCTCAAAACCAACAATTTTAACCATCAGCTTCGCTTGTGCGCACCCAAATATTTCCAGTAGAGCTGTTCCCCTCAGACTTCTCATATCCTGCCAGTATATCACAGTAATTGCAGCCAGATGTCTTGACGTGATTCGCCGCTATCTGCTAAGTCAACAACTGTCGAGAGATGAATCGTACATCATTGCAGTCACTAGGTGTCAGTCTTAAGAGTGTCTCCTTCTCGCAATTTCAATCATAAGTCACAAATGCAAGTTTCTATTATTGGCCTGTATGGTGCCTCGGATCAGATAGCAGTAATGTTTACTGGCTACTAAACAAACGTGTGTGTCTACAAGCACAAAAAGCAAAATATGATCCCATTGTTTCCAATGGTCCACTAATACACTGTGTCAGAGCACATAGAGAAATACTTAGTCATCAGTTTTAGATAAAATGGCAAAGATCTACTGTTTATTCAATTAATTCACATTTAATTACCATTTTGATATACTCATATTACCGTACTTCACTATAAAATCAGTGTAGTTAGACCATAGAAATTCTATAATGTACAACTATATACTTAACATTTATTATATGCTGATAGACTCAGGCAAAATGAGAATTACAATTGATATTTACTGCCTGTTTTCAGTGTATTTATGGAGCACTTCTCTTTTTTATTTTATAAGCTATCATCATAGTTACAGCAACATAAGACCTAAAATGAGGCAACCATTTTAAGAGATACTTTTTGCATAGTAGATTGAGTGTATTTTTCTGCGCTTCAGTACATTATATCTTTTATTTTATTGTTTTTGCCCCCATGCAGCACTGCATATGGATCTGAAGTAACAGATTATGACCTGAGAGTCCTTCTGCGCTTTCCTCAGAGAGTCAAAAACCAAGGGGTGGCCGACTTTCTACCAAATCGCCCCCGACATACCTGGGAATGGCATAGCTGCCATCAGTGAGTATTACTGTGGCTTGTATTAGATTACAAACAAGAGCAATCTGAGATTTCTGACCTCCGCCAAGGGATGAGGTTGATACAAATGCAAGATCTTTCTCTCGGGGAAAATTTCAGGACGATCGGTCAAGTTGCTCGGATGGGAATATTTTTTTGTCATTTCCACAAATGAGGTTGAATAGTCAAAGTTGCGCCAGATCTGGTAAGCATTCTTCAAGAGGTATTACCTCTGGAGTCCAAAGGTAAGGATCGGGACCCATGAGAATGGAAGTCATTACTGATCTTCTAAGAATCTTTCATTACCGTGTCAATATTTCTGGTCAATATTTGGAAGAAATGCTGCAGTTGTTATGGAGAATTGCCTAATTGAAAATCATAAAATATTGATCCAGATCTGGATCCAGATTCAAAATCTTGAGCCACTTGATCTTCATACTTACATAAACAATTGCCCAAGATCTACATTCAGAGTAAATTTCATCAAAATCAGTTCATTAGGTCTGGAGAAATGTCACTTAGTTTTTAAAAAAATGTTCCAGATCCAAAATCCAGATCCAGATCCGGATCATCATAAAAATTTAATGGACCAAGGTCTACCTCTGGTGAAAATTTCATGAAGATCCGTCCAGTAGTTTCCGAGAAATCCTGTCCACAGACAAACAAACAAACAAACAGATATAAATAAATAAACCGACTCAATCGCACAACCTCCTTGGCGGAGGTAATGAGCACTGCATCCTGTGGTTTTGACTTCATAATCAGTGAGTATTGCACATTGTGTATTATTAGTGAGGGGTTGGTTTGAATTCTCAGCCAACACCCAATGAAACCGTTTTATACCTGGATGGTATAACAACATAGAAAGAAGTTAGTACATGTCAGAATTTATGTCTGCCGACTCATGTACACTGTAAAACCACATGTTTTAAGTTTAGAACATATGCTAAACTTTCTTTGTAACACTTTTTAAACATGTCACAGTGTTTAGATTCAGTTTTAAAGTGTCCACAACAAATCTGAAAAACCTTGATGGCAACATCCAATAAACATCAGTGTTTTGAATGAGAAAACCTATTTACAAAAAATAATCACCTGGCATTTAGCTTTTACACACTAGTGTTTAGATTATAAACATGTCACATGTTCCACAGTTTTACAGTTTAAGAACTGTTAATCGCAGTAGTTACAAATACGCTACGACCATGACATACCCTGCAACCTACTGAGATTAAGAAGTATAAAGACACCACCCAGGGGAGATTCTGAGCCCATAGGCAAATTCTGGGGTGGGATGTTAACTAGGAGCAGGCTAGAGCGATGCAGCAGCAGTGAATGTCAATGCAACTCAGTTGCAGGCAGAGTCTTGTCATGCCTTTAAGGACAGCAAGAGAGCATCATATATTTCCCACCTACCAGAAGGGCCGAGAAGTGTGAGATATGCAAGGAAGTGTTTATGGGATTGTAGGAATGTCTTGAGTTGTCTGCTAGCACTAGCTCCACGAGATTCCAAACCTTTTTAAATCAAGCCTCAAAGCCTCTGGAGGTACCCTGGCAGTACTTGATTGTGCCCACTAAGGAAGGATCCTCACTTTGAGACCATATCTAGGAATCAGGGAAGAGGTCACATATGTGCTAGGAGACTTGCATACAATCCAGGAGTGGTGACATGTCTGGGAATGACAGTGCCCTGTTATACCCTTTGTTACATGGATGTAGGATATGTTTTTTTTTTCAGTTCACTTGTTCACCAGTTTACTCATTCTCTGTCCAGCAACTATAGGCCACACTTTAGGCATACTAAGCTGCAGATCTCCTTCATTATGAAATGGGAGGACTGCAGGAGTGAACATTTTGCCATAAAAGGGCACAAATGGTTGCACAGTTCATTGCCTCGATGTTCTTTCACCCTTGCAGTCAAAGGTCATGGATGTTGTTTGTGCAGGTGCTGCCTGGGAGTTTCCAGGGCTTCCTGTTGCCATGCTAGCAATATATAATGTGGAAATGACAGGCATGTTCCCTTATGTCGACTTCCATTTTGTCTAACTGCGTTAGGCCCAGCATAAGCTTTCAAATCTCCCCATTTGAACACACCTTTCGTCGTCTGGGTGCATTAACAATGAAAGTGAAACTGATCGAAAGGAATTTTTCAACAATGGATCGAGCAATGGGTAGAGTCATCCTTTTCTTCTTTAAGTCGATTAGTCGCTCTCACAGCTACTGTTCTGCTTTTGAGGGAGACACTGAGTTGAGACACTATGCTTCCTCCAATCAGGCACACAGTGTCTAATTCATTATGAGCAAAATTATCACGCATCTTTCATCTGAAATTAGGATCTTAATTAGGGGCAAAATTAAACCCCAGCAATCACAAATCTTTCATTCCCATTTTTATTTTTGATCTTTTAAAACAACATTTTCACTTGATACGCGATAACAAGGCATAATGACAAATATTGATCCCGTGAAAAAAAAAATGGATCCATTTCTGGCTCTGAAGCCTTTTTGCACCACAAGACCACAACATACACAATCTTTGAGTTCAGTCTATTCAATGCTGGTGCTGCTAAATGGCATTATTTTATCAGTCATTGCATGTGCTTCTGGTAATGCGTCTCATCACAACATCTGTGGTGGCGTATGTGGCAGTCGATGGGTGCTGTCAGAAGAAATGCCTCGTAATAAATATGCACCTGGCTACCTTGCCAATGAGCCTGGCTCTTAGGCAATCTGGTCAGTTTGGGCTTCATTCCCCTGCCTGGGCCCTCCTTTCGCCTGCCACATTTTGGCGTAATCGGCAGGATTCAGGGAATCCCAATGGATGGCAGCACGTGTAAAGCAAGGGGAAGAGGAGGAGAGATGTGACAGTTGATGGATCCTGTCACAAGAAATGCCTCCTAATAAGTATGCGCCCTGGCTACCGTCCCAATGAGCTTGGCTCTATGGCGATGTGGTCAGTGAGTGTGACTCTTACCAGGGAGTTTGGGGTTCAATCCCCCGCCCGGGCCCTCCTTCAGGATGCCACAGATAGATGTGTGGTGTCTTCACCTCATTGGTAGATGGCTGAATAAGCTCTTTGTTGAAAAAGGTGCGAGTTTTTTGCATTCACGTCATTTCAAACAGTTCTCTCCTATTTTCTCAGTTAACACACTTTATCAAAAGCCGGCTATCATAATATGAGATTAAGATCAGACTCTTAATTAGCACAAAATACATTTTTGTAGTCAGTGCACTCCAGTGCTCACTTCTCCAGTGTTGCATTTCAGGAAATGAAAAAAAAAAATCAAAAAATTGTTTTCGGGAGCTTTCTTGCAAATTAAACCTTTAATGTCACCGAAGGCTTGATTTAAAACTCAAAAGAGATTTATTTTGATAATTATGATTCAATGGAGACAGCCAGCGGGATAAATGGCGCAATAATTCACGTTAGCTCATTGCCTTTTATGTGCTAACAGCTTTCTTCACAGCTCATCTGACATCTGCCACGGGAAAAACAGCTTGGCTCAAATTCAAGACCGTTACCTCTGCAGTCAAAACTAAGGACACACTCAGGAACATTCACTGCACAGTTATTTATTTATTTATTTATTTAGTGATTCATTCTCTTAGCAACTATGTAGATATTAATTTCCATAATTTGAATCAGTAATAGTATAGAATAAATACACTTGGACAAAAGTTAACTAGCACCGAATTCTTAAAAGAAGGTCGATTTCACAGAAGGACTAAGTGAATGATAAACAAACGTTGCCCAATGCTTAGAAACATGGCTTGGACATACCTCTCCTGGGAAGCAAATAAGTTTGAAAATAATTTGATCTTCACACTTAATTAGCTTTGGAAAAAAGGGTATATTTTCAACACATTTGAAGTGCCACCCAGCTACAAACATTCAACATGTTTGCAAAAAGCCTTATGAATGTAAAATCCGCATGGAATGCATGCTGAAACCTTTATGCAAATGTTCAGGACTAGCCAATTTTTCAGAAATGTTCATTTTAAATTTGGAGGTGCTCAACCTCTAACCATATATAGTACAAATGAAAATGCACCACTTGAAAAAAGTCAATATTTAAGTTCAAATGAACTTCAATATAATTTTTATACAACAACAACACTACAGTGACGTCACCCGACATGCCAGGTGCAAGAAATGCGAGAATTTCAAGTTAACTATAACGCAAGGCAATTTTTTGCAAAAATGCAACATCTTGCACGCACACCACGGGAAAAATGAATTTCACTCTGAATTTGTGCACACATTGCCTTTAAAAGCATGTGAATCCGAATAAAATTTCACTTCTTCTCTGACACTTGTGAAACGTCGACACTATGCCGCGACTTACAGCCCCTGAACGGGAACGTGCCATAGGCATGCTTCAAATTGGCGCCAGCACCAGGGAAATTGCCAGAAGACTACACTGCGCACACACAACGATCGCAAGACTCCATCAAAGGTTTCTGCAAACGGGGAGCACTCGGGACCGTCCTCGACCGGGTCAACAACGTGTGACAACGGCACGTCAGGACCGTCAGATCGTACGGGATCATGTCCAAGACCGAACACTACCGGTGACAAGAACGGCTGCTCAAGTCCAAGGACGACGTGGATTCATTCACCCCAACACTGTATGGAACCGTCTGCGAGCTGCAGGCCTGCGTGCACGACGTCCTAATTTCGGCCCCATATTGACGGATCGTCACCGAAACCAGCGTCTACAGTGGGCAAACAGGAACCAGAATTGGCGACTATGACAATGGCACGGTGTCATCTTTTCTGACGAGTCACGAATTCACTTAAGAAACGCAGATGGCCGTATACGTGTTTGGCGGAGACGTGGTGAATGTTATAACGCCGATTGTGTCGTTCAAACGGACCTTTGGGGTGGTGGCAGCGTTATGGTGTGGGGTGGAATAAGCTACCGTCACAGAACCCCTCTCCATATCTGCAGAGGAAGGGTGAACGGCGTCTACTACCGGGACCAGGTGCTGCAGAACCATGTTGTGCCGTTCTTCAACCAACACCACGATGTCCACACGTTCCAACAGGACAACGCTAGGGCACACACTGCAAGGGTGTCCATGCCGTACCTTGCGCAGCAGAACATCCCCGTGCTTCAGTGGTCAGCTCTGTCACCCGACCTCTCTCCTATCGAGCACTCATGAGATGAAATTGGACGACGTCTTTCACGTCGACGCCAGATGGACAACATCCGAGGTTGAGGTTGCCCTTGTTCAGGAGTGGAATGCTATCCCTCAGAACACTATCCAGAGACTGATCAACTCCATGCGACGACGATGCACCGCATGTGTCAATGCAAATGGCGGTCACACCCGTTATTGACTTTCCTGTTTGACCCCTACACCAGTTATACCTCTCTCGCGCATTAACATTATCGTGAATGAAATTGAATGATGTTTACATGTCTTCTTAAATCATTCATTATCTCAAATGCATCATACATATATACTTCACATATCAATCCGTGGAGCTATTCCAGATTTCGTGAGTGGTGCGTTTTCATATGGACTGAGTATATATATTTTATTAGGGAGAATAGCACTTCACTCCCATTGTCATACTAAATAATGGGTGGCATTTGACCAGGTAGAAAAATCACCAGAAATATTTACAGAAAGATGATGCGTGCCATGTACAGTTAAGTGCTGTGTGCTTCAAATCAATAACTGTATAATAATGCTGTCTCAAACTATTTCCTAGTACCCGGCCTCTTAGCTACTGCCTTGAATGATCATAGGGGTCATCCATTTGTATAGTATAGAGACATAGTATTTTGGAGACAGTTTAAAAAGCAGCCAAGCATTACAGCATAACAAGCATTGCATTCACGCACACACAAACAAACACATTGGTATTTCTATTGGTGTGAAAAGTGGAGAGGATACGAAAAAAGCCACCTATTTAAGAGAATTTTTATGTACCCAGAATCCAACACAACTGCCTGCGTAAAATGAATGAGAAGATTGTTACACATGCATTCTTAATAACTTAGTAATACACAACAACAGGTCTAGCAATGCCAAAAAAACAAAACTATCGGGTCCCCATTATGCAAGTGAACAATCTATTAAGTATGCTGACCAATTTTTTTTCCATGATATTTTTCGATGGCAGGACAGATGGGGTGTGTTGTTAGGCATCTGCTGTAGTCATGAAATGCATCCGCCTCTTATGAGTTATCTGACTGTAACTGGACCTTTCTCAGTTTGACTGCCTAAAAATGATCTACTTCCTCAAAGGTGTTTCACAAATCTACTCGCCAAACCACAAAAACACTTTTATAATCAGGCAATATTAAGTAAACAACATATAAAGAAACTTTTGCATTATTAACGGTCTCATCCAGTTTGCTCTCTATTAGGAGAAATGGCATGCATATTGGTCTCCCTTTAATAATGGAGCAGTATGTTTAGTTGAAGGAACAGGAGTTTGGAGCCTGTTTTAGGCACAGTAAGAATCTGTTTGTTTTGGGGGAAGTCTTAACGGAGGTCTGATGCAGCATATACTACATTTCCCATGAAACCCACAGGCACTACCACAGCATGGATGAATTCAGCCATTATGACCTAGTGGAGATCAGCACGGGCCGTAAGGTGGCAGAGGGACACAAGGCCAGTTTCTGCCTGGAGGACACCACCTGCGACTTTGGGCATCTGAAACGTTTCGCCTGCACATCGCACACTCAGGTACGATACAGCTATGCCAGCACACTGACTGACACTCAGGTACACTCCTGCGATACCCGCACACTGACTGACTCACTCAGGTACACTCCTGCTATACCAGCGCACTGAAACACTCAAGTTAACTCCTGCTAAACCAGCGCACTGACTGACATACTCTGGTACACTCCTGCTATACCAGCGCACTGAAACACTCAAGTACACTCCTGCTATGCCAGCTATATAGATGGTGGGTACAGGGCATTAACAGAGCACTGCATCTTATTAGTTTGAAGCCACAATTCTGAGTGACACAGCTTATTTTTAGTGACTCCCTATGTTTCTTAGCCTGTGTGATTTGTCCTTTTTACTGAATTATGCTAAATTTCCCATATTTACCCATTGATTTACAATATCAATATCTAGCTAATTTGGTGAATATTTCAATTTTTTTATAGTAGTAAATATTAACAGTTGTGGTTTACTGCTTGCCTTAGAGTGGCATTGATGATATTTCAATAAAATGTGGCCATTTAAATGTTTTTATTTTATTTTATTTTATTTATATATTAATTTTTTTGGAGAACTGATCTGTGTAAGTGAGATCTATCCCAAGTGGTGATGTATGGCACACACATTGCCTGACAATGACCAGACAATGGCCCTCATTTATCAAACGTGCGTTCACCAAAAAAATGGGTGTACGCCAAAACTGCCGCAAGGATCGGCATTTATCAATCTGAACGAGCGCGAACAGTCCGCCAATATTTCACGCCAGGTTTCACCAGGTGTACGCAGATTTGAAACTAGCGAACAACATGCAGGAACGAGTGCAGCTGTCAAAATGAGTACTAAACCATATGCAGCGTTGCGGACGTCATGCTGTTGGTGCTCTTATAAATAAAATGAATAAATAGTCTAAATAGATAAATTGGCTAAATTAATAAATGAATGAATGAATGAATTAGACACCTCTGTTGAGAAATTAATTAAATTTAAATTTTGAGACAACCTGCTTGTCAGGCCAGACGGCTGACAATTACAATCAATTTGATTAAGCTTAATGCGCAGCTTGGCAGATATGCAGTGTGGTATGTCAGATGCTCATCCAGTCAGATATATACTGAACAACAAAAGAAACGCAAGTTAGCCTAATTAAAGGCAGACTGGAAAATAAGTTTGCACGTAAGTATACGCCGAATGGCGTTCCGGGGGATATTATGTTTTTGGTCCGGCCACCGCCGCCGCCGCACTACGTGTTAACGCGATAACTTCAGTAATATTTCAATTACAAATTCCAAATTCCACCAGGGGCCAAAAACTGATTTCAGTGTTAACGTGATAACTGCAGTAATATTTCAATTAGAAATTCCAAGTTTTGCATTTAAGTAAGTATCATAAAGAGGAAGAACTGATTCGATTTTGGACAATTTACAATTTCTAGATTGGCCACCAGCGGCCAAAAACTGAAAAAAATCACTGTTCCGCAATAACTTCAGTAATATTTCCATTACAAATTTCAAGCTTTGCACATAAGCAAGTATCATAAAGAGGAAGAACTGATTCGATTTTGGACAATTTACGATCTTTAGATTAGCCACCAGGGGCCAAAAACTGATTTACATGTTAACGCGATAACTGCAATAATATTTCAATTAGAAATTCCAAGTTTTGCATATAAGTTAGTATCATAAAGAGAAAGAACTGATTCGATTTTGGACAATTTACAATTTTTAGATTGGCCACCAAGGGCCAAAAACTCAAAAAAATCACAGTTTTTATCATATCTCTGGAAATATTTGTCCGATTGGCCTCAAATCAAGTGCAAATGAAAGGTCATGACCTGAGGATGTGTCCCACAATGGCATTATACCTGTTTGGTTCAAAATTTTGACACAAGGTTGTCACATAAAATTCACCATTTTTGCTATATCTTTGGAACTATTTGTCCAATTGACATGAAACTATGTGCAACTGCAAGGTCATGACCTCACAACGTGTCACCTGATGACATCATACCTGTATGGTTCAATATTTTGCCACCAGGTGGCGCTTTGTGATGGAAAATGATCATTTTGGCCATATCTTCAGAACTATTTGACCGATTGACCTGAAATTAAGTTCAAATGAAAGTCTATTCAAGGTCCATTCAAGGATTGGGGAATTGGAGGATTGGGGGTGTTCGGGGCTATACCCCCAGCCGTCGCCTCTGACGGCATAAGCCTAGTTATTTTAGAAAATAAAATGTATCACTAGTGCGTGCACTTTCAAACTTTTCTTTATTTTTCGGTCCCTTCGACAGAGTAACCATGAGAACATTAACTAACTAGCTAGCTTGCATTTCTTTTCTTGCTCAGTATATAGACGCCTACGGAAACTTCGACTGTGATCACATTTTGATAATGGCAGATCTTCTATTGTAAGAGGAATAAGCTTCTGTCCGAAGTGGGAGGAACCTTCGGCACAGAGAAGATCTCCTCCAGGAAAGTGAGGAGTGACTGGTCGTTTTGTGTGGCACCCAATAAAATGTCATGGAGTAATACTAATATAAGTACAATGAAGAGTGATCTCTGCAGACTGTATTTAAAAAAATAACCCTCTTGCAGCTCCGATCGAGGCGGTGGGGACTCATCCATGTCCCCACCGCCTCGCATTCCCACGATGGAGGGGGAGCCTATCAGTGCTGCCATACGCTCCTGGAACAGTGACAGCTGGCTGGTTGGACTCTACCGCTCTGTGCGCTGCTGCGCCAGAGTGCAGCAACCCGTTTTTTGGAGGCGATCTTAAAATCGGACCGCTTTTTTTAACCTACATGTAAAGCATTTGGATTATCAATTATGTTGGCTATATAACATGAAATATCATGGATCTATAAATTGAATTTATTAAGGCCGATGTTATTCGCACTTATTATTCAGCCAATGCTGAATGTTTTTCTTTACCACACTTGTAAGTGCTCCAGTTGATGACCATTCCAGTGCTGCTTAGAAAGTACCGCTTAAAATAAGTTAGGCCAGGAAAAAAATTTTAGCTCACGACACACTTAAAATAAGTGTGGGCAATGGAGAAATGTGCATCTAAAGTGTGTCTAACAGGGATTTTGGTCAGTTTTTATGCTTGGACACACTTAAAGGACAGTGAATAATCACTACGATATCTTAATGAATTAAATCAAACCTCTGCTGCTCTCTGGTTTTCCACCCCAACGGTGTTTACTGCAGCAGCAATAGTTTTCCAAACTGCAGCCTTCTGGGCTCCCTTTATGCCACTCTTAAGGCTTTCAAATAAAATTATTTTGTTTTGCTCCGTCTAACATTGGCCTGCTGATAAAACCTTGTATCTTCAAAATAATAAACTTTACAGGAGACCAAAAAAAAAAAGTTTAATTTTGCATGTAAAAATGCAGTTGAGCTGTGTTCGGGTAGGATGACTGATTGTATCCAAGAATGTATCCAATCAACGAAATTTTGTATTTTGCAATGTGTTGATGTTATTATCATGGACATACGAGTTTTTGTTTCTTATCAAATTGTAGATACGAGGTTTATCAGCAGGCCGACGATATTTCCACCTCAGTCAAGGTCTCTCTTCTTTGCCGTCTTTCGAGAGTTCATGTCGTAAAGTGGGCAGGACTTTGCCTCCCAGAGCATGAATTTATAGGGGCGTGTCATGTAAATTACGATGGTTTCTGCCACCAGATTTATCAATGCCACGCCAGTTCAACACTGAAATCAGTGACGGACACTCTTTTAGTAAATCAGACATGACACCTGGCGAACGCTGATATTTACATCAGAATCTACACCAGATCCTACTCAAGTTTGATAAATGAGGGCAAATGTATTTTAATGAGCTCTGTGTGTACACTCCAGACTCCAAAGTATAACTGATTTATGACAAACTTATGATGAAGTAATACCTGATGAATGCATTATTGTTATTGCATCACCACATCCATTAAAGTACTGACAGTTTTACATCAATTTTTCTTTTCCCCCTCAGGGCTTAAGTCCAGGTTGCTATGATACATACAATGCTGACATCGATTGCCAGTGGATTGACATCACAGATGTCCTACCAGGAAACTACATACTTAAGGTGACAATCAGCAATTGTGTGATCACACTTTTAGCTGATTTGTGACTAACAGTTAATTTGACTAATAAGGGGCCAGTACGCCCTGAAATATTCAAGGTTAAAAGCCTTGTTCATGGGCTGTAAAGCAGCATTAAACTTCATTAAGGCTTCACTGGGCTTCAGTCACTACTGTATCTCAGCTAAATGCCCTGAGCACCAGCCTGTATCAACTTGTGACTGCTACCTGAGTCACTGCGGTGCAGAACTTAAAGAAGCGTTTTTATGTTTCAGCTCAAAGTGAACCCCAAGTACACTGTAATGGAGTCAGACTTCACCAACAATGTGGTTAGGTGTAATATACATTACACAGGCCGCTTTGTCACAACCACAAACTGCAAAATCAGCCAGTAAGTACTGCCCTTTAACTGTACCGCTCTAGTGTGTGCAGCGTAGTAATAATAAAATTATTACTACCACCCCAATTCCGAAATAGTTGGGACAAGGTGTAAATTGTGAATAGAATCAAATTGCAATGACTTTCACATCACATGAGCCAATGTCATTTACAACAGAACAAAGATAACATTTCAAATGTTGAAACTGAGACATTTTAAATTTTTATCCACAAAGTGAGCTTCTTTCAAATTTTCTGGCTGCCACAGGTCTCAAAATAGTTGGGACACAGGCAAAAAAGGGCAAATAATATTGAAGAGAATAAGCTGAGAGGACATTTAGCAAGAAATTAAGTTAACTGGCATTAGGTGTGTAATACTGTATGATTGGCTATAAAAGGGATGTCTTAGAGAGGCTGAGTCTCTCAGAAGCAAAGATGGCCAGAGGCTCTCCAACCTGTGAAGGCTTGTGTAAAAAAATTGTGGAATATTTTAAAAACAATGTTCCTCAATGTCAAATTGCAAAGGCTTTGAAGGTCTCATCAACGACAGTGCATAACCTTATCAAAAGATTCAAAGAAACTGGAGAAATCTCTGTGCATAAGGGACAAGGCTGAAGGCCTTTACTGGATGCCCGTGATCATCGGGCCCTCAGATGCCACTGCATCACTCACCGGCATGATTTTGTCATTGACATTAATAAATTGTTCCAGGAATACTTCTAGAAACCACTGTCTGCAAACACAGTCCACCGTGCCATCCACAGATGCCACGTAAAACTCTATCATGCAAAAAGTAAGCCATTGTTGAGCATGATCTAGAAGTGCTGCAGTGTTCTGTGGGCCAACTTAAGGCTCATTTAAAATGGACTGTAGCAAAGTGGTTAAGTGTCCTGTAGTCAAACGAGTCCAAATTTGACATTCTTGTTGGAAATCATGGGCGTCGTGTCCTCCGGGCTAAAGAGAAGGACCGCCCCCCCTGTTATTAGCGGTCAGTCCAAAAGCCGGCATCTCTGATGGTATGGGGATGCATTAGTGCATATGGCGTGGGACACTTGCATGTTTTAAAAGGCACCACGAATGCTGAAAGGTATATAAAGATTTTAGAGCAACATATGCTCCCCTCCAGATGACATCTATTCCAGGGAAGGCCTTGTGTATTTCAGCAGGACAATGCAAAACCACATACTGCAGCTATTACAACAGCATGGCTTCGTAGTACAAAAAGAGTCTGTGTGCTGAACTGGCCTGCCAGTATTTGGCGCATAATTAAATGAAAAGTCCATCAAGGAGACCCAAAACTCTCCAGCAGCTGGAAGCCTGTATTAAACAAGAACGGGATCAAATTCCAATGGCTAAACTCAAAAAACTTGTCTCCTCAATGTCCAGATGCCTCCGCTCTGAGTTAAAAAGAAGAGGGGATGCTACACTATGGTAAACAGGCCCCTGTCCCAACTTTTTTGAGACCTGTAGCAGCTATCAAATTTGAAATGAGCTCATTTTGTGGATAAAATTGTAAAATTTCTCAATTTCAACATTTGCTATGTTCTCTCTGTTCCGGTGTGAATGACATACTGGCTGATGTGATTTGAAAGTCATTGCGTTTTGATTTTATTCAAAATTTACACTCTGTCCCAACTATTTCGGAATTGGGGTTGTATTATTATTATTAGTAGTAGTATTAGTAGTACTAGTGGTAGTGGTATTAATATTATTGTTATTGCTGTTACGTAAAAATTCATTGTGATTCTGCATCTACCAAAAGACTATACATAGCAACGTAAATTAGTGTATAAATCTAGTGATAGGAAATTCGAGAGCTTGTTTTTGCCTGTTTTGTTTTCAGTAGTGTTTTTTTGTGTTCACCCAACAGGTCCTGATGGCGTTACCTGTGAATAATCATCCAGGGGACCTGTTCCTTCTTAGGAATGTTTTTCTTTTCTTATTAATACATGAGCCCCCAAGAGTCAGTATTCCGCCCGCACAGGTGACTATACGGATTATTAACACAAGCTGAGATTTCCTGCGGGACATTACAGAGCCAAGACATCATGACCCAACTCCACGTTTCTTTTTCTACTGCCCTGTAAGAGTGGACGAAGGACGGCCCCCGTAAAGTGTCCTGGAGATTTTTAAAGAGGAGCATTACAGGGAGCTTTGACCTTCTGCTCTGGAGTGGCCCTGTTCGGCATTAAATAAGGTCCAACAGCCAGCGGTGCCCATATTTCAGGTCCTGCGTGGGTAAAGATTTAACTGCAGTGCAACACATAAAGGCACACTGAGAATATTCCCCTGGCAGTCATCTACGTTCTTGGAATGAGGGACACTGATGACCAATGAATGCAGTGCACCATCATAGATACTTTCTCAACTGTTGTTTTTATACAGCAATCTGATCTGACTCTGTGGCGGCTCAAAAAGACGGATCCAAAACAATTAGCGACCGTGGTAATTTCTAAAAGGCCAATCATTGGGGATAAAGTGTACTTACTGACATTATTTTAGCAAAGAAGGTTATCAGGTAACTACAAGTGCACTCTTGCTCTACCAGAAGAGTCTGTACGTCTTTATGTGTAGTTTTTATACATAGCCGAAATTACTGAGCATCCAAGACTGTGACACTCCTTTCTGGTTTGACATTCACCAAACACACTTGAAGTGTCTCTAACAGACTCTTACGCTTTAAAGATATCAATACTGAATAAAATGTCAAATTGGTGGTCTTGACAATTTTATTAAGGAAATAATTTCTCCACTGATGCATACATGCTTTTAATCCTCATGTTCTGTTGGAACTCACATTTTGCCCAAATAGTTTGAGATTACTGGGACTCTAATGTTGTGTGTATGGAATAATAATACTGATTTTTGGAAATTCTAAATATTTTTTTGCTGAAATTGACTTCACCTTTCTTCTGATCATATTAAATACAAGTATACAGACAGTGTTTGAGATTATACAGTCCCTTTGCTCACTGGGCCAGTGATTTTCAAAACGGTGTGGAAATAAGTGAATGGCTATTTCATTGAAAATCAGCAAAGAAAGGTACTTTTTTTGGCAAAATATTAATGCTGCATGATATCTTTTAAGACACAACATTATGACCACTGTCAGATGAAGCAAATCATGTTGGATATCTTGAGACAACCACACCAGTATAAGTCAGCGAAAAGTTAGGTCTCATAGCCTTCAAAGATGCAGGAGAAATGGAATCTGAGCAACCTCTACTAGGGTGAAATCATTGCGGCCAGATGACTGGATCGAAGATCGGAAAGGCATGTGAGGCTCTCCCTGTCAGTGGTGGTGAGTATCTACAGACAGTGGTGCGAGGAGGGACAAGCCATAAATTGCCAACAAGTTGTCAGGCACACAAGCCTCATTGATGCTTGTGAGCAGCAAAGAATATTCGGTAACACTTTACTTGAAGGTATCGTCATAAGAGTGACATGACACAGTCATGAACGTGTTGTAAACATTATGTCAATGTCATAAACGTTGTCAATGAGTGTCATTCGGTTTTTGAGATGACAAGTTGACATTTTTTGGATTGTCTTGATTATGACAACTTCATCATATGAGTGACATGGCACTGTCATAACTGTTACGTGACACATGTAACAGTTATGGCAGTGTCATGTCAATCTTATGACGGTACCTTCAAGGAAAGTGTAACCGAATATTCCATCTGGTACAACAAATAGAACGGCTGCTGTGGGCTAAATTGCAGAGAATTTTAACCCCTTAACTCCTTAAATTTTCACTTAAGTTTTCCCTTCAGTCAGATGTAAGTAAAAAAAAAAACAAAAAACTTTTTTTTGTCATATTGTAAAATGTTTTTTAACAGCACTTTCATTATCTATTTATCTATTTTTTAAAAACGGGTTCATAAGTAGTTTTTATTCAGTTTGGAACACTTCTGAACTATCAAACTGATAAAACAGTTTTTTTTTAAGCTGTTAACAGCTCCTGGAGTCTGAGGGACCCCAAACAGGACAGGTTAAGATGTTTTCAACACTGAGGGTTAAAATGTTTTAGCATAAGCGTTACAATGTTTTTAACATTATCGGTAAGATGTTTTAACATGAGGGTAAAGATGGGGTGGCGCAGTGGTGCAGTGGGTAGCAATGCTGCCTCACAGCAAGAACGTTGTGAGTCCGAATCTGGCCTGGGCCCTTTCTGCATGGAGTTCGCATTTTCTCCCCAATGTTTGCATGGGTAAAGGTTAACTGCAGACTCTAAATTGCCCGTAGCTATGAGAGAGAGAGTGAACAGTGTGTGTGCCCTATGGTGGATTGACAAGCTGTCCAGGGTGTATTCCTGCTCTTCGCCGTAGTCAGCTGGGATTGGCTCCAGCTTCACACAGCCCTAGAGAGGAAGAAGCGGTATAGATAATAGATAGAAAAGATCTTTTCGACACAAGATTTGCATTATTTTAGTTCAGGCTCTTTTGGATTGAAAAAAAGGTCAACTGTACAGCTTGAGTTGATGCATTTTTCGTCAAATACTAAATGTGTTCTGTCACACAATCCAGCGAACGCATGAAAATATTAAACAATAACACAAGCAGAACATGGTCGTCGGAAAAGTACTGTCACAAATCATGAAAATGTCAGCCTTGTGTAAGCATGGTTTTAGTTCCACAAAATACACATTGCATTATTGTCAACAACAGAATACGGTCTCGACCTACCTCTAAGGTTATGAGTTATTATTCGTGTTTACACCCAAGGAAAGCATTTGGTTGGGTGTCTGACACATTCAGAAATGGGCCACATAAGGCTTGATGTTTTTCTGTGTCGCACATTCTGCTTTAGGTTTGTACACAAACACTGTTTCTGCCGAACTTTGATTCTGAAATGAGACTAGTGCTTTTAGGTCTGTTGAACATAAACAGTCAATGACTTCTGAGGTAAATTAATTCAGACAAGACTTTGTTTATTATAACCAGTTTGTACATCCTATTACACAATAATAAAACATATTTTAATATTGTACATTGACTGTGCCATAATTTAAAATGATTTCTTTACAACTGGGTGATTTACCAGTCAGACCGAAATGAAAGAATGGACTGCGATACTGTATGTTTCTCAGTTCTGTTTGGTGCGATAAACCAGAATATTGGCAATGTATCTTTTTTGCGTTTGTGTCTTTAAATTCACTTTCAGTCTTGAACTCTTATGCAAAAGTGGCATACTGTCAATAAAAATGGTGTAATTACATTTAAAAGCAGGTCAAAATGTTATTTACAACCCCACAAGGCAGTGCAGATGCTAGCCATGGAGGACCGTTAAAGGAGAATCAGAATCAGAATGTATTTGTGTAAAACTATGGACTGTGAATCCTAACCAATGACAGAGTGTTTCTTCATCAGCTGTAAACTTTGTGCCAGGTACATATTATAGTACATATAATACATATCATTTACCTTTTTCACTGCTTGTTTCAATTAATTTGCACAAGGGTATAAGGACGATTCAACTGCTGAAAAGTTGGATTGTTGAAAATACGAATTATATCGGTCATTGCTAGTAATGTATAATGCCCCATGTGTTTAGTGTCACATGTTTAAGCAGACTAGCTGAGAGCACTAGGACCTCACTTACAATTCTGTCTGAAGACCAATTTTTATCTTCCAGATTTAGTTAAGAAGGAAACCAGGACTAAGTGTGTTATTTATAAAATCCCACTTTGACATATACAAAGTATGATTGTAATATGTCAAAGTAAAGTTTACAAAATGAATGAAATACCCATTTTTTGGGATTAGCGTTCAAATGAATATTTGTGTGTACACTTTAAGGATGAAAATTACATTCAACAATGAATGACACAATTTTTACTTCTTTTTTTTAACCTTTATTTTATCCAGGAAATTCCACTGAGACCATATTTCTCTATTTCAAGGATTCTGTAAATGTAGTGCAAGGAGGTATTTTGTCCAATTTGCACACTCCAGCGGGGATGAAAGCAAATTTTTAATGCATTAATGTTGAAGAGTCAATGTTACATCTACCAGGTCACTGAAGATGTGTTCTGTGCTTCGCCCTTTCTTTGAAAGCAGGCTTTATTGTAAAAGCCAAAAGAAAGGAGTCAAATCAGAACTTTCCTTGTGAGCGGTAATCAGCCTTCAGGCCAGTACTCGTATACTCTCTGACATACAGCACTCATTCATGCTATAGCTCCAAGATTAAACACAATAAAAGATGTGAGAGCCATTGGATGACTGCAAGCTAGGGACTGTTAAATCATTGTTTTAGATGTATTGCTGTTTAAAAGCTGTTTTCAGGATGTTTCCGCAACCTGTCATCTATGTGCTGGATCTTAAGCCAAAGACAGAACTCAGGATGGAGACATAAGAGCTGGTGTGATGACTGTACCAGGCTGGCATACCTACCAGCAGCATCTGCACCAGCCGGTCCTTCCTACCACGTAAACAGCCAGAAACACCATTATGCAGCAGAACAACATCTTTACTGCAGACTTCCTGCATCCTGCAGTCAGCAGGTCAGAATACAAACAGCAAAGAATGCAATGGGCCCAGCAGCAAAATTTGATGCAAAGACTTTGTCAAAATGGTCAAAAATAGAGAGTCATTTGTTATTTAAATTATATGTTCAATTTGCATTACAGTTGGTGCTGACTGCACCAACAGGCCACGTGTAAAAACTGACGATAATCTCAGACTTAAACATTACTCTCACAGAAAATCCTTTCGATTGTCCAACGACTATAATTGGCGGACCCCTCTGTCTGTCTGTCTGTCCCCGCGGGGTTCAAATGTCCACCACTGCTCTGATTACCTCCAAACTTTGCCAGAACACTGCTCAAGGGTCTGGCGTAAGTTTGGTCACACGAAAAATCAAGCGGGAAGATGAAAAAGGCATAACTGACCAGCAAACTGTAAGATGCAGTAAATGCAAACAGTTCAAAATGCTATGCCTTAGTTTTTATAAATCAAGTATAAACACAACAGAGGAAATTTTCAATGCTCCATTCCAGTTCTACTTCAAGACAGTTTATATAAATGATGCTCCCAACATGGCAGGTTCTTTTAAAGATGGGAATAACTCGGTTGTTGCCAATAAAGTCAATAACAGCTGCATCTAATAACTGCTACAGCCACTCATGACCGCCTGCCTATATGTCTAAGAGTTTTCATTCTGAGGGGACAGGCTGAAGCTTACCTGCCTGTCAAAAACTATGCCAGGCACTGAGAAAAGTATCTAGGGAATAAACACACTAACACACACACACAAACTCCTTTTTTCCCTCTATTCTATTGGATGAATGTTGTGCTTTTGTGGTATATTTATTACACAGCGCGCTATTACCATCCAATATCTAAAAGTGCTATCATGTGGTCTGCCATCTCCGATCATAACTGCGCAGTAATAGCAATAATTGAAACTCACTTCCCTTTGTGAGACCTTACAAAGTTCAGCCAGCCATTTCCTATATGTTTTTACTATGCTGTAATGAAACCCTGTGTTACAAGCACATCCTGCCATAAACTGAATGTTTGCCCTTCAAGGGGCAAAATAAATTTCTTTGGATTGTAGGGAATGTAGATGTTGTACGGATAAGCAGAGATGCTTAGCAAAGTCTTGCGAGAAGTGACATCATTACCGAGCCTCGCTCCACTCGAATCCCTCGTGTTGCAGCTCGTAAATGAAACAGGAGGAATTCAGAACACTAATTTATCTACAGACAATTCCAGCCAGGATTACAAATCCCTGCCCAATTATAATGCTAATCCAAGTGGAATGAGCGCCTTCCCCACCACACAACTCCCTCTACGCACTCAGTACAGGCTGCTCCTGTGTACGTGGGATTTGTTTTACTTTTACAGAGAGAAATTTCATGTAAATGAGGGCCATCATCTTGGTGACATTTAGACCAGAGCACAGACCCTGCTATCAATGCAGGCTTCCCGTCAATGTGCTCAGCTGCGAGTTACATTAGTGTACAGTGTGTAACATTTGTGTAGTGCAATGTTAGATGAGTGGTATGCTGTTTTATATTAGTATAATGCTAACTTGCAATAGAGTAACACTGAGTTAGATTAATGTAATTCTGACTTGCATTTGTGTAAATATGCCTTATGTTAGTGTAATGCTGTGTTGGATACATGTAATGCAGTCTTACATACATATAATGCTGTGTTATGTTTGCGTAATGCCATCTAATGGTGTAATCCTGTAGCATTAGTGTAATGCTGTCTTAAGTGCAGTTACATGAGTGAAATGCTGTATTATATTAGCTTAATGCTATCTAACATTACTGCAATGCTTTTACATTAGTGTAATGTAGTGTTAAATTCGACGCCTTCCCTCCCATATTGCTCTGCTCAGATGTCCGAACTTTGAAATCTCCAGGGCTCAGACAGAACAGGGGTGCGGCTCCTAACGTGGGTTCTTATGAGACTTGGAGTCAAAACCCACAAATCCTTACACCCCCCGCCCCACCGCACCCCTCACACCCCTGCGCAAAACTCAACTCAATTCTGGGCCGCACGCCAACATTCCTGATTATGCAGTAATTATAGAATAAGGGAATTTAGAATAATCTATTCAAAAGATTTTTTCAAAAAATTTGGATCACACATTGTACTGATGTAGGCACGTCCAGCAGGATAGGCAGAGAAACCAGGAGAGACAAATGAAAAGATAAGCCTATCAGATGGTTAGTGAACTAACAGGTCATTGAAACCACTGAAAATGGCGGGGAGAATGGTTTTGACACACAGGGCAAATAGCTGTCAGCGTCCAGCTTGCATGTAACTGCAAGATATAAGATTTTTATGGAAGCTATTGTCTCTTCTCTAAAACCTGACCTCCGGTTCATGCAGCATTCTACACGCTGACAAAATGACATCCCATTAACCGTGTTCTAGCACATTTATCAGCACTGTGTCACCATAAATTACAGAGGGGGCAAAATTCAGTCTTCTCTCATCCTAAAGGAGATGCAAAATTAATTTGGCTCGTGTCTCACCCAATGTGCTGGCAGTGGATACTAATGAATGTATTTCAGTCATCTTATCCTCTGCGTGAGCCTAATGCAGAACTTCCCCATTACAATAAGAGACTCTGTTTAGTCTAATGAAACATTTACCCGTACAGTTTGAATCCCTCTCCTTTATTCATGAAAGCAGCTTTCTCCAAATAAGGAGAAATTAACAATCACCGCTCGTTGCTCAAATACAGAATTTCAAGTGCTTATTGAATGGCCAAAGCATGCTTTGTGGGGGAAGAAAAAAATCATAAATCTCTCAAGAATATTCCGTGTGATTATATTCTTAGAAAATGTGAGAGCGGGTTCCAGTTACCTTTCTCCCCTCTCCGTAGGTACCTCCGGCTGCAGAGATTTGTTGATTCTCAGAGGTGACTTGGAGAGGGTCGGAAGTTAAAAAAGGACCAGAGGAAGAAGTGGAGTGCTGCGAATGTAAACATTCAAAGTGGTTTAAAAGGAGGGACCTTACGCCACATGCATTATAACCCTCATCAGGTGGATTCTGTTCCTGCCAATCACTCTGACAAACGAACAAGACTGGCAATTGGGGCTGTCCTTCCATATTTCTAGCTCCCAGTATATATTGTATATTGAGGATAGGCCTGTTTGTCCAGGTACAGTATCAGAGGTGGACAATCTTGTTACTCAAAATCAAGTAATGCATCATTGTGGGTTGATGGGGAATCTTAGGTTGCAGCCAAAGAATCCCTAACAAATCTGCAATACGTGAAGTTACACGCGATTGGGTCTGCATTTTTATAGCAAGTCTGAACAGGGTTGAGCTTCAGAACACAGCAGCGTCAGCTATTCAGAAGTGCGACGCCAGCGTCTGCATCAGCGAGATACCGTGACTCCACATCCAGGTAGGAGTTTGTCTGCGGCGGCTGACGAGTTAATTACATCAATGGAGGATGAATAAAGACCTGCCACAATCGTCAGGCACAGGATAAAGAAATCTGGTGTGAAAACTGCTATTTAAGTGCCACAGAGACCGTGACAGACAATGCGAGATGAAGGTAGAGCGTGAGACAAATGCGAAATGAGAGCAGTTGTGCGTAGCTGTGCACTGTAAGTAAAATTAAAGACCCTGGTGCTTAAAGTACTTCAGTCACAAAACGTCCATTTAGAGGGAAAAAAAAGGGTCTGAATATATAATGGATCCATAAAATCCATTGGTTGAAGATCCCAGTGCTAAAATGACAAAAGTGACAATATGTCCATTTTGAGAAAATTGAAAGAATCGACTTCAGTAACTAGAAAAGATATTTTCCTATCCTTACCTCATGGTGTGTGAAAATGTGACTTAACTACTCTCAGCACTTGGCTCTTCAATATAGATGTGCCCACAATTTGGAACCCATAAAACAAACTGTTTGAAAAGGAGCTGCCATCTGTGCTGAGGTGTGAAGTGTATGCTTGATTAGATCGATATCTCCCCTCTCTGATTTCTTGATGTGTTGAAAGCAATACGAATGATAACAGGCAGGACTGTACACCGCACTGGAGAATCAACATTTGCTTGATGAAGCCAGACTGTAGTTAAAATGGATCAGGGTTTTCTAAACCTCTTCCTGCACATCAAGCTGGATTATCCTGCGATCCAAACGCGATTCTCCGAGATACTTCTTCTGCCTCTTCTACCTTACCGTGTGCAGCCAGGCTTTTTTCCCTAACATTCCTGGGCAATGGCTGAGCTTCTATGTAATGGTTATAAATTCTCATTAAGGCACTTCTTTGAAAAGCGAGCACTAGAAGGCAGGATATTCATGTTTATGGACACGTACGCATGGAACAAATGCCTGTGTTTTTCCAAAGGAAGATGAAACCACCCTTCCCCCTCTCCAGTGCTCTTCATCTCCGGGCTGTTGGCAGATGTCAGTTCAGTTGGGAATTGCGATGAAGTCAGCAGAAATGATCACATGTCCTCTGCACAAAGATGTTTTTCGCCCTGCGCTGACAGGGCCGTTTGTTTATCAAAATTTTTGTCACAGTCGCTGTTCCCATTTTCCTGCGGAGGGAACAGGATGATTCCCGCCTATTGTTCTGCGTGATACCTTCTCTAGAGTCCCCGGCATCCTATCTGTAACTAGACACATTCATCCGGCTGAAGTCGAGCCAGCATAGTGCCATCTCAGACGCACCCCAGAGGTTTAAAATGACGCATTGCCCACTTGTTTTGAGATATTTTATAGACACACCATATGAAAAAATACTCCATGCTATAGAATACTGGCTTCTGTGATGCACAATGCAACAGCTAAAAGGCTTGTTTTACTTCATACGATACCTTAACATCCACGCTACTCCTGTATGTAAGTGATACTGTAAATGAACAATGAATCAAACCATGTCATGAATACTGATACAGGGAATTCAAGAGCTGTACCACTACTCTAACACCAATGCTACACTGTCCTCTGAAGTATTCAGTTGACAGTCATCTTAATATGCTAATGCAGAGCGAGAAGAGGGATTTGCGGGGAGAAGTGAGATGTACAGGTAGGAATACAGAATTAAATGGAAAAAGCTAAATAAGGTCAGGGACCCAGAGCACCAAGGAAGAACCTGCTAACACAAAAGCGCTGAAAATCCACAATAAACCTTCACGGAAGTCAGAAAGACAGGCTTGGAGCATGACAGACTGAAAACAGCACCAACAGGCCTGGAACAGAACAGACTGCAGACAGCACAGACAGGCCTGGAACAGGCCAAACAGAAAACAGCACAAACAGGCCTGGAACATGACAAACGGAAAACAGCACAGACAGGCCTGGAACAGGCCAGACCGAAAACAGTACAGACAGGCCTGGTACTGGACAAACTAAAAACGGCATAACGGGCCCAGAAAAAAGACTGACCAAAAACAGTTCAGACAGGCCTGGAACTGGACAGGCAGAAAACAGCACTGACAGGCCTGGAACTGGACAGGCAGAAAACAGCACAGACAGACCTGGAACAGGACAGATGGAAAACAGCACAGACTGACCGAAAATAGTACAGACAGGCCTGCAGCAGAGCAGACAGTAAAAAGCAAAGACAGGCCTCTAAGCATTTAATTGTAATTGGGTTTCAACTAACCAATGGCACGTTTACTGCTCTATCCACACCTCTTCAGCTGTGCTTAACATTCACAGGAGTAGGCCCTGCATTTACCTTATTCCAATGTACACTGCACGGACTGTAGGAATGATTTTGTCATGGAAACTGCTGATGCCATAACAGTGACATGAGAAGAGTGCACAGGGGGGTTAGTCAGGTTAAAGGTTGAAGCTTACAAGTTTGAGAAATGGCTGTTGACTTTAGGTTGTGTTTGCAACAATCAGGGAGCTGCTCTTGCTTGACCCCACCCTCAGACCAACCTCTCTCTCCCCCCACCTAACATTTCCACAGCTGCCAAAATGAACTCAATAGTAAAAGAGGATTACATTACATTGAGCCAAGAAATGGCAATGCTCCACTGTGTTTGTCTGCAATGCTATATGAGAGGACTGCAGAAGTCTTTATGAAAGCAGTTTAACCAGGATGGGTGAAAATTGAGAGAGAATTTGGCATGTGGTTTGCATTGAATGTTGCTCTTGGACAGAAGTTCAATTGTTTTTGGTTGCTGTACTCATTCAGAGTTAATCCACCCAGTAGTGAATTACACTCCGCTAGGCTTTCCTATAATATTAGAAGTTGAGACGAGGCAAATGGATCAGTACAGCCCAAAGCAATTCTGGTACAAAACTAAAATTATTCCCAACAGTAATTAGAATCAATCTCATCTGATGTCTCAACCTCTCAGGAAGTTTAGCTTAAATTTCAATAGTTATGCTTGGACTAAATATCACAGAAGACTGAGGTATTATCACCTGATTCATTCATTATCACAGCCAGGCGGCTGTCTAGGGGGATCATGCATTTGATTGAGTGCTGCGTGCGGTATATCGGTCCCGAGAAAATCAGGCATGCAACCAGACCAAGCAGCCTAATTTTTTCTGTACAAATTTATGACTGTATGCTCAAGCACCTCCCTTTATTGTTGTGAGTAAAAATGTTTGGAAAGCCTGTTTTATTGACAGCTCGGTTTTATTCCGCAACTAACAGCTGATTCCTTACTACTCCTAAATGACCAGTAGGGGCCGCAAGTGATAAAGAAACAACTGCTTCAGTTTAGACTGTTGTTTTAGGGGGAGACAAGGCACAGACCGCGTGGAGATCCGCACTCTTCTGAGTGCACTCTTTCTAAGTATAAAGGCTCAGTAGCTTAACCCACTACATTGAAATAGCAAAGTGAAAGTCAGTTTCCAAAGAATTGGTACATTTTGCACAAGTTTCTCTATGTCTGTAAAATGTAAATTAATTCCAATCACAACTTTTACATTAGTCCCTTGGTCTATCATCACTGACATTCAGAGCGTAGCATCGCAGAGGTTCTGAAGAGTGGGGTAATTCTCATTTGAGCCAGTATGCTTTAGGAGTTCCGGAGTACAATGGGTGGCAAGACCTACCCAGCCACATTGCTGCTGGCTGAGGTGATTACTTCAGAGATTCTTCAGAATTAGAGTGAGCTTGTCTCCAATTCTAAAGTCAACATTTTATTTGTGTGTGAAAAGAACAACAATGCACAATTTCAAAAAGTGCACAAGCTAGCATTAACAAGGCTGTGGTCTATGGTTGCTAGGCCACTATGGGTGTTTCGAAGTCTAGTCATGTTAGTTAATGAAGGGATTCATTTTACCTGCACCACACATTTCAAATGCTAGTCTTCCTCTATTCATCAAACATTTAATTTTTCTATTTTCATTAGATGTGATTGTGGTGAACATTATGCCCCTGTGCTATAACCCATCAGTGTCCTTTCAGAGGACACATTTGCAGTTGCTCTTCCTCATTCCGCAGTAAGGTGGGCACTGTAGCTAAGGGATGAGCAAGGGTAGCCCAATTAAAAGTGCCCTAAATAATATGCAGAATGAGGCACCGTTAAGGACGTCGAAAGTAAAACTGCCGCAGAGAATTTTGGCCAGTTTTCTTTCCTGTTTCAAATATGATTCAGTTCCCACAGTATTGGTGACCATCAGAGCATTTGATAAACAGATGACATCCTAATGTTTAGGTACCAGAAAAAATCTACAATTAAAAGAAAGGTTTGCAATGCACTTTCCCCGAGTGAGTGAGATATGTCACAAGTGACTTTAACTTCCTACAGGAACACTACTGCCACCTCTTGGTAAGACAAAACATCGCAGTCAAAATACAGCTCTCAAAGCCAGCGGTACAGCCGCTGCCATCCCAATTGTTAATAAAAGACTGAAATTAAACAGATGTACCAGTCTCCGAGGTTAGATGTGTGTATCTCCAAAACAGGGGAAGGGACCCCAGTACCTGCAGTGAGTGAGGACTTTGGTTTTGTTCAATCCATCCAAACTAGATCAAACGTTTAATTCGGGGGTGCAGAACAAGGGCCAATCAAATTCAAGATCATCTGCACCGCTTTACATCATTTCATAAGATCTGTCATGTATTGAACCAGCATTTGTACAACACTAGCTTTAATCACAGAGCACAGGGGTATCTATAGATCAAAACTTCACTCATCTCTGAAATGGGAATGTACGATGATTAGTCTTATGTAAACAACTCTACAAGTTCCTATTAAAAACACAAATATAAACATCCATAAAGTTAACACAATTAAAATGCAAATCAGAAAAATGAATTTTCATATTTGTTTATATATGAAATATTGCGCATAAACACCAAGCATTTTGGTGAAGGCAGAACATTGTAAAAGAAGAAATTAAGAAACACAACACGCTATAATCTCCATAAGGATCCATTTAATATTCATCAGGGGAAAAAATAGAAATGTTTAAAAATAAAACAATGAAAACAAAATATTAGGACCAAAATAATTCCCTCAGAGGAAAATGTCACATAATCAGCACAGGTTTACAACAAGGAATTTGAATCAATGGGAGAACAATCTACCACTGCCTAGGTAATCATTATATAATTAATATCAACAATTGGAAGTGACTAGGAAGCAGAATCAGCCATTACATTATTATTTATTAAAATGTACACTGGGAAACTTTAAATCATTATTTTTCATTGGCCTTCACCTTTATACAGAATTAGAATATGGCAACTCAGCATGGCCACTGTAACACCAAGAAATGCCAGTTAGGTCAGCGGTGCCAAACTAATATCCTAGGGGGAAGGGAGGGTCTGGGTCTCTGTGGCGACCTTCGAATCAGCAGCTAACTAAGGTTTTCAGAACAATGTGTGTGGAATATTATGCCAGTTAAATACATAATGTACCACCAGAGCCAAGAGCACCCTGAAAGCCAGCAGATACTGTGACCCCAAAAACCACACAGTTTAACACCAGTCAGTTAAATGAGCTTTAATCACCTGCTGATAATATGTAGCGATGCCCGCCTGCCGTCAAATGTAGTAATTACAACAATGCCTGATTGCAAACACAGTTTAATCACCACTCAATCCACGGGATATGCAAATTCCAAATTTTCAGACGTATAAACCATAACATTTATTTTGTCTAAAAATACACGTGGTGGTTAATATGATCAATAATCTTCACAAATTCCTGTGCACTTCTCTGAGTAAAAATTGAAACTGAGGGGTTTCGGTAAAGACTGGGAGGACTTGAGTCGATAACGAACGTTCCAGATTGCTATGCTTGTCTTGACAGCATGGGAGAGCACATGCCCAGTACATCAACGCCACATCACTGTTCTCACTCCTCTGGGCATGGAGTATAAATAATGCTTATACCCCAAGAAACAGTAACAGTACAAAACAAATATCAACTCACCACTACCTGCCACCACAGAGACAAAACAGTAGCTATTGCAGGCAGGTTTACCTGCCAAGCTTTAGCAATCTACTCTGCCATACAGTGGTCCCACCCAGCAACAAAACGTCTCACCAGATTCTATCTTTATATCCACCTTCTACCCTCCAGTGCAGCTCTGCGCGAGGAATCAGGGTTAAATATGGAGTGAAGCTGTGGTTCTCACATTTGCTGCCCCAGTTCAGACTATTTTAATTTCAGGTGTCTCCGCACCTGATTCCACAGGAACACTGTGGCCTCACTGATCTGAGTTCTTCATTTTTCTACCTTTTTTCCTTTCCTTGCCTCTTTACTTTGCTCCAAACTCCATCAGGGTGGAGGATGAAAGGAGACAGAGGAATGGGAATTATGGGAAATTGAGTCTTCTCTTCATCGGTAATTCTGATCTGCTTTCTCTCCATGACTGGTCTTTCTGAAGCCATGTCTGTAACAAGCTTGGAAGGAGTGTAGCAGACAAAAATAATCACACAGCTGGCCCCATTTATACATCTTGCATTCTGACAAGAATTGTTCCACAAAGGATCCCCTCAGGGTTCTTATCTCAAGATATCTTGCAGATAATCCTAACCCCTGGCTCCAGACCTCGATGGTGCTCAGGGCCAGTCGAGGAAAAGGAACAAGAATGACAGGGTGGTGCGTGTCTGGTATGCAAGCGTAAACAGCAAGTAAGCGTGGCTCAGATCTGTATGTGCACAAGGGCGCCCCCTGCTGCGCAGTCCCCACTGCCAACAGCCACAAAGAGTATGCTTCTTAAAGCGGGGGGATGCATTTCAAAAAGTAATTAAATCAAATAATTGACCATAATAATGAACAAGCAATTTTATATACTGTACAATTTTGTTTAAAAAAATAGAAAACTGAATTAAAACAGAAACATCACTCTCCACCAACTGGTCAGTGAATTCACAAGTTACTGGCACAATGTCACATGTCTACAGTTAGACGCAATACATAATTTAACTGTACAATTTATATATCTGATAAAGGACTGTCGGCTGTGTTCGAAGTCTCCTGTCTGCCCCAGTTTGTGAGATGAGGAATTCTTCCGTTTCTGCTACAGTAAATGATTGTGTCTGTCTGTCTGTCTGTCTCTCGCTCTCTCTCTCTGCTAAGTCAGGAACAGGACACTGCAGCTCACACATTGCATTAAAACATTTTTATAAAACGCAGAGCGCAGTGACAAATTAAATCTGGAGACAGCCTGCCTCAAAGTAAAATTAGCTATTCACACAGGATAGGACCTCAGTGATCGCTTAAGAGGCTGCAAGAGATTCCGGGGTACACACGACTGTAGTCCTGAATAACACATGAGCTGCAAGACTACAGAACTCACTATAGCAAGGAAACTCGAAGCAATTTCACTATGAGTTTTTTTTTTTTTTTTTTTTTAATCATAATAACATTCCATGTTATTCACTCACTTAACGGCTACATTTATTTTACCTTTGCCATTCACAACATTCAAATATCACAGACAGTTTTTTCAGTATAGGAGCAGATTGCACAAATTTTTGACGACGAGGGAAAGATGGAGTGAAGGAATGCTTCCGTGAGCTGAAAGATGGAGTAAAATAAATGCTGTCGTGAGCTGAAAGAAGGAGCTAAAAGAAATGCTTCTGAGACCTGAAACATGGAGCTAAAGAAAGGCTTCTATGGGCTGAAAGATGGAGTAAACAATGTTTCTGTGAGCAGAAAGGTGGAGTAAAAGACAGGATGGAGCTAAAGAAATCATTCTTTCAGCTGGAAGATGGAGTAAAAGAAGCACCTCTGAGAGCTGAAAGATGGAGTAAAATAATTGCTTCTTTGAGCTGAAAGATGGGAGTCAAAGACAGGCTTCTGCGAGCTGAAAGATGGAGTAAAAGAAACACCTCTGGGAGCTGAAAGATGGAGTAAAAGAAACACTTCTGGGCGCTGAAAGATGGAGCAAAAGCAATGTTTCAAAGAGCTGAAAGATGGAGTTGACGACAAGCACAGCACAGCTCCAGCATTTCAGTAACCTACCTTACTCCACTACTCTCGTGTCACCAGCAGAGAGGACATTTGGTTTGGTTACCCACATCATGAGACATAGTTGTGCTTTAGGTACAGGCAGTATCTCTGTCCAATGCAGAGCACGAGGACAGGTTTAACAGCCTCAATAACATTAGACACAGCAAATCCACTGGCCATGTTTAGCATGTACACAGAGGGCATGTTTACCACATTAAGTTCACAGAGTTGATCAATTTAGCCAAGCAGTAACTGAATCTTTTAACTTAGGATTAATTTAACCCTTTTCATGTTTATCTGCCTGATTAACAATCCAGTAATTAATTTTCCAGTGAGTACCCTGTAATGACAAAAAAATGATAATGACAAAGACATAAGTGGGTTGCAGTATTAATGTCATTAGCGCACAGATAGATAAGCAACCAGTTATACTCTATGTCAATAATTCTTACTTCAATGGGCTACATACATCTTCTTGTCTGGCTGCAAGAAAGAACATGAATCATATTATATATCCATGACAGACCACAGATGCTTGCTATGGCACTAAACTGTATGAGTAATGACATCACATTCATGTGATATTTCATATGAACAACACCAAACCTCTCCTCGTGACACGAGAGCTCTAACAATGCTAATGCTATATGAGCCAAATAAAAACAATGTCCCCGAAACTCAGACTCCGTTTAGCATCTACAAGTACAGAAAGTAACAAAAAGCCCTAAAACCAGGAAAAGATTCATAGTCCAGAGTTCTGCTTTTCCTGAGAATTAAAAAAACAAAGTACATAAGAGCTAATAAAAAAAACCCTCACTTTGAAAGGCTGGATTGACGTTATACACTCATATTTTTTTGTTTGTTTTGCTCTGATACGTTTCAGCTAACATCATATCATAATCTAACTACATTTTTTTATTTTTTTATTTATACACATTTTATGATACTGCTACAAGATAACAAAAAGAAAATTTGGATTCTTACCACTTTAAGAATAAAACAAATAAAAACAAATACTCGTTGCACATTAACACTCCAGTATGGCAGCTTAAAATTCTATGTTCACAGTCACAAATGTACATATTAACCCAGAGAGGATTTGTTCGAAATAAATGATCGAATAAAAAATAAACAATTGCAAAACACTAGAGTATATGCAGAGACATGTCAAATAGCAAGCTGGCACTGGTTAGCCACAGCCTAAGACCATAGAATGCAAATAACAAATTGGCTGAAGGGAACTGATGCAGGTATGAGAGATAATTAGTTAATTCGTCAAAATCTCCTGCCTATCAGATAATCCTCATTTTTTGTGGAATGTTTCTCGGGAAAAAGAATACACTTCTGCCACCTACAGACTAACTTTGGTAAGCGCAGAATATAAGGGATTACAGGAGGATAGAGGAGTTACCTGATTTTGCACAGGCTAGGAGTTTTAAAACTGTGTGCATTTGATGCAAGACACAGTAGAGAAAGCTGACCCTTTCAAGCAAAAATGTCTGAGAAGAAGGAAATGGTCCTGGGACACGGAAAGGGAGTCACAACAATGTCTCCAACAACCATTCTAATGACCAACCTGAATGACAAATTACAACAGTGAAAAATTAAAATGCTAAGGGGAACATTTTCAGAAAGTGGGGCACATACATTTATGAGAGGTCTGCCAACCACAGAAAAATGTTGCATTAAAAATGAAAAGTCACTTCTTCCATTGAAGGGATCATGGTAATCGTTAAACAGCATGGTGATCTCAGGCGCAGTGGCCGGCTGGAGCGGAATGGCAGCTGGCGCTTTGACACGCTCACCTCCGTCTCCCCTCACCTAGCCCTCGCCCTCCTGCCCTACATCTGGTTGTCGTAATTGTAGTTGGGAGCAGCAGAGTACTCGCCCTGGCTCACGGCACCCTGAGCCGCGCCCATTGCTGCCTGCTGCGCGGCATGCTGTACGTGCGGATTCTTCCAGGCCCCGGAGGTCCATTCCTGCTGTGCCTTACTCATGCTTCCACCACTGCCGCGATACAGGTTATGCACCTACAGCCGGAGACACAGCGGTAGAGGTTATGCACCTACAGCCGGAGACACAGCGGTACAGGTTATGCACCTACAGCCGGAGACACAGCGGTAGAGGTTAAGCACCTACAGCCGGAGATACAGCGGTAGAGTTTATGCACCAACAGCCGGAGATACTGCGGCACAGGTTATGAACCTACAGCCGGAGATACAGGGGTACAGGTTATGCACCTACAGCTGGAGATACAGCGGTACAGGTTATGCACCTACAGCCGGAGATACAGGGGTACAAGTTATGCACCTACAGCTGGAGATACAGCGGTACAGGTTATGCACCTATAGCCTGACATACAGCGTTACAGGTCATGTACCTACAATGGTACCACACGGCAAACCTCGGCCAATTCGTTCCTTATCAAACCTCGGATGTGTGACTGCGGAAGCCAATAGCCAGAACTTTTTTTTTCTGGATAAACGTGGTGGCGTTCCGTGGCAGTAGCACTGGGTTTGACGTGAAATTGGTGAAAACATTATAATGCCTCTTGGGTCAAGACACGAAGAAGCGTCACCACATAGATTTTGCAAAGGTCAGTTTTGCCTCCATTTTTCGGTGGCGATGTAGCGCGTGGATTTTGACAACTGTGTAAATAGGTCTTCCGGCAAAAAAAAGTCAGGCAGAGCAGCATATCAACTTTCTGTCACACAGAAGTAATTTATTTATCCCATCAATGTTAACGTCATATTCTTTGGACAATTAAAAAAAAATTGTTAGCGTCCAGTTGGCAGTCTATTCAAGTAAACAGGATGAATAATTAGCCAGCTGGCACGCTAAGGCTTTTTGCCAAAAAATTAATGAATTCGACTTTCTACGATAACAGTAACTCACATAACTTATTTCTTTAATGGCAAAAAGACAAAGTTTTAAGATAAAGTTTACTAAGACTAAAAGCGCTAATATGCTAGGTAGGGAATTATTATTCTCATTGAATTGAATAAACTGCAAACTACAAACAAAGGGCCGGTTCATACTCAACGCAAGGTACGCGAGCGAGAACACAAGGCAACGCATTGAGCAACGCAAGGTGTCTAATCTTCCGTCCTTGCGTAGTAAAGTGTGTCGTCCAAATTTTTGTAACGCGACGCGTTGACGCGTGTATTTCCGTGAGATTCCAATAGGGGGGATAAAGCAAATAATGCACCTTACGCTGTGTTCAACACACCAAAAAGAAGAAAAAAGGAGAAGGAGACGGAGAGGACTTTGCTGCCCCCTATTGCATGAGCAGTGTACTGCTTTTTAACGAGGCACAGCGCAGCAAGGGAATTTCAGGGGTTTAACAGAATGGCTTACCCTGGTGAGGGCAATGAAGGAGAGCACCGCTACTGCCGTGAACATGATGGTGGGGATCAGCATGACCACTGCCGAGCCGATGTTGGTGCTGAAGAATGTGATGGTGGCCAGCCAGCCGCTGTGATAGGACAAAAGGACAGCAGGACAGAAGGACAGGAAGACAGGGATAAGAGTAGAGATACAGGATATGTGCGCATGACACCTAAAGATCACAGTCACAGTCATCAAGATCGCTGCGAATGTCAAGATCACCATGATCATTATCAATATGATCATAACACCTCCTGGTGCAATGGAAATTTAAGCCATTGAATTCCCCAGTGCCAAAAGTACTTAAGTCACAAAAAGTCTATTTTGAGAAAAAAGGGTCTGAATATATATATATAATATATATACCCCAGTGCGAACAGTACTCAACCCACTCATGTCCAGCTGGAGAAAATTGAGCAAATCGACTAAGATAACAATAAAAATGCCTTTCCAACCTTACCTGATGGTGTGTAAAAATGTGACTTAAGTACTTTTGGCACAAGACTCTTCAACTGGTTATTCCACTTCAGCACAGAAAACCAAAAAGCTGCGAAACGGCTATGATAATGAACCTCAGTGTACATCCAAATGTTTCTTCATAATGCATTCCTCATTTGTTCCGGCAACTCGAAGCACCACTGTGCCAGTTATTCTTACCCATATAAAAGAACAGCAATAGTTGGCTCGCCAAAGTCCCTTAAAGGCGAGTTCTTTTCTTACACCACATGTTCCTATGACCCAATAACCTGGATAAGCTTTTTGGAGTGCTTTTATGTTCTCCATTGACCCAATTCGAGGACAACCATATACATATTTTAATAAATAACTACTGTTTGGATATGGGGCTCGACACACACTTCAGCTCAATAGGAATAAATGTGATAAACTTATACTTGCAAATCTAGGAATTATGTACCATATATATCATAAATCATATTTGCCTGATCAATGATTTTACTCCAGACACACTTCAATGTCCCCTTTTATTGCTCATTTCTCTGGACAAGAGCATTTACTGCCCACTGAAGTGCACTGTAATGTATTATGAAGCTAAGGAATTAGGTGTGATCTGCTGTCATCTGCTTAAATGTGCTGTTATGTACAAAACCCAGTTGGCACGTTATGTAAATCGTAGATAAAAACAGAATACAATGATTTGCAAATCCTTTTCAACTTATATTCATTTGAATACACTGCAAAGACAAGATGTTTAATGTTGAAACTGAGAAACTTTTTTTTTTTTGTAGATAATCACTAACTTTTTAAAGGCAGCAACACATTGCAAAAAAGTTGGCACAGGGGCCTTTTTACCACTGTTTTACATCGCCTTTACTTTTAATGACACTCAGTAAACGTTTGGGAACTGAGGAGACCAATTTTTGAAGCTTTTCAGGTGGAACTTTTTCCCATTCTTGCTTGATGTACAGCTTAAGTTGTTCAACAGTCCGGGGTCTCCATTGTCGTATTTTACGCTTCATAATGCGCCACACATTTTCAATGGGAGACAGGTCTGGATTACAGGAGTCTAGTACCGGCACTCTTTTACTACGGAGCCATGCTGTCGTAACACGTGCAGAATGTGGCTTGGCATTGTCTAGCTGAAATAAGCAGGGGCTTCCATGAAAAAGACGTTGCTTGGATGGCAACATATGTTGCTCTAAAACCTGTATGTACCTTTCAGCATTAATGGTGCCTTCACATATTTGTAAGTTGCCCATGCCTTGGTCACTAATACACCCTCATACCATCACAGATGCTGGCTTTTGAACTTTGCGCCTATAACAGTCCGGATGGTTCTTTTCCTCTTTGGTCCGGAGTACACGACGTCCACAGTTTCCAAAAACAATTTGAAATGTGGACTCGTCAGACCACAGAACACTTTTCCACTTTGCATCAGTCCATCTTAGATGAGCTTGGGCCCAGCGAAGCCGGCGGCGTTTCTGGGTGCTGTTGATAAATGGCTTTCGCTTTGCATTGTAGAGTTTTAACTTGCACTTGCAGATGTAGCGACAAACTGTAGTTACTGACAGTGGTTTTCTGAAGTGTTCCTGAGCCCATGTGGTGATGTCCTTTACACACTGATGTCGGTTGTTGATGCAGTACCGCCTGAGGGATCGAAGGTCACGGGCATTCAATGTTGGTTTTCGGCCTTGTCGCTTACGTGCAGTGATTTCTCCAGAGTCTCTGAACCTTTTGACGATATTACGGACCATAGATGATGAAATCCCAAAATTTCTTGCAATAGCTCGTTGAGGAATGTTGTTTCTAAACTGTTCGACAATCAGCTCACACATTTGTTCACTACGTGGTAACCCTCACCCCATCCTTGTTTGTGAATGACTGAGCATTTCAGGGAAGCTGCTTTTATACCCAATCATGGCACCCACCTGTTCCCAATTAGCCCGTTTACCTGTGGGATGTTCCAAATAAGTGTTTGATGAGCATTCCTCAACTCTCTCAGTCTTATTTGCCACTTGTGCCAGCTTTTTTGAAACATGTTGCAGGCATCAAATTCCAAATGAGCTAATATTTGCAAAAAATTACAAAGTTTACCTTTGCAGTGTATTCAATTGAATATAGATTGAAAAGGATTTGCAAATCATTGTATTCTGTTTTTGTTTTGGGTTTTGTACTACATACTACAATACACAGCAATGTACTGTATTCTGCAGTGATATACCGTAATGTGCAGCAGTGAAGTGTAATATTCTGTTAAGTACCATGTATTTTAATGTACTATGATATACTGTAATACCAAAGTGGTCAAATGCACAGTGAAATGCCCTATGTGCTGCAACCTACTGCCTTGGTCTTTACTGCTTGAATGTGTTGTAATGCACTGTAGTGCCTTGTAATACATAGGGAGGTGCTGTAATGAGAGCCACAATTTACTGTAATGAGCTGTAGCATGCTGTAACGTACAGGAAAATGTTGTAATGCACTGTAATAACTTATAACGTGCTGTGATATGCAATTAAGTTCTGTACTTTGCTGCAAAGCACTGTTATGTGCTGTGATGGGTAGTACTGCATCATGCGATCATGTGATGTAAGGAATTGCTACATCCTGTGTACTGTAAAGTGCCATCAGGCATTACAATGTGCTTTTTGTGTGCTAAAAATGCAGTGTAATGTGCTGTAATTTGCCTCATATCTTACCACACTCCCCATCCAGGAATGCCCACTGTCTGGATAATACTGATCACCACTTGTGCCATAAAGACGAAGAAGAAAGCCATGAAGTTGAAGGAGCTGTCAGTTCTGTGGAGAGATGGAGGAGAGAGAAACAAAAAGAGAAATAACAGCAAGACGCGCCGTAAAATATTTAGAGACTGATGTTTCAAACCATTCTAATCGGGACGAGACATACAAAATGTCCTAAAATAGTGTGAGTTAAAGGCCATTAAAAAAACTAAGTGAGTCTCCCAGAGATAAAAAACAATATTTTAAAAACAGCTAGCAAAAAGCAGTGCATTGAAGAAAACATGAACATCACTATTAGCTGAGTGGACTCAGTCACACAAAATGGCTGACAGAAGCATGAGATGCTCCAGAAATAACTGTCCTCATCCAAAAACTGGCGAGGGTTTTTTTTTTTTTTTTTTTGATCATGAGGTATATCAGCTGAACAAGCCGTTTTACTCTAGATCTGTTCAGTGGCATGGACAAGTTTTTTCACCCGAATAAAAAAAAAAAAAAAAAAACAAACAAAAAAAAATTGAAGTGAAACCACATGCCCTGTTGCAATGTGAGTTGCACTGAGCTACCTCAGCGGCAGTTTAGAACAGTGGGTTTAGCTGATCCTCTGCTAGACTGTCAGGAAACCGTTAACACCATCTAGACCAGAGGGGGGCTTTATATATTTTCGCCAATTTTCACGTTGTATAATTTCAGAACGGCTTGCGCTAGGACCACCAATCTTGGTGACATTTCCTAAAACTTGTCTGGGAACAATTTTATCCCAATAAGTCAAGTCCACAATCTTCGACGTTTCCATGGCAACGGTTTTCTAACTGGTATGTCAGACAAAAAAAAACGTCAATTTCAGTTTCATCAATGTAGTTTCCAGATTTTCTTTTTAACATATACTTATTCCATTCTATTTACGAAATCTTACGTAATTTAATGTCAGCTTTGTTCAGTAGAATTACTTTATGCCAATTTATATTTTTTTTTATTTTCCTACGATTAAAGCTTGATTAACGATTAAACCACAGGTTTGGAGGACACAGGAATCAGGTTTAAGAGATCACATGACTTGTTCACAACAACGCATGTTTAAACTTATTATAAACTCAGAACTACAGCCATGTTAACAGATCACTAGCCCCACAGTGACTTCCCAGGCTGTCAGCCATATAACCAGAATTCTATCACCAGGTAATTTGAGGCGCTAATTACGTGGAAAACTACGCGGGAGCAGGTCAAAGACCAAAGATTCTTGCACCAAGACGCCAGAGTTTTCAACAATCAAAGGTTCTTGCATCGTTTCCCAACATGGCTGTCAACAAGGGTTTTGGGTCAGATCCTACTGAATGAGCAGTGCAAAAGAGTGGATACCACTAATGTGAACGCTGAATGCCATCTTGGAAAACAAGGAAAGTCTGCCTGCAGGTGCAGGTTCTGGTTCCTATTCATGATATAAAATGTAGTTCAATCTTTCAAGAGACAAGAACTTTCACTAGTACCCACAATCTCAAACACGCCAATGATCTCACCATCATAAAAATCTATGCCTGCATGGCTCTACTATCAAACGGCTTTCCTTTCATTCTGAAGGAAGGAATCCATTTTGCATGCTGGTGTTATTCAACACTATTCTGAGGGTAGACAGCAGGACAAAAGCAGGTCATCACACACAGCTCTCCAGGTGCTCCCAGGGACAAATCATCAGTCAGATCGCTAGATTCATTACATTTGATCTGTCCCTGCCTGTGCCCTCAGTGTACAGATTGTCATGCTCTGATGTAAATGCCAGCTTGGATATTGTCCTGAGTTTTGCCACCTGTGTATGCCCATTAAGCCTGCTTCACTAATTATAATTCAATAAAGCTCACATCATTACTGCTGTGACTGTAGCTCTGAGTTCGGCCACCTGTTAAGTCAATGCATTTGTGTCCATCAACGTCACGCCCCCGGTCATAAAATGGTGACAGCTGCCCAATTCTTCATTTGTTCTCCATTTGATTGACACGAAACTGTACTTGTGGGTGAGCACCCACACTCTCAGAGAGCAGCTAATAGTCACACACCTCGGGCCCAAAATAAGCACTGAAGTGTTCGATGAACGGAGTAAACATCAACTATCAGGGGAATGTTTGCTAAATGATTTCTCATTTAATTTTCAAAGCACGTATCATTAACACATTATCATTAGTCAAATAAATGATAAAATTAGTAAATGACTTCAGACAATATTTTTGCACTGGCACAATGCCATCAACATTTAATATTTCAATATGAATTTGGATATAGTTCATGAATGTCCATTAGTGGCAGAGGCATTTGGTCTCGAAGTAAGAGAGTTTCTCACTTTCGAAAATGTCTCAGCTAAAATGTTCCCATCCGTAAAGAACACTTGGCCTTCAGAATCACTTCACAAGCAAACCCAGAATGACAAAAGGCACAGTACTCAGACATGGGGTATTGCTTCAGAACATATCAGGAGATTCCCTCATCACAACCCTTCCAGACACATTCATAGCATGGCTTTCAGCTGCAATGAGCTTTCCCCTGTTTTTCAGATGACACCGTCAATGTGCAGCCATAGTTCAGTTTCATATGTTTTGAAACACACGATTGTATAGTTTGTATACACAGCATAATTATTAAGTGATTATGCAACATTGTGATTTCTTCAGTGTAGCAGCACTGAGACTACAATCCTCTGCTGATCAGAAAGAATGAAAATCAGCTTCTGTAACATGTAAAATAAAGGGGAAAATACATTTGCTGATAACACCTCATAAAACTATTCAGACATAATGAAGATAAGACATTCACTCCACCGCTCCACTTTTTAATTTCCCAAAAGAATCTCAAGGGAGGTTCAGGTGTCAGAATGATATAACAAAACAAATAAAGTGGCAGAGTTTGCTCAGGCAGGCCAATAGGTTGCGCATTACATAGCACCGCTAGCAGGCCTGAGGCAGGTGACTCAGCAATAAAGTATTCTACATTTTCCACATTCTGGAGCTAAAAACAGAGCTAAACTCACTTCCTTAAATGGCCTACAAACTTATTCTCCAAGAAGTGAGCCCATTCCCTAAAAAGGTATCAAGCTTTAGTAGCTTTACTTCACCACAGCTATGAGGTCTACTATGTCTAGCCAGTAAGATCAAACCAGTAACAAGCAAATGTCTTAAAAGCTCAGGAGAAAGGGCGTGGTAACTCCCTGATTGGACAAAGGGGAATGCACAGCGCATTTGCTCTCAAGCATCAAAGAAGAACTAGTCCTCGTACTGCTGAACACAGGTGATCTTAATTACCAGCCAATGACATACCTGGGCTAAAGGAATTTCGAGCAAACTGACTTGAATCGAAAAAAAAAGCAACCTGAAAATAAGCTAAAAGGAAAGAGGCCCATTAAATGGAAAATGCAAAACAGTATCACAGAATGTGTGACTGCTACAAAACACAATATAAAGTAATCAAAATCAGTCATATTTTAATAAATAATGTCTAAAAAATAATTTCCGCTCATTCATTTTTGTACAACTCAAAGCCATCAGGACAATATTTTATAGTTTTCAAATGCCTACTCACCACTTGACTTAAAAACAAACTATGAAATAATAAACTGGAAATGAGGACCCTGTCGCTAAAAGTACTTTTGTCACAAAATGTCTATTGTGAGATATTAGGGTCAGAAAATATAATGGATCCATAAAATCTACCAGTTGAAGACCCCAGTACTATAAGTCACAAATTTTTATTTTGAGAAAGTTGAGAAAAGTGGCCGTGTTAACTATTAAAGACATTTTACCATCCTTGCCTCATGATGTGTGGAAAATGTGACTTAAGTACTTTCAGTACTAGGCTCTTCAATCACTTCCTAGTGCATTAGTTAACTTCTTCCAAGCAGTCTGTACATCGAACTCTCAAGAATACCAGGGATCAGTTTTGGGAAGAATAATACTTGCTTAAAGGGACACCTCTGATTTTCAACCTGATCTCCATCTAGTCTTGTTAGGGATATAGAGTGAGAAACGCAAGCAGTTTTTGCCAGTGTTCTCCATATCTCAGGGAATCAGCAGCAAAATCTGTTCACTTCCCCCTCCAGTGCCTTCATTTGACATGTACAGAGATGTAGGTGGAGGTGAGGAAGAACTACAAGCCATTTCTGCTTGGATTTTTAATCTCTGACTCTGGGTAGCCAAGGGATGTGCTCAAGATGCCGTGCAAAAACAAACTATCTTTCTGTTGTATTGCAAAATAGCTACATTTCCAACAGCAGAAATAGCATCCCAACATATGTGTGCAAACAATGTTATGGACAAGGGTACATATTAAGGAAAATGTTATGGACAAGGGTACATTGTAAAGAAAACTAGCAAGTTAATGTGCCACTAAAACATTTTCAATCAATGAGCTAATGTTTTTGTTAGCTTGCAATCAAAGCAGCCTGGAGTATGCTAGCAAGCGGAAACTTTTGTTCACAATTTTGGCAACAAAACATTAACTTTACCGTTTGGGCAGAGTCAGCTTCCTTCTGTTTAGTCGAGTTAACATTAGCATGAGTTGGCTGGAGCTAGACAGGCAGTCTAAATTTTTGCAGTTCATGAGTTTGTTAGCATTTTGTTAAGTGAAAATTGTGTTGACATATAAGATAGCAGCTACCTCGCTCGCTAATTTACTCTTCCGCGACTCACTCAGTGGGTCCCCTCTTCTCCAGCAGGGGTTTCAAGGGCAAAAGTGAGTCTTCATTTACAATAATTTCTGGAGTCAAGCGATTGTAAAGGGACACGTGGCCACATGTTCCATATTTGTTTCAGAAAACAACCCAGTAACTGGTTGGAGATCTCTCTCTTAGTGCTTGAGACGAAAATGCACGATACAAACTCTAAAATTTTTACACTGCTTGCTGGCATGTTCACTTCATATGTTGGTTTCCAACAGCCCATTGCTATTCCATTGTCTGTTCTGCATTTGCAGGAAAAGAGTGAAAAGTTACACCTATAGCTTGGGCCTTTTCTGTAGCCCATGCATCCAGGCACAGACCAAACTGTCAGCATTATTATTGCGTCCAGTCCCCTTCACAGTAAAGTCAATGGCTCTCTGCTCCCAATGCAATGCAATGTCAGCTGTGTGCACTCGTGTTTTCCATATCCGCGCCCATCCGTCTGAGAGCCTGTCAGCAGTAGTAAGCAACCGCAATGCATTTTGGAAGTTACTGGCTTTACAGCAAATGCAAAAGGAAGCCATGAGGGTGACATCAATGCAAATAGCTCAAGCTACTGTGGTAAAATGTACTTGACATGAGTGCAACTTATAGTCTACACTCCATATACTCTTTAAGAAAATACAACTACAAGGCTGGATCCCAGAACCATCAGTCATGGCAGATATTTACCTGGAGCTTTTATGCAAATATGAATTGCAGATAAGTAGACCAAGTACAGGCTTATCACTCCAGAGCAGTGTGTAGTGAAGGGTTTGGCCCAAGGTCTCAGCAACACTGATGTCACTGCAGCTGCATTGGGAATTGAGCCATCAACCATGACTCCCAGACACACGGTAGCCACAAGTCTATAGTCCATTGGGAATGTCAGTCAGGAATAGCGAAGAGAGCCGTACAGACAGCTGGTTGGCAGTAACTCACTTGAAGGCCTTGTAAATGGGCCGGAACCAGCACACGTAGGAGCAGGGCGTAAAAAGAATCAGCCACAGAATGGCCATGCCGAAGTTTGTGGCTCCGCCCCCACCGCACATCCACGCCAGGCAACCAATGAGATTAACCGCCAGTGTGGCACTGTTCACTGTAAGGAAAAGAGACAGCACATTGTTGTGTGTGCACTGCAGTTAGCATGCAGCTACAGGGAAACACAACAAGCTCTGTCTGTCCAGAGGCATTGAGCTACACACTCACACACACACACACACACACAACTGCACACAATGAGAGTACTGCTTTCCCTCTCTGGTCCACCAGTTAATGACCTCTTTGTCTCCACTAAGACTGTTAGACTTGCATTTCAAGCACTTAAACTAGAGATTATAGTAAACCCATTATAGGCCAAATTAGCATGACTACCAAATTAAATTTACTAAACATTATTTAAAACAAACAATTGACTTCTTTGGAAGTGGGTATCCATGTTTACAGCTCCAAATTAAATGGTACAGCTGAGGAGTCAGACATTTTACTCAAGAAGTACGAAAGATCTATCGCCCTAGAGTTTCTGGGACCACAGTGAGAAAGACGTCTCAAAGTTCTCAGTTCTAGAAAGGGAATGCTAGCGCTGATGTGGATTGTGAGATAACAGATATGCCATTCTCCACTCCTGTACATTCAAACCACAGTGCAGTGTTCAGCTCTTATTCTCAAAGCTGAAGATACACAGCTATCTAATTCAACTATTCTTGATAACACCGCGAGGCTAAAACATGGTTACCTGGCGCAATCAGTTTATTTCAGTGTTTGATCATAAAGGACCTGAATGACGGAAAACAGACGGATCAAACAACGTTTTCTCTTCTGACAGCTCATGCGTCGGCTTTTACACACAAGAAAGGACCAGAGAATTCTGTTAGTAAAGTGAGTCACCCCCACAAAGTGTGAAATAAGACGTGTGCTGTTGTTAGCTTGGCATCAAAATGGCAACCGCTTCTGCGCGTGCACTCTACAGCCATATGCAGGAAACAGATACAAAGAGCAAGGTCAGGCTGTAGCAGTCAGTGTGAAAGCAGGCAAACCTCTTCACACAGAATACCTTTTGTATGTCTATGGTGTTATGGGGAGGATCTGTAAAACAAATCAAGGTTAGTTAATAGTGTCACAACAGAAGGACAGTTGGTCGGCGCCTGTAGACAGGAAGGACAGTGAAAGTTGTTTGACTTGTTTGCTGCCCACGTTAATCTCTCCTATCCCCCAGGTCACAGTATTTGGATCTAAACATTGTAAAAGTAAAACCCTCGGGAAAATTATGAGTCAGAACCACTAAGAACTGCAGCAGCATTCAGCCTTCAGAGAGAAAGTTTAAAGTACTGGCTCCTATGCCAGTGACTCTCAGCATCCGCCTGGGGCACCCCCTGCGTTTTATGGTTATTGTTCCATATATAACTAAAATCATAATTTTAAACAGCATTTAATTTTTCTTAGTTAGGCCCTTTTTCACATCATGAGGGATTATTTATCTCCATGCCTACATGTTAGAAATAACTGCTGCCATATGCTGCATAAGATAAAAATTGTGATTGACTATCAACATATGCAACTATCTGACCAAACTAAAGAATATGCAGTAGAGCAGGGTCTTTATTACATTAGTGAACGTGTGACTTCTCTCCCTTTATCACAATGCAACCTCGGCTTGTTATCATTTGTCTCATCTTTGATTTGTTATCAACTACAAAAGCCTTGTCCACATGTACACAGGTATTTTTGAAGACGTAGAATAACCTACGCTTTTGGCCTTTTGTGCACATGCAACAGACATTTTAGAAAAGATTTCTAGATACTCAATTTTTCCTGTTTATGCATGGAGATGGATAACAGAGTTCTTAGCCTGCGACATCAGAGTGTGCACACCTTACAGCAATTTATTAAGGCTTGCAATTGGCCTACATGGTATTCCTTTAAATTACATCATCACCAACCATTGTTTGGTAAACACCTGACAGTGCTTTAAAGCAATATTTTCACAACTTTGAGTACAGGGCTTAATATGCAGTCACCAATGTAAACAATACATTTTGCAATTGACTCACCAAGATTCCATGCCTCTGTGACGATGAGTGTTCGACATTTACCTCCCTATTCACTTGTATAGCATCAACAAAAATCGCAGAATATACAATTTGAATACTTTAAAAACCCTTATCAATACTACAGTAGGTGTTTGTTATATAACTTTTATTCCCCAAAATGATCAGTTAAATGTTGAGAAACAAGTGTTTTATTATCTTGCCATGTCGCTCAAAGTTGTGCTAACAAACTGTAGCTACATTATCAAACCCCAGAACTGCTCAGTTTACTACAGACCAGACCTGTCTCTGCTCCGTGGTCAAACCAATGACAGAAAGGCTAGTGGCGCACTGAAGTCATGGTTGGGATGAAAGGATTTCTTGTCTAAAAGTCCAGATCTGCTTCCGTTTTAAATGGTTTAAATATGGTATTTATACAAATTACAATTAATATCCATCCATCCATTTTCTATACACACTTATTCCTCACTAGGTTCACGGAGCGAGCTGGAGCCTATCCCAGCTGACTACGGGCAAAGGCAGGGAATTAAAATTAATATAAATAATTTTAATTATATATGAAATGGATAAATTGGGATCGTCGCAGCTCAATTCACTCATGCCCGCTGTTGCTTAGTGTAATGCTCAAATTCTTAGAATAAACTTTATCGCCACCAGCTGGCCTGGCATAGTTGATTTGAGCATTTATAGATGTATTTTGTAAAAAAGATTGTGCGGACAGATTTTGTTTTTTATATATATATATACACACACACACACACACACACACACATACATATATATATATATATTTATATATATCCATGTGAGTGTGGGCAAGGCCACAGTTGCGAGTTTTTAGTAGCTTGTGTCCACACTTTAAACAATGACCAGTCTACTGATCAGTCAAATGCAATCAATTATTTTCTCCTCTTTTCAGAAAGGTATCTTTGCAACATATCACAACACAAACATGGGAGGTTTTTCATCACACCTAATTAAGAAAAATTAACAGCTTCTCATAGTTCTGGAATGGCAAAAATAGTTTGAACAATAGCCAGTATACATGGGGGGGGGAGGGGGTGTCCAAACTACTAATGCGAAAAACCACGGCTCACAATTCTTTGCTCAAAGCCTTGATAAGTCGAATCTGAAGTCTAACTGCCTGGTCAGAATGGAAGCCAGTGCCTACGCCGCCTTTTTTTTTCCACAAGAGAGAGACCCCTGATTCAGATTGCACAACAACGATTGCTCACAGAAAAATCTTCATTGGAGGTTTCTGCTGGCAGTGCATAACGAGACCGTCTTGTCAGTACGTTCCTCAAACTCTGTTTGCACACAACTCTATGGCAAACTCTCAAGCTAATAATAACTGGCTGCTAGTAACAGACAGTGGAGGGAACAAGCCAGTCCACAGCCTTCAGTGCAGACAGAGAAGGCTAAAATGGTTGTGAAAAACAAATGATTTGAAACTAAACGGCACAGCGATGCAATACTATCACTGCAATAATGGGTACACTCCACAAGCCAGCACTCGAGGCTCATACAAGCTAATCTGTTAGCGACATTGCTCTGTAAGTTCTAATGCGGCAACCTGTCAGCAACATACTGATCAAATGTAAATGGCAGCTTCAGTATTCATGGTTGAAATACTGAAGGGTGTAATTCAAATTGTAGCATTAACATGCAAAACGCTGTCAAGGCGATGAGCATGACAGACATCAAACATCTCATACAGAGACATCCTGTCTTGTTAGAAGATATTAGATAAGTGCATTTCTCTCTGCTGCTGATCCCTAATGACTTATCAAAGAGGAAAACTTAAGTCATCTCCAATGTTCGGTTCCACTCACCATGAAATGCTAATTAGCACAATTCTTCTGTGTAGAGGCAGAGATATTAAAGCGAAGTCTACTCACTTGAGTTCATGAGGGGACTACTCACTGACCATGATCGTCATCACAAAATGGAATTCATAGTCACAGTTCTTGAGTTCATGAGTGCCGTGACATTTTCCATATGGAGCAGCGAGAGGCTGAATGAAAACTACCTCTCTTTACCCATCCGCTTTTAACTTCAATAAATTTGCTGTCGCAGGCCAACTGATATGAATTTACAACAAAACAAAATGGTAGCTCAAAACAACATGTGGTTGAGGGAAAGAGTTGTGTTTACAGTGACAGATTCAGTCAGTGGTGTATTTTGAAGGACTGATATTTGTTCACACTCACAGATCCACAGGTAGTACAGCCTCTTGCACATGGTACGATTCTGGTCAGGGATCTCGTTAAAGTCCTGGTAGAAGCAGGGCTTCAGGGGAATAAACTTCGGCAAGGGAGGAAAGTTATTTTCTGCGAACCAAAAGCAAAGTCATATATTCGTCATGCCCTTCATATTACAGTCACCGATTGGTCTGTCCATCCATTCATCCATCCATCTAATTGTCTATCCAGCTCTATCTGTAAGTATGAATGTGTTTTCCTTTGTTATGACAGATATACACATCTAAAGGTATAATGCCATCCCATCTGTGCAGTTCGGCATTAACTGAGTAATGTACACAATGTACTGATGTTCTTTTGGAAATTTTCCAATATTTGTCCCAAACCTCAGCAAATAAAAAAATATGAGAAGATACATACAGTGTATAGCAGTGCATTTATATGAATTCAATGCAACTTTGAGATGTATGAATTATATTAGGAGAATTAGAAAATAAAAATCTTCATATCTGGGAGGAAGTTGAACAATTCACGGATTGCAACTCTCAAAAATAAGTTCGCCAATTACTCGATCGTAAGACGTTTTTCCACATTTATGAAAACATGAATGTGCAAAACAGCACACAGAACCAAGAGACACTCTACCACATAAGCAAATACAAAGGGCCAGGCATCCATTAACACGTATTTGTAGTGAAAACATACAGTTCTGAAAATACTCTTACCTGCCATGGCGAATTATGAATATATTTCTTCTTGTGCGCTTAAAATTTGTTTTCTCTTCCCTCTCTGGGATCCTGAAAATTAGGTTCAAAAAGGAAATGTGGTGGCATTCAGTTTCAACGTTTTTGCATTCTCAAGTTGCCAGCAGCAGAACGTTAGCTTGACAACAATATGCATGCAATTGGATCTCCACACACCTAAGCAATAATTAAACAGCATCGTGCATGTTATAAAAGTAATGGTACATTGATCACGATATTCGCACAAGCGTTGCTTGCAATGGACATTGAAACGGAGCGTAAACGTCGTCGAGATGCTGTTGGGCTTGCATTAATTGACTTGCATAGATTTTCAGGCTTTTTTGGATAGTTCAGTCACGGTTACGTGATAATATACTGCCAATATACTGCATATAAAATAAGCCATTATAGGCCTGCTCGATCGCTACTGTTAAATACTAACGAAAAACGAAAGGAAAAAATGAAGGCCACATTATCGTCCCGCAGCTCATACCCACTTATCAATAACAAGGGCCCACGAAATTACCCATGTCTCTAAAGCAAAATACACTCGAGTAAGTTACGGAAGTACATTCCAACACATACAACTGCTCAGCAGACTGACATGTGATGGATCATTACGGGACCAGGCTGCACCAATATCTAGGATAGTATGCGCTTTGACCGTTGATGGTATGACCGCAACGAGGAGTACTTGTGGCTTGACTGGTAATTTCAGATAACTGTGCACGGACAGTATGTTCATGCAAGGCAAATATTATCAGCCTGACGCCACACGCATGGGGTTTTCGAGCAAGATCACGTCAATCGCGCTCCCTGAAAGACGAATACAATAAAATTCCAAATCAAATCAGATATCCTCAAACCACCGGGGCCTGGAATCACAGATAGGATTCAATTGGATTGCATAAAATCGCCGTCTTACCTCCTTCTTATTCAGTCCAATAATACGGGTAACTACAAGGCAATGTCCCGAAGTTGCATCCTTTGAATTATTTCCTTTTCTTTACGATAAACGAGGATCCAACAATAGCAGGAAACGGATGTATCTTCCCTATATCCTATCTTTTTTCTACCGAGGACGTGGGTGTATGAAAAAACACTGGGACGTCTAGCTCCTCCCTCTCAGTGCTCACAACTGTGCCGTCATTGCTTTTCTAACCTATAGCAAATCCGTTACACGCTCGCGATATCTCTCTCCTTTCCGTTTTCCGCTCATTCGCGCGTACCCTGCTGCTCTCCGCGGTACTGAAGTGACATTCGTTTGAGCATATTTTGCATATTGGGGGTCATTCACTCATCTGTGAATGCAATTTTAACTATGGCATTGTCTAATATGTTGTAATTGTTGGTGCTAACGTGTATGTTGCAGAAACTATGTTGGCCTTCATGACTGACAGAAATTAAAGAGAAAATGTCGAAATTGCATTTCGAAGTTCATTTGGAGAGTAATGACTAGTCAATAAATAGCGTTATTTCTGCCTTGTTTGCATATTTTAGGCTTGAATGAATGTCGCCGTCTCAGTTGAGCGACCCCAACGTTAAACAACCGCGAAAGTGCTACATTAAACGGCAGATTTTGAACATTTGCACTCAATACAGGCAGTATTCAAGCAGTTTTAGTGCCTTCGAATTATTTAAATAATTAAGATGACTAAAATGAGATTAAGTCAGTATAAAGAGCGTGTTCCTGTTCTCTATTGCCTTGAATTCTTGGTTTTTGCTTTTGACAACAATGCTTGTTTAATCCCATCCTAATGTTTATTATGTAGAGGGAGGGGAAGGAACGTTTCAAAATTGTTTAATTTTCTACCATTTCTTCATTTGCTTGGGGTTTTAATCATCCCATGGATATTAAGTTACCAATTCAGTAATTAACTAATGTAATCTTCATGACTTTCAGAAAGGACAGAGGACTGACAGGTGACTATCAATGAGTATCAACTGACAGCACAATTAGTCCCTGCATTAATTAAAACAGCATAATTTTCAGTGTGGCATCTTAGAAAATCCACTGGTAATAATTATAATTTAACTGCTCACAATTTTATGCACATCTGCACTTATCACTTAACACCAATACATAAGTTCTGAACTACTTTTTCATTGACTTTTTGCATGCAGAAGGTGTACATTTATCAAGGCTTGCATGTATAGTAACATTTTCAGGAAAGAGACACTATATATCCAGACAGACACAAGACACATTACCATACAAACTGTACATTTTCTGTACATCTTTTTATTTTGCTCTTATGAACTAGTTACTTCATGAAACAGAAATCTTGAATAAAATTAGAAACATGAATAGCATGTGAGGCAGCTTGGCTGTGCCCCCTCCTCCATGTTGTCCTTGTATATTATCTCAACCATGGTTTGCTGTGCTGCGTGGGGATGCTCCAATCGCTGGGGGGTTGAGTACAAATGTTCAGTTTGTAGGCTCAATTCAACAGAAGAAATCTAACAATCATTCAAAATTACAACAACAAAAATGTGAGGTGATCATATTCAAACACTGCACATGCATTTTTTCACAACCAAAGACCACATGATTTGGAAGCTTATTGTCCAGTTTATTAAAATTAAGGAATGGGGAAAGGCTTGTACAGCTTAGGGAGTTAAGACTCAGGGTGCAGGGTGAGTGTCGTCTGTCTCATTGCAGGGAGTCTCTGGCTCTTATTGAGTCGCCTGCAGTTCTTCTGCTGAAAGGGGGGGGGGGGGGGGGGCAGGAGAAAGGGTTAGACACACCTATATGGGCTTGGATGGGGAATGGTGCTGAGAGATGAGGCTGGTCTTTGTTTCCCAACTTAGCTTATGGAACATAAGTAGTTGTGATCAGCTTTTGCTGCTGATGTTTAAGAAAGTATGGTAAGTGGCATCAGTAACATGTAACAAGAATTAGTATAAAGATGGATCATGTTCTTTGCAGTCTTTCAGACAAGTAATACAATAAAGCTCAATATTTATACTATTCAGTATTATTCCCTACATAGTCTTCTGTGTTTAATTTTCCAAATTGTTTGGGCTATTTGGCCAATACTTTCTGTTCTCAATTTTCTATTTGGACCTCCAGCTTCCCTCTCCCCTAACCATCAATCCAAAAAAGAGCAGCGACATGGTATTGACAAGCAATTGTCAATTGAATCTCAAATCCTAAAAACTATAACTACAGATAACGTTTTAGTTAATTGAATAGCAGAAAAAAATTAGCTCTCACAATCAATATTAATAGCGACGTATCAGCAACCGATTGCTTTCTGCTTTAACAATGTGTAACGTCAATTTTATTATAATAGCTAACGTTAGCTACCTTGTACTCAGAGAGAACCTTACTTCACCACCTCCACTACTATAGCCAGTCTGATATTTATGTTAATTCTCTAACATTTCACTCCTCCACCCCACTCCGCAAAAAATCACTTTAAGAAGTCTTTTTCTCCAGTATCGCGTCGTTGGATGAAATGGATTTTTCTCTAATATCGCGTCGTTGGATGAAAGTTTTCCATTATGCTACTGCTCATGGTTGGCGCTAGTAACTGTGTCGCTAACTGCACCTACCTAGTATCCTAGCCTAATTTTCTGCCCTTAAATGTTCAATATATCTCGAATTCTACAAGGGATAATCCAAGAAAACGCTTTACTGTACGTGTTAATTTAATTCAGATGTGCTGACAATACACAGTCTAATTCTTAAATCGTCTTACCTTTGGAAAGATCATCACGAACGGTCCACTCCACCTCATCTCAGCTGCTGGACGAGTGTTCGTCGCAAACTTCCGGGAACTATTTTGAGATCCACGACCCGCCATTACTGTAAAAAAATTGGTCCGTTGGAGTGAACGGAGTTGACGCGACTCTCTCTCTACATGGCTCTGGGTACTATGAGCTCGTGTGAAGTCCCAGTACGCCCTAAAAAGTCCCGGTACGCCAGGGGCTTAAATCTAGAAGTACCGGTACTCCGTACCGGTGTGTACCGGCCCACTTAAAGCACTGTCTATAAGGTCAGTGAAATTTTCACTTTGCTTACTTACGAATGTGTGCCTAGGTGAAGTCGGACCATTCAAAATTCATGGCTTGAAAAAGTTCACCCATTTAAAGACGAGGGCATTTCATGAGTTAAGTCTCAGCACGTGTCTGTTTGTTTAGGGCTTTTGTGGGTCCGTGATGTTCCTCGAAAATTATATTAAGTACCCAGTTTTATTCTTCTTGCATGGGCATTTCATCGTGAGTTAAGTTACAGTACGTGTCTGTTTGCGGAATCTACGTGTCCGAAATCGGTGTTGCTAAAATTAAGTTAGCTACCCAGTTTTATTCTCTTACATGGGCATTGCATCATGAGTTAATATGTCTAAAACTGTCTGATAACTTTTTTGCTCTGCTGTGACCATAGCAGTCAGTGGAGCTTTTCTAATGCTGAGTTGTCCAATATCCGTCTGTCTCTTCGTCCAGCGTCAACTTTTCACTTCAAATTTGAATATCTCAAAAACTGTCTGATAACTTTTGTTCTAATTTGGTGTGAGCCTTTTTAATGATATTCTGAATATTAAGTTTAAAAACTAGAAAATTCTACGTCCCGGTTATGAGAAATTCAGCATTTTGGACTTAGAAAATCAGTGTGTTTGCTCATTTTTTCAGTCTTTCATTAATGTGTCAAATTTGTTAATATTGCAATAGTTTAAGGTTTCTGCAGTTAAGACATGGACATTTCAGTCATCCTCAGCGGAGCTCTTTAGGCCGACAGGCTTCTTGTTGTACTTTTCATGCCTTGCAACGTGTTCAATGAACATGGGAGCAGCAAAAAGAAAAATAAAGAAGAAAAAGAAAACCGAGACAACATTCTGAGAAAAAAATGCCAGCAATCCATAGATGGTTTGTGAGTAAAGACGATGCTGTCCAAGAAGACTTTGGAAACACCACAGCAGCCGCCACTACTCCAACCTCTTCTTCGACTGAGCATATCTCCCCGACATCGATTCGATTGGAGGAGACTCAGTGGCGGGTAGGTTACCAGTTTACAAACCCCTTATCTCATACTTCTACCTATTTCAGCCATAATATTAGCTGTTTCAATCACTCAGGCCAGGTGCTAGGATAAAGCAATTGAACAGGCCGTTAAAAATTTCAATCAGGCTTTTTTTTTTCAATGAAATAAAATTAATTGATTAAATAGCATGGCTAAATACCAACAATGTAAGTGCTTGTTAGAGCGCAGGGGAAGGCTGTGATGAAGAGGTGATCCCTTTTTTGTCTCATGGGACAAGCTTTTCAGCTTCATCCCAGCAGTGCCGAGGTCTTGTCTCCCGTCTGTGAATTGTACATAGACAGAACACTACCCTTAAGGCTGTTAAAAATAAATACATTTATTAATCAAACAACTCTCGCAGCAAGGTCCGCCCGTGTTCATATTCCTTTGAAGCTTGGCTCAGTAAATCCATCGTCATAGGTGGCAAGAGGATCTCCAAAGAGTGAGCTGGAGATATACATTTTTGGAACGAAAATGACTGCTAGACTCTCATGAATTTAAGATCTCAGGCTCACAAATTTGAGATCCTGTTTATCCCATAAATGTCAGTGTCATATTATTTGGAAAATTAATTAAACGCATTTGGTTCTATTTGGAGGTCTGTTCAAGACAATAGGATATATTACTATATTAGCTAGATAGGGGAAGGTGGGGCTTCCGACTCATAGTGTTCAAGAATCTTTATTTAACTCCAATGAAAACGTACATAATCAAAATGGCCCCAAACGGATATTTACTGGAGAAAGTCTCATTTAAAAAAAAATAACTTGAAGGGGGCCATTTTGAACAAGGGTATGGGCATAACGGCACCCGGTTATGGGGCAAAATGGCCCGCAACTAACAGAACATGTGTTGCGAATGAGAACAAAGAGTAGTTTCTTCTAAATTTGAAACCTAACATAGGCATGTATAATGAGCAACAAAAGAAATGCAAGTTAGCTAGTTAGTCAATGTACTCTTATTTTTACTCAGTCAAAGTGACCGCAAATTAAAGAAAAGTTTGATGAAACCAGTGTAAATGTGCACGCGCTGGTAATAAATTTGCTTTTCTAAAATGATTATGAGCAAACTTAATTCCAGTCTGCCTTTAATTAACTTAGTTTCTTTTGTTGCTCAGTATATATATATAAAAAATTACCCAGACAGATATTCAGATCATTAAAGGTAAATTTATGCATGTGGTGACTAAATTTGAATGTGGGGTAAAACAGCCCAAGGTTGGGATAAAACGGACCAGGGATCATTTTGCCCCTTGACGCATGGGTCGTTTTGCCCCATGCCGACAACAAAATATCTTGACCACATTAGTCAATGACATTTCCGTGACGGACTTTTTTTCGATCTCTCCTGGACCGACCCTTGGAACAGACCACACAATACACCAAAGGAGTAAAACAATTGCCACGCGCTGTCAATACTGACACTTCTTTTCGGACAGGCTGACCGCAAGAACATCTGGTGCAGAAAATTTTATCGACTTAGATCTTGAAGCGCAACGGCATTTCTCACGGCTGCCACATTGTTATTTGCTGCTCATGCGCACTTGTTCATTCCTACAATGTAACTGATAGATGGCAGCAGCTGCAAAGTACATATTTCAAGGGTGGGCCATATGACCTGTGGGGGCCGTTTTACACCACTTTCCCCTATTAGCTAGCTAGCATGCTAATGCTTTTTTCCATTAAATAAATACATTTTTAAAGTTTATACAACAACAGTTACTCATATAATTTATTACTTTAATGGCCAAAAGCACTAGCATGCTAGCTAGTTAATTATTTATCCCATTGAGTTGAATAAACTGCTAATTAGAAATTAATGCAAGCGATGGTTACCGGTCACCAGCAGGAGGACTGGTGTCGTTACCGTGTCTGCCAGGCAGTGAGCGGAATCTGATCGATTTTGTGCCCAGAGGCCTCTGCATTCGTAATCCGTGCCTGCAGATAGCGCAGTATGTCCATAGTGTACTGTAAGTGTAATTAACCATGAAAATAAAGAAATAGACTTCAATAAATCAGGGCTGAGCGTTTTGGGAAAAATAATCTGACTGCGAGTTTTTTGGACCAATATTGCAGTTTAGTATGCAATTTATTTTAAATAGTAATTATCTTCTGTATTATTCAGAGGATAATTAACATGAATTAATTAGGCATATGTGTTACCATGAAATGAGATCATTGATGAATGACCACCTATATTTTACCTTTGAATAGCAAAAATAAAAACCTTCAACCACAGAAGTGTATTGACTGAATGATTTCACTCTGGGCCGAGGAGACATGTATTAATTATCATGACTTAAGTTTTCAGTGAAATCTGAGAAAGGAACAACAAAGCACTATGAAAAGACAGGCCTCATGTAAATATGAAAAATGAGTTTTAACTGATCTCCAGTCAGTAGCAAATCACACATACTAAAGTACAGAAATACAACCCCAATTCAGAAATAGTTGGGAACTTGGGACAAAGTGTAAAATGGGAATAAAATCAAAATGCGATGACTTTCAGATCACAATACGATATTTACAATAGTACGAAGAACATTTCAAATGTTGAAACTGAGACATTTTAAATTTTTAACCACAAAATGAGATTGTTTAAAATTTTCTAACTGCAACAGGCCTCAAAAAAGTTGGGACACAGGCAAAAAAAAAGGGCTGAAAAAGCAATTAATATATAGGAGAATCAGCTGAAAGAACATTTAGCAGGAGATTAAGTTAACTGGCATCAGGTGTGTAACATGATTGGCTGTAAAAGAGAGTCTTAGAGAGGCGGAGTTTCTCAGATGTAAAGATGGCCAGAAGCTCTTTAACCTGTGAAGGCTTACATAAAAAAAATGTAGCATCCTTTAAAAACAATGTTTCTCGACGTCAAATTGCAAAGGCTTTGAAGGTCTCATCATCAATGGTGCAAAACATTATCAAAAGATTCAGAGAAACTGGAAAAATCTTGTTGTGGTTTTCTTCAACGTATTGAGATTCCCCCATCCTCAAGCAACTGGAGAGAGACAGATTCTGAAAAAGAAAATTAGGCTTTATTGTGTCATGTTGAAAAATGTAAAGCCGAGTTCCTCTTGCGCAAGAGGAACTGCCCCCAAGAAGAACTGAAGAACTCCCCGAAGAACTCCCCTCCAGTGGTTGCACGCCGGTCTTTATAGCTCTCATTCTCGCGCTACCATTGGACAGGTAACCTGATCCTCTGTTATTTCATCCTTCAGGAATGCATAGCAAAGACGCATGCCATCACAGTGGAAACTTACAGTCACACCCAGGAAGAGATAAAGAATACAGCCAGATGAATTTGATAAAAAGAAAAAGATACCAGTGGATGAATTCGATGCATATCAAATTATAACAAATAATTCAATTGATTATGTTTTCAGTAGCAACTGATGATTTAGCTGAACAAATATTGATCAAAGCTACAGAAATCAAATACATCCTCTGATTATGTTTTTTGGATCAACTAAACAGAAGCCTGCTTATGTGTGTGTGAGCTGCTCATGCAAGTGTGAACTGAATTGCTTGTATATGTGTCTATCTGTGTGTGAACTGCTTGTATGTATATTTGTGTTATGTTGTGTGTGTCTGCACTGCAGTATGTGAACCACTTGTATGTATGTGCGTGTGTGTTATGTGTGTGTGTTTTTCTGCTGCCTACATAATATGGTTATTGATTATGAATATGAGCAATGAATGAGCTGCCTACATAATATGGTTATTGATTATGAGTATGAGCAATGAAATGATAAAAAATATATATAATCAATATTAGTGAATAAAATGAATGATACTGAAATAAAATCTTCAACAATATCTGTGCGTAAGGGAGAAGACCGAAGACCTCTGCTGGATGCCCATGATGTTTGGGCCCCCAGACGCCACAGCCTCACTCACTGGCATGATTTTGTCATTGTTACTAAATGTTCCTAGGAATACTTCAAGAAACCACTGTCTGTAAACACAGTCCGCCGGGCCGTACACAGATGCCACCTAAAACTCTATCATGAAAGAAGGAGGCCATTGTTGAGCGTGATCCAGAAGTGCCGCCGTGTTCTGTGGGCCAAGGCTCATTTAAAATGGACTGTAGCAAAGTGTCCTGTGGTCAGACGAGTTCAAATTTGACATTCTTGTTGGAAATCATGGGCATCGCGTACTCCACCCCTCCTGTTATCAGCGTTCAGTTCAAAAGCCAGCATTTCTGATGGTATGGGGATGCATTTGTGGATATGGTGTGGGACGCTTGCATGTTTTAAAAAGCACCATGAATGCTGAAAGGTATGTAAAGGTTTTTGAGCCACATATGATCCCCTCCAGATGACATACATACCAGGGGAGGCCTTGTGTATTTCAACAGGGCAATGCAAAACCACATACTGCATACATACTTCATAGTAGAAGAGTCCGTGTGCTGAATTGACCTGCCTGCAGTCCTGATCTTTCACCGACTGAGAATATTTAGCGCATAATTAAACAAAAAGTCCATCAAAGGAGACCCAGAACTCTCCAGCAGCTGGAAGCATTTATTAAACAAGAGTGGCATCAAATTCCAATGGCTAAAGACCAGAAACTTGTCTCCTCAATGCCCAGACACCTCCACTCTGTGTTAAAAAGAAGAGGGGATTCTACACTATGAGAACAAGCCCCTGTGCCAACTTTTTTGAGACCTGTAGCAACAATCTGATTTGAAATGAGCTCATTTTGTGGATGAAATTGTAAAATTTCTCAGTTTCAACATCTGCTAACTTATTTCTGTTCTAATTGTGAATAGAATACTGGCTGGTGTGATTTGAAAGTCATTGCATTTTGATTTCATTCACAATTTACACTTTGTCCCAGCTATTTTGGATTTAGGTTGTACATAAAAAAGAAAAAATCTCTGTGCCACTCTGAAAATATTTCAATAATTCAAAGTTGTTTTAGTAGGGTCAGAAAACTGAGATTTTAAACGTCTTGTGGAGGTTTTTTTTTTTTTTTAATGTGGTTTCTGCCCATTGTGCGGACTTGTGACACGGAGGTGTCGGGGGGAAAATGACGTGACAGCTCATTTTGCGCAAACCCTCTGTTGCGTTATGTGACGTAATTGACCTGCATATATATATGTTCACGTTATCGCTACCTTGGAGAATACTAATTTTATCCCCCGAACGAGTTCGGTGGATACTTTGGATTTGGCCTCGTCACGCGAGCGGACGGAGATATTTTGCAAGCTATTTTGAAGACTGCTGCTCTCGCCAGAATGTCACGTATGGGTAAGTGTGTGTTTTCACATGTAACCACCACAGAGATCTATAATAGAACCAGCGAGATCGAGGAAGTACTGTTGCTTAAGCAGTTAGCATGTTAGCTTCCACGAAGGCAGGACAAGTCGGGCGCTGGTGCGGGAAATGGGAGTGGACGACGATGAACTTTTCTAGCCATATGGAAATGAATACGGTGCTCTTAACCTGAGAGCCAATCTCTTTCGTCCGGAAAACTTCCAGAGCAAGAGGATCTTCCTGTTTTGACAAGAACGAACAAGAGGCTGGGCTGGGACCTGTCCAGTCGAAAGTACTGCTGGATGAGTGCTGTATCCAAACGGAGCTCTGATACGAGCCGATGATATTCCCCATTATTTTTTCCGCGTTGCAAGGTGGGATGAACCCAAACACGGCGGTGGCGACGGCGGTTGTATCTACGATACAACAGCAAAATCGCAGCCAGAATCTTCTTTCGACGATCCATGGCAGAGATATGTTTGTACGAAAATTGATTTGTACTCAACAACAGCAGGAAAATCTAAATTTAGCGGGGATGGATTCTATTTGATCACACAATGTCCGACACGCCCACAAGCCAGCAAGTCAGAAACGCCCATAAACGAGCAGCACCGCGAGGAGGTGCGGACAACATCCGGATTTTCCGTGTGTGGTGGGACCTCACCGTAATACTCCTCTGAAACGTCTCGCACCATTCAGACTGTAACAGAAGGAATAGCAGGCAGATGTTTTTGAGATATTCCATCGCCCCTCTGTTAGAGCCATAGTCTTTGAGTGTTGCTGGCGCATGCGTCTGCTGCAGCTACTTAGTGTCCATGGTGATGATCAGCGATTTTGTGATCGATCTCAGGGTCTATTTCAGGTGGGCGTGTGCGCGCACACAATAGGATGCGGCACCGGGCTTCACTTAGCCTATCCTCCTCCAGCGGCTGTTGGCTTTGTGCAATCAATTAAGCCCGTAACGCGCTGTATGGGATATGGCAATCCTCGCTTTGGCGTTGATCCAGGATCTCAGGATCCGACTTTTGTGCAATCGGCCCCTGCTTCCGCGTTTCACAGTGCGAAAAAATTTGTGGCCACCAATAGAAAAGTGCGCATTTTATTCTTGCCAAATAGTTCGAAAAGGAAATAAAATGTATTCTGTAATCCATCATTATTTTGTCTTTGTCTGACGCAACTGTTCGATGTTTTCAAGAGGGCCTGTAAAATAAGAACTGACAGAAAGAGCTTGATGACAGCTCGTGCACGTGTGTCGTACGAAAAGAGTGAAAAGTGCGTGCACCTTAACAGCGTTGCTCATTTCCACTCGAAAACAACCTAAATTTTGGATTTAGGTTGTACATAAAAAAGAAAAAATCTCTGTGCCACTCTGAAAATATTTCAATAATTCAAAGTTGTTTTAGTAGGGTCAGAAAACTGTGATTTTAAACGTCTTGTGGAGGTTTTTTTTTTTTTTTTAATGTGGTTTCTGCCCATGGTGCGGACTTGTGACACGGAGGTGTCGGGGGGGGGGGGGGGCGGGAATGACGTGACAGCTCATTTTGCGCAAACCCTCTGTTGCGTTATGTGACGTAATTGACCTGCATATATATATGTTCACGTTATCGCTACCTTGGAGAATACTAATTTTATCCCCCGAACGAGTTCGGTGGATACTTTGGATTTGGCCTCGTCACGCGAGCGGACGGAGATATTTTGCAAGCTATTTTGAAGACTGCTGCTCTCGCCAGAATGTCACGTATGGGTAAGTGTGTGTTTTCAAATGTAACCACCACAGAGATCTATAATAGAACCAGCGAGATCGAGGAAGTACTGTTGCTTAAGCAGTTAGCATGTTAGCTTCCACGAAGGCAGGACAAGTCGGGCGCTGGTGCGGGAAATGGGAGTGGACGACGATGAACTTTTCTAGCCATATGGAAATGAATACGGTGCTCTTAACCTGAGAGCCAATCTCTTTCGTCCGGAAAACTTCCAGAGCAAGAGGATCTTCCTGTTTTGACAAGAACGAACAAGAGGCTGGGCTGGGACCTGTCCAGTCGACAGTAATGCTGGATGAGTGCTGTATCCAAACGGAGCTCTGATACGAGCCGATGATATTCCACATTATTTTTTCCGCGTTGCTGGGTGGGATGAACCCAAACACGGCGGTGGCGACGGCGGTTGTATCTACGATACAACAGCAAAATCGCAGCCAGAATCTTCTTTCGACGATCCATGGCAGAGATATGTTTGTACGAAAATTGATTTGTACTCACAACAGCAGGAAAATCTAAATTTAGCGGGGATGGATTCTATTTGATCACACAATCTCCGACACGCCCACAAGCCAGCAAGTCAGAAACGCCCATAAACGAGCAGCTCCACGGGGAGGTGCGGACAACATCCGGATTTTCCGTGTGTGGTGGGACCTCACCGTTATACTTCTCTGAAACGTCTCGCACCATTCAGACAGTAACAGAAGGAATAGCAGGCAGAGGTTTTTCAGATATTCCATCGCCCCTCTGTTAGAGCCATAGTCTTTGAGTGTTGCTGGCGCATGCGTCTGCTGCAGCTACTTAGTGTCCATGGTGATGGTCAGCGATTTTGTGATCGATCTCAGGGTCTATTTCAGGTGGGCGTGTGCGCGCACACAGTAGGATGCGGCACCGGGCTTCACTTAGCCTATCCTCCTCCAGCGGCTGTTGGCTTTGTGCAATCAATTAAGCCCGTAACGCGCTGTATGGGATATGGCAATCCTCGCTTTGGCGTTGATCCAGGATCTCAGGATCCGACTTTTGTGCAATCGGCCCCTGCTTCCGCGTTTCACCGTGCGAAAAATGTGTGGCCACCAATAGAAAAGTGCGCATTTTATTCTTGCCAAATAGTTCGAAAACGAAATAAAATGTATTCTGTAGTCCATTATTTTGTCTTTGTCTGACGCAACTGTTCGATGTTTTCAAGGTGGCCTTTAAAATAAGAACTGACAGAAAGAGCTCGATGACAGCTCGTGCACGTGCTTCGTACGAAAAGAGTGAAAAGTGCGTGCACCTTAACAGCGTTGCTCGTCATTTCCACTCGAAAACAACCTAAATTTTGGATTTAGGTTGTACATAAAAAAAGAAAAAATCTCTGTGCCACTCTGAAAATATTTAAATCATTCAAAGTTGTTTTAGTAGAGTCAGAAAACTGAGATTTTAAACGTCTTGTGGAGGTTTTTTTTTTTTAATGTGGTTTCTGCCCATTGTGGGGACTTGTGACACGGAGGTGTCGGGGGGAAAATGACGTGACAGCTCATTTTGCGCAATCCCTCTGTTGCGTTATGTGACGTAATTGACCTGCATATATATATGTTCACGTTATCGCTACCTTGGAGAATACTAATTTTATCCCCCGAACGAGTTCGGTGGGTACTTTGGATTTGGCCTCGTCACGCGAGCGGACGGAGATATTTTTCAAGCTATTTTGAAGACTGCTGCTCTCGCCAGAATGTCACGTATGGGTAAGTGTGTGTTTTCACATGTAACCACCACAGAGATCTATAATAGAACCAGCGAGATCGAGGAAGTACTGTTGCTTAAGCAGTTAGCATGTTAGCTTCCACGAAGGCAGGACAAGTCGGGCGCTGGTGCGGGAAATGGGAGTGGACGACGATGAACTTTTCTAGCCATATGGAAATGAATACGGTGCTCTTAACCTGAGAGCCAATCTCTTTCGTCCGGAAAACTTCCAGAGCAAGAGGATCTTCCTGTTTTGACAAGAACGAACAAGAGGCTGGGCTGGGACCTGTCCAGTCGAAAGTACTGCTGGATGAGTGCTGTATCCAAACGGAGCTCTGATACGAGCCGATGATATTCCCCATTAATTTTTCCGCGTTGCAGGGTGGGATGAACCCAAACACGGCGGTGGCGACGGCGGTTGTATCTACGATACAACAGCAAAATCGCAGCCAGAATCTTCTTTCGACGATCCATGGCAGAGATATGTTTGTACGAAAATTGATTTGTATTGTATTTCAGGTAGGCGTGTGGTGAATGGTGGTTAATTGAGGAGTCATGCTCACACTTGCTAACCTTATTTAGGTCATACAGCTGCCTGGCCGTACCAGGGCTCTGGATGGATGTCTTACTCAAGGCAGTACAACAAGGGCTTCATCGAAAATAAGGAGAAAGGAAGGTCTTTTGTAAAGCCCCTGCGCTTTACCCTCACCCAAGGTAGACACTTGATTGGACGTGTGCATTCTAGAAAAGTCTTAGCATTTGGTCAATATGCAGCTGTGTATACATTTGTGTGTGCTGGCACTGAGTAATAGTCTAAAATTAACGGCATAGTGCATTAAATTTTTGTTGGTGATGATGTAGTCTCACCTGCACATGCATTAAATGGAATAAGACACAGTGTCTGTTAGACCCAAAGTATCCTGTCTTGGCTATAAAGGCTGATGCCAGATGGCTGTGGTTAGTTGCAAGAATGTCTTTGGGAATGTGAGACTGAGCCCTCTGTCCATTTCTCAGCCCCAGCGCGGCAGGAGGTGCAGGGTGAGATCCGAATCAAATCTCTGGATGAGATTCTAAAGGAGAAGGCGGCCAGGTCCCTGGCACAGGCCCAATTACACAAGGCCGACTGGTGCGGAACTAAGGGCCCCAGCCCCACAAAGTCGAGCGCTACACCTCCTGGGGCCATTCTTGTGAAGACACCCAAGCTCCACCTGGGGAGAAAGAGGAAGCTGTCCAGAGACAACGAGGAGGAGCTCATGTGGAGGAGAGAGGGGCCTCGCGAGTGGGAGGTCCCTTGCAAGAAGGCTGCCAGGCACCCCGGCGAGATCCGGGTTAAGACCCTGGAAGAGATCCGGAAGGAGAAGGCGGCTCGAATGCAGACCACGGTGCAGGAGGTGAAGGCTGAGGAGTCGCCAGCTCCTATGTCTGCTGTGCTCAAGAGGAGGATACTGCGCCTCAACAGGAACATGGCCACTGGTGAGCCTTCATCCTCTGTGTGTCCTCTGCCCTTTCCCCTCTCGGGGTTAGTTTCTCACGAGCTGCTCCTTGATGTACTTCGGTTAGGTGTGGTAACCAGAGGCATGAGGTCCATGCGCAGACTGCATAAGTCCTCCCCACTGTTTGTTAAATAACCAGGAGGTGGATCTAATTGGTGAAATTATGTGGAAAAAACGCATAGTGGGACTTTGCATTTCTGCCCCTCGGACATGATTCCCATGTGTCAGGTTTTTGCTCACGTTTTCCTGCAGTTGATTGTTAATAGAGCATGTGCATATATATGTGCATATTAGCCTGATTTCAAGCCCCATTTCGGTTGCGCAGAGCGTGTGAGCTAAGCCATGGCACTAGTTACTATGGAACTGAAGTCTGTGGAACTAGTCAGCTCCGGAGCAAGCTTATGAGTTAGCCTAGTTCCTGCCTCCAGCCAATTTCACCTCACCTCATTCAGCAGTCACCCAAATTGAAAATCGTTGTTCTGAATTGTCCACTCCACATTACTATCTCAATTATAGTAGGCCCAGAGTAATTATCTTAGAAACTTCTGACCATTGATGTCAGGAAAATAGCCTTTATTCGATCATTATATTCAAGTATCCATGTGACGGTGACCATCACAATTTAATCTGTCCCCTTTCAATGTTACAATTTAACCATATTTAGAATCCGACATTATCAGATTTGTCCTTATTCCCCAAGTTGAGACTTCCATCAGAGTAGAAAATGAGCAGTGCTGTATGAAGAAAGTTACCGTGTTTCTGCGCGGTCTTAAATCGCTGCGGTCACCCCTACCTACAACACTGCTACTTATCTCCACCTTTATTCAGACTGCGACGGGTGAGGTAGAATCGTTGCCTTAGTGCTGGACACGAGTGCAATATCGCTTGCTTCGTGATTCTGGAATCAAACATTTTCAGGAGGTTCCTTGAAGTAATTTTCTGACGTTAACATTTTACTTTTTAACTTGAGTATGCCTCCATCAGAGGTGATTAAAAGCAGAAAGTAAACTCAATTAATCTGAAAACGTCTGCTAGATCGAAGTAGAAATTCAGTTTGCACAGGACGAGAACCGGACTTACAGCAAAATAATGTAGCATTAATGTGACATTACTATGCTTCAATATGCCTATCATGACGACTTTTCTCTTCACAGTTATTGCGCAAGTTTCATACACAAATAAATTAATATACGGCCTTGCTCGATCTTCAATCTGTCTGATAGCGACGGCTTATCTCGTTCACGGTAACGTCGAAGTGCATCAGCTACTCTTTTTTAACGGCGCTGAAACATCTGCCGAGTTTACTTTAACTTGAGTTGAGCTCACTTTAATACTCCTCTGAAACGTCTCACACCATTCAGACAGAAACAGAAGGAATAGCAGGCAGAGGTATTTCAGATATTCCATCGCCCCTCTGTTAGAACCATAGTCTGAGTGATGCTGGCGCATGCGTCTGCTGCAGCTACTTCGTGTCCATGGTGATGATCAGCAATTCTGTGATCAATCTCAGGGTCTATTTCAGGTCGGCGAGTGCGCGCACACAGTAGGATTATTAGCCTATCCTCCTCCAGCGGCTGTTTGCTTTGTGTAATCAATTAAGCCAGCAACGCGCTGTATGGGATATGTCAATCCTCGCTTTGGCGTTGATCCAGGATCTCAGGATCCGACTTTTGTGCAATCGGCCCCTGCTTCCGCGTTTCACAGTGCGGAAAATTTTTTGGCCACCAATAGAAAAGTGCACATTTTATTCTTGCCAAATAGTTCAAAAAGGAAATAAAATGTATTCTGTAGTCCTTCATTATTTTGTCTTTGTCTGACGCAACTGTTCGATGTTTTCAAGAGGGCCTGTAAAATAAGAACTGACAGAAAGAGCTTGATGACAGCTCGTGCACGGGTTTTGTACGAAAAGAGTGAAAAGTGCGTGCACCTTCCGGATTAACAGCGTTGCTCGTCATTTCCCCTCGAAAACATTCGCCAATCCGCATAGCCGACACACTTTCTTGGCCATTTGTGCTGTGTAATCAGATTGACAATTTTATGAAATGGTGCCGGAGCTAAGCACCCATGGAACGCCATTCTTCTAGCTGGCGTCGTTCAATTCCGTACTTCCTGGGCGTAGGTAGCTAGCCTAGCTTCTCCCATTAAAAGTAATAGGGGTGGTACTTCCTCGCGCTCTCCAGTTCTAATTTCCTCCATGGTAACCACGCTTGACCAATTATTGCAGCATTTGAAATGTATTAGCGCTTGCGATTAATCGTTTAGCCCTACAATAAATTAAATACCTAACTACTTTTATAAAAATAACAAAGGTAAAATGTTGCTATGGAAATATTCTTCACAGAAAGTAATGCCAATGAGCTGCATTAGCACGAAGAGTTGTATGTCATCGCCTCTAACTAACTGCAAGTCATTTTACCATCGGTTTCTATCAGACAGTGAAGAAGGAGCTTGCGTGTTTGTGCTGAACTTTCTGCGTTTGTGGTTTGGGGACTCCGAACCCCTGTACCTCTGTGACGTGGTAAGAATGAAATGGTGGTGAATTGAGGAGCCATGCAAACACATGCTAACCTCATTTAGGTCATACAGCTGCCTGGCTGTACCAGGGCTCTGGATGGATGTCTTACTCAAGGCAGTGCAACAAGGGCTTCAGCGGGTATAAGGAGAAAGGAAGGTCTTTTGTAAAGCCCCTGCGCTTTACCCTCACCCAAGTTAGACACTTGATTGGACGTGTGCATTCTAGAAAAGTCTGAGCATTTGGTCAATATGCAGCTGGGTATACATTTGTATGTGCTGGCACTGGGTAATACAGTCTAAAATTAACGGCATAGTGCATTACATTTTGGTTGGTGATGTACTCTCACCTGCACATGCATTAAATGGAATAAGACACAGTGTCTGTTAGACCCAAAGGGTCTTGTCTTGGCTATAAAGGCTGATGGAAGATGGCTGTGGTTAGTTGCAAGAATGTCTTTGGGAATGTGAGACTGAGCCCTCTGTCCATTTCTCAGCCCCAGCGCGGCAGGAGGTGCAGGGTGAGATCGGAATCAAATCTCTGGATGAGATTCCAAAGGAGAAGGTGGCCAGACTGGTGGCCACACACGAGGCCGACTGGTGCGGAACTAAGGGCCCCAGCCCCACAAAGTCGAGCGCTACACCTCCTGGGGCCGTCCTTGTGGAGACCCCCAAGCTCCAGCTGGGGAGAAAGAGGAAGCTGTCCAGAGACAACGAGGAGGAGCTCATGTGGAGGAAAGAGGGGCCTCCCGAGTGGGAGGTCCCTTGCAAGAAGGCTGCCAGGCACCCCGCCGAGATCCGGGTTAAGACCCTGGAAGAGATCCGGAAGGAGAAGGCGGCTCGAATGCAGACCACGGTGCAGGAGGTGAAGGCTGAGGAGTCGCCAGCTCCTCTGTCTGCTCCGCTCAAGAGGTGGATACGGCGCATCCGCAGGAACATGGACACTGGTGAGCCTTCATCCTCTGTGTGTCCTCTGCCCTTTCCCCTCTCGGGGTTAGTTTCTCACGAGCTGCTCCTTGATGTACTTCGGTTAGGTGTGGTAACCAGAGGCATGAGGTCCAGGCACAGACTGCATAAGTCCTCCCCACTGTTTGTTAAATAACCAGGAGGTGGATCTAATCTGTGAAATTATGTGGAAAAAACGCATAGTGGGACTTTGCATTTCTGCCCCTCGGACATGATTCCCATGTGTCAGGTTTTTGCTCACGTTTTTCTCCAGTTGATTGTTAATAGGGCCTGTGCTTATTTACAGGAGCAGACAGTGGCTGTAATACTAGTGCCAGAAAAAAGAAGCCAGCTACTCCCGGCAGTACAGAGGTGAGCAGCAGCTGTGTGTTATTTCTATATTCAATGCTGAAGTCAGCCTGATTTAGACCTTCCAAACCCCGTGCTTGGAGATCTACTGTCCTGTGGGTCTTCAGTCTGTTCAGGACAATCTGAGTTCATCTGCTGGAGTTCTCCTCATGCAGCTATTTAGTCAAATCAGGCACCTAAAATTAAGGTTAGAGTGGAAACTGAAAGGACTGTAAATCTCTTTGAGAAGGCATAGGCAGCCATGCTCTAGCTTGACTGAGATGTTCTCTTGTGGAGTCTAAGCATGGTAGATGTCCAGGATCAGGGCTGAATAAATGTGACTTTTGGTTCGTCTGCTGCAGAATGGTGCTGTGAATGGGAAGACGGAGTCTCTGGTTGAGTTGGAGAGGGTGAAGACCTTCCAAGAGATAATGCCAGAGAATATTAACAGAAGCACCAGTACAGCAGAGCAGAGCTCCACCAGCACCGAGCCGCTGCACCTTCTTGCTAAAGACCCTCCTGCTGCTTTGCAAAGGTAAAGTCTCCCACAAAGCAGCCCAGACTCCCCAGTACCCTTAAAATTAGGGTTTAGGGCTGATCTCTCCTGTTCCTAGGGACTCACTGCCCTGACACGGTTTATTTATGCTTCTAATCATCACCTTTTGTTCTGCTAAATACCAGCTTAAGAAGCTCTTGAATGCTGTTGAATGAGGTGTGCGTGGGTTGGAGTGAGAATCAAAACGATGGATGCTGTATGGCACTACTGAAAGTGGTCTTGACCTGTGTTAGCAGGCACTTATCTGAATATGTCTCACTCCTTTGGCTGCCTGTTTTGGTTTATAGAATTGTCGCCCACATAGCTCACCACTTTGCGTTTTGAAAATGAAAGCTTTGGGGTTTTCACAACCATACGAGATAGAGATATATGCTATTTGCACTGAGTTCCATAAGTTTTGACACTGTTATGATTTAACAGGGTAAGAATTTATGGATGCAAATGCTCTATATTTACAACGCTGACTGTCCACTTCAGGTTGATGTTCTTGAGTCTTGTATTGAACTGCTTTGAACACCATTGAAATTTCCCCGTCTAAATGCCTCTGGACCTTATTGTAGTGCATAGGTAAAAGTGGCATAGCAATGAAACGATTGGATGGAAAATGGGGAGCGTGATTGGGCTGAATGGGCAGTTCCAGTCATTATGTAAAGTAGTTTGGTCCTGAGGCAGACATGCTTGTGTGGGTGAGGCTTTTGTAACGAGCCTCTCTGTACTTCCAGCAGCAGCACGAGGCTAAAGTCTCACCGCCAGTGCACAGCGATCCCTCACACCTTCAGCTCTGCACCCCTCAACTTTGATGAACTGCGAACTGAGTTCCCCATGGATATGCGGGATGGCGAGAAGGAGCTGGCCATGAGTGTAGCCGAACTCATCCTGCGGCTGTGGGAGCTGATCAACAGCTCGGGGGCCAACTTCTGGGCCCGTATTCACAAAGAATCTTAGCGCTAAAAGTAGGTCCTAACTGCCGGATTTAGGAGAAACTCCTAAAAAAATGGGCGTGTCAGTCGTAAATATAGGACTCCTAATTATTTTTACTAAGCGTTATTCACAAAGCATCTGCGATTGCAGTCCATACCACCGCTTCTCGCCGTCCGAGACACCGGGGAATGCAGCATTGATCTGTAGGTTGATATTATCGCACGCATCCCGATTCCCGCTTGGACTTGCAGTTCACCCCCGAGCCAAATTTCCCTTTGATTATGTGCTTTTGCTCCAGCACCAACCTATGAAGGTATTATTGGTGAAAAATGTTTGAGCACCTGTAACAGTGGGATTTGTAGTTGAGTACGGCGATTTGTATGTGTATCAGTAAATTTGAGGTCACATACTCTATGAGTTGTGTACTTGTAGATTTTTTTTTTCTCTGCACAGATACAACACAACACTTACACATTCACAAATTCTTAATTACAGGTGCACAAATCCTATTTTACAAGTCACAGATTAAAAAACTGACATGCTCACATTTTTACTCCTATTGTTGCAGTATATTTGGTGCAAAACATATTTGTGCACCTGTATTAAACAATGTGATGTTGTGGACAAAATTTGAATATGTGCAAATCTGAATGTGAATTTGTGCAATAAAAGTTCAATGTATGTGAAATAATTTCTCACGAAAATATTTGTAATCTTTTAAAACACAAATGCAAATGGATAACTACTACTGCTGGAATCTTCCCCACGAGTCACAGATTCTGTTTTCTACAAGTCACAGATTCTGTTTCCTACAAGTCACAAATCGCGCCCCTCTCCACTGTGACATTTGGTGCAAAACTATCTGCGCATTCAGTCTATAGAAACAAAGGCGGGTGCTGATCTGAGATCGACTGATTCCACAGCCAATCAGAGGAGACCGGCTTTCGTCCCACAGCCAAAGGAGAGGGGCTTTACATTGCAGAGCGAAAGGAGAATTCCCGTTGGTGGAGTCGATTCAACTTCGGTGTATAATGACGAAGTACATGTGCTTCGTTACAGTACATAGGTAGTTTTTTTTTTGAGGATTTGTACTTTACCAGAGTTTTTTCTTTTTTTAACCGGGACTTTTAATTTTACTCTACTATATTTAAAAGAGAAAAAAGTATTCTTTTACTTCGTTACTTTGACAGTGGCCAGTTCGTTATTCGTCACAAATTGAAATGTTAATGTAATAAATCTTTAAGGATTATCTGGATTTGGCGTGCTGGAGAGGAACAACGGTGCTCGGCACGGTATCATAACTGCGCTTTGAGCAGATGTGCCCGCCTGCAGACATGGAGCTGCAAATTTATGCACGTTACAATATTCTGTCACAAGATGGCACACCAGCATCAGTTATTGAATATTCAGGGATGCAAACGGCACGCCTTTTGGCGGATGCCGCCTTTTTCACGGCTGTCTGGGGGACTTGTATGAATCGTGCAGATCCGATGAGTTTTTTTAAGGGGGGGGGGGGGGTTGTCCGTTGGAGTGTCTGATTATAATTATCAGGGCTCTCAAGTCTCACGTATTTCAATAAGTTGGCACGCTCTCACGCCACACGTGACATTTCTTACGCTGAGAAGTGATTAAATCGCCGCACATTAGTAACATATACTGCATATAAGAGATTAGTAATCTATGAGTGGATTAGGAAGGCAGATTGCGCTGCATGAACCAGCAACCTATCAGCCAATCAGAAAATAGTATTTCTTGTTGCTAGGTGAAATAGCAGTGCCGTAATCACGTCTTCCACACGCGCGCGAATGCTATTGTGTGCACGCGTCGAAGAAGAGCTGGAAGTGGAAGCCCGAAATCAGGTAATCGCTTCATCACTTAAATTTTTCTTTACAACGGCTGCTTATTAAAGTCAAGGAACTATGTAGAATACTTACTTTATAGATCATTTTTTGCCTCAATTTAACTGCTTTGGACGGTTATGGTTTGACGGTTATGGTCATCTGTGGGGTGAGAGGGGAGCATTTTGGCTGAAAACAAACCCTGCTCCGATCCAGTGTCAGAGGTGGTATCGCAGCATCTCTTGTTTGTGACAGACAAAACGATACAAATACAAAAAAAAAAAAAACAATGATTTAATTTAGCCTTTATTATACTGGGGAGTCCCACTGAAATAGAAAAGTACAGGTATGGCTAAACATTGTCTTGTTCAAAATCTAACAATTATTCCAAGGGTAACCGCTAGCAAGTTGAAATAAAAATTTTAAGCTCATGTCAAATAGCGTTCGAGAATGCCGCAGCTGTCCAACTAACTCATATTCGTGACGCTGTTGTAAAATGCTTGATGGTGCAAAGTAAAAGGAAATATACTCGCAATATGCAGATATAAGATAGATACTTGTATATCGCAAAGTTATACTACTTGAGCTACCACTTCAGACCACAAGAAGCAACGGATAACGCGGTCAGCATTCATTCTGCAAATAGCCTACAACGCGCGCAAAACTTCCACGACCGATCCTGGTGTGTCATCTAGTGGTAGAATATTGTAACTGCGTGCCTAAGTTTGCAGCTCCACGTCCACTGGCGGACACGTCTGCACTAAAGATACACCTTTGTTCTTCGCGAACGCGCCAAATCCGGATTATCCGTAAATGATGAATTCAATTAATATTTTAATTTGAAACGAGTAACTAAGTTGCTTTTATCTTTTAAATGAAGTAGAGTTAAAAGTCCCTGTTCAAAAAAGAGAAAAAAATCATAAGTAATGCACAAATCCTCAAAAAAAAAAAAAAAACAACTTAAGTGCTGTAACGAAGTACATGTACTTTAGTTACCATGCACCTTAAAAAACGAGAGTAACATGCACCCCCCCCCCCCCCGGAGAAAATCTCACGCGAGTCTGCATTCAAAACTTGGGAGCCCTGAATTATAATCTCATCAAAGGAAATTCTGTATTAAAATTACTAAATAAACAAATGCCGTTACAGTTCATGAAACACAGGAAGTATAAGTATGAGAAGAAAACAGTAAATCAGAAAGCTGTGCACGTAAAGCCAATTGGCTGCGCACCATTATCTGCTGCTGGCTGCAAGGATTTCCAACAGTCCGAGATCCCACGGGGGCATGAGCTTTGATAATCTCACTCCTTTTTGACCATACCTCTGTTTGCATCCCTGAATATTGACAAGCAAGCAGCTCAAACACGTTTAGAATGTTATGGACGAGTTCACTCCGATCCCTGTTTTTTTCAGGAGTTGCCTGAATTAAATTCCTCAGCTAAGCCTGATGTGCAAACTGCTCAATACTCTTGCCCACAGTATCTATCCAGCAGTTCAAAAAAAAATTCTCTCTTGCAACAGAAAAAAAAATCATTGCCCTCTCTAGCAATCACCTCAGCTACAGAGAGCCAATGGTATTCCAATTAGTAGTTATGAAAAATCAGTTTTCTGAAGCAAAAATTCGATATGGTATTGATAATATGTCATTCTACTGTTAATTATTGTCACTTCTAGTGGTTTTGTAAACTGCAGGTAAACTCAAAGAAAATGAAGTATGAAGCACAGGCTGCCTGTTTGTTTTTTGAATACTCCATCTTTCATTCACCTGCAAGTTGATTAAAGAGAACAAGAAGAGAACAATGTGTGGTTGTTTCGTTTCTTTCTATGCGTACTATGAAATGCTTTGTAGGTGTACTTGCACTTTGGATACTTACGTATATATTTTACTCACAAGATACTTTTTGTACTTGAGTACATTTAATGTGAGCTACTTTAAGACTAGTACTCAAGTAAGTTTCTTATGGGTGACTTCAACTTTTACCAAAGTACCTTTCAGTTATGGCCTTCTACTTTTACTTAGTTATTTTTTTTCGAGTACTTTATACACCTGTGTTCAGCACTGTATTATTAAACTAACAGCAGCAGAGACCGCGATTCAGGCGACATTTAGAGGGACATTGTGTAGGAATTACTCCCATCCAGCGTTGGAATCGTGTATTACATTCAAACGAATAATGCACTCTGGCGCCTCATTTTTTTAAACACGTATTGCAACTACGGCAGCGACCGTGTATCAAAAAGGCTCGTGAACGCTGATGAAACCATGGATGTATTAATAGAACTGGTAATACTGAAGCGAAGGCCAGCATATCGAGGGCTGACTGCAATAAACAGTTATGCCCAATGCATAAGATCCGGACATGACTGTTTACTGTTGTCAGCCTTCGATATAATACATGAAGCAGCAAAACACAGTACTGTGAATCGGTGTAAGATATTCAAAGTAATTTTAATAATCAACTCAGCTTAGGTGTATCTCAAACATTTTATCCTACGAAAAAGCAAAGCAAGTGTTAGCTACATGCACGCTTATAGGATGTCACCTTCAACAGTTACCGAATACATACCCGTCATCCAACCCGAGTTAACCAACAACAGCCTTTGCTACCTCACTGTTTATTCTGTAACTTTACATAAAGGACAGGTGAAGCAGCCGAGTCGCTATCTAACAAAGCCATTCATCAAATACAATAACTGAAAACACTGGTGTTGTTACACCTGCTCACTTTACCGACTTGCTAATGACATAAGCTGACAGCACGGAATCTCCTGACCAGTGCTACACGCAGAGAACGCTCTTGGAGACAAGGTCCCCTTGGGGTTCGCGTAGCCTGAATTAATATTTTAAAAAATTATCTCTGCAATCAAACGTTTGCAATAACTGGCAATGAGTCTTTCACATGACTTTGGCAAAATTTTAGCCCACTCTTCTTTGCAGAATTATTTTAATTCAACCACATTGGAAGGGTTTTGAGCATGAACAGCCTGTTTAAGGTCATGCCACTGCATCTCAATAGGATTTAAGTCCGGATTTTGACAAAGCTACTCCAAAATCTTCATTTTGTTTTTTTTTTAAGCCATTCAGAGGTGGACTTGCTGGTGCGTTTCAGATCATTTTCCTGGTGCAAAACCCAAGTGCGCTGAAGCTCAAGATCACAATCTGAGGGTTGTACATTCTCAAGGATTTTCTGGCAGAGAGCAGAATTCATAGTTCCATCAATTATGACAAGTCGTTCAGGTCCTGAAGCAGCAAAGCAGCCACAAACATCACACTACCATGTTTGACTTTTGGTATGATGTTCTTTTTATGAAATGATGTGTTAATTTTACGCCTGATGTAATGGGACGCACACCTTCCAAAAAGTTCAACTTATGTCTCGTCAGTCCACAGAATATTTTCCCAAAAGTCTAGGGGATCATCAAGATGTATTTTGGCAAATATGTGATGAGCCTTCATGTTCTTTTTGGTCAGCAGTGGTTTTCACCCTGGAACTCTCCCGTGGATGCCATTTTTTCCCAGTCTCTGTCTTATTGTTGAATCATAAACACTGACGTTAACTGAGGCAAGTGAGGCATGAAGTTCTTCAGATGTTAGTTTTGGGTTTTTTGTGACCTCCTGGATGAGTAGTTGATGCGCTCTTGGAGTAATTTTGGTAGGCCGGCCACTCCTGGGAAGGTTCACCACCAAGTTTTCTCCATTTGTGGATAATGGCTCTCACCGTGATTTGCCGGAGTCCCAAAGCCTTAGAAATGGCTTTGCAACCCTTTCCAGACTGATAGATATCAATTTCTTCGTTTCTCATCTGTTCTTGAATTTCTTTAGTGTGCAGAATGACATGTTGCTTTTTGAGATATTTTAGCCTAATACACTTTGCCAAATAGGCTCTATTGAAGTGATTTCTTGATTCAACAGGTCTGGCAGTAATCAGGCCTGGGTGTGGCTAGTGAAACTGGACTCAGAAAATGTGGTTAATCACAGTTAATTCATAATTTAACAATGGGGGGAAATGACTTTTTCACACAGAGCCAGGTAGGTTTGGATAGCCTTTTTCCCAATAATAGATGAAATCATCATTTAAAAATTGCATTTTGTATTTTCCCGGGTTATCTTTTTCTTATATTAAAATTTGTTTGATGATCTAAAACATTTAAGTGTGAAAAATATGCAAAAAAGTGAGAAATCAGGAAGGGGCATATACTTTTTCACTGTATTTGTAGCCCATCCATAAAAAAAAAAGCTATCAAACTCATGTTCAAGATGTTTCTAATATTCAATATTTTCAAAGTCAACTCTCCAATGAGCACGGCCCATGGGGAGCTAAAGGAGAGGGCTCTTTCAGTGCCTTTTCTAGTAAACTGCTAAATGCTAAGCTAGCCCACCGTTCCACATATGCCAACAGTGACAAATTCATTTAACCCTTTCACTACCAAGAGTGCCAAAAGGCTGTTTTTGACCATACCCACTTTAACCAATCAGGGGCGCATTTCCCAAAAACATAGTTGCTAACTAAGTTAACAACTTACCTAGTTCGTCCATTCACAGTCAATGGGGCCAACTACGTAAGCTAGCATCTGTGATTTTGGGAAACGCACCCCAGATCTTTGGGATATGAGTAGAAATATATGCCATAATATTTCAGCCAATGAGCTGAAAATTTTATATGCCCAAGAAACATTTTGTATACTGCTAAACTTGAAATCTCCTCATATTGGAGATATACATAATTACCTGGAAAGGGGTTCCTAAAAAACCCTTAATTTCTTTTCCAGTCCCCTTGGGCAATAAGGATAGTCAAACCACGAGGGGCCTTGGCGGTGAAAGGGTAAATAGACTGAAGCACTGGATTGTTCCATACGCAGGGCCTCAAACCACTGGCCTTGCAAATTTCAGTCAAGCTTCTTAAAGGCTGTGACTGCAGGCTGTTCCCATCTTTGGTTCTCTGAGGAATTAGCCAGTTTCATGCATGTCAGGTATTGAGGGTGCTGGGCGCTGAAGCCCCCATCACAGAATCAACTCAAGACAGAGCAATTTCACAGGTGACAGATGACCCAGAATGAATACAGACAGAAGGAACGGTCAGTGTTAAGTGATGATGCAGAGGAAAGTGTGGGGAAGGTAGAGAAGGGCTGGAGATGGTACAACCAACTTCAAGAAAGAAATGGTCTACATCCAAAATCAGTTCAGCACAGTCCCTTACAGTGCCTGGATGAGGTTGCTGACTGAAAACTAAAACCAGGAACCGTGAATTCGAAAACACAAGATGTCAACTCTTATTACTGCTTAAAGGATATTTGCTGATAATAGTCATAGTCACCACAATATGCTTGGAAAGCAAAAGAAGACAAAGGAATATTTATTCCAAAAACTTCAAGGCCACACTCCAGTCCTTATCATTGCCAGTGCGGCGAATTTAAGAATTCACAATGCGCAAGGCTTTTGAGTGGTCATGAGGGCGTGCCTTGTGAACCATAGCCCACACGATACTGCAAGTACAACAAAAAAATGTCAATCACATTATTGCTTTCCCAGGTATGGGGAGGGGTTTAAAGAGGAAACATTAAGCAGGCGAACTCAGGTTTAGTGGAGCCAATTGGTGCGCTAAATGAGTGTTACAGTCATTGAACCACCGTTGATTCAGGAGGCCCCTCCATTTATTGCTCACCAGTGCCTGCTGGGAGATGTAGTCTTTCACAATACCTGCTAACAATTGACCAAAATCAACAAAGTCTTGTGGAAAGAGCAGGATCATAAAGTTGCAGTCCCAAGTGGGATCACAAAATCACAGCCTTCACAAATGAGCAGCAATTGACGCCAAAGTTTGCGGTACATCCTGCGCTCATACGCCACAGGGAAAAGACAGTTCTTCGCCAAGTTCCCCAAACTCCCCACCCTCTCAAAAAGTCAAATTGGGCCTATAGCTCGATGCACCCCGGTTATCGCGCCGTGATCATCCACAGTCCCAGGGCCACGTTAGCAGCAAGTACAGCGCTACCGAACAGCAGGACGAAGAACCCCAGCAGTTCGCGGTTGTTCTTCTCCCTCACCAGCGAGCTCAGCAAGGCCTCCAGGAACGAGGTGAGAATCCACTGCCCGTCCAGGGCGAAGCAGGGCACCGCGTTCACCACGGCCAGGGTGCCCGACAGGGACACAAGGTACCTGGAAAACACCTGTGTCAAGGACAACAAATGTAAGTGATAGCGACAAGTCATAAGTTGCGGCAGAAAGCAAATGTGCTTCCCAGAGGAGAATCAGTGTTACCTTTCATGTGCAAACCTGCTGGGTAGGTTAATGTGCAGGGGTACCCCTCACTAAAGACCGAAAATGAAAATCCAGACCAAAACCGAATATGTAGTCACTAATAACAGTAGGACCCCACACTGAGCCTTCAAAACCATTTCAGTCTCTCAAAGAATTTGGTCATTTTCTGAACAGAGTACAATGGGAAATAGACGTATTCTTCACAAAGAGCAGTCACCAGTTCTTCATGGGCTTAAGGATTCTGCCATTTTTGCGACCGGTGCACCAGCAATTCTGATATTTTATCCGTCACCTGTATGTTAAATTGACCCCTTTCTCATTATATACTAAATATTTACCAAAGCACCCCGACATGAGAAGCCATGATGGGAGGAGGCCGACTGGGATGAGTAAAGACTTTCATGTTTTCATTTTGGGACTTCCTGTGGGCTTGGTTTTGGCATTAAATCCCAGAAGTCCTTTTGGAAAGGGTGGTCAGTTGTATTATTATCACAGAATAAAGTCTATGTTGCTAATCTGAGTCCAAGGGTAAGACAGCGAGATAACCACCAAAACTGTAGAAAATAGAAGATATTCCCAAGCCTGCAAAATAATGCTTACATTTGATAAAATATTCATAATAGGTCCATTCACACTGCAAGTGAAACTTCGAAGTTAGAAAATTCACGAAGTTAGGGTGAAAGTTGCCAAGCGACCGTGCCAAAAGCCATCTGAAACTTCACAGGAATAATCTCAAGCAAGAGTGCAAACATTCACGTTCCGTGCAAAACTTTGCAAGAAGTTTTGGAATGTGAACGCACACATCTGAAAATTAGCGAAGTTACTGACTTGTGTTACTCACCGTGCTGGAAATGCTTGAATGGTGTACGTGGGGCATTCTGTTGGGTTGCGATCAGGAACCAGATGCGAGAACCAGGAAATGCAGTAGGGCTTGTTTTATTTGTAAAGGGGGGTGACCCCCGCAGGGCGAAAAACAGTACAAAGTCCACAATCCAAAAGTCAAAATCCAGTTGGGCAAAAATAGTATCAAAAACCAGGGCAGCAATCACAGTAATCGTAGTCTGACAGAAATGGGTCTGGTACACAGGAATAGTACTATCAGAGAGACAAGCCAGAATCCACAGGGCGTAATCCAAATCGTTACCAGGGCAGCAAACAGAGATCTCGTAGTCGGGCAGAAAAATGGTCAAAACACACAGATGCAACAGTGATCCAAAATCACAAAGGCAAAAATCAAAAGTCGGGCAATCCAGTCAGAAAGATAAACACTGAGAAATAAAGGCGAGAAACGTGGCACGAGAAAACTAGGGAGAACGATCTAACAGGAGTGTGAACCAAACAGACATCTTATATACACATCCGGGGTAAACACATGACCAGGGAGAACAGGTGCAATCAATGGTGACAATAATCAGGGAGAGACACATGAGGAATAAACTAATTACATGAATTTGGCTGTAGCCAAAACACAGACAGGGATCACAAGACAAACCTAAGTACAAAACAACAGCTCTGGTTAAGGAGTACTAAAGTGCCAAGATAAAAGAAAAGGAAAGCACAAAGTATAAGTGGAAATCACAGAAACTTGCAGCAGAGATAATTAGGGATAGGCAAGGAGGCGAAGATTAGAATTGAGCGACTGCTGAGAGATCGTAAGTCAATTAGTATGTGCAGCTATACAATCCCGAGTGCATGTTAGAAAGTTAGTAAAAATATACAAGATTAGTGTGGTTAGTAATTAGCAAAAACAATAAACTGTTAGTATGTGTTAGTAAGACAGTAAAAGAGAGAGGAAGGAAGAATACGAGATAATGAAAGAAGATTGAAACCCAGAAACCAATAAATCACCCGAATGAGTGGCACACAAGACAAGGGACCGTGAGCAAAGATACACACGTGACAAGAAAGGGGAGACAAAGTGCAAAGCATGGAAATGAAAACATGGCATAGAAAACTGAGGCATGAAAAAATATTATAACATGAAATCTAAATTACCAAAAACACAATACATGATCCTAAGAATGGTCAAAGGGCAGGCAGTGGTCACTAAACACAAAAATCCTAAACATGGCTCGGCCAGGCACAGAACTTAAAACATGGCATGCAGAATCACAGATCACAACACATTCGCACTACTTCCTGAAACTTTTCCAACAGAGCTAACTTCGAGAGTTTTCATGTCAGTGTGAACAGCAGGGTGAAATTTCACTATTTTCAAATTTGCGCTTTTTTGTAGTGTGAATGCACCTAATATTACGCTTTCTTTTTGGGGTGATACGCAAGTTTTGTGCAGTTTTGTGTCAGTTTCCTCTGAAAGGTTGCCATCAAAGAACTGCAAATCTCTTGTTCCCATCCCAGTATTAATAGCGTCACAAGACAATTTTGGTAATGGTAGTAAATATTAAAGTCTACCCATGGGTTTTTCTCTTCTTGAGAACTCCTACACCAAATCAAAACAGTATCCAATTTTAATTCTCATTTTTATTTTCTGAGTGCAACTCGTGTAAAGGATACTTGCAAAATGTCTCCATGGCCACGGGCAGGTCAATGTGCAGGAATCCGAACCGAGGGATGAAGTTCGTGAGACTTACTGTACACACAAGGGGGGAAAGGCAGAGAGTCATGAGACTAAACTGAGAAATGGACGCATGTAAACTTAAACTACTTCAGAGCCAGATTCAAAACCAACTGCAAAACCAGTAACATTGCCACTGATTGGCCAGGCTGTTTGTTTTTCACCAATCACAGGTGATGCTATTGCTTTTGCATGTGCTGAAAGGTTTTGCACTGATAAAAAGTCTTTGTGAATCTGTGTACTGAAATGTAGGCCCCATTTACACCAGGTATTAAAATACGTTTTTTTTTTGCGATCGGATTGCCATCAGATAGCACCTGACCACATGAAAGTAGTGGTGTAAATGTTCTCAAGATGCATTGAGGACAGATTTTGATCCAATCTTTTAAACCGCTTCTCAAAGCGGTCAGGGACGGATTCTGGCCACATTGAACACTGGTGTAATGCGAATGCGAATCCGATCTGCGTACAACAACTCTGTGGGCGGAGACAGGAAAACTCAGTAGATAGGTCGCATTGGTATGCAAGACGCAGTATATTTTGTGGGGAGTCCCGTCGGTAAAAAGGGTTTCAACAAAGACTGTGTTATAGTAGCTATTTATTTATAAAAATGCGTAAACAAATTGTTCCAAACAATTTCAATTTTCTTTAAACAAAATGGCGATTCCCATTTTGCTCAGCACAGTCCACGACGTGAAATTTTTGTGCAGCTGTATCGCTCTTTCTCTAAGTTTTCGCTATGTTACGGTGAGCTATGCATCTTCTGGCTCTAAGAGACCGGAGAGACTGAATACCAAGCTCTAGGACACACAAACAAGGTCTAGCTCACAGCGCCCTCTCCTGGGTACACATTGGAACATCCTCCTTTACCTCTCGCAGCATTTTACTGGTGCATAGGACACACCGGTTTATAAGACGCGATGGGTTTTTAAGGGAAAAATATTTAATTAAAGGTGCGTATTATTTGTCAGTTTGCAGCACAAGTGAGGTGTGCCACTTTAAGAGAAGGGAGACGAAGGATGTGACGTCAGTGGGACGGATTGTAATGTGGACGGTGGAGATGCAGGTTAATACCAGGTGTAAATGTATGTGGTCAAGCGCTATCCGATTGCAATCCAATCACAAAAAGTGCATTTCAATACCAGGTGTAAACGGGGCCATAGAGTCACATTCTGTCCCAACACCACTTCAACATTCTATACTATAGCATGCTTATTGAGAGGTTAGCCAAACAGAATAGCCAATGTATTGTTAATAAACTGCTATAGCTTCTGCTTGCCCAAGAAATTAAATGGATGGTAGACACAAACCTATGAATTCTTTTTACTCCTGGATATGCGATGCATACAAAGGAGTGTTGTGATGAGACTCTCACGTCACCCACTAATTAATCAATCATTCAATTTGCCATTAGCATGACCACAGGCGATAAGATAAATATGATCTTGGCATGGGTTACTGATCCTAAATTCACAAGCAGCTTATCCAGGAGTTAACATAAATGATATGCCAGTGCACTGCAGTGACAGCAAACTTTTTTTCTGCACAGTACCTCCAGAAGAAACATTTAACGTATGAGCATGAAACCTAGGAAGCGCTTCATCTTGGTTGCAATAGATTTATTTTCCTCATCATAACATACATGTTGGACAAGAAATACACGAAATTAGAAAGCTGCAATAATAAAGTTATATTCATTTTGTGACATAGCTAGAAAACTTTAATTTAATCATGAATGCAGAAGAATTCATAAAAATTATTTCATTATAGGATTATATTCAGAATTCAATGCAGCGTTTTTCTCTTGTATTTGCTTTCTCGGTTTGCATGTTTTTGAATTTGCATCTTATCTGTTTTGCAGTACATTTGTCCACTTGGAGGCGTTTTTGGGCTGTTCCAGCTCGTTTGCCCCTGTCGGCCACTATATTACAAGGTAATTTTATTTCCTTAAAACAAGGAGACACTGAGCACAAAACGGTTTCCTAACTGCAGCAACACATCGATATAATAAATCAGGCACAGTGAAATGAGCTCCAAAGTATGTACCTCAATAACTACTCTCGTAACTCATAAGTACAAACCCGCCAATAACAAGTTTGGGAGGGGGAAAAAAAATGTTTCAAAACACAAATTAAAAAACGTAAGGCGATTTGGTCAGCGCCTCACCCGCCACCTGCAGGTGCCGTGGGTATCCCAGGAACAGCATGTGGGGCTCGGGTGGGTGGTGGACCCGGATCAACCGGGTCAGGTTCTCCAGGGACGGCACCACGCACAGGCTGGGCACGAAGTCCGCCTGGCAGTCAGCATTCGTGCGGCACGTTCGGCTCGACTCCATGGTCTTACGGGCCGGCAGGCAGGAGTACTGAGCGAAGAGTGACAGCAGGAGTCAGGGTTTGTGTTGCTTCGGCTACACCTGTTCGTGTGTCCAAAACTGAAGAAAACTCCAGAAATGCTTTATAACCGGGAAAGAAGGAGAATACAGACTGAAGATGGAATTTTATTTAGAAAGTAGAATGAGTTGCACTGTCGCGCTAAATTAAACTCAGCTCGTCAAAGATCCCATGATAAAGTATGATAAATGAATCAACTAATCAATTAACGGACAAGGGTCCACCGAATTCAAGCAAGCATTCAATCTGGCGACATGCTCAACAGACATCTTCTAAACCATACTTTCAACAGGGAACATGAGCATATGAGCAAACTTCAATAAATTTTTTGAGTGAGGGTTGGTCGCCACTGAACACATGTTTATTTGTAGAGAACGTGATTCCATAAGCTTGGCAGCCTGCAGAGACAAAGCTGTAGCAATGTGTAGCCAAAGGGGGCGCTGTGACATACCAGCTTGCTTTCCTGATTACTGCTGTAGGAAAAGCAGAGATCTGTCAGACTCCCATTACTGCAGCAATCTATTGTTCCATCAAGCCGTCTGTAAACTGGAAAGATTCAAAGAAAGATCAAAAACAATAGAGAGTGTGAGAGACAGAATGACTGAATTTGGGTTTTGCAGGATTTTTGACAATGCTGACTTGTAATTGCCTCCATTTGTTGACCAATCCTTTGTTTGGGCCCTGCAGTATGTTGTTCCAGACAAGAACATGTCCGCCGTTTGCCTCCTCCTTCTCGAGACATTATCGGGTACTAACCACATGTGCGCCTCACCTCGCGAGATCCTAGAGCGACAAATGCTACTGCATAGGCCCCTTCTCAGACACCACTGTATCCTGGTGAGGTGAGGTGAGGTGAGGTGAGGTGCACTTTATTGAACCCTGTGGGGTAGTTTTTCCTCTGTATTTGACCCATCATACAGTTCAAGCAGCGTCCAGGAACCAACTCCAGTTCTAAAGCCAGTTCCTTGGTCAGGGGTACGGGCATGAGTGTTCTAGAATGCATGTAGAATGCAGCCCGTCTGCCACACCAAAAAACCTCTGTGCAGGGAAAGTTCACCCAAAAATGAAAATTCACTCGTCATCTTCTTAGTACAGTAGTACAGTAGAGCATGCTGTGAGAGTATAGTACAGTGTGCAGTGAGAGTACAGTAGAGCGTGCTGTGAGAGTATAGTACAGCATGCAGTGAGAGTATAGTACAGTGTGCACTGAGAGTACAGTAGAGCGTGCAGTGAGAGTACAGTAGAGCGTGCAGTCAGAGTGCAGTAGAGCATGCAGTGAGAGTACAGTAGAGCATGCAGTGAGAGTACAGTAGAGCGTGCGGTGAGAGTACAGTAGAGCGTGCGGTGAGAGTACAGTAGAGCGTGCGGTGAGAGTACAGTAGAGCGTGCAGTGAGAGTACAGTAGAGCGTGCAGTCAGAGTGCAGTAGAGCATGCAGTGAGAGTACAGTAGAGCATGCAGTGAGAGTACAGTAGAGCGTGCGGTGCCTGTACCTCGCCCAGGAGCCGAGTTGAGCTGCAGGCTGCTGCTGCGGACACAGTAACCCGTCTGCACCGAATGGGACAGCTTTCTGATGCAGGAGTGCCAATCCTCCACGCCCTGTACGGGGCAGTCCTCCAGCCGGGTCACCGAGTCCCCCACAAACAGGCCTCGCGGCCCACTGGCAGCCGAACCCTAGGAAAAGGGCGGAGACATGTTTCCTTAAACAAGAGGCCAGTCGGCCTAGAGAGCTCTGCTGAGAATGAGTGAATGTGCATGTCATAACTTAATTTCAGTTAAATTCAGTTCACTACACCCCATTTAAGACTGCTTCTTTTGATGTGGTCTGTATTTGCCTGATGAAGGTTTAAGTACTGAAACGTCACAATAAAACTTTTGCCGTCTGCAAGTTAGACAGTGTGTGAGACTCCTTTGTTTCCTTGTAACTTATTTCAGAAATCCTTGAAAACTATTGCAATATTAACACATATGACACATTTGGTAACCAGAATATGCTGTGAACCAGATTGATGTCTGAACTTATGTAGTATAACAATAGAACCACATTGCAAATTGTAATCATTGATTTCAATCAACTTACCAGCAAGCAATACTAACAACCAACAAATACCTTTCCCCCAGTACATCACAAAAATAGCAGTCACAATCTTTTTAACTCTGTCATAGGACAATGTGACATGGAACAATATGATCCAGAACAATTAATCCAGAACGATGATTCGGAACAGCACGATCCAGAACAATGATCGGAAACAACGTGGGGATATTCAGAACATCATAAGGAAGGCTCACAACAAATTAGACAAAAAGTTATCTGACAGACTGAGATATTAATGAAAGACTGAAAAAATGAGCACACTGATTCTTTAAGTGCAAAATGGTGAATATCTCAAAAACTGGGACGTAGAATTTTCTGATTTTCACAGTGAATATTCAGAATATCATAAGGAAGGCTCGCACCAAATTAGAAAAAACAGTTAGACAGGTTTTGAAATATTCAAATTTGAAGTGAAAAGTTGACGCCGGACATGGAGACAAACGAGCGGACAGGTGCCGGAGGACTCGGCAATAGAAAAGCTCCGCTGACTGTGACTATTGTCACAGAGGAGCTAAAAACAAAAATGATAGCATGCCTTGCCACTTAAGACCCCCTAAGCGCAGCTGTGTTATGACATTGCGACCCCCAGTGGTGCAAACGGGCATCGCACTACAAATGAGTGTTTTGACAAGTTGTTACAGGGAAACAGACATCTTATAAACAGAAGGACGGGCATGATGATGAAAGTATCCCTTAAGAAAACTGTTTCTTGGGGGGATCCAAAAGTTTCTGGATTCCTTTTCAGACAAAGGATGTTTTCTCATCATCGTAATTTTTACCTCAGTGACCATCAGAGCTCAGAACCTCTCATCTGAATATTTCAAATACAGAGTGCAATATGGCAAGTGGCTTGGTTTTTGTCATGGAAGACGCAGGCATCAAACATTGTGTGATTTTGCCATTTTTATGGATGAAAGCAATTAAATACATTAGCTTATTAATGTGCCTAACCCATGTTTGTTTCAACTAACAACTGTATGCTATTTTTAAAGATAGTTAGTGTAGGTGCCCAAGGCATTTGTCGTTCTTTACAGTTCCACGTGAGATCTTATTTATTCATTTAATTAAATAACGGTTGTTCTTAAAATGGCATAATTTCTGCCAAGTTTTTTTTCTCTCTCATTTTTCCATTATTTTTGACATCTTTGTGGTGACTGTAGAGTAACATCAGCCCACTGGTAATCACCCTGTTAAAGGAGATCCACCATCCTCAGGGTTTGCATTTTAATCCAATTTCACACACCTGAATTTACTCATTCAAAAATATAACAAGATCTCCGGCTGTTGCGTGAAGTATGATTTACTAGGTCTTGAGTGAAAACCAACAGGACCTTCTGAAACAGGGCTGGTTACAACTTTCCCATAAATTATTAAAAATTTGTGTAATAAGGCTATGTCATACATGTTTGACATTACACACGTGTAGTACAGTTTTCCTGCATCATGACTGTTCAGATTCCATTCATAGTCAAACTTCAACCAATATTTTAGCTACAGCAAAATTACCAATCCTGCGGGAAACCGTTACCCATCGCTAGCATTAGCTTCTAGTTGGCGGTCTATTCAAATCAATGGGATTGTGATGGCCCTCTGTGCGTTATCCGCATTGTCCTCGGTCTGTTTCACAATTCTTGTGTTCCCTCTAGGTCATATGAGGCAATCAGCAATATCGGGTACACCGGCGCCGAGGTGTACCTGAGGGCTTCAAAATCTGCACGTGAATTTGTCTCTGGAGTGCTGTCCTACCAGACTTGGGAGCTGTGGAGCTTTAAGAATGCTACCTTAATTAGTCCACGTTGCTCAAACTTATGACTGTTTTGGCTGGCACTGTTGGCTTGCACCGTCTTTCATTGTCTTAAAAAATAAACTAAATTTGGTGGAAACTTAACTCAGTTTATGTTCTTTGTTGTTTTGTTGCTGTCACTGACTGAGTGTGACAGGATCAGTAATTCACCAACTAGCATGCTAACACTTTTCACCATTAAAGTGATCAGTGACATGTGTAATAGATAGATTTAAGGGGGTTTTACTTGAATCACAATGCAAATTCATTCCAAAGGTGTCCAAAAGTAAGCTGAAAAAGCAGAATCCTCAGTGGATGACCAAAAGTATTCGTAGGATTTTGTGGGAAAAGAGGAATCTTTATGAGATGTACATAAAGGATAATAATGAGAACACTAATGCTGAATACTGTAAAATGCGGGCTGTGGTCAAAAAAGAGTTGAGGAATGCTAGAAGACTGTATGAAAGACAAATTGCAGAGGGGGCAAAAACTAACCCTCAGCACTTCTTTCAGCACTGTAGCAGAGAAAGGAAAGTTAAAGAGCAGGTTAAGTGCATAAAGAATAAAAATGGATCGCTGCTATATGATACCAAGGATATTGCGGATGCCTTAAACCAGAGGTGGGCAGTGAGGGCCTTATCTGCCCCCGGTTTTCGCACCAACTTTTGGCCTTTAATTAGTTCATCATCTAAATTAACCATGCTTTTTATTAAATCTAACATTTCAGGCGCATTTCTTTAAAAAATCTTGAATAACCAAAGACTATTCCTGTCTCCCTACATAACATAACTATTCATGTCTCCCTAAATTTTTTCTTTGATTGAATCTTTGCACAAATCTATATTTGCATTTTAAACCAATTATCTTCATTAGTCAGGGTAATTGATAGAAATAAAAACCAGCATACACACCGGCCCTCCAGGACCAGGATTGCCCACCCCTGCCTTAAACAGTTATTTTGTTGAGAATTTTACCTCAGAGGGGGTCTTTATTTGGCCAGAGGGCATGTTAAATGCTCAAGATTATTTAGTGGAAATTGAGGTAAGGGATAACAAAGTGTTAGACAAGTTGCATAAACTAAAGGCAGATAAGCCGGGGGGTCCTGATGGCTTATATCCTAGAGTACTCAGGGAAGTTGGTGAGATAATCTTTAAGCCCCTATCTGCCATCTTCAGACGATCTTTAGAAACTTAAAAAATACCAAATGATTGGAAACAGGGTAATATAATACCAGTATATAAGAAAGGGGACTGTATCGAGCCGGGAAATTACAGGCCAGTCAGTTTAACTTGCACTGCGTGCAAAATATTGGAATCTATCATTAAAGATGAGCTGTACTTTTTTCTTGAATGTAACAGTATCTTGAGGGATAGCCAACATGGTTTCCGTAAGGGAAGGTTATGCCTGACAAACCTTCTGAAATTTTTTGAGGAGGCCACCAAGACTTATGACCAGAGCAGGGTTTATGACATCATATACTTGGATTTTCAGAAAGCATTTGATACAGTATCGCATAAGAGACTAATTTTTAAAATGAGCTACATTGGCGTTACAGGAGGTATTCTGGAGTGGATTCAAAACTGGTTACAGGACAGAACACAAAGAGTGGTGGTCAGTGGTATCTCATCTGAGCTAGGAATGGTGGGGAGTGGCGTCCCCCAGGGATCGGTGTTGGGACCCCAGCTGTTCCTCATCTACATTAATGACCTTGATAGGAAAATTGAGAGCAGATTAGTAAAATTTGCAGACGATAGTAAATTGGGGGGTTTGGCAAGTAGTTTAGAGTCCACTAAAGTGATTCAGGATGATTTGGATAGAATCCAGAATGGGGCAGAAATGTGGCAAATGAAATGTAATGTAGCAAAGTGTACAGTTGTGCATGTAAGTAATAAAAACATTAGACGGGATTACTTCATGGGAGGTTTAAAACTGGAATGTGCTCCACACGAGAAAGATCTGGGAGTGATTGTTGACCAAACCCTCACAGGCTCTAGCCATTGTGCCGTAGCAGTTAAAAAAGCCAATCGGATGCTGGGATACATTGCCAAAAGTATTGAGTACAAATCTAAGGAGTTGATGCTTCTTTCGTCAGACCACATCTGGAGTATTGTGTGCAGTTCTGGGGACCATACTTTAAGAAAGATATAGAGGCTCTAAAGAAAGTTCAAAGAACAGCCACTAAGCTAATTCCAGGTATAAAAGATGAGAGCAATGAGAAGAGGGTGAAGATCCTTAATCTCTTTAGTCTTAGGAAAAGGAGACTAAGGGGTGATTTGACTGAGGTCTTTAAATATGTTAAAGGGATTAACAAAGTGAATTATGTAGGATTCCTTCGACCAAGTGTTGTGAGTAGAACTCAGGGTCACAAATGGAAGTTGACCAAAGGTAAATTTAGAACTGATATTCGGAAATATTTCTTCGCCCAAAGAGTGATTTCAATGTGGAATAGCTTACCTGACCATATTGTTGAGGCAGAGACCTAGGGGGTTTTCAAGAGCAGGCTTGACTTAAAGCTAGATATCATTGAGTCATTGAGTATCTGAAGAGATATATTCACAATAGTATAAAGAAACTGGCGAGCGTAGTTGGGCTGAACGGCCTGTTCTCGCCATTTATGTTATTTGATTTTATGTTATGATGACTGATTTATTATTGCCCATCTGTACAAATTGCGTTCTATTTGTTAAATAATTTTTAATCCATTTTAACGCGGTCTCTCTTATTCCATAGTTATACAGTTTTTCAATCAATATATCGTGATTTATAGTGTCAAATGCCTTCTTCAGGTCAAGAAATATACCTATAGAATATAGCTTTGAATCTAGTGAATCTTTGATCATCTCAATAAGTTCTGTTAGGGCTAGTGCTGTCGAATGCTTTTTCCTGAACCCATACTGACTGTCACATAGAAGTTTGTGTTTATCAATGTAATTGTCCAATCTATCATTGAAGAGTTTTTCGAAGAGTTTTGAACATTGAGGTAAAATCGAGACAGGTCGATAATTTGAGAAATCATATTTATCCCCACTTTTGTAGACAGGGATAACCTTTGCTATCTTCATTTTATCTGGAAGCACTCCGCAAGAGAAGGATAGATTACATATATGCGTAAGTGGAGTTACAATTGCGTTGGTAAGTGTTTTCAGTAATTTCATATCTACTTGGTTTACGTCAACAGACGTTTTAGCTGCACAATTATTCAGAATTGTATTCAGTAACAGGAGTTAATGTCAATGTGTCTTGTACTTCCTCATCCTTATCAAGGTAGTCCCATCTTAGGTGTGAGGGTTCAATACCCTTTGCTAGTTCTGGCCCAACATTCTCAAAGTAATTATTAAAATGTTCCACAACTAGATCCATGTTCTCTACCTGTTTACCATGAATATTAAAGAAGGCAGGGTACTCCCTCTTCGGAGCCCTCCCAGAAACATTCTTTACTATATTCCAGAGATTTCTGGTTTAATGTTTATTTCTTACTAAAAGCTTTTCATAATACTCTTTTTTATGCTTCCTTAACAAGCGTGTAATTTTATTTCTATAAGACTTATACCTTACTTCCGCTTTCTCAGTCCTTTCTCTCAGGAACTGCTTTTATAAAGTATTTTTTTTCTTACAGGCATTGGCCAGTGCGTTTGAAACCCAAGGTCTTCTCTCTTTGTTTTTCTTCAGATTATTGACTGTTTTGACTAAGCAGTGGGTATCATACAGAGAATTTACAGTCCACAGGAAAGCCTCATACGCTCTATTCGGGTCGTTTTCTGCTAATACATTATCCCATTTTTGATTTAACAGATCTATTTCCAGATCCTTTAACCTTTTTTCACTTTTAATTCTGATTTCTGTGTATTCCCGGATTTTCGATCTGGCCTGATCTTTTATATCTACCTTGCAATCACAAATAGCAAAGACTGGCAAATGATCAGTAATGTCATTTATCATGATGCCACAAAATATATCAGAATCCAGTACATTAGTATAGATATTATCTATCAAAGTGGCACTATGCCTAGTAATCCTGCTTGGTTTTGTAATTAATGGTTGCATACCCATGGCATACGTGGTGTTAATATAATCCTCTATTATAGAGCTGTAATTTGGATTTATCAAGTCAACGTTAAAGTACCCACACATGAAAACATTTTTATGGCTTATATTAGTGAGTAGTTCGCCCATACATTTGCTGAAAACATCAATTTACGAATCCGGTGCCCTGTACACACAAGACATAACAGTATTTTTACCTTTCAATCTGGGAATCTTGGAAACGGCACGGTGGCATAGTGGTTAGCACTACTGCCTTCCGTCAGTCTGCCCCAGGGCAGCTGTGGCTACAAAAACATAGTTTACCACCTTCAGAGCGTGAATGTGTGAGTGAATAAATAATGCCTCCATCGTAAAGCGTCTTTGAGTGTCCAAAAAAGCGCTATATAAATTAGAAAATATATATAAAAAATATTATTATTATCAATAAACAGACCAACTCCCCCACATGCTTTATTCAGTCTACTCTTGCACACACAGTTATATCCCTCCATGTAGAAGTCCTTGCCCTTTTCCTCTTTAATCCAAGTTTCCGATAAGGCGATGATGTTAAACGGGTTAGCAAATGACTGAAGGTATTCCTTTATTTGATCGAAGTTGGAATATAGACTCCTACTATTAAAGTGGATAATGGACAAACTCCCATCCATTTTAATGCTTTTGTTGAATTTGTCCACAGGAAAGTATTCGCATATGTTAGACTCTTTGTAGAAAAAATGGTTATCCGGATCGATTTCTTCATTTGGGTCTATTTCAGAAAAATGGTGACTTCCTGTCAAAAATTCATTTCCGGAAAAATTTATTTCTGTAGGTTGATGACTACTCAGGAATGTCTGTCAAGGACCTCAGTGGTCGTACTTCTCCAAATCCCGCATCATCTTGATCAGCACTGGTCTGGTGGTTTCCGGTGAAGATCCATTTGGTTTGATAAAAATTCTACAGTTTGTCGACCAGATGCTGTGTATTTTACTCACTTTCCTTAGTTGACCAACTTTCCATGCAAGTGTTGCATTATGCTTGGTGAGGTTTTCATTCATGAATACATTGGATCCTTTTAGATTTTTCCCTTGCTTCAACAGAGAGATCTTGTGCTTGTTACTTGTAAGTCGTAGCAACACGGCTCGTGTTGTTGCATTTTGGTCTCGGCTTACATTCCTTTTCGGTAGCAGATAACATGAATCCACATTGCTTTGGTCCAAAGAAATATGTCTGGACTGAAGGAATTCCATCACCTGCAGTTCCACGGATTTGTTATCGTCCTTGTTTGACTCATCAGCACTCGCTGTTGGCCTGGCATAACTCCTGGGTTTGATTTTTAGCCCAGTCAGGATTACATCATTACGTTTCTCTTGTTATTCCCGCTCCTCCAGATTGCTTCCTAAAGATTTGATCTCTGTCTTTCTTAGCAATCTCTTTTTTGAGATCACGGTTTTCCTCCAGTAGCCGTTCCATTTGCTCCCTCATACTGTCCCTCCACTCCCTCACTTCCCTTCTCAAATCAGCGAGAGCCTCCATGACTGCTGCGGGATCCAGTGAGCCTGATTTCCCAGTTTCCTTGCTTCTACCAGGCTTACCCATTTTCTTAGTTTCGAGAAAAGGGATTTTAGCGATTACAGAGATTGTGAGAAAGTTTATCACTCAACTTTTCTCCCGACTCTGCTGTTGTATTCCAGTATTTCGCGCAGTCGCTGTTCAGAGCTGTTACTCCTTCAGTGACCATGAGAAGAATTTTTGACACAGTTCGCCCTTGCCACTTAAAATAATTTTTTTTTTTTTTTTTTTGTGACTGACTCACAAGGAATTTCTATGTTGAATTTAGAACTTGTTGGCTGAATTGAAAACTTTGAGTTCTCATCTTGCTTTTGGAGACTCACCACAACAAATGTGGAAAATAAAGCAACAGGAATTCAAATGTTAGCCCAAAATCCTGTTGCAATTATTAGTCCTTTATTTACAAGATGCATCCTGATCCTTCAGCCAGGAGCTATAAGACATGAGCCACTTGAGTTCATTGGAGAAGAAACACGTGAGCAGCTGAAGGCTTATTATGTGATCAAAATGCCTAATATTTATCATTCAGTAAATTAAAATAAATTCCATATTTGTGGTGCAAACTGACTCGCTGATAACCTAAGCCAAGCATGGGCTTGTGTAGGGGGAATGACATACCTTCCAGGAAACAATGGTTGCTGTTGGAGGTGGATTTGTTTTGGACAATATTCTCGCCACTCAAATTAATCTTAATTTCTCAATGTCGTTATCGGATGCTGTACTGTGAAAGAAGCTGCTCTTCAGATTACATGTTAGAGGTGCTGACTCACTCAGGTCATCGCAATAAACATATCGCCATAAAATGCTGAGAACCAACCAGTCAGCATGCCTCTCCTTTGACCATGACAGTTATTGGTGAAATAAAAGGGATTCCCGAGAGTCCTAGCCTAATTCCCATTGAGGCTTTCATGAACAAAAATCATTCTCCAAAATGGCTGCTGTGCATCACCCAGGTGAGTGCTACAAACTGGCTGCATTTGAGGTTAGCTTTCATCTCTCAGCACAGCAAACAAAGCGCATTGAGTTAAAAAATGGTAATACAACCCAAATCAGAAAATGGTGGCTCAGTATGTTTCATAAAAATTAAAACCGAAGCCAATGATTTGTAAATTATTGTTGATCGGCATTATGTTGAAAGCAATGCAAAACATTATTTGATGTTTAACAGCATTCATTTCTATTCATCTTTTTGTAATCAACACTTCAATTTTGATTCTTGCTGCAAATTTCAAAAAAGTTCGGACCATAATGCATTTTCATCTCTGTAATGCTGTCTTTAATGTTGAAAGTGCCAAACATCTTCCATTGGGGACAAGTCAGGACAGTACGAAGGCCGGTCTAGCACCCACACCCTCCTCTTGCGCAGCCATGTCTCCATTTTGTGTGCAGAATATAGTTTTGCATTGCCTGGCAGAAATATGCGAGAACATCCCTGGAAAAAATAGGGTCTTGAAGACGTGTTGCTCTAAAATCTAAGCGTATTTTTTTTTTTTTTACCAATAATGATGCTTTTATAGAATTGCAAGTTACCCTTGCCGAAGGCACTGATACAGCCCCACTCCATGACAGTGCATGGCTTTTAAACTTTTTTAGAACAGTCTAGCTGGTTCTTTCTCTTTTGGTCCGGAGCACATGGAGTCAATTTGTTTGAAAAAAGGACGTAATTTGTCTGTCTGTCCACAATACGCTTGTCCTTTGTAATGGTCCATTGCAGATGCCTTCAATCCCCGAAAAACCTAAGGCGCAGCTGTACATGGTTGACATAAGGCATCCTTTTTGTGTAATACAGTTTTGACTGGCATTTGTGGACATAACTGCGTATTGTAGTACTTGAAAAGGGTTTGTCAAAGTAATCCTAAGCCCGTGTGTTCATATCATTTGTAAATAAATAATGGCTCTTAATGCAGTGCCATCTGAGTGATTGGAGATAATGGATACTCAGTTCAAACTTCCGCCCTTCCCTTTATGAACAAAAAGTCCTCTGTTTCCTATGAATCTTAATTATGTTATGCACTGAAGAAGGTGAAAATATTCCTTCATAATTCTATTAGAGAAACATTGTTTTAAATCTGTCATTTATTTTCACTTACATTTGTGCCCGTCTTTCGCTCCATAAGAGCCAACCCTTTTCTGGATGCTGCTTTAGAACAAAATCATGATTTCAGTCACCTGCTGACATAAACGGTTTCCAAGTCACATCATTAGTCAAATTTTTACTTCACTACTTGTCATAAATTGGCTCCATCCCAACTTTTTTAAAGAATGTTGGCCTGAATGCCAGAAATGGATTCATAATTACAACTAAAATTAAGTTGACTAGACAAGTTGGGGTTGTCAGTGAAGGAAATTATTAACAGTCCATGCAACTGTTTGTCAGCTGCCAATCATGAATTAAATTTTAGTGACCTTTAACACAACATGGAAAGGTATTTGTAAACTTTCTGTCAAAGGGAACATTTATTTTCTAAAAGGTGAAAAATATATGTCCCTTTTCAAATGTCAAAGAACTGAAAAGGAGTCACATACACAAACAGGCATGAGAAAAAGGAATTACATCCTCTTTCAATTCTATGGTTTTACATGTCAGGACTTAATAAAAAAAATAATCTGCTGGTCCTAAAATTATGTAAATCCAACCTCAGATGTAACACAACACAAAACAGATTCTACTGTGCCATTATTTATTTTACAAAAATCCAGCCAAAATGCCGAAGGCTTTTTTGAAAATCAGAGTACACCCTCACTGCTTCCATAGGAATCAAGAAGGTAGTTAGCAGCCAAGTGATACTGATCAAATGCACTCGATTAATTGATCATCAGCAAATTGCTGGTCTGGAGTGTTTAGGTGTGTGTCAGCACAATGTCAAGAGGGAAAGGCATCAACAATATTCTGAGAAAAGAAATTGTTGCTGCCCAACAATCTGGAAAGGGTTACATGGAAATTTCCAATTTAAAGTCCATCACTCTACAGTAAGGAGGATTATTCACAAGTGGAAAACATTTACGGCAGTCGCCAATTTTCCCAGCAGTGCACATCTCGGCTAATTCACCCCTAGGTCAGACCATGCAATGCTCAGAGAAATTGCACAAATCCCACGAACTACATCTATGACTCTAAATGCCTCAGTTAGTATGTTCAAATGTTAAAGTCTATGACAGTGAAAGTCAAAAAAGATGGAACAAGTATGGCTTGTTTGGAAGGGTTGCAGGAGAAAGCCTCTTCTCTATAAAAAGAACGTGACAGCAAAGGCTTAGGTTTGAAAAGTTGCATCTGAATAAAGCCTTCGGGTACCATGTCCTTTGCACAGATGAGACCAAAGTGGAGTTTGTTTTTTTTTTTTTTGGCCATAATGCACAGTGCCACATTTGGCACAAACCAAGCACAGTGTCTCACACAAAAACCTCATACCAACTGTCAAGCATGCTGGTGGAGGGGTGATGATTTGGGCCGATTTGCAGCCACAGGACCTGGGCACCTTGCAGTCAGTGAGTCGACCGTGAACTCCTCCGTGCACCAAGGTATTCCTGCTTCAAATGTAAAACCATCAGTAAGACAGCTAAAGCTTGGCCGCAGTTGGGTCATGCAACAGAATAATGATCCTAAGCGCACCAGCCAATCTAAGACAGACTGACTGGAAAAGACAAAAATCAAGGTGTTGCAATGGCCAAGTCAAAGCCCAGATCTCAACCCAATTGAAATGCTGTGGTGGGAACTCAAGAGAGCTGTGCATAAACAAATGCCCTCAAACATCAATGAACTGAAGAAATATTGTAAAAAGAGTGGGCCACAATGCCACCATGATGATGCAAGAGACTGAAAAAATCATATAGAAAACAATTACTTCAAGTTATTGCTGATAAAGGCGTCGAAGCGATTGAATCCTGGAGTGTACTTAATTTTTCACAGATGACTTCAGCATTCTGGCTAAATTTTGGTTTTTATACATAATGACACGGTAGAATCTGTGCGGTGTTTTTTACCTGAGGTTAGATTTACCAAATATTAGGACCTGAAAAGGACCGCCTGAATTTTTTTTCCTTAAATGTCCTGATACACATGACTATAAAACTGAAAAAATGTACTTTCTTTTTCTCATGGCTGTAAGCTTTTCTGGGTCAAGCCACTAATGCTACGTCCATAATGGTACACTAGGTGGCGACATCTACTGAAAGGTGTTTCAGGCACTCTGCTCCTTGAACTCGCTTTCAGATAATTTTTTTTCAGCCCTAAAATTGAGAATATTCTTGATTACACAAGGATATTCTCTCAGTAACTTAATTTTACATCTTTACCATGAGAGAAATGTGCACAGTGCTTGATGGACACATAGTATATTATGATTTTGGGTATCTACCCTATTTTCACCAGACTGCTCTGAAAAATGAGCCCAGATAATTGAATCATCCAATGGTGTCATCCCAACTAGTACGGTGTTCAATGTGGTTTCTGAATCTCTCGATCCATGAACTTACTTTCGCACAAAATGCAGAGCTCACTTTATTAATGGTGATTATGATTCAATTTTTCAGAAGGATAAAGCAATACGTTTCATAGCTTACAAATAGTGCTTTTTCCCCCTTTGTCAAAAAAAAAAAAAGCATGTTGTGTCAGTAATGACAAAAAGTAATACTGCTTGCATTATGTTTGCAATTGATTTTTTCGTGGGAGTGGAAATGCTTGACTGCTTGGTGGTAAATTGGGTCTACAGCAGAATATTGGATCAGGTACCAGAATCCACCTCATAAGCTGAAAAGAGAGTAGGAAGAGCTGAAAACATAAATAAGGCCGTTCCGGTCCGATAACTGCATTATCAAAGCACTCACCTTGTGTTCTTCAGAGCCTTTGAGAAGTAGAATAAAGGTCCATACCTCCACTCACAATCAAGATTTTACCTGCCACGTCTCAAAGCCCACAGCCTTCATTAGAGTAGCCTCAGTGGTTTTGTAAATAACATTTCAGTCTGGATTCTGTGGCATCACAACACTGTGGCTCAGGGGTAGGCAAATCCATTCCTGGTGGACTGTGGCATCTGCCGGGTTTTGATGCATTTCACCTAAAGTGATTCATTTAAGTCACTGAGGAAAGTAATGAGGCTGCAATTATGTACCGCTGGTGTAGCACCATTACACCATCATACAGTGAAGCGCACCTGAGAATGCTTCAAATGAGTGTGATTTATCAGTCGTTGTTTGGAACTTGCATCATTTAACTTAAATTAATTGATTTTCAGTACACCCTGCTCCACCCCTTCAAGTTGTTGGTTGCGGTCATCATCAGCTCTATCCGCTTACTCGGAAGGGGATTGGTCCTACCTGGTGTGTGTGCGTGTGTGTGTGTGTGTGTGTGTGTGTGTGTGTGTGTGTGTGTGTGTGTGTGTGTGTGCGTGTGCGTGTGCGTGTGCGTGTGTGTGTGTGTGTGCGTGTGTGTGTGTGTGTGTGTGTGTGTGTGTGTGTGTGTGTGTGGTCATGCTGAGTATTGTCACATCTACATTTCCTACAGCCATGTGAATATGAAATAAATCAAGGTCAGGGATTATTATGGATATTCCAATCTGTGAATGTGTTATGAGAAAGACATAAGAGGCTTCCAAACAATTTCCCCAAAAGAAGACAGACTAACACAGGACTATAGTTTGACGGGGCATTTTTACTAAAAGTGTTACATTCCTTCATTAATTTTACAGTACATGTAACCCTCCCCTCCCCTCCCCCCTCCCACACCTGTAATAGATTTCATTTTGAACTACTTAGGAAGAGGGTAAAAAGAAAAGGGGGACAATGGGATAAAAGTGATCACAATGAGCATCAAGGACCCCACTGCCGTCTAAATGAGCCACAGTAACACCGTTTCCATCTATGAGCCCCAGGACTCTGACTGCCACCTAAATGAGCCCCAAGACTCTTACTGCCATCTAAATGAGTCCTAGGACCTCCACTGCAATCTATGTATGTAAGCCACAGGATCCCCACTGCCATCTAAATGAGCCCGAGGACCTCAACTGCCATCTAAATAAGCCACAGGATCCCTACTGCCATTTAAATGAGCCCCAGAACCTCCACTTCCATCTATATAAGCCACAGAATCCCTGTTGCCATTTAAATGAACGCCAAGACCTCCACTGCCATCTATATAAGCCACAGGATCCCTGCTGCCTTTTAAATGATCCCTAGGACCCCCCACAGCTATCCAAATGAGCCCAAGGACCTCCACTGCAATCTATGTATATAAGCCACAGGATCCCCACTGCCATTTAAATGAGCCAAAGGACCTCAACTGCCATCTAAATAAGCCACAGGATCCCTGTTGCCATTTAAATGAGCCCAAGGACCGCCCCACTGCTATCAAAATGAGCCCCAGGACCTCCACTGCTATCCAAATGAGCCCCAGGACCTCCAATGCCATCTAAATGAGCCCCAGGACCCCCACTACCATCTAAATGAACCACAGGATCCCCATTGCCATCTACCTGAGCCCCAGGTATCTAATGCTATCTTAATGCATCCCAGGACCCCCACTGAAATAGATATGAGCCACTGGACCCCCACTGCCATCTAAATGAGTCCCGAGACACTCACTGCCATCTAAATGAGCCCCAGGACCTCCATTGGCATCAAAACAAGCCACAGGACCCCAGTGTCAGTCAATTCCCTTCAAATGTCAGATGAAATCAGAGGCAGGTTCAGATTCTTATGTCATACAAGGTATCTCAAACACCATAAAATCCAGTCAAATCAATCTCATGCTAATAATGCATCACACTTAGGTGACCCCAGGTCATATCTGTTACTTTGCCCAAAAAATAGACCAACCATCTCCATTATCCTTTGGCCTTTTTTGGAATTTTAATGTGGCATTTTCCAGGCTCAGGTCAGGTACCCGGAATTGCTTTCAGCAGGAGGCAACAGAGGAAAAATGGGCAATAAACCTGTGATTGACAGGAGCCATTTCTTCACTTTCTTCAGTCACTCTTATGGCTTTCAGCCAGTTCCTTCACCACTCCAATCTTCCCTCACTTGTCTCCAGACACAGAGCATCCCTTTATCCCTTATCTCTGCGGGTGTGGAGTACCCCCCTCAGTAAATAACCCCCTTTGTGAAGGTGATGCTCAAATTCTGGTGGCAGGCAGCTGGCAGGGCAGGAGGACAGAGCCTGTAATCTCTCTGGAACAGACCACAGCAGCAGCCGAGGAGGGAAATAATTGAATTTCTCTATAAAACAGCATTTCTCTGGAGAGGTATTTCTGCTTGAGGTTTTTTGTTCTCTCTTACTGAGCCAAAACTCCAGATAAAGGTGTAAGATGAGCCCTGGTCTCACTCACAGATCCTCCACCAACTACATCCCTGAGGTATTGTTCAACATATTCATGCCGATTCAAAATGTTATTTTTCAATGGGGATATACAGGACAAAATATCAGAAGCACCCCCCCCCCAAAAAAGACTAATTTTGAAGTCTTTTCATCACAATTACAAAGGCATCCACAAAGGCCGCGCCTATTAATTAGAATGCCAATTAGCAGCATGTGTCTGCTCAAAAGAGGTACAGGCAGCAGTGCTCTGCTCAACAAGTCTCCCAAGCTAGAGGAGGATGTCTGATTGGAATCAGTCTGAAAAACTATAAATTATTTAAGGTTGTATGGGGAACAGTGTCAAAAATTATAGTATATTTGAGGTTTTGCCATGGATTTTCAAGTACTGTTGGAATCATCACCGGGTGATCTAAATTAGTCAATTGTACTCTTAATAGCTGTGTAAGAGCATGTATGTTGTGAATGTGTGTTCTGGGGCACGGCCTTGCAGGAAGACCCATTAAATTATCTTACACCACAGGCTTGCTGAAATCTCAATCATGATTATATGAATGATGGTCAAAGGATGAGCATTATTTTTATAGAACTGCACACCCAAACAGAAGTTGGAAACAGGTTAGCCTTTTGGCACTTTGCATTAATTGACACGTTGTATCAATTTGCTCGATTTGGACTGCCAATTTTACATTTTTGTTAATAATACAGCCACTTACTGATCAATTAACACTTTTTTTTTGAGGAGCCTCAAATCACAGAACTTAAAACATCTAAAGATTGGTGTAAATGCAAAGAAGGATTCCCAAGTAATGATCTCACTTCACATTTTTGGGGTCTTCACTGACAAATTTGTCATTAACCCTAAAAGCCTGTGTATTTTGTCAATTTTTGCATAACTTTTTTGGTCTAATCTATGAAAGTTATATTCAGGAGCCTCTTTTTTCTCTCCAGTGCAACCTAGCCCACTCGCTGGGAACTCTGCGCCGAAGAAGAAACATATTCATTGTTTTCATCTAGCTGGCAAAAAATATGCTTGCGTTTCACAAACTGTAATTTTTCATTTGCAAAACAATTACCTATCAAGATATAGGATCAGACTAAAAAACTGAAACTTGAAACCAACTCAGTTTTTAGTGGCCATAGGCCCCAACATTGGCATATAGGTCACTTGGAACTCTTGGCAATTTGTGTATCAAATTTCTTAAGTTTTTTACATTACAGGTGTATAGGTTTACAGACTTCCATTGTAAAAGAATAATAATTTGAAGAAAACTCTCAAAAACAAGTACCTTTGCATCTTCAGTAGTCGGCCCCAAATAATTCTGACCTCACATGTCAAAAACCAAAAATTTAAATGAGGGTGCACAGACTTGTTATGCATACATGCCAACTCTACTGCTTTTGACGGTAGACTACCGCTTTCAGGGCGTTTAACAGTGGCGGCGTTAGACCAGGGCTAATATCCCTCCTTTTATTAACAACTAGTCCTGGCTAATTCAAGATGGTTTTCCTTTATTGACACGTTTTCCATTTCAAGAATAATCAAGTGGCAATTGAAGACACGGCTTCTTTCCCCCATGCGATCTAAAAGCGACAAAATAATGGGCTGCATTCAGCACAGGAAAAAATAATAAAATTGTAATTAGGTCTTTGCACCAGCACTCGACAACGGCATTTCAGAACTCTTCAGCGTATGAAGGTAATTTTGGTGACTAGTACGTGGTCTCATCCATTTAAATTTTTCAGACAGCTGTCTATTTTTTACAGCGAGTTGCGTGACCGTGCAACAAAAACAGGTGTACGTACTTGTCGCCGAAATTACCTTAATTCGCTGAAGAGTTCTGAAATGCCGTCGCAGAGTGCCAGTGCATAGACCCAATTATAATTCAATTATTTTTCTGTACTGAATGTAGCCCATTATTTTGTCGCTTTTAGATCGCATGGGGGAGAGAAGCCGTGTCTTCAATTGCCACTTGATTATTCTTGAATTGGAAAACATGTTAATGAAGGAAAACCATCTAGAATTAGCCAGGACAAATTGTTGTCAATAAAGGGAGGGATATTAGCCCTGGAATTTTCGGGTTCAACACCGCCTCTGGGCGTTTCTTTCTGTAAAAAAAAAAAAAACCCCAAAAGTGGTAGAGTTGGCAAGAATGGTTATGTCTAATGCCACCAGCGAGAGTCCTCAAGATGCAGCTAAAGAGCACAGAGGTATTTGCTGTATATGGTGGTTTGTCAGGTTAGCAGGATTACAGGGTACAAATGCAGTCGCTGTCTGTGGCAGGAAAGCCTACAGACAGGCTGCATAACTGCCAGAGAAGTGCGGGTTGGCAGGGGACCTCTGATATAGGGCCCTTGGGCAAGACCCTTTCCCCAAAATTGGGGCTTTACCCTGGATTCTCTCCATTGCTACCTACTGTTCCACCCCGCACCACTCCCAGGGAATTTCTGAAAAAGTGAACATTGTTCATGAGGGAACAATCAAAGTTTAAATGACGGATTTAATAAAGGAGCCCTGCCTTCACTCGTTGGTGCTCTATGGATGATGATACAGGCTAAGGAATACAACCGAAATGAGACAAATCTCAAACTCAAGTACACAAAAATGGCAGAAGTACCGCACTTTCTCTGAAGGATTCCTAAGTCATGAGTCATATCTCAAAATAGGCAGGTTATTCTCACAACGTTCATCAAATAGTACACATATTAACTAGCATAACATATTTTATTAAAATGGGCCTCGCTGAGGCGGGCAATGCCCCTCAGCCCCGAAGGTCACTGCTGCAAGGTCAAAGGTCAAACTGGGACGAAACCTCGAAAAGGCACACGTACCCCCCATGGGGGGTCCACATATGCAATATGAACTTCCTAACCCAAGTGGTTACCGAGAAATAGCCCAGAAAAAATTGGCAGCTGCCCGCCCGCCCGGACGCCCACCCGCCAAAGGGACGACAATACCCCTCGTGCCCCATCGAGCTGAGTGGTAATAAAAAAAAAAAAAAGCTATAAGATAGGACAGGAAGAGGGGTTGGAACAAACATGCAAATGGTAAATTTTTCTATGCACAAGCTCACATTACTGCCCTCTAATGGTTGCAACAGGCAGTGCGAGAAAAAAACAATGGAAATGAAAAAAGGTAAAAGTTGAAAGAGTTTAGAGTACCAATTATTGTCATCTGGAAAGCACGGAGTTTCAAAATTCCAAGAATTCCTTTAGATTTCTTCCTGAAAAGACCACTTCGGAAGTGAAAGTAGCCACAGTCGCGTCTTCTCTGTAGACATCGCCCAACCAGGGACTGATAATTGTTCAAATTCGCCATCTTCACATGAATACTGCAAACTCAACAATCACCAAATTAATGGACGCCCTAAGAATTCTTAACAGTCAGACCACATACACAGGTATCAGAACACAAACACACGTCAGGGATGCTTAAACCTCTGCCATTCAGTGCACACGCATACTGTCAGCAAACTTGAAAGCAAACTGCAATATCTCACAGAAACCTTTATTAAAAAACATCAATTCTTAATAAAAAATGACAGCTGCAGATGGCAGAACAATATGAATCAGATGACATATAGCAGATACTTTGCCCATGCAGCATAAGGCATTGACCAAACACATTACTGTCATTTCACAAGGCAACAAACATCCCATACTAACAAGCCTCCATTAAAGAAATAAAGAATAAAGAAGTCTCTTAAAATTAACTTACACTTATGCAAACCTATTTTTAAATGAAAGATGCAATTTTCTGGAAACAGAAGATGGAGGAGAGACCGGGGGTTTTAAAAAAAATCAATACCTTTCATCCCATTGTAGCTATTGATTCGTAGATAGGCGAATGAAATTGATTTCTGAGGTAGACAACACAGGTAATATGTTAGTATATATTTCAATCTTCCAACTCAATGCCATTCCAGGATGAGGATTCTGAAGGTAATTTCACTCAGAGGTCTTTTCTTTGTCTGATCAATGGAGGAGAAGCGTGCAGCTTTATACAGGCCAAGAATGAAGACGATCCCTATGGACATCGCTCTGGACGTACAGTACAGGGAGCCAATGAAGTAACTCGCATAAATACAGTTCTTTGAGACAGAGCAGACAGATTGCATGCCCATATGCAAAATATACTTCAACATTTAAGTTCAGAATACTTGAAAAGTTTATGAAACTACAACAAAAGTATACCGAAGTACACAATTTCCCCCACATTAGTTTTCATACACTGCTCATTGTGAGGATATTTTTGACATTAATTTCTGAAGGATGACCTCCAGAAATATCAGAGTAAATGTTTATACAACCAAAAGCTTTTACCGTGTGACGATATTATTCCGATGCCCTGCCAACCAAAGAAATGTTGCCTCTTTCATGGGAAACTTTTGGTCACTTGGACCATTATAAATATACAGCAGTGAAATACAAAACATTTCATCATATCATTTATTATTTTATTACATTAATAAGTTATTGTCACATGTGCACAACCAAACCCAAACTAGAGCAGCTGACACAAAGACAGGGTGAAACAGAATTCAAAAAGGGGAGGGGCTTGAAACATGCTGGTGTATTCACACTGGCCAATCCCGCTCCACCCCTTCAGTCACATGGCACCTGCCCGAGACGGTGGTCAGTGTACGATGACGGCAGTGCAAGAAACAGCTCGATGCAATTAAGCGAAACATAAAAACACAAAATACAATCAAAGCTGTCCACAAGGGAAAGAAAGAAAAACAGTAGCATCTCTCACAATATAGCTCCATATCAGAATGGTGGCTGTTCTTGAGCAGGCTTGAAGAGGAGGAAGTCCACACTGGCACAGCGCCTAGGTTCTTCTCACACTCACACTCACACTCACACTCACACTCACACTCACACTCACACTCACACTCACACTCACACTCACACTCACACATTCCGGCGGTGAGCTCTGAGGAAATCGGTAATGGAGAGAGACTTCATAATGGTCAAAGTTCAGGGTTCACAAGAGGCACCAATGCAGCAATGAAACCATCAAGCCCCCTGCCCCAGTCTCTCTCTGACATTTAACCTTTGACCTTTAGGTGTGTCTCCTTGCCTGAAGCACCTCAGTCTTGGTCAGGACTCTGGAGCGGGAGAGCGGAGTCCAGGCCGTGCTGTGCTACATAGCGCATTACACATCGCGCATCTCGCGGCAGCACTACAGCGTTCTCATGGCAACAGGGAACAGCAGCGACATGTGCTCCGCCCCTTTGATGGGCAGCTTGCGGCTGGAGTAGAAGTGGATGATCTCGGGGACGCTCTCGAAGGGGCAGCCGTTCTGCCCCAGGACGTACTTGTTGTCTTTGGTCCGGGACAGTTTCATGTGCATAAAGCCCTGACTGCTCCTGTGGTGAAGAACAGGACAGAACATGTGTGTCAGAGAACAGGAGAGAGTGAGAAAGAGAGAGTAAGACTGTTGGAGAGGAAAGCGTCAGAGAGAGAGAGGGAGGGCGCCCGGTGGCTCATCGGTCCAAGCGTGCACACCATAAAGGCTGCATCCTACCCGCGGCGACCCAGGTTTGATTCCAGCTCAGGTCATTTGCCGCATGTCTACCCCATTCTTTCTCCCAACTTTCTGTCTCCACTGTAAAAGAAAAAATTCCCCCCAAATAAAAAAATCTTTGAGAGAGAGAGAGACGGAAAATCAGAGCGGGTTTTCTGGTAAAGAGAGCAAGAGAAAGAAGGTGAGAGAGACTGTGAGAGAAAGATGGAGAGAGAGAGAGAGAGAGAGAGGGAGAGAGAGAGAGGTGTCTTCTCTCCGATCTGCAGCCATTCTGAAGGATCTGAGTCTCTGCACTTGTGTTGAAAGGAGCATGTTCTACCCCACACTACATTTCAAATGGCAACTACTGGGAGATGGGCCCAGGAAATGTTTCTGAGAACAGCAAATATTCAACACGCCTGCTGACCGCCTCAGTGAAGTGAAGTCAGTCTCACTGCCCTGTGAAAGATTCTCATGAGGAGTGATATTCTAGTCTCTATCTGGAGCAGCTAGCAGATGTATGTGCTTGGTGCCAATAAGGACCATCTGCTATGAACGTTCTTCAAAAACATGGAGCTGTCTGTGCGGGGGGTGCACATCTACAGCAGAGTTTTGCTTCAATTCATTCAAAAGGCAGGACATGTAGCCAATGTGAACCTATGGAAGCAATCACACTTTTACTGCCTCTCAAGTCACATCGTAATCTGGCATCAGGGTGTGCATTTACACACTTCATCTCAAGAAGCAAATCCACTGAAGCTGGCAAGAGCAGGAAGTCGTTTTCTTTCAGAAATGACATGCAAGTTGGCATCATCACACAGCTTTAATTTATTCTCCTTTAAACGGGCACCACTCTTAACATTAGGACCTCCATTAAAGCACACTATACAAAACATTTATCTTGCTTGCATTTAATCCACTTCCAGGCGTAATTCCAGGGTAGTAATTTTGAAAAGGTTCCTTTAGCAATAATCAAGACATCAGAATTACTTTGGTTGCGAGAGATTCTATTTAGAGGCCACAAGTATCAATACACTGTACGCGTAGTCCCCCCCCCCCCCTCCATGACATAATGTAACATAATGCCACTCAGCCTTCCGGAAACTGAAGAAGCTATGATGTAATAGACACACAACGTCTGGGGGTTGAAGTGTGGCTATAAAGAGGATGCCGTTCTTCTGCCGACAATTGTCCACAATGTCAAACGATTTTGCATGTTTTTGCATCTGAGCACGTGTGGGCGTATGTGCGTGCACACAGGCAAGTCTGTCTGTCTGATCATACTTTAAATTCTGGGTTTAAAGTAATCAACCATCCTGAGAAAAAAATGAATTGGTCAGCTTGCATACACATGCAGACACACTGCTGAGGGCAGCTGGATAATACACAATGATTTAACTGCAAAAATGAGCAGTGCACTCCAAGAACAATATTCACAGTTAAATTGTTATGATCAGATCAATGACAAAGATAAAGACAGTGATAAAAAAAAAAAAAAAAAAAGATATGAAACAATGAATGGGCTTCCTGATCTGAGCCAAGCATTGTTCAATAGGATGGAGCAGTGAGTAAATATGCTTACTAACTATGCAGATTTGCAAGCAATCCCCTGAACTGCAGTCAATTCAGAAAACTACTCTCAAGATGCATATTCTTCTCAATGATCAGGGACTGAATGTACATAGTTCTTTACAGAGATAAACCCAGGAAGTATTCATCAGTGCACTGATTCCCAATCTAAATGGGGCTGACCAAATAATTTAAAGCTTCCAACAGCAGACTTCAAGGAAAAGGAATTTCTCTCCCCTACTTTCACACACTAGCTTCACACACTGAAGTCTCCATCATCCTTTTTTTTAAATCTCTCAGAACTTTTCAGCTTCCTGACATGGTCAAACAGAAACCAGCCTCAGATCCTGACCCTCTGTGTTTCTTTTCATCCTCGATAGCGCTTCCTACCTCGGCCCCCCCACAGGCTCACAGGGGCCTTTCCGGGACCACAGAGGGCCCCGTGTCTTTAAACAGGGTCAGGAGAGACACAGATGAATGCCATCATGAATTTTTTAGCGCCTGAGACACAAAGTGTCAACGGTCAAGGTCCCAGGGGTACAGCACTCCAAAGGAGGAAAAAATTTAGCATCTAGCATTAGCACATTGACCTCCAAGTTCACTAACACTGGAGCTTTGAGGTTCAAACGCCTGATTAAAGCGGGGAGTTTGCTTCTAATCCCCCGACAGTGCAAAACCGAAATAGCTGCGAATGCTGTTTTTTTCATTCCAAGAACCTTATAGCCAAGTTTGCTCCATTATACAACGTAAATATAGGCAGCTAACCTTCCATCCATCATCTCATCTATTCCTAGTAAGGGATGTATACGGCCAGTCCATCGCAGCAAACACACACACACGCACGCGCACGCGCACGCGCACCATTCCTCCCAAACACACGCACACGCACACACACACGCATGCACACGCATACACATACACCATTCCCATACACATGCATTATTCCCACACAAACACAGACTTCACACACCACTCACATGCAACCTCATAACTTTTGGAAATTTAGTGAGACTGAAAAGAGTAGCCTGGCAAGCCGTAGGCCTAGTACCTGGAGGTAACCCACATGAGCACGAGGAGAACATGCAAACTCCACGCTGAAAGGCCCCAAGCCTGAATAATTCAGACCTCTGGCCTTCATAAAATGCCCAGTGCACCACCGTGCCAGCCATAAACACTGAGGCCCTTCAAATAAGGTCTTTTCCAGCGCACTACCCCCCATTCTCACCATGTGCTCCGTGGAAGGTGATATTTTGGGCTTCTCCACTGCACCACAGGGCCTGGACTGGGACTTACAGTTGTACATTAGGATGATGGCTGTCGCGAGTGGAGACCTTCATTCTAGCTGCTACAGTACCTCAGCCCAATCCAGGCTTGAGCAGAACCAGGCTCAGAGCCAAAGCTGGGCCACGAGGACAGCAGTGGGAGTTGGAGTTAAGGCAACAGACAGTCTGTCTCTGAAACCAGTCAACTCAGCTCTGCCACCGACAACCAGCTCACCGTGAACAGGCAGCGATCGCAGAACAAAGCCACCCCTGAGTGTAGAGTCTGAAGTTTCTAGTCTGAAGTCACTGTGTTCTGCAGTGTAATTAGGGCCAGCAGCCGTACCACAATTTGATCTGCTCCAGCCGCGTGGCTGAAGCTAAGCAGGTGTGGGCTTTGTTGGTACTTGGATGGGAGACCACCTGGGAAAACCAGGTTGGTGCTGGAAGAGGTTTAGGTGGGCCTGTAGGTTGCGACCTTCCCTCTGGTGGAGTAATCCCCAATGCCCCAGTGCAGTGATGGGGACCCTGTACTGAAGGAGATGCCATCTTTCGTATGAGACGTTAAACCGAGGTCCTGACTCACTGTGGTCACTAAAGAACCTATGACAGTTATCAGTAAGAGTAGGGGGCTACCCAGTGTCATGGCTACAGTCCCAATCTGGCTCTTTCGATCGCCTGATCTAATTGGCTGTGCAAATTGCCCTCTCCCTCCCCACCTCAACTCCCTTGAAAAAGAGATTTCAATCTCAACGGGGCTTCCCTGGTTAAATAAGGCTCAAGTAAAATTGTAAAAATTACAGCGCAGTGTGATAAATGTAATCACAAAATCCCTTCATATAAATTATGGTGAATAGAAGTCCCCTATTGACAGAGAGATGATACGCTTCCTGAAATCCTTTGCATTATTTTGGTCACTATTTAGGGAGTATTTTTAGCACCACACTGAAATGGCAGGAGAGTGACAACACAGACCAGCGCTCTGTCATTAATCAGGACAGCAGAAACACCGCCGCTCGGGTGAGAGAGCAACAGGTCACGGTCAGACGACTCACACTGTCACACACAGCGCTTAAACTAATCAAGCGCTGATGTGTGGGCGAGACTAGAGCAGGGACTGCATTGCCTCCCAGCGCCTGAAAGAGGCAGGTGATGTGATGGACGGGGTCACGTTGGGGTCGCCGAGGCTGGGGGCGGGGATCTGATACTGAACAACCTGAGTCAGTTGCTCTGTACACGTGTTATAACACCTCATTCCAGAGACATTATAGTGCTTTACCTTCAGTAAATAAGCTTACACAGCTTGAGGTGAGAAGTAAACAAGAAGTAAATTTACGGACACCATGTAAATCCAACTGAAAGCGGTGGTGTTAAGTGTGTTTTACACATACAAATCCTACTGAAAGACCTGGTGTGTTTGTTTGTGAGCTTCAGTATAATGGGGCGCTGGCAGGGGTGGTATGAACATGAAGAGAGAGGCGGCCTTACTTCAGCGAGAGTGAGAAGTCGTTCCTGCTGGTCTCGCTGTTCCTGACCAGGTAGCTGGCCTCTTTACACAGTCTCAGTACCGACTCGGCATCGGTCCGACTGATCGCACCATGATACCAGCTGGGAATGAACAGGGAGAGCGGAGAACATTAGTAATGCTTACTCATATACACACACACACACACTTATAAGCACAAGCACGTATGCGCAGATGTGCGCGCACGCACGCGCACGCACGCGCACGCACGCGCACGCACACATCCTAGCACTTCTACCCTTGTGAATACATGACATCGACTTCCATTTATTCTTTGTGCATCTCTACTGCCTTTCCCTAATCTTAACAATAAGCAACGCGTGCCTAACCCAAACCCTTACCCAAACCTGAACCTATCCCTGACTCTAACCTTACCCCTTACCATGACAAGTCACTGTTTGCCTTTGAGGTTGTGAGCACAGGTGAAAATGTTCTCTTTTCCCCATAATTTTCCCACTCGGCCAGAAAAAAAAAAAAAAAAAAAAAACATTTTCTAGTGTTCACTGTATGGCAAGTACAAGAACACACTGACACACCAACATACACATACACCGTGAAAGGCAAGGTTTGTGTTTACCATAAATGTCAAATTCAGTTATATCATAAAATGTTAACTATGTAAAAATGGTTTCATTAATAATAATTTTGTTTACCATTAAGTTAAGTAATGCACAGTATAAATTAATTGATTACTGATACAGTGGCTCCAATAAGTATTTGTGCACTACTTGAAAATTCGACTACATCACAGCTTTTGTATATTCGGCTAAATGCTTGCTATTGTGTGTAAAAGTGATTATAGTATTTGATAATCAATATGTTTTAAACAAATATTTAATGTCAAAATGGCATATTTGGTCAGAAAGGCGATTATCTGACCCAATAAGTATCTGTACAGTTCCATTAGTGAGTCACAAAACTTATAATACTCACCTAAAATTGACTCAAGATGTTTACAGGACATGGTTAACTCACTTGGTCTGATTTGGTCAAGCGTGACCATACTGGACACTCCCTCTGTACACAGACTGGCCAATGTAAATGGCCTGACCATGCCCATAATGTATGCCTTTCTGATCAAATATGCCATTTTGACATTAAATATTTGTTTAAAACATATTGATTATCAAATATTTTAATCACTTTTACACACAATAGCAAGCATTTAGCCGAATATACAAAAGCTGTTATGTAGTCGAATTTTCAAGTAGTGTACAAATACTTATTGGAGCCACTGTACATTACCAAAATACAAACTAAAACCTACACGTAGTCATCCATTAAAAAATACTATTGCTCTTTTTGACAAGTTTTTCATCAGCATTGATGAATATAGCTGTTAAAAAGAATTCATGATGTGGACATTAGCATTTCAGTAGTTACTAGTTTACAACAACATGAATTTATACAAATTCTTGAGGTCTTCGCAGTAATGTGTTATCAAATGAACCCTATCAGTGAGTGAGATGGAGGAGTAAAAATGAGTCTCACTCACAACTGGCACTCTAGAGGCATTGAGGGGTCGATTCTCTCTCCCAGAGCAGGACAGCTGTGGTCCAGAGAGCCCTGTTTGGTGCTGACCAGACAACCGCTGGAGCGCCTCTGGGACAGGCGAACCTTCGCTTCCTTCGGGGGAGAGACTTGGGGCTTCTCGCCTCCGTCACTCTGCACTGCAGGGGAGGACAGAGGAGGGGGGGGGGGTTATCTGGGGGGTCCTCCATAAGCTCGTCTGTGTTAAAGCAGCGGGGGGGGGTCTGTGGCTAATGCGCTTGGCAGGAGAGGCATTTCGGGGTCTCAGCTCCCTGGGCCAAGCCTCACGTGTAACACCCCCAAAACCTAAGCCCTGACTAGAGGGTGCATTTGGGGACACAGAGGGGCGGAGTCACGGGTCATGCAGCAAGAGTGGTATGAGGCAGAGCCATTATACAACGGTTTATCACTCACAGGAAATTTATCATGTAAAGTATTGCTGGCAAATCAGGGAACAGTTTAGCATCAGCTATACCCCTAAACATAAAAACCCTGTTCCCCCAATCCTCCATCCAGCTCCGACTGCAGCCTGTGGAGACTGGTGAGGAGCAGTGGAGGAAAGAGGGGTACGGTATTGACGTACGCCCTGGGACTCAAATCATTAGTGCTTCAACACCCTTTATAGCCATCAATGCAGCCTTTGGGTCCTGAAGCCACACCCCTAACCGTAGATTACTCTGGGAGGGGTCAGGAGGGGTGGGGCGAGCTGGTCATTTTAATCAACTGAGTTGCTTTGGATCAAAGTAAAATAAAGGTATTGAAATGTAATGGCTTGGGAGACAATGGGCACCAACACTAAAAGCCCAATAGTGCAGTCCAATGCAGTTTTATCAATGGCGATTAAGTGTATTTTACTGTTGCAGTGGAGTGAGGCGACCATTGATTTATTCTAAATGGATATTATAAATATTCATTTTTTTTTTTTTTTTCCTAGTTGAAAGATAACATAACATTTCGAGCTTTTGTTAAAAGCACTGAGCAGTATTTTCTCACATATGCAATTAATCCTTTGACCCCGAAAATGCTACAGATACATGAGTCCAACAAATGCAGCTGCTGCTTTCAAACCTGTGAAACTTCAGGCCTCAACGAGTTTCATAACTTTCTCATGACATGACTAAGAGTGTAAGATTCTGCTCATCATTTAATTGAATTGCGTTATTTAGCCAATAGTAAAATAAATGTAATTTCCCTTTGTACCCATGATGTGTTAGCATTGAGTTGACTACACTGCTGTGCTAACTTAGTCACAGAGTCACAGACATTAGCGTTTCAGCTAACAACAGTTTGTGAATTCATTCAACTAAGTAGCTAACGTTAGCTTGCAAGCCAACAAACTAATGTAACATAACTGTTATGAAAAAGGGCTGCGTGCATTCTAGCTAGCTGGATAAGTAACATGAACCTAGTTGTATGAGTGGTACTTAGCTAGCTGCGCCATAACATTTTAACAAATGTCACCCTTGGTATTCTGTTTGGCAAAATATCAACAGCCTGACATGGCACAGAACGATTTTTTCCCCCTCACTCTAAGCCAAAGAAATTTCCCAAAAGTGATATGTAGCTAGGGTAATATTGAAAATATGAGCTGGGTTGGGCTATGGGGAAAGTACTACAGTTATGCGATAAACACGGTTCTTCCAGCACCTGCCTTTATAACGGACAAAAACAAATACACTGGCAAGCACCAATTGTGACAGAACACTCCTGGGAAAAGTAGTATAAGCGTGTAACGGCAGCCAGTGACTAAAATTAAGATTGATGGACAAAAACCCCTCAACCCCCCTGGGCTGACTTGACTTATATTTGAGTACAGACTCTGTTTGGACCTTCTTGATCATATAATAACTGATATATTACACAAATTCAACCTTGTGTCCTAAGTGTCGTATGTGTCCCAATGGTCTTCTGCATCTACATATTGTAATAGACACATGCAGAAGACCGTTGGATAACCGTGCCAACTAAATAAATACAGTGTAATGTAATGTAATGTAATCTAATGGCTGGGTTGGTGCAGGGATGGCTGGGTTTACTGTGTCCCTCGCGATGCCCTCAACAAGGGCCTTGTCCATCACAGGAGACAGTACGAGCTAAGCATGAGATGGAAGCCCCCCTGCAGCACTAAAGGCAGGTCAGTCTCACAGAGAATCAATTCTCGTTCACGACTCCCCACATTGCTCCATTGGACAGCACATACTGAAAATTAACACCCCAGTCTCCTGGTTTGAAGATTTTAAATGATTTGGATGGGTGGAGCGAATGAAGGGTGCGGGACTGATGCTTACCCCTAAAATATATTAAAAAATAAATCTACACTAATATTTGAAGCGGAGATTGATGACCCTGCTGTCAGTCGATAACAACAAAAAGATGTAAATATCAGAACATTTTCCTTAGTAAACAGACTCCGGCGTGATCAAGTAAAAGTGTTACCAGTGCACAGTTGAGGAAAACAACTTTCATCGAGAATAAATCTGGACTCCTTCCAAAACGTCAGCGAAAAGGATGCGAGCGAGACCGCGCTAGTAAGAGAAAATGTATTCAGATCAGAAAACAAAAGCAGGGGCTCTTCATCCTGCCCAGACAAAGGCCTGTCATTCCATTTATATGCAGATGAATTCATTTTCCGCCCTGACGCTACACTTTCAGATATGCTAATGACGCTGGATATGAGAGGCACATTTCTGAAAGAGCACGCCGATCTTCATGGCTCAGAAACAGAAATTAAAATGCGGAGGTTTTAAAGTGACCCTCGGAGCCGATTCTCGATCTCAACCGCTGCACTTCCACTAGCTTTGTATAAAGGGGAAAAAAAAATCACTTTGAAATTACAGTGCAAAGCGACACTGTTCTGGGGAGTTGGGAGGATGATGCACGGTTGTCAGACAGTTGATGGTGACCCATTTCTGCGCAGATACAGCACAGAAGAGAGATTATTGAGTTTTCGGGAATAAAGTTGCGGTATGAGAGAAGCAAGTACAGCCTCAGGAAAGGGTAATGACACAGCAATTGCACATGAGATTTCCTGTTGAGATTTCATCCTGAATAAAATCAGCCGCTCCACAGAGCTGACAGGCTAGTAGGGGCACAAAGGATTCACATTCTCAGAGTTTTCAGCCATAAGTGGAGGGCCGGGCTGGAGGAAGGACAAACACTATGCCAAGACAGTTTGTATACAGATCAAATGAAGACAGGTAGGGTGGGGTCAGAAAGAGACCCCTTTCTGCATGCAACTTCTAGTCTTCTTTACTGCCCATCTCGGGACTACAAAACCCATAATCCTACACAATTTTCTTATCTTAAATCTCTCATCTCCTATAGTTAGTATGTGAGCACTTCAACACCAATTCTCAACCTTACTCCTCAGTGCCCTCAGCATAGTCTGGCTTTTGCTCATGCTGCATTTTTCCCCAAAGCTGTTCATTTTTAAATAACAGCTTAAGATTCCTCAAGACTTGGGATGGCAAGTAAAATGCACATGAAAATAGAATTAAGCAATTTGTAAATTCCCCTATACCCACATTTAGTTGAAAACAGGGGAATTTTCAAGTGAAGTGATCGAATGGCTCCCAGGTGACCATCTCAGATTTTGCATTGTCTGTTAAAAAGAACCTTAGGGCGTATAATTAACACCTGAAAAATTTTAGGGTCCAACTCCCACCAGTTTAGATTTTATGGCCCTTCAAATTATGGGTGCCAAGCCCACTTTTTAGAAGGCGACTGCCTGACGTGGTTTTGGGAGGTCAATATCTCCACAATGGAGAGTCCAAGAAGGCTTAAAATTGGTAGTGTAGCCAATTCTGGCCCAGTCTCAGAATCTGTGCTTAGTTTTACATGATCTTGGCCCATTTAGCAGTTGTGGGTTCCCAAAGAGAGAACTTTCTGAATACGGACCTCAGGGCCCTGGGGGTTTAGAGGGAACCTGGAGCCACATATGGTCAATTTTACGCTAACCTAGGCCATCACCAATACTTCAAAAATGAGCAGTAATTCCTACTTTATGCTGAGTATGGCTGAGGATGTTGATATGCATTTGGAAAAGCAGCTCAGGAGCAATCATCATGCCAGGTTTCAACAAAATCAGCTGAATACTTTTCCATAATGTCCACGTGTCCAAATATTGGATGGAATACTGCGTCTTATTTACATGAACTGTTGTCATTTTTTTTGTGTGTCCACATGTATTTTCTATCACAATACTAACACATCGAAGTGTCACAAAAAAAGAAAGCTATTTGCCTTGAGTGTGGAGCAACTATATTCAACTTTCGTATTGTTCACTTCACACTATTTTTTCCATCCAAGATGTCCACTCCGACACATTGGTCTGTACCTATTGCCACAGAATGGGGAAGCCCGTTATTTTGGATGTATATAACAGATATTATGAAGAGATATTCAGTAAAAGTTCAATATTTTACATTGTTGGTACTTCCACCTGTTGTCCAGGTACAAAACATAACCATGTCCACTCCGACACATTTGTTGTTCTGTCTGTTGTAACTCAACTTTTTGTTATTATTGGAAAACGGTCATAACATCTGAAGCTTAGTAACATTATTTTTTCATAAATATAAGATCTGTTGTTTTAACATCCACTGGAAATAACATAAAATGCATTTCAAATTTTGACCGCATGAAACATGGATGGCCTAAGTCAGGAAATTGCCCATATTGTGAAATTACATCAAATTCCTTGCAAGAAAAATCAAATATGAGTACAGATCTATGAGTAAAAGGCTGATGAACCACCCCTGACAGTGTCTTCATGGATTGGTGGGGGTCTAAAAAGGGTCCGCAATTGAAAACAAGGGCCAAACGCATGTGGGACTGTACCAAACCTAACCAAATGTTTACCCGTTTCATTTGTTTATAAGCTACGTTATGTCAGGTTCTCTCCTCCTTCCCTTCTTTTTTCACGGTCAAAGTTTGCTGTTCTGGGGGGTAAACGGTATGGTACAATAAATGTATATGAATCATACAATGTCAACGCCTGACAAAACCAGGTGGTTTCAGATGGAGGCAGCATGAGACTGTAAATTTTTTAATCACTGCACTAAATTTCAGATGGGTTTGAAAGTTTAACCCATTATCCAAAAGAAAAGAAGCCTTAATAAAATCATACTGAATATTTAGATTAAAAAAAAATCTAAATGCCCGATGATAATTGCATAGCAACAGTTTCTTAGCAGAGACTGGTGGGCTGTATTCAGTGTCAATCATAAATTGGGCAAAGATTAACTGCTCAGCCCCCGTGCGCCTGTCAGATGTGGGTTGCTGGTAAGTGCATCCCCATCAGTGAATGAGAAAAATGCAACTGCGGGGGACTAAGAACCTCAGAAAAGCCAGGTCCATGTTGTTATGGCCGCAATTTGGCAAATCATTGTATTCTGTTTTTATTTACGATTTACACAACGTGCCAACTTCACTGGTTTTGGGTTTTGTACTACTGACCAAGATTGACATATACAAGAAAAAAAATTATTTGCAGTCCCTTGAGATGGGGTTGCTTGGTGATGTCCTGGGACAGGAAAAATGCTCCAACACAGGTAAAAATCCACAAAAAACTTCACAGGTCTTGAAAAGAGTGACAGATCTGGTAAAATGTATCCTTCTCCTTGCAATTACTACTACTTTACTCTCTCAGTCTTTCTCCTTATATACTCTTTTGCAGCCCCCTCCCACCTTTTAGACTTCTTTTTTCTGGGACTTTCCCCTCTCAGACATGCCCAGGACATGCCCAAACCTAGCTCCAGACTGGGCTTAACAGAAAAAACAGTCAATACTGCCATCTAGTGGCTGTTTTCCACATTACAACATTCACCCTCAAAAACTAGAGCGATAGTGTGCAATGCACCAAAGCACAACCCATTCGACTCTCTCCATTCAGTGCAATCTTCTCTATTACATTCCAACTTCACCTCTCCTGAGACAAATATATTGCACTGCAATGACAGAGGACAGAAATTAAACTCTTTAATTTAAAATGACATTACAATGATAATACAGAGAAAACATTCAGTCACTTATTAATGGCACATTAGAGGATAATTTTTGAAATATATGAAAGTTTTTACTCTACTGAGCTGGAAATTAGATTATAAAGTAAGTACAGATAGTCACATTATCAGTTATCTCTCCGTTCCTGACTCATAACTCCATCAGTCGAGCATCTCGGAGGGAAGGAGAGAGACTGATGAGAGTTTATGCCATAAAACCTCCGGACCTATATATGGGTCTGTAAAATACAGCTGCTGCATTCAAACTGATGGAACTTCGGGCCTATTTTAAATTCTAGTAGAGACCCCAAGGTTTCTAACGATCCCAAATATGTCCTCTTGAATTATAGCGAGGCGTGTATAAATTTATGCACAAGATCTAGACATTTGTGTACAGGATTAGGAAGGGGAGTCACAGGATTTTTTTTCCATTCTGAGATTAACGGGGTATCTCAGTGATATCCCAGTGATAGTGATATCCCAGCACTACAGTACTGTCAATTTACAACACTTTGCTGAGCACAAATTCACCCAATTTTTTTCTCAAAATGAAAAACTTGGATCACACTTTGATTTTGTTGGAAAATCTCAATTTTAATAAAATGACCCAAGTGACCCATTTTCCTAGTCCTGCACTCATTCTTCATTTGATGCTGTGGCCATAAAAACATGGCATCCTGGGTTTGAATATTTGTCTATACAAGTGTGATGCAGCTTTAGTGAAACACTGCAACCAGCAGATAGAGAATATGCATGTCTTGAAAAATGGGGGAAATTTTTTTTTTTTTTGTGTTTAACCTACTTCAGTGAAAAATTCAGAGTTTAAGAGGTTAAAAGCACAGAGAAACTCAGGAATAATGGGCATGTTATGATAGCAAGAGTGTGAGCTGACTGCTGTTAAACTCAATCACAATTAAGCAGCCCTGTTGTGCTAGCCTGAATTACGGCAGTCATTTCCTGCTCCAAACAAACCCAGATGTGCAACGGTACACAAGGCAGCTGAAAAACCATTAGCACTGCCTTCAGAGCACAGGGGTGCTGACTAATGCGTTTCACATGAGCCCATAAAAGCCTCTTAGGCGAAAAACTCAAACAACACGTCCAGACCCATCAGTAATGGCACACTGCTGCAGACTGCTGCAAACATAATTCAATTTACCTGCTGAAAAAGGTCTCAATAATCCTGTTTGTCACCCTCTAAAGCTTTCTATTTTATAATAAAATGGCCATTACAGTTTTTTCTGTCTCCCAAGACAGAAGTCTCAACTTGGTGTCACCAAGTTATTTTAGTAACTTGCATCACACCTTAATACTTATGAGGTCCAGCGTGTTTTGTTTTTTTCTGACTGAAGACAAACAGCACATAGACAAAAGTGCAGTGAAATGAAGAGAAGAGGAAGTAGAATAAAGGAGCGGGGTGTGAGGGCGTGGCTTATAAACAGCAGGGATGGACTATGGTGGAAAGGCGTGGCATGAGGGACACACCCACCGTGATGATGCTGGTCACAGGAAGTCTGTCTGAAGGAGGACTGCACTGAGGGAGGTGGAGCCTCCGCACACTCGACCAATGGCGGGTTACTGTTGAGTTGCCCAACCGGAGGCGGCCAGGGGAGGTCCTTAATGACTTTAATCTCTACTGCAAGCCAGGAGGGGTTTGAGAGGAGGAGGAGGAAGAGAAAGAGACGGAGCAAATAAGAGAGCAAGAGCGAGGAAGGGAATTCAAAAAGAGAAGAAGGGAAAAAGATGGGGGGGAAACAGGAAGAAGAAAAGCTCTGTGAGAATATAAGAACAGTGAAGCCAGTTCATTCTGGCAGAGACCTCCCAGAGACATTACAGAGAAGCAGAGACCCCCAGAGACATTATAGAGCAGCAGAGACCCCCAGAGACATTATAGAGCAGCAGAGACCCCCAGAGACATTATAGAGCAACAGAGACCCCCAGAGACATTATAGAGCAACAAAGACCCCAAGAGACATTATAGAGCAACAGAGACCCCCAGAGACATTATAGAGCAACAGAGACCCCCAGAGACATTATAGAGCAACAGAGACCCCCAGAGACATTACAGACCAACAGAGACCCCCAGAGACATTATAGAGCAGCAGAGACCCCCAGAGACATTATAGAGCAGCAGAGACCCCCAGAGACATTATAGAGCAGCAGAGACCCCCAGAGACATTACAGAGCAGCAGAGACCCCCAGAGACATTACAGAGCAGCAGAGACCCCCAGAGACATTATAGAGCAACAGAGACCCCCAGAGACATTATAGAGCAACAAAGACCCCAAGAGACATTATAGAGCAACAGAGACCCCCAGAGACATTATAGAGCAACAGAGACCCCCAGAGACATTATAGAGCAGCAGAGACCCCCAGAGACATTATAGAGCAGCAGAGACCCCCAGAGACATTATAGAGCAGCAGAGACCCCCAGAGACATTATAGAGCAGCAGAGACCCCCAGAGACATTACAGAGCAGCAGAGACCCCAAGAGACATTACAGGGCAACAAAGACCCCGAGAGACATTATAGAGCAGCAGAGACCCCCAGAGACATTATAGAGCAACAAAGACCCCCAGAGACATTATAGAGCAACAGAGAGACCCCCAGAGACATTATAGAGCAACAGAGACCCCCAGAGACATTATAGAGCAGCAGAGACCCCCAGAGACATTATAGAGCAGCAGAGACCCCCAGAGACATTATAGAGCAACAGAGACCCCCAGAGACATTATAGAGCAACAAAGACCCCCAGAGACATTATAGAGCAGCAGAGACCCCCAGAGACATTACAGAACAACAGAGACCCCCAGAGACATTACAGAACAACAGAGACCCCCAGAGACATTATAGAGCAACAGAGACCCCCAGAGACATTATAGAGCAACAAAGACCCCCAGTGACATTATAGAGCAACAGAGAACCCCAGAGACATTATAGAGCAAAAAAGACCCCCAGAGACATTATAGAGCAGCAGAGACCCCAAGAGACATTATAGAGCAACAGAGACCCCCAGAGACATTATAGAGCAACAAAGACCCCCCAGTGACATTATAGAGCAACAGAGAACCCCAGAGACATTATAGAGCAACAAAGACCCCCAGAGACATTATAGAGCAGCAGAGACCCCCAGAGACATAATAGAACAGCAGAGACCCCCAGAGACATTATAGAGCAGCAGAGACCCCCAGAGACATTTTAGAGCAACAAAGACCCCCAGAGACATTACAGAGTAACAGAGACCGCTAGAGACATTATAGAGCAGCAGAGACCCCCAAAGACATTACAGAGTAGCAGAGACCCCCAGAGACATTACAGAGCAAGAGACCCCCAGAGACATTATAGAGCAGCAGAGACCCCCAAAGACATTATAGAGTAGCAGAGACCCCCAGAGACATTACAGAGCAACAGAGACCCTAGAGACATTATAGAGCAACAAAGACTCCAAGAGACATTATAGAGCAACAGAGACCCCCAGAGACATTATAGAGCAACAAAGACCCCCAGAGACATTATAGAGCAGCAGAGACCCCCAAAGACATTATAGAGCGACAATGACCCTAAGAGACACTATAGAGCAACAAAGACCCCCAGAGACATTATAGAGCAACAGAGACCCCCAGAGACATTATAGAGCAACAAAGACCCCCAGTGACATTATAGAGCAACAGAGAACCCCAGAGACATTATAGAGCAAAAAAGACCCCCAGAGACATTATAGAGCAGCAGAGACCCCCAGAGACATTATAGAGCAACAGAGACCCCCAGAGACATTATAGAGCAACAAAGACCCCCAGTGACATTATAGAGCAACAGAGAACCCCAGAGACATTATAGAGCAACAAAGACCCCCAGAGACATTATAGAGCAGCAGAGACCCCCAGAGACATTATAGAACAGCAGAGACCCCCAGAGACATTATAGAGCAGCAGAGACCCCCAGAGACATTATAGAGCAACAAAGACCCCCAGAGACATTACAGAGTAACAGAGACCGCTAGAGACATTATAGAGCAGCAGAGACCCCCAAAGACATTACAGAGTAGCAGAGACCCCCAGAGACATTACAGAGCAAGAGACCCCCAGAGACATTATAGAGCAACAAAGACCCCAAGAGACATTATAGAGCAACCAAGACACCAAGAGACATTCTAGACCAAGAGACCCCCAGAGACATTATAGAGCAACAGAGACCCCCAGAGACATTATAGAGCAACAAAGACCCCCAGTGACATTATAGAGCAACAGAGAACCCCAGAGACAATATAGAGCAACAAAGACCCCCAGAGACATTATAGAGCAGCAGAGACCCCCAGAGACATTATAGAACAGCAGAGACCCCCAGAGACATTACAGAGCAGCAGAGACCCCCAGAGACATTATAGAGCAACAAAGGCCCCCAGAGACATTACAGAGTAACAGAGACCGCTAGAGACATTATAGAGCAGCAGAGACCCCCAAAGACATTACAGAGTAGCAGAGACCCCCAGAGACATTACAGAGCAACAGAGACCCCCAGAGACATTATAGAGCAACAAAGACCCCAAGAGACATTATAGAGCAACAAAGACACCAAGAGACATTATAGAGCAAGAGACCCCCAGAGACATTATAGAGCAGCAGAGACCCCCAGAGACATTATAGAGCAGCAGAGACCCCCAAAGACATTATAGAGTAGCAGAGACCCCCAGAGACATTACAGAGCAACAGAGACCCCAGAGACATTATAGAGCAACAAAGACTCCAAGAGACATTATAGAGCAACAGAGACCCCCAGAGACATTATAGAGCAAAAAAGCCCCCCAGAGACATTATAGAGCAGCAGAGACCCCCAAAGACATTATAGAGCGACAATGACCCTAAGAGACACTATAGAGCAACAAAGACCCCCAGAGACATTATAGAGCAGCAGAGACCCCCAGAGACATTACAGAGCAACAGAGACCGCTAGAGACATTATAGAGCAGCAGAGACCCCCAGAGACATTACAGAGCAACAGAGACCCCCAGAGACATTACAGAACAACAGAGACCCCCAGAGACATTATAGAGCAGCAGAGACCCCCAGAGACATTATAGAGCAACAGAGATGTCCAGAGACATAATAGAGCAACAGAGACATCCAGAGACATCATTGAGCAGCAGAGACCCCCAGAGACATTATTGAGCAGCAGAGACCCCCAGAGACATTATAGAGCAACAGAGACGTCCAGAGACATTATTGAGCAGACATGACAAAGTGTCAAAGAATCCCCCCCATTACATTACAAAGTAACAGGGACCCCCAAGAGACATTACAGATAAGAACAGCAGGAATGGACTTTGCTGGAAGTATAATTTCATTACTCTCACTCTCTAGGGGTTAAGCACCAGCCTGATGAGCCACTTGGCTTGGGTCAGACTTTGCCTACTTTGCCTACTTCCTCTACCACAGCAATAATTAAACTCCAAGCTCTTTTGACTCCACAACACAAGAAAAAAAATCCCAAAGAAACGTGTTATATTAGGTATCATTGCTGAAAACTGATATAAGTCTGGCAACCAAAGCATCTGGGAATGCAAGCAGGCCAAGTTTCTAAGTTTCTTACACACCAGCCAAACTGTGATAGAAAAGTTGATTATTTTAAAGGAAATCTATGAATTCCCAGCAGTCACATTATCAAGGACAGTGTGCGTTGCTCTGCATGACATACTCCAGTGAAACTAGACTTCAGGACCAATGGAAACGCCCAGTTCACTGCTCAAACAGAAGTACTCCCGGTGAACCATAATTCAGACAAAATGGTCAAACATTTCTCTCAGCCCCAAGGAGGGGACATTGGGAGGGTAAATCACACCCTGACGCAACATCACAGGCGCCAAGGTGATGGTTTGAAACGGCGCAAGTTTAAAATGTACAGCAGGCCTTGCACCCTGAGCCGCAGATAATCAATATGAGGGTGGGTAGGGGAGAGCAGTAACTCATATGCAGAGCCTATGCAGCGCTGAGGTGACTAATAAACACTACTGAGAGCTCTGTCGCAGCGCCGCAATAACACATTTGCCATAATGGGATGAGTCCTCAGGTTTAATGAAATGTGTGCAGATGTCAAGGTCCTCTGATTATGTTTTTTGGATCAACTAAACAGAAGCCTGCTTATGTGTGTGTGAGCTGCTCATGCAAGTGTGAACTGAATTGCTTGTATATGTGTCTATCTGTGTGTGAACTGCTTGTATGTATATATGTGTTATGTTGTGTGTGTCTGCACTGCAGTATGTGAACCACTTGTATGTATGTGCGTGTGTGTTATGTGTGTGTGTTTTTCTGCTGCCTACATAATATGGTTATTGATTATGAATATGAGCAATGAATGAGCTGCCTACATAATATGGTTATTGATTATGAGTATGAGCAATGAAATGATAAAAAATATATATAATCAATATTAGTGAATAAAATGAATGATACTGAAATAAAATCTTCAACAATATCTGTGCGTAAGGGAGAAGACCGAAGACCTCTGCTGGATGCCCATGATGTTTGGGCCCCCAGACGCCACAGCCTCACTCACTGGCATGATTTTGTCATTGTCACTAAATGTTCCTAGGAATACTTCAAGAAACCACTGTCTGTAAACACAGTCCGCCGGGCCGTACACAGATGCCACCTAAAACTCTATCATGAAAGAAGGAGGCCATTGTTGAGCGTGATCCAGAAGTGCCGCCGTGTTCTGTGGGCCAAGGCTCATTTAAAATGGACTGTAGCAAAGTGTCCTGTGGTCAGACGAGTTCAAATTTGACATTCTTGTTGGAAATCATGGGCATCGCGTACTCCACCCCTCCTGTTATCAGCGTTCAGTTCAAAAGCCAGCATTTCTGATGGTATGGGGATGCATTTGTGGATATGGTGTGGGACGCTTGCATGTTTTAAAAAGCACCATGAATGCTGAAAGGTATGTAAAGGTTTTTGAGCCACATATGATCACCTCCAGATGACATACATACCAGGGGAGGCCTTGTGTATTTCAACAGGGCAATGCAAAACCACATACTGCATACATACTTCATAGTAGAAGAGTCCGTGTGCTGAATTGACCTGCCTGCAGTCCTGATCTTTCACCGACTGAGAATATTTAGCGCATAATTAAACAAAAAGTCCATCAAAGGAGACCCAGAACTCTCCAGCAGCTGGAAGCATTTATTAAACAAGAGTGGCATCAAATTCCAATGGCTAAAGACCAGAAACCTGTCTCCTCAATGCCCAGACACCTCCACTCTGTGTTAAAAAGAAGAGGGGATTCTACAGTATGAGAAACAAGCCCCTGTGCCAACTTTTTTGTGACCTGTAGCAACAATCTGATTTGAAATGAGCTCATTTTGTGGATAAAATAGTAAAATTTCTCAGTTTCAACATCTGCTATCTTATTTCTGTTCTTATTGTGAATAAAATACTGGCTGGTGTGATTTGAAAGTCATTGCATTTTGATTTCATTCACAATTTACACTTTGTCCCAGCTATTTTGGATTTAGGTTGTACATAAAAAAGAAAAAATCTCTGTGCCACTCTGAAAATATTTCAATAATTCAAAGTTGTTTTAGTAGGGTCAGAAAACTGAGATTTTAAACGTCTTGTGGAGGTTTTTTTTTTTTTTTAATGTGGTTTCTGCCCATCGTGCGGACTTGTGACACGGAGGTGTCGGGGGGAAAATGACGTGACAGCTCATTTTGCGCAAACCCTCTGTTGCGTTATGTGACGTAATTGACCTGCATATATATATGTTCACGTTATCGCTACCTTGCAGAATACTAATTTTATCCCCCGAACGAGTTCGGTGGATACTTTGAATTTGGCCTCGTCACGCGAGCGGACGGAGATATTTTGCAAGCTATTTTGAAGACTGCTGCTCTCGCCAGAATGTCACGTATGGGTAAGTGTGTGTTTTCACATGTAACCACCACAGAGATCTATAATAGAACCAGCGAGATCGAGGAAGTACTGTTGCTTAAGCAGTTAGCATGTTAGCTTCCACGAAGGCAGGACAAGTCGGGCGCTGGTGCGGGAAATGGGAGTGGACGACGATGAACTTTTCTAGCCATATGGAAATGAATACGGTGCTCTTAACCTGAGAGCCAATCTCTTTCGTCCGGAAAACTTCCAGAGCAAGAGGATCTTCCTGTTTTGACAAGAACGAACAAGAGGCTGGGCTGGGACCTGTCCAGTCGACAGTAATGCTGGATGAGTGCTGTATCCAAACGGAGCTCTGATACGAGCCGATGATATTCCCCATTATTTTTTCCGCGTTGCTGGGTGGGATGAACCCAAACACGGCAGTGGCGACGGCGGTTGTATCTACGATACAACAGCAAAATCGCAGCCAGAATCTTCTTTCGACGATCCATGGCAGAGATATGTTTGTACGAAAATTGATTTGTACTCACAACAGCAGGAAAATCTAAATTTAGCGGGGATGGATTCTATTTGATCACACAATCTCCGACACGCCCACAAGCCAGCAAGTCAGAAACGCCCATAAACGAGCAGCTCCGCGGGGAGGTGCGGACAACATCCGGATTTTCCGTGTGTGGTGGGACCTCACCGTTATACTTCTCTGAAACGTCTCGCACCATTCAGACAGTAACAGAAGGAATAGCAGGCAGAGGTTTTTCAGATATTCCATCGCCCCTCTGTTAGAGCCATAGTCTTTGAGTGTTGCTGGCGCATGCGTCTGCTACAGCTACTTAGTGTCCATGGTGATGATCAGCGATTTTGTGATCGATCTCAGGGTCTATTTCAGGTAGGCGTGTGCGCGCACACAATAGGATGCGGCACCGGGCTTCACTTAGCCTATCCTCCTCCAGCGGCTGTTGGCTTTGTGCAATCAATTAAGCCCGTAACGCGCTGTATGGGATATGGCAATCCTCGCTTTGGCGTTGATCCAGGATCTCAGGATCCGACTTTTGTGCAATCGGCCCCTGCTTCCGCGTTTCACAGTGCGAAAAATGTGTGGCCACCAATAGAAAAGTGCGCATTTTATTCTTGCCAAATAGTTCGAAAACGAAATAAAATGTATTCTGTAGTCCTTCATTATTTTGTCTTTGTCTGACGCAACTGTTCGATGTTTTCAAGGTGGCCTGTAAAATAAGAACTGACAGAAAGAGCTTGATGACAGCTCGTGCACGTGCTTCGTACGAAAAGAGTGAAAAGTGCGTGCACCTTAACAGCGTTGCTCGTCATTTCCACTCGAAAACAACCTAAATTTTGGATTTAGGTTGTACATAAAAAAGAAAAAATCTCTGTGCCACTCTGAAAATATTTCAATCATTCAAAGTTGTTTTAGTAGGGTCAGAAAACTGAGATTTTAAACGTCTTGTGGAGGTTTTTTTTTTTTAATGTGGTTTCTGCCCATTGTGCGGACTTGTGACACGGAGGTGTCGGGGGGAAAATGACGTGACAGCTCATTTTGCGCAATCCCTCTGTTGCGTTATGTGACGTAATTGACCTGCATATATATATGTTCACGTTATCGCTACCTTGGAGAATACTAATTTTATCCCCCGAACGAGTTCGGTGGATACTTTGGATTTGGCCTCGTCACGCGAGCGGACGGAGATATTTTGCAAGCTATTTTGAAGACTGCTGCTCTCGCCAGAATGTCACGTATGGGTAAGTGTGTGTTTTCACATGTAACCACCACAGAGATCTATAATAGAACCAGCGAGATCGAGGAAGTACTGTTGCTTAAGCAGTTAGCATGTTAGCTTCCACGAAGGCAGGACAAGTCGGGCGCTGGTGCGGGAAATGGGAGTGGACGACGATAAACTTTTCTAGCCATATGGAAATGAATACGGTGCTCTTAACCTGAGAGCCAATCTCTTTCGTCCGGAAAACTTCCAGAGCAAGAGGATCTTCCTGTTTTGACAAGAACGAACAAGAGGCTGGGCTGGGACCTGTCCAGTCGACAATAATGCTGGATGAGTGCTGTATCCAAACGGAGCTCTGATACGAGCCGATGATATTCCCCATTATTTTTTCCGCGTTGCTGGGTGGGATGAACCCAAACACGGCGGTGGCGACGGCGGTTGTATCTACGATACAACAGCAAAATCGCATCCAGAATCTTCTTTCGACGATCCATGGCAGAGATATGTTTGTACGAAAATTGATTTGTATTGTATTTCAGGTAGGCGTGTGGTGAATGGTGGTTAATTGAGGAGTCATGCTCACACTTGCTAACCTTATTTAGGTCATACAGCTGCCTGGCCGTACCAGGGCTCTGGATGGATGTCTTACTCAAGGCAGTACAACAAGGGCTTCATCGAGCTGCCGGGTGGCTCACACGGTTAAGGCACTGCGCTGCAGTGCAGAGGTGATCACCACGTCGTGGGTTCGAGCCTCGGCGTACCCACCGGCAGGGATCGGCAGCTTTTTCAGAGTAGCGCACAATTGGCTATCGCGCTACAGGGTTACAAATTGGGAAGGGACTGCCGGATTTGGATATTCGATACAGCTTTGTTCGTTGCTCCAGCGCCTCCTGTTGTCCAGACGGGCGCTCGTCAGGAAGACTCCGGCTTGGTTCATGTCCGGGTATCCTCCGCCCTCGCTCTGAACTTGCGAAGATTCAACCAGCGAGTGTATAAGAATCAGTGGCTGACAGGCACGTGCTTCGGAGGAGAGCCGTGAACTGTCTTCACTATCCTGAGTTGGCAGCAAGGGGTCACATACGAGCAAGCTTTGTACATAGTTCCCCAATTGGGCATTCCAAATTCGGGTGGGATTGGAGATGCCAAATTTATAAAAAAAAAAAAAAAAAAAAAAACAAGGGCTTCATCGAAAATAAGGAGAAAGGAAGGTCTTTTGTAAAGCCCCTGCGCTTTACCCTCACCCAAGGTAGACACTTGATTGGACGTGTGCATTCTAGAAAAGTCTTAGCATTTGGTCAATATGCAGCTGTGTATACATTTGTGTGTGCTGGCACTGAGTAATAGTCTAAAATTAACGGCATAGTGCATTAAATTTTTGTTGGTGATGATGTAGTCTCACCTGCACATGCATTAAATGGAATAAGACACAGTGTCTGTTAGACCCAAAGGATCCTGTCTTGGCTATAAAGGCTGATGCCAGATGGCTGTGGTTAGTTGCAAGAATGTCTTTGGGAATGTGAGACTGAGCCCTCTGTCCATTTCTCAGCCCCAGCGCGGCAGGAGGTGCAGGGTGAGATCCGAATCAAATCTCTGGATGAGATTCTAAAGGAGAAGGCGGCCAGGTCCCTGGCACAGGCCCAATTACACAAGGCCGACTGGTGCGGAACTAAGGGCCCCAGCCCCACAAAGTCGAGCGCTACACCTCCTGGGGCCATTCTTGTGAAGACACCCAAGCTCCACCTGGGGAGAAAGAGGAAGCTGTCCAGAGACAACGAGGAGGAGCTCATGTGGAGGAGAGAGGGGCCTCCCGAGTGGGAGGTCCCTTGCAAGAAGGCTGCCAGGCACCCCGGCGAGATCCGGGTTAAGACCCTGGAAGAGATCCGGAAGGAGAAGGCGGCTCGAATGCAGACCACGGTGCAGGAGGTGAAGGCTGAGGAGTCGCCAGCTCCTATGTCTGCTGTGCTCAAGAGGAGGATACTGCGCCTCAACAGGAACATGGCCACTGGTGAGCCTTCATCCTCTGTGTGTCCTCTGCCCTTTCCCCTCTCGGGGTTAGTTTCTCATGAGCTGCTCCTTGATGTACTTCAGTTTGGTGTGGTAGCCGGAGGCATGAGGTGCAGGCACAGACTGCAAAAGTCCTCCCCACTATTTGTTAATTAACCAGGAGGTGGATCTAATTGGTGAAATTATGTGGAAAAAATGCATAGTAGGACTTTGCATTTCTGGCCCTCGGACATGATTCCCATGTGTTAGGTTTTTGCTCACGTTTTCCTGCAGTTGATTGTTAATAGGGCCTGTGCATATATATGTGCATATTAGCCTGATTTCAAGCACCATTTCGGTTGCGCAGAGCGTGTGAGCTAAGCCATGGCACTAGTTACTACGGAACTGAAGTCTGTGGAACTAGTCGGCTCCAGAGCAAGCTTATGAGTTAGCGAAGTTCCTGCCTCCAGCCAATTTCACCTCACCTCATTCAGTAGTCACCCAAATTGAAAATTATTGTCCTTAACAGTTGTTCTGAATTGTCCACTCCACATTACTATCTCAATTATAGTAGGCCCAGAGTTATTATCTTAGAAACTTCTGACCATTGATGTCAGGAAAATAGCCTTTATTCGATCATTATATTCAAGTATCCATGTGACGGTGACCATCACAATTCAATCTGTCCCCTTTCCATGTTACATTTTAACCATATTTAGAATCCGTCATTATCAGATTTGTCCTTATTTCCCAAGTTGAGACTTCCATCAGAGTAGAAAAAGAGCAGTGCTGTATGGCGAAAGTTACCGTGTTTCTGCGCGGTCTTAAATCGCTGCGGTCACCCCTACCTACAGCACTGCTACTTATCTCCGCCTTTATTCAGACTGCGACGGGTGAGGTAGAGTCGTTGCCTTAGTGGTGGACACGAGTGCAATGTCGCTCGCTTCGTGATACTGGAATCAAAAATTTTCAGGAGGTTCCTTGACGTAATTTTCTGATGTTAACATTTTACTTTTTAACTTGAGTATGCCTCCATCAGAGGTGATTAAAAGCAGAAAGTAAACTCAATTAATCTGAAAACGTCTTCTAGATCGAATTAGAAATTCAGTTTGCACAGGACGAGAACCGGACTTACAGCAAAATTATGTAGCATTAATGTGACATTACTATGCTTCAATATGCCTTTCATAACTACTTTTCTCTTCACAGTTATTGCGCAAGTTTCATACACAAATAAATTAATATCCGGCCTTGCTCGATCTTAAATCTGTCTGAGCGACGGCTTATCTCATTCACGGTAACGTCGAAGTGCATCAGCTACTCTTTTGTAACGGCGCTAAAACATCTGCCGAGTTTACTTTCACTTGAGTTGAGCTCACTTTAATACTCCTCTGAAACGTCTCGCACCATTCAGACAGAAACAGAAGGAATAGCAGGCAGAGGTTTTTCAGATATTCCATCGCCCCTCTGTTAGAGCCATAGTCTTTGAGTGTAGCTGGCGCATGCGTCTGCTGCAGCTACTTAGTGTCCATGGTGATGATCAGCGATTCTGTGATCGATCTCAGGGTCAATTTCAGGTAGGCGTGTGCGCGCACACAGTAGGATGCGGCATCGGGCTTCACTTAGCCTATCCTCCTCCAGCGGCTGTTGGCTTTGTGCAATCAATTAAGCCAGCAACGCGCTGTATGGGATATGGCAATCCTCGCTTTGGCGTTGATCCAGGATCTCAGGATCCGACTTTTGTGCAATCGGCCCCTGCTTCCGCGTTTCACAGTGCGGAAAATTTTTTGGCCACCAATAGAAAAGTGCACATTTTATTCTTGCCAAATAGTTCAAAAAGGAAATAAAATGTATTCTGTAGTCCTTCATTATTTTGTCTTTGTCTGACGCAACTGTTCGATGTTTTCAAGAGGGCCTGTAAAATAAGAACTGACAGAAAGAGCTTGATGACAGCTCGTGCACGGGTTTTGTACGAAAAGAGTGAAAAGTGCGTGCACCTTCCGGATTAACAGCGTTGCTCGTCATTTCCCCTCGAAAACATTCGCCAATCCGCATAGCCGACACACTTTCTTGGCCATTTGTGCTGTGTAATCAGATTGACAATTTTATGAAATGGTGCCGGAGCTAAGCACCCATGGAACGCCATTCTTCTAGCTGGCGTCGTTCAATTCCGTACTTCCTGGGCGTAGGTAGCTAGCCTAGCTTCTCCCATTAAAAGTAATAGGGGTGGTACTTCCTCGCGCTCTCCAGTTCTAATTTCCTCCATGGTAACCACGCTTGACCAATTATTGCAGCATTTGAAATGTATTAGCGCTTGCGATTAATCGTTTAGCCCTACAATAAATTAAATACCTAACTACTTTTATAAAAATAACAAAGGTAAAATGTTGCTATGGAAATATTCTTCACAGAAAGTAATGCCAATGAGCTGCATTAGCACGAAGAGTTGTATGTCATCGCCTCTAACTAACTGCAAGTCATTTTACCATCGGTTTCTATCAGACAGTGAAGAAGGAGCTTGCGTGTTTGTGCTGAACTTTCTGCGTTTGTGGTTTGGGGACTCCGAACCCCTGTACCTCTGTGACGTGGTAAGAATGAAATGGTGGTGAATTGAGGAGCCATGCAAACACATGCTAACCTCATTTAGGTCATACAGCTGCCTGGCTGTACCAGGGCTCTGGATGGATGTCTTACTCAAGGCAGTGCAACAAGGGCTTCAGCGGGTATAAGGAGAAAGGAAGGTCTTTTGTAAAGCCCCTGCGCTTTACCCTCACCCAAGTTAGACACTTGATTGGACGTGTGCATTCTAGAAAAGTCTGAGCATTTGGTCAATATGCAGCTGGGTATACATTTGTATGTGCTGGCACTGGGTAATACAGTCTAAAATTAACGGCATAGTGCATTACATTTTGGTTGGTGATGTACTCTCACCTGCACATGCATTAAATGGAATAAGACACAGTGTCTGTTAGACCCAAAGGGTCTTGTCTTGGCTATAAAGGCTGATGGAAGATGGCTGTGGTTAGTTGCAAGAATGTCTTTGGGAATGTGAGACTGAGCCCTCTGTCCATTTCTCAGCCCCAGCGCGGCAGGAGGTGCAGGGTGAGATCGGAATCAAATCTCTGGATGAGATTCCAAAGGAGAAGGTGGCCAGACTGGTGGCCACACACGAGGCCGACTGGTGCGGAACTAAGGGCCCCAGCCCCACAAAGTCGAGCGCTACACCTCCTGGGGCCGTCCTTGTGGAGACCCCCAAGCTCCAGCTGGGGAGAAAGAGGAAGCTGTCCAGAGACAACGAGGAGGAGCTCATGTGGAGGAAAGAGGGGCCTCCCGAGTGGGAGGTCCCTTGCAAGAAGGCTGCCAGGCACCCCGCCGAGATCCGGGTTAAGACCCTGGAAGAGATCCGGAAGGAGAAGGCGGCTCGAATGCAGACCACGGTGCAGGAGGTGAAGGCTGAGGAGTCGCCAGCTCCTCTGTCTGCTCCGCTCAAGAGGTGGATACGGCGCATCCGCAGGAACATGGCCACTGGTGAGCCTTCATCCTCTGTGTGTCCTCTGCCCTTTCCCCTCTCGGGGTTAGTTTCTCACGAGCTGCTCCTTGATGTACTTCGGTTAGGTGTGGTAACCAGAGGCATGAGGTCCAGGCACAGACTGCATAAGTCCTCCCCACTGTTTGTTAAATAACCAGGAGGTGGATCTAATCTGTGAAATTATGTGGAAAAAACGCATAGTGGGACTTTGCATTTCTGCCCCTCGGACATGATTCCCATGTGTCAGGTTTTTGCTCACGTTTTTCTCCAGTTGATTGTTAATAGGGCCTGTGCTTATTTACAGGAGCAGACAGTGGCTGTAATACTAGTGCCAGAAAAAAGAAGCCAGCTACTCCCGGCAGTACAGAGGTGAGCAGCAGCTGTGTGTTATTTCTATATTCAATGCTGAAGTCAGCCTGATTTAGACCTTCCAAACCCCGTGCTTGGAGATCTACTGTCCTGTGGGTCTTCAGTCTGTTCAGGACAATCTGAGTTCATCTGCTGGAGTTCTCCTCATGCAGCTATTTAGTCAAATCAGGCACCTAAAATTAAGGTTAGAGTGGAAACTGAAAGGACTGTAAATCTCTTTGAGAAGGCATAGGCAGCCATGCTCTAGCTTGACTGAGATGTTCTCTTGTGGAGTCTAAGCATGGTAGATGTCCAGGATCAGGGCTGAATAAATGTGACTTTTGGTTCGTCTGCTGCAGAATGGTGCTGTGAATGGGAAGACGGAGTCTCTGGTTGAGTTGGAGAGGGTGAAGACCTTCCAAGAGATAATGCCAGAGAATATTAACAGAAGCACCAGTACAGCAGAGCAGAGCTCCACCAGCACCGAGCCGCTGCACCTTCTTGCTAAAGACCCTCCTGCTGCTTTGCAAAGGTAAAGTCTCCCACAAAGCAGCCCAGACTCCCCAGTACCCTTAAAATTAGGGTTTAGGGCTGATCTCTCCTGTTCCTAGGGACTCACTGCCCTGACACGGTTTATTTATGCTTCTAATCATCACCTTTTGTTCTGCTAAATACCAGCTTAAGAAGCTCTTGAATGCTGTTGAATGAGGTGTGCGTGGGTTGGAGTGAGAATCAAAACGATGGATGCTGTATGGCACTACTGAAAGTGGTCTTGACCTGTGTTAGCAGGCACTTATCTGAATATGTCTCACTCCTTTGGCTGCCTGTTTTGGTTTATAGAGTTGTCGCCCACATAGCTCACCACTTTGCGTTTTGAAAATGAAAGCTTTGGGGTTTTCACAACCATACGAGATAGAGATATATGCTATTTGCACTGAGTTCCATAAGTTTTGACACTGTTATGATTTAACAGGGTAAGAATTTATGGATGCAAATGCTCTATATTTACAACGCTGACTGTCCACTTCAGGTTGATGTTCTTGAGTCTTGTATTGAACTGCTTTGAACACCATTGAAATTTCCCCGTCTAAATGCCTCTGGACCTTATTGTAGTGCATAGGTAAAAGTGGCATAGCAATGAAACGATTGGATGGAAAATGGGGAGCGTGATTGGGCTGAATGGGCAGTTCCAGTCATTATGTAAAGTAGTTTGGTCCTGAGGCAGACATGCTTGTGTGGGTGAGGCTTTTGTAACGAGCCTCTCTGTACTTCCAGCAGCAGCACGAGGCTAAAGTCTCACCGCCAGTGCACAGCGATCCCTCACACCTTCAGCTCTGCACCCCTCAACTTTGATGAACTGCGAACTGAGTTCCCCATGGATATGCGGGATGGCGAGAAGGAGCTGGCCATGAGTGTAGCCGAACTCATCCTGCGGCTGTGGGAGCTGATCAACAGCTCGGGGGCCAACTTCTGGGCCCGTATTCACAAAGAATCTTAGCGCTAAAAGTAGGTCCTAACTGCCGGATTTAGGAGAAACTCCTAAAAAAATGGGCGTGTCAGTCGTAAATATAGGACTCCTAATTATTTTTACTAAGCGTTATTCACAAAGCATCTGCGATTGCAGTCCATACCACCGCTTCTCGCCGTCCGAGACACCGGGGAATGCAGCATTGATCTGTAGGTTGATATTATCGCACGCATCCCGATTCCCGCTTGGACTTGCAGTTCACCCCCGAGCCAAATTTCCCTTTGATTATGTGCTTTTGCTCCAGCACCAACCTATGAAGGTATTATTGGTGAAAAATGTTTGAGCACCTGTAACAGTGGGATTTGTAGTTGAGTACGGCGATTTGTATGTGTATCAGTAAATTTGAGGTCACATACTCTATGAGTTGTGTACTTGTAGATTTTTTTTTTCTCTGCACAGATACAACACAACACTTACACATTCACAAATTCTTAATTACAGGTGCACAAATCCTATTTTACAAGTCACAGATTAAAAAACTGACATGCTCACATTTTTACTCCTATTGTTGCAGTATATTTGGTGCAAAACATATTTGTGCACCTGTATTAAACAATGTGATGTTGTGGACAAAATTTGAATATGTGCAAATCTGAATGTGAATTTGTGCAATAAAAGTTCAATGTATGTGAAATAATTTCTCACGAAAATATTTGTAATCTTTTAAAACACAAATGCAAATGGATAACTACTACTGCTGGAATCTTCCCCACGAGTCACAGATTCTGTTTTCTACAAGTCACAGATTCTGTTTCCTACAAGTCGCAAATCGCGCCCCTCTCCACTGTGACATTTGGTGCAAAACTATCTGCGCATTCAGTCTATAGAAACAAAGGCGGGTGCTGATCTGAGATCGACTGATTCCACAGCCAATCAGAGGAGACCGGCTTTCGTCCCACAGCCAAAGGAGAGGGGCTTTACATTGCAGAGCGAAAGGAGAATTCCCGTTGGTGGAGTCGATTCAACTTCGGTGTATAATGACGAAGTACATGTGCTTCGTTACAGTACATAGGTAGTTTTTTTTTTGAGGATTTGTACTTTACCAGAGTTTTTTCTTTTTTTAACCGGGACTTTTAATTTTACTCTACTATATTTAAAAGAGAAAAAAGTATTCTTTTACTTCGTTACTTTGACAGTGGCCAGGTCGTTATTCGTCACAAATTGAAATGTTAATGTAATAAATCTTTAAGGATTATCTGGATTTGGCGTGCTGGAGAGGAACAACGGTGCTCGGCACGGTATCATAACTGCGCTTTGAGCAGATGTGCCCGCCTGCAGACATGGAGCTGCAAATTTATGCACGTTACAATATTCTGTCACAAGATGGCACACCAGCATCAGTTATTGAATATTCAGGGATGCAAACGGCACGCCTTTTGGCGGATGCCGCCTTTTTCACGGCTGTCTGGGGGACTTGTATGAATCGTGCAGATCCGATGAGTTTTTTTAAGGGGGGGGGGGGGGGGTTGTCCGTTGGAGTGTCTGATTATAATTATCAGGGCTCTCAAGTCTCACGTATTTCAATAAGTTGGCACGCTCTCACGCCACACGTGACATTTCTTACGCTGAGAAGTGATTAAATCGCCGCACATTAGTAACATATACTGCATATAAGAGATTAGTAATCTATGAGTGGATTAGGAAGGCAGATTGCGCTGCATGAACCAGCAACCTATCAGCCAATCAGAAAATAGTATTTCTTGTTGCTAGGTGAAATAGCAGTGCCGTAATCACGTCTTCCACACGCGCGCGAATGCTATTGTGTGCACGCGTCGAAGAAGAGCTGGAAGTGGAAGCCCGAAATCAGGTAATCGCTTCATCACTTAAATTTTTCTTTACAACGGCTGCTTATTAAAGTCAAGGAACTATGTAGAATACTTACTTTATAGATCATTTTTTGCCTCAATTTAACTGCTTTGGACGGTTATGGTTTGACGGTTATGGTCATCTGTGGGGTGAGAGGGGAGCATTTTGGCTGAAAACAAACCCTGCTCCGATCCAGTGTCAGAGGTGGTATCGCAGCATCTCTTGTTTGTGACAGACAAAACGATACAAATACAAAAAAAAAAAAAACAATGATTTAATTTAGCCTTTATTATACTGGGGAGTCCCACTGAAATAGAAAAGTACAGGTATGGCTAAACATTGTCTTGTTCAAAATCTAACAATTATTCCAAGGGTAACCGCTAGCAAGTTGAAATAAAAATTTTAAGCTCATGTCAAATAGCGTTCGAGAATGCCGCAGCTGTCCAACTAACTCATATTCGTGACGCTGTTGTAAAATGCTTGATGGTGCAAAGTAAAAGGAAATATACTCGCAATATGCAGATATAAGATAGATACTTGTATATCGCAAAGTTATACTACTTGAGCTACCACTTCAGACCACAAGAAGCAACGGATAACGCGGTCAGCATTCATTCTGCAAATAGCCTACAACGCGCGCAAAACTTCCACGACCGATCCTGGTGTGTCATCTAGTGGTAGAATATTGTAACTGCGTGCCTAAGTTTGCAGCTCCACGTCCACTGGCGGACACGTCTGCACTAAAGATACACCTTTGTTCTTCGCGAACGCGCCAAATCCGGATTATCCGTAAATGATGAATTCAATTAATATTTTAATTTGAAACGAGTAACTAAGTTGCTTTTATCTTTTAAATGAAGTAGAGTTAAAAGTCCCTGTTCAAAAAAGAGAAAAAAATCATAAGTAATGCACAAATCCTCAAAAAAAAAAAAAAAACAACTTAAGTGCTGTAACGAAGTACATGTACTTTAGTTACCATGCACCTTAAAAAACGAGAGTAACATGCACCCCCCCCCCCCGGGAGAAAATCTCACGCGAGTCTGCATTCAAAACTTGGGAGCCCTGAATTATAATCTCATCAAAGGAAATTCTGTATTAAAATTACTAAATAAACAAATGCCGTTACAGTTCATGAAACATAGGAAGTATAAGTATGAGAAGAAAACAGTAAATCAGAAAGCTGTGCACGTAAAGCCAATTGGCTGCGCACCATTATCTGCTGCTGGCTGCAAGGATTTCCAACAGTCCGAGATCCCACGGGGGCATGAGCTTTGATAATCTCACTCCTTTTTGACCATACCTCTGTTTGCATCCCTGAATATTGACAAGCAAGCAGCTCAAACACGTTTAGAATGTTATGGACGAGTTCACTCCGATCCCTGTTTTTTTCAGGAGTTGCCTGAATTAAATTCCTCAGCTAAGCCTGATGTGCAAACTGCTCAATACTCTTGCCCACAGTATCTATCCAGCAGTTCAAAAAAAAATTCTCTCTTGCAACAGAAAAAAAAATCATTGCCCTCTCTAGCAATCACCTCAGCTACAGAGAGCCAATGGTATTCCAATTAGTAGTTATGAAAAATCAGTTTTCTGAAGCAAAAAATCGATATGGTATTGATAATATGTCATTCTACTGTTAATTATTGTCACTTCTAGTGGTTTTGTAAACTGCAGGTAAACTCAAAGAAAATGAAGTATGAAGCACAGGCTGCCTGTTTGTTTTTTGAATACTCCATCTTTCATTCACCTGCAAGTTGATTAAAGAGAACAAGAAGAGAACAATGTGTGGTTGTTTCGTTTCTTTCTATGCGTACTATGAAATGCTTTGTAGGTGTACTTGCACTTTGGATACTTACGTATATATTTTACTCACAAGATACTTTTTGTACTTGAGTACATTTAATGTGAGCTACTTTAAGACTAGTACTCAAGTAAGTTTCTTATGGGTGACTTCAACTTTTACCAAAGTACCTTTCAGTTATGGCCTTCTACTTTTACTTAGTTATTTTTTTTCGAGTACTTTATACACCTGTGTTCAGCACTGTATTATTAAACTAACAGCAGCAGAGACCGCGATTCAGGCGACATTTAGAGGGACATTGTGTAGGAATTACTCCCATCCAGCGTTGGAATCGTGTATTACATTCAAACGAATAATGCACTCTGGCGCCTCATTTTTTTAAACACGTATTGCAACTACGGCAGCGACCGTGTATCAAAAAGGCTCGTGAACGCTGATGAAACCATGGATGTATTAATAGAACTGGTAATACTGAAGCGAAGGCCAGCATATCGAGGGCTGACTGCAATAAACAGTTATGCCCAATGCATAAGATCCGGACATGACTGTTTACTGTTGTCAGCCTTCGATATAATACATGAAGCAGCAAAACACAGTACTGTGAATCGGTGTAAGATATTCAAAGTAATTTTAATAATCAACTCAGCTTAGGTGTATCTCAAACATTTTATCCTACGAAAAAGCAAAGCAAGTGTTAGCTACATGCACGCTTATAGGATGTCACCTTCAACAGTTACCGAATACATACCCGTCATCCAACCCGAGTTAACCAACAACAGCCTTTGCTACCTCACTGTTTATTCTGTAACTTTACATAAAGGACAGGTGAAGCAGCCGAGTCGCTATCTAACAAAGCCATTCATCAAATACAATAACTGAAAACACTGGTGTTGTTACACCTGCTCACTTTACCGACTTGCTAATGACATAAGCTGACAGCACGGAATCTCCTGACCAGTGCTACACGCAGAGAACGCTCTTGGAGACAAGGTCCCCTTGGGGTTCGCGTAGCCTGAATTAATATTTTAAAAAATTATCTCTGCAATCAAACGTTTGCAATAACTGGCAATGAGTCTTTCACATGACTTTGGCAAAATTTTAGCCCACTCTTCTTTGCAGAATTATTTTAATTCAACCACATTGGAAGGGTTTTGAGCATGAACAGCCTGTTTAAGGTCATGCCACTGCATCTCAATAGGATTTAAGTCCGGATTTTGACAAAGCTACTCCAAAATCTTCATTTTGTTTTTTTTTTAAGCCATTCAGAGGTGGACTTGCTGGTGCGTTTCAGATCATTTTCCTGGTGCAAAACCCAAGTGCGCTGAAGCTCAAGATCACAATCTGAGGGTTGTACATTCTCAAGGATTTTCTGGCAGAGAGCAGAATTCATAGTTCCATCAATTATGACAAGTCGTTCAGGTCCTGAAGCAGCAAAGCAGCCACAAACATCACACTACCATGTTTGACTTTTGGTATGATGTTCTTTTTATGAAATGATGTGTTAATTTTACGCCTGATGTAATGGGACGCACACCTTCCAAAAAGTTCAACTTATGTCTCGTCAGTCCACAGAATATTTTCCCAAAAGTCTAGGGGATCATCAAGATGTATTTTGGCAAATATGTGATGAGCCTTCATGTTCTTTTTGGTCAGCAGTGGTTTTCACCCTGGAACTCTCCCGTGGATGCCATTTTTTCCCAGTCTCTGTCTTATTGTTGAATCATAAACACTGACGTTAACTGAGGCAAGTGAGGCATGAAGTTCTTCAGATGTTAGTTTTGGGTTTTTTGTGACCTCCTGGATGAGTAGTTGATGCGCTCTTGGAGTAATTTTGGTAGGCCGGCCACTCCTGGGAAGGTTCACCACCAAGTTTTCTCCATTTGTGGATAATGGCTCTCACCGTGATTTGCCGGAGTCCCAAAGCCTTAGAAATGGCTTTGCAACCCTTTCCAGACTGATAGATATCAATTTCTTCGTTTCTCATCTGTTCTTGAATTTCTTTAGTGTGCAGAATGACATGTTGCTTTTTGAGATATTTTAGCCTAATACACTTTGCCAAATAGGCTCTATTGAAGTGATTTCTTGATTCAACAGGTCTGGCAGTAATCAGGCCTGGGTGTGGCTAGTGAAACTGGACTCAGAAAATGTGGTTAATCACAGTTAATTCATAATTTAACAATGGGGGGAAATGACTTTTTCACACAGAGCCAGGTAGGTTTGGATAGCCTTTTTCCCAATAATAGATGAAATCATCATTTAAAAATTGCATTTTGTATTTTCCCGGGTTATCTTTTTCTTATATTAAAATTTGTTTGATGATCTAAAACATTTAAGTGTGAAAAATATGCAAAAAAGTGAGAAATCAGGAAGGGGCATATACTTTTTCACTGTATTTGTAGCCCATCCATAAAAAAAAAAAGCTATCAAACTCATGTTCAAGATGTTTCTAATATTCAATATTTTCAAAGTCAACTCTCCAATGAGCACGGCCCATGGGGAGCTAAAGGAGAGGGCTCTTTCAGTGCCTTTTCTAGTAAACTGCTAAATGCTAAGCTAGCCCACCGTTCCACATATGCCAACAGTGACAAATTCATTTAACCCTTTCACTACCAAGAGTGCCAAAAGGCTGTTTTTGACCATACCCACTTTAACCAATCAGGGGCGCATTTCCCAAAAACATAGTTGCTAACTAAGTTAACAACTTACCTAGTTCGTCCATTCACAGTCAATGGGGCCAACTACGTAAGCTAGCATCTGTGATTTTGGGAAACGCACCCCAGATCTTTGGGATATGAGTAGAAATATATGCCATAATATTTCAGCCAATGAGCTGAAAATTTTATATGCCCAAGAAACATTTTGTATACTGCTAAACTTGAAATCTCCTCATATTGGAGATATACATAATTACCTGGAAAGGGGTTCCTAAAAAACCCTTAATTTCTTTTCCAGTCCCCTTGGGCAATAAGGATAGTCAAACCACGAGGGGCCTTGGCGGTGAAAGGGTAAATAGACTGAAGCACTGGATTGTTCCATACGCAGGGCCTCAAACCACTGGCCTTGCAAATTTCAGTCAAGCTTCTTAAAGGCTGTGACTGCAGGCTGTTCCCATCTTTGGTTCTCTGAGGAATTAGCCAGTTTCATGCATGTCAGGTATTGAGGGTGCTGGGCGCTGAAGCCCCCATCACAGAATCAACTCAAGACAGAGCAATTTCACAGGTGACAGATGACCCAGAATGAATACAGACAGAAGGAACGGTCAGTGTTAAGTGATGATGCAGAGGAAAGTGTGGGGAAGGTAGAGAAGGGCTGGAGATGGTACAACCAACTTCAAGAAAGAAATGGTCTACATCCAAAATCAGTTCAGCACAGTCCCTTACAGTGCCTGGATGAGGTTGCTGACTGAAAACTAAAACCAGGAACCGTGAATTCGAAAACACAAGATGTCAACTCTTATTACTGCTTAAAGGAGATTTGCTGATAATAGTCATAGTCACCACAATATGCTTGGAAAGCAAAAGAAGACAAAGGAATATTTATTCCAAAAACTTCAAGGCCACACTCCAGTCCTTATCATTGCCAGTGCGGCGAATTTAAGAATTCACAATGCGCAAGGCTTTTGAGTGGTCATGAGGGCGTGCCTTGTGAACCATAGCCCACACGATACTGCAAGTACAACAAAAAAATGTCAATCACATTATTGCTTTCCCAGGTATGGGGAGGGGTTTAAAGAGGAAACATTAAGCAGGCGAACTCAGGTTTAGTGGAGCCAATTGGTGCGCTAAATGAGTGTTACAGTCATTGAACCACCGTTGATTCAGGAGGCCCCTCCATTTATTGCTCACCAGTGCCTGCTGGGAGATGTAGTCTTTCACAATACCTGCTAACAATTGACCAAAATCAACAAAGTCTTGTGGAAAGAGCAGGATCATAAAGTTGCAGTCCCAAGTGGGATCACAAAATCACAGCCTTCACAAATGAGCAGCAATTGACGCCAAAGTTTGCGGTACATCCTGCGCTCATACGCCACAGGGAAAAGACAGTTCTTCGCCAAGTTCCCCAAACTCCCCACCCTCTCAAAAAGTCAAATTGGGCCTATAGCTCGATGCACCCCGGTTATCGCGCCGTGATCATCCACAGTCCCAGGGCCACGTTAGCAGCAAGTACAGCGCTACCGAACAGCAGGACGAAGAACCCCAGCAGTTCGCGGTTGTTCTTCTCCCTCACCAGCGAGCTCAGCAAGGCCTCCAGGAACGAGGTGAGAATCCACTGCCCGTCCAGGGCGAAGCAGGGCACCGCGTTCACCACGGCCAGGGTGCCCGACAGGGACACAAGGTACCTGGAAAACACCTGTGTCAAGGACAACAAATGTAAGCGATAGCGACAAGTCATAAGTTGCGGCAGAAAGCAAATGTGCTTCCCAGAGGAGAATCAGTGTTACCTTTCATGTGCAAACCTGCTGGGTAGGTTAATGTGCAGGGGTACCCCTCACTAAAGACCGAAAATGAAAATCCAGACCAAAACCGAATATGTAGTCACTAATAACAGTAGGACCCCACACTGAGCCTTCAAAACCATTTCAGTCTCTCAAAGAATTTGGTCATTTTCTGAACAGAGTACAATGGGAAATAGACGTATTCTTCACAAAGAGCAGTCACCAGTTCTTCATGGGCTTAAGGATTCTGCCATTTTTGCGACCGGTGCACCAGCAATTCTGATATTTTATCCGTCACCTGTATGTTAAATTGACCCCTTTCTCATTATATACTAAATATTTACCAAAGCACCCCGACATGAGAAGCCATGATGGGAGGAGGCCGACTGGGATGAGTAAAGACTTTCATGTTTTCATTTTGGGACTTCCTGTGGGCTTGGTTTTGGCATTAAATCCCAGAAGTCCTTTTGGAAAGGGTGGTCAGTTGTATTATTATCACAGAATAAAGTCTATGTTGCTAATCTGAGTCCAAGGGTAAGACAGCGAGATAACCACCAAAACTGTAGAAAATAGAAGATATTCCCAAGCCTGCAAAATAATGCTTACATTTGATAAAATATTCATAATAGGTCCATTCACACTGCAAGTGAAACTTCGAAGTTAGAAAATTCACGAACTTAGGGTGAAAGTTGCCAAGCGACCGTGCCAAAAGCCATCTGAAACTTCACAGGAATAATCTCAAGCAAGAGTGCAAACATTCACGTTCCGTGCAAAACTTTGCAAGAAGTTTTGGAATGTGAACGCACACATCTGAAAATTAGCGAAGTTACTGACTTGTGTTACTCACCGTGCTGGAAATGCTTGAATGGTGTACGTGGGGCATTCTGTTGGGTTGCGATCAGGAACCAGATGCGAGAACCAGGAAATGCAGTAGGGCTTGTTTTATTTGTAAAGGGGGGTGACCCCCGCAGGGCGAAAAACAGTACAAAGTCCACAATCCAAAAGTCAAAATCCAGTTGGGCAAAAATAGTATCAAAAACCAGGGCAGCAATCACAGTAATCGTAGTCTGACAGAAATGGGTCTGGTACACAGGAATAGTACTATCAGAGAGACAAGCCAGAATCCACAGGGCGTAATCCAAATCGTTACCAGGGCAGCAAACAGAGATCTCGTAGTCGGGCAGAAAAATGGTCAAAACACACAGATGCAACAGTGATCCAAAATCACAAAGGCAAAAATCAAAAGTCGGGCAATCCAGTCAGAAAGATAAACACTGAGAAATAAAGGCGAGAAACGTGGCACGAGAAAACTAGGGAGAACGATCTAACAGGAGTGTGAACCAAACAGACATCTTATATACACATCCGGGGTAAACACATGACCAGGGAGAACAGGTGCAATCAATGGTGACAATAATCAGGGAGAGACACATGAGGAATAAACTAATTACATGAATTTGGCTGTAGCCAAAACACAGACAGGGATCACAAGACAAACCTAAGTACAAAACAACAGCTCTGGTTAAGGAGTACTAAAGTGCCAAGATAAAAGAAAAGGAAAGCACAAAGTATAAGTGGAAATCCACAGAAACTTGCAGCAGAGATAATTAGGGATAGGCAAGGAGGCGAAGATTAGAATTGAGCGACTGCTGAGAGATCGTAAGTCAATTAGTATGTGCAGCTATACAATCCCGAGTGCATGTTAGAAAGTTAGTAAAAATATACAAGATTAGTGTGGTTAGTAATTAGCAAAAACAATAAACTGTTAGTATGTGTTAGTAAGACAGTAAAAGAGAGAGGAAGGAAGAATACGAGATAATGAAAGAAGATTGAAACCCAGAAACCAATAAATCACCCGAATGAGTGGCACACAAGACAAGGGACCGTGAGCAAAGATACACACGTGACAAGAAAGGGGAGACAAAGTGCAAAGCATGGAAATGAAAACATGGCATAGAAAACTGAGGCATGAAAAAATATTATAACATGAAATCTAAATTACCAAAAACACAATACATGATCCTAAGAATGGTCAAAGGGCAGGCAGTGGTCACTAAACACAAAAATCCTAAACATGGCTCGGCCAGGCACAGAACTTAAAACATGGCATGCAGAATCACAGATCACAACACATTCGCACTACTTCCTGAAACTTTTCCAACAGAGCTAACTTCGAGAGTTTTCATGTCAGTGTGAACAGCAGGGTGAAATTTCACTATTTTCAAATTTGCGCTTTTTTGTAGTGTGAATGCACCTAATATTACGCTTTCTTTTTGGGGTGATACGCAAGTTTTGTGCAGTTTTGTGTCAGTTTCCTCTGAAAGGTTGCCATCAAAGAACTGCAAATCTCTTGTTCCCATCCCAGTATTAATAGCGTCACAAGACAATTTTGGTAATGGTAGTAAATATTAAAGTCTACCCATGGGTTTTTCTCTTCTTGAGAACTCCTACACCAAATCAAAACAGTATCCAATTTTAATTCTCATTTTTATTTTCTGAGTGCAACTCGTGTAAAGGATACTTGCAAAATGTCTCCATGGCCACGGGCAGGTCAATGTGCAGGAATCCGAACCGAGGGATGAAGTTCGTGAGACTTACTGTACACACAAGGGGGGAAAGGCAGAGAGTCATGAGACTAAACTGAGAAATGGACGCATGTAAACTTAAACTACTTCAGAGCCAGATTCAAAACCAACTGCAAAACCAGTAACATTGCCACTGATTGGCCAGGCTGTTTGTTTTTCACCAATCACAGGTGATGCTATTGCTTTTGCATGTGCTGAAAGGTTTTGCACTGATAAAAAGTCTTTGTGAATCTGTGTACTGAAATGTAGGCCCCATTTACACCAGGTATTAAAATACGTTTTTTTTTTGCGATCGGATTGCCATCAGATAGCACCTGACCACATGAAAGTAGTGGTGTAAATGTTCTCAAGATGCATTGAGGACAGATTTTGATCCAATCTTTTAAACCGCTTCTCAAAGCGGTCAGGGACGGATTCTGGCCACATTGAACACTGGTGTAATGCGAATGCGAATCCGATCTGCGTACAACAACTCTGTGGGCGGAGACAGGAAAACTCAGTAGATAGGTCGCATTGGTATGCAAGACGCAGTATATTTTGTGGGGAGTCCCGTCGGTAAAAAGGGTTTCAACAAAGACTGTGTTATAGTAGCTATTTATTTATAAAAATGCGTAAACAAATTGTTCCAAACAATTTCAATTTTCTTTAAACAAAATGGCGATTCCCATTTTGCTCAGCACAGTCCACGACGTGAAATTTTTGTGCAGCTGTATCGCTCTTTCTCTAAGTTTTCGCTATGTTACGGTGAGCTATGCATCTTCTGGCTCTAAGAGACCGGAGAGACTGAATACCAAGCTCTAGGACACACAAACAAGGTCTAGCTCACAGCGCCCTCTCCTGGGTACACATTGGAACATCCTCCTTTACCTCTCGCAGCATTTTACTGGTGCATAGGACACACCGGTTTATAAGACGCGATGGGTTTTTAAGGGAAAAATATTTAATTAAAGGTGCGTATTATTTGTCAGTTTGCAGCACAAGTGAGGTGTGCCACTTTAAGAGAAGGGAGACGAAGGATGTGACGTCAGTGGGACGGATTGTAATGTGGACGGTGGAGATGCAGGTTAATACCAGGTGTAAATGTATGTGGTCAAGCGCTATCCGATTGCAATCCAATCACAAAAAGTGCATTTCAATACCAGGTGTAAACGGGGCCATAGAGTCACATTCTGTCCCAACACCACTTCAACATTCTATACTATAGCATGCTTATTGAGAGGTTAGCCAAACAGAATAGCCAATGTATTGTTAATAAACTGCTATAGCTTCTGCTTGCCCAAGAAATTAAATGGATGGTAGACACAAACCTATGAATTCTTTTTACTCCTGGATATGCGATGCATACAAAGGAGTGTTGTGATGAGACTCTCACGTCACCCACTAATTAATCAATCATTCAATTTGCCATTAGCATGACCACAGGCGATAAGATAAATATGATCTTGGCATGGGTTACTGATCCTAAATTCACAAGCAGCTTATCCAGGAGTTAACATAAATGATATGCCAGTGCACTGCAGTGACAGCAAACTTTTTTTCTGCACAGTACCTCCAGAAGAAACATTTAACGTATGAGCATGAAACCTAGGAAGCGCTTCATCTTGGTTGCAATAGATTTATTTTCCTCATCATAACATACATGTTGGACAAGAAATACACGAAATTAGAAAGCTGCAATAATAAAGTTATATTCATTTTGTGACATAGCTAGAAAACTTTAATTTAATCATGAATGCAGAAGAATTCATAAAAATTATTTCATTATAGGATTATATTCAGAATTCAATGCAGCGTTTTTCTCTTGTATTTGCTTTCTCGGTTTGCATGTTTTTGAATTTGCATCTTATCTGTTTTGCAGTACATTTGTCCACTTGGAGGCGTTTTTGGGCTGTTCCAGCTCGTTTGCCCCTGTCGGCCACTATATTACAAGGTAATTTTATTTCCTTAAAACAAGGAGACACTGAGCACAAAACGGTTTCCTAACTGCAGCAACACATCGATATAATAAATCAGGCACAGTGAAATGAGCTCCAAAGTATGTACCTCAATAACTACTCTCGTAACTCATAAGTACAAACCCGCCAATAACAAGTTTGGGAGGGGGAAAAAAAATGTTTCAAAACACAAATTAAAAAACGTAAGGCGATTTGGTCAGCGCCTCACCCGCCACCTGCAGGTGCCGTGGGTATCCCAGGAACAGCATGTGGGGCTCGGGTGGGTGGTGGACCCGGATCAACCGGGTCAGGTTCTCCAGGGACGGCACCACGCACAGGCTGGGCACGAAGTCCGCCTGGCAGTCAGCATTCGAGCGGCACGTTCGGCTCGACTCCATGGTCTTACGGGCCGGCAGGCAGGAGTACTGAGCGAAGAGTGACAGCAGGAGTCAGGGTTTGTGTTGCTTCGGCTACACCTGTTCGTGTGTCCAAAACTGAATAAAACTCCAGAAATGCTTTATAACCGGGAAAGAAGGAGAATACAGACTGAAGATGGAATTTTATATAGAAAGTAGAATGAGTTGCACTGTCGCGCTAAATTAAACTCGGCTCGTCAAAGACCCCATGATAAAGTATGATAAATGAATCAACAGTTAACGGACAAGGGTCCACCGAATTCAAGCAAGCATTCAATCTGGCGACATGCTCAACAGACATCTTCTAAACCATATTTTCAACAGGGAACATGAGCATATGAGCAAACTTCAATTAATTTTTTGAGTGAGGGTTGGTCGCCACTGAACACATGTTTATTTGTAGAGAACGTGATTCCATAAGCTTGGCAGCCTGCAGAGACAAAGCTGTAGCAATGTGTAGCCAAAGGGGGCGCTGTGACATACCAGCTTGCTCTCCTGATTACTGCTGTAGGAAAAGCAGAGATCTGTCAGACTCCCATTACTGCAGCAATCTATTGTTCCATCAAGCCGTCTGTAAACTGGAAAGATTCAAAGAAAGATCAAAAACAATAGAGAGTGTGAGAGACAGAAAGACTGAATTTGGGTTTTGCAGGATTTTTGACAATGCTGACTTGTAATTGCCTCCATTTGTTGACCAATCCTTTGTTTGGGCCCCGCAGTATGTTGTTCCAGACAAGAACATGTCCGCTGTTTGCCTCCTCCTTCCCGAGACATTATCGGGTACTAACCACATGTGCGCCTCACCTCGCGAGATCCTAGAGCGACAAATACTACTGCATAGGCCCCTTCTCAGACACCACTGTATCCTACCAGTATTATACTTTATTAAATTCTGCAACAGCCTCCCAGTATTACAATTTGCAGGCCAGGACGGGCTCCCCCAATATAGCCAGATGTCCTCCCACAGGGGAGCTCATAACCGCTATGTTCGGGAACTTTCTACAGAAGTTTATTTTTTTACCACGAATGTTACTTTGGTGAGGTGAGGTGAGGTGAGGTGAGGTGCACTTTATTGAACCCCGTGGGGTAGTTTTTCCTCTGTATTTGACCCATCGTACAGTTAAAGCAGCGCCCAGGAACCAACTCCAGTTCTAAAGCCAGTTCCTTGGTCAGGGGTACGGGCAGGAGTGTTCTAGAATGCATGTAGAATGCAGCCCGTCTGTCACATCGAAAAACTTCTGTACAGGGAAAGTTCACCCAAAAATGAGAATTCACTCGTCATCTTCTTAGTACAGTAGTACAGTAGAGCATGCAGTGAGAGTACAGTAGAGCGTGCTGTGAGAGTATAGTACAGTGTGCAGTGAGAGTACAGTAGACCGTGCTGTGAGAGTATAGTACAGCATGCAGTGAGAGTATAGTACAGTGTGCAGTGAGAGTACAGTAGAGCGTGCAGTCAGAGTGCAGTAGAGCATGCAGTGAGAGTACAGTAGAGCATGCAGTGAGAGTACAGTAGAGCGTGCGGTGCCTGTACCTCGCTCAGGAGCCGAGTTGAGCTGCAGGCTGCTGCTGCAGACACAGTAACCCATCTGCACCGAATGGGACAGCTTTCTGATGCAGGAGTGCCAATCCTCCACGCCCTGTACGGGGCAGTCCTCCAGCCGGGTCACCAAGTCCCCCACAAACAGGCCTCGCGGCCCACTGGCAGCCGAACCCTAGGAAAAGGGCGGAGACATGTTTCCTTAAACAAGAGGCCTGTCGGCCTAGAGAGCTCTGCTGAGAATGAGTGAATGTGCATGTCATAACTTAATTTCAGTTAAGTTCAGTTCACTACACCCCATTTAAGACTGCTTCTTTTGATGTGGTCTGTATTTGCCTGATGAAGGTTTGAGTACTGAAACGTCACAATAAAACTTTTGCCATCTGCAAGTTAGACAGTGTGTGGGACTCCTTTGTTTCCTTATAACTTATTTCAGAAATCCTTGAAAACTATTGCAATATTAACACATATGACACATTTGGTAACCAGAATATGCTGTGAACCAGATTGATGTCTGAACTTATGTAGTATAACAATAGAACCACATTGCAAATTGTGATCATTGATTTCAATCAACTTACCAGCAAGCAATACTAACAACCAACAAATACCTTTCCCCCAGTACATAACAAAAATAGCAGTCACAATCTTTTTAACTCTGTCATAGGACAATGTGACATGGAACAAGATGATCCAGAACAATTAATCCAGAACGATGATTCGGAACAGCATGATCCAGAACAATGATCGGGAACAACGTGGGGATATTCAGAACATCATAAGGAAAGCTCACAAAAAATTAGACAAAAAGTTATCTGACAGACTGAGATACTAATGAAAGACTGAAAAAATGAGCACAAACACTGATTTTCTAAGTCCAACATGCTGAATTTTTCAAAAACCGGGACAGAGAATTTTCTCATTCTCACAGAGCGTAATCAGAACATCATAAGGAAGGCTCACAACAAATTAGACAAAAAGTTATCTGACAGACTGAGATATTAATGAATGTCTGAAAAAATGAGCACACTGATTCTTTAAGTGCAAAAGGGTGAATATCTCAAAAACTGGGACGTAGAATTTTCTGATTTTCACAGTGAATATTCAGAATATCATAAGGAAGGCTCGCACCAAATTAGAAAAAACAGTTATCAGACAGGTTTTGAAATATTCAAATTTGAAGTGAAAAGTTGACACCGGACATGGAGACGAACGAGCGGACAGGTGCCGGAGGACTCGGCATTAGAAAAGCTCCGCTGACTGTGACTATTGTCACAGAGGAGCTAAAAACAAAAATGATAACATGCCTTGCCACATAAGACCCCCTAAGCGCAGCTGTGTTATGACACTGCGACCCCCAGTGGTGCAAACGGGCATCGCACTACAAATGAGTGTTTTGACAAGTTGTTACAGGGAAACAGACATCTTATAAACAGAAGGACGGGCATGATGATGAAAGTATCCCTTAAGAAAACTGTTTCTTGGGGGGATCCAAAAGTTTCTGGATTCCTTTTCAGAAAAAGGATGTTTTCACAACATCGTAATTTTTACCTCAGTGACCATCAGAGCTCAGAACCTCTCATCTGAATATTTCAAATACAGAGTGCAATATGGCTAGTGGCTTGGTTTTTGTCATGGAAGACGCAGGCATCAAACATTGTGTGATTTTGCCATTTTTATGGATGAAAGCAATTAAATACATTAGCTTATTAATGTGCCTAACCCATGTTTGTTTCAACTAACAACTGTATGCTATTTTTAAAGATAGTTAGTATAGGTGCCCAAGGCATTTGTCGTTCCTTACAGTTCCACGTGAGATCTTATTTATTCGTTTAATTAAATAACGGTTGTTCTTAAAATTGCATCATTTCTGCCAAGTTTTTTTTCTGTCTCATTTTTCCATTATTTTTGACATCTTTGTGGTGACTGTAGAGTGACAGCCCACTGGTAATCACCCTGTTAAAGGAGATCCACCATCCTCAGGGTTTGCATTTTAATCCAATTTCACACACCTGAATTTACTCATTCAAAAATATAACAAGATCTGCGGCTGTTGCGTGAAGTATGATTTACTAGGGCTTGAGTGAAAACCAACAGGACCTTCTGAAACAGGGCTGGTTACCACTTTCCCATAAATTATTAAAAATGTATGTAATACGGCTATGTCATACATGTTTGACATTACACACGTGTAGTACAGTTTTCCTGCATCATGACTGTTCAGATTCCATTCATAGTCAAACTTCAACCAATATTTTAGCTACAGCAAAATTACCAATCCTGCGGGAAACCGTTACCCATCGCTAGCATTAGCTTCTAGTTGGCGGTCTATTCAAAACAATGGGATTGTGATGGCCCTCTGTGCGTTATCCGCATTGTCCTAGGTCTGTTTCACAATTCTTGTGTTCCCTCTAGGTCATGTGAGGTAATCAGCAATATCGGGTACACCGGCGCGGAGGTGTACCTGAGGGCTTTAAAATCTGCACGTGTATTTGTCTCTGGAGTGCTGTCCTACCAGACTTGGGAGCTGTGGAGCTTTAAGAATGCTACCTTAATTAGTCCACGTTGCTCAAACCTATGACTGTTTTGGCTGGCACTGTCGGCTTGCACCGTCTTTCATTGTCTTAAAAAATAAACTAAATTTGGTGGAAACTTAACTCAGTTTATGTTCTTTGTTGTTTTGTTGCTGTCACTGACTGAGTGTGACAGGATCAGTAATTCACCAACTAGCATGCTAACACTTTTCATCATTAAAGTGATCAGTGATATGTGTAATAGATAGATTTAAGGGGGTTTTACTTGAATCACAATGCAAATTCATTCCAAAGGTGTCCAAAAGTAAGCTGAAAAAGCAGAATCCTCAGTGGATGACCAAAAGTATTCGTAGGATTTTGTGGGAAAAGAGGAATCTTTATGAGATGTACATAAAGGATAATAATGAGAACACTAATGCTGAATACTGTAAAATGCGGGCTGTGGTCAAAAAAGAGTTGAGGAATGCTAGAAGACTGTATGAAAGACAAATTGCAGAGGGGGCAAAAACTAACCCTCAGCACTTCTTTCAGCACTGTAGCAGAGAAAGGAAAGTTAAAGAGCAGGTTAAGTGCATAAAGAATAAAAATGGATCGCTGCTATATGATACCAAGGATATTGCGGATGCCTTAAACCAGAGGTGGGCAGTGAGGGCCTTATCTGCCCCCGGTTTTCGCACCAACTTTTGGCCTTTAATTAGTTCATCATCTAAATTAACCATGCTTTTTATTAAATCTAACATTTCAGGCGCATTTCTTTAAAAAATCTTGAATAACCAAAGACTATTCCTGTCTCCCTACATAACATAACTATTCTTGTCTCCCTAAATTTTTTCTTTGATTGAATCTTTGCACAAATCTATATTTGCATTTTAAACCAATTATCTTCATTAGTCAGGGTAATTGATAGAAATAAAAACCAGCATACACACCGGCCCTCCAGGACCAGGATTGCCCACCCCTGCCTTAAACAGTTATTTTGTTGAGAATTTTACCTCAGAGGGGGTCTTTATTTGGCCAGAGGGCATGTTAAATGCTCAAGATTATTTAGTGGAAATTGAGGTAAGGGATAACAAAGTGTTAGACAAGTTGCATAAACTAAAGGCAGATAAGCCGGGGGGTCCTGATGGCTTATATCCTAGAGTGCTCAGGGAAGTTGGTGAGATAATCTTTAAGCCCCTATCTGCCATCTTCAGACGATCTTTAGAAACTTAAAAAATACCAAATGATTGGAAACAGGGTAATATAATACCAGTATATAAGAAAGGGGACTGTATCGAGCCGGGAAATTACAGGCCAGTCAGTTTAACTTGCACTGCGTGCAAAATATTGGAATCTATCATTAAAGATGAGCTGTACTTTTTTCTTGAATGTAACAGTATCTTGAGGGATAGCCAACATGGTTTCCGTAAGGGAAGGTTATGCCTGACAAACCTTCTGAAATTTTTTGAGGAGGCCACCAAGACTTATGACCAGAGCAGGGTTTATGACATCATATACTTGGATTTTCAGAAAGCATTTGATACAGTATCGCATAAGAGACTAATTTTTAAAATGAGCTACATTGGCGTTACAGGAGGTATTCTGGAGTGGATTCAAAACTGGTTACAGGACAGAACACAAAGAGTGGTGGTCAGTGGTATCTCATCTGAGCTAGGAATGGTGGGGAGTGGCGTCCCCCAGGGATCGGTGTTGGGACCCCAGCTGTTCCTCATCTACATTAATGACCTTGATAGGAAAATTGAGAGCAGATTAGTAAAATTTGCAGACGATAGTAAATTGGGGGGTTTGGCAAGTAGTTTAGAGTCCACTAAAGTGATTCAGGATGATTTGGATAGAATCCAGAATGGGGCAGAAATGTGGCAAATGAAATGTAATGTAGCAAAGTGTACAGTTGTGCATGTAAGTAATAAAAACATTAGACGGGATTACTTCATGGGAGGTTTAAAACTGGAATGTGCTCCACACGAGAAAGATCTGGGAGTGATTGTTGACCAAACCCTCACAGGCTCTAGCCATTGTGCCGTAGCAGTTAAAAAAGCCAATCGGATGCTGGGATACATTGCCAAAAGTATTGAGTACAAATCTAAGGAGTTGATGCTTCTTTCGTCAGACCACATCTGGAGTATTGTGTGCAGTTCTGGGGACCATACTTTAAGAAAGATATAGAGGCTCTAAAGAAAGTTCAAAGAACAGCCACTAAGCTAATTCCAGGTATAAAAGATGAGAGCAATGAGAAGAGGGTGAAGATCCTTAATCTCTTTAGTCTTAGGAAAAGGAGACTAAGGGGTGATTTGACTGAGGTCTTTAAATATGTTAAAGGGATTAACAAAGTGAATTATGTAGGATTCCTTCGACCAAGTGTTGTGAGTAGAACTCAGGGTCACAAATGGAAGTTGACCAAAGGTAAATTTAGAACTGATATTCGGAAATATTTCTTCGCCCAAAGAGTGATTTCAATGTGGAATAGCTTACCTGACCATATTGTTGAGGCAGAGACCTAGGGGGTTTTCAAGAGCAGGCTTGACTTAAAGCTAGATATCATTGAGTCATTGAGTATCTGAAGAGATATATTCACAATAGTATAAAGAAACTGGCGAGCGTAGTTGGGCTGAACGGCCTGTTCTCGCCATTTATGTTATTTGATTTTATGTTATGATGACTGATTTATTATTGCCCATCTGTACAAATTGCGTTCTATTTGTTAAATAATTTTTAATCCATTTTAACGCGGTCTCTCTTATTCCATAGTTATACAGTTTTTCAATCAATATATCGTGATTTATAGTGTCAAATGCCTTCTTCAGGTCAAGAAATATACCTATAGAATATAGCTTTGAATCTAGTGAATCTTTGATCATCTCAATAAGTTCTGTTAGGGCTAGTGCTGTCGAATGCTTTTTCCTGAACCCATACTGACTGTCACATAGAAGTTTGTGTTTATCAATGTAATTGTCCAATCTATCATTGAAGAGTTTTTCGAAGAGTTTTGAACATTGAGGTAAAATCGAGACAGGTCGATAATTTGAGAAATCATATTTATCCCCACTTTTGTAGACAGGGATAACCTTTGCTATCTTCATTTTATCTGGAAGCACTCCGCAAGAGAAGGATAGATTACATATATGCGTAAGTGGAGTTACAATTGCGTTGGTAAGTGTTTTCAGTAATTTCATATCTAATTGGTTTACGTCAACAGACGTTTTAGCTGCACAATTATTCAGAATTGTATTCAGTAACAGGAGTTAATGTCAATGTGTCTTGTACTTCCTCATCCTTATCAAGGTAGTCCCATCTTAGGTGTGAGGGTTCAATACCCTTTGCTAGTTCTGGCCCAACATTCTCAAAGTAATTATTAAAATGTTCCACAACTAGATCCATGTTCTCTACCTGTTTACCATGAATATTAAAGAAGGCAGGGTACTCCCTCTTCGGAGCCCTCCCAGAAACATTCTTTACTATATTCCAGAGATTTCTGGTGTAATGTTTATTTCTTACTAAAAGCTTTTCATAATACTCTTTTTTATGCTTCCTTAACAAGCGTGTAATTTTATTTCTATAAGACTTATACCTTACTTCCGCTTTCTCAGTCCTTTCTCTCAGGAACTGCTTGTATAAAGTATTTTTTTTCTTACAGGCATTGGCCAGTGCGTTTGAAACCCAAGGTCTTCTCTCTTTGTTTTTCTTCAGATTATTGACTGTTTTGACTAAGCAGTGGGTATCATACAGAGAATTTACAGTCCACAGGAAAGCCTCATACGCTCTATTCGGGTCGTTTTCTGCTAATACATTATCCCATTTTTGATTTAACAGATCTATTTCCAGATCCTTTAACCTTTTTTCACTTTTAATTCTGATTTCTGTGTATTCCCGGATTTTCGATCTGGCCTGATCTTTTATATCTACCTTGCAATCACAAATAGCAAAGACTGGCAAATGATCAGTAATGTCATTTATCATGATGCCACAAAATATATCAGAATCCAGTACATTAGTATAGATATTATCTATCAAAGTGGCACTATGCCAAGTAATCCTGCTTGGTTTTGTAATTAATGGTTGCATACCCATGGCATACGTGGTGTTAATATAATCCTCTATTATAGAGCTGTAATTTGGATTTATCAAGTCAACGTTAAAGTACCCACACATGAAAACATTTTTATGGCTTATATTAGTGAGTAGTTCGCCCATACATTTGCTAAAAACATCAATTTACGATTCCGGTGCCCTGTACACACAAGACATAACAGTATTTTTACCTTTCAATCTGGGAATCTTGGAAACGGCACGGTGGCATAGTGGTTAGCACTACTGCCTTCCGTCAGTCTGCCCCAGGGCAGCTGTGGCTACAAAAACATAGTTTACCACCTTCAGAGCGTGAATGTGTGAGTGAATAAATAATGCCTCCATCGTAAAGCGTCTTTGAGTGTCCAAAAAAGCGCTATATAAATTAGAAAATATATATAAAAAATATTATTATTATCAATAAACAGACCAACTCCCCCACATGCTTTATTCAGTCTACTCTTGCACACACAGTTATATCCCTCCATGTAGAAGTCCTTGCCCTTTTCCTCTTTAATCCAAGTTTCCGATAAGGCGATGATGTTAAACGGGTTAGCAAATGACTGAAGGTATTCCTTTATTTGATCGAAGTTGGAATATAGACTCCTACTATTAAAGTGGATAATGGACAAACTCCCATCCATTTTAATGCTTTTGTTGAATTTGTCCACAGGAAAGTATTCGCATATGTTAGACTCTTTGTAGAAAAAATGGTTATCCGGATCGATTTCTTCATTTGGGTCTATTTCAGAAAAATGGTGACTTCCTGTCAAAAATTCATTTCCGGAAAAATTTATTTCTGTAGGTTGATGACTACTCAGGAATGTCTGTCAAGGACCTCAGTGGTCGTACTTCTCCAAATCCCGCATCATCTTGATCAGCACTGGTCTGGTGGTTTCCGGTGAAGATCCATTTGGTTTGATAAAAATTCTACAGTTTGTCGACCAGATGCTGTGTATTTTACCCACTTTCCTTAGTTGACCAACTTTCCATGCAAGTGTTGCATTATGCTTGGTGAGGTTTTCATTCATGAATACATTGGATCCTTTTAGATTTTTCCCTTGCTTCAACAGAGAGATCTTGTGCTTGTTACTTGTAAGTCGTAGCAACACGGCTCGTGTTGTTGCATTTTGGTCTCGGCTTACATTCCTTTTCGGTAGCAGATAACATGAATCCACATTGCTTTGGTCCAAAGAAATATGTCTGGACTGAAGGAATTCCATCACCTGCAGTTCCACGGATTTGTTATCGTCCTTGTTTGACTCATCAGCACTCGCTGTTGGCCTGGCATAACTCCTGGGTTTGATTTTTAGCCCAGTCAGGATTACATCATTACGTTTCTCTTGTTATTCCCGCTCCTCCAGATTGCTTCCTAAAGATTTGATCTCTGTCTTTCTTAGCAATCTCTTTTTTGAGATCACGGTTTTCCTCCAGTAGCCGTTCCATTTGCTCCCTCATACTGTCCCTCCACTCCCTCACTTCCCTTCTCAAATCAGCGAGAGCCTCCATGACTGCTGCGGGATCCAGTGAGCCTGATTTCCCAGTTTCCTTGCTTCTACCAGGCTTACCCATTTTCTTAGTTTCGAGAAAAGGGATTTTAGCGATTACAGAGATTGTGAGAAAGTTTATCACTCAACTTTTCTCCCGACTCTGCTGTTGTATTCCAGTATTTCGCGCAGTCGCTGTTCAGAGCTGTTACTCCTTCAGTGACCATGAGAAGAATTTTTGACACAGTTCGCCCTTGCCACTTAAAATAATTTTTTTTTTTTTTTTTTTTGTGACTGACACACAAGGAATTTCTATGTTGAATTTAGAACTTGTTGGCTGAATTGAAAACTTTGAGTTCTCATCTTGCTTTTGGAGACTCACCACAACAAATGTGGAAAATAAAGCAACAGGAATTCAAATGTTAGCCCAAAATCCTGTTGCAATTATTAGTCCTTTATTTACAAGATGCATCCTGATCCTTCAGCCAGGAGCTATAAGACATGAGCCACTTGAGTTCATTGGAGAAGAAACACGTGAGCAGCTGAAGGCTTATTATGTGATCAAAATGCCTAATATTTATCATTCAGTAAATTAAAATAAATTCCATATTTGTGGTGCAAACTGACTCGCTGATAACCTAAGCCAAGCATGGGCTTGTGTAGGGTGAATGACATACCTTCCAGGAAACAATGGTTGCTGTTGGAGGTGGATTTGTTTTGGACAATATTCTCGCCACTCAAATTAATCTTAATTTCTCAATGTCGTTATCGGATGCTGTACTGTGAAAGAAGCTGCTCTTCAGATTACATGTTAGAGGTGCTGACTCACTCAGGTCATCGCAATAAACATATCGCCATAAAATGCTGAGAACCAACCAGTCAGCATGCCTCTCCTTTGACCATGACAGTTATTGGTGAAATAAAAGGGATTCCCGAGAGTCCTAGCCTAATTCCCATTGAGGCTTTCATGAACAAAAATCATTCTCCAAAATGGCTGCTGTGCATCACCCAGGTGAGTGCTACAAACTGGCTGCATTTGAGGTTAGCTTTCATCTCTCAGCACAGCAAACAAAGCGCATTGAGTTAAAAAATGGTAATACAACCCAAATCAGAAAATGGTGGCTCAGTATGTTTCATAAAAATTAAAACCGAAGCCAATGATTTGTAAATTATTGTTGATCGGCATTATGTTGAAAGCAATGCAAAACATTATTTGATGTTTAACAGCATTCATTTCTATTCATCTTTTTGTAATCAACACTTCAATTTTGATTCTTGCTGCAAATTTCAAAAAAGTTCGGACCATAATGCATTTTCATCTCTGTAATGCTGTCTTTAATGTTGAAAGTGCCAAACATCTTCCATTGGGGACAAGTCAGGACAGTACGAAGGCCGGTCTAGCACCCACACCCTCCTCTTGCGCAGCCATGTCTCCATTTTGTGTGCAGAATATAGTTTTGCATTGCCTGGCAGAAATATGCGAGAACATCCCTGGAAAAAATAGGGTCTTGAAGACGTGTTGCTCTAAAATCTAAGCGTATTTTTTTTTTTTTACCAATAATGATGCTTTTATAGAATTGCAAGTTACCCTTGCCGAAGGCACTGATACAGCCCCACTCCATGACAGTGCATGGCTTTTAAACTTTTTTAGAACAGTCTAGCTGGTTCTTTCTCTTTTGGTCCGGAGCACATGGAGTCAATTTGTTTGAAAAAAGGACGTAATTTGTCTGTCTGTCCACAATACGCTTGTCCTTTGTAATGGTCCATTGCAGATGCCTTCAATCCCCGAAAAACCTAAGGCGCAGCTGTACATGGTTGACATAAGGCATCCTTTTTGTGTAATACAGTTTTGACTGGCATTTGTGGACATAACTGCGTATTGTAGTACTTGAAAAGGGTTTGTCAAAGTAATCCTAAGCCCGTGTGTTCATATCATTTGTAAATAAATAATGGCTCTTAATGCAGTGCCATCTGAGTGATTGGAGATAATGGATACTCAGTTCAAACTTCCGCCCTTCCCTTTATGAACAAAAAGTCCTCTGTTTCCTATGAATCTTAATTATGTTATGCACTGAAGAAGGTGAAAATATTCCTTCATAATTCTATTAGAGAAACATTGTTTTAAATCTGTCATTTATTTTCACTTACATTTGTGCCCGTCTTTCGCTCCATAAGAGCCAACCCTTTTCTGGATGCTGCTTTAGAACAAAATCATGATTTCAGTCACCTGCTGACATAAACGGTTTCCAAGTCACATCATTAGTCAAATTTTTACTTCACTACTTGTCATAAATTGGCTCCATCCCAACTTTTTTAAAGAATGTTGGCCTGAATGCCAGAAATGGATTCATAATTACAACTAAAATTAAGTTGACTAGACAAGTTGGGGTTGTCAGTGAAGGAAATTATTAACAGTCCATGCAACTGTTTGTCAGCTGCCAATCATGAATTAAATTTTAGTGACCTTTAACACAACATGGAAAGGTATTTGTAAACTTTCTGTCAAAGGGAACATTTATTTTCTAAAAGGTGAAAAATATATGTCCCTTTTCAAATGTCAAAGAACTGAAAAGGAGTCACATACACAAACAGGCATGAGAAAAAGGAATTACATCCTCTTTCAATTCTATGGTTTTACATGTCAGGACTTAATAAAAAAAATAATCTGCTGGTCCTAAAATTATGTAAATCCAACCTCAGATGTAACACAACACAAAACAGATTCTACTGTGCCATTATTTATTTTACAAAAATCCAGCCAAAATGCCGAAGGCTTTTTTGAAAATCAGAGTACACCCTCACTGCTTCCATAGGAATCAAGAAGGTAGTTAGCAGCCAAGTGATACTGATCAAATGCACTCGATTAATTGATCATCAGCAAATTGCTGGTCTGGAGTGTTTAGGTGTGTGTCAGCACAATGTCAAGAGGGAAAGGCATCAACAATATTCTGAGAAAAGAAATTGTTGCTGCCCAACAATCTGGAAAGGGTTACATGGAAATTTCCAATTTAAAGTCCATCACTCTACAGTAAGGAGGATTATTCACAAGTGGAAAACATTTACGGCAGTCGCCAATTTTCCCAGCAGTGCACATCTCGGCTAATTCACCCCTAGGTCAGACCATGCAATGCTCAGAGAAATTGCACAAATCCCACGAACTACATCTATGACTCTAAATGCCTCAGTTAGTATGTTCAAATGTTAAAGTCTATGACAGTGAAAGTCAAAAAAGATGGAACAAGTATGGCTTGTTTGGAAGGGTTGCAGGAGAAAGCCTCTTCTCTATAAAAAGAACGTGACAGCAAAGGCTTAGGTTTGAAAAGTTGCATCTGAATAAAGCCTTCGGGTACCATGTCCTTTGCACAGATGAGACCAAAGTGGAGTTTGTTTTTTTTTTTTTTGGCCATAATGCACAGTGCCACATTTGGCACAAACCAAGCACAGTGTCTCACACAAAAACCTCATACCAACTGTCAAGCATGCTGGTGGAGGGGTGATGATTTGGGCCGATTTGCAGCCACAGGACCTGGGCACCTTGCAGTCAGTGAGTCGACCGTGAACTCCTCCGTGCACCAAGGTATTCCTGCTTCAAATGTAAAACCATCAGTAAGACAGCTAAAGCTTGGCCGCAGTTGGGTCATGCAACAGAATAATGATCCTAAGCGCACCAGCCAATCTAAGACAGACTGACTGGAAAAGACAAAAATCAAGGTGTTGCAATGGCCAAGTCAAAGCCCAGATCTCAACCCAATTGAAATGCTGTGGTGGGAACTCAAGAGAGCTGTGCATAAACAAATGCCCTCAAACATCAATGAACTGAAGAAATATTGTAAAAAGAGTGGGCCACAATGCCACCATGATGATGCAAGAGACTGAAAAAATCATATAGAAAACAATTACTTCAAGTTATTGCTGATAAAGGCGTCGAAGTGATTGAATCCTGGAGTGTACTTAATTTTTCACAGATGACTTCAGCATTCTGGCTAAATTTTGGTTTTTATACATAATGACACGGTAGAATCTGTGCGGTGTTTTTTACCTGAGGTTAGATTTACCAAATATTAGGACCTGAAAAGGACCGCCTGAATTTTTTTTCCTTAAATGTCCTGATACACATGACTATAAAACTGAAAAAATGTACTTTCTTTTTCTCATGGCTGTAAGCTTTTCTGGGTCAAGCCACTAATGCTACGTCCATAATGGTACACTAGGTGGCGACATCTACTGAAAGGTGTTTCAGGCACTCTGCTCCTTGAACTCGCTTTCAGATAATTTTTTTTCAGCCCTAAAATTGAGAATATTCTTGATTACACAAGGATATTCTCTCAGTAACTTAATTTTACATCTTTACCATGAGAGAAATGTGCACAGTGCTTGATGGACACATAGTATATTATGATTTTGGGTATCTACCCTATTTTCACCAGACTGCTCTGAAAAATGAGCCCAGATAATTGAATCATCCAATGGTGTCATCCCAACTAGTACTGTGTTCAATGTGGTTTCTGAATCTCTCGATCCATGAACTTACTTTCGCACAAAATGCAGAGCTCACTTTATTAATGGTGATTATGATTCAATTTTTCAGAAGGATAAAGCAATACGTTTCATAGCTTACAAATAGTGCTTTTTCCCCCTTTGTCAAAAAAAAAAAAGCATGTTGTGTCAGTAATGACAAAAAGTAATACTGCTTGCATTATGTTTGCAATTGATTTTTTCGTGGGAGTGGAAATGCTTGACTGCTTGGTGGTAAATTGGGTCTACAGCAGAATATTGGATCAGGTACCAGAATCCACCTCATAAGCTGAAAAGAGAGTAGGAAGAGCTGAAAACATAAATAAGGCCGTTCCGGTCCGATAACTGCATTATCAAAGCACTCACCTTGTGTTCTTCAGAGCCTTTGAGAAGTAGAATAAAGGTCCATACCTCCACTCACAATCAAGATTTTACCTGCCACGTCTCAAAGCCCACAGCCTGCATTAGAGTAGCCTCAGTGGTTTTGTAAATAACATTTCAGTCTGGATTCTGTGGCATCACAACACTGTGGCTCAGGGGTAGGCAAATCCATTCCTGGTGGACTGTGGCATCTGCCGGGTTTTGATGCATTTCACCTAAAGTGATTCATTTAAGTCACTGAGGAAAGTAATGAGGCTGCAATTATGTACCGCTGGTGTAGCACCATTACACCATCATACAGTGAAGCGCACCTGAGAATGCTTCAAATGAGTGTGATTCATCAGTCGTTGTTTGGAACTTGCATCATTTAACTTAAATTAATTGATTTTCAGTACACCCTGCTCCACCCCTTCAAGTTGTTGGTTGCGGTCATCATCAGCTCTATCCGCTTACTCGGAAGGGGATTGGTCCTACCTGGTGTGTGTGCGTGTGTGTGTGTGTGTGTGTGTGGTCATGCTGAGTATTGTCACATCTACATTTCCTACAGCCATGTGAATATGAAATAAATCAAGGTCAGGGATTATTATGGATATTCCAATCTTTCTACAGAAGTTTATTTTTTTACCACGAATGTTACTTTGGTGAGGTGAGGTGAGGTGAGGTGAGGTGCACTTTATTGAACCCCGTGGGATAGTTTTTCCTCTGTATTTGACCCATCGTACAGTTAAAGCAGCGCCCAGGAACCAACTCCAGTTCTAAAGCCAGTTCCTTGGTCAGGGGTACGGGCAGGAGTGTTCTAGAATGCATGTAGAATGCAGCCCGTCTGTCACATCGAAAAACTTCTGTACAGGGAAAGTTCACCCAAAAATGAGAATTCACTCGTCATCTTCTTAGTACAGTAGTACAGTAGAGCATGCAGTGAGAGTACAGTAGAGCGTGCTGTGAGAGTATAGTACAGTGTGCAGTGAGAGTACAGTAGACCGTGCTGTGAGAGTATAGTACAGCATGCAGTGAGAGTATAGTACAGTGTGCAGTGAGAGTACAGTAGAGCGTGCAGTCAGAGTGCAGTAGAGCATGCAGTGAGAGTACAGTAGAGCATGCAGTGAGAGTACAGTAGAGCGTGCGGTGCCTGTACCTCGCTCAGGAGCCGAGTTGAGCTGCAGGCTGCTGCTGCAGACACAGTAACCCATCTGCACCGAATGGGACAGCTTTCTGATGCAGGAGTGCCAATCCTCCACGCCCTGTACGGGGCAGTCCTCCAGCCGGGTCACCAAGTCCCCCACAAACAGGCCTCGCGGCCCACTGGCAGCCGAACCCTAGGAAAAGGGCGGAGACATGTTTCCTTAAACAAGAGGCCTGTCGGCCTAGAGATCTCTGCTGAGAATGAGTGAATGTGCATGTCATAACTTAATTTCAGTTAAGTTCAGTTCACTACACCCCATTTAAGACTGCTTCTTTTGATGTGGTCTGTATTTGCCTGATGAAGGTTTGAGTACTGAAACGTCACAATAAAACTTTTGCCATCTGCAAGTTAGACAGTGTGTGGGACTCCTTTGTTTCCTTATAACTTATTTCAGAAATCCTTGAAAACTATTGCAATATTAACACATATGACACATTTGGTAACCAGAATATGCTGTGAACCAGATTGATGTCTGAACTTATGTAGTATAACAATAGAACCACATTGCAAATTGTGATCATTGATTTCAATCAACTTACCAGCAAGCAATACTAACAACCAACAAATACCTTTCCCCCAGTACATAACAAAAATAGCAGTCACAATCTTTTTAACTCTGTCATAGGACAATGTGACATGGAACAAGATGATCCAGAACAATTAATCCAGAACGATGATTTGGAACAGCATGATCCAGAACAATGATCGGGAACAACGTGGGGATATTCAGAACATCATAAGGAAAGCTCACAAAAAATTAGACAAAAAGTTATCTGACAGACTGAGATACTAATGAAAGACTGAAAAAATGAGCACAAACACTGATTTTCTAAGTCCAACATGCTGAATTTTTCAAAAACCGGGACAGAGAATTTTCTCATTCTCACAGAGCGTAATCAGAACATCATAAGGAAGGCTCACAACAAATTAGACAAAAAGTTATCTGACAGACTGAGATATTAATGAATGTCTGAAAAAATGAGCACACTGATTCTTTAAGTGCAAAAGGGTGAATATCTCAAAAACTGGGACGTAGAATTTTCTGATTTTCACAGTGAATATTCAGAATATCATAAGGAAGGCTCGCACCAAATTAGAAAAAACAGTTATCAGACAGGTTTTGAAATATTCAAATTTGAAGTGAAAAGTTGACACCGGACATGGAGACGAACGAGCGGACAGGTGCCGGAGGACTCGGCATTAGAAAAGCTCCGCTGACTGTGACTATTGTCACAGAGGAGCTAAAAACAAAAATGATAACATGCCTTGCCACATAAGACCCCCTAAGCGCAGCTGTGTTATGACACTGCGACCCCCAGTGGTGCAAACGGGCATCGCACTACAAATGAGTGTTTTGACAAGTTGTTACAGGGAAACAGACATCTTATAAACAGAAGGACGGGCATGATGATGAAAGTATCCCTTAAGAAAACTGTTTCTTGGGGGGATCCAAAAGTTTCTGGATTCCTTTTCAGAAAAAGGATGTTTTCACATCATCGTAATTTTTACCTCAGTGACCATCAGAGCTCAGAACCTCTCATCTGAATATTTCAAATACAGAGTGCAATATGGCTAGTGGCTTGGTTTTTGTCATGGAAGACGCAGGCATCAAACATTGTGTGATTTTGCCATTTTTATGGATGAAAGCAATTAAATACATTAGCTTATTAATGTGCCTAACCCATGTTTGTTTCAACTAACAACTGTATGCTATTTTTAAAGATAGTTAGTATAGGTGCCCAAGGCATTTGTCGTTCCTTACAGTTCCACGTGAGATCTTATTTATTCGTTTAATTAAATAACGGTTGTTCTTAAAATTGCATCATTTCTGCCAAGTTTTTTTTCTCTCTCATTTTTCCATTATTTTTGACATCTTTGTGGTGACTGTAGAGTGACAGCCCACTGGTAATCACCCTGTTAAAGGAGATCCACCATCCTCAGGGTTTGCATTTTAATCCAATTTCACACACCTGAATTTACTCATTCAAAAATATAACAAGATCTGCGGCTGTTGCGTGAAGTATGATTTACTAGGGCTTGAGTGAAAACCAACAGGACCTTCTGAAACAGGGCTGGTTACCACTTTCCCATAAATTATTAAAAATGTATGTAATACGGCTATGTCATACATGTTTGACATTACACACGTGTAGTACAGTTTTCCTGCATCATGACTGTTCAGATTCCATTCATAGTCAAACTTCAACCAATATTTTAGCTACAGCAAAATTACCAATCCTGCGGGAAACCGTTACCCATCGCTAGCATTAGCTTCTAGTTGGCGGTCTATTCAAAACAATGGGATTGTGATGGCCCTCTGTGCGTTATCCGCATTGTCCTAGGTCTGTTTCACAATTCTTGTGTTCCCTCTAGGTCATGTGAGGTAATCAGCAATATCGGGTACACCGGCGCGGAGGTGTACCTGAGGGCTTTAAAATCTGCACGTGTATTTGTCTCTGGAGTGCTGTCCTACCAGACTTGGGAGCTGTGGAGCTTTAAGAATGCTACCTTAATTAGTCCACGTTGCTCAAACCTATGACTGTTTTGGCTGGCACTGTCGGCTTGCACCGTCTTTCATTGTCTTAAAAAATAAACTAAATTTGGTGGAAACTTAACTCAGTTTATGTTCTTTGTTGTTTTGTTGCTGTCACTGACTGAGTGTGACAGGATCAGTAATTCACCAACTAGCATGCTAACACTTTTCATCATTAAAGTGATCAGTGATATGTGTAATAGATAGATTTAAGGGGGTTTTACTTGAATCACAATGCAAATTCATTCCAAAGGTGTCCAAAAGTAAGCTGAAAAAGCAGAATCCTCAGTGGATGACCAAAAGTATTCGTAGGATTTTGTGGGAAAAGAGGAATCTTTATGAGATGTACATAAAGGATAATAATGAGAACACTAATGCTGAATACTGTAAAATGCGGGCTGTGGTCAAAAAAGAGTTGAGGAATGCTAGAAGACTGTATGAAAGACAAATTGCAGAGGGGGCAAAAACTAACCCTCAGCACTTCTTTCAGCACTGTAGCAGAGAAAGGAAAGTTAAAGAGCAGGTTAAGTGCATAAAGAATAAAAATGGATCGCTGCTATATGATACCAAGGATATTGCGGATGCCTTAAACCAGAGGTGGGCAGTGAGGGCCTTATCTGCCCCCGGTTTTCGCACCAACTTTTGGCCTTTAATTAGTTCATCATCTAAATTAACCATGCTTTTTATTAAATCTAACATTTCAGGCGCATTTCTTTAAAAAATCTTGAATAACCAAAGACTATTCCTGTCTCCCTACATAACATAACTATTCTTGTCTCCCTAAATTTTTTCTTTGATTGAATCTTTGCACAAATCTATATTTGCATTTTAAACCAATTATCTTCATTAGTCAGGGTAATTGATAGAAATAAAAACCAGCATACACACCGGCCCTCCAGGACCAGGATTGCCCACCCCTGCCTTAAACAGTTATTTTGTTGAGAATTTTACCTCAGAGGGGGTCTTTATTTGGCCAGAGGGCATGTTAAATGCTCAAGATTATTTAGTGGAAATTGAGGTAAGGGATAACAAAGTGTTAGACAAGTTGCATAAACTAAAGGCAGATAAGCCGGGGGGTCCTGATGGCTTATATCCTAGAGTGCTCAGGGAAGTTGGTGAGATAATCTTTAAGCCCCTATCTGCCATCTTCAGACGATCTTTAGAAACTTAAAAAATACCAAATGATTGGAAACAGGGTAATATAATACCAGTATATAAGAAAGGGGACTGTATCGAGCCGGGAAATTACAGGCCAGTCAGTTTAACTTGCACTGTGTGCAAAATATTGGAATCTATCATTAAAGATGAGCTGTACTTTTTTCTTGAATGTAACAGTATCTTGAGGGATAGCCAACATGGTTTCCGTAAGGGAAGGTTATGCCTGACAAACCTTCTGAAATTTTTTGAGGAGGCCACCAAGACTTATGACCAGAGCAGGGTTTATGACATCATATACTTGGATTTTCAGAAAGCATTTGATACAGTATCGCATAAGAGACTAATTTTTAAAATGAGCTACATTGGCGTTACAGGAGGTATTCTGGAGTGGATTCAAAACTGGTTACAGGACAGAACACAAAGAGTGGTGGTCAGTGGTATCTCATCTGAGCTAGGAATGGTGGGGAGTGGCGTCCCCCAGGGATCGGTGTTGGGACCCCAGCTGTTCCTCATCTACATTAATGACCTTGATAGGAAAATTGAGAGCAGATTAGTAAAATTTGCAGACGATAGTAAATTGGGGGGTTTGGCAAGTAGTTTAGAGTCCACTAAAGTGATTCAGGATGATTTGGATAGAATCCAGAATGGGGCAGAAATGTGGCAAATGAAATGTAATGTAGCAAAGTGTACAGTTGTGCATGTAAGTAATAAAAACATTAGACGGGATTACTTCATGGGAGGTTTAAAACTGGAATGTGCTCCACACGAGAAAGATCTGGGAGTGATTGTTGACCAAACCCTCACAGGCTCTAGCCATTGTGCCGTAGCAGTTAAAAAAGCCAATCGGATGCTGGGATACATTGCCAAAAGTATTGAGTACAAATCTAAGGAGTTGATGCTTCTTTCGTCAGACCACATCTGGAGTATTGTGTGCAGTTCTGGGGACCATACTTTAAGAAAGATATAGAGGCTCTAAAGAAAGTTCAAAGAACAGCCACTAAGCTAATTCCAGGTATAAAAGATGAGAGCAATGAGAAGAGGGTGAAGATCCTTAATCTCTTTAGTCTTAGGAAAAGGAGACTAAGGGGTGATTTGACTGAGGTCTTTAAATATGTTAAAGGGATTAACAAAGTGAATTATGTAGGATTCCTTCGACCAAGTGTTGTGAGTAGAACTCAGGGTCACAAATGGAAGTTGACCAAAGGTAAATTTAGAACTGATATTCGGAAATATTTCTTCGCCCAAAGAGTGATTTCAATGTGGAATAGCTTACCTGACCATATTGTTGAGGCAGAGACCTAGGGGGTTTTCAAGAGCAGGCTTGACTTAAAGCTAGATATCATTGAGTCATTGAGTATCTGAAGAGATATATTCACAATAGTATAAAGAAACTGGCGAGCGTAGTTGGGCTGAACGGCCTGTTCTCGCCATTTATGTTATTTGATTTTATGTTATGATGACTGATTTATTATTGCCCATCTGTACAAATTGCGTTCTATTTGTTAAATAATTTTTAATCCATTTTAACGCGGTCTCTCTTATTCCATAGTTATACAGTTTTTCAATCAATATATCGTGATTTATACTGTCAAATGCCTTCTTCAGGTCAAGAAATATACCTATAGAATATAGCTTTGAATCTAGTGAATCTTTGATCATCTCAATAAGTTCTGTTAGGGCTAGTGCTGTCGAATGCTTTTTCCTGAACCCATACTGACTGTCACATAGAAGTTTGTGTTTATCAATGTAATTGTCCAATCTATCATTGAAGAGTTTTTCGAAGAGTTTTGAACATTGAGGTAAAATCGAGACAGGTCGATAATTTGAGAAATCATATTTATCCCCACTTTTGTAGACAGGGATAACCTTTGCTATCTTCATTTTATCTGGAAGCACTCCGCAAGAGAAGGATAGATTACATATATGCGTAAGTGGAGTTACAATTGCGTTGGTAAGTGTTTTCAGTAATTTCATATCTAATTGGTTTACGTCAACAGACGTTTTAGCTGCACAATTATTCAGAATTGTATTCAGTAACAGGAGTTAATGTCAATGTGTCTTGTACTTCCTCATCCTTATCAAGGTAGTCCCATCTTAGGTGTGAGGGTTCAATACCCTTTGCTAGTTCTGGCCCAACATTCTCAAAGTAATTATTAAAATGTTCCACAACTAGATCCATGTTCTCTACCTGTTTACCATGAATATTAAAGAAGGCAGGGTACTCCCTCTTCGGAGCCCTCCCAGAAACATTCTTTACTATATTCCAGAGATTTCTGGTGTAATGTTTATTTCTTACTAAAAGCTTTTCATAATACTCTTTTTTATGCTTCCTTAACAAGCGTGTAATTTTATTTCTATAAGACTTATACCTTACTTCCGCTTTCTCAGTCCTTTCTCTCAGGAACTGCTTGTATAAAGTATTTTTTTTCTTACAGGCATTGGCCAGTGCGTTTGAAACCCAAGGTCTTCTCTCTTTGTTTTTCTTCAGATTATTGACTGTTTTGACTAAGCAGTGGGTATCATACAGAGAATTTACAGTCCACAGGAAAGCCTCATACGCTCTATTCGGGTCGTTTTCTGCTAATACATTATCCCATTTTTGATTTAACAGATCTATTTCCAGATCCTTTAACCTTTTTTCACTTTTAATTCTGATTTCTGTGTATTCCCGGATTTTCGATCTGGCCTGATCTTTTATATCTACCTTGCAATCACAAATAGCAAAGACTGGCAAATGATCAGTAATGTCATTTATCATGATGCCACAAAATATATCAGAATCCAGTACATTAGTATAGATATTATCTATCAAAGTGGCACTATGCCAAGTAATCCTGCTTGGTTTTGTAATTAATGGTTGCATACCCATGGCATACGTGGTGTTAATATAATCCTCTATTATAGAGCTGTAATTTGGATTTATCAAGTCAACGTTAAAGTACCCACACATGAAAACATTTTTATGGCTTATATTAGTGAGTAGTTCGCCCATACATTTGCTAAAAACATCAATTTACGAATCCGGTGCCCTGTACACACAAGACATAACAGTATTTTTACCTTTCAATCTGGGAATCTTGGAAACGGCACGGTGGCATAGTGGTTAGCACTACTGCCTTCCGTCAGTCTGCCCCAGGGCAGCTGTGGCTACAAAAACATAGTTTACCACCTTCAGAGCGTGAATGTGTGAGTGAATAAATAATGCCTCCATCGTAAAGCGTCTTTGAGTGTCCAAAAAAGCGCTATATAAATTAGAAAATATATATAAAAAATATTATTATTATCAATAAACAGACCAACTCCCCCACATGCTTTATTCAGTCTACTCTTGCACACACAGTTATATCCCTCCATGTAGAAGTCCTTGCCCTTTTCCTCTTTAATCCAAGTTTCCGATAAGGCGATGATGTTAAACGGGTTAGCAAATGACTGAAGGTATTCCTTTATTTGATCGAAGTTGGAATATAGACTCCTACTATTAAAGTGGATAATGGACAAACTCCCATCCATTTTAATGCTTTTGTTGAATTTGTCCACAGGAAAGTATTCGCATATGTTAGACTCTTTGTAGAAAAAATGGTTATCCGGATCGATTTCTTCATTTGGGTCTATTTCAGAAAAATGGTGACTTCCTGTCAAAAATTCATTTCCGGAAAAATTTATTTCTGTAGGTTGATGACTACTCAGGAATGTCTGTCAAGGACCTCAGTGGTCGTACTTCTCCAAATCCCGCATCATCTTGATCAGCACTGGTCTGGTGGTTTCCGGTGAAGATCCATTTGGTTTGATAAAAATTCTACAGTTTGTCGACCAGATGCTGTGTATTTTACCCACTTTCCTTAGTTGACCAACTTTCCATGCAAGTGTTGCATTATGCTTGGTGAGGTTTTCATTCATGAATACATTGGATCCTTTTAGATTTTTCCCTTGCTTCAACAGAGAGATCTTGTGCTTGTTACTTGTAAGTCGTAGCAACACGGCTCGTGTTGTTGCATTTTGGTCTCGGCTTACATTCCTTTTCGGTAGCAGATAACATGAATCCACATTGCTTTGGTCCAAAGAAATATGTCTGGACTGAAGGAATTCCATCACCTGCAGTTCCACGGATTTGTTATCGTCCTTGTTTGACTCATCAGCACTCGCTGTTGGCCTGGCATAACTCCTGGGTTTGATTTTTAGCCCAGTCAGGATTACATCATTACGTTTCTCTTGTTATTCCCGCTCCTCCAGATTGCTTCCTAAAGATTTGATCTCTGTCTTTCTTAGCAATCTCTTTTTTGAGATCACGGTTTTCCTCCAGTAGCCGTTCCATTTGCTCCCTCATACTGTCCCTCCACTCCCTCACTTCCCTTCTCAAATCAGCGAGAGCCTCCATGACTGCTGCGGGATCCAGTGAGCCTGATTTCCCAGTTTCCTTGCTTCTACCAGGCTTACCCATTTTCTTAGTTTCGAGAAAAGGGATTTTAGCGATTACAGAGATTGTGAGAAAGTTTATCACTCAACTTTTCTCCCGACTCTGCTGTTGTATTCCAGTATTTCGCGCAGTCGCTGTTCAGAGCTGTTACTCCTTCAGTGACCATGAGAAGAATTTTTGACACAGTTCGCCCTTGCCACTTAAAATAATTTTTTTTTTTTTTTTTTTGTGACTGACACACAAGGAATTTCTATGTTGAATTTAGAACTTGTTGGCTGAATTGAAAACTTTGAGTTCTCATCTTGCTTTTGGAGACTCACCACAACAAATGTGGAAAATAAAGCAACAGGAATTCAAATGTTAGCCCAAAATCCTGTTGCAATTATTAGTCCTTTATTTACAAGATGCATCCTGATCCTTCAGCCAGGAGCTATAAGACATGAGCCACTTGAGTTCATTGGAGAAGAAACACGTGAGCAGCTGAAGGCTTATTATGTGATCAAAATGCCTAATATTTATCATTCAGTAAATTAAAATAAATTCCATATTTGTGGTGCAAACTGACTCGCTGATAACCTAAGCCAAGCATGGGCTTGTGTAGGGTGAATGACATACCTTCCAGGAAACAATGGTTGCTGTTGGAGGTGGATTTGTTTTGGACAATATTCTCGCCACTCAAATTAATCTTAATTTCTCAATGTCGTTATCGGATGCTGTACTGTGAAAGAAGCTGCTCTTCAGATTACATGTTAGAGGTGCTGACTCACTCAGGTCATCGCAATAAACATATCGCCATAAAATGCTGAGAACCAACCAGTCAGCATGCCTCTCCTTTGACCATGACAGTTATTGGTGAAATAAAAGGGATTCCCGAGAGTCCTAGCCTAATTCCCATTGAGGCTTTCATGAACAAAAATCATTCTCCAAAATGGCTGCTGTGCATCACCCAGGTGAGTGCTACAAACTGGCTGCATTTGAGGTTAGCTTTCATCTCTCAGCACAGCAAACAAAGCGCATTGAGTTAAAAAATGGTAATACAACCCAAATCAGAAAATGGTGGCTCAGTATGTTTCATAAAAATTAAAACCGAAGCCAATGATTTGTAAATTATTGTTGATCGACATTATGTTGAAAGCAATGCAAAACATTATTTGATGTTTAACAGCATTCATTTCTATTCATCTTTTTGTAATCAACACTTCAATTTTGATTCTTGCTGCAAATTTCAAAAAAGTTCGGACCATAATGCATTTTCATCTCTGTAATGCTGTCTTTAATGTTGAAAGTGCCAAACATCTTCCATTGGGGACAAGTCAGGACAGTACGAAGGCCGGTCTAGCACCCACACCCTCCTCTTGCGCAGCCATGTCTCCATTTTGTGTGCAGAATATAGTTTTGCATTGCCTGGCAGAAATATGCGAGAACATCCCTGGAAAAAATAGGGTCTTGAAGACGTGTTGCTCTAAAATCTAAGCGTATTTTTTTTTTTTTACCAATAATGATGCTTTTATAGAATTGCAAGTTACCCTTGCCGAAGGCACTGATACAGCCCCACTCCATGACAGTGCATGGCTTTTAAACTTTTTTAGAACAGTCTAGCTGGTTCTTTCTCTTTTGGTCCGGAGCACATGGAGTCAATTTGTTTGAAAAAAGGACGTAATTTGTCTGTCTGTCCACAATACGCTTGTCCTTTGTAATGGTCCATTGCAGATGCCTTCAATCCCCGAAAAGCCTAAGGCGCAGCTGTACATGGTTGACATAAGGCATCCTTTTTGTGTAATACAGTTTTGACTGGCATTTGTGGACATAACTGCGTATTGTAGTACTTGAAAAGGGTTTGTCAAAGTAATCCTAAGCCCGTGTGTTCATATCATTTGTAAATAAATAATGGCTCTTAATGCAGTGCCATCTGAGTGATTGGAGATAATGGATACTCAGTTCAAACTTCCGCCCTTCCCTTTATGAACAAAAAGTCCTCTGTTTCCTATGAATCTTAATTATGTTATGCACTGAAGAAGGTGAAAATATTCCTTCATAATTCTATTAGAGAAACATTGTTTTAAATCTGTCATTTATTTTCACTTACATTTGTGCCCGTCTTTCGCTCCATAAGAGCCAACCCTTTTCTGGATGCTGCTTTAGAACAAAATCATGATTTCAGTCACCTGCTGACATAAACGGTTTCCAAGTCACATCATTAGTCAAATTTTTACTTCACTACTTGTCATAAATTGGCTCCATCCCAACTTTTTTAAAGAATGTTGGCCTGAATGCCAGAAATGGATTCATAATTACAACTAAAATTAAGTTGACTAGACAAGTTGGGGTTGTCAGTGAAGGAAATTATTAACAGTCCATGCAACTGTTTGTCAGCTGCCAATCATGAATTAAATTTTAGTGACCTTTAACACAACATGGAAAGGTATTTGTAAACTTTCTGTCAAAGGGAACATTTATTTTCTAAAAGGTGAAAAATATATGTCCCTTTTCAAATGTCAAAGAACTGAAAAGGAGTCACATACACAAACAGGCATGAGAAAAAGGAATTACATCCTCTTTCAATTCTATGGTTTTACATGTCAGGACTTAATAAAAAAAATAATCTGCTGGTCCTAAAATTATGTAAATCCAACCTCAGATGTAACACAACACAAAACAGATTCTACTGTGCCATTATTTATTTTACAAAAATCCAGCCAAAATGCCGAAGGCTTTTTTGAAAATCAGAGTACACCCTCACTGCTTCCATAGGAATCAAGAAGGTAGTTAGCAGCCAAGTGATACTGATCAAATGCACTCGATTAATTGATCATCAGCAAATTGCTGGTCTGGAGTGTTTAGGTGTGTGTCAGCACAATGTCAAGAGGGAAAGGCATCAACAATATTCTGAGAAAAGAAATTGTTGCTGCCCAACAATCTGGAAAGGGTTACATGGAAATTTCCAATTTAAAGTCCATCACTCTACAGTAAGGAGGATTATTCACAAGTGGAAAACATTTACGGCAGTCGCCAATTTTCCCAGCAGTGCACATCTCGGCTAATTCACCCCTAGGTCAGACCATGCAATGCTCAGAGAAATTGCACAAATCCCACGAACTACATCTATGACTCTAAATGCCTCAGTTAGTATGTTCAAATGTTAAAGTCTATGACAGTGAAAGTCAAAAAAGATGGAACAAGTATGGCTTGTTTGGAAGGGTTGCAGGAGAAAGCCTCTTCTCTATAAAAAGAACGTGACAGCAAAGGCTTAGGTTTGAAAAGTTGCATCTGAATAAAGCCTTCGGGTACCATGTCCTTTGCACAGATGAGACCAAAGTGGAGTTTGTTTTTTTTTTTTTTGGCCATAATGCACAGTGCCACATTTGGCACAAACCAAGCACAGTGTCTCACACAAAAACCTCATACCAACTGTCAAGCATGCTGGTGGAGGGGTGATGATTTGGGCCGATTTGCAGCCACAGGACCTGGGCACCTTGCAGTCAGTGAGTCGACCGTGAACTCCTCCGTGCACCAAGGTATTCCTGCTTCAAATGTAAAACCATCAGTAAGACAGCTAAAGCTTGGCCGCAGTTGGGTCATGCAACAGAATAATGATCCTAAGCGCACCAGCCAATCTAAGACAGACTGACTGGAAAAGACAAAAATCAAGGTGTTGCAATGGCCAAGTCAAAGCCCAGATCTCAACCCAATTGAAATGCTGTGGTGGGAACTCAAGAGAGCTGTGCATAAACAAATGCCCTCAAACATCAATGAACTGAAGAAATATTGTAAAAAGAGTGGGCCACAATGCCACCATGATGATGCAAGAGACTGAAAAAATCATATAGAAAACAATTACTTCAAGTTATTGCTGATAAAGGCGTCGAAGTGATTGAATCCTGGAGTGTACTTAATTTTTCACAGATGACTTCAGCATTCTGGCTAAATTTTGGTTTTTATACATAATGACACGGTAGAATCTGTGCGGTGTTTTTTACCTGAGGTTAGATTTACCAAATATTAGGACCTGAAAAGGACCGCCTGAATTTTTTTTCCTTAAATGTCCTGATACACATGACTATAAAACTGAAAAAATGTACTTTCTTTTTCTCATGGCTGTAAGCTTTTCTGGGTCAAGCCACTAATGCTACGTCCATAATGGTACACTAGGTGGCGACATCTACTGAAAGGTGTTTCAGGCACTCTGCTCCTTGAACTCGCTTTCAGATAATTTTTTTTCAGCCCTAAAATTGAGAATATTCTTGATTACACAAGGATATTCTCTCAGTAACTTAATTTTACATCTTTACCATGAGAGAAATGTGCACAGTGCTTGATGGACACATAGTATATTATGATTTTGGGTATCTACCCTATTTTCACCAGACTGCTCTGAAAAATGAGCCCAGATAATTGAATCATCCAATGGTGTCATCCCAACTAGTACTGTGTTCAATGTGGTTTCTGAATCTCTCGATCCATGAACTTACTTTCGCACAAAATGCAGAGCTCACTTTATTAATGGTGATTATGATTCAATTTTTCAGAAGGATAAAGCAATACGTTTCATAGCTTACAAATAGTGCTTTTTCCCCCTTTGTCAAAAAAAAAAAAGCATGTTGTGTCAGTAATGACAAAAAGTAATACTGCTTGCATTATGTTTGCAATTGATTTTTTCGTGGGAGTGGAAATGCTTGACTGCTTGGTGGTAAATTGGGTCTACAGCAGAATATTGGATCAGGTACCAGAATCCACCTCATAAGCTGAAAAGAGAGTAGGAAGAGCTGAAAACATAAATAAGGCCGTTCCGGTCCGATAACTGCATTATCAAAGCACTCACCTTGTGTTCTTCAGAGCCTTTGAGAAGTAGAATAAAGGTCCATACCTCCACTCACAATCAAGATTTTACCTGCCACGTCTCAAAGCCCACAGCCTGCATTAGAGTAGCCTCAGTGGTTTTGTAAATAACATTTCAGTCTGGATTCTGTGGCATCACAACACTGTGGCTCAGGGGTAGGCAAATCCATTCCTGGTGGACTGTGGCATCTGCCGGGTTTTGATGCATTTCACCTAAAGTGATTCATTTAAGTCACTGAGGAAAGTAATGAGGCTGCAATTATGTACCGCTGGTGTAGCACCATTACACCATCATACAGTGAAGCGCACCTGAGAATGCTTCAAATGAGTGTGATTCATCAGTCGTTGTTTGGAACTTGCATCATTTAACTTAAATTAATTGATTTTCAGTACACCCTGCTCCACCCCTTCAAGTTGTTGGTTGCGGTCATCATCAGCTCTATCCGCTTACTCGGAAGGGGATTGGTCCTACCTGGTGTGTGTGCGTGTGTGTGTGTGTGTGTGTGTGTGGTCATGCTGAGTATTGTCACATCTACATTTCCTACAGCCATGTGAATATGAAATAAATCAAGGTCAGGGATTATTATGGATATTCCAATCTGTGAATGTGTTATGAGAAAGACATAAGAGGCTTCCAAACAATTTCCCCAAAAGAAGACAGACTAACACAGGACTATAGTTTGACGGGGCATTTTTACTAAAAGTGTTACATTCCTTCATTAATTTTACAGTACATGTAACCCTCCCCTCCCCCCTCCCACACCTGTAATAGATTTCATTTTGAACTACTTAGGAAGAGGGTAAAAAGAAAAGGGGGACAATGGGATAAAAGTGATCACAATGAGCATCAAGGACCCCACTGCCGTCTAAATGAGCCACAGTAACACCGTTTCCATCTATGAGCCCCAGGACTCTGACTGCCACCTAAATGAGCCCCAAGACTCTTACTGCCATCTAAATGAGTCCTAGGACCTCCACTGCAATCTATGTATGTAAGCCACAGGATCCCCACTGCCATCTAAATGAGCCCGAGGACCTCAACTGCCATCTAAATAAGCCACAGGATCCCTACTGCCATTTAAATGAGCCCCAGAACCTCCACTTCCATCTATATAAGCCACATAATCCCTGTTGCCATTTAAATGAACGCCAAGACCTCCACTGCCATCTACATAAGCCACAGGATCCCTGCTGCCTTTTAAATGATCCCTAGGACCCCCCACAGCTATCCAAATGAGCCCAAGGACCTCCACTGCAATCTATGTATATAAGCCACAGTATCCCCACTGCCATTTAAATGAGCCAAAGGACCTCAACTGCCATCTAAATAAGCCACAGGATCCCTGTTGCCATTTAAATGAGCCCCAAGACCGCCCCACTGCTATCAAAATGAGCCCCAGGACCTCCACTGCTATCCAAATGAGCCCCGGGACCTCCAATGCCATCTAAATGAGCCCCAGGACCCCCACTACCATCTAAATGAACCACAGGATCCCCATTGCCATCTATCTGAGCCCCAGGTATCCAATGCTATCTTAATGCATCCCAGGACCCCCACTGCAATAGACATGAGCCACTGGACCCCCACTGCCATCTAAATGAGTCCCGAGACACTCACTGCCATCTAAATGAGCCCCAGGACCTCCATTGGCATCAAAACAAGCCACAGGACCCCAGTGTCAGTCAATTCCCTTCAAATGTCAGATGAAATCAGAGGCAGGTTCAGATTCTTATGTCATACAAGGTATCTCAAACACCATAAAATCCAGTCAAATCAATCTCATGCTAATAATGCATCACACTTAGGTGACCCCAGGTCATATCTGTTACTTTGCCCAAAAAATAGACCAACCATCTCCATTATCCTTTGGCCTTTTTTGGAATTTTAATGTGGCATTTTCCAGGCTCAGGTCAGGTACCCGGAATTGCTTTCAGCAGGAGGCAACAGAGGAAAAATGGGCAATAAACCTGTGATTGACAGGAGCCATTTCTTCACTTTCTTCAGTCACTCTTATGGCTTTCAGCCAGTTCCTTCACCACTCCAATCTTCCCTCACTTGTCTCCAGACACAGAGCATCCCTTTATCCCTTATCTCTGCGGGTGTGGAGTACCCCCCTCAGTAAATAACCCCCTTTGTGAAGGTGATGCTCAAATTCTGGTGGCAGGCAGCTGGCAGGGCAGGAGGACAGAGCCTGTAATCTCTCTGGAACAGACCACAGCAGCAGCCGAGGAGGGAAATAATTGAATTTCTCTATAAAACAGCATTTCTCTGGAGAGGTATTTCTGCTTGAGGTTTTTTGTTCTCTCTTACTGAGCCAAAACTCCAGATAAAGGTGTAAGATGAGCCCTGGTCTCACTCACAGATCCTCCACCAACTACATCCCTGAGGTATTGTTCAACATATTCATGCCGATTCAAAATGTTATTTTTCAATGGGGATATACAGGACAAAATATCAGAAGCACCCCCCCCCCAAAAAAGACTAATTTTGAAGTCTTTTCATCACAATTACAAAGGCATCCATGGAGGTTTTGCCATGGATTTTCAAGTACTGTTGGAATCATCACCGGGTGATCTAAATTAGTCAATTGTACTCTTAATAGCTGTGTAAGAGCATGTATGTTGTGAATGTGTGTTCTGGGGCACGGCCTTGCAGGAAGACCCATTAAATTATCTTACACCACAGGCTTGCTGAAATCTCAATCATGATTATATGAATGATGGTCAAAGGATGAGCATTATTTTTATAGAACTGCACACCCAAACAGAAGTTGGAAACAGGTTAGCCTTTTGGCACTTTGCATTAATTGACACGTTGTATCAATTTGCTCGATTTGGACTGCCAATTTTACATTTTTGTTAATAATACAGCCACTTACTGATCAATTAACACTTTTTTTTTGAGGAGCCTCAAATCACAGAACTTAAAACATCTAAAGATTGGTGTAAATGCAAAGAAGGATTCCCAAGTAATGATCTCACTTCACATTTTTGGGGTCTTCACTGACAAATTTGTCATTAACCCTAAAAGCCTGTGTATTTTGTCAATTTTTGCATAACTTTTTTGGTCTAATCTATGAAAGTTATATTCAGGAGCCTCTTTTTTCTCTCCAGTGCAACCTAGCCCACTCGCTGGGAACTCTGCGCCGAAGAAGAAACATATTCATTGTTTTCATCTAGCTGGCAAAAAATATGCTTGCGTTTCACAAACTGTAATTTTTCATTTGCAAAACAATTACCTATCAAGATATAGGATCAGACTAAAAAACTGAAACTTGAAACCAACTCAGTTTTTGGTGGCCATAGGCCCCAACATTGGCATATAGGTCACTTGGAACTCTTGGCAATTTGTGTATCAAATTTCTTAAGTTTTTTACATTACAGGTGTATAGGTTTACAGACTTCCATTGTAAAAGAATAATAATTTGAAGAAAACTCTCAAAAACAAGTACCTTTGCATCTTCAGTAGTCGGCCCCAAATAATTCTGACCTCACATATCAAAAACCAAAAATTTAAATGAGGGTGCACAGACTTGTTATGCATACATGCCAACTCTACTGCTTTTGACGGTAGACTACCGCTTTCAGGGCGTTTAACAGTGGCGGCGTTAGACCAGGGCTAATATCCCTCCTTTTATTAACAACTAGTCCTGGCTAATTCAAGATGGTTTTCCTTTATTAACACGTTTTCCATTTCAAGAATAATCAAGTGGCAATTGAAGACACGGCTTCTTTCCCCCATGCGATCTAAAAGCGACAAAATAATGGGCTGCATTCAGCACAGGAAAAAATAATAAAATTGTAATTAGGTCTTTGCACCAGCACTCGACAACGGCATTTCAGAACTCTTCAGCGTATGAAGGTAATTTTGGTGAGTAGTACGTGGTCTCATCCATTTAAATTTTTCAGACAGCTGTCTATTTTTTACAGCGAGTTGCGTGACCGTGCAACAAAAACAGGTGTACGTACTTGTCGCCGAAATTACCTTAATTCGCTGAAGAGTTCTGAAATGCCGTCGCAGAGTGCCGGTGCATAGACCCAATTATAATTCAATTATTTTTCTGTACTGAATGTAGCCCATTATTTTGTCGCTTTTAGATCGCATGGGGGAGAGAAGCCGTGTCTTCAATTGCCACTTGATTATTCTTGAATTGGAAAACATGTTAATGAAGGAAAACCATCTAGAATTAGCCAGGACAAATTGTTGTCAATAAAGGGAGGGATATTAGCCCTGGAATTTTCGGGTTCAACACCGCCTCTGGGCGTTTCTTTCTGTAAAAAAAAAAAAAACCCCAAAAGTGGTAGAGTTGGCAAGAATGGTTATGTCTAATGCCACCAGCGAGAGTCCTCAAGATGCAGCTAAAGAGCACAGAGGTATTTGCTGTATATGGTGGTTTGTCAGGTTAGCAGGATTACAGGGTACAAATGCAGTCGCTGTCTGTGGCAGGAAAGCCTACAGACAGGCTGCATAACTGCCAGAGAAGTGCGGGTTGGCAGGGGACCTCTGATATAGGGCCCTTGGGCAAGACCCTTTCCCCAAAATTGGGGCTTTACCCTGGATTCTCTCCATTGCTACCTACTGTTCCACCCCGCACCACTCCCAGGGAATTTCTGAAAAAGTGAACATTGTTCATGAGGGAACAATCAAAGTTTAAATGACGGATTTAATAAAGGAGCCCTGCCTTCACTCGTTGGTGCTCTATGGATGATGATACAGGCTAAGGAATACAACCGAAATGAGACAAATCTCAAACTCAAGTACACAAAAATGGCAGAAGTACCGCACTTTCTCTGAAGGATTCCTAAGTCATGAGTCATATCTCAAAATAGGCAGGTTATTCTCACAACGTTCATCAAATAGTACGCATATTAACTAGCATAACATATTTTATTAAAATGGGCCTCGCTGAGGCGGGCAATGCCCCTCAGCCCCGAAGGTCACTGCTGCAAGGTCAAAGGTCAAACTGGGACGAAACCTCGAAAAGGCACACGTACCCCCCATGGGGGGTCCACATATGCAATATGAACTTCCTAACCCAAGTGGTTACAGAGAAATAGCCCAGAAAAAATTGGCAGCTGCCCGCCCGCCCGGACGCCCACCCGCCAAAGGGACGACAATACCCCTCGTGCCCCATCGAGCTGAGTGGTAATAAAAAAAAAAAAAAGCTATAAGATAGGACAGGAAGAGGGGTTGGAACAAACATGCAAATGGTAAATTTTTCTATGCACAAGCTCACATTACTGCCCTCTAATGGTTGCAACAGGCAGTGCGAGAAAAAAACAATGGAAATGAAAAAAGGTAAAAGTTGAAAGAGTTTAGAGTACCAATTATTGTCATCTGGAAAGCACAGAGTTTCAAAATTCCAAGAATTCCTTTAGATTTCTTCCTGAAAAGACCACTTCGGAAGTGAAAGTAGCCACAGTCGCGTCTTCTCTGTAGACATCGCCCAACCAGGGACTGATAATTGTTCAAATTCGCCATCTTCACATGAATACTGCAAACTCAACAATCACCAAATTAATGGACGCCCTAAGAATTCTTAACAGTCAGACCACATACACAGGTATCAGAACACAAACACACGTCAGGGATGCTTAAACCTCTGCCATTCAGTGCACACGCATACTGTCAGCAAACTTGAAAGCAAACTGCAATATCTCACAGAAACCTTTATTAAAAAACATCAATTCTTAATAAAAAATGACAGCTGCAGATGGCAGAACAATATGAATCAGATGACATATAGCAGATACTTTGCCCATGCAGCATAAGGCATTGACCAAACACATTACTGTCATTTCACAAGGCAACAAACGTCCCATACTAACAAGCCTCCATTAAAGAAATAAAGAATAAAGAAGTCTCTTAAAATTAACTTATACTTATGCAAACCTATTTTTAAATGAAAGATGCAATTTTCTGGAAACAGAAGATGGAGGAGAGACCGGGGGATTTTAAAAAAATCAATACCTTTCATCCCATTGTAGCTATTGATTCGTAGATAGGCGAATGAAATTGATTTCTGAGGTAGACAACACAGGTAATATGTTAGTATATATTTCAATCTTCCAACTCAATGCCATTCCAGGATGAGGATTCTGAAGGTAATTTCACTCAGAGGTCTTTTCTTTGTCTGATCAATGGAGGAGAAGCGTGCAGCTTTATACAGGCCAAGAATGAAGACGATCCCTATGGACATCGCTCTGGACGTACAGTACAGGGAGCCAATGAAGTAACTCGCATAAATACAGTTCTTTGAGACAGAGCAGACAGATTGCATGCCCATATGCAAAATATACTTCAACATTTAAGTTCAGAATACTTGAAAAGTTTATGAAACTACAACAAAAGTATACCAAAGTACACAATTTCCCCCGCATTAGTTTTCATACACTGCTCATTGTGAGGATATTTTTGACATTAATTTCTGAAGGATGACCTCCAGAAATATCAGAGTAAATGTTTATACAACCAAAAGCTTTTACCGTGTGACGATATTATTCCGATGCCCTGCCAACCAAAGAAATGTTGCCTCTTTCATGGGAAACTTTTGGTCACTTGGACCATTATAAATATACAGCAGTGAAATACAAAACATTTCATCATATCATTTATTATTTTATTACATTAATAAGTTATTGTCACATGTGCACAACCAAACCCAAACTAGAGCAGCTGACACAAAGACAGGGTGAAACAGAATTCAAAAAGGGGAGGGGCTTGAAACATGCTGGTGTATTCACACTGGCCAATCCCGCTCCACCCCTTCAGTCACATGGCACCTGCCCGAGACGGTGGTCAGTGTACGATGACGGCAGTGCAAGAAACAGCTCGATGCAATTAAGCGAAATATAAAAACACAAAATACAATCAAAGCTGTCCACAAGGGAAAGAAAGAAAAACAGTAGCATCTCTCACAATATAGCTCCATATCAGAATGGTGGCTGTTCTTGAGCAGGCTTGAAGAGGAGGAAGTCCACACTGGCACAGCGCCTAGGTTCTTCTCACACTCACACTCACACTCACACTCACACTCACACTCACACTCACACTCACACTCACACTCACACTCACACTCACACTCACACTCACACTCACACTCACACATTCCGGCGGTGAGCTCTGAGGAAATCGGTAATGGAGAGAGACTTCATAATGGTCAAAGTTCAGGGTTCACAAGAGGCACCAATGCAGCAATGAAACCATCAAGCCCCCTGCCCCAGTCTCTCTCTGACATTTAACCTTTGACCTTTAGGTGTGTCTCCTTGCCTGAAGCACCTCAGTCTTGGTCAGGACTCTGGAGCGGGAGAGCGGAGTCCAGGCCGTGCTGTGCTACATAGCGCATTACACATCGCGCATCTCGCGGCAGCACTACAGTGTTCTCATGGCAACAGGGAACAGCAGCGACATGTGCTCCGCCCCTTTGATGGGCAGCTTGCGGCTGGAGTAGAAGTGGATGATCTCGGGGACGCTCTCGAAGGGGCAGCCGTTCTGCCCCAGGACGTACTTGTTGTCTTTGGTCCGGGACAGTTTCATGTGCATAAAGCCCTGACTGCTCCTGTGGTGAAGAACAGGACAGAACATGTGTGTCAGAGAACAGGAGAGAGTGAGAAAGAGAGAGTAAGACTGTTTGAGAGGAAAGCGTCAAAGAGAGAGAGGGAGGGCGCCCGGTGGCTCATTGGTCCAAGCGTGCACACCATAAAGGCTGCATCCTACCCGCGGCGACCCAGGTTTGATTCCAGCTCAGGTCATTTGCCGCATGTCTACCCCATTCTCTCTCCCAACTTTCTGTCTCCACTGTAAAAGAAAAAATTCCCCCCAAATAAAAAAATCTTTGAGAGAGAGAGAGAGACGGAAAATCAGAGCGGGTTTTCTGGTAAAGAGAGCAAGAGAAAGAAGGTGAGAGAGACTGTGAGAGAAAGATGGAGAGAGAGCGAGAGAGAGAGAGAGAGAGAGAGAGAGAGAGAGGGAGAGAGAGAGAGGTGTCTTCTCTCCGATCTGCAGCCATTCTGAAGGATCTGAGTCTCTGCACTTGTGTTCAAAGGAGCATGTTCTACCTCACACTACATTTCAAATGGCAACTACTGGGAGATGGGCCCAGGAAATGTTTCTGAGAACAGCAAATATTCAACACGCCTGCTGATCGCCTCAGTGAAGTGAAGTCAGTCTCACTGCCCTGTGAAAGATTCTCATGAGGAGTGATATTCTAGTCTCTATCTGGAGCAGCTAGCAGATGTATGTGCTTGGTGCCAATAAGGACCATCTGCTATGAGCGTTCTTCAAAAACATGGAGCTGTCTGTGCGGGGGGTGCACATCTACAGCAGAGTTTTGCTTCAATTCATTCAAAAGGCAGGACATGTAGCCAATGTGAACCTATGGAAGCAATCACACTTTTACTGCCTCTCAAGTCACATCGTAATCTGGCATCAGGGTGTGCATTTACACACTTCATCTCAAGAAGCAAATCCACTGAAGCTGGCAAGAGCAGGAAGTCGTTTTCTTTCAGAAATGACATGCAAGTTGGCATCATCACACAGCTTTAATTTATTCTCCTTTAAACGGGCACCACTCTTAACATTAGGACCTCCATTAAAGCACACTATACAAAACATTTATCTTGCTTGCATTTAATCCACTTCCAGGCGTAATTCCAGGGTAGTAATTTTGAAAAGGTTCCTTTAGCAATAATCAAGACATCAGAATTACTTTGGTTGTGAGAGTTTCTATTTACAGGCCACAAGTATCAATACACTGTACGCGTAGTTCCCCCCCTAATGACATAATGTAACATAATGCCACTCAGCCTTCCGGAAACTGAAGAAGCTATGATGTAATAGACACACAACGACTGGGGGTTGAAGTGTGGCTATAAAGAGGACGCCGTTCCTCTGCCGACAATTGTCCACAATGTCAAACGATTTTGCATGTTTTTGCATGTGAGCACGTGTGGGCGTATGTGAGTGCACACAGGGCAAGTCTGTCTGTCTGATCATACTTTAAATTCTGGGTTTAAAGTAATCAACCATCCTGAGAAAAAAATGCATTGGTCAGCTTGCATACACATGCAGACACACTGCTGAGGGCAGCTGGATAATACACAATGATTTAACTGCAAAAATGAGCAGCGCACTCCAAGAACAATATTCACGGTTAAATTGTTATGATCAGATCAATGACAAAGATAAAGACAGTGTTAAAAAAAAAAAAAAGATATGAAACAATGAACGGGCTTCCTGATCTGAACCAAGCATTGTTCAATAGGATGGAGCAGTGAGTAAATATGCTAACAAACTATGCAGATTTGCAAGCAATCCCCTGAACTGCCATCAATACAGAAAACTACTCTCAAGATGCATATTCTTCTCAATGATCAGGGACTGAATGTACATAGTTCTTTACAGAGATAAACCCAGGAAGTATTCATCGGTGCACTGATTCCCAATCTAAATAGGGCTGACCAAATAATTTAAAGCTTCCAACAGCAGACTTCAAGGAAAAGGAATTTCTCTTCCCTACTTTCACACACTAGCTTCACACACTGAAGTCTCCATCATCCTTTTTTTTAAATCTCTCAGAACTTTTCAGCTTCCTGACATGGTCAAACAGAAACCAGCCTCAGATCCTGACCCTCTGTGTTTCCTTTCATCCTCGATAGCGCTTCCTACCTCGGCCCCCCCCAAAGGCTCACAGGGGCCTTTCCGGGACCACAGAGGGCCGCCGTGTCTTTAAACAGGGTCAGGAGAGACACAGATGAATGCCATCATGAATTTTTTAGCACCTGAGACACAAAGTGTCAACGGTCAAGGTCCCAGGGGTACAGAACTCCAAAGGAGGAAAAAATTTTGCATCTAGCATTAGCACATTGACCTCCATGTTCACTAACGCTGGAGCTTTGAGGTTCAAACGCCTGATTAAAGTGGGGAGTTTGCTTCTAATCCCCCGACAGTGCAAAACCGAAATAGCTGCGAATGCTGTTTTTTTCATTCCAAGAACCTTATAGCCAAGTTTGCTCCATTATACAACGTAAATATAGGCAGCTAACCTTCCATCCATCATCTCATCTATTCCTAGTAAGGGATGTATACGGCCAGTCCATCGCAGCAAACACACACACACACGCACGCGCACCATTCCTCCCACACACACACGCACACGCACACACACACGCATGCACACGCATACACATACACCATTCCCATACACATGCATTATTCCCACATAAACACACACTTCACACACCACTCACATGCAACCTCATAACTTTGGGAAATTTAGTGAGACTGAAAAGAGTAGCCTGGCAAGCCATAGGCCTAGTACCTGGAGGTAACCCACATGAGCACGAGGAGAACATGCAAACTCCACGCTGAAAGGCCCCAAGCCTGAATAATTCAGACCTCTGGCCTTCATAATAATGCCCAGTGCACCACCGGGCCAGCCATAAACACTGCGGCCCTTCAAATAAGGTCTTTTCCAGCGCACTACCCCCCATTCTCACCATGTGCTCCGTGGAAGGTGATATTTTGGGCTTCTCCACTGCACCACAGGGCCTGGACAGGGACTTGCAGTTCTACATTAGGATGATGGCTGTCGCGAGTGGAGACCTTCACTCTAGCTGCTACAGTACCTCAGCGCAATCCAGGCTTGAGCAGAACCAGGCTCAGAGCCAAAGCTGGGCCACGAGGACAGCAGTGGGAGTTGGAGTTAATGCAACAGACAGTCTGTCTCTGAAACCAGTCAACTCAGCTCTGCCACCGACAACCAGCTCACCGTGAACAGGCAGCGATCGCAGAACAAAGCCACCCCTGAGTGTAGAGTCTGAAGTTTCTAGTCTGAAGTCACTGTGTTCTGCAGTGTAATTAGGGCCAGCAGCCGTACCACAATTTGATCTGTTCCAGCCGCGTGGCTGAAGCTAAGCAGGTGTGGGCTTTGTTAGTACTTGGATGGGAGACCACCTGGGAAAACCAGGTTGGTGCTGGAAGAGGTTTAGGTGGGCCTGTAGGTTGCGACCTTCCCTCTGGTGGAATAATCCCCAATGCCCCAGTGCAGTGATGGGGACCCTGTACTGAAGGAGATGCCATCTTTCGGATGAGACGTTAAACTGAGGTCCTGACTCACTGTGGTCACGAAAGAATCTATGACAGTTATCAGTAAGAGTAGGGGGCTCCCCAGTGTCATGGCTACAGTCCCAATCTGGCTCTTTCGATCGCCTGATCTAATTGGCTGTGCAAATTGCCCTCTCCCTCCCCACCTCAACTTTGAAAAAGAGATTTCAATCTCAACGGGGCTTCCCTGGTAAAATAAGGGTCAAGTAAAATTGTAAAAATTACAGCGCAGTGTGATAAATGTAATCACAAAATCCCTTCATATAAATCATGGTGAATAGAAGTCCCCTACTGACAGAGAGATGATACGCTTCCTGAAATCCTTTGCATCACTATTTAGATAGTATTTTTAGCACCACACTGAAATGGCAGGAGAGTGACAACACAGACCTACGCTCTGTCATTAATCAGGACAGCAGAAACACCGCCGCTCGGGTGAGAGAGCAACAGGTCACGGTCAGGAGACTCACACTGTCACACACAGCGCTTAAACTAATCAAGCGCTGATGTGTGGGCGAGACTGGAGCAGGGACTGCATTGCCTCCCAGCGCCTGAAAGAGGCAGGTGATGTGATGGACGGGGTCACGTTGGGGTCGCCGAGGCTGGGGGCGGGGATCTGATACTGGACAACCTGAGTCAGCTGCACTATACACGTGTTATAACACCTAGAGACATTATAGTGCTTTACCTTCAGTAAATAAGCTTACACAGCTTGAGGTGAGAAGTTAACAAGAAGTAAATTTACTGACACCATGTGAATCCAACTGAAAGCGGTGGTGTTAAGTGTGTTTTACACATACAAATCCTACTGAAAGACCTGGTGTGTTTGTTTGTTAGCTTCAGTATAATGTGGCGCTGGCGGCGGTGGTATGAACGTGAAGAGAGAGGCGGCCTTACTTCAGCGAGAGTGAGAAGTCGTTCCTGCTGGTCTCGCTGTTCCTGACCAAGTAGCTGGCCTCTTTACACAGTCTCAGTACCGACTCGGCATCGGTCCGACTGATCGCACCATGATACCAGCTGGGAATGAACAGGGAGAGCAGAGAAGATTAGTAATGCTTACTCATATACACACACACACACACACACACACACACACTTACAAGCACATGCACGCATGCGCGCGCACGCAAGCGCACACATCTTAGCACTTCTACCCTTGTGAATACATGACACTGACTTCCATTTATTCTTTGTGCATCTCTACTGCCTTTCCCTAATCTTAACAATAAGCAACGCGTGCCTAACCCAAACCCTTACCCAAACCTGAACCTATCCCTGACTCTAACCTTACCCCTTACCATAACAAGTCACTGTTTGCCTTTGAGGTCGTGAGCGCAGTTGAAAATGTTCTCATTTCCCCATAATTTTCCCACTCAGCCAGAAAAAAAAACCATTTTCTACTCTTCACTGTACTCTGAGTGAGTACACTGTACTCACTCTTCACTGGCAAGTACAAGAACACACAGACACACCAACATACACATACACCGTGAAAGGCAAGGTTTGTGTTTACCATAAATGTCAAATTCAATTATATCATAAAATGTTAACTATGTAAAAATGCTTTCATTAATAATAATTTTGTTTACCATTAAGTTAAGTAATGAACAGTATAAATTAATTGATTACTGAGACAGTGGCTCCAATAAGTATTTGTACACTACCTGAAAATTCGACTACATAAACAGCTTTTGTATATTCAGCTAAATGCTTGCTATTGTGTGTAAAAGTGATTAAAGTATTTGATAATCAATATGTTTTAAACAAATATTTAATGTCAAAATGGCATATTTGGTTAGAAAGGCGATTATCTGACCCAATAAGTATCTGTACAGTTCCATTAGTGAGTCACAAAACTCACCTAAAATTGACTCACGATGTTTACAGGACATGGTTGACTCACTTGGTCTGATTTGGTCAAGCGTGACCATACTGGACACTCCCTCTGTGCACAGACTGGCCTATGTAAATGGCCTGACCATGCCCATAATGTATGTCTTTCTGACCAAATATGCCATTTTGACATGAAATATTTGTTTAAAACATATTGATTATCAAATATTTTAATCACTTTTACACACAATAGCAAGCATTTAGCCGAATATACAAAAGCTGTTATGTAGTCGAATTTTCAAGTAGTGTACAAATACTTATTGGAGCCACTGTACATTACCAAAATACAAGCTAAAACCTACACATAGTCATCCATTAACAAATACTACTGCTCTTTTTGACAAGTTTTTCATCAGCATTGATGAATATAGCTGTTAAAAAGAATTCATGATGTGGACATTAGCATTTCAGTAGTTTACAACAACATGAATTTATACAAATTCTTGAGGTCTTCGCTGTAATGTGTTATCAAATGAACCCTATCAGTGAGTGAGATGGAGGAATAAAAATGAGTCTCACTCACAACTGGCACTCTAAAGGCATTGAGGGGTCGATTCTCTCTCCCAGAGCGGGACAGCTGTGGTCCAGAGAGCCCTGTTTGGTGCTGACCAGACAACCGCTGGAGCGCCTCTGGGACAGGCGAACCTTCGCTTCCTTCGGGGGAGAGACTTGGGGCTTCTCGCCTCCGTCACTCTGCACTGCAGGGGAGTACAGAGGAAGGGGGGGTTATCTGGGGTGTCCTCCATAAGCTTGTCAGTGTTAAAGCAGCAGGGGGGGTGTCTGTGGCTAATGCGCTTGGCTGGAGAGGCATTTCGGGGTCTCAGCTCCCTGGGCCAAGCCTCACGTGTAACACCCCCAAAACCTAAGCCCTGACTGGAGGGTGCATTTGGGGACACAGAGGGGCGGAGTCACGGGTCATGCAGCAAGAGTGGTATGAGGCAGAGCCATTATAAAACGGTTTATCACTCACAGGAAATTTATCATGTAAAGTATTGCTGGCCAATCAGGGAACAGTTTACCACAGCTATACCCCTAAACATAAAAACCCTGTTCCCCCAATCCTCCATCCAGCTCCCACTGCAGCCTGTGGAGACTGGTGAGGAGCAGTGGAGGAAAGAAGGGTACGGTATTGACGTACGCCCTGGGTCTCAAATCATTAGTGCTTCAACACCGTTTATAGCCATCAATGCAGCCATCGGGCCCTGAAGCCACACCCCTAACCGTAGATTACTCTGGGAGGGGTCAGGAGGGGTGGGGCGAGCTGGTCATTTCAATCAACTGAGTTGCTTTGGATCAAAGTAAAATAAAGGTATTGAAATGTAATGGCTTGGGAGACAATGGGCACCAACACTAAAAGCCCAATAGTGCAGTCCAATGCAGTTTTATCAATGGCGATTAAGTGTATTTTACTGTTGCAGTGGAGTGAGGCGACCATTGATTTATTCTAAATGGATATTATAAATATTCATTTTTTTTTATTTCCTAGTTGAAAGATAACATAAAATTTCGAGCTTTTGTTAAAAGCACTGAGCAGTATTGTCTCACATATGCAATTAATCCTTTGACCCCAAAAATGCTACAGATACACGTGTCCAACAAATGCAGCTGCTGCATTCAAACCTGTGAAACTTCAGGCCTGTTTTAAATTCTAGTGGAGACTCCAAAGTGTCCGATGACCCCACATATGTCTAACTGAATTACAGGGAAATGTGTATAAAATGAATAATATCTACATATTTTCCATTTGACGTAATGCTGTGACCATAATAACATGGCGTCCTGGGTTTGAATATTTCTCTCGACATGACTGGTTAACAGCATTCACTAAGAGAGAGAGAGAGTAGAACTCGGCAGGCTAAAAGTGTTCAGGTCTAAAGAGCGGGACAGGACTGGCCAACAGTGATCCGTTGCAGAGTTCAGGCAACTGCCTCTACAGCAATATTGAGTAACTTCAAAGTTTCTGCCCAGGGCTGACAGTAGTACGATTTAAGAGAACGCATCAAAATTTCTGTCTGATGGAAACGAGGAGTAAAAAAGTCAAACACCACATTCTACTCAGCCTCCTGCCACACTTTAATGATTACACTGACTCAACAGAGTAATTGCACAGGAGATCCATGAATCACAGGGTGTCGATGTTGCAGAGAATTCTGCTGTCTAGACCAGATCAGGTGCCCGAGTACAGCCTGGCTGATTATCGATGGCCAGCAAGACGTCAGTTTTCCCTCGCGCAAATCTCAGAGGATCCTGTCCAGTCAAAAATACGGCAGGTTTATCGACTGGCTTCTGCGTGACGGCCTGGACAAAGCACAAGCTTCACTGCAACTCCGATAAATAAACAGACTAAATGGAGCAGGCAAAGTCATTGAGGAAAGAAAAAAGGCTATAGAAACAGAGAAGGCAGCAGCGTTCATGATTCAAATGATATTGCTCATTTCCATACTGAACACTAGAGGTTCCCCCAACACTTCCTGATAAATCAGTGTTCACTGGAAATGAGCAGAGCTGCTCTGATGTATAAAAAAAGCATCATTAACTGTAAAGTCATTGGATCAGGTAATTTAAATTAAAGGTATACTGCATGGATTCTCCCAAAAGAAAACAACGCATAGACTTGCACAAAAATTATCCCCCTCAGACTTCACTTATGACCCACTAGATGTCACTGGCACTGTCAGTACCTACAATGACCGTGCAGGCTGCCTGCATATGCTTATTTCCTTTATACGGGATGTGTCTAAGCATCAGCCTTTGGACAGTGGGTGTATAGCCCCCAGCCAATAACAGCGCACAGTGTGTGGGGGCGGGACTCGGCAAAGCACTGCAGGGTAGCGCTTCTGATGTTGCTGAGACAGGGAGGAGGGGCCAACTTTGAAGTTTGTGTTTACAATCCCATACTGACAAATCCTACTCCACATACCTTTTTTCTAAGTATTATTTTTATAAATACAAGAAGTTAACAGTCCCCCAGCTAAAAAAAAAAAAAATGCAGCTGGTGAGAGTGGCATCTGAAATGAGCTCAGATGTAATTGAATCAATTCTTTATTTAAATTTAATAATTCATATATTAAAAAAATAATAATTGCATTGAAAAAAATTGCATTCACTCCTCCTCATGTCTTCCCTCCTTTTCGGACAGTATGTTTAAGTTAAGGGTTCAGTTTCCATGGGAACATCTTGAAGGGAGTAAGATCCGCAGTTTACTCCCAACACCTGTCAAGTGATAACAAAGCAAACAGGGCAGAGCTGAGAGCGGCGCTTTGCCAAGGTCTACCAGGATCTCACTCTCTATAATGGAGTCACCAATCGCAACTGAAAAGGGTAACTAATAGAGGATGTTACACGAGTGGGCATGTCATATGAAAGTTATGAAACGACTTGATTATGGTGAACCCAAACCCAAAATTTACTCAAGGAGTTTCATAACTTTCTCGTGACATGACCACGAGTGTAAGATTCTGCTTATCGCTGAATTGAATTGCGTTATTTAGCCAATAGTAAAATATTTGTAATTTCCCTTCGTACCCATGATGTGTTAGCATTGAGCTGACTACACTGCTGTGCTAACTTAGTCACAGAGTCACAGACATTAGCGTTTCAGCTAACAACAGTTTGTGAATTCATTCAACTAAGTAGCTAACATTAGCTTGCAAGCCAACAAACTAATGTAACATAACGGTTATGAAAAAGGGCTGCGTGCATTCCAGCTAGCTGGATAAGTAACATGAACCTAGTTGTATGAGTGGTACTTAGCTAGCTGCGCCATAACATTTTAATAAATGTCACCCTTGGTATTCTGTTTGGCAAAATATCAACAGCCTGACATGGCACAGAACGATTTTTTTCCCCTCACTCTCAGCCAAAGAAATTTCCCAAAAGTGATATGTAGCTAGGGTAATATTGAAAATATGAGCTGGGTTGGGCTATGGGGAAAGTACTACAGTTATGCGATAAACACTTCCAGCACCTGCCTTTATAACGGACAAAAACAAATACACTGGCAAGCACCAATTGTGACAGAACACTCCTGGGAAAAGTAGTATAAGCGTGTAACGGCAGCCAGTGACTAAAATTAAGATTGATGGACAAAAACCCCTCAACCCCCCTGGGCTGTCTTGACTTATATTTGAGTACAGACTCTGTTTGGACCTTCTTGATCATGAAATAACTGATATATTACACAAATTCACCCTTATGTGTCCTGAGCGTCGTATGTGTCCCAATGGTCTTCTGCATGTACATATTGTAATACACACATGCAGAATACCGTTGGATAACCGTGCCAACTAAATAAATATAGTGTAATGTAATGCAATGTAATCTAATGGCTGGGTTGGTGCAGGGATGGCTGGGTTGACTGTGTCCCTCGCGATGCCCTCAACAAGGGCCTTGTCCATCACAGGAGACAGTACGAGCTAAGCATGAGATGGAAGCCCCCTGCAGCACTAAAGGCAGGTCAGTCTCACAGAGAATCAATTCTCGTTCACGACTCCCCACATTGCTCCATTGGACAGCACATACTGAAAACTAACACCCCAGTCTCCTGGTTTGAAGATTTTAAATGATTTGGATGGGTGGAGCGAATGAAGGGTGCGGGACTGACGCTTACCCCTAAAATATATTAAAAAATAAATCTACACTAATATTTGAAGCGGAGATTGATGACCCTACTGTCAGTCGATAACAACAAAAAGATGTAAATATCAGAACATTTTCCTTAGTAAACAGACTCCGGCATGATCAAGTAAAAGTGTTACCAGTGCACAGTTGAGGAAAACAACTTTCATCGAGAATAAATCTGGACTCCTTCCAAAACGTCAGCGAAAAGGATGCGAGCGAGACCGCGCTAGTAAGAGAAAATGTATTCAGATCAGAAAACAAAAGCAGGGGCTCTTCATCCTGCCCAGACAAAGGCCTGTCATTCCATTTATATGCAGATGAATTCATTTTCCGCCCTGACGCTACACTTTCAGATATGCTAATGACGCTGGATATGAGAGGCACATTTCTGAAAGAGCACGCCGATCTTCATGGCTCAGAAACAGAAATTAAAATGCGGAGGTTTTAAAGTGACCCTCGGAGCCGATTCTCGATCTCGCCCGCTGCACTTCCACTAGCTTTGTATAAAGGGGAAAAAAAAAATCACTTTGAAATTACAGTGCAAAGCGACACTGTTCTGGGGAGTTGGGAGGATGATGCACGGTTGTCAGACAGTTGATGGTGACCCATTTCTGCGCAGATACAGCACAGAAGAGAGATTATCGAGTTTTCGGGAATAAAGTTGCGGTATGAGAGAAGCAAGTACAGCCTCAGGAAAGGGTAATGACACAGCAATTGCACATGAGATTTCCTGTTGAGATTTCATCCTGAATAAAATCAGCCGCTCCACAGAACCGACAGGCTAGTAGGGGCACAAAGGATTCACATTCTCAGAGTTTTCAGCCATACGTGGAGGGCCGGGCTGGAGGAAGGACAAAGACTATGCCAAGACAGTTTGTATACAGATCAAATGAAGACAGGTAGGGTGGGGTCAGAAAGAGACCCCTTTCTGCATGCAACTTCTAGTCCTCTTTACTGCCCGTCTCAGGACTACAAAACCCATAATCCTACACAATTTTCTTATCTTAAATCTCATCTCCTATAGTTAGTATGTGAGCACTTCACACCAATTCTCAACCTTACTCCTCAGTGCCCTCAGCATAGTCTGGCTTTTGTTCATGCTGCATTTTTTCCCCAAAGCAGTTCATTTCTAAATAACAGCTTAAGATTCCTCAAGACTTGGGATGGCATGTAAAATGCACGTGAAAATAGAATTAAGTGATTTGTGAATTCCCCTATACCCACATTTAGTTGAAAACAGGGTAATTCCAAGTGAAGTGATCGAATGGCTCCCAGGTGACCATCTCAGATTTTGCATTGTCTGTTAAAAAGAACCTTAGGCGTATAATGAACACCTGAAAAATTTTAGGGTCCAACTCTCACCAGTTTAGATTTTATGGCCCTTCAAATTATGGGTGCCAAGCCCACTTTTTAGAAGGCGACTGCCTGACGTGGTTTTGGGAGGTCAATATCTCCACAATGGAGAGTCCAAGAAGGCTTAAATTTGGTAGTGTAGCCAATTCTGGCCCAGTCTTTCAGAATCTGCACTTAGTTTTAAATGATCTTGGACCATTAAGCAGTTGTGGGTTCCCAAAGAGAGAACTTTCTGAAAACGGACCTCAGGGCCCTGGGGGTTTAGAGGGAACATGGAGCCACATATGGTCAATTTTACGCTAACCTAGGCCATCACCAATACTTCAAAAATGAGCAGTAATTCCTACTTTATGCTGAGTATGGCTGAGGATGTTGATATGTATTTGGAAAAGCAGCTCAGGAGCAATCATCATGCCAGGTTTCAACAAAATCAGCTGAATCCATAATGTCCACGTGTCCAAATATTGGATGGAATACTGCGTCTAATGAAAATGTATCATTTACATGAACTGTTGTCGCTTTTTTTGTGTGTCCACATGTATTGTCTATCACAATACTAACACATCGAAGTGTCACAAAAAATGAAAGCTATTTGCCTTGAGTGTGGAGCAACTATATTCAACTTTCGTATTGTTTACTTCACACTATTTTTTCCATCCAAGATGTCCACTCCGACACATTGGTCTGTACCTATTGCCACAGAATGGGGAAGCCCGTTATTTTGGATGTATATCACAGATATTATGAAGAGATATTCAGTAAAAGTTCAATATTTTACATTGTTGGTACTTCCACCTGTTGTCCAGGTACCAAACATAACCATGTCCACTCCGACACATTTGTTGTTCTGCCTGTTGTAACTCAACTTTTTGTTGTTATTGGAAAACGGTCATAACATCTGAAGTTTAGTAATATTATTTTTTCATAAATATAAGATCTGTTGTTTTAACATCCACTGGAAATAACATAACAAAATGCATTTCAAATTTTGACCACATGAGACATGGATGGCCAAAGTTAGTATGAAATTGCCCATATTGTGAAATTACATCAAATTCCTTGCAAGAAAAATCAAATATGAGTAGAGATCTATGAGTAAACGGCTGATGAACCACCACTGACAGTGTCTTCATGGATTGGTGGGGGTCAAACCCATGTGGGACAGTACCAAACCTAACCAAATTTTTACCCGTTTCATTTGTTTATAAGCAACATTACGTCAGGTTTTCAGCTTTGGTTGTCTCCTCCTTCCCTTCTTTTTTCACGGTCAAAGTTTGCTGTTCTGGGGGGTAAACGGTATAGTACAATGTACACGTAATGTACATAATTAGTACAAAAATGTATATGAATCATACAATGTCAACGCCTGACAAAACCAGGTGGTTTCAGATGGAGGCAGCATGAGACTGTAAATTTTTTAATCACTGCACTAAATTTCAGATGGGTTTGAAAGTTTAACCCATTATCCAAAAGAAAAGAAGCCTTAATAAAATCATACTGAATATTTAGATTAAAAAAAATCTAAATGCCCGATGATAATTGCATAGCAACAGTTTCTTAGCAGAGACTGGTGGGCTGTATTCAGTGTCAATCATAAATTGGGCAAAGATTAACTGCTCAGCCCCCGTGTGCCTGTCAGATGTGGGTTGCTGGTAAGCGCATCCCATCAGTGAATGAGAAAAATGCAACTGCGGGGGACTAAGAACCTCAGAAAAGCCAGGTCCGTGTTGTCATGGCCGCAATTTGTTATGACATACAAGACAGCAAGGGATGACAGACAAAATTTTAAAACTTAAACAGATTTAATTTAACAAACTAACAACTGACCTACAATTTATACAAAACCCAAAACCAGTGAAGTTGGCACGTTATGTAAATCGTAGATAAAAACAGAATACAATTATTTGCAAATCCTTTTCAACTTATATTCAATTGAATACACTGCAAAGACAAGATGTTTAATGTTCAAATTGAGAAACTTTATTATTTTTTTGCAAATAATCATTAACTTAGAATTTAAAGGCAGCAACACATTGCAAAAAAGTTGGCACAGGGGCCTTTTTACCACTGTCTTACATCACCTTTCCTTTTAACGACACTCAGTAAACGTTTGGGAACTGAGGAGACCAATTTTTGAAGCTTTTCAGGTGGAACTCTTTCCCATTCTTGCTTGATGTACAGCTTAATTTGTCCAACAGTCCAGGGTCTCCATTGTCGTATTTTGCGCTTCATAATGCGCCACACATTTTCAATGGGAGACAGGTCTGGACTACAGGCAGGCCAGTCTAGTACCCGCACTCTCTTACTACGGAGCCATGCCGTTGTAACATGTGCTGAATGTGGCTTGGCATTGTCTTGCTGAAATAAGCAGGGGCGTCCATGAAAAAGACGTTGCTTGGATGGCAACATATGTTGCTCCAAAACCTGTATGTACCTTTCAGCATTAATGGTGCCTTCACATATGTGTAAGTTGCCCAAGCCTTGGGCACTAATACACCCCCATACCATCACAGATGCTGGCTTTTGAGCTTTGCGCCTATAACAGTCCGGATGGTTCTTTTCTTCTTTGGTCCGGAGGACACGACGTCCACAGTTTCCAAAAACAATTTGAAATGTGGACTCGTCAGACCACAGAACACTTTTCCACTTTGCATCAGTCCATCTTAGATGAGCTTGGGCCCAGCGAAGCCTGCGGCGTTTCTGGGTGCTGTGGATAAATGGCTTTTGCTTTGCATTTTTAACTTGCTTTGAGTTTTAACTTGCACTTGCAGATGTAGCGACGAACTGTAGTTACTGACAGTGGTTTTCTGAAGTGTTCCTGAGCCCATGTGGTGATGTCCCTTTTACACTGATGTCGGTTTTTGATGCAGTACCGCCTGAGGGATCGAAGGTCACGGGCATTCAATGTTGTTTTTCAGCCTTGTCGCTTACGTGCAGAGATTTCTCCAGATTCTCTGAACCTTATGACGATATTATGGACCGTAGATGATGAAATCCCTAAATTTCTTGCAATAGCTCGTAGAGGAATGTTGTTTTCAAACTGTTTGACAATCAGCTCACGCATTTGTTCACTAAGTGGTCCCTAGCCCCATTCTTGTTTGTAAATGACTGAGCATTTCAGGGAAGCTGCTTTTATACCCAATCATGGCACCCACCTGTTCCCAATTAGTCCGTTCACCTGTGGGATGTTCCAAATAAGTGTTTGATGAGCATTCCTCAACTCTCTCAGTCTTTTTTGCCACTTGTGCCAGCTTTTTTGAAACATGTTGCAGGCATCAAATTCCAAATGAGCTAATATTTGCAAAAAATTACGAAGTTTACCAGTTCGAACATTAAGTAACTTGTCTTTGCAGTGTATTCAATTGAATATAGGTTGAAAAGGATTTGCAAATCATTGTACTCTGTTTTTATTTACGATTTCCACAACATGCCAACTTCACTGGTTTTGGGTTTTGTACTACTGACCAAGATTGACATATACAAGAAAAAAAATTATTTGCAGTCCCTTGAGATGGGGTTGCTTGGTGATGTCCTGGGACAGGAAAAATGCTCCAACACAGGTAAAAATCCACAAAAAACTTCACAGGTCTTGAAAAAAGTGACAGATCTGGTAAAATGTATCCTTTTCCTTGCAATTACTACTACTTTACTCTCTCAGTCTTTCTCCTTACATACTCTTTTGCAGCCCCCTCCCACCTTTTAGACTTTTTTTTCTGAGACTTTCCCCTCTCAGACATGGCCAGGACATGCCCAAACCTAGCTCCAGACTAGGCTTAACAGAAAAAAGTCAATACTGCCATCTAGTGGCTGTTTTCCACATTACAACATTCACCCTCAAAAACTAGAGCGATAGTGTGCAATGCACCAATGCACAACCCATTCGACTCTCTCCATTCAGTGCAATCTTCTCTATTACATTCCAACTTCACCTCTCCTGAGACAAATATATTGCACTGCAATGACAGAGGACAGAAATTAAACTCTTTAATTTAAAATGACATTACAATGATAATACAGAGAAAACATTCAGTCACTTATTAATGGCACATTAGAGGATAATTTTTGAAATATATGAAAGTTTTTATTCTACTGAGCTGGAAATTAGATTATAAAGTAAGTACAGATAGTCACATTATCAGTTATCTCTCCGTTCCTGACTCATAACTCCATCAGTCGAGCATCTCGGAGGGAAGGAGAGAGACTGATGAGAGTTTATGCCATAAAACCTCCGGACCTATATATGGGTCTGTAAAATACAGCTGCTGCATTCAAACTGATGGAACTTCAGACCTATTTTAAATTCTAGTAGAGACCCCGAGGTTTCTAACGATCCCAAATATGTCCTCTTGAATTATAGCGAGGCGTGTATAAAATTATGCACAAGATCTAGACATTTGCGTACAGGATTAGGAAAAGGGGTCACAGGATTTTTTTTCCATTCTGAGATTAACGGGGTATCTCAGTGATATCCCAGTGATAGTGATATCCCAGCACTACTGTACTGTCAATTTACAACACTTTGCTGAGCACAAATTCACCCAATTTTTTTCTCAAAACAAAAAACTTGGATCACACTTTGATTTAGTGGGAAAATCTCAATTTTCATAAAATGACCCAAGTGACCCATTTTCCTAGTCCTGCACACATTCTTCATTTGATGTAATGCTGTGGCCATAAAAACATGGCATCCTGGGTTTGAATATTTGTCTATAAAAGTGTGATGCAGCTTTAGTGAAACACTGCAACCAGCAGATAGAGAATATGCATGTCTTGAAAAATGGGGGAATTTTTTTTTTTTTGTGTGTTTAACCTACTTCAGTGAAAAATTCAGAGTTTAAGAGGTTAAAAGCACAGAGAAACTCAGGAATAATGGGCGTGTTATGATAGCAAGAGTGTGAGCTGACTGCTGTTAAACTCAATCACAATTAAGCAGCCCTGTTGTGCTAGCCTGAATTACGGCAGTCATTTCCTGCTCCAAACAAACCCAGATGTGCAACGGTACACAAGGCAGCTGAAAAACCATTAGCACTGCCTTCAGAACACAGGGGTGCTGACTAATGCGTTTCACATGAGCCCATAAAAGCCTCTTAGGGGAAAAACTCAAACAACACGTCCAGACCCATCAGTAATGGGACACTGCTGCAGACTGCTGCAAACATAATTCAATTTACCTGCTGAAAAAGGTCTCAATAATCCTGTTTGTCACCCTCTAAAGCTTTCTATTTTATAATAAAATGGCCATTACAGTTTTTCTGTCTCCCAAGACAGAAGTCTCAACTTGGTGTCACCAAGTTATTTTAGTAACTTGCATCACACCTTAATACTTATGAGGTCCAGCATTTTTTGTTTTTTTCTGTCTGAAGACAAACAGCACATAGACAAAAGTGCAGTGAAATGAAGAGAAGAGGAAGTAGAATAAAGGGGCGGGGTGTGAGGGCGTGGTTTATAAACAGCAGGGATGGACTATGGTGGAAAGGCGTGGCATGAGGGACACACCCACCGTGATGATGCTGGTCACAGGAAGCCTGTCTGAAGGAGGACTGCACTGAGGGAGGTGGAGCCTCCGCACACTCGACCAATGGCGGGTTACTGTTGAGTTGCCCGACCGGAGGCGGCCAGGGGAGGTCCTTAATGACTTTAATCTCCACTGCAAGCCAGGAGGGGTTTGAGAGCAGGAGGAGGAAGAGAAAGAGACGGAGCAAATAAGAGAGCAAGAGCGAGGAAGGGACATCAAAAAGTGAAGAAGGGAAAAAGATGGGGGGGAAACAGAAAGAAGAAAAGCTCTGTGAGAATAAAAGAACAGTAAAGCCAGTTCATTCTGGCAGAGACCCCCCAGAGACATTACAGAGCAACAAAGACCCCCAGAGACATTATAGAGCAGCAGAGACCCCCAGAGACATTATAGAGCAGCAGAGACCCCCAGAGACATTATAGAGCAGCAGGGACCCCCAGAGACATTATAGAGCAGCAGAGATCCCCAGAGACATTATAGAGCAGCAGGGACCCCCAGAGACATTATAGAGCAGCAGAGACCCCCAGAGACATTATAAAGCAGCAGAGACCCCCAGAGACATTATAAAGCAGCAGAGACCCCCAGAGACATTAAAGGGCAGCAGAGACCCCCAGAGACATTATAGAGCAGCAGAGACCCCTAGAGACATTATAGAGCAACAAAGACTCCCAGAGACATTATAGAGCAGCAGAGACCTCCAGAGACATTACAGAGTAGCAGAGACCCCCAGAGACATTATAGAGCAGCAGAGACCCCCGGAGACATTACAGAGTAGCAGAGACCCCCAGAGACATTATAGAGCAGCAGAGACCCCCAGAGACATTACAGAGTAGCAGAGACCCCCAGAGACATTACAGAGCAGCAGAGACCCCCAGAGACATTATAGAGCAGCAGAGACCCCCAGAGACATTATAGAGCAGCAGAGACCCCCAGAGACATTATTGAACAGCAGAGACCCCCAGAGACATTACAGGGCAACAAAGACTCCTAGAGACATTACAGAGCAACAGAGACGTCCAGAGATATTATAGGGCAGCAGAGACCGCTAGAGACATTATAGAGAAACAAACACCCCCAGAGACATTATAGAGCAACAAACACCCCCAGAGACATTATAGAGCAGCAGAGACCCCAAGAGACATTACAGGGCAACAAAGACTCCCAGAGACATTACAGAGCAACAGAGACGTCCAGAGATATTATAGAGCAGCAGAGACCGCTAGAGACATTATAGAGCAACAAACACCCCCAGAGACATTATAGAGCAGCAGAGACCCCCAGAGACATTATTGAACAGCAGAGATGTCCAGAGACATTACAGAGCAGCAGAGACCCCAAGAGACATTACAGCGCAACAGAGACCGCTAGAGACATTATAGAGCAGCAGAGACCCCAAGAGACATTATAGAGCAACAGAGACCCCCAGAGATATTATAGAGCAGCAGAGATCCCCAGAGACATTACAGAGCAACAGAGACGTCCAGAGACATTACTGAGCAGACATGACAGAGTATCAAAGAATCCCCCCCCCCCCATTACATTACAAAGTAACAGGGACCCCCAAGAGACTTTGCTGGAAGTATAATTTCATTACTCTCACTCTCTAGGGGTTAAACACCAGCCTGATGAGCCACTTGGCTTGGGTCAGACTTTGCCTACTTTGCCTACTTCCTCTACCACAGCAATAATTGAACTCCATGCTCTTTTGACTCCACAACACAAGAAAAAAAATCCCAAAGAAACGTGTTATATTAGGTATCATTGCTGAAAACTGATATAAGTCTGGCAACCAAAGCATCTGGGAATGCAAGCAGGCCAAGTTTCTAAGTTTCTTACACACCAGCCAAACTGTGATAGAGAAGTTGATTAATTTAAAGGAAATCTATGAATTCCCAGCAGTCATATCATCAAGGACAGTGTGCATTGCTCTGTATGACATACTCCAGTGAAACTAGACTTCAGGACCAATGGAAACGCCCACTTCACTGCTCAAACAGAAGTACTCCCGGTGAACCATAATTCAGACAAAATGGTCAAACATTTCTCTCAGCCCCAAGGAGGGGACTTTGGGAGGGTAAATCACACCCTGACGCAACATCACAGGCGCTGAGGTGATGGTTTGAAACGGCGCAAGTTTAAAATGTACAGCAGGCCTTGCACCCTGAGCCGCAGATAATCAATATGAGGGTGGGTAGGGGAGAGCAGTAACTCATATGCAGAGCCTATGCAGCGCTGAGGTGACTAATAAACACTATTGAGAGCTCTGTCGCAGCGCCGCAACAACACGTTTGCCATAATGGGATGAGTCCTCAGGTTTAATGAAATGTGTGCAGATGTCAAGGATCCTTCTCCCCCACCCCCACCCCCACACCAATCTTTCCACTTTTAATCGAGAGGGGCAGTGAATGTCAGGTAATTCAGCTTGGGCCTGACTGACTGAAATACAGACCCACAAGAAAACCTGTGCTGATGTAATACACAAGTGCGCCTGTACCTGCCGACCAAAAACAAGCCATTTTTCTTAATTAATGGTAAGACACATTTGGCATAATAAACCTGTCAGCTTTTCCAGGGAGCAGCTTAATCTTTATTCCAGGGACTGAGGGAATGATTCTGGTATAATAGAGACAGCAGTTTGAGTATCTGGCCATTGCAGGCTTCTCAAATGCATATTTATCACAGGTGCAGGAGAAAAACAGAACATAAAATGTGTCCTAGATTTCACCGGGAGAGGAGAGACCGTGGATTATTTTAATGAAGATGTCAGCTTATTCCGCCAGAGAAGAGAATGAAAGAGAGATTAAGGAAGGTGAATTGTTTAAGCGACAGGCAGGGGCGTCAGCATCTGCAAAGAGCGGTGCCATTTCAAGGCTCCTCAGAGTGACGGATCGATAGCGCGATGAGACAAGGTCACGGAGAGGTCGGAGCATCGAATGCCAAATTACAGCAATTATTCCGGCTTCTGAGGAGGCACAACCAAGGTCTTTGTGCACTACAATTAACAAACACAGCTCACGTTCCCTCACGGCAAACAACCATGCCCTGTGGACCCAAATACAGACATTGAGGAAGATTATCAAGACCAAGTCATTTATAGGCAACCACACAGTAATAGCATTAACTGTCAAAATAGACTTTGACAAATGAAATCTGATTCATGTTGCTGTCTCCCATCTTCCAGCAACAATGTTCTACCCTCGACCCCCCGACTGGTTTAAATTCTGCTGTCAGGAGAAGGCCGTCTCTGAATGCAATTCAGCTTCACCTCGTGTTTCTGCTTGAGTGAGCCCGCTGACACCCTTTCCAATGAATACAGAGTGAGGCCGCCAACCGCAGGGCATTCCCTCCCGAACTTCGGGTAGAGGTGAGGCGAGTGGAGTAACACAGAGACCAGAGCTGTAAGTTGAACTTTTTTCGTGAAAAAAAACCACCGGATGATACAAAATGGTAAATGCTGAATCGAAGACCAAACAACTTTGATGCGATACCTTCTATGCAAATGTTTGCGCACAGTAGACAAATGCTCTCCTTGTAGGCATCTTGGCAGCAGAAATATTTGGTCTTTACCAGGTTTCACAACAGAGATGTCGCATTACAAAATGGGTTTTGCACTCCCAAAAATCTGCAACAACCAAATATTCGACTCAGGGCACAGGATCTTATGCTGTTCTCCACCAGGCCCAACAATAACATCATCTGCTGTAAGAAGCTCTTGCAACACTGAGAAATCAGTGTTCCAGTTCTCCATTGCAGAACTATTCTTAGCCATGTGATATATGCAACAGACACAGACATTTGCTCTAAATGATAAGCTTTTAGGGATATCGAAGGAAAACGCATTGAAGAGCATTCGGTCAATACGCATTTCAGCATGGGGCCTTTTTAATAGAAATCTATGGGAGCAGGAGAAGGTAGAAACATTTTTGAATATCTCTGCTTGTTATCATCAAAACCTTACTGAAAAGAAATGTCTTTCATGAGGAAAATTAAATAAATTTTCTGGTAGGCCAGCAGCTACATGCAAACTTGGTTTGTTCCAAAATTGGGTCTAATCATTGATTTCACCACATCTGCAGCTCTTTTCTCCAGATGTCACACAGTAAGCACCATAATTAATTGGACAGTGACAGTTTTTAATAGCTTGGTTTCCGAGTCAATCCATGGGTCTGAATCCAACAGAAGATGCATTTTTCAGGCAGAAGAGTAGACTGAAGGCAAAAAAGTCCCTGAAACAATCAGGAACTGATGATGGCTGCAGTACAGGCCAGGCAGAGCATCACCAGGGAGGATACCCTGCGTCTGGTGATGTTTACGTGTCACAGATTTCAACCACTCTCAACCAGTCACTAACTAGTAAAAAGAGTACTTTATTCTACACCATGCTATACTGCCTAATATGTTTTTATAAGCTTCAAATTAGTGGTGGGGACAACTAACAAAGCAAGCTGCCAAAGGGTTTATCTATTAAGGAAGAAAACAGTCTCAAATTAAAGCAGACAGCAAATCAACCTCATCTTCGCAACATCCCTTCAACGATACAGGGCTGGAGCACAGAACCAAAATAAAAGATGTGCCACAGTCCAATGAATTATGGTGCTCACTGCATCAGTGGGACCCGGATGAGGTCGCCGTTGTTACTGTCCAACAGGGGGGCAGTGGAGCTTGGCTGGGGTGTACAACATGGATGGGGTATGGGGTCGAATATGCGACGGTTGGGTGAGAATAGTTACAGGTCCTCCCAAAAAAAAAAAATATTCCAGCGTACGGAGTGTAGCATTTCCTCGGGTGTTGAAGCCCCATGGGACACGTTTTCACAGGGTCCAATGATCACTGCACAACCTTTCATACTCCAGAAGGGCCAGGTAGACAAGTCAAGTGATATTATTACATGGGTATTTGGCAGATCCCCTATTCCAGGGAGACGTGCAGTATTTTTTTCATTCTCCATGTATCATGCATTCATTCAGCAGGATATACAGTATACTGCAGTTATACAGGTTAAGTGGCACGTTCAAGGATACTATGGTGGGGTCATATCAGGAAATGTGAACCAGTAATGTTTAAGCCAAACAGCTAACTGCTATTAGTAAGTCATGCAATATTTTCTTAGCTTCCGTTGCAGATGTCCTATGTGGTTTTTTTCCCCAAACAAAACAATGTCTGCACATTCAAGCCAGGTTTTGAGTTCTGTGATATAATGTAATTGTGTGAAATATGCAAATCAGAGTGCTTGTTAAATGACAGTCCCTTTGGGTTTCTCCTGTCAAATATTAATAAACAAAAATGGCAGGTAAAGAAACTCCTAAAACTCCTTGATAATGACATTTGTTTTGAATATAAAATAAAAATCGGATCAAAGAAGAAAGGAGAAAATTCATGTACGATGTTCCTTCAATTATAAGTCGCGTTCTTTCTGTACATACTGCTTCCTCAAACTTTTTGCCTGCTGTATGGGATACTAGTGTTTATAAGACCAGTTCGCAAAAATAAAAAAAGCCGAATGGATGAGAGCATGAAGGAAATCGAGCCCTGATATCGACCAGCCCCACTTCAACCATCCACTCACCAAAGCGCCAAGCGAGAGGCCTTGTGTTTGGGAAAACTTCAACACCGAAGAAGCTCTGAAAAATTCCACCTCTTGAACATTTTCAGAGGAGAACCAAGTATCCATTATCTACCCCACTCTTACTGCTCAGAAACATGGGGCGCTGGAGCCTATCCCACAGTGCACTGCTGGACATGCACACCATTTACTCACACCGCCATACCAATAGGCAGTTTAAAGTCTTCAATGGGCATTTAAGTGGTGCGGTGGTAGAACGCCAGAGAACCGGGAGAAAAACACTAGGCATCATCCCCAGGTTAAGTTTGGTTGAAATGCTGTGAGAAAGAAAAGGAGTGAGAGAAAAATGGAGTGAGAGAAAAAGACAGAGGCAAAAATAGAGAAAAAGTGAGAGGGTGGAAAGAGTGAGAGTATTATGTCAGAGGTATGTCAGAGGTTCCCAAACTCGGTCCTGGGGCCTCCCTGTGTGTGCTGGTTTTTGCTCCACCCTGGTTTGCCATCATAGGATTTTAACAAGCTGTTAATTTCTCTTAATTAAGTGCATTTTACTTCAGAACAGCAATTTATCCCCTCTGGACAAACAGTAATTTGACAGATAAGCGTACAAATGGTGAGGAATAAATTCTGCATCCACATTGCAATATATGAGTAACAACTGCATAAAAAAATGTACCCAATCCAAGGGAAAAAAAAAAAATCAATGGGTTCCTAATTGGTGAAACAGTGGGCACATAGTTGCAAAAACTAACAATTTACTAAACAAGCAAATGACAGAGTCAAACCTGTTTTATGTTTTCGTGATTGAGTGCAAGCAAATTATCTTGAAAGAACTCTAATCTCCCGTCTTCAGCAACCTAATTTGGAGGTTACTGATCCTCTCAGAACATGATTTGATCTGCTTAAAAATGTTATTCCCTGAAATTGAAGCACTGATTACTAAAACCCCACAAGTCAAGTCAAGTGTGACTTTTAGTAGGGTTTTAGTAATAGGTGCTTCAATTACGAAACCTGAAATGTTATTACTACACAGGAAAAAAAAGAGAAAACTCTATAGGCCAGGGTCTTTTATTTGGTCTTTTATTCTTCATGGCACAAATTGATATTTCTATTAAAATCTGGCTTAAAACAGCAAATAACATACTTAAACACGAAATGCACCCAATCTGGACAAAGTAATTGCTTGTTAAAGTCCTGTGATGGCAATAATGGTTGGGACAAAAACCAGCATACACAGAGATGTATGTATTAGGGCTATAGATATCAATTATTTTGTCATTCATTATTTGTATTCTGTCTTGAGTTCACAATCTCTTTTGGCTTTGTTATCGGCTTCCTGTTTGTTATGCATGTTTGCTTTTGGCAATATAAGTGAACGCTTATCACGGAAATAAAGCTTCAATTGAACTGAAATTGAGAGGAAAAGAGAGAGAGAGGGAGAGAGTAAGAGGAGAGGCAGAGAAGGAGAGAGTGAGAGAGAGAGTGCGTGCGTGTAAAGCAGTGCGGAGGAGAGATGCGGTCTCTCTATCCCAGCCCTGGAATAGCGAGCACAGAGTGCATGAGTGGAAGCAGGATGAACACAGGCTGATGCAGGCCTAGTTCAGAAGGAGGGCTCATCACAGCCCTATTCAGCACCCCGGGGCGCAAAGGAAATTAAAGAGCAGCTTAGAGTGATGACCGCTGGGAGGGGTGAGATCATAATGTGACCTGTGGAACCTGCTCAGCATGAACAATTCACAAATTCCCAACTGTTTCCCTGTGATAAAATAATGATAGTCCAATTTAACCACAGAGCACCATTTACTGAAGATACAAGTCATGATCCTGGTCATTAAGCCCATGAGAAGCTATTAAAATACCATAATACTGAGTGACATGAGGAGGCCTGATGCTGAAGGCTGAGATGTACATGTCCTCATATCCTGTCTGCAGGAAGAGGAAGGGCTCTACTGGCTGAGCTCCAGGTTAATGGAGCGAGCGGTTAGCTAACAGAGGCCGGAGGGAGAGAAGATTAAGTAACACTGTCTGGGACTCCTCTCAGATTCCCACTGGCCACATGACCATGTCTGTGTATAAGTTATTTATGGAGAGAAGACACAACTATGCACCTGCACACACACACACACATACACACACACACACACACACACGCACGCACGCACGTGTGCGCGCACACACACATACAAACACGCACGCACGCACGCACGCACGCACGTGCGCGCACACACACACATACACACACACACACACACGCACGCACGCACGTGTGCGCGCACACACACACACACACACACGCTTGCACACATGCACGCCATCTTCCCACAGAGACACACTGCAGAGCGGGAGACGATCAGATACTCAGTGGCCATGTCCACAATTTCCCCAATCACAGCCTGAAAACAGCGGAGCACCAGGGAGGGGTTAGCAGGAGGGCACAGAACAGGAAGACATTAATGAACAAACAGGACAGCACTGAAAGACGGGTAAGGGAACAGAGTAATCCTCTGTTTATACCACAGATACACTGAGCAAACAACCTTATGGAATTCTGCTCCAAGTGATCCTAATCGTCACATGTCAATATTGGGCAGAGGTCATGATGGGAAGAATTCCAGGGAACGATACTCTGATTTAAATTAGATCAAAGTCTGTATCTGAAGATTCAGAAACTGCATTCATTAATTTGCATCATACTGTATAATATCCAGAGATGCAAAGTCTGAGTCACACAGTAATGCGTTTCTGCCCGTCCTGACCGTAGTCTTTTCATTTCAGTAATTAGTTCCACTGAAGTAGAACTGTTCTAATGAGCAAAATCCAGGTCCTGGGCAGGATTTTTACTGTAAAACTCACCTGGATTTAAGAGCTCCGACGATGCAGTGCTGCAGATATCTTTTCAAAATGCACGCTCGCGCACTGAAGGACTTCAAAGGCCACAACATTATCCTGTCACTATTTACAATCCTAATAAATGCACTTTTCTGGGCAAATTTGTCTGCATAAATGTATTTCCATGATGTGTGACAGGGCCGAGGAAAAAAAATTTATGACAACGAAGGGCAAGAGATAGCGCTGTGCGTCAATGAGACGCTTCAGCTGAAAGATTAAAGACCGAATTCATGTTTCCTTCAATCATAAAAACTACAGCAGCAATCCCCAATTCCCATTTGAAATAAACTTCATGCTTATCAAAACAATTTGTTAATATCAAAGCCAAAAATCCAATGTTTATTAAAAAAAATTAGCAACCGCCAGAAGCAAGATGATGATCACTTTTCATCATGTGTGTCAGTGAGTGAGGACTCGCGTGCGTCAAGAGAGCCTGACCCATGTACTGAAGAAAATAACATTTGATAAAATTGTTTGATAAAAAAAAATATCCAATCCGTCACATTTTGGGGTTGCTATGTCACCTTTTGTTTCCGAACTTTGTCCCAGACCATCTTGACTTTACATTATTGTAAGAAAATGGAAATAACTACTACTTTGTGTTGCCAAATATGGCTTTTTTCAAATGGACTCCAAACTTTAAGCCATCATCCATTAACATAACATTTTCCAAGGCTTAACACTACACGCATCTTACCTTGTACCATTTGCAGGTAATACTGCTCGTATTTCATTAAAAACATAAACAAACATGAATGGTGCACACAAACTGGACTAAAGCACAGACAGACAGAGGGACACCCGGACAGACACTCCTGTCATCCCTCCGCTGGTACCTTTTAGGGTGTTAGAGACGCCATCTTCCCTTCTTCTGTGGGGTTCTGATCCGATGGTGGGGACAGAGCCTTCGTAGCTAATGCAGTCATAACAGAGCAGGGCTATTCCAGGAAAAACAGAGGACAGAGAAGTGGGGAAAAGGAAAGAAAAAAAGAAAACCTTTCAAGGATTTAAATGGTAAAACGAGCCGATCGATGAGAAGCTTGAGTTTGCACTTCCTCAGTCCCACCTCTTTTCTCCTCTCAGCATGGTTTCCTCTACAGAAAAGCCCTGTTCAGTTACAGCTGTGTTAGCTACTCCAACTGCCTCACTCGCTCGCTTGCGCGCACACACACACACACACACACACACACACACAGATGAGGAACGCCTGATACCTGCTGGGGGTCACATTAAACTAGGACTCAACAGTTTGGAGGTTATAGCCCCGCTGCAATCAGTTCAGCTGCTGGGCCCATTGAACAAGGCCCCACACAGCTCCAAGGGGATGGCCCCATTTAGACTAATCAACTGTAAGACAACTTAGATAAAAATGTCAGCAAAGCAAATGCAATACAATGTGACAAGGCAGCAATACTAAATAAAGGGGCTTCAAACAAGTATAATATGTCTGAACATAAACACAGAAAAGGCAAAACCCTGAAACGAGAACCAATCCACATATTGGGAGTTACAATCAGCGCCTGACCAATCACTGATCAGAAAGCAGTGCATTAAGGAAGAATTCACACCAAACGTGCTTTATCACTCTAAATGCATGCTTAATCAGAGTGGCTTGCCTGTCCTGATTTTTTGAAGCATACTTTCCTGAATTTCTGAGGTTGCTGGGCAACGCTCCTGTCATTCACTTGGGCAAACATCTTAAAGATGTTAATAGCACAAGCACACTAATAAAACAGTCAGGTCAGGTGCGTTGATAGTTTTTTTTTTTAATTGGCCCAGACCTGGGGCAGCCCATGCCAAAACTCCATGCAAACTCACCAAAAACCTTCTTAAACACATTAAATTTGCTCATACACTCCTGAACAAAATCTTAAGACCGGGGAAAAATGACAAGAATTCATATTTCGCACTGGTGAATCATAACCAGGTTGTAAGCTGTGCTTCAAAGTGCAAAAAGAAGAAACTGGAGCAAGAGACAAAGAACAGAAAGTAGGCAAATTATTGAAAACTGTATTTAAACTGAAACAGCCTGTTCATCAGCTGATCAAAAGTTTAAGACCATGGCCCCAAAAAACAAAAAGACAGAACTAAAGAGCAAAAAAAAGGATTCAGTACTGAGTAGCCCCACCATTCTTGTTGATTACTTCAAAAATTTGTTTGGGCATGCTTGATGCAAGTGTTTCCAGGAGGCTGGTGGGAACATTGCTCCATGTGGTGAAGATGGCTTCAGGAAGTGCATCCATGGTCTGGAACTGACGCCCATTTTTGTAAACTTCCCTTGCCATCCATCCCCAAACATTCTCAATGGGATTTAGATCAGGGGAACAAGCAGGATGGTCCAAAAGAGAGATGTTATTCTCCTGGAGGAAGTTCTTTGTCAGGCGGGCGTTGCGAACTGTAGCGTTGTCCTGTTGAAAGACCCAATCATTACCACACAGACGTGGGCCCTCAGTCAAGAGGGATGCCCGCTGCAACCTTTCCATATAGCCAGCCGCTGTTTGACGCCCCTGCACAACCTGAAGCTCCATTGCTCCACTAAAGGAAAAAGCACCCCAGATCATGATGGAACCTCCTCCACTGTGCCGTGTAGTGAACATCTCCGGTGGGATCTCCTTGTCATGCCAGTAACGTTGTAATCCATCAGGACCATCCAGGTTCAATTTTTTCTCATCAGAGAATAAAATCTTCTTCCACCTCTCAATGTCCCATGTTTGGTGCTCCCTTGCAAAGTCCAAACGCGCAAGTTTGTGGCGCGGGAAGAGGTGTGGCCTGTGGAGCAGTTTTTTGTTCTTGAAGCCCTTCTCTCGCAGATGCCGTCTTATGGTTATTGGGCTGCAGTCAGCATCAGTAAGGGCCTTAATCTGGGTTGAAGATTGGCCTGGGTCTTCACGGACAGCCCGTAGGATCCTCCGGCTCAGTGCAGGTGAAATTTTTTTGGGTCTACCACTTGACTTTTTTGTCCCATAACCCTCAGGATCTTTTAGGAAATTTGAAATCACTGATTTACTGCGTCCAACCTCGGCAGCGATGGCACGTTGCGAGAGGCCTTGCTTGTGCAGCTCAACAATCCTGCCACGTTCAAAGTCAGAAAGCTTTTTTGCCTTTGCCATCAGGAGGTCATGACAGTGCAAATGCATGAAAGAAAATGACACGGAGGCCAGATTTTTGCACAGTTTTTGACTTTTTAAGGCTATGGTCTTAAACTTTTGATCAGCTGATGAACAGGCTGTTTCAGTTTAAATACTGTTTTCAATAAATTGCCTACTTTCTATTCTTTGTCTCTTGCTCCAGTTTATTCTCTTTGCACTTTGAAGCACAACTTACAACCTGGTTATGATTCACCAGTGCAAAATATGAATTCTTGTAATTTTTTCCCTGGTCTTAAGATTTTGTTCAGGAGTGTATACAGCCTAAATTTGCAAAAATGAAAGACATGAGCTTTGTCAGTCCTTGCTGATGCCGATGCTCAATGCGCAAGTGCAGACGGAAGGATGGACGAATGGTCAGATGAGCAATATCTTCCCCACTTAACAGTAAGATGACTGATGACACTGTGCAAAATCACTCTTGCTAGGTTACTTTTACGTGATTGTCTAAAAGACAAAAGAATTACAGTGCCAGAGCTCAAGTCAAGTGCCTCACAATTTAAATATTTTCAACTGGATGCACCCCTAAAAACCAAAAAGTTCCCAGCACATGAAAGCAGCGTCAAATACACACAGGGTAAATAAAGGGGAGCCTCAGCCGTGTACAGAGCACATTATGGTGTGAATGAGTCAGGAGTGACCCCTGCATGAGCTGCTCAGTTTGTGCTCACCTGCGAAGGCCTTAGAGATTCGGTCCTTCTTCCACTCCCAGGGCTGGTCGTACTCCTCTGGGGGCCTCTCGTCGTCACGAGGCAGCGGGCGGCTCTCCCGCGGGCACAGAGGGCGCTCTGGGTCCGAGTCACCGCTCCCGTTCTCCAGCGGCTCGTAGGGCGTGTCGTACAGGGGCAGCTGCTGCCGGCCCGAGCCGTCCTTCAGGCCCCACCCACCCCGGACCTCTGCAGGGGGAGAGAAGACACACTGACTACACAAACACACACTGAGACCAAACAAACGCTGAGCCACGTCCACACGCTAAAGTCACCCCACACACTGAGCACCGCTCATACATGGAGACGACTCATACGCTGAGCCACGTCCACACACTGAGGCCCACTCCACGCACCGAGTAAAGCCGTAACACTGAGATATGGCCCCTACTCTGAGCCCTGGCCCCACACACTGAGCTCTGCCCACATGCTGAAACCACACACACACACACACACAGACACACAGACACACACACAACCACACACACAAACAACCATACACGCACACACACAGCGCCACTCACGCACTGAAACTACCCAGATACTGAGCCCCACCCATACACAGACATGCCCAACACACTGAGCTCTACACGACAGGCTGTGTTCCACCCCATATACTGAGCCCTGCACCAGACACTGAGATCACCCACATACTCAAACTACCCACACAGTAAGCCTCATCCGCCCATCTCACCGAGACCTGCCCAACACACTGAGCTCCGCCCATCTCACGAGACCTGCCCCACACACTGAGCTCCGCCCATCTCACCGAGACCTGCCCCACACACTGAGCTCCGCCCATCTCACCGAGACCTGCCCCACACACTGAGCTCCGCCTATCTCACCGAGACCTGCCCCACACACTGAGCTCCACCCATCTCATCGAGACCTGCCCCACACACTGAGCTCCGCCCATCTCACCGAGACCTGCCCCACACACTGAGCTCCGCCCATCTCACCGAGACCTGCCCCACCCACTGAGCTCCGCCCAAGCCAGTACATTTCTTTTCATCAACAAGCCACCTAGGCTGATTGCAGGTCAGACAGCACTATAAAAATAGTAACTGGCCCACACAAACTTACAAGAAATTCATTATTAATAAATGAATAATAGAGGCACCATAATCTTTTCTCCAATTTCTGATTGATAATCTTCAGGCATGCCATCTTTCCAATCCTTCATCAGTATTTTGTAATCTGCGGGGCTGCAGAAATTCGATAAAGAAAATATCATTTCAGCGCCTCAGCGTCCCAAAGCGCGTCCGCATCGAGCCAGAGCTCATATCCCTGCTGAGACTCTACTGCATCAAGCGGCCCTGAAACTCACAGTCCGCACATCAGAACAAAATGCAATGATACCGCCTTCCAGCAGAGAAAAAAAATTACATTTACCTTCACTTTCACTTTCACCGTCATCTTCAGTTTAAAAGTGAAATTGAAAAAGGAACATTTCCCGAAATGTAGACTTTTTCAGGAGTTTAAAATGAGTTTACTGGGCTTCAGAACCAATGCATCAAAAACATTCCTCTAACAACTTAGCAAGTACAGACCTTTTGTGATTCTTATTGCATCAGGCTGGACACACTTCCAAAAAAAATTCTTTACACTTAACTCAACAACTCATGTTTCTAGCGAATTATAAACTTAAATAAAATAACTTAAAAAGGCAGAATGCAAGACGCGTACACTGGAAAGTGAAAAAAAAATCTGATATTTCACATAACAGACCATAGGAATGGTTATAAAACTACATTTGGGGTTGGCGACACATTTTAATTTTTCTCCAAGGGAAATAAACTAAAGCTCATTTTGGGGCAAACTAGACAGCGCATCTGAACAACCCTGACGGGAAGGGTGTGAATCTTCAAAACCATAGCGCTGTCCTTGTAGAAACTATGGCTTTTAAACAAGTGGCCGCACAACAGCTTTGATGTTGATATTTTACATTATTGAGTAACAATAGCTGCATTTAGTGCTACTAAGAGTTAGGGAACAAACAACAGAGGTTTATATTAATAAAAAAAAATAAAAAAAATCTTCAACATATTTACCATATTTCCATCTCCAACAGCTCAAAAACTGTAGGTGAACTTAAGTTTCCAAATGGCAGCACAATCTATCCGCCAGGCGAGTGCAAATATTCACATTCTTCTGCATTATGCTGTAGGCTAAAATATTAGCTCAGTCCATTACATCTAGTGACTCTTCACAATGGAACCCCAATGACTCCAAACTCATCACAGTTAGAGCGGATGTAAAGAGTAAAATCAATCTGGTTAATTTGCTTCTTACAGGGGATATCTTACCGCATTGAATTTGGTCTTTTGCAAAGGACACTCCAAGGAGTGATACGGAACAAAATTTATATCCCAAAAAATGAATGATACTCAAACCATTAGACATGAGGCTGTATATTTTTCAAAAGAAATAGTGAAAATAAAAGCATAGCTTCAACTGCTGCATCTTTGTTTCCCAAATAAAAGCATACAAGCCCATAAATGGGCATGTTTTTTAACATAACAGACAAGAAAATGATCAGTATCAGGTACATAAATGAGGCATTTTTGATGCGCAGTGAAAATAAAAGCAGAGAAATACACAATAACATCTCTGCTCTATATTCTCTACATTCCTCTTCATTTGCCTCTGTTTGATAAGCAGAACCCAGAGAAGCCTTGTCAATCATCTCTTCATGTCTGACAGGGCACGTTATGAAAGTGTCGGTGTATTTGAAGTGGCTGTTGGCAGCCAGTGTGGACAGTAATAGGCTCGGGAGCTAAAACACACTCTTTAACAATAGGACCCCCCAAATCGCCTACATTTTACACTTTATCCTCCCAGGCAACCAGAAAGCCCTCAATCACAACACGTAATAAGCAAAGCACTGCACCGGTGAGATTATTATCCGGCGAGGAAAATGCAGAAGTGGATAATGTAACGTTCAGTACATGGAGAGGTGCACGGGCTGATACAAGGACAGGGGTCCAAGATTCTCCAGTGCCCAGCAGGGGGAGACCCCAGAACACTCGGCACAGGCAGCTTTTAACGAGAGAGGAACGGAGATATAAAACACAACCCTCTCTCACACTCGTCCTTTCTACATCTCTCTCTCCTTCCTTTCCCTCCATCAATCACTATTCATCCCCATCTCTCTCACCCTGACCCTCTCACCATCTCCCTCTCTTTCCATTTCTCTCCATGTCTCTCACCTCAGTCCATCGCACACCGTCTCCTCTCTTACCCGATCCGTCTCTCCATCTCTCTCCCCATCCCTCTGTCTCCATTCACACTCTCAATCTCTCCCTCTTCTTCTCTCTCTCCGGCAGAATAAAGTGGAGAGCAGCTGGGCTCTCTCTCACAGCAGTACACAGCACAGCTCAGGATGAAATATTAGGCCACAGCACTGCATAATAGCCTCTCAGCTCAGGGGAGCGCTTGTGGAAAGAAGAAATGAGAAAAGTGTGGATTCTAATGGTGTCGGGGTGGTGGAGGGATCAGAATAATCCGTGTGAAGTCACAGCCTCGTCCCTTTCATCTGCTCATTAAAAGTCTTGGGCGCGATCAGACTCTGCTGAGATGAGCTTCTGGTGAACAAACACAAATGTTAACTGGAGACGATTGCAGAAATGAGGCCAAATTGGAGCTCCAAAGCACTGTACCGAAAGTACCGATGCACTGTAGCACATGACCACTGTAGCACTGGGGTAGTGCGTAAATGAAGCACTGGATCAGTGCAAAACTGGAGCACTGAAGCAATGGAGCAGTGCAGAGCTGAAGCACTATAGCACTGGAGCACTAAAGCAGTGCAGAACTGAACCACTGAAGCACTGCAGCACTGGAGCAGTGGGGAGCTGAACCACTGAAGCACTTTTGCACTGGAATGCAGAAAAAGGGCTGGAAATTAACATGGCTGAACAAAACCTGATCATTTCAACTGAGTGATTCGAAAAGAACAGCCTATGAGGAGGAAAGGACATAGGATTGTGTCAGTGATTTCAAACACAAGGCCCCGCCCTTTGCTCCAGTGTGTCTTTTCCATTTTCAATCATTTTTGTCTTGTTTCAAGGTTGGGAATTGATCAGATGATTGACAGATTTACCAGGTGGTTTCATTTGATAAGCCAAGCCAGACACAACTAAGATCACCCCACGCACATATTTTAGCGGTTCAGTGACCCTGACCTTGATCCCGAGAGCTTACACCACGCAATTAGCGAGGTAACTCAAAGATCATCAGTTAGTGCAGTTTATTTTCAACACTAACAGGAAAAGGATGGTTGTGCTTTGACATCAGGAAAAATGATTTGTTGTTTTCCATACATACAAATCCGGTCTTGAATTCCACTGTGTAGACTGAAATCATGTTGACTCACCGTTCATTTGGCATCCTAATAAGATTATACCATAGTGCTCCAATACTGTCAATCATATATATGCAGGCAATCATAGCACCCATCGACCGATCGTCTCCTCCGTTCAATGCTGGGGGGGGCACCATGCACTGATGCACTGAGACAGAGGCTGGACCAAGCTGTGAACACCCACGCCAATAAGGAGTTTTCAGTCTCCAATCACCCTGACATTAGCTCAGCATGCACATGTTTGGAAAGGAAACCCAAGTAAACGCAGGAAGAACAAACTCCACACAGAAAGGCCCCAGGCCCGATTCAAACCAACAACCTTCCTGCTGTGAGACAACAGAGCCTCCCTCCACAGCAGCAGTCTGGACACCAGAGATGGAGATAAATTAAACACTTCCCTCTAGCTCAATGCACCAGTACACCACCAGTCCTCATCAGGGGAAACCTGGAGCAGGAGGGCAGCACACTGCTCGGCCTGTCAGGGCAGATGATGAAGATGAATGACCGCAGGACTACCTGTGATTAACCTGACACAAGGGGATGAAGGACACAGCTCAGAGTCTCGAACTCCCAGTTCTGCACGAGCGATAATCCCAAGGCAAGTTCAGAACTGTAATGTCCGGCAGGATACTTCCCAAGCCATGGCAACACCAGTCTCCCTCAATAAAACCACAGAGCGTATACAAGTTTCCCTGCTCTGACAAACAGAGACGAAGGGGCACTATTTTTAAACCAGAAGGCAGTCCCATACCATGTATTTTTTAAGTAGGTCAGCAGAGGCATTGCAGAATTTCATGGAGGCATTCGTTTTGCAGTCTTTGCAGTACAGGCAGATTCTGGAACACCCAAATACCACTCAAGGTGATTAAGAGACTACTTGGTAATTCACGGCAGCCCTGGTCTGCGCAGTTTTTAAGGACAGCTTTTGCATAGTTGTGCTAAAAAGGCTTTTTGCCGCCTCCTTGGGTTTGGGTCTGGAATGTAAAAAACCCACAACAATGAGCAAAAATCCACAGAGCAAGAAGACAGAGCCGAGTGCATCGGTTTTAAACACCAGCGCAACGGGAGGGCGATTAGTCAAGCTCCCACACATGCACAGAATCCTAACATTACCAGATACTTAATTTCACTTAAATGTAATTGTCTCCATGTCGCCATATGAATGCTAAGCATCCAAGTAGGAAAAGGAGAGGAATTACTGACATCCCTTCATCTCCGAGCAGGTGTGTGAGGTACTCCACAATGACTCCAGCATATGATAACATCTAAAGCAGTTCGCGTGCGACCCCAGTGCACAGGGTGGGGTTAGAATTTGAGGTCTGTGTGCGTTCAGGGACCATGACTGGTGAGATGTGCTAACAGAGCAGTGGCTAGCTTCTCCGGCCAGCATGCGCCCATGACAGGTAGCTACACAACAGAAGCCCATCAATGCGACATCTCTGACAGCCCTGCAGCTAGAGGTCAACCCAACACCCAGAGAACACGTCCTGAACAGAGATGAGAAGTGTTCTGAAAAAAATGTTAATTGCAGCACCAATGAATTTTTCTGGTCTGGCAGTTTTCAGGGTGTCTGCACACCATTCCCTTGGTGTGCAAAGACACTGCAACTATAACAGCACTACTGCGCCCCAACAGAGGACACTAGGGAAAACTGAAGGAAAACAATCGTGCTGGAACAGCTGATGGCCACAAAAGCAGAGTCTCTCTTCATCAGCCTATTATAATGGGAACAGCTCCTGTGGATTCATGTGTCAGCTGCAGTCTCCCTATAAATTACTACTATAAGACTGACAGAAGATCACGGAGTTCAAACTTTGCTAAAGCTGGTCTGTATGTAGAGAGTCTGAGTACAGCAAATTTGGAGGAATAAAATAAAATAAATGAGGCTGAATCTGCTGAGGCCTGAGGTAAATGAGTTCTCCGGCGCAATATAACCAGGGAATTAGCACAAATGAATGATGAAACCAAACGCATTCTGCGGAGAGAACAGAAGGACTGCTGAATGAGGGCTGCATAAGTAATCGCAACAAAGGGCTCCTCTGTCATTCTGGTGAGCTCCCCATTATTACTAACCTATTATATCTCATTTTCCATCAGTAAATGTGGAGTATACTGTGTATGTGTGAGTCTGTGTGTGCGTGTGTGCGCGTCTGTGCGTGCATGCATTTGTATGAGGGTGTGTCCATGCAAGTTTGTGTGTGTGTGTGTGTGTGTGTGTGTGTGTGCGTGCATGCGTCTGTGCATTTATGTGTGAGTGTGTATGTCACTGTGTGTGTATTTGCGTATGTGCCTGTGTGTGTGCAAGCATATGTATGAGTATGTGTGTGTCTGTCTGTAAAGTTTATGTGTGCGTGCGCCCCGTTTGTGTGTTTGTGTGCGCGCGCGCATGTGCGCACGGGTGCCTGTGCGTTTATGTGTAAGGGTGTATGAGTGTATGTCTGTGTGTGTATGTCTGTGTGTGTGTGTGTGTGTGTGTGTGTGTGTGTGTGTGTGTGTGTGTGTGTGTGTGTGTGTGTGTGTGTGTGTGTGTGTGTATGTGTCTGTGTGCGTGAGCATGCATATGTATGAGGGAGTGTCCATGTGTGTTTATGTGTTGTCCGGGTGTGTGCGTGTGTGTGTACGTGTGCGTGAGCATGCATATGTATGAGGGTGTGTCCATATGTGTTGTCTGTGTGTGTCCACATGTGTTTTCTGTGTGTGTGTGCGTGTGTGTGTGTGTGTGTGTGTGTGTGTGTGTGCGCCCACGCAAGAGCAAGCCAGCAATGTATGTTTACGGACCCTGTGACAAAACTTGCAGAAAAATGTTATTTTCCAAGCTTGGCCCATCTCCAGTACACAAAGCAGGAACCCAGCTTTTCCAATGGGCCACACAGCCTGCCAAACCCCAGCGGTACCGACTGGACCTCAGGTCCCACCACAGAAGTATTCTGAGGAGGAGACTGGAAAGACTGGGGCTGCCTCCTACTCATTAGTGGCCTGGAGGAGAGGGGAGAGACTGGATCTGCCGCCAGCAGGGAGTGGATATTTCAGGCACCCCAGCCTTCTGCGGCCAGAGCCCCATTCAGGCCCCACCCCGAGCGCAGGCTCTCTCTCCGTCATGCGAAACTCAAGTGGAACTTCTGCATTACGAGACAGCAGTGTCTAACTTGACTGCGCTCGGTACTATATACCCCCTCGCGAGCCCAACTGTTGACTTAGGGGGAGAGGAGGAAAAAAAAAAAAAAAAAACAATCAGGTCAAAATGGGAGCTATGACCATGACATCAAATTGGCCACTGGAGACACCCAAAATGCATAAAATGTTTAAATTTGAGGGCCATCCGCACAACGGTTCAGCAGCTAGACTGATAATAAGCCATGGAGGACAGACAGACAGACAGACAGAGACAGTGGGGGGGGGGGGGGCAACAATAGAGAATCAATGCAAAATTCAGATGACAATACAAGAATCGCCAGGGGGGTGAAAATTAGGACGCCCCCGGTGGGTTAGAGGATGTCAACATGATATATGCATAGCAGCTAAAATATGAAATGCATCGTTTCGGTTTGGATGAAATGCTGAACACAGCCAGAAGCCTTCCGGAGCATACTTCATGGGTACGGAGATAAGGGAGAGCGGTGTATCCAAGCTGTGATTCTGGTTCTTACACAGGAGCCATTTCCTGATAACACTCCACACACACCATCCCTCTCAGTGTCCTGCAGGCCTCGTGTCTGTCTTCCTGAACAGCACAGCCCAGAGGAAAACAGAGAACAAACTTCCCTGAGCACCTCCTGGTACCAGCGCGTTCCCAGCCTGCAGCACTGGATCTGCCACAATAGAAAAGTTATCCAAAGGACGCCGAGAGAGAGAGAGAGAGAGAGAGAGAGAGAGAGAGAAATGGTGGGGGGGTGGGCGTATGGTGTTCCATAAACATATGAAAACGCCACTGTTCGACTTTGGACCAAGAGAAACTATGATGAGGGAAAGTCCAGCAATATTTCGGAAACAAGAAAGTCGACTGTCACACAACACAACACACCAACAAACAGTGAGTACTCACCATTCATACTCCTTGTACACTACCGCTCAAACGTAGGAAATCAAGCCTGATTCATACAAAGAAATCATTTCGCATCACAGCAAGGCGGCGACCCAGAATAAAATCTCATCTCTGGAGGGATTTTTGAGGAAGGACAGATTATGAGGGGCAGTTCTAATACATGAATCACCTGCGTTAAACCCCACAGAGCAGTTGTGTAATCTCTTGGATTGTGAAGCCAGTAAAGTGTGCCCAAAGGTAAATCAACAGGAAACAAGTGAAAAAGCAAGCAGAGCTTACCAATACCCCAGACGTCCCCAATCATGCTTTTTCCATTGGTGATTATAGAAATGATCACATTCCGAAAATCGATTTTGACAAAAATAAAAAGACATCCATGAAACTTAGCGCTGCTTCCCTCCATATGTTAGAAACAATATGTGCCAAATTTGAAAAGAATCTAATGTATAATATTTGCAATATCGATCTGACAAATTGACAATTAACTCACTTGAAAATTTCCAAAAACAGGAAAACGGCGATATTTATGTGAAAAATCATCCCGGATGGCTGACACTTTGCACTGCAACTCTCCCTGTAGAAGAGAATGTATGTGCCAAATTTGAAAAGGATGCAATGAATAATATTTGAGATATCGATCAGACAAATAATGTCTTTGGATGGAATGTCAGAATAACAGACGGAATTCTTGGTATATGCTATAAATCCCCGACATTTCATCAGGGGTATAAATTGTGCAGTCCCATCAAAAATATATTCACAGTGATACCAAGGTAAAATCGAAATCAGAAATGTTGGAAATTTGCAAAGTGGCGGCTACATTTAACGGTTGATACTTTGAAGAGAAATCATTAGTAGATATCTGTGATTTATCATTGAAAAACCTCATTGCTCTCCAATACTTTACATGCACATGAATGCATCTAAAATGCATTTTGGAGTTTGCTTCACATAATGCACCATTATTCAAATGCTTTTCTTGAAAAACATTGCAAAAACCACTTCACTGACAAGTGACTCCAAACTTTTGAGCAGCAGTGCATGCATTAATGATTTTTTAATGAATGCCTTTATGCCTTTTGAGGAACAGTAGAGTGTGCTTCCAAGTAGGCGATCAGCGCTCCAAAGCTCTTTAAATTAAGTTGAATAAGCTTGATAAGCCACTAGTGTGTGGCAAGCATGAAGCTTTAAAAATAGGTAAAATAAACACATATACATACATACATACATACATACATACATACACACACATATATATATATATATATATATATATATATATATATATATATATATATATATATATATATATATACACACACACATATATATATCTATATATATATATATATATATATATATATATATATATATATATATATATATATATAGCCCACCGCTAATGAACGGCAACAAGCAAAAGGCAAACAAAAATACAAAATTCTCAGTGGAGAGAACTCAACAGATAATTCAATAAATAACTGTGGAAACAGGTGGCATTGCACCAGGGATACATGGGCACTACAGGAGATTATAATAGGACCATATGAAGCATCAGATAACATCCTCAGGTAAGAAACAGTGGAAGATAGAGCAGATTGCAGCACTGGCTGCAGGACAGCCACAGTGGCACTGCTCTACTGAAGGATCATTAATGGAAATCAAATGGATGCTTGACTTAAGACTTGCAATCACTACAAGTCTGAATCAAAGACGGCAGAGGTACATGGAAAGCAGAAAAGGGGAGAGCGGTAATCGAGACTCAATTAGAGACCAATGACACAAATTTGGAAAAGCTTTTGCAATAAATTGAAGACATTACACGAGTGGGCATGTACCATGAAAGTTACGAAACAAGTTGAGAAAATTTTGCATTTATTTTGGGCTTTAGTGAGCAACAAACCCAAAATTTACTCAACAAGTTTCATAACTCTCTTATGGCACAAACAACAATATAACATTCTGTTAATGACATAACTGAATTACATAATGTAATAGAAAACAAGTGCAATTTCCGTTATCACCCATGGCATGTTAGCACTGAGTTGACTCCATCGCTCTGCTAACATAGCCAGTCACTGAGTCACAGACATTTGCAGATGAACTAGCAATGGTTTGTAAAGTCAGTTAACAGAGTAGCTAGCAAATGTTCACTCGCTAGCAAACAAACTAATGTTACACAATGGTAATGAAAAAGTACTGTGTATACTCTAGCAAACAAAGTAACTTGAACTTAGTAATGTGAGTGGCACTAATCTACCGATTTAACCAACGTTACCCTTGGTATTCAGTTGGGCTAAATATTAACAGCATGATGAAACGTGGAGCAAGTCTTCCACATGTTTTCAGCCAAATAAAATTCTGCTAAAGAGATATGTACCCTGGGTAATATCAAAAATATGTCATGAGCTGGGGTACAGGAAAAGTGTTGAGGATTATATTTCAATAATTCTCATCATACTCATCAGTAGATCAATTATCATGTTGAATAACCATAATCAATAATCATAATCAATAACCATATTATGTAGGCAGCAGTAACACACACACACACACACACACACACACACATACATACATATAACATAAGACACGCACACATACAAGTAGTTCACATACACATAGGGAGGGGATGAGCAGTGCAAATACACATACACATAAAACACACACACATACAAACAGTTCACACACAGACAGACACACACATACAAGCAATTAAATTCCCACATGCAAGAGCAGCTCACACACAGAAGCAGCGGGCTTCTGTAGCTTTAATTAGTAAGCAGGCTTCTGTTTAGTTGATTTAAAAACAATCAGAGGATGTATTTGATTTCTGTAGCTTTGATCAATATTTGTTCAGTAAAATCAATATTTGTTACTGGAAAAAAAAGAATCATTTATGTATCCACTCGTATCCTGTTCATCTGGCTGTATTTTTCCTTTGTCTGAACTTTCATCTCTTCACTGTAAGTTTCCACTCCTTTTTAGTGATGTGCAGCTTATCTTTGCTTTGAATTCCTGAAGGATTAGCTAGCCGTGTTTTGGTTTGTCCAATTGTAGTGCGAGGATGAGAATGCGGAAAGACCATATTTGGGAGATATTTCCTGTAAAGAAGGTATAAAAACTGGGTGTGAAAAGTAAGAAATCAGTTCTTCTTGCGCAAAAGGAACTCTTTATATTATATTATTATATTATATTATTATTTATATTATAGGCCTTTATACTATATAGGCCTTTATGGTCTGAAGCTTTACCGTCCTATCTGTAATAGTTTCTGAGAAAAGTTGTCCCCTTTCTCTCGGACTGAAGGACGGACGGACGCACGCACACACGGACGGACGGAGGTCAAACCTATATTCCCCTCCCACTTCGTGTTAGTGGGGAATAATAACGTATTTGCATGTCAACTCAGCCACCTATGTACATGACAGCTCTCAGATTTTACTCAAATTTTGTCCAAAAATACTTTATGGTACCAAACAAAATATTACTATATAGTCATATACTATGACTATAACTTCTCACATTACAGAGATAGGAAGCTAAAATTTGATGTGCTGATGTATTCTGGCCCATATATCAGGATTCAGCAACCAGAACCACGATGAGACATCAGAGGGGCGAGAGGAGGGCCCTCAAAATCCTAATTTTTTTAAAGGTGGCAATGATTTTTCACTCTTTGGGGGTCCCTAGGATTCAGTTCACTGAATGTTACTGTGGTTCTCCCCAATATCTGGGAACTTTCCCACCACCAAATTAAGTTTTAGGATAATATTACCATTGGTGGGGTCACTGGGGGACTTGTGAGGGTCTGAAAACCCCTTCAGACCCTGGAATATTGCAGAGCACAAACATACACAAGCTGACAGAAGTCATTTGCAACTCAGTATCAACTATATATACCCATTAAAAATAGTGCCAATGGCACTGTGCCTGCTTGGCTTATGTTGGAATATAGGTGTCCTTTTATTGAGTTGATGGACCTCACAGGAAACCGTGTGAATGGAGGAAGAAGTGGTGGAAAGGTTGTGGCCAATAAGGAGATGGACTCACCATTCATTTGAGCATCCCAGTTTGACGCATTAGCGACCAACAGCCATTTTTAGGTTTTTTAGAAAAGGCTCCCTAGTAGCCAAAGTGGGAATTGCAACGCGCCCGAAATCAAACTTGGCCGAGATCTTGCGCTCAAACATATGCATATGCAAAATGAAATCAATCCATCAAAAACTGAAGACGCTAGAGCCAAAACAGACACATTTCCCACCATTTGACCTATAAAACCTTGAAAGATAGGTTACGGAAAAATCCTCCTCTGATATTTCATGCATCACGATGAGATCCACCAAAGACTCAAATTTGAGCATTGTTAGCAACTAGGAGTCATTTTTAGGTTTTATACAAAAAGCCTCCTAGTGCAGAAAGTAGGAATTGCAACATGCCCGAAATCACACTGGGCCGAGATGTTGGGTCCATACACGCACACATGCAATATGAAATTGATCCATCAAAAATTAAAGATATTCGCTCATTCACAGGAAAAATGTTGATGGACGGACGGACAGACGAACGGACGGACGCACCCATGCCAGACAACCGCTAAGGACGCCGAGTATAAGCCCTTTTGGCCATTCGGCCAAGCAGGCGAATAAAAATGAATTTTTAACTCCGATTCTCCCATAAACCATAGTAAGGCAACCAGCAACTCTTTTTACTATCGATTTTGGCCACAAATGAAGTAAAAAAATAACATTTCATACTTCCTGTAAGAGCAGTAGGTAAAGCAAACAAAATGACCATCCTCCAGTGCACACAATTCAGTTTGAAGCCACATGGCAGCTATAGAGCCACTGAGAAATAAGAGGGGAATAGGGGAGCGCAGGCTCCAGTTATTAGTGACCAACAGAAAAACAGAACCGCGCTTTCCCCGGAGCCAGGCGAGGGGCTGTCATGTGATCCGCTCTGCTTGGCGGGGCTTGAGGAAAGTCATCACCCACAGTGGGGAGAGGGGGCGGGGGGTGTGGATGAACCATCTTACCCCTCCTCCCCCCACAGCACATGAGTAAGACGAGGCCTCCAGACACACGAATGCAGCATATTACCGACTGTCATGCATGTCTCTACCCCGATCCTCCATCATCCCTATTCCAATACTACATTCCCACTACAGTCCACTTCACCTGTCAAAGGTCAAGTGTGACGGACATGTATTTTAATATTGCAGCAGAAACACTTCATTGTACTGGACTGAGCAAAAATGCCAAGGGAAAAAAATACAGAACAGTGAAATTAAAGATTAAAATGAAAGGATTATGAAATGTTGACTCAAGGGACACTACAGCAACTTACTTTGGACTCAGGGTACACAGTGGTCACAAATTTTGGTTTTGAGGTATACTGCTTACTTACTATGAACTCAGGGTACAATATCATTGCTTACTATGAGTTTAGGGTACGGTGTAATTTCTTACAATGGATTTAGGATACACTTTGATCACTTTCTGTGGACTCAAGATACACTGTGGATACTTACTATGGAAGGCATATAGCCTACAAACTGTCCCCTATGCTGCCATCCCACTCACACTCACATACACACACAAGCACATAGTTGGGGGGTATCTGTCCTGGATTCTTTTCAGACACTTCAAATTGAGCACCATGAAAGGCATTGTGGGTGAGCCTGAGGTCAGATACGAGTGCTCTACTGGTGCACGTGCATAAGACCGTAAGAGCAAAGAGCCCGACAACAGGACCACTGAAGGAGGTCTGGAGGATTTAGCCTCTAGATGAGGAATGGAGTCTGTGCGTGCACCGTCAAGTCATTCTGTCAACTCAAAGCTCATGAACCCCCCCACCCCACAAGACTCCGCAAGCTGGAGGATTCCGGTCAGTTCAGAGAGGAACCTCGCATTCAGGAATTCCAGCATGGATTTCTCCCCTCTGAGCTGGTAAACCACCCACTCATTCTTCGGGAATTTAGGACACCACCTTCAGTTTTTTTGTAAAACACATTCCCCATAAGCTTTTCCTTTCACTTTTCTGTATATACCCCTCCCATTACCATCTTTCTTTGCAATAACTATGTGAAATTTCACAATCGCAAGTGCAGGCTGTGATTCATAGCAAAGAGGAAGGAAAATGCATCATGTTGACTAAACCATGCAGCGAGCATGTTTACAAGAGCACCTGGGAGATTAATATGGGTGTATTCACCAAAGGAAGTCATATTTCATGTGTTATTTATCAATAGTTTTGCTTTACGGTCAGGTACCCCTCACAAAAAGAGATTCTTCCACATCAATGAGGCACCAGTTCAATAAAAAACCGGAAATTAAAGGTAAAATTTGGTTCCTGTACTTTTATTTCCCCCAGTCCATTATAGTAAAAAAAAAGAGCACAATGGAAAGATTGCGGATGGTACACAAAGTTCTGCCTTAATCAAATATACAACCTGGGATAGAGCAGCTTTTTGGCTCGGAAGTAATAAAACTTGTGAGTCATAATATTGTTATAACATAGATGACTGCACTGAGAACAGAGGCTCCTCGCTCAAAACTTCTTTTGATCACCACAGATCTTCCGTTAGAGACTGGCCAATGAAGACGTCCCATTCATAACCCTCATTAGCCATTCAGGACCCTTCAGGACAGGAGAGACTGAAGACCCTCCATCTCTTCAGGGCGATGGCTCGCCTTCATGCAATTACCCGGCTCATGTATAGCAAACGCAGCAGCCCTGTTAAGGAGGGCTATTTATTCACCGCCGAGCTGCTGCTCCACCTAAGAGGCCGATTTATCACAATCAGGAGCTGGGCCTTGACAAAGCAGCGCTAAGTATCCAGCACTATTTCAAAAGGGTGATGCGAGCCATTAAGGATGCGGGCCATTAAAGATGCATTCCTACCGCAGCGGGCCTCAAACCCAACGATGAGCACGCTCGCCAAATTCACCATCTGGGAAATTGACTGCATGAGTGTTTGAGCTGATATTTTTGTGGTGATAAAAAAAAATAATAAATAAAATCAGGTTCTAACAGACTCACACCATTACATCCCGCCCAGACTTATGTCCCGCCCAATAATTTTGACACAGAAGGAATCATGGATAAAAGATGAGCATAGTATCCAAATGTAAATAAAAATGAGACCTTTTATATGCTACAACTTGTTTTGAGGAACCGCCTATTCCACATGGTGATATCACCCTTGAAACTTTACCCAAAGTGCACTTTTAACATTATCTCAGTTGAACTATCAGAAAACAGGTAACGCATCCAAGGTAGCAATGCATATTTCTATTATTCTATGTCATAGACATTAAATTGGTAAGGTTTTGCTGTTGAAACTTTGATATACCCCACGACACTGATGCGCAAAATTGGTTATAGAGAAAAGTGTACTGAATAAAAACAAGACTTTGGCTTTAGATAGTAACACTAGGAGTGGAAGAACAATTGATTTGGTTGCAGCTTTCGACTGAGCAATAATTTGTTTTTCATCCCTGAAAATTTCATGAGGCCAAGCTTTACTGATGACGGTACGAGGGCTAAAAAATGCGGCAAGAAATACCATGAGTTTAAAAGCCTGAAATTTTGACCAACCTATATGCACTTAGAGGGCCTGTAACTTGGAGAAAAAAAATTGTAGCATGAAAGTGAAATTTTGTATGGCATCATTAAATATACCATTATACAAAAAGTTAGTTTATATTAAAAAAAAAAAATAGAAAATCAGCAGATTTCCGAGGGTATGCAGAGGGAAGCACTGATTGTTTTGTCATGGATTGACCCTCATCCTAATTATTAGGTGAGAGATAGAGACACCAACAATTGATTTGATTAAGTTCTCAACAGTTGGCGGCTCTTTACAATACATTTTTCACAAGTTGGGATTCTTTCATTTTTATTATTTTCAGAGGCATCTTCACCACACTGAATTGTTTCAAATGAGCTTAAACCTTTTGCACTGTATCGCACATTTTAATACGCTTTCATACAATTAATCAGACTTAAAAAAAATTGAAAAACAGAATTAAAAATTAAAATTTGAATTCAGTTCATTTTCTACAGATCTGCCGAATGCGGTGGTGGTCTGGGCTGTGGCATGAATACAACCCAGCGTGACAAATTCAGGGTCAAACTATTAAACAAACTGGATAAATAAACAGATTCCTTTAATGAACAACAAAATCCTTTGATGATGATCTTTTGGCCAATAATTAACGACCAAGTTGCTCATCTAAAATTGCATCCATAGCACAGGGATAACAATCCCACAGGTAATCTTCTCCTTTCCATCCTTTGCTCCAGTACGAAGTCCCACAGCTTTCCAAGAGCTTCACTCTCATGATCATGAGAGTAAACACCTGCGTGATTGATTGCTCCCCTACTTTACACCACCTCTGTGGAGGCAAACATTTGTATAGCCATCCCCCATTTCCAGGGATGTGTATAGCAAAACACATAAGGATAAAAAAGAATTAGAAAGAGAAAAGTAACACAAGATGACTTTACTGGAGAGAAATCAAGCACTATTCCAGCCAGTCAACTGCTGCTAATCTCACACCCTGGTAAAGTACCGATTAAATGAGCATCGGGCCTAATGTAGAGGATGCATGAAGGGAGTTTCTTAGTCTGACGAAATGATGATTTTGCTTTTGGGGTGACTTTGACTTGGCTGCTGGCCAGAATCCCAAGAAGATGACATCCGATTGCAAGCGCTGCCTTCCTCCTCAGATTACAATTCGCATACCCTCTCCTTCAACCCAGGTCTGCACAGATATTTCATTGAAAGAAAGCCCAACCTGTCACTGCTATAAGCAGTTATGCGGTCTAGCAAGTTTCAAAAGTGTGTGCGAGTGTGTTCATCTGAAATGGTATGTCCTCTCATGTAGATTCATGTACAGCTCAGCAGGTACGAAATGCTTGCTGTCCAATTTCACAAAGTCTATCTACACTGCTGTGCTTGCAGCAAGAAGAGATTAACTCTTCCACAAATAGATGGCAACACAACAACTGCTGTGAGCACAGAGAGGTAGGTTTCCTAAATGCATTACCAACAAGACTAGGCGCAACCTAGTATATGGCTGGTCCGCCAAGTGATGTATGAGAATGTGGGCCCAAGAAAAGGGTGCTAAATGAGGCAAAGCTCATGCAATTATATGACATGCAAGATTAGTAATGAGCTGGAGCTAATAATTTATTTCCAAAGTGGGTGGGGAGAGTGTGAGAGTGAGAGTGTGAAAGAGTGAGTGTGAGTGAGAGTGAGTGGGATAGTGGGAGTAACTGAGAGTGAGGGAGTGGGAGGTGGGGGGGGGTCTTGAGTAAGGAAAACAAATCAAAAGCAGGTTATACATATGAATAGACAAAGGGCTAGAGTAAGGGTAGCAGTTATTGATTTTATGAATGTCAATTTGAGAGCGACAGCAGCTGATGTAGATGGCAGTTAAAGTATGTATGCATGTTCCTAATTCGTAATGAAAAAATAAAGTTATCATAACAGTTGTGCTAATCGAGGACCTGACATCAATTTCCTGAACACATGGCAGTTCTTATATAGTGAGCACGGAAGAAAGAACATCAAAGTTTCCTTTTTTCCCCCCCATATTTCTTCTTTGGGCATGTTATGGACAAAGTTTTGAGTCCAGTTTTGAGTAAAACCGCTTAGTAAATATGTTAGAGTGAAGGAGTCGCCATGTGTTTACATGAAGCTTTAGACGATATTGGTGATGGGGTTGAATATGGTTAAGTATGTGACCAAAAAAATTGAAATGCAATTAAATTTAATGAATTTATGACATATTGAAAGCTTTTGAAAAGGCCTTGTAGTTGACACCAAGGTCATGAGAATTGGCCGAGAAATAAAGTTCTGGAATTTTAGTGCCCCAAAATAGCAAATGTCTGGTATTCATTTCAGTCACTGCGGATAAAAACAGTGTGTTGCGAATTTAGGTCATTTTACCTCAAATATGGTAGACAGTCAAAAAAAATTATATATTCAATGTCTAAAGAAATGAAATAAAATGCAAGAAATGGAAAGAAAGCATGAACGATTTTCATAAGTGACAGTTACAGCCTGACCGAGTATTGCACTTTGTCACATCGCTAATATGATAATCAGAGGTGTATAAAGTACTGAAAAAAATAACTAAGTAAAAGTAGAAGTACCATTACTGAAAGTTACTGTGGTAAAAGTTGAAGTCACCCATAAGAAAATTACTTGAGTAAAAGTCTTAAAGTAGCTCACATTAAATGTACTTTAAATGTACTTAGGTAACAAAAGTATTTTGTGAAAGAATGCAGTTAAGTATCGAAAGTGCGAGTATAAATACAAAGTATTTTTCATAACACGCAAAGAAAGAAGCAAAGCAACCACTCCTTGTCCCATCCTTGTGCTCCTTAATCAATTTTCAGGTGCATAAAAAATACAGTATTCAAAAAACAAATGGGCAGTCTCTCCTTTATATACTTCTTTGAATTTACCGGTGGTTTTAAAAACCACTATAATTGACTATAGTTAATAATAGAATTACATAGTATCAATACCATGCCGAATTTCTGCTTCAGAAAACTGATTTTTCTTAACTACAAATTGGGGTACCATTTGCTCACTGTAGCTGAAGTGGTTGCTGCAGAGGACAACGATTATTTCTGTAGCAAGAAATTATTATTTTTTTTTTAACTGCTGATAGATACTATTGGGCAGGTGTATTGAGCAGTTTGTACATCAGGCTTAGCTGAGGAGTTTTATTCAGGAAACTCCTGAAAAACATGGACTGGAACCACTGATCTCAGGGCCAGACCAAATTACTTGTGAGGGGGTGGGTTTCCTGGCGAGGGTCCATGGGCCCGCATAGGCCCCCTGGTGGGATCAAGGGGCAGCGGCCCTGTGGGGGGGGATCAGGAGACGAAGCCCCCGAAAAATCCAGCATTTTAGCTATTTCTGAGGCAAAAATCGAGCCATTTCCAGGCTTTCTACATCCAATTTCAACCAAAATAGATCATGTTAAAATGTTTCTAATAACCAACAGGAATGCCTTTTAAAACAAGTACCCATATTCAGCTTAACAGAAAATCTACACCAAGATAATATGTCTTCACCCATGCAACTGAGAAAATATCCTAAATATAATAGCCTCATCAAAAATCAACAACAAAAGTGCAAAACTTGAGTTCAAACAGAGTATGATTTTATTGGATCATGCAAGAATATGTGCAATGACCTCCTGTCTTTCAGCACAGAATTACAGCAAAGGTTCATTGTGTTTTTGTTGTGGTTTTTTCCTTGGCATGGTTCTTGCAGACTCGCAACTTGAATTTGTAAACGACTCGTAGGCCATGTTGTTTTTCCAGTGAAAAAGTGCGCGGTTGGAAGTGGTGAAACAAAGGGAAGTAACTTTCAAGGCTGGCGTAGCACCAGTGATTTCCCCTGTGTAGGTGCCCCGCGTTGACTCAGCTGTGAGATTGCATCCATTATCGTGTATGGATCACCTTTTCTTTTCTTTTTTTGCTTATTTTTCAGGGCGGGGGGGTGGGTGGGTCCAGAACCCAGCAAACACCCCCCCCAGATCCAGCCCTGGATCTATATAGAATTATTCTACATAGATCAGTGGTTCAACCTCGGCTTGCTTGTGAATATTCAATTACTGATCCGAGAGTGCCATCTACTGGTAGAATATTGTAACTTCGTGCATAAATTTGCAGCTCCATGTCCGCTGGCGGACACATCTGCACAAAGATAGCCCACTGTGCACTGTTGTTCTTCAAAAACACGCCAAATCCAGATAATCCTTAAATGATGAATTACATTCAATTTTGCTACCTATCAAAATTTGCTACCTCGCGGTTCTGCGCTTGCGCACACCTACAAAACCCAAAACCAGTGAAGTTGGCACGTTGTGTAAATCGTAAATAAAAACAGAATACAATGATTTGCAGATGCTTTTCAACCTATATTCAATTGAATACACTGCAAAGACAAGTTACTCAATGTTCGAACAGGTAAACTTTGTAATTTTTTGCAAATATAAGCTCATTTGGAATTTGATGCCTGCAACATGTTTCAAAAAAGCTGGCACAAGTGGAAACAAAGACTGAGAGAGTTGAGGAATGCTCATCAAACACTTATTTGGAACATCCCACAGGTGAACGGGCTAATTGGGAACAGGTGGGTACCATGATTGGGTATAAAAGCAGCTTCTCTGAAATGCTCAGTCATTCACAAACAAGGATGGGGTGAGGGTTACCACTTAGTGAACAAATGCGTGAGCTGATTGTCGAACAGTTTAAAAACAACATTCCTCAACGAGCTATTGCAAGAAATTTAGGGATTTCATCATCTACTGTCCGTAATATCGTCAAAAGGTTCAGAGAATCTGGAGAAATCACTGCACGTAAGCGACAAGGCCGAAAACCAACATTGAATGCTCGTGACCTTCGACCCCTCAGGCAGTACTGCATCAAAAACAGACATCAGTGTGTAAAGGACATCACCATATGGGCTCAGGAACACTTCAGAAAACCACTGTCAGTAACTACAGTTTGTCGCTATATCTGCAAGTGCAAGTTAAAACTCTACAATGCAAAGCGAAAGCCATTTATCAACAGCACCCAGAAACGCCGCCGGCTTCGCTGGGCCCAAGCCCATCTAAGATGGACTGATGCAAAGTGGAAAAGTGTTCTGTGGTCTGACGAGTCCACATTTCAAATTGTTTTTGGAAACTGTGGACGTCGTGTCCTCCGGACCAAAGCGGGAAAGAACCATCCGGACTTTTGTAAGTTCAAAAGCCAGCATCTGTGATGGTATGGGTGTGTATTAGTGCCCAAGGCATGGGCAACTTACACATATGTGAAGGCACCATTAATGCTGAAAGGTACATACAGGTTTTGGTGCAACATATGTTGCCATCCAAGCAATGTCATTTTCATGGACGCCCCTGCTTATTTCAGCAAGACAATGCCAAGCCACATTCTGCAAGTGTTACAACAGCATGGCTCCGTTGTAAAAAAGAGTGCGGGTACTAGACTGACCTGCCTGTAGTCCAGACCTGTATCCCATTGAAAATGTAAGCTGTACATCAAGCAAGAATGGGAAAGAGTAAAACCTGAAAAGCTTCAAAAATTGGTCTCCTTAGTTCCCAAACGTTTACTGAGTGTTGTTAAAAGGAAAGGCGATGTAACACAGTGGTAAAAAGGCCCCTGTGCCAACTTTTTTGCAATGTGTTGCTGCCTTTAAATTCTAAGTTAATGATTATTTGCAAAAAAATAAATAAAGTTTCTCAGTTTGAACATTAAACATCTTGTCTTTGCAGTGTAGGCTATTCAATTAAATATAAGTTGAAAAGGATATGCAAATCATTGTATTCTGTTTTTATCTTCGATTTACATAAGGTGCCAACTTCACTGGTTTTGAGTTTTGGGTTTTTTGCAGAGCCCTGAAAGCTTCCTGAAGGGCTAAGCATGAAACTATTGAGTGCAGCCATAGACCCATTATTGAGCGAACACAAATTCACTTCCTGAAAGTGAACACATCCATAAGGCAATTCCAAGGTAACGAAATTACGATCAAGTAATTTTGAGTAATTTTCATGTCATTTTCACCTGCCATCTATTACTCTGATGTAGTAGAAACTCGCCTGTGCTTTTATCAGTTCCACTGGCATGCCTTCTGAGCTGTATAACACAAAGTTTGGGGTAATCAATTTTGTAGAAGGCTATACAAAGGTGAAAGTGTCGGTAACGGAATTACGGCAGAAAAAAAATTCCATTATTTTTGCCTTTACTTTGACAGGCATTTCTCTGAAATGTGGCTAGGATAGGCAGTAGGATTAAGCTTAAGTTAGTGGTCTAGGATGTTGAACAGGCTATGCTAAGTTTATATTGACTGGTATGTTCACAGATATTTTGTAGGATGCCATTTATGAAAAAGAGACAGCGGTAACGGAATTACAAAATGGTAAGGAATTACATTTTCTGATAATCTACCAAATTTATTATACTCTAAACAACAAAGCAATTGAAAATTGGTATCATAAATGAAGTGTGTGTTGCCTACCTCATGATGAACCAAAATTTTGATCAACTAGATCAAAAACTCATTTCTGAACCTAAATTTGAGCTTATAATGAATATCAGAGGTCACATGCATGAAAATTCTTGTTCTTTCACTGACTGGATCCTGAAACATTTGTTTTTTATTTGGTAACAGTGTTCCAGCATCATTCAATGGGTAAATATTGGGAGTAATGAAGTCGGTAACGGAATTACGGCAACACACACACCAATGTCAAAAGCACTGTGCAAATCTCAAATGTGTCATTGCTTGCAATATCTATATTCTTTCTAACTTTACTCATTCATGAGTGGCAGTATGTTCACACAAAAGAAAATGCATAAAATATGAATCGCTCAACTCCTGAAACTTGAAAAGCTCAAAATGAACAAGTTAACATTAAATACTAGTAAATGAACCATAACTATTATCCATTATTGACAGAAGACTAACACTGTTAATACAAATGTAATCCTGTCCCTTCTATCCATCTGTGACTCTTTTTGCTCAGAAGTCCAGTGCAGCATGACAATAGAAGCCGCACAGCTCAGTCGCGGTGTCGAAAATAGCCACTTTGGGAAATTTTTGGGCACCACCGCCACTTGAAAAAAGGGCAAGCCAAACTGGCCATTTGGGTAGTTGGCCATGACGGCCACACAGGGGGGCAACCATGGCAAATGTCGCTAGGCCATGGTATAATACATGCGCTGGCCATGGAAACTTAACTCACAACACTCAACTATAGATGTCCAAAACAATGAATCACTATGCTCCCTTAAGTCCTCATGCCACCTTGTGCCATCTTGTTTTTCACCGGCTTTCAGAATAATTTTGTAATTCTGTTACTGGTATAATTCCGTTACCAAAAATTTTCCAGGATTACAGCTAAGTATTAAAGAGGTTAATGTCTGAAATTCAGAATATAAGCAGGAAGAGAATTTTTAATAACAATAAAATAAATGCAGAAATAAGATGATGAGGAGAACTATACGCTAATTTTGGTAACGGAATTACGTTGAAAAATGACAAATTTCACAATGGGCCACTGGCATTGTGTATTTCAATTTCCTGCGATGACTCAAATACTTTGGCTACCAATGTATGGAAATACAATAAATACCAGGAAATTGTCAACTTTGGAAAAATAACCTTTGATCCTTGTCCAAGAGCTTAAAAATTTTTTAACAAAATTCAAGTATAGGTTTTGAGAAGACTGTTGGGGGGGGAGGCAGGCAATCTGCACAGCCAATTAGATCAGGGAATGATTAGGTGGCAGGTTGTAAGAGCCAGGTTGGGAAATTAGCCATGACACTGGGGATAGTATAAATATCTAGAATAAAGATGGTATGTCTGGCTATAGGACACTAGCTAACTTTAGCGAATACTTTCAGAATGTAAGGTATTCTCCGTGATGATATGTTACGCGTTTCATTTTGTCTGTTTTGTTTGTTATGAGATTACTGTAATGAGTGGTACTTCACGCGATGACACGTTACTGTATCTCATGTGATGATTGAATGGGACGACTGAATGCTTGATTTTATTGTTATTTATTTTTTGGGGACTACGAATGGAAAGTAGCTTTAAGCCAACTCCGGCATATTTACAACTTTTTCTATATAGATTTCTCAGTATATGTAATTTCATGTCCATTAATATGCACTGTCCCGTCATAATATAGAGAGGAAAAAAAAAAGCCATTCATACCCAAGTTTCTGTAGGGATGTAATGTGTTGTAGGCCCATGTTTTCAGTGTGGCTTTCAGCAGCTTTAAGAAAGGAAAAACATTTCTGTTCTACTGAGCGCCCACTGCAGGTAGGGACAGGCCCTATCTTGAAATAATCGCAGATCAATCCTTTTTAGTTTTCAAAAGCCCATCTCTCATCAGTCACGCAAGGAGCACATCAATTGGAGTAAAGTCAGTTAGTGCAGGAAAAAAAAATCCACTCAACCTTACTAATTTCCCAAAAAACCTTTCACAAGATGAGAGGTCATAAATCAATGCCTGACTTAAAACTCCTTGAACTTACAACATCATTTCCAAAAAATAAATAATATATTAGGCCAATATTGAGCACGATCTTCAACTCTGAAATTATTTCGGGCAAATCCTACTACTAACATGCAGAATGAGATCACCGAAATTACAATATGCACTGAGTCGCAGTTTATTTGTTTGCCAGAGAATGAAATCCTCCCCGTTACAACCTCATATGCAAGTACAAGGCAGAAAAAGACAGATAACACAATGACTGCGGCACTGTTGAAAACTCACAGGCTCACAGCATACATACACATACACTTTCTGTTTGGCACACCAAGAATCATGGCCATTCACGTCAAAGGCACCAAAAATTGACTCTCAGAAATTTGCCTGAATGAAGGAAATATTTCAATGCGACACGAAATGCAGTTGTTTTCAATGGGCCAGAAGGACGGAACATAAACTTCTCATAATCAGCCAAAAAAAAAATAGCCATTCCGAATCTACACTCCGTTCAGTTTTCTGACCAGGAGGCAATTTCTGTCAAATAAAAATGATCCAGAAATGAGGAGCACATCTATGTCATAACAAAACAAAACAGCGAGAAAATGACATGGAGGGAAATGTAATGTGAAAAAAAAGTCATAGGAAGGTCAGAGGCATGATTTATCATGTAATATCGCCATGAGGCCGACTGTTCTGTCTCGGTATTATTAAGTCAGAGTGCATGTGTGAAAATACAAAGTAATCACAAGATAGGAAGATCAAGCTTCACTGCAGTTACTTGCCGCTGAAAAATTCATTACGTCAAAAACTTATTCACTTGGTTCCAACTCCGCACTCGGTTTATTAAACTTTAAAAGCTTGACTACTCCTGTGAAAACGAAGCAGATTATTCACGTCGACTTAAAGCTATGTTTATGTGAAAGGAAAATAAAGGGTAACAGGACCTGATCAAACAGATTTACCTTGCACTGCACCTAAAACATGTCGTAAAATATTTGTCAATAATTCTCAATAATAATATTCCAATAAATACCGATTCCCAGAAACAATTCAGAGGTCTAAAACGGAAAAACCCACAGAGAATGATCTTAAAAATGAACATGATAACAATACAGAGTTATTGAAAGTGGAAGATATAGTAGTCATAACAATACAATATTCAGGACCAAGGACGAAAACGGTTGCAAGGTAAGACTATGTAAAAAAAATGTAAAGCTCAAAATTTTGACGAGCGGTAAAATCAACTTAATATCAAATAAGTCACTCCAAAGACAACACTGCTGCAAAAACCACATCGGTCATTCTTTCAGAATATATGTATACTTCATATAAAATCATGACACACATATACTTTATATATAATCATAATACACTTTCACCTTAAATAATACATGTTATTAATTGCTTATTTCCGCACTGCCTTGGTATAGGCCTGTGGGTTACTATATTGGCCAATACCGCAACCCAAAGAGAAGAGAGCAAATGCCTCAGTTACCGCGACCAAAAGGCCAATACCAAGGCAATGCGAAAATAAGCAATTTATAATATTTTTATTAATTGGTTAAGTATCTTGTGCTATCGTGACAATATTATGACGATGACTTCTGAAGTACGCGACTTCAAAACTCGTTTAAAAGCTAAATGCTAGGTCCGCGACTGTCTTCTGCTTCTCTGATGAGAGCGAATGCCACGGTTGCCAATGGTTACTTGTGCACGTGCTGAACTCGGCCAATACAGGTCGGCCAAAACAAGATGTATTGGCAGGCCGGTTTTACTGCATGCGGGAAATGCAAAACATTATACCACAGAACTCACTCCCTCATAATATACGTACACTTCATATAAATTATAATACAATCATAATTCATATAAACGCATAATACTTTATATAAAATCATAAGAGACTTCTATTTTAAATAAAATCCTAATACGCATATACTTCATACCACAATACTCATTCTCAAATAAATGAATGCTTTATGCAACATCCCAAAACATATCTACTATATATAAATTTAACATACACATACATATTACGGAAAATTAGAATACATATACTTTATACCAAAGGACTCATCCTCCAATAATATAAAGCGCAGTGAAAAAGTATTAGCCCCTTCTCGATTTCTTCTATTCTCACATAAATGCACAATAAAATATTTTGGATCGTCAAACTAATTTTACATAACCTGAGAAAACGCAAAATTAATTTTCTAAATGATGATTTAATTTATTGAAGGAAACAAGCAATCCAATCCTGTCCCCATGTCAAAAAGTGATTGCCCCCTTAGTTACCGGATCAACAAATTTAATTGATAAATGGGTTCAATTTTACTCAACTTGCCCGGGCATGGTCACAGCCGGCACTGTTGAATCTAAGCATCTCATAAATAGAACCTGTCTGGCAATGTTATGTAGTCAAAAAGCAGTACAAAACACCACAATCTAAAGGAATTAAAGTACAGATTAGAAACAAAATAACTGAAATCTATCAGTCTGGAAAAGGTTACAAAGCAAGGTGCTAGGACAGCAGCAAAACTATAGTGAGAGCCATATGCAACAAACGGAAAAACGTGTTACAATGGTGAACCAACCCAAGACAGGCCGGCCTAGCAAAGTCCTTCCAAAAGCAATTTGACAACTTATCTAAAAGGTTAGAAAAAGAAATCGAACAAGCGGAAGGACTGCAGGCCTCACTTGCCTCAGTTAAGGCCAGTGTTCACGATTCCACAATAAGAAGGGAAAAAAATGGCATCCATGCGGAGCGGCAAGGCAAAAACCACTGCTGACCAAGGAGAACACAAAGGCTGGGTCTCGTATTTTCCAAAAATCATCTTGATGAGTCCCAAGTGTAATGAGATAATATGCTGTGGACAGATGAATCAAAGTGGATCTTTTTGGAAGATGTGGGTCCCATTACATCTGGCATAAAGCCAACACAGCATTCCAAAATAACAACATCATGCCAACAGTCAAACACAGTGGTGGTAGTACGATGGTATGCGGCTGCATAATTCTGGATGTGTAGTTGTGATTCCCAGGCAGAGCTGCACAAACAAATTTTGCAGTGAAACTATTACCTGCTTTTAAGCATAAAAAGTTCAGTGTTAGAAGCAATATATTGATTCCCAAATTCACATTAATCTCTGGTACCCATTAAGACTTGAGCCAAAATGGAGTCCTTTCCACACAGTGGTGGCAATGTTGCACAGCTGCAGAGTGTGTATTTGGGCCCTGACAAGGATATTAAATGCATATTTGTTTGTGGGTGCATATTTTTCCCTACCACACGCTAATAATAGAAACAAAATAGTGATAAGGAGCTGTGTGAATTTGTCTCGCTTTCCTAAAGGAGGAAGAATCCACCTTCATTAGCCCATAACTACAGTGCTCCAGAGCACCATGAAAAGAGAACAGGAAAAAAGGGATTAGCACATTGGACAACACTGATGCCAAAGTCAGTCGTCTTAAAAATAATGACCGTTAATAAATATTGATGCAGAGCCAAGGACTCTCGGGTCTGCAGATGCAGCTACGGCATTATACTAAACATTAAGAAAACATCTACACCGTACTGCAACAGAGCCTCTACAGTCACAGTCCTCTAGGGGGCAGAATGGAGTGGTTTACTTTGAATGCTGCGCAAAATCCAACACAAGATGACATGGGACGCAAGTCCCCACCTTTGAGAACATGTTTAAAATCTGATTGCCTGCAAGGAATGACGCAAGACCAATAATTCCACAGAAGTAAAAGTCCTCTCATTCATCATATTTTTGGAAATAATCCCCGCCCCAATAATAATAATGATAATAATAATAATAATAATAAAACATTTTGGGGGGAATTTTCAGGAAAAGGTGATTGCAGACACACTTTTATGATGCTTTTGAGATGGTCAACAAGACATTTTCCAGAATAAAATATTCTTATAAAATAATGCAACTGTGCACAGACCAGTGAAAAACCGACCCAGTGAAGCAATTGATAACATTGATAACACCAGCAGGCATATTCACCTAATTTTATTTCCTAATTTTGTACACATTTTATTTAGGAGCATCACATGTTCATGAATCAACAACTAAATGGAAAACAGACCTCATTTGATGGCATTGTGTTAGTGTGCTGAGAAACAAATGTGCATCCGCACCAATCATTAATGATTTCTCCCCAAGGGTTTCCTTTAATCAACTCAAAATGTAAGCCAGCTGCAGGGATTGAATAAGTCACCACTCTCACAAACAATATTTCGAATAAAGTACACAGCATCAACATTTAGGCCTCCGAGTCCTTGCTGTGTATTGCTTTTGTACCTGGAAAACTTAATCAAAATTACTGAAAAGGCGAGGTGTACTGTAGCGAAAGGAAAATAAAACACTGCTGTGCAGGACATAAAGTGCAGTTTGAATGGGCCTTTGCCATCATACTGAAACACAGAAAACCAAAAAGTAAGAGGATATGAAATAAACACATGCAGTCTTGATTATAGACGCACTTTTTAAAAACTAACCGCGTGACTCTTTTCCTTATTCCGACTGCCACATTATGCATCTACACCACAAGTTCACCAAAAGTCAGGCATTTCATTAGTGAGCAATCAGGCTCTATCCTTCCAATACAATACTCAGCAGCCACTCCAACTCACTCTGGAGCCTTTAATAATGCATTAATGACTGATCAAAGGCAATTAACGGCCACCTTAACCTTCATTTCCAATGCTCTCAGTCTCAAACACCCTTTCCTCCTGAATAAATAATCCAAGTTCAATGCTGGTCTCTGAGTCCGGTCACATGGTACAATGTTTGGAATTGCACTCTATGGAGAAATCACCAGTAAATCATTAACACTTCTTGCACAGTTATTCAGTAGCACGAAAGCCCAATTTAACACAAGTGTTTGCTTATTACTGACGTTAAAAAATCCATCCCAGAAATTCCCTTGCATAATGTACCCTCTAAAAGCACACCGTGGCACCATCTTTAAACCCATCAATGATTCTATCCATCAACAACCAGTGGGAAGGAAAGTTACATTTAGAGTTCTTTCTAGTAGAAAAGCAGCAGACAGCCTCCTGCTCTTGCAGAGAGATAGGGACTCTGTAGGTCAATGGTTCAAATCCCAGTGTAGCGAGAATAAAGACAGTGCTGCAGATGGACCGCTGAGCAAGGCTCCTAACGCCACATTACTCCATGGGGACTGGCACCTGTGCCCCTAATCTAATCAACTAAGTTACTCCAGGTAAGTGTCTGCTAAGTAAAGGTAAAGTAATGAAACTATAGTCCTGGTACACATATATTCCTGTAATTCCAAGTGCACATAAGTATATTCCTATATTCCTAATGCATGTAATTATATTCCGATACTCTGAGTGCAATTAGATAAGATACACTTTATTGAAATCCCTGGGGTAATTTTTTCCTCTGCATTTAACCCATCCTATAGTTAGGAGCAGTGGGCAGCTTCAGACCAACTCCTGGGGACCAACTCCAGTTCTAAAGCCAGTCCCTTGGTCAGGGGTACTGGTAGGAGTGTCCCTATGATGCATGTTTTTGTGGGTGGGGGAAACCAGAGTACCCAGAGGAAACCCACGCGAACACTGGGAGAACGTGCAAACTCCACACAGAAAGGCTCCAGGCCGGATTCAAACCCACGACCTTCTTGCTGTGAGAAGATAGAATACTTTTGTACCTGAAAGTGCTCCAATGTAAACACTGTGGGAATAAAAGTCTGTGAGACAACAAACTTAAAATTATGACACAGTTAAAATTAATGACTTTCCAACTCAAACGAACCGCAATTAAATGTCCAAATTTTGCCGCCGGTGGTGCTACTGCTATTCTTGACTAATCCTTGCATTTGAATGGCTGACATGCTGCAGGTTAATGAGGGCAGTTCTGCATGTTGGAAAGTGCGCTTCTAGTAAACACAGCAACCAAAATTCTTCTCAAGCAACGCAATGCCAGGACAGTGTGCGATATACAGCTAGAGTATTTGTATTGCGTGAACATAAAAACAATTCTATCTCCAGAAAAAAATACATTAAAAGGGGACCCATTATGCTGATCAGTCTTTTAATACATATTAGTAATGATATAATGTTAGTTGTCCATACTCAACCACTGAAATGTTTCTGAACGTAAGATACAGGGGTTTTGCCATAATCCAAGTTCCTGATTTTGTGAACGTGATTACCTCTCTGAACAGCTCCTCCCGAGATCTTTGCGAGATCTGGGCAAAAAACTGACGTCAGGTTGTGCTGTCCAATTAGTACAGACCTAGCCAGAGCCAATCACGGCGCTGGACGTGCCCACACTGGAAACTATTCTCGCAGGCACTAACGGCAGATCATACTATGCCTTAGTAGCTTTGACACTTTTGGAAATACAAATGAAGAACCGCAGATCATTTGAGGTGCAGTTTTGTCAGCATCTCTCCCAAAGCTGCTTGTCCGTTTACTTCTGGACGTGAAGATAAACACCTATTTCCTCCTCCAAAAGAGGATGCCACCAGAAATCAGTGGGTAGCTTTTTTTGTTTGCTGGCAGCAAACAGCCACGGCCAAAGGGAACGTTAGCTGCTTGTGCTGTGCATTTCACCCAAGACAGCTTTATAAATAAAGGATAATTCAACACAGGATAAGCGTTTCAGCTGCTTCTCAAACCTGAAGCAGCTGCATCGATCAAGCGCTCAGAGCCACAAGCTGTTTGTAAAGATATAACAGCAAGTAATGTAACTGAAGCCAACGTGTTACGGGTGACTAGCAGGACTGCTAGCGACTGTTAGCACTAACAACTGGCCTCAAATGCAGGCTTTGTAAAATATCTGAAGATAAAGCTTGTATTGGTCGCGACTGTCCGTGACTCAGACATAGAAGCTGTAAGTTGCTTTTAATGCATAAGCCAACCTGACATGATAGCCAGTTGATTGTGGCTTTAGCACTGCGGCTAACGTAGCTAAGTTACTGTTGCTAATGTTTGTGTCCTAAATATGCAAGAGTAATACCAGAGGAAATTCTACAGAAGAGGTGTGAACATAAACCTCATTTGAAGCCAACTTTTAATACTTGTTTGTAATTTGGATGCTTGGTACAACTGTCCACCGTAACAGACTTTGCGGTCTGTAAAATCTGTATTGCAAAGGTTTGCCTCTGTGGTTATGACCGCTCGGTTACTAGCTACTGCATGTTAGTTTGCGTGCCGCTGTGTTAATTAAAAATTCTCCTTGTTAACTTAAATGCAGTAATTCTGATTGGTATGCTTGTTACTTCGGTAAGCATCAATGTGGTAGTTTCATCATAACGTTGCCTGATTGTAGCCACTACAGTTGAAGCGGCTGCTTGTGATCGCTTCACTTATCTAGCCCCATTCATGCCTCCGAGGGCTTGGTTTAACATTCTGACATTTACTGGCCCAGCAGAGTCACATGCCAGGCCATTGACCAAACCTGCAAAAATGGAAATCGCCAACACCACTCGTCTTCTACCGCTGCTAGCGTCAAAACTTTCTTTTGTCTTACCTTGTGTCTGGTATCGGCGTAACAATGACATATTAAAGTTTCGTTCGGCACCAACCATTCATCGTAACTCCCTCTCATTCCGAAGAATAAGTCTGGAAAAGGCAAAACTTCACCCCTGAAATCTAACTTCCTGCCCAGAATCGTTCACGGCCCAGCCATGAATTGGCAGGCCTCTCGAGCGCAAGCCAATCAGAGCGCGTGTCAGAATCTAATGGCTGTATGGAGTTTTGCCTTGAACGATTCCAAAGTTAGAAAAGAAAGTTTTGACGCTAGCGGCGGTAGAAGACAAGTGGTTTTTGCGATTTCCATTTTTGCAGGTTTTGTCAATGGCATGGCATATGACTCCACTGGGCCAGTAAATGTCAAAATGTTAAAACAAGCCCTCGGAGGCACGAATGGGGCTATCACTTATCCATGACAGGGATCAGCCGGATCCCTGTCACAAATATCTGGGTTAGCTCTCTGATTCTACCATGAACGCAATCACGAAACGCAGAAACTCTAATGTTTCTAGTATAACAAAGGATTTCTCAGCACTACCGTGACATAATTTCATCCCCCTTTAGAAATTGTTGTGGGTAATAAAAAGTCGAAAAAGGCAGAGAATAAATAGGTAATTCTTTCCAGAAGAAGTGATTGATTTGTTGGCTCCACCTAAGCAACTTGTCCACGCGAACAGAACTTACGGTCTGCAAAACCTGTATTATGTTCATAACATAACCAAGCTCTCTCTTGCCGTCGCGTACTATCCATAAAGCTGATTTCACATCGTACGCAAAACTAATTTTTCGCGGAACAGATTACATTCAAAGTCAATGCAAATACTTGATACAAGAGACATGGGCATGTCAAGCCGCTTACACATCGGACGCGAAACAAATTTTTCGCGCGACAGATTAGCTACATTCAAAGTCAATGCAAAGACGCGAATACTCGCATAATGGGCGCGTTAATCAGCTTTCACACCGGACGCAAAACAAATTTTTCGCGCGAGAGATTACATTCAAAGCAAATGCAAACACAATGATTGTAATCTGTTGGGGGGAAAAATTCATTTTGCGTCCACTGTGAAAGCGGCTTATCGCGCTCATGTTCTCCGAGCAAACACTAGTCATTCCGACGCAAAAAGTAAACCATTAGCACGGGCTATTTCCGAAAAGGTCGTTTAGCCTGGAGCTTTCGCCCATTTGTCATACACCAGCGCGGAAGCTGTTCATTACTCCACACTAACGACACACAACAGCTATGCACACGAACCAGCAGGTCCTTATACACACTGAAGCAGTCCCTAAGTTGTTGGTCCACTTTTATCTGCTCCTCACTGTCCGCGTTTCCCTCTAAACTCAGACCCACCAAATTTCTACGGTCTCCGGTGTACACTTGGGTTTCTACTAATGTGTCTATATGGGGTGGATTCTAGCTTTCCCTCAATCCTAGCTAGAGTAGAAACACCGGTGTAGGTAGACTGCAAATTTGAGCTTGACCTGCTAGGCATTCGCACTGCGTCCTCCACTTTTGCCATTGAGTTTTAGAATAAGATAATTCCATTAGATCTATACACATGTACTGCGTTTGATAGCAGAATATGCCCATCGATTCCTTCGGGAGATGCGTCAGTTTCACTCTGTGGAGCCGAACCCGGAAAACTGCGTTCTGCTGCCTTGTCCCGCCTAGATCCGCCCTCCACAGAGCTGGTCAATCAGAAGAAAGTGGGCACATGGGGAGTGGGGGCCATAGCGGAAGAGCTACCCCAATGAGGCGTTTCAGGCAGAGACTACTATAGACTACAAATGGGGTTTTTTGAGGATGGCAGTATGGGCGAAATTTAACAGTTCGACAACTCCAGCCTCGGCGAGGATTGAAAATTTAACTGCAATCCCTTGAATTCCTTCAGCATTTTCTCTGCTCATAAACATATTTTCTAAAAACCCTAAGTACCAAAAGTACTCTAAACTCAATCAGGCAGGACACATTTCAGAACTTTAGCATCTGATTTGAAAGACCTCGGTAATTTGAAGGACCTCTGATAACATTTTTGCATCACAGACAAGAGACCTGAACAGATGTACAGGAGGGAGTCTTGCTCCAGACTTCCATTAAATGCCACTCGCCAGCTTAACAGGGTTCAGTGTGTGTGTGTGTGTGTGTGTGTGTGTGTGTGTGTGTGTGTGTGTGTGTGTGTATAATCAAGGGTGTGCTGGAAATAATAGCCAGAGGAAGTGACCTTTCGTGGACTTATCCGCCCATAACTGGCCACCTGAGTGCTCCCTCTACGAAAACATTCATTGAAAGCTTAATGGCAGTTTCACATCACAGTCACTCTTTGAACACTTGCCAACCCAGGCACATGCGTTTATTAATATTTGAGTAGACCCTGGTTCAAATGTCAATGGGGCGCTCCCAGTGGAAGTCAAAGAGTAAATAAAGAATGTATGTATGTACCAATAAGAGACAAATAGAACTCATGTTTAAACAAGCAAAGGGTAGGTTTCAGTAAAATTAGACTGATATAAACTGATTTTTAAATTTAACATAAAAATAGAGCCAATAATAGCTTCCCTTGTATCCATGGGTAAAACTTGTGCCATGGAAAACACTCTAAACAAGAGGCCTGTCGGCCTAGAGAGCTCTACTGAGGGTGAGTGAAATGTCCTTGTCATAACTTTATTTCAGAAATCCTTGAAAACTATTGCAATATTTACAGGACACATTTGGTAACCAGAATATGCTTTGAACCAGTTTGGCGTCTCAATTTATGCAGTATAACAATAGAACCAAATTGCAAACTGCAATCATTCATTTCAATCATCTATGAGCACTAGCAACTTACTAACTGAAAAATGCCAGTTAGCTGTCACGACCAATGGAGCCAATGAATCTCAACGTCCCTCTTGAAGATAAATATGTCTGAATATCAGAACAACAGATTATTTATTAAAACCTACTAAAAAAAACTATCCCTTCAAAACAGTCCATCAAAATGTCCATGTTGGTTCATCATGCTGTTATTTATGTTCATGCCCGTTCAGCGTGTACATTAACGGCAATAAATAAAAACGGCAGCCCATTTTGAATTATGTTGGATGGAGAAGGAAGTCCAACCACATCTTTATTGCAGTTAAAACTGTGCATATTAATGTAGATTCAAAACAGTGACTCATTTGAATGTCGCTCAGGAGACACACAAACTTGCAACAAATCCTTGATTGTAATCAGACAAAAAGGCTATAGGACCAACACAGTTAACCATTTGAGCGCTGAACACATTTTCAAGGAATTTTCAAGGAAAAATGTAGTTATCCTGAGCTGTTGAAAACCTATCATGTGGTAAATTGTAAACAAGTTGCCACATGATAGGTTTTCAACAGCATCTGACTTTGACATCTTACATCATTGGGCACGTATAGTTGCCTGTGGCGCTGAAAGGGTTAATAAGGGAGAGTATCACCTTCCAGCTCAGCAGAGGGTTTTGCTATTTAAATTATTAACAATGCCAGTGAAACGGTCATTCTTGCTAAGTCGCGATAGTAATGAGGGTCTAGTAAACATTGTGTTATAGTCAGGAAATTATCCACTAGAGGCCATTACAGCTGAACGCTCGGTGGAGAAGTTGATACAGGATTATCCAGCCTTGCAAAACGGTGCGGCAGACACCGGAATTGGTTTAAAAGCCATTTCCAGCACCCCTCAGGCTGCTTGATCCTGTTCCATCACTGATTACAAAATGGAGGATCTCTGAACAAATTTCCAGGTTTGTGATCTTCAGCTGAATAAAAGGCTAAGTTGTGATTGAGTTCCTTGAACTTTGACTATAGTACCAGTGTCTTTCTCCAGTGAGTCCGGAGGCAGTCACCTTTCGGTAATTGTCGTCGGCCTCCAGGTGCTGACTGGGTAAAACAGTTTGGGATGATTGCAGCATTTTTATTTACTTATTTATTCATTTCACTTACTTGACAGGGACAATGCTCAATAAATATATTGTGCAAGATATAGCTCTCAGCTAATTTTTTTATCTGTAGTCCCTGGGTGGCAGGCGACAGTAAACCATGTGGGATCGAGGTACAGTACAGGCCAAAAGTTTGGACACAGCTTCTCATTCAAGGAGTTTCCTTTATTTTCATGACTATTTACATTGTCGATTCTCACAGAAGGCATCAAAACTATGAATGAACACATGTAGAATTATGTTTGTATCTAACAGTTGTCCAATAGGGCTGTTGGCTGTGAATCAACCTGACCTCTGCATAAAACAACTGATGGTCCCAACCCCATTGATAAGGCAAGAAATTCCACTACTTAACCCTGACAAGGCCCACCTGTGAAGTGAAAACCATTTAAGGTGACTTCCTCTTGAAGCTCATCAAGAGAATGCCAAGAGTGTCCAAAGCAGTAATCAGAGCAAAGGGTGGCTACTTTGAAGAAACTAGAATATAAGACATCTTTTCAGTTACAGGTATTTCACACTTAGTTGTTAAGTACATAATTCCACATGTGTTCATTCATAGTTTTGATGCCTTCAGTGAGAATCTACAATGGAAATAGTCATGAAAATAAAGGAAACGCATTGAATGAGAAGGTGTGTCCAAACTTTTGGCCTGAACTGTATGAGTCAGGAAAACATCAAAACAATTACAAAAATTACTTGCATACTCAGTGCAGTTATCATCTAAAATGCAACATTACATATGCTAAGAAAATAACAATCAGGTAAAATTTAAGATGAGATAGGATTGGATAAAATCAATAGGATTGAATAAGACTATCAATTATTATTACATGCGTGCACGGACATGCCTTTCATTAAACCAGCATAGCTCGAGTTGCGCTAATGAGCTCGCAATCAAGCTAATGCATATAGAAAAACGCAACCACTGCATCCTGATTTTATACCTGTGAAGAGTGCTCAAGTAAAGCAGAGATCATTCCTGTACTCGACAGCAATCACTGGAGAGAGGCAAGTCGTAGTTTATTTTACACCAAGTCACACCTAATGATCCCAATTACAATATCCAAAATGGCACACTATCATGGCCCAAAGATAGATGCTACTTATTTCAGAATGCCATCTCAGGCTTTTTTTTTTTTTTGCACACAGCTTGTAGAATTACCATTTAAAATATATATATATTTAAAAAATTGTGAATATTAAGACGCCAGGTGACATATATAGGCCAAGATTAGAATTTCTAGGCTAAGTATAGACCAAACCTACATTTTAGGTTTCTTTCAATGTAAATTCTGTAAGATCTTGAAATGGCCAGAGAAGAGTGCCCTGACCAGTGAATAAAGTGACAATGGAGTCGTGACGCAGAACGAATGGAAGTGTTAGCCATTATTGACTGCATGTCAGTGTTGTCTACTGACACAGTTATGTTGTAAAGTTAGCCAGCATGATTTTGTGGGCAATGGGCATCAATTTTGCAAATCACTGGAGTGAAAATCTCAAAAAAGGTTACGCCACATGCAAAAAAAATTAAAAAAAGGACAATTAAATGTATTCTCTGTTTGTTCACCCCCAGTTCTGTTCTTTTATATCACAAGTAAAGTACACCGCACTCCACACCTCAGGCCAATTTTGCGCCAGAAAAGAAAAAAACGAGCAAGAGGGAAATGCAGCAGGGAAACGCATCAAAAATGCTCATGTCCCACGTATTAACCTGTTGGATTGTGCACAGGTCTCCATAATTATACACCACTGCTTAGAACCCGCTAATTTATTTACACTGGAAATACGGTTTGATGCATTCAGCCGTTGCTCAATCTAGCCCCAATAGCTCACTCAGACAGGGATCTACAGAAATGTGCTTTGAGTCCTTGTTCTACCACTCTTCCTCATTCTAACACTTCTCTGTTTTGCCCTGTCTTCTTTATTTTTTTTTTGGGGGGGGTGAAGTTGCGACCAACCTGAAGAAATCTTTGGTCCATGGAGGCTGGCTGTTGACAGGCCAGCTGCTGAATTGGGGTAATTGAGAGCAGACGAGTCAATGGCAGTTAACAGACGTGTGCCTCTGAGTGACCCCTCCACCCCCATAAACACCAGACTGTGTTTACAGCACGGGCCAGGAGGCAAGACAAACATAGGACGCCTGGCAATGTAGTACTATTGCTCCCTTCCCGTTGCTGCTTTAGAAAGATTACTGCCACAACTACTGAGCTGAGACTGCATTGTGCCAACTGTCGGTATTCCACACGGTCACGTGTTTCGTTTTGTTGGAAAGCAAATGTCAACGAGAACAAGACATAATCATCATCAATATCCGCTGCCACAGTGGAATCCCGTTTTCGAACCCCATCAAGGTCATGACCAGTAGCGCATGGACAAAATTTCATTCTTCCAAGTAAAATAGTTTCTGAGAGAACTTGTCATCACTCATCTGGACAGTCTGACTGTCACTATTATGAATGGGCCGACCGAACAGTTGCATTGTAATATCCCCCACTCAGCTTCCTTTCACGGTGAGGGAAAATAATGTTGTTTTAGCAACAATACAAACATGAACCTGGTCTGTCAGACAAGCAGAAATGATTCAAGCTGGATGACCGTTTACACGGTGATGTCGCAAGGCTGTCCCCATTTCTCGATTCGGTGCTCCTCTCTGATCATGGTTGGCATAAGCTCTCATCGACACACGAGTCCAATTAGAAAATATGCAAATGTATTACTGTAGGTCATTACGGCTTGAGAAAGAGACTTTGAAATCAGGAGAGCCGCACTACTGGCCGACGTGTTAAGGCACATTATGAACAACTTTTAGAGCAGAGGAAAGGTCAAAATATTAACTTATCAGATAATTCAATAATAATTGTGTTCCAGGGGCACAATAATGCAACCTGTGCCCCTTCACCTTTAGGGCAACCCCAAGGTGACACGTTACACCGACATCAGTGAGGATCACAGCTGGTGCAGCCTCACCCAGACTTTTCCCCTCTCGGCCCAGAGAAGAGGCAGAATTGTGCAACCGCACAGCTGTTGGGTAAAGACAGGAGACCAATGTACAGCAATGGGAACAATGGAGTCTTTCTGTGGTGCATACAAGGTCCTTCAGAGCTGAAACAAAGACACAGACACACTTCTGCAGTGATGCGCCTATTAAGACACTGGCCATCCAGATGCCCAACCCCTTTGGGACAATACCTCAGACCCCCTGAGGGGCAGTAGTCATACCCCCCACCTCAACCTGTGACCTGTGACCTCACCACATTTGGAACAAACTGACAGGACCCTCCTCCAATGGGCTGGGCTGAGAGGAGATCGTTGTGCCATTTGTTTTATCACGCTCTGTAACAGTCTGGCATCCGTACGCCTGTCTGCCGGAGACTGATGGATGTTGCTCATTACCGCAGCCTGCACAGGTGCCGACCCGCTCTGCACAGCGCATGACCCCCAGAATTTGGAAGTCAATAAAACTTTAAGGAAGTTTTGGTTTGACCCTGCAGTGTTACAAATGCACCACCGCATCTCGTAGTGTTATTCCCATCTCCTGGGCTTCCCTGTTATGTTAAACAGACAGTGTGTTACTGCTCTTTAGAGGAAGTTAAAAAATTGTAGTCTGGTCACAGGTCTCATCCATAATGGCCCCCCATACTCACACACTGACTATAAACACAGCCTGAGGTCCTTCAGAATCACTGAGCCTGTTGATATCCAGCTAATGTTTAACCTGTGAGGATGGCAGAAGGGCAGTATGAGTGCTTTATGGCCATATGTCCACACTGGGCCTTCATTATGGACTGGAGTTAGAATCATCTCTCCTTTTTTGCCCCCTGACCAGACATCTGCTGAAAACACCCTCAAAACACACAGGAGCCATAGGACCCCAAACAGCCCATTATACTACAGCGACATGTTTTCGGAATATCAAAAAAGGTATTGGTGCGTCTGTTCAGACAGCAAACCATGCTAGGGTAATTACCTTTCTTCTTTATTGAGTTATCGCCCCGAGATTTATAATCCACATTTATCAAATGGGCTATTCCCATATAATGGAAGACCTCTTAGTAACCAATGAGGAACTAGAAAGTAGTAAACAGGACACTGATGCCCCCGCATCTGGCAAAGTCGACAAAATTTACCCAAGTTCAAACCCCTGAAAAACTGTCAACATTTTATTTTTAAATTCAGAAAAAAAAAGCATGAGAAGCATCTCGTGGGTCCCTTCAAAGCACATGTATAAGCACAGAGAATTCTGTACAAAATTTTTTTGAGAAGTGAATGGATTAAACCTACTATTATTAACTGGTTATGTATGTTATTACTCGCATTCAGTAAAAATGGCCTGCCAATATATCTTGTATTAGCCGTCCTGTATTGGCAGAGTTGTATAGGCCGACCTTAACCTTTCATGCATGGAGGTTACAACAGTGTACAGCAGTTTAAAAGTGTTTTTTCTCTATATATGACTGCAATTATTGGCACTGCTGCATATAGTCCACTCCCGTGGAAGCTATTGCATCATCCCATGCAAAATATCCCTTTGGCAGGTCATTGCAATGGGAAAAAGTAGTCATTCATAAAATAAAGATAGAATTCTAATTTTTTTTTTCCAAATCTTGTTTTTCATCCCTAAGGATGCATGAAACCACTTAGTAAAAAAAAAAATCCTGACTGAGTTTACCATAATTAATGCATGAGGGGGTTAAGCTGAATTGGCAGAGGTCAGCACCTGCACAAGTAAGCACTGGTAACTGTGGCATTCGCTTACTTCAAAGAAGCAGACGACAGACGCGGACCTAGCACTTAGCTCTTTAATGAGTCTTGAAGTCGCGTGCTTCAGAGTCATAGTCATAATATTGTCATGATGGCACAAAATACTTAACCAATTCATAAAAATTTTATAAATTGCTTATATGCATATTGCCTTGGTATTGACCTGAGGGTCACCGTATTTGCCCCGACGTTGCAGGCCAATACCAAGGCAATACAGAAATAAGCAATTAATAACATGTATTACAGCAAAGGGAGAGGGAAACTTCACAAAACTGACTGGTTTTTTAGAAGAAGTGGATTAACAATCAGCCCCGTACAGTGGTACATATGAACAGAAATATGGACGGGCAAGGGTGACCTTATATGTCCACTGCAATATGGTGCGGGGGCATAGAAACACCACCTGGTACAGACTGGACTGGAAATGGCGGCCTTGTGGGGCCTGGGGATCCAAAACTTCCTGAACTCTGATATGCATACACCGCTTGCATCATCAGCCATGCTCCTCACACCAACACTCCTCCAGACAAGAGCTACCCTCGTCCTGGCCTCAACAAACATCAGCAGGCTCCATGGAGAGCGCCCCGGTCCTTTACACACAAAGCCAGGGTGGCACTAGAACGCAACTCCCAATGAGAACACACAATGAAAATGTCACCCAATCAGACGCTGACATTTACCGTCTAGCCTTTAATTTTCCCCCCAGTTTGTGTGTCAAAAGTGGCAGAGAAGCCCTTTCCAGCATTGAAACAACAGAGAACACTGCCAGTCCGAAATTTCGGTTCCCCTCACATTACCTAAGGTTTTCAATAAAATATAAGCAGTTTAGACTAGAATGAATGACATTAAATGGCACAAGATGAGAGTAGTGAGAAGTCAAAAATAGTCTCTTTTTACAAAGCATGGAGACCTAAATTTGTGAAGTGATAAAACCGCAGTCTGTGGCAAAATGACCAGGTAAACTAATAATTTCAGCGCTGCACCAAGGGAAATAAAAATCATGCCAATTCGTAAAAAACTGGTCATAAATATCAAACAACTCACAATTGTGGCATGTCTGCAGGAGCTATTGGTAGATATTTAGAATAGATGAATCTAAATTCAATAGATGAATCTAAATTTATATTCAGACTTCTCTTCTACTGCTCTTGGCTGCTTGAAAATGTACAGAGATGTTTTTGAGTGGCAGTACCTCCGGCCAACATTGAAAAGCCCTGAAGATACAAACATTAACAAAGCCATGATAGTGATGAGATGAGGAATTAGCAGAAGTTGCAGGCTAAAAGTTGCTGAATGATACAGACAGAAATGCAAGTCGGCAGCCTGATAATATCACTATTAACAAATATAGAATATGGCCCCGGATCTTACAGTATAATCTGCACTTATTTTCAAGCACAATAGCCAGAGTTAGTCACTTCCTGCCATAAAGCATGCATGTAGACTTACGTGAATATATCTAGCTGAAGAGAAGAAAATCGTAATCTCTCCCTCACTATCCCGTTTTAAAGCTGCCAACTGCCATGATTAGCAATGTCTCTGCTTGATGTCACAGCACACGTCCAACGTGAGCTCATGAACCAGCAAGCAGGAAACAGGAGGTTGAACGATAAACACTTTTGACTCTGTGTTAATTTGAGGCAGTACCAAAACATGGATGTTAATCAGGACTCCAGGGGTAACTCAGTGAAAGGTTGCCTGACTAGCAGCAAAAGAGTTTCTGGTTCAAGCCTTCGGTGCAGCTTGGGATTCTGACTAGATTTGGAAAGATGCTTTTGAAACTAACTCTACGGTTGGGTCCTTGAGCAAAAAAAAAAAACTTGATACAAAAGCATGGTAAGAGGGACTGCAAAGATCCTGGGACAGGGATGGTACAAGCATCAAGATAAATGACGAACGAGAGACACCTTTCACAGACCATTTCAGTAGATTCTGACAGAAGCTGCTCATTTAGCTGCAGCGAGATACAAATTTAGAAATGACATCAGTGGTTAATCTGTTCTCAGCATCGGAAACTTGTAGAGCTGTAATAAGTCTGGTAATCACTAGAGTTTAGCTGCTACAGGGGATATGTTAATTCCTTGTGCACAGGATTCAAAAAAGGACCACGGGCGGGGGAAGGGCTGCAGGGCATTTTCAGAATCAGGATTGGTGGCGATTTGCATTTTGGGACTTACACTTGCAAGGTAGATGAGAAAATGAAGAGGATATTTGGGAGGAATGTTTTTAATGGTGCCAAGAGCATCGTGCGATTTAGCCGTCGGATAGATTGGTGGCCTGCAGACAGGAAGTGCACATGCTCACTGACCGAAGATCCTCAGTATAATTGGATCTTGCGGGGTTATTGACTTTCTGGTTACAGTGATTTAAGACCACTGCCACGAGCACTGGGCCGGCCTGCAGGTGGGCCGCCAGGTGAAAACTACTTCAGAGCAACTTGCTCATCTCCAGAGTAACCATCAGTCAGGAAGCTGGGCTGGAGTTCCCATAAAAGCAGCCACTGGACACAGAACCCAAGGCATGCAGAAATTTTCAGGCCATATCTGAGGTCTGTGAGTGTCTCTCTGGGTCCTGCACACACACTTGAAGGTGCAGGTGTGTGTGAGAAGCCCTCAGACGCTGGTCCTGTAAGGGCAGCCATCTCCCACCTTACACTATTTGAAGGCTTCCAATGTGTTCCCAAAACCAGCTGTGTCCTGTGTCCACACACAAGCACATAGTAAGGATTAATGCACACAGTCCTGCACTGTAGAGGGAGATTGCGGACATGAAACATACAAGGCAGATAGAATGAATTGCCAACACTGAAGTCTGCTAAAATTGCACAAAAGACTAGATTCTTGTTAACAAACGATCCCCCAAAAACAGGCTACTATTCCCAGAAGGTCATTTCCTCATAAATGGCAAACATAAACTGACTCCGAAATTGAGGCAGGGAAAATGCAATGACCTTTTGGCCATTTACGAAAGAGGACAAGCCAGTAAGAGAAAGTCATGGATCATTAGGTCAATCCTGCTGCCTGTTCCAGCTTTACTTAACTGTGCAAGCTCAAGTGGAAATATGGATGGCTTCCTCTACTCCACACTATACCCATGTCATCCATCCCTGTCTGCCTATGTTGCTCCTTAATATAGACCTTAAAACATTACCTCACTTTTAACCATGTATATCAGAGCAATTTTCTTCCTTAAACCTCCAGGGTCTTTTTCCGGACACTGCTCCCTTTCGACAGCTGCATGTCTCAGTAATGCACTGGGATGATAGGGTACTGCATAAACTGATTCATTCATCCAGTTTTGGCACTTTATTCAACTCTGATCCAAACTCAGAACTCCTCAAAACTATGCCATCACATTACTCATGGATTTACAGACGCACAGATAAGCAGTCCCTCACCGGCTCCCCCCGAATCAGTCACACTGCATAACGTCGGCCGCGGTAGCCCAGAGCAGTGAATTCATGATAGGGCTCACCATTACAATCATTTTCCCATCTTTTCATGACCAGAAAATGAGATCTGCCACAGGCTGAAAGAAAAAAAAAAAATAAGCTGAATGTTTCAGACAGACTGCCAATTCAGGACAAAACTGTGCTATTAAAATATTCTTATTTCACACTAGCTTGACAGCCTCATGCGACAAGGTATAATTATATTTAAATTGTGAGGGTATTCACTGTAAGCAAAAAAAATGGGGAAAAATATATAAAAAAACAGCACTCAACAAAATTAAGCTGTCAAGTTATCGGAATGCGACACTGAATGTGTAAAATTGCACATCCCCGTATTACCAAGCCCAGTAATCAGATGAAACCCTGAAATTACTGGACCCATTTCTATTGTAGAAATGGGGACACGTGGAGCCATTAGCCCATCGTGAACAACATGAGACTTACACTCTCTCCACAGGAGGAGAATGGGCTGTTCAACTGTCAATCAAATAATACATTTCAAACGCATATTGATTACGAGTTTCCTTCTCAATGACCACCTGGCATTTAAGAACAAGAAAAGGAAACAAACAAAAAGATAAAAGGTGAAACACAGCAGGCTGTGTGCGTCATGGCTGGTACCTCTCCCCAGTCCCATCTGTGCCCAAAAGTGCCTTCATGCTACATGCTACGCTTGTTGCCCTTACAGGCACTAAGAAGTCAAAAAAGGCTAGTCAGTCCATACTGTGTGCGCCATAGACTCTGGGGGTCAGACTAGTGATATATGGACCAGAGAGGCCGTGAGAGCAGTACAGAGCCAGGTGGTGAATGCGACCGGCAGGAGCCTGACAGAGAGAGGCCGGCAGTCTGTGGCGAAGGCAGTGGCAGGATGAGGGGAACACCACCCTCCACGCAAACTTCAGCAGGAACAATGCGACAACACGCAGTCACACGGATCACCCAGAGTGACCCGCAGCGCTGCTCAAGCACCGAAAGCGGAATGCTAACATGATCAGTGCTTCTGCTAGCATACGATGAGAATAAAGAAAGCAAAATGCTAATAGAGATTTTGAGAAACCAGCGGCAACAAAGAAAAATAAAATCGTCAATAGTCGAGGGCACTCAATAGAGCGCATACCTCTGCCATGCCATATATCTGTTCTTTTGGTCACAGAATATGTCCCAGGTCACTCCAAAATTGAATTAACTCATCTTTGCACTGCCACCTGTCATTCTACCAAATTTCATGCCAATCCGTTCATAACTTTGAGTTGTCCAGTCGACAGAAGAACAAAGAAACAAACAGGTGAAAACAAACTTATTACCTCCGCTAAGAAGGTTTTTAAAGGGCTCTCACGAAGGGGGAAGACGTACAGAGCAGGGCACTAAAAGAACTGCACAGTTAAGTACCCAGGCAGAATTTTCTGCAGCGTCAGAAAACTTAATGGTGAAGTGGTTTTACGTAACACCAGAGATCAACTCAAACAGCTTGGTTTTGATTGACAGAAATACTGTAATGGATTTAGACACTGCTTCTAAAACAGAGCTTGATCAGGTTCGGGACTCTGAGCTCACATCACACATTAATGCACAGTCTGGGACTTCAATATGAAGGTAGGCTGCTAAACATAAGCAATACTGTTCACCGTTTTTAGTCAAAGAGCAATGTACGAAGATCAAAAGTAGCATAAATGCATAGGACCTGGCTGCCACCCAATTAGCTTCTTTGAAATGCACAGGCATATAAATTGTTATGCTGTAAGCTAACAGATTGGACTGGAACAATGCATTGAACACAGGCCTACACCATGTGGAAACCTTTAAATCAACTTGACTGTAGACTTCATGCAGAGGGGACTATTCTTAACAGCGATTCCCTGGACCACTCAATACAAAGCTTTTTTTGAAGTTCGCATCACCTTTCTTAACAAAAAGAAGCACTTTGCACATCTATTGAGCAAGGCAGGTGCGTTGGAGAGAGTAGAAAAAAAATAACAAAAGAATTCCCGCACACTGTCCAACTTGCAATATGTAATTTATTTGTGACGTTTCTGTACTAGACCTTCATCAGGCAAAACAAGAACGACGAGATGGAGTTAGATGGAAGAGAACGTTCCAGGACGAAATCTGTAGCTGAAGGCGCTTATAAAGCCGGTAAGAGGACAGTTTTTTGCTGCGGTAAACTGTTCATTAATAACAAACTCTACACAGAACCTTCCAGTAGCGTCAACCCAGACTAACTCAGGTTTGGAAAGCGATTCAGACTAGGATAGGGATGGTTGTCGTCAATTTTTGCGCGTAGGCTGTTGGAATGTTGGGGGACGGTATTCTGAAAGTTGTAATATCCATAGAGAAATCATCACAAACTGTGATTTTGAGGTTGTGTGTGTTGTTGAATCCCATTTGAAAGACAAAGATGTCATACATATTCCCAACTACATTTGGTTTGGTCATAACAGACCGCATATTCACAGTAAAGCAAAGAAAGGATCCAGTGGTGTTGGTATCCTGGTTCACAGACGTGTCCTTAATTCATTCACAACCAAGATTGTGGAGAAATCATATGATGGTATTCTGTGGTTGCAATTAACCAACAAGAGTTCCTAAGGCAGATTCCTTATTTGCTGTTGTTATCTCCCACCTAAAATTCAAGCTGTGGTGGTAATGCTGAAGAGTTCTGTGACGTTTTAATGTCTAACATCTATAAATTCCAAGATACTGGTTCATTTCAAATTTGCGGCGATTTCAACGCAAGAATTGGTGACAGTGTAGACTATATTGAAGGGGTAGACGTGGTAAAAAGTCGTAGTGTAATTGACTTCCGTACAAATTGCCAATATGTGCTGCTTGAATGGTAGAAATGGAACTGGGTCAGATAACTTTACATGTGTTTCAATCAAAGGTAAATTGGTTGTAGATTACGGCCTTGTACCATATGATGATTTTGCAAGTTTCTCTGAGTTTGAAGTGTCACTTGTTCAAGATTTAATTCATAAATATAATGTTCCTGACAGTGGTGCAATACCTGATCATTCATTGTTATCATGGGTGCTTCAAACCAATAATATGTCCTCTTGTAAGACTAACATGGTTGACAGTGTAATGACATGAAGAGTCTGGCTAAAATATATGACTTGCGAGAAATACCATCCACTTTCTTATCAGATGAGATCAGTGTGTCGCAGCCAGATTTGGTATCAATTTCTTTGATTAATTAAAGGTGATCAAAGCGATATCGATTGTGTTTATGACGAGTTTGAACACTTCATAAAACATGCTGTTGAAACGAATTTCAAGAAAAAGCGTGCATGTACTGGTAATAAAAACAAAGGTATGAGACATTCACCCAAAGCATGGTGGGATGACTCTCTCCAGGTAATCTGGGATAATGCGTGTTCCAAACAAAAGTCATGGTTGAAGTGTAAATTACCTGCTATGCGTGATAACCTGTTCTTACAATACAAGGGTGCTCAAAGAGTTTGATAAGGCATGTAAGAAAAGCTAAACGTGAGTTTCAGTACAGTAAGATCAATTAAATTAATGACACGTTAAATGGTGATCATGTTATGTTCCGGAAAGAAATGGGTAAAATCGGTGTAAACAGTTGTTAACAAAGCAATACAATTCCGATGGAAGTAGTAACTGATACAGGTGAATTTACTGGAAATGCTGAAGACATTCTTGTCAAATGGTGTAATGGGTTTGAATCACCTTTCAAAGCTGATTCCAATAGCAACCTTGATGAAAACATTCGATAAAAAAATTAAGTTAAAACCCGTTTGAATGACCTTGACGGTAACAATGGTAGTAATGACTTTCTTGCAACATGTCTCAAGCGTATTGAACTTGATGAGGTTGTTGATGCAGTAGGTAGAGCTAAGATCAAAAAAAATAAAATGGTATTGATGGTATTGTCACATAGCTACTGAAAAATAACACTGCAACTTCTGTTCTTCATGCTATATTCAGTAAATATTTTAATCTTGGTGTTTGTCCATCAAAGTGGAGACTTGGATTAATAAATCCAATCCCTAAATCTGGTGATAAGGAACCAAGAGATCCTATGAATTATGGAGTCATTACCCTAATCTCAGTAGTGTGCAAAATATACTGTGATGTGATTCGGAAATGTCTCACTGATTGGCTTGAAGTAAATAATATCATTAATGAAGAACGGAATGGGTTAAGAGAAAATCGTGGTTGTCTTGATCACTTATATTCATTTTCATCCACAGTATAGAACAGACTTCTTTGTAAGAAAGATACATTTGCTTGTTTTATTGATGCCAAGAAGGCCTTCGATCATGTTAACAGTGATCGTTTATGGTACAAAGTAAGTACAAGGTAAGAAGTACTGGAATCCATGGTGAATTTTATAATTGTATTAAAAGTTTATATGATGATGTGAAATGTGCTGTAAAAGTTAATTATCACATGACAAATTGGTTTAATGTAGAAATCAGTGTGAAACAAGGTTGTTTGGTATCCCCGGTACTTTTTAAATGCATTCGTTAATTGTATAGGTGATGAGTTAAAACAATAGAATTCTGGTGTCCCTGTACTCGATACAAAATTAATTTGTTAATTTATGCTTATGACATTGTATTACTTACCAAGGATGAGAATTCTCTTCAAAAATAATGCTGGATTATATTTCAAATTGGACCGAGAAATGGCGCATTAGTTTGAATGAGTCTAAAACTCAGGTAGTTCATCTGCATACAAAGTGTCGTGAAAGATCTAATGTGCAATTTACATATTATAATTCTAATATTTCTACTGTTGAAGGTTATAAGTATTTGGGTATATGGTTCGACGAATACCTCGATTTTCATGCTTCTACCCGAAACCTCGCTGCTTCTGCGTCCAGGGCTCTGGGAATGGTTATTAGTAAAGTGAAAGCTCTGGGAGGTAGTAACTTCAATTATTTCACCAAGCTTTTTGATTCTGTTATTAGTTTAATTTTATTTTACGGCAGCGGGGTGTTGGGTGTTGACGAATTTTCCTCCATTAATTCTGTGTTTTACCGCGGTTGCCTTTTTATTTCTTGCTGTTGGTCAATATGTCCCCAATAATGCTTTGCTTGGTGATATAGGATGGGTTTCCCCTTCAGAACGTCAGATGCAGTCAAGAGCTTTATTCAGGTTCGGTTGTGCTCCAATCGCAATTGAAACGTTATAACAAGATGCCTCTCAATAATAGGATTTGTAGTTTATGTCACTTGAATTGCATTGAAGATGAGTTCCACTGTTTTATGATCTCTCCAATGTATGATGACATCAGAACGCAAATGTTTGATGATATGATCAATTTTAATGCTAACTTCAAGTATTTCTTACGTTGATAAATTCTCTTTGTAATGTCTGACCGTAACCATTGCTATAAGGTTGCAAAGTATGCTTGTGAAATTCTCAATACACGTCAATCAATTATATTCAAGTAATATTTTTGCTGAATAATTGCTGTTTTTAATTGTAAATAGTCGTTAATGTATTTTTCCCCTTCTCTGCTGTATCGTAGCACTATTCTGCTTCTACTTTTGCACTTAGGCGGCTTTTCCACGCTCCCGCTCGCTCTGTATCTGCAGTCAAGTGGTGTGATGCTGCAGAAACAGGGCCTACTAGTGTGTGTGCTTTTTTAAAAATATTTGTATTTTTATACTGCAATGTCACTCATAAGCCAGAATTGGCTGGTCTCATTGTATTTGTGAGAGTATGACTATAATAAAGATTTACCTACCTACCTACCTACCAACCTAAATCACAAGAAACAACTTAGACCATACCCAGTCCATTTCAAAATCTGTAATTTACCTTGAACACTTTTTGATTGAATATTAGAAACTGGATTACCAACATTACCACAGATAATGGCCATTTCTCATAAGACAGTGTACATGTTTATGAATAAAGACGGCAGAATTAGTCATTTCAGAAAAATCCATCTAAAACCCCAAATTCTGAAATAGTTGGGACAAAGTGTAAATTGTGAATAAAATCAAAATGCAATGACTATCAAATCACACCAGCCAGTATTTTATTCACAATTGAACAGGGATAACATGGCAAATGTTGAAACTGAGAAATTTTACAATTTCATCCACAAAATTAGCTCATTTCAAATTTGATGGCTGCTACAGGTCTCAAAAAACTTAGGACAGGGGCCTGTTAACTATAGCGTAGCCATCCCTTCTTCTTTTTAACAAAGAGTGGAGGCGTCTGGGCATTGAGGAGACAAGTTTCTTGAGTTTAGCCATTGGAATTTGATCCCACTCTTGTTTAATACAGGCTTCCAGCTGCTGGAGAGTTTTGGGTCTCCTTTGACAGACTTTTCGTTTAATTACACACCAAATGTTCTCAAATCGGTAAAAGATCTGGACTGCAGGCAGGCCAGTTCAGCACATGGACTCTTCTCCTACGAAGCCATGCTGTTGTAATAGCTGCAGTATGTGGTTTTGCATTGTCCTGCTGAAATAAACATGGCCTTCCCTGAAATAGATGTCATCTGGGGAGAGGACATCGACCTTTACATACCTTACAAGATTCATGGTGCTTTTTAAAACATGCAAGTGTCCCACACCATATGCACTAATGCATCCCCATACCCTCGGAGATGCTGGCTTTTGAACTGAACGCTGATAACAGGAGGGGTGGCCTTTCTCCTCTTTAGCCCGGAGGACACGACACCCATGATTTCCAACAAAAATGTCAAATTTGGACTCGTTTGACCACAGGACATTTTGCTACAGTCCATTTTAAATGAACCTTGGCCCACAGAACACTGCAGCTCTTCTGGATCATACTCAACAATGGCTTCCTTTTTGCAAGATAGAGTTTTAGGTGGCATCTGTGGAAAACTGTTTACAGACAGTGATTTCTTGAAGTATTCCTGGGCCCATTTAGTAATGTCAATGACAGAATCATGCCGGTGAGTGATGCAGTGGCATCTGAGGGCCCGAAGATCATGGGCATCCAGTAAAGGACTTCGGTCTTGTCCCTTACTCAGAGATTTTTCCAGTTTCTCAGAATCTTTTGATGATGTTATGTGCTGTCGATGATGAGACCTTCAAAGCCTTTGCAATTTGACATCGAGGAACATTGTTTTTGAAGTATTCCGCAATTTTTTTACGCAAGCCTTCACAGGTTGGAGAGCCTCTGGCCATCTTTACTTCTGAGAGACTCAGCCTCTCAAAGACATCCATTTATAGCCAATCAAGTTACACACCTGATGATGATTAACTTAAATATTTGCTAAATGTTCTTTCAGCTGATTCTCTTAAACTCTGAGCAACAAAAGAAACAAGTTAGCTAGTTAGTTAATTTACTCTTATGGTTACTCAAAGTAATTGCAAAACAAACAAAAATTTGATGAAACAAGTGTAAATGTGCACGCACTAGTAATAAATTTGATTTGCTAAAATAATTACGCGCAAATGTAAGTTCCAGTCGGCCTTTAATTAATTTGTGTTTCTTTTATTGTTCAGTATATATCACTTGCTTTTTCAGCCCTTTATTGGCCTGTGTCCCAACTTTTTTGAGACCTGTTGCAGCCAGAAAATTTGAAATAAGCTCATTTTGCTGAGAAAAAGGTAAAATGTCACGTTCAACATTTGAAATGTTATCCATTTTCTATTGTAAATAACATATTGACTCATGTGATCTGAAAGTCATTGCATTTTGATTTTACTCACAATTTACACTTTGTCCCAACTATTTCAGAATTGGGGGTGTAAATAGAAGTTGCATAATGAATAGTACAGGTCAGCACAGCGTGAGCAGAGGAGGAAAGTCCAGTTCAGGAAGTGAAACTCCACTCCAGTATTTTGTTCCAACCTCCAAAATCTACAAAACTGCACGTCTTCAGACAGCAGGAAGTAATCGAGTCGCCGAACTGAAAGTCAGGGGTGGAAGAAAACGTGGCAGGACTCGGTCTTTCTGACCCCTGGATTTTTCACCTCTGAGCAGGAGCACAATTCTGCAGAAGAAACAGACAGAGCAGTGCACCAAAGCCACCATTTTAGGTCTAAATAAAGAATAAACCTGCTGTGCCAAGCATGATGCATTCTGGAATCATTATGACACTGCCTCCAGGATGATATGCTTAAAAAAAAAAAAAAAAAAAAAAGGTCTTGGCTTGCAATGCATAGCCTGAAGCATAAATAAAACATTTAGAAAATATGATTAATGGCTTTCCTTTATTTGTCAGGAAGAACTGCAATAAATTAAGTCATAAGTACAAGTAGCTACTAATCAAAAACCACAATCATCCGAAGGTGCACACCACTGTTATGCAGCAATGAACCAATTAAAAAATAATTTGAAATGATTTTGGAGTGAAATACCAAAGTTATTTCAAAGTCTGGACTTCTAAAGCAGAAGTGGAATGTTAGACTGGCAAAGGAGACCATTTTCAAAAGATGGGGAGCAGTGCTGAGATTTTTTTTTTTTTTTAATTCTCCTCAGACAAAACTGATAGTAGTCCCTTGTAAAGGCTAAACCTCACTGTATTCACCAGCAAATGCATTTGGTCTCCTCGAGCGAAAGGAAGAATGACAAATATTTCAGTTGTGCTGTTCTTTCAACCAAAAGGAAAGTGTAAAGGAATGGAGCGGTTTTAAATACGCTCAGGATGCTGCTTCCATTGAAATAAAAGCTAAATGGATTTGCTCACGTGAAAGGAATAACACACAACGCTTGCGCAACTGATCCTCCACACAGTTGTGGCACTGAAACATGACTGCACAGTGACCTGAGGTAAGTACACAGGACAAGAGCCACCCACAGATGAGGAGATAACCTGGAGAAAGTAGCCTGGAGGTGAAATCCAGTCCTGCACTACCAGTTCCTGACAAGCCAGAACACAGCAGTGCATTTCTGAGGGAGAGATACAGAGTAACACTACTCAAGTCAGAGGAATGGTAACATTACTAACTTCTGAGAGAGATAGAGAGTAACACTACTCATTTCTGATGGAGATACAGTTCTGAGGGAGAGATATAGATATAGCCAGGGTCTCATGTCTCAGGGACAGGTATAGTCAGAGTAACACTACTCATGTCTTTACAGAGCGAGAAAGATTGAAGAGCGTGAGAGCCAGCGATATTGAGAAGAACCAAGAGAGAGAGAGAGAGAAACACAGGGAGAAACAGCTTTAACTACTTACAACCTTAGCATTTCTCCCTCTCCCTCCTTTGCATGCCTCACTTGTGCTGTATTACCAGACTTCCCGAGACGTGTTAGAATAATGGCAACTATAGATACAGGGACTGGCAACATAGAGGATACAGCCAAGTGAAGGTGAGATTAACCAGTGAGGGCAAACCAACAGCTGGGGGGAGGTGAAAATTTACAAGCGTGCGCGCGCACAGCCACACACACAGCCACACACAGCCACACACACAGCCGAAGAGCAGCAGTGTGGTACAAGAGCAGCCTGAGTCCTGCATTCTGCTTTAGTGTCCCTGGAGGACATTACCCATAGGGCCGGTGGGGTCAGAGAGCCCTGACCCCCATCTCCAGTAGATTAATGCACAGCCATACTGGAGATTCTCTCCAGAGGAAGTGCCTGGGACAGCAGAAAGAGTCTTTGAGCATTTCAGCTGCAGCACCAAGCCCCCATACTGATGAACAGCCCAACAAAGATCACGGGCCCCACAGAGAACAGTGGCCGAAGGAAGATTAGGAGCCATTTAAAGATCAGGGACCCGACAAACATCAGGGGCCACAAAAATATCAGGGACCCAATACAGATCAGGAACTCCCCACAGACCAGGAGCTTCACAGATATCAGGGGCCACACACAGATCAGTGGCCCAACATCAATCAGGGGCAGCACAAATATCGGGGACCCAACATAGATCAGAGACCGAACACAGATCAGGGGCCTCAAAAAGATCAGGTGCCCCAGAGATAACAGGGACCCAACACATATCCGAAACCACACATATCAGGGGCCCAACACAGATCAGGCACTGCACACTGATCAGGGGCCCCACACATCAAATAAGGCTACAAACCTATCAGAGACCCCACAAAGATCAGGGGCCCCACACATCAGACAAGGCTGCACATAGATCAAGGACTCCATACAGATCAGGGCCAAACATGGAGGTAATGCGCAGATCAGAGGCCACACACAGATGAGGGGCCTGATCTGGTGAATCAAAGTGAAGGACCACACAACTCAGGGACTAAACACACAGATCAGGGGCCACCCACAGATCAGGCGCCAAGCTTAGTTCAGGGGCCTCACACAGATCAGAACCCAACACAGATCAGGAGCCACAAAAAGATCATGGGCTGCACAGATCGGGCACCACATTCGGTTCAGGACACACACACACACACACACACACACACACATCAGGGCTGCAGCAGTACCCACTTCGAGCTTGGTTACAGAAGATGCAGCTGTTCTGGTGCAGTTTTGGCCAACAGGAATTTATATACAAAGTATTTGTCATTCGTACAAATTCCAGACCTGAAAATCTTCAATGACATGCATTCGGAAATCCCTCCTACCATTCATTCACTTCACTTCCTCCAGGTCAGGATGGTGTTAATGGGGGAAGGGACAGTGGAACTCATCCCTGTGTATCAGGGGAGAACACAGGATAAACCCTGAACAGATCCAGTCCAATACCGCAATTTCATAAACATGGCTCATCGTGACTGTACTTCTACTGCACGCTCTGAGGCCATGAAACACTGTGAAATACAGTCAGCAAAATTATGACAAACTGGCATTCATTAAACAACAGTACAATTAAAGCATAATGTGAAGACAGGCAAATGCAGGTAAGTAGAGGGATGAGTGTTCTCCAAGGAAACACAAGTAATTTTTTTGAGTTTTTTTTTTTTTTTTTTTTTTTGTTTGTTGGTTTTGTTTTTGAAAATTGGAGGACAAAAATTTTCTTCATAGACAATGAGATTCAAGGTTAATTCAGCAACCAATTAAATATGAGCCCTGCACCTAATGAATCCACTTTTGTGAAGTACAAATGTCTGGGGGCTTCATACAATTTCCACTGAATGACTGCAGTGTCTGCAGTAAACAACATCCCAGTGAAAACTGCAACAGTTGCTGTGATAAAATCCTTCAACTTCAAAAAAATATATATAATTTGGCACATAAGATGCCTTCTCTCTCTTGAGGGAGAATCAATTCCTGACGCGGGAACCAGTCTGGGCCCTCAGACCACACAACCATGACCAACTTATTTTTAAACCAGAGCAAGTCGGGCGATTTTAATTAGGTCGCACTTCACTGGGTTCGGCTGTAACAGCAAAACAGGCGACACCCTGCCTTCTCCCTCTCTCTCTAGCACAATAATTCCCTGAAATTTATGGGATTTTTCCATGACAATAAGCATTGACCAACGCTCTGACTTTAGAACTGGAGTTGGTCCCCGGGTGACGCACTGTGGCTGCCCACTGCTCCCAACTATAGGATGGGTTGAATGCAGAGGACAAATTACCCAATGGGGTTCAATAAAGTATATCTTATTTCTTGGCAGCAAAAATATGTAGGCTGCTGCTATTGTAGCCTTATACTCAAGTAAACTATAAGTACAATTGAGTCATTTATGAGATTGAATAATGCATTCATATCAGAAATAGTTTTGGTTTCACCTGATGATTTCATGGATCCTAATCTAGAGGATTAGAAAATAGCACTGAGAGGAAATACTGTCACCTTTTCTAGTTTTGATGCAGACTTTAACAATGCAGTTCTGTTTTGTGGTATTGGTGGAGTTCTTCTCATGTTTGTGTGAGTTTCCTCTTGGTACTGCAGACATCTCCCACAGTCCAAAAACATTCATGCCAAGCCATCTGAGGACGCTAATTTGGCAAAAGGCATGAGTGCGCAAGTGAATTTCTTCAGTTAGAGCATCAAAGGTTTAAGGCACAATATTGAACTACAACAACTGCCATTGATCATAGTAAATGAATATTATGAGTATTATTAGTGATGTCAATGTTAAAAAGTTCAAATTTAACCCGCAAATCTTTGAACCAGATGAGAGTAATTAAACTTCATTTATGATGATAATGGTTTTGATTACAAACAGTTTGGCAGTAGACTGATGAACTCCACTTCAGAAGAACTGGCCTCGCTTGTGCTACATGCTTTTCACTGGTCAAATGCTCAATACCAGCTCCATCCCCACAGAAAACCACCTCAGACAGATGGCCTCATCACGGTGGGCTGCACCGGCAGCACACAGCTATACACCCAGACAACCAGCTAAAGACAGCATGTTTCCCAGTTCTAACACATTAGCCACACAGAAACATTTTTTCATTACTTTTCAAAACATGACAAATCAATAAATACAGAGCCTGGATTCTGGATACTGGATTCTATCCCACGTGTTAAATATCTGCACAATTCACATGAATATTTGCACCAATGTAAACACTTTGACTGAGCGACTTCTTTGTCATCTGAAAGAGGTCTTTCAGGAGCGGTGACCCGTTTTTGTAAGAACAACATTGTAATCATGTACACTGTGAACCCAGCCTCGAGGAAAACTAAGGCACTTAAAAAATTCATGGAGCGACATTCAAACGCTTGATGAAATTTTAATGTCTCGCAAAAGGGAGTAGAGACCGTGTGGGGTCAAAGGTCAGAGCAGCGAACTGGAGGGAGAGAAGCCCAGTGACTGACACGAGGCCCATTAAGGTTCTTCCGACTCAGAACTCTAAAATCGTTCCGCTCACTCACTTAGGACAGCGCGGGGAGGGAGGGTGGATGACACAAAACCGATTTTCATAGCAACTTAAGCCTCCGAGGACCGCTAATGGCCGCCGGTCCAGACACAACCGGCACTTTCGAATGCGAAATTGGCCCTGGCAGTTGAGTGCAGGGCATTTGGCTTCAAAGCCCTGCGGCCAGGAAACAGACCTGGTGAACCGGCCCTCACCTGTTCCAGAGCCAGACAAGTGACAGACACATTCACCATTCAGTCCATCAGCCTGAAGCTGCTCTCACTCTATAAGGAACAGATGGAGCCTGTAGAACTCCTTCCAGCAATCCCTGTTTTCGTTGTAAGAGAAGATGCAAAGCACCGGATGGGAGCTATAAAAATGGATGAGCCTCACTTCCCAGCCCCCAACAGTGATATTCTCCTCCCGAGAATACGAGCACGCACAACAGGACTACCATATAAGCAGGAAATATGTAGTGATCAAAGGAGAAAGTGCACTGTGGGCATCGAAACAAAGCTGTAGACCAGGGTTCCTCAATCTTTCCCAGAAAGGGCCGGTGTGGCTGCAGGCTTTCATTGCAACCAAGCATTTACACACCTGATGCTACTAATCAACCCCTGAACTCCTTACTAATAAGCTTGATTAGTAGCATCAGGTGCATAGCAGGTTGGTTGCAATGAAAGCCTGCACCCACACCAGCCGTTTCTGGGAAAGATTGGGGACCCCTGCTGTAGACCTTTGTTTCAAAGCTTGAAAAACAAGGGAGCGGACATTACAAGCCTCTCGGACACAAAGTTGATGATTGCAATGTTTCGTTCATAGACATCTCTTAATCGTTAAAATTTTACCACAATTTGTCAAGACAGTGGTCCACAATTTGTGAAATGTCGTGTCACGGTCATCATTGTTTGGACTGTCAGCATATGAAATAGTTAATGGTAGCAGAGAGGCAGTGCCGGTAAAGTTTAGCAGAGATATCAAACATTATCTCAGAAGAAAGCCTTCTGTTTCATTAAGGTCTCTTGCTACTGAAACGGGCAAAAAGAATAAACCAATAAACCTCTCCGCAGCGTTGATCTACAAACTGTATCATCACGTACACACCCTGCACTGAAAGCCTTTTCAAAACACCGGAACAAAGTGCTCTTATTTTAGTATCACCATTTGTTTAGCCACCCGTGAACAATAGAGCATTTTCAGAGGTAACAGAATACATTACCAAGGCAGACAAGTATCAACAAACATGTTCGTTGCTTCCCATTATAGGTGCAAAAAAAAAAAAAATCAAAAATTTTTTCCCTCAGGTGCGCGCCAAGGTGACAAAAATTTGCATCAGCACGTTTGTACCAAATTAGGATCACAGTTAAATAGGAGTTCATGGGGAACATGCGCTATTCGTGTGACCAACAAAAGCAGCTTTCAATGAGAGTACAGTACAGTATCCATCTGTTCACCACGGCAACCAGCATCCATCTGTTCACCATGACAACTGCCGTAAGGTCTGACCTGCCATCATCCTCTGGGCCTCATACGGCTCCATGTAGCCGTCGTTTTCCGGGGCTTTCTCTGTGGTTGCCTGGCCCCCACCAGCCTGTTTGGCATCGAATGGGTCGGCATAGTCCTCCAGGATAATTAGCTGAGGAAGAGAGAGAAGAGAGGGGGGAGGGGGGATGAAAACATTGGCAAACTGACGTGAGACAGGAGAGGAGCATATGACCTCGCCTTCTACAGTAAACTCCAGGGGAGTCAAACTCCAGAGCTGAAGGATCGTGGCATCTAATAGCTTTTAGCCCATTTCCCACTACTTCTTAAATTAACTTAATGATTGGCTTAAGTGTGCACAAGTCTCTCAAGGCACTAATCAGCCGTCGATTGGAAGGACAGCTGATTAGAAGTAGAAGGCAGGATTGGAAGTAGAGCATTGAGTATCTATTGGGAACAGGGTAACTGAAACCACACAGTTTAAACAGCCTACAAAGTATTAAATGGGTCAACACAGTCCTATGAACAAACTCCACCCGCTACCCCACACAGGCTAATGAAAGCTCTCAGAATCCAAACTCCGAAAAGGAAACAGCGACACAAACACTAGCTGGACTCCAGGATATTTGAGGAAACTATGATACAAATAATGACAAAATCACGCCCAAACACCCCGCATCCTGCCTACGACCCCATATAGACACACAGGGAGGGAGACACGGAGAATAGAAAAATGCTGAATGGAACAGAGGACACGACACTGCTTCTACAAATGAGTGAAACGGAAACATACGGAAAATTGACTTTTTCCTCACTTGCAGCATATCATTCTTAAAGTAAATAAACAAGACTGCTTGAAAGTAATGAGGTGACAAAAACAGCCTTCCAGTTGGTGACAGGCTTTTATTTTAGCATCTCCAATCCCACCCAAACCTGCAATGCCCAAACAGCGGTCTCTGAACGGGCATGCTCGTATGGGACTTAAGCAGTCGTCTTAGAGTGTGCGGACAGTTCGCAGTTCTCATCCGAAACACCCGCCTGTGACCCGCCGCTTCTTTTAACTTGCAGTTTCAAAGCGTGCGAGAGCAGAACACGCGCTTGTTCAGAAAGCAACTGACACGTGCTTGGACCGCCAGCAGGAGGCGACTGGACAGTAAACTACGCTAACCCAAATGGGCCGTACCCTTCCCATATCCCTGAGCAGCATGAAGCCAATTACCAGCCGCTTTCACCAGGCTGCTGGCCAGTCGACTCTAGAGCTGCATTATTTAATCCGACACTGTGGTGATCAGTTCTGCCCCACAAGTGGCACCTTAGGGGCCATTCACACAGGAGACGAGTTCATTTTTCAACACGTCTTTTCTAATTATTTACCAACGGTAATGCGCACTAGACACGCATCTTTTTACCTTGCGTGTCCTCTGCCATGTTTAAACGCAGAGCGATCACCTTTTCAATATGGAACACTGCCATAGCAAAATCTCATAATTCTCCTCTCTCTTTGCTTTTATAAGACGCGCACGTTTTGTTACGTCTCACTTTTTTCACACACAAACATGTCTCCTGCATCAACTGCACGTTAATCGAGTGAGCAAACCCAGCAGCCCAGCCCAGCAACTGACGGATCCCTAAGGTGCTCCTCACTGCCCTTCTATTCCCCGATATAAACTAATGTTTGTATAGCATGCAATGAGTATATAGCCAAACACAACTTCAGTGTCCATCCTTATATCTTCCAAACCCTGTATTCCTGGTAAGGGGGCAGAATCTCATGCCAAACACGGCAATCAACAGGCAAGAATCAGGAACACACCTATAGTTCCAGTAACACATGAACGTGACCCGCAGAAAAAGACTTTACAATGAAACATCCCTGCGTAAACGGTGTCACAGGAAAGAAGGTGTGAGCAGTTCAGAACAATGAGAGATGCAGAAGACTGGTGAGCTCCCTGTTCAGACAGGTCAGAGGCACAAAAGCTGGATTAGATGGGGATTTCATGAGCATCAGACAAAAGCATAAATGCAAAATATGTGCGCGTCTCTCCCTCTCTCCCTAACCCTCCAAACGTCACCAGCCAATCCTGCTGGCCATTTCTAATCGGTATAATTGCAGGTTCCTGCCCTGTTCTGCTGCTATGACTTTTGATGAAAAAAGATCCAAGGAAAATAGGCTTTGCCAGGTTTTTGTACTGCAAATATAAGCACCTTGCATGTTACTTAATTAAATGAAGACCGCTCTTATGATGTGTGTGTGTGTGTGTGTGTGTGTGTGTGTGTGTGTCTGTCTGTCTGTGTCTGCACACATTTGAATAAGTGTGTGTCCATGTGTGTTTGTATGCGTGCGCCTGCTTGTACAGGACATTCTGAGAGCAGAAAAAATTTCAATCCCATCCACTTTGCAGGTAAAACTGCAATTCAATATCCTTATTTGTATTAAACCCAATCTTCATGACAGCAGAAAAAAAAAAAACAACAGCAGGTAATACAAACAAATTCAGGGGGAAAAAAAACCTGAAAGCTGACTGAATCAAAAGGACCCAAAAGCTCTAATGGTCTAATGCGACTGGATAAGTTCTACAGAGAAAACAAGCCTTCATGCTGTCAGCAGCATACAATATGTATGAGTCCTTGACCATATGCTAAAAGCCATCTGTCAGAGTCAAGCGTGGTGTCTTTATCAGGCTAAATTAAATTCAATGGCCACTGAAAAGTAAGATAATGCTGCAGAAAGCTCTTCCCCTAATGGAGTCAGCACTGACAGAGAAAAAAAAAAAAAATTGTTTTCATGTGCAAACCATTGGGAGGCTGACTGTGAGCACATGGTTCTCTCACACGCTGAATAGGTGTTACACGGCTCCAATAACAGCGTTAGTAGCAACAATTTTCTTCGACACAGTGCATAGGATAAAATAAGCTTTTCAGGCTTGTTTAATATACGTTACAATATATACATTCTCACATGATATATGACTAGCATCGATTCCCGTTTTTGTGGCCACATTCCAGTAATAATTATAGTAACAATGTCCTGCTGTTTCGAAGTCAAGCTGCCTTCGTTATCGCAGTAAACACCATCACGTTCAGTACAAGCTATCAGGAGCCAATGTTTGCAAAACGGAGGAAGGTGGAGAATGAACTTCAAAAGGAAGGCATTCCTCAGCTGTGCAGGAAGTGAGAAACTGCCCCATATAATTACCCCCCAAACCCCCATCTTCCGGCCAGGGTGCTAAGGGGCTGCAGTAATGACCGGGTGGGAGGGGGGTGGAGGGGGGGGCCTAGAGGAGGGCTCCACAAAAAGAGGAGGGGAGGCCCCTGAGGGCCCGTCTGTGGGCCGGTCAGGGAGAACGCGACACAGTCGAGATCTTTGTGGAAGTCAACCTCCTCTGCAGCATCAAACTCTCATGACCGGCACAGTGGCCTGTTCTCAAACCGTTGATCAGGAGTCAGTCTTCAAAAGGGGTTTTTTTTTTTTTTTTGATTAAATTGCAAAATTGGACAGTAATTGTGCCCCCCCGAAACAGCTAAGTTTTTTAGTTGCTATTGCAAAATGAGTGGCCATCAGAGGCCCCTTTTCCCTTTTTTTGGGGGGGCAGGGGGGGTAAACATATGCCTGGTTTGTCTCTCCTGGCAGTGCCCACCAGACCAAAAGAGTTGCTGTGTATTTTGGTCCCTTTGTAAATACTTTGGGGAACCAAACTCTTCCCTGAAAGTTACGGGCCGTTCCCTCGGACAGCTAATTCAAGGGTACTTTGAAATTAGGGTTGTCCAAATACTTAAAGATAACTAGGCTCTAAAGCCTTGACAAAACAATGCAAAATCCAACTCCATATGACCACGCAAAAGAGACATAAGGATTTTTTTCATTAACATGCATTCTGGTGCCGTGCTGAGCAATAACTCCTTAAATGTCAGAGAGCTTCTAGCACAGAGTAAAGCTGTAGCCTTGTGGTACTGTAGGGAAATATGACCGAATCTGATTATAATGCTGTACAGGGTTTTGGGAATTGAAGACCATTTCAAATAACTCCAGCTGTATCGGGGTAACAACAATATTCCATCGTAATTTTGTACTCCTCAAGGTGATCTGGCTAAAATTTATTCTTGCGCCTGATGCAAAGAAAATCAACTGAACTTTGAAAAAAATGACTTGATTGTTTTTAAATTTCACAGAAAAAAAAGTGACCAAAAACATTTTAAAAAAGAGGCATGTCAGTGGTAACCTGCATTAATACAAATACAGTATATACGCATTAAATGAGGAGATAGCAGATGTAACCACACTCTAACGACATGCCCTCACATACAAAACATGATAAAAGCTCACTTTCATACCCGTTTCAGGCTTACAGGGATCTGAAATGCCATAGCAAGGAGGCTGTGCATGTTGCCACTCTGGTAGTTTACTGCCTATAGCGTGATGGAACAGGCTCCATTCCTCTGATAGTGTCTGATCGTGTGAGCATTTCTGTACCATACCATTCTTTTATAATTATTGGTTGTGACTCGGGTTCACTTTCAATGTTGACTTCAGTAAAAAGCAAAACCAAATAAAAGCAAAGACATGATGATGAGGGAAACAGCGACTTCACCTTTGAATACAAGACTTTGCTCAACCTGTTCCCTACAAAAGAATCAGAATTAATTTACTGAATAATAACCTATACCAATACATGGCCAATAATGATTAGCAATGAAAAGGAAGGCTTCAATATGAGTCTGTGCGGAATGGCTATTATCTGAATAACTTATGAGAAATGAAATCTGAACTACGTACAGTATTCTCAGATTTTATTTAAATCCCAGTTGAACAAAATATATAATTCTTTTAGAACAGTCAAGCTTTCAAACATCGGTGCGGTTTCAGGACAATTTCATGAATGCAATAATGCCAATTAAATATAAACTGTCCAACTGTCCAGAGATAATCAATGGTTTGTTTGTTAATCAGAAAAAGAATTTGGGATAAGGTTGACAGTGATCATGCCACACGTTCATACGGCACGTATAAACGGTCATTTGTGTAAGCATCATCGAAGAAGTCTGACCTCAGTGCGTGAGCAGTGACATCATATAAGCATGAGCCAATCATCATTCCCCAGATTTACACAGTGAGAGGATGGTAAGCACTGTGATTATGTCATGGCAGAGTCAGGAAATGGCTCGCAGTGACCCGGCCGCTAACTGAACCTGCTCCAGTCCAGCTCTTGATTTGAGCGTTTCCTGGCTGAACTAAAGCGCTCTTAACAATAAAGAAAAAAAAAAAACAGTACTTAAGACGCAGAACTCAATGAAAAGCCTGGAAAAAACAATTTCCCTTCTCTGCATTTTATTTCAGTGCCAGGACACAGATTTATCAATCACAGTCAGTTTTCAGAATAAAAAAACATAACTGTGGGTCATTAGCCAAAATAAATGTGTTTTTGCATGCATGAAACCACAGACACACACATTTGTTCTTTTGTACTTATTAAATCAATACCCTCATGCAAGAAGGGCGCACATGAAATTTTACTAATTTTACAGGAGAGGCAAAAAAAAAAACTGCTCCAGGTAAATCCCTACCACATGGATTAACATTTCCGTGGTGAATGAGTGGGTCATTCAATTATACTGAAGCCTGAAAAAGATTGATTCCTAATCATGAGTCAATAAAGAGCTAATCCAGATTATGTCACTTATGCCCTTTGAGCATGAGTCGGGATGAAAAGTCGGGATGAGAAATCCTAAAAGGGCGTATCTGCAACACTCTGCTAACAGAAATGAAGGTAACCTTGCGAGAGTCTGTTCAATATTCATAATTTCTAATGTCTAAATATGCATAATAGTTTCCCCGTTTCCCTAGTAAATGTTTGAAACATTTTAATACATGTATTTGATATGGCAAGATATACATTATAAGGTCACTATGTCACCTCTGTGCTGACACTAATATATGAAGCCATAAACAACAGATAATACAACAAATAATTATACAGGATGCATTGACTATGGGCGTATGTAAAGTTTATGACAGTACCGATTAGGACTAGCAATACACAAAAAAAAGGTGCAAGAGGCAGGAATGCCTGGACTGAAAATGCATAGTGTTGGTAAAAAGGCCGTTAAGTACCACTGAGGCCAATTTAGCATAGTGATTGTTACATGTGCTCCTCCAGCCAATAAGGAACATCGGTCGGAAAATTTTACTCGCAGATACGCCTTTTTGATAAAGGGTTTTCACTCCTTTAGGATAAAAAAAAAATTCAGACCTAAAATGTTGCCAGAAGATGGGTCCTACATATATATATCTAAAAAGTGAAAAACATTGTTTTTGCCCCAAATGTCACCTATGCCCTTTTTGCATGAGAGCATTGATACGTATACATTTATTCCTCAGTAAACGGAGCACGAAAGCCCAACAGCCTGGGGCTGAGGTGCAGAAAGAGGTTGTGCTAATGTGAATGAGCAGAACATGTCACAGCACACAGCAGTCTAACATGCTGTGATGAGACGGACCGCAGTGCTGTGCTGTACTGTGCCAATCCTGCATTAGAGATGCGTGGAGAGACTGAGGACAAACATGCAATAAAATCAGGAAATGCTTTCACTGCTTTCAGGAGCAACCAGTGACCAGGCTTCTGAGGAGCGAATTCACCAACTCATGTTACAGGGAGGTCAAGGCTATGAGGCTCAAACAGGATGCATCCAAAATACAGACATAAATGCCATGGTACCACAGTACCATTGTTACTAGAACACACAGCAACAAAGAAATTTATTAAAAATCTAAGCAGATTTTATGGAGGCCATGCGTGCAAGAAATACAGTTTGTCTTAAAGCTACACAGGTCAGAATTCCAAGCAGGGAGCCTAAGCAGCGAAAAGGGAATGTCACCAAGTTGTAAACACTTCCTGTCAGGAAAGGGAGCACTTCCTTAATCCTGGAGAGGGCCACTTGGCCATAATTTTCCAAAAGCACAAAGTAAACACGGCTTGCCTCTCTCCTCCTGCATTACTTAAGCTACTAGGCTCTTCCTGACAGCGAGAAATAAAATCCATTTAGGCTGAAATTGATAAGGGATTTAATCTACTGAAGCAATAGACAAGCAAAATTTAACATAATTATACATCCATAATTGCATGAAATGGAGTGGAATTTATTACTTGCACCAATAAAGACATGAATAGGCAATAAAGCTCAATTTGAATTTGAGGAAATTTTCCAAAAACAGCCATATTATATTTCATATAAAATGCAAAATGAAGATATGAGATTTAAAGGCAAGCGTGAAAAGACAGAGTGCAGCCAATAACCAAGAGGGCGTTTGATGCTTCAAGTCCAAGAGTATCCACAATGACACTAGTGTAGTTACTGGGCCGGTAAAAGGTTCAGTCTGATTGCCACTTAGGGTATAAGCCTCAGCTACATAACTGTATAAAGTGTCCTTCTACTAACTTCTCACTGAAGTTCTCCCAGAAGTGGGTACAAAGTCCAGAAAAGCATTTCCAAATTTCAGGATGATGTCACATGCATATTCTGCATCTGCTGGATGCACTTCCTCACTTTTATATGAAGAGAAACCTTCAAACCCAGGACGCCATGTTTTTATGGTCACAGCATTAAATCAAATGAAAATATCTAGGTCTCCTCCATCATTTTAAAATAATTTCCCTGTAATTCAGTAGGACAATTTTGGGATCATTAGAAACCTTGGGATCTCCACTAGACAATTTTGTGGAGGACAAATGTCATTTTCCAAAGTGCAGTAAACGTGAATTAGTTGTTGCGGTCTTTTCCATTTTTGCAAAAGGTGCTGGAGAACTGAAAGGGTTAATGCAGCAGAAATCCAAAGTAATCTTTACATCACAGTTAGTAAATGTAGGGCTACCAAAAAAGGTTTCATCAAAATCAGATGCGGGCGCATGGAGAACTTTGACCACCCAAAATGCCAAATTTCACTTTTATTCCCCTGACTGAAGCATCACCTATACTCTGGCACCCTCAACATCTCATGCTTAACTTGTGTTGATTGTGTAAAGGACGCCCCATGGCATCATATTATGAATAAACCATCTTAGGCTGTTAAGGGCACAGGCTGGACATGCCTCTGATATTACTGCTCAAAAGGCCAAAAGCAGAATCCTGCAGCGCCTGCTACACGACGCGCCCTCGACAGCTCATATAAATTCTCAGCTTTACTGCGAGCCATATACACAGTAGATTAATACATGCAAAAATGAATGTGGGCTGATGTCAGCACAAGGATATAATTTCATTTCAAAACTGAATGTTGTTCATCACTCATTTCTGATTTCGGAATCTTGGGCCTTTCTGGTACCCCTAAAAAAAGAAACCGAAGGGTACTGGAACCTAAAAATTTGCAGTTTTTCTATTGAACCAACCATCTCTCACCAACAAAAATATTAGGCAAATCTGAAACCATCATATATCACCCTCTAACAGTCAACTGCCTGATTCTTAGAAAACTGGCTCTTAAAATTCTTAAGAAATTCACCAGGTATGAATACAGCAGCAGCATTTCATGGACCCACGGGGTCTGTAAGATTTATGGGGATAAACAAGCAGTAGACCTGGGCAACGCTAGTACAGAGGGCTAGACAGGCCAAATCGTGATTTATTGTTCACAATCAGGGGGTGCCATGACTTTAAAACAATGACATGCATCTTGGCAGAAGTACAAAAGACAAATTAGTTTTAATCAATTAAATATTTCTCAACCTTTAGTTCAAAGTCGTGTACAGATCTGCTCCAGCCAGTGATCTAGAGCAGCGATCTCCCATGGGAGAAAACCGTAAAACTAAGTCAAACTCAGCAGGGCAAATCAAGAAGAATCTACCAGCCTCCACTGAAAAAACACAACCCTTACAGCCAAGAGCCCAGGGGACATTCATGCCAACCCTCCACATCAGCCAGTCAGAGAAAGGTTCTCGGGACGCCATGAATGTGTTTCATTCCTGGTGTAAACACAGGTACGACACATACAGCCACCCCTGAGGACAGACTCAGTCTCAGTAAAAAAATAAATAAATTTACACCGCCAAGAAACATTCAAATGTGTTTAACAGCGTGGGTAGAAAAGATCTCAGGTCAAGTTGTTGGCTTTTTTTTTTGACTGGAATCAATTATACCAGTTAGAGCTCAGTACAGAGGGACAACACTTCTGACGTTCACCACAGAGGAGGCTAAAAATACCCAACTTTCCTGTGGCCACAACACTCATTGGTCAGATGTCACAGAGTCTGTTACATCCCCTTTTAAATCAGCCAGGGATGGTCTGGTTTCCCAGTGGTGGACTCCACTTGCTGGCAGTATCTTTACTAGTGATTAAATTAAACCGTACCATGTGTCCACTGGTGCGCTCCATGCACTGTGCAGTACAGCCCCCACACTGGCAGCCAGAAAGACAGAGATGGAGAGAGAGCATCTCATATGAGCCAAAAAACAATGGATGCAACCTCACCACAAGCAGGCTACACTTAACTGCAAATGCTAAATCTCAAGAATAATGCGAGATACAAATCAAACACTTGCACGTGCATAGACACACACACACGCGCACGTAAAGACACATCCACAGGACACACACATTTAAACACACACACACACACACGCAAACACAAACACAAACACACACAAACACGTCAAAAATTTTTCTGATCAACCTCATCTTCCTACAGCCATGCCCATTCGTGCTCAGACAAAACTGTACTAATGAGCTAGAACACTGTATTGGCACACTGCTCAAATACCGAATCTCCAAAGTTGATTTAAAGAGGGTCCAAATAAGATAACTTTTAAGATAAGCAATAAGTCAGCAACTAGATACTTGCCCTCACTCAATGAACGGCATTTGGATGCCCAGCGGCTAATGCAGGTGCTAGGAACGCAAGGCTAATATTAAACAAATTAAATGTAACAAGATATGAACAGACAGAGGCAACAGAACTATGTGAAAAAGAGTTAAGGAAATTAATGATCGTTTTTAATTTGAATGATTAAATTTTGCATGTAAAATGAGCATGTGAATATTCAGAAATATTTACATCCAGAGAAGACACAACATTGTCTATGAAACTACCAAGACTACAAAAAACTTCAAATATAATTGCCATTTAGACAGGCAACATCGGCACATTTCAAATCCATTGTATTAATATTGAGCTATACATGGAGACATCTGTCTCCCAGCCTGTATTTATGCATGCAAGTATGCCTTTCTTTCGATTTTCTCTAAAACTGTTCATCAGATCGACTTGACACTTGGCGGGAGTACTGCTGAGGACCCAAGGAAGTGCAGTGTCAAGTGTGAAGTTTGGTTGAGCGGTCCAAAAAAACCTCAAAAAAAGCAGAGAGCAGCAATACCCCGTAAGCATCGATACTGGAGGCCAAGCAATCGGCCCATTCTGAACAGGCACGTTTTGTACAGGCACTGCAGAAGTCATTGAAAAATGGAGGATGTCATAACATTCTCTGCTCATAGACTTTTTTTTAATTAATGGAAATCCCAGATAAATGCTGCGATTGCTTGGGCGGTGGCCGAGATGTAAGGGAATTAAGAGCATAATTTCATGACAAAGCACTCTCTGAACTCCCACCGTGTGAATACACTGCCTTTGATCTCGGGTAAAGAGTCGGGCAGAGAAGCCACGCTGCTCCAATATCATCCCCTGCAGTGTTCATTAAGCGTTAGAGCCAAACAGTCAGATATCTGAGGCTCTATGTAAAGAGAACATCTCTAGGTCAATCTTACACTTGAGAATTTAAGGATACTTAAAAAATAAAAAAAAAACCCACAACCAAGTATTCTGAACACACAACTTCTTGTCAGCCAACTTCTCTTTTCCGGTCTCCTTGAATTCAGAGCAACGGTCCCAGTACAGCTCCCACAGTACCACATGCAGTTATTAGACCAAGGATGTTTAATTGGAAGCCATTATTGGGAGCAGTAATAAAGCATTCAGTCTGCGCATAATGCTTTGAAATAAACAGCAAATATTGCTGCAGCAATAGTTCAGACAACCAGCTGACATTGTACACAGAATCATAACTCCCTCAGTTCAGAGTAAATGTTGGTCCTTCTGGAGAGCAAAGGTCTTGTAAGGACACACAAAAATCTCCCCCTAAAGCCCACATGCCAAACACAGTGATGCTCCTGGTTCACGTAACAGCTTCCGGTCCTGTTTTTCCTAACAGTTGCCTTGTACTACAGTAAAACTCAGACGAGTAATACAAACCAAATCCTCTATTAATAAAAAAAAAAGAAAAATCTCATATACCGAAACCTATTAAATGTGACCTCCGAATCTTTACGCAAATTCATAGATATGCCAATAGACCTTTCTGACACAAGAATTAAGTAACACACATTTACTAATGAGAACCACCAATCTTAAAATAAATAAACAGCAAACAAAGTCATACATAAATCCAACATTGAATCCAGAAAAGGACAACACAAATTTGACAATGTTTACTCAAATTGTGACATAATGAACAAGGGGGTTTTGGTCAAAAATAGTTTGTGCTTCTATTTATAATTGTACGCTACTTCATGGTAGTGCAGTCTTCAGCTTAATTTGATTACGGAAGAGGTCTGGTACAATCTATTCGCCCCCTTTACACATGAGATTGTTGGGTGACCATTGAGCGATCCAAAATTAGCCCAATCGCTCAACGACCTCTTTAAAAAGCAGTTTTCTGACTAATTGTTTGGGAGATCCTTGTGTGCTCCTTGTGCGATCAAAAATGTAATTTTCGCCAACTTTCATGGCGATCTATAGAGATCTTGGAGACCTTGGCGCCTATTGAGCGCTCATTGAAAGATCCTTGAGAGATCAATGGATACCAAGCATCCTGAAGCGACCACTGAGAGTTTGCGGAGCACTCCTTTGTGTGACAAAAAGAGATCACTGGGAGATCTACAAAGATTGTCAACTGATCAGGTGCGACCAAGAGAGATCATTGAGAGTTCCTTGGGTGACCAAGGAGATTGCTGAACATTTCTAGGGCAACGGGGAGCCTCTTCAGAAAGATCTCCAGTAGGTGAAGAGTCCAAGATGAACAACCAAGCTCTAATACATGGTGCCATCCTACTAGCTCACCGAGCACTTCTACAGAACCAGATGGCCGTTGCTCTCGACCAGAGGAGTCTACAGAGAGAATGACAAATGGGGGTTCAGCACCCGTATTTATGGCCCCCAATGCGGCACTTCCCATCACCATGTCAATCTCTCCCAAATCTCTCAAGCAGAAATGGATCTCTCAGTGATCTCCACTGCGGTCTTTCAATGAACTTTACTGTCTTTCATCTGATGCTAGGCGATCCCACACTGACCTCTCTGCCATCTCTACCTTGGAGGTGGAAAAATTTGGTGATCATTGAAAGATCGCCGGGAGATCATTCGGAGATTGATGAGATCATTGAGCGCTCCTAAGGCACACCTTGAGAGTTCGCCGAGAGATCGCATCCCTTGACGATCGTTGAGAGATTGTTTTGGACAGAGTAAAAACTTTGAGGAGACCATGAAGATCACTGGAAGATCACTGAAAGATCATGGCGATTGCTGTGCGCCAAGTGAAAAATCGTTGAGAGACCTGGCTATTTGTTTCCCCTAAATCGCTCAGCGATCTCTCAACGATCGCCACCCCTGTGTAATGGAAGTTTTACTGAAGCTGATTCTAATGCCAAACTGACCGGATTCAACCACTGCACTGTAGCTCAGGAGTACAATTTTCCTCCAAAATAAACTCCACCAGGCTCCTCAACAGTGATGAAGGAGCGGGTCGCCTTAAATCAAAAATTGGGGCAGCTGTCGTTTCAGTCGGTGATTGGAACCTGTGCCAAAATCATCAACAACAGACTTTTAATCCTCGTACTCCGCACTTGTCTGCTTTTAGCATCAGAGCATACGCGCTGTTTAACGACCCCTTCAACACCATTCTTTCAGGTTACATAAGGTTACATAAAGCACAGTAGGGATCAAACACACACAACATTCACCCGCACACTCATACATACGGGTGATTCTGCATCTCCAAATAGCCTGACATGCATGTACTGTGGGAGGAAAATGAGGAAACCTATACAAATTCAAGAGGAACATGCAAACTCCACACAGAGTGGCCCCGGGCTAGGTCTGAACCCACGACAGTCTTCCTGCAAGGCAACAGCTCTGCCCCGCGAGTTACCCCAGTGCAGACAAAAGCAGTCATTACCTGCCTGTAGCAGTTTGGCATGTATTCAAACTGGAGTAAACCGACTAATTTTTCATACTCATGAAGCAGTTTGAGAAGAAAAAATAAAGTACATGGCACATACTGACCGAGTCCATATTTACCAGAAACATGAATGGAAAAAGCAGAAACAATTCACCACTGCTGAGACACAAGACCACATGCTTTCAGTGGAAGTGTCACATGGCACAGTGGGGGGGGGGGGGTGGGTCATCCATTCACCATCATAAAAACCTCCCACATCACGAATCATCACCTGCCAAAGCAACCGCCAAAAACAGGTCCATCCACTTCCTGTCATAGAAAGACTCACTGAGCTTCAGTCAACAGAAGCCTCTTGCAATAGTGAGTTTAGCAAGTTCGCATTATCACAATAAAATATCGCTGCAGGCAGAAAGCCTCCAAGCTGTAACAAATTACATCTGGCATGAAACATTTATTTATTTATTAAATATTATTATTACTATTTTTTTCCACATCCTGTCAGTCAGGCCAGCACAACCCATGAATACAAGTGTGCAAACAGACAATAGCGGACGGTACGGTTGTTATGCCGGTTTGCTTCGGTTGAATGTTTATCCTCTTCCAGCCTCAAACATTTTCTTGACCATTTTTCTGACACTGGTGAATTAGCTCAGGAGGAGAGAGTTAATTAGCCACACGGCAGCTAATTATCCATTATAACCCCCTGCGCCACGAGCAGACTATTAACAGAGAGAATTTCTTGATTATCCTTTTTTAATCCTTTCAAACTACAGACCCATAAATAGGTCTGTCAAATGCAGCTGCTTCGTCAAACCTGTGGAATTTCAGGCCCATTTTAAATTCTAGTGGAGATCCCAGGATTTCCAACAACCCCAAATATGTCCTGCTGATTTACAGGGAAATGTGTTTAAATGATGCGCAAGATATAGACATTTCCCATTTAATATAACGCTGTGGCCATAAAGGCATGACGTCCTGGGTTTAAGTATTTTGCTCAATAAGTGTAATGTAGCTTCAGTGCAGCACTACAACCAGCAGATACAGAATGTGTGACATTGTCGTACAATATGATAAAAATACTTTAAAAAGGTTAACCCATGCATTTGCTTTCATACATTTGATCCATTTTACAGCTCTCGTCGTTTAGTAGGAGAAACAGTAAAATCACCTCAGGTAGCCTGTATGGTTTTTAAGATCACAGTGCATTAAACAAATAATCCAATGAAGGCAGCTACAGGCACAGTCTCTCCTGCACGAAGCGTTTCGACACAGCGAGGATGGCGTATTCGGAGAGCTGAAGCACTGCTCGGGAATGATAAAACTGCTTTACCGACACAGATACATAATCACCACCCACTGCTGGAAGGCTCATTCAGAGCACTGACACGGGGAGAGAGATCGAGGATACGCGACAGGGCAGACGATACTGAGGGTCAAGCCACACTGACAGGTCACAGCCAATCAGAACGGAGCCTAGTGCAAGCATACCAGCCTATGAGCTGTTAATCAGTACAAAAAACACCATCTGAAAATGAAGTCACGTCGCCAGTATATTGGGCCACATGGCAAAGCTACACTCACTGCAACAAGAATGAAGTGGGGAAAAATTCCCGTGAAGTCATTGACATGTCCATGTCAAAGTAAAAATTGTTTAAGCGGTAAAAACCTTCATTAAAACAGAGTTTCAAAAGAATTTTTATTTATCTTATGAGCCATAATGTCTTTAGAGCAGAGCACACTTTTACAGGGCGTTTTACGAAGAAGAAGAAGAAAAAAAAAAAAAATCTTTGGCACTGTCAAGTGAGAATTAAGGATAACATGAGAAAAGCTGAAGACATTAAAGGTATTATCAAAGTGGAAACAAATGAAATATGCGAGGACCTGCCAATACATGATCTGACAGTCCAACCTTTCACAGAACAAGCCTGTGGCCAAGAGTAAGTTTGTTAGATGAGGTCACCGAGTAGCTATGTGAATCATCGGGAATCATCCCATTTTAGAAAAGACAACATTCACAGATTTGAGTCAAAGAACGATATTAAATCAGCTCATTGATCAACGTGCAAAGTTAAACAAAATCAAGCGCGGAGTACTCAGATCCGCCGCCATGGGAAGCCTGATATCTGACCTGGAATCAAAACAAAACGGACAGGAGTATGAAAAAGCACATCTACACAATACGATGTAGCCATGCATTAAATTTTGTTTGGAAATATTGAACAGTTTTGGAGTTGTGGCCCAGAAAAAAAAAACTGTCACAGACGGACACCTGGAAGAGGAGACAGACGCGCAGAGGGACGTCACTCTTTCCTCTATCCCCCATCCACTTTGAGTTGGGAGAATAGAATACTCATTGAAACCCCCTTCAATTAAAGTACACCATTTTGGCATTGACAAGTTATCAATTACAGAGGCAATACAATTAAGGTCAAACAACAAAATGATGTCAATTTGCAATGGAGCATAAAAATAGGACTGTGGAGCAGACTCCAAAAAGGTCATGCGGTCAGAAGAGTCCTGATTTACTATGGGTGTGTCAGGGCAAGAAATGATGCCCATGAGGCGCTACACCCATCACAGTGCCCACTGTATAAGCCTCTGAAGGCCGTGCTATGGTCTGTGGTTGCTTCGGTTCTTCAAGTCTAGGCTCAGCAATGTTACACAACAATAAAAAGAAGTCAGCTGACTAACTGAATATACTGAATGACCAGTAACCCATAAATGCATTTTTTAAATCCCTGATGATACAGGCATATTCCAGGATGACAATGCTAAATTTCATTGGGATCAAATTGAGAGTGGTTCAGTGAGCGTAACAAATCCTTTTCGCACATGAATTAGCCTCCAGAGAATTCTGACCTCCGCCAATTTTAAGTCTTTAAGATATGCTGGAGTGGCTAAACTTTCCTGTCATCGATGCAAGATCTCGAACAAACATTAATGCAACGCTAGTCAGAAATAATTGTTGTAACATTGCCCAAGATTGTGAAAACAATTCTATGGCAAATACGCACCATGATTGAGGCTGAAGACAGGTGATCTACAAAATTGTGTATGTAAAATTGTGCATGTAGAAGTCAAAGTATATTTCAAAATAACTGTCTTCTGCCTTTTATTTCCATTTTCCATACTGTCCCAACTTTTTCAGAGTTGAGGTGGCACATTCTGTGCATGCTTCATTAAAAACTTTGACTATTATAAATGACTACAATCCCTTAACAGGCAAAATACTCAGTAATAATGTAGTTGAATTACCTGAGAAGTAGACGTAGTGCAATAGGCCAAATCAAAGTGTATAACTGTTAGAGCTAAGTCGCATAACCCCATAATTTTCACTTGGTGACATAATCTCACACCTCAGCTCTAAAGAGGGACCAATCCTGAAGCACCTGTGTTCGTCAAAACCCGAGGCAGGGTGGAGCAGACTACGAACCACACAGGATGTATGAAGTTTACTCAGAGGTCATGATGACAAATTATCCGACATAAATATAGGAAAAACAGCAGAATTGAGCGCGTGAGTGTTCCTCGCCCTAATACGTACAGGCAGACCTCGCTTTCATCGGCCCCGCGAATTCACTTGTCACGGTGAATCATGGATCCAAACAGATATTCACTTCAGGAACGCTGTGAGTGGACTACGTGAGTTATGCAGCGGGGTGTTGTCTGCATGAGGCAATACTGCTGTGTCCCTTCACAAAAAGCGTAGGAGTATTTCCAGGATCGTCTCCTCCTCTTTTCATTGATATGGACCAATCGTGAAGCAGCAATGTCACAGCGTACAATCCTGTGTGTCACTGCCCAGGTTAATCGTAAAACTCAAAAATGTCTGTACGTCACTGGGACGCACACTTAAAATGCCATCTGCACTTTCGGCAATTTCTTCAGATTTTCTAATTTATGTTATAAATCCAATGCTGCCCGGCTTTGAGGAGCGATTATAGCCCTCGTCTACCACACTCTAGACCTTTGAATAGGCATGTACAATAATTAAAGTAATAAACGAAACCTTTGTAGGCAGTGGTAGATTTCCTAGGTACAGATGACCAGTGTAAACGGGGCTAATTTAAGGCGGAGGAATGTCACACTCCTCAAACTACAAACATTGGCACATCTGATACGTTTGTGGAATAATACAACACAACACCTCTACCCCAAAGTACACTACTGTCTTTAAAAGTCATGTTATAAACGGGGCAAAATAGTGTTTGAAATGCGTGACAAAATGACAGTTCAAGTCTGACGCAAATGCAATTTGCATCCTAAACGAATCAACAAAAACAGTTTTCGATTCTAGATGTTTCTTTTTTTTTTAAACACAGCAACTACAGCTTTGATTACTAAATAAACTCAGAGTGCGCGAGCCCTTGGGTGATTACGGTTATAAAACAGTTTCACTTGTACAAAAACATCTCACCGAAGCGAAGAACAGTCTTCACAACTCACTCACCTTCCGGCAAAGTTAGCACTTCAGAGAGTTTAAGCATTAAGAAAAATCCACAAAATTGCACACGTGTCCATGCTGCATACAAATGTACTGCCTTACCTTTTCTTGTTTGTTTTCCTGCTCCGCGGGAGGGGAAGTAGGAGATTTCACGTCCACAGCAGACACAGCTGGAGCAGGCATTACGCCGCTGCCTGAAGTACAGTTGCTTTTCTCGATCGTTTCTACCTTGATGAGACGATGCTTTGGAGATACATATTTTATATCCGGCGACCCCAAAGAACTCAAGCCTGTTGAGAGGGAAACATTTCCACCTCCTATGTATGGGTCCTCGAAATCCATTTCTTTCTGTAGTTTGTAAGCTGCCACAATGTCTGGCTGTGCGGGACTCGGGAAGTGACAAGTGGCCGCTGAGCTTGGCTGATGGTTGCCTGACACAGCGGTGAAGCAGTGCCTGTAGTCCGGCTTTGGAGGGGCCGGAGGCGGCGCTTTGACGGCTTTGAACCCTAGGTGTTCCTTGAACCATTTGGCCATGCTGGCTGCGCATCGCTTAAGAGTCAGTTTTGAAATTTCGGTCCTTTCTTCCCGTCCTGAGTTTTCGTCTCCTTTCTGCGCAAGGATCCTTGGCTGTCTTGCCAATTATTTAGGTAAGGTAATCCCTTTAAATTGCTTCCATAATTTGAGAGCCTGAAGAGCATAAGTCTTAGCAAAGTAGTCGAACCGAATTCAAGGAACAGTCGAGGCTACTGGCTTCTTGAGCGTACTACGAAGCAATATGGAAGGGCATGCAGCTGGGTATTTAAAGTTGTCCACTCCCTCAACTTACCTGGGAACGCTTACTGCCACCTACCGGGGTAATTTGGAAATTGACTATTTAATTGTCCGACGTCTCGCAAAACTAAGATCGGGGCTCGCATCCATGAAACTGCTGTACTAAGAATGCATGATGAATGTTTTCTATTTATCGCCTCTTCTCGTGTTTGGGTTTTAGATATTTCCGGGATGCCATTGGAGGATTATGCGGCTAATTCCGTGCGCAATTATGTGGCTCTCCAAATACTGACACAAAATTATATATTATATATTGTAGTGAAGATGCCATCCACCTTTTTGGTACTATTTGATATACATTATCGAGGCTTCCATATTTTAGGAGCTGTCTTACTGAGTCATGTCCCAGGGGGAAAAAATCTGTGGCCCCGCCGATGAATAAAATTTTATGAGGGACATTCTGTATCTGACACACTAACACAGTAAAATTCAGAGGTGACTGTGTCAGTAAACACGTAGCCTATATTGCGGGGCGAGACGTTAATCTCATCATGCCCATCTTCCTGGCAAAGATCATCGGACTTTCGAATGATCTCAAGCAGCGGTAAAAGTTGCTGTCATTACTGCGCCACCATCGCAAATCCTTCATCATTTGACATACGAGGCACGCAGATGAAGTGATTAGCATGCAGTACATTATTACACTGTACATCATTATGTATCACCTTTTTAAAATGTTTAAATTTAAGAATTCAGTCAGTGTGGAATGCACCATTTCAGAAAAATGGGCTCTGGATCTTTTAATTTTCATGTATTTTGAACGCATGGGATAAAGATACTGTAGTGTTCGCAAATTTCCTATTTGAAATAAAAAATACGTGAGATACCGCCTGTGCAAAACGGAAACATATGGCTTGAAAACTCTTTACTTTTATAAACACACACAAAACAGCCCATATGGGCCATATGGTGCAGGCAAATTGACTTTGAGATGGACGAATGTGGACTGTCGTAAGGTCTTTCCCTCAAAAACTCACAGAGGGGCAGTACCAAAAGCCTGGACTGTGGCACTGTGACATTATATGACGTAATAAATCTTACACTCAAATGAGAAAGCGCACACGATGCACTCGGGGGTGTCAGACAAAGCCTAATAGGACAACGGAAAGAAGCGTCGTACTTCTGAATAGCCCGGAGCCTGAATCACAAATGTTTTTTTTTTTGCCTTTTAGGAGACCAAACACGCGAACAGGAACGCACAAATCCACGAGCTATTCACCTTAAGTGTAGAAATAAAGCTCGAGCCCGATCGCTGGCTTCTACTTCGAAAATAATGCGCAAATGAAGATTCAAATTAATTCGCATTAGTAGCCAACTAAAATGTACTAAGTGCTAAGTTTTGAAATAAAAAAAAAACGAAGAGACTATTCGCACTTATTTAAGCACGTCCAAGCATACAAATTGATCGAAATTCGCTGAAGACGCACTTATAAATGTTGCCAAGATGGACATTGCTCTATTGCCCGCACTTATTTTACGCATGTCCAAAGCCAAACATTTTTTCTTGGTCAAACTTATTTTTAAGCTGTGGCCAGGGGAAATTTTAAGCATTGGCATAAGTGCGAAGTGTGGCTAAGAAAAAAAGTCGACATTGGCTACACGTATAAGTGCGAATATCATCGGCCTAAAAAAACGTTACTGGTGACAGTGAAATTATAAGACAGAGCCGGCCCAAGGCATAAGCCAACTAAGCGACTGCTTAGGGCCCCGCGACCACTAGGGGCCCCCAAGAGCAACTAACAAAAATATTTATTTACTTTATTTTTTATTTATTTATTTTTGCATGTGTGAGTGATGATTCCCTTATGATCAAAGGTATTTTATCGAACAATAACAACATTTTATGTTAACAGGGTACGGCTGATGTAGGCCCAGTGATTCCCACTGCCTCTCACTTTAAATGTCAAAGTTCTGGTGCACCGGTAATTTGTGCATCCTGCTGTGCAGTGCGCACAGAGCATCCAAGACGCAGCTGGGTGAAAGCTAAACAATGTTATAAAAAATACATATCCTTCAGGAGCAGAGAAAAGAAAGAGGAAGAGGAGAAAAAACGCCACGATAAAGGTATGCTTGCAGGTCTTAGTAATGTAAGTTTCCCCAAGTTAGGAAAGTCCCAAAATATTATTCACATTTTGATGCAACTGGTTGCGTGTAGCCGTTGATAACAAATTTGCTAGCCAGTTAAGGTGTATAGTAACGAAGTTCATGTACTTCATTACCGTACTTAAGTCGTATTTTTATTTTTAGGATTTGTCCTTTCCTTGAGTTTTTTTTTTTTTTACCGGGGCTTTTACTTTTACTCTACTACATTTTAAAGATAAAAACTATACTTTTACTTCATTACTTTGACACTGGTAACTTAGTTACTCGTTACAAATTAAAATTTGAATGTAATTCATCATTTTAGGATCATCTCGATTTGGTGTGTTCGAGAAGAATGACGGTGCTCCAGGGTATCTTAAGCGCTTTGCTCAGATGTGTCCACCAGCGGACATGGAGCAGCAAATTTATGCAAGCAGTTACAATATTTTATTACTAGATGGCACTCTCGGATCAGTTATTGAATATTCACAAGCAAGCCAAGCTTATTTAATAAATACTGTTTTTGTTCATTTGAAGTCATTTTTATATATCTTAGTGATTTTATTTGTTGTTGCACATTATTGTTGTTCTTGCACTACTAATTATTTTTGCACATTGCTGTTTTTCGCAGTTTTTTTAAACCAAAAATAATAAACCAGAGGACACTTTTACAGTAAATGCATTGTCTACTGGTTGATTTTGGTTACTTTTAGTAGGCCGAGATGATATTCAGTATCCCACTTAATGCTTTATCACTTGCAATGTTGTGTAAATCAGCCCCAGTCTGCTCTTGAGGCTGAATGTGCTCCCTTTTTTGAGATTAAAAACCATACATGGGTAATGACATGGAATAATGTAAATAACACTGCCAGAGCTGCATAGTTGAGTTTGTAATAGGTGTATTAATGATCAATAATTAATATTATTGGCAGAAATAGTGGGTCCCAAAATTAAATTTTGCTTAGGGTCCCATGGAGGCTTGGGTCGGCTCTGGTGTTAGAGCTTCCATGCTTGGACTTGGTCGACTCCAGAACAGAATGCCTCGGCCTACATTTGTTTGGGCAATATGATATTGCCGTCAATATACATCATCTTAGTTATGTGTGTAGCCGATGTTACGCATTTGAAGAGAATATTTACACATATCATGCTTTGAACAGTTCAAACTGATTTACAGTCTGCGGAATTCACCCAGAAGTCATTTTGCGATTATAACTTTTTTCCAACCGAACGTATGAATGTTGATTATACAGTGCGCTGATACTGCACATTTAACTCATTTTAATCCATTTGACACAAATCATTGAGAACATAATTGGCACAATTAATTAATTCTGACACAATATGCAGTATCCAAAAGCACACACATTACTGTGTAAGAATTTGACATGGTTTGTAGATGTTTTGGGCCCTTCCATTCGAAGACTGAGGGTGTCCTCTGTATAGCAATGCCATGGTGCAGGCAGAGATTCTAAATGAGCCTTTCTATATAATTGCACTGACTGATTTAATTTAGTTATCTTAGTGTGACTGCGTCCGCTAGCCATGTTAACAAACTGTTACATTTCTTCTCATTGCATTTCACTTGAAAGCAAGGACTTCTGAACACGCCCAAACGAGTGAAAATAAAAATAAGTTCCTACAGGTCTTTGAAAAGAAAATTGTATTAATGAAAATGGAAAAAAAAACACAGTCGTTCACCATCGCTAGTACTCCAAGCATGGACTCCCACGTATAATAATAATAATAATAATGTTGTTATTTCAATGTAATTTTATGATTATTATAAACTGCAAGGCTCAATGACAAACTAACATCCTATATAGCTTTGTTAGAGTAGATGATGAAAAGCACAGAAATAAGATGATATGAGGAGTTTTATCAACAGATGGATAGATGCTGACTCCATGGCCTTCAAATCCAATATGTACTGTAGTGGATGCTTTGTCAAGATATTTGCAGTGTTTTATGCTGGACAGGCAAATGCAATTTCTTTATTACATTTCTCAACTCTTGAACAGCAGTTAAATGAATTCATTCTTTACCAACACTGAAAGGCTCAGAGAAGCTGTTTCTCAACCTCTCAGCCAGGATCAGACATCAAATATGCACAGTATGAACGTGCTGTCTGATGTATTGCCACATAAATGAAGTCAAAGAATAGCAGTGATGCTGGAAAGCTTAGAAAAAAACGTTGTTTTTCTAATTGGTAATAACGGACGTATTTATGACACATCATTTCACAACATTTATTTTCAAATTGACAAATGAGCATTGGAAAGGGTAACGGTTTATTACATTTCACTCAAAGGGTAAGGATTTAAAATACATCAGACTGGCTCAGGGCAGCCCAGACTGACAGCTCTTCACAGCCCGTGGAGACGGTGAGGATTTCGCCACAGAAACAAACCTTTGTTTCAGATCGCTGCAGTCTCAACGGAGAGACCCAGACACAGTCTACATTACATCTCAGAGCCATGTAGACGCTGCTGCCATCAATACAAATGCACAACAAGCAGAAAGAAACACAATTAGAAACAGAATAATCAGAGTATGAGAGTCCCAAAGTGCACCTAGGAAAGCACAATTAGTCTCCTGAATCCTTATCCACACATCAATACTACAGCAATGCCACGCTCAGGTTCCTCATGTTTATTAGAACCTGGGCGCAAACTCACCGCACAGCCTCCACGTTTGGACGCAGTGTTGAGGTTCCCTGTCCGTCAGGAGGGAAAAGCACTTATAAATGCGGCACACATCAGCGCCTGCACTTTCAGGAGGGTAAATCAAGTGCAGTATTTACGGCTCCCTGACCCCTGCAGGTGGGCAGGTTTATAGGATTAGTACAGTGATTTGTGCTGATGTAACTATTGCGCTGGACTCAGGCATATTATTCCAAAGAGTCATTTTATCAAGGACCCAGAGAAAAACAGCACCTGTTCTCTGTATTATGGAAGTGTCCCCAATTAAAAACACCCAGAAGGGAAATTAGTTTGTTTTTGCATAAGTATGTAAGCGTGTTTGTGTGTCTGTGTATATCTGTGTGTATTTGTATGCATGTATAAGTGAGTATGTATGTTTGTGTATGTATTTGTATGTATGTTTGTGCATACATGTGTGTGTATGAATGTTTGTTTGTGTTGGTGTGTGTGTAAGTGTGAGTATGGTTGTTTGTATGCGTATGCATGCATGTTTGTATGTGAATGTGCATGCATGTGTGTGCATGTGTGTATGTTTGTGTGTTTATTTGCCTACGCGTTTGTGCTTATACAATGCTGTGAAAAAGTATATATTTGCCCCTTCCTGGTTTCTTTTTTTTGCATATTTGTCACATTTAAATGTTTCAGATCATCGAACAAATTTTAATATAAGACAAAGATAACCTGTGTAAATACAAAATTCAGTTTTCAAATGATTTCATTTTTTAAGGGAAAACAGCAATCCAAACCTACCTGGCCCAATGTGAAAAAGTAATTGCCCCCTTTGTTAAATCAATTAACTGTGATTAACCACATTTTTTAAAACTCAGTTTCACTCACCACGCCCACGTCTGATTACTGCCAGACCTATTGAATCAAGACATCGCTTAAATAGTGCCTGTCTGACAAAGTGAAGTAGGCTAAATGATCTGAAAAAGCACAACATCATGCCACGATCTAAAGAAATCTAAGAGCAGATGAGAAACAAAGTCATTGACATCTATCAGTCTGGAAAGGGTTACAAAGCCATTTCTTAGGCTTTGGGACTCCAGCAAACCACAGTAAGAGCCATTATCCCCAAATGGAGAAAACTTGGAGCAGTGGTGAACCTTCCCAGGAGTTGCCGGCCTACGAAAATTACTCCAAGAGCACATCGACAACTCATCCAGGAGGTCGCAAAAGAACCCAGAACAATATATAAAGAACTACAGGCCTCACTTGCCTCAGTTAAAGTGAGTGTTCATGATTCAACAATAAGAAAGAGACTGGGCAAAAATGGCAACCATGGGAGGTTACAAGGTGAAAACCACTGCTGACTGAAAGAACACAAAGGCTCATCTCACACTTCCCAAAAAACATTTTGATGATCCCCAAGACTTTTGGGAAAATATTCTGTGGACTGGCGAGACAAAATTTGAACTTTTTAGAAGTTGTGCCTGCTGTTACATCTGGGTGTAAAACTAATGCAGCATTTCATAAAAAGAACATCATACCAACAGTCAAACATGGTGGTGATAGTGTGATGGTCTGGGGATGACTGGCTTTAATTGATGGAACCATGAATTCTTGTCTCAACCAGAAAATCCTGAGGGAGAATGTCTGACCATCAGTTTGTGACCTCATGCTCAAGCGTACTTGGGTTATGCAGCAGGACAATTACCCGAAGCAAACCAGCAAGTCCACCTCTGAATGGCTTAAAAAACAAAATGAAAGTTTTGGAGTGGCCTGGTCAAAGCCTGGACTTAAATGCGATTGAGATGCTGTGGTATGACCTTAAACAGGCCGTTCATGCTGGAAAACCCTCCAATGCGTCATCGTTACAGTTTTTGGTCATGTTTATGTTCATGTTCAGTGTTCATGATTTTGTCTTTTATTTATTCTTTTTGGTTATTGTAATACTCAGGTTTTTAGTTCATTCCATTTCTCAGTTTCATCGCACTTGTCTCCCCTGTCTTGTGATCTAGTTGGTTCAGTCCATCTTCCCTGTCTGCCTGCCCACTGACTTCGGGCGTTTTAAATGAATTCCAGTGTTTAAAATATTCCTTCGATTCTCATTTACTTCCTTCGTCTTTCTGTTCTGATTACTAACAAGACTAACATTTGTATTTTGCATCATAGTCTACTAACACAACTAATCCATGTATATAGATTACTAACTTACTAACGAGCACTCTTGTTAAATCTGTAAAGTTGCACCGCTACTAATTTAGATTTATTCCCTCTCAGCAATCGCCCTGTTCTAATCTCCGCCTCTTGCTCAGCTCTCCCTGTCTTCACCTGAGTTTCAGCGAGATCTCTCACACGTGCTTAATTATTTTCCCACGCTCGTTATCTGTGTACATAGAACTCCTGGACCGGAGCTGTTTAAATGTCATGGGCTTTCTGCGTGATTCCCTTCCGTGTCTTGGCTTTCGCCTATTTTCTTGGTTAGGGTTTCCCTCATGTGATTCCCCCATTGTATATTAGTCTTATTCAGTTCATCTGCTCCCTGCATAGCATGTGACTTCCCATGTGACTTTATTTAAGCAGTCTTTTCACTCGCAGCTCGTCAGAACGTTGATCAATATTTCTTTGTGCAGAGCGCCTTGTATGCCATCAATTATTGTTTCTCTTCTACTGGATTGTCCGACTTTGATTCTTGCCATTGCCCTTTTTGTTTTGTTTTTGTCTTTCTGCATTTCGACCCATTTTTGTATGACCACGATTTCTGTGTTTGGATGCCCTGTGTATGACCCTTGGCTTTGTTCATGGACTACGACTTTTTGCCTATCGTTTTTGTACCTCTGCTCATCTGTCTTACTGGTTCAGACCCCTGCCTGTCTAGTCAACACTGTTTCTGGATTTCTTATTGTGGCTTACTCCTGTGTTACTTGGCTTTGACTTGGACTCCAATAAAGGCATACGTTTTTTGGATTTCTGTCTCTCGCGAATGATTCCTGAACGCACCGTCACACAATGCGGCTGAGTGAAAACAATTCTGCAAAGAAGAATGGGCCAAAAGTCCTCCACAGTGGTGTAAAAGACTCATTGCCAGTTATCGCAAATGCCTGCATGCAGTTGTTATCACCGAGGGTGGCACAACCAGTTATTAGGTTTAGGGGGGCAATTACTCTTTCACATAGGGCCAGGTGGGTTTGGATAGCTTTTTCCCTCAATAGATAAAATCATCATTTAAAGACTGTATATTGTATGTACTTGGGTTATCTTTGCCTAATATTAAAATTTGTTTGATGATCTGTAACATTTAAGTGCGACAAATATGCAAAAAATAAGAAATCAAGATGGGGCATAAACTTTTTCTCAGCACTGTATGTGTGTATGTTCGCGCTGGTGTGTTTGTATGCATGTTTGTGTTTGGTCGTTGGCATGCATTTGTATGCATGTTGGTATGTGCATGCGTGTGCGTACATGTACATTTGTGTATGTGTGTGTAAATCCATATTTATATGTGAATGTATGCATGTCAATGCCTATGTGTGTGTATTTGTGTGTAGAAGTGTCTATTTGTGTGCGCATGCGACTTTGAAGCGCTGAGTTTCTTTTTAAATCCAAATGCTTGTCTTTCTTTTCAGTTAACCATTCAATAGTTTTTCAGTTTGATTGGACTAGTTTTTTTGTATCATCAATGAGCATGTTAGTACTATGCTTTTCTTTATAGCAGGAGATATCTTCTTATGTTTTGCTATTTTTCTGCCTTATTGTGATTTTGATATTTTGATAATATAATTCACATGCACACTGGAGCACTGTGCTTGTATACGCCAGCCTTTTATCATGAGAATTTGCTATTTATTGAAGACTATACGCCAGACAGCCCCAGAAATCCACTGGATAAATTGTTGTTTTCTTTCTCGGCAATCTGAATGGGAGAAATTTGCAATCTGACTTATAATGCTATACTTACGACTTTATCATTTCATCTGAAAATAGTAATGCCTTAAAATCAAAGCTTTTATACAATGAATGGTCAATATCATTTGAAATTCTAGGGTTCAGGAGCAGGTACTCAGCAAAAATAGCTGGAATCAAGAGGAAATAAATGACATGTAAAGGAAAGGAAGTTTAAATTGATAAATGTTTTGACAGAAATGAACTGTGTAAAGGCCAGGTTGTACTGTTGCCTGGCTTTGTCAGAATCCGCTTTAAAACTTCCACCTTCCAACTTTAAAACTTCCCCTTTCTGTCAAAATATAGCTCAGCTTTTGAGAACCTGGGCACTTCCATGTCTTTTCACTGACATTTCCCTTGAAAAATGCTCACCGAGAGTTGATCTAGCCCTTGCGACCAGGCATAACCTTCAGAAAGTGCTCTGCCCAGTGAAGCCCATTTCAGTCCCGTAATTTCTCTTCATAAAAAAATCAGAAAGCTATGCTGAAGCTGTTTTTTAAACTGCAGGTATTATTCATTTTTATGTTGTCATTGATGTCCAGTAATTGGTGACATATTTGCATTTATTGTGTTGCCTTCTTGTAAAAGAAATTTTGTGCACCAGGGATCTAAACCTCATCTAGAAATGGTCAGTGTGGGTGCAGGCTTTCGTTCCAGCCAGGCAGTTACACACTTGATGATTCTAATCAAGCCCTGTAGCTTAGACTCCAGGGATTATTTGATGTTGTGTGAATTAAGAATGAGTTAATTTCCTTCTCTGAGTCATTGTGCCACAGGATATGTGGTCACAGGAGGGCTGGGTAACTCCTGACCCGCTGCAGCTCAGTTTACCAGAATGGCCAATGACGACCACTTCCCAATGTGGTTTTCTGAGTCATGAATGTGCCATTGACCGGGAGTTTAGAAAAATTCATGTTTACTCATAAGCACACACAGGCCTCTTTCGATGACAGTGTGCGGTAATGAGTAATTTTGTGGAACAAAGTTTGAATATATAAAAACATTAACATTAGGACTTTTGACAAAATGATTTTCTTCTTAGGACATAATTAAACATTTCTCACTGTTGCCATTATAAATGACATAATAATAATAATTATTATTATGACGATGAGTATGATGATTAAATGTTCAAAATACAGGACCTGAAGTACAACCCAAGTTTCAATAAAGTTAACAGATTGTGGAAAACACATCATTTGATGCATTAACTTGGGAATTCAACTGTTTATTGAAAATATACACTTTTTTGAAGTCTGCTGACTGCAGCAAAATCCAGTTCAAGTCAGCGCAGGAGCAATTAAGGATGAATAATGATGTGACAAGTTCGGATAATTCAGAGATGTGCAACAGACGATGTTAAACAGGTAAGCTAATTGCAATAAACTATTAAATTACATTATTAAAAGACCTCCAAACAAGGCCTAGTCCCTCAAGAGCAAAGATGAGTCACCACCCACCAATCTGCCAACATATTCGTAAACCCAAAAATCCTTCACTTTGAGGACTAAGCTTTCCAAGGAAAATTTAGTTGGATTTTGTCTACTTCTCCCTCAACAGGTCATAATACAAACAATTGAAAGATGGAAGGAATTCAACAGACCTTTCCGACTAGCTCCGATCTGCTCCGCCCCGCTTAGCTACGGTTGCTAAGGCTCACATCTGCGCAGCTCAGTTCCCACAGCACAGCAGAAGTTTAAGCAGAACTCTCGTGCGCGTATTCCCAAAAATATTGCGGTTTATTTCGTACCAGATGTGTCCAATTTGTCCGGCAAAGTCTTTCAGAGAAGCCGTAACTATTTAACGCAAAGATATAACCATGACATAATTTTTTTTTAACTAAGTGGGCGGAGATACAAGAGTAACGGCGAAGTGCTGGGGATCAATGCAGAAAAGCCGAGCGCCCAATAAACTGCGCATTTAGATAAAGCCAGGCAAAACAGTGGAATCGTACTGCTCGTGTAAAGCAGGGTTAGTTTTCATACATTTGTTGCCATCACTGAGCTAACAAGACTAAGGCCCGTATTCAGAAACGACACTCACACTCACCCTCCACTCATCATATAGTGAGTACGATTGAAATGTAACTGGAGTGAGAGAGAGAGAGAGAGAGAGACCTACCACTAACCGAGGGTGCGGTCCCACTCCTCGCCAGATGATATTCACTAACACCACTCGAGCATAACTGACAGTAGCGGGCACTGGGTACCACAGGCGGTGCGTCGGCTGCTGCAAAGGGACGCTCAATCCTCACCCTTCAGTGCTGAATGACCTAAACCTGTCGCAGTTTACTTTTCTTCATTAGAAAGCTTCTCAGACTAATTGGTAAATAACGTTGTAATACACTGCTTCACAAAATTGAGGCGTTTCTTTCGCACATAAATGACGACATAAATATCTGCATGTCTTCATAAATTCTGTGGTCGAGTGGCTCGCGAAAGGTGCAGGACAGCCCGCGAGGCTAAGTAAGCTGTGAAATGTGCCAGACATTTCCAGAAATTAAGAATGTTGAAAAGAATGGATTCACGTGACTTACAGCTACATGAGCCTCGCAGACTCGTTTAGCATAACCTGACACTAACTAAGCTTTAGTACTCACTCGCACTCAATTAGTGTGAGTGTCGTTTCTGAATACGGGCCAGAGTGTGTGAGGTAGTGGGAGTGGGAGGTGGGGGGGAGGGGGTCTTGAGTAAGGAAAACATATCAAAAGCAAGTTATATATTTGAATAGACAAAGAGCTAGAGTAAGGGTAGCAGTTATTGATTTTGTGAATGTGAATTTGAGAGAGACCGCAGCAACTGATGTAGATAGCAGATAAAGTATGTATTTATGTTCCTGAGTTGTAATGAAACGGTGCTAACTGGGAACGTGACGTCACTTTTGTGAACACATGGCAGTTCCTATATAGTGAGGGTGTAAGAACACCCTTCAAAGATTTCTTTTTTTCCCCCCATGTTTTGTCTTTGGGCATGTTATGGACAAAGAATCCACAGTTTCGAGTGAAACCGCTTAATAAACATGTTTGAGTGAAGGAACTGCCATGTGTTTACGTAAAGCACCATTTGATATTGGTGATGAATGAATATGGTCCAGTACGTGACAAAAAAATAAAATGCAATTACAAAAGTAATTTTAATGAATTTTTGATCTCTCAAAAAGGCCTTGTTGTTAACAACAAGATTATGAGAAATGGCCAAGAAATAAGAAAGTTCATTCTATAATTTAATTTAATTTTGTTTGATTTGGCTGAGGAACTGATGTGATGTCCACTAGTCCTTCATCAGAAGACATAGGGCCAGCAATTTTCCCCCAGAATTTCTCTCTGACCTCATTAGCAGCAACAGTGTTGCTTTTTGCTCTTTTTTATGTATTTACATTCTTCATAACTGTCCATAATCATGACCCATTTCTCCTAGGAGACCTTTTTTTTTTTTTTTTTAGATTTTATTAAACACCCAGCAACCACCATCCAACGAACAAGTGCATATATCAACCATGTGAATGCTAATGGCTGAAGCCACACTGCAGTGCTGTCTTGAATACAATTCAGTTGGAATGATTTGAATATTTGGATGTTTGCTGACGCCACACTGAATAGCTGCCATGAAAATATAATAATATTTCAATTATGTAGAATACCTGAATGTTTATTAAAAATTGAACGCTGAACAAAGAATGAAAGCACAATGTTAACCAGGCTAACCACATGACCCTGCATACCACGTTACTTAGCTAACTTAGCTAAAGTTGTTAGTAGTTATGCTAACTATGCTAATAATGCTAACCATGCTACCTAGCTAACTTAATTAATATTGTTAGCCGTTATGCTAAGAGTGCTAACCGCATGACCATGCAAACCACATTACTCAACTAACTTAGCTAATGTTGTTAGCAGTTATGCTAATTATGCTGACAATGCTAACCATGCTAACCACCTTACTCAGCTAACATAGCTAATGTGAGAAGTTGAATGAAATCTCTAGGAGAAAGTATGCTGAAGTTATAGAGGTTCAAAGTAGCACAAGAGTTTGAAGACGTTCAATGCATTTCTATGGGACAAAAATAAGAAAAAGTGAAATTTTTTGAAAAGTATAAATAGTATGAAAGAGAGGAGTAATAGCAATAATGTCCAGAAAAAGCTGCACGTTGTGATATATGACTTGTTGTAATAGCACAAAGTACGCAGGATTAGTTTAATAGCGTATAATGGCAGAAGGAGTAAAAATCATGAGTATAAAGAAAATGGCCGACATGAAAAACACACTAATTATAATTTTCCAAGTGTCCACCTGAGTATGCGCATGCATAAAGGCAGTCTTTCAACTGTCCAAGCAAAGAGTGTAAAACTTCACATGGGTCTCCCATTAAGCAGCTGGCAGCGCCCCCTGGTGGGGCGGGGGGAGACAACCCGCAGTGTTACTGATCCTGAATCCTCGGAGAAACATACAGAACGCGATCGGTCATTTTATGAACGGAAATAGATTCAGCTGCCGCATGAAACGCCCTTTTGATGAGAGCGCATACAGTGTTGAAAGCACTAAGCCGACATTAACCAAGGAAGCTTACAACCATCGTTGTGGTACCAATTATCTCTGCAAGTTCTGGGTTTGTTGAGCCGGTTCACTGAAATACAGCCTGTCTATGTGTGTCTCCTATTAAGCCGCTAGTGGCGCCCCCTGGTGCCACGGAGGGAGACAGCCTGCAGTGTTACTGATGCAGGATCAGGGATACTCAGAGAACGTACAGCGTGAGATTGGTCATTTCTTAGAGGGATATACTGTCAAATAACACATAAAACGTGTTTTTGTTGAGAGCAAATATGGTGTTAAAAGCACAAAAAGGAGATTTACAAAAAGATTACAACCACCGTTGTGGTACCAATTATCTCTGATTGCGGGTTCAGGGTTTGTTGAGCCGGCTCACGCAAATATAGCCTGTCTATGTTGAACTTGCTTCGTAGCATACCCTCAGGAGATATGAGTGACAAACGCCCAGCCAGCCAGCCACCTAATCACCGGCCAACCAATCGTTGAAGTTCTTGCCCGCCGGCCGAACAATTGTTGAACTTCTTCCCCGCCGGCCAGCCAATCATTGAACTTGATCACTCAGGGAGTCAGTCAGTCAGTCAGATACTCAGCGACATAGGCATTTACAGGGGCCAGCCCAAAAATAACACTGGATCTAGTAAGCTGTCTAATGTCAGTTGGCCACTATTCAGTAATAATAAGTCATATTACACAATGCAGCTAACCCTTTAACTAGCTACATTACACATAAATGAGTTATCAATCTAACATTCGTTATATTGGCGTTTCCCTCCAAACCAATTTCTGTGACAAGCTAACTGTCATGATTCTGCCTCATGTGTGTTGTCTTGTGCTTATTTGTGCTACTGCCTTACTTTCGAATTATTTTTCAGCCTTCATTTCTGCCGTCTGATGATCGATTCCCTCTCTGCCAAACTCCAGCGATGTCGCGTGACAACCTTCAGCATGCCTGCATCTCGTTGTCCAATCACATTTCCTCTTTCGGTTTCGGCTCTGGAATTTCATTCATTGCTTCCACCTGTGTATAATTCTGGGTTTCGCTAAACTCTGAGTTAATGCGTTCTCTGATTGGATAATTACTAACCTGTACTAACCAGCGCTCATTTGAGGGTGATTGTAAATATTTTGTCACATAGTATAAACCTTAATTAACTCATTAGCGAGTGTGTGTGTTTCTAACTTTAGTAATTCCTGCCTAAGCTTTCCCTGTTTAACTGCGTTTTAAGCTGTGCTTTCCTTTGCTTCTCTCGAGGTGCTTTTTACTCGTGACGTTTAGATTAAGGTAATCTAAACTGTCGAGTTTGATTGATGGTCTCAGCATCTTGTCTCGAGTCATTATTGTTAACCCGGTTCTCGTGTAATTTTTTATTAATCCCATGTGTTTCTGCTCCAGGCGAGATTGCATTCCCAGTCCCCGCCTCCTCTCGTGACTATATATGTGGCAGAGATGGGAGGAGTCATCAGACGGAACTTTGCTCGACTCTGCACTGTGAAATCTCAGCTCCTGTGCCTTCCCGAGTATTTCCTTTCGCTATTTTCCGAGTCTAGTTTTTGCTGCGCCTTCGTCTTGTTTCCCTGTTGTCAAGTCTCCCAGTGTTTTCCGTCCGTGTAGTTAGGTCCAGTTTTTGTTTTCTTATTTAGCCACTCTTTGAGTGAGTACCTTTGTTTCCCCCTGCCTTGGGCAGTGCACCTTAGTTTTCCCAAACGTTCAGTGCATGTGCACGGTGTTTTGTTTCTGGCTTGTCTGCCTATTTTCTCCTTTTTTTTGTGTGTTTCAATAAACACTTCAGTTCCTGCATCTGGTGTTCAGCTGTCTGCTTCCTAACACTAACTTAACTCAGTTCGGCTAAGAAGCTGACATTTTGAGTCAGCAGGCCAGCTGGCTAGCCAAATTTTCTCACATATAAGTTTCTGAGAGGATTACTTTATGCTATTGCAAAATCCTTCACCATCTGGCTAAATGTTTTATGTTATCCAGTGTTGCGAATGCCTGTGCTGGGTGGCACAAAGGAATCATGCTCACAGCAGAATAACTACTGGTTTGTAGCATGCGGAAGTCCACTGTGTTTGTTGATCCTATTCACACGGAGTTGCATGTGAGGTTTTCCTCAGGTCTTAATCCATTGCAAACCCTTCTCCAACTGTGTTTTTGGCCTTGAAAAGCGGATTAATTGAGCTCCCTGTGGCCGAGCAGGGTACCTTTCGTCAGTTTTACACGTTCCCCGAGGGCATCTAAGAACCATTTTTGGAAAAAGTCTGACACCTGGCCACAAGCAGCTAAAGATTGCGTCGATTGTGGGACAATATGCCCAGACACCTCCACTCTGTGTTAAAAAGAAGATGGGATGCTACGCAATGGTAAACAGGCCCCTGTCCCAACTTTTTTGAGACCTGTAGCAGCCATCAAATTTGAAATGAGCTCATTTTGTGCATAAAATTGTAAAATTTCTCTGTTTCAATATTTGCTATGTTATCTCTGTTCTATTGTGAATAAAATACTGGCTGGTGTGATTTGAAAGTCATTGCGTTTTGATTTTATTCACAATTGACGCTTTGTCCCAACTATTTGGGAACTGGGGTTGTATTTGTGTGTGAGTATTTTTGTTACAGGCGCTCATGTTTGTGTTTCAGAACCACAGTCTTTGTGTGTCCAGTGAACCAAGACTGACTTTGGGGGGGTCTGTGTATGTGTGTATTTATATTTTCATGCACACACACGTTTGTGTTTCCTAATTTCCGAAGACAGCCTTTTTTCGCACATTACACACAGGGCTTAAAGCTCGAAAAATTGAGGATTTGTACTTTGCTAGAGTTTTGACTTCTACTCTACTACGTTTAAAAGATATAAAGTATACTTTCACTTCGTTTCGTTGACACTGGCCACTTTGTTACTCGCTACAATTAAAATATGAACGTAATTCATCATAAGGATTCTTCGGATTTGGCGCCTTCAAGAACAACGGTGCTCAGCAGGGTATTTTTGTACAGATTTTGATGCCAGCGGGCACGAAGCTGCAAATTTATGCACGCAGTTACAATATTCTATCACTAGATGACACACCAGGATCAGTTATTGAGAATTCACAAGCAAGCCAAGCTGAAGCATGGTTTTATGGATGAGTTTACCCCTAATTTAAATGCAGGATTTCTACTTTTATTAAACCATTCACATTGTGATATTGACACTTTTAGAGAAGTTAATCCTCTGAGTATTTATTGCACTACAGTTTAAAGGCTATATTTTCACACGGGACAACTAGGCCTCTTCAATACTAATGGATTTCTACAGCTGAATGTGTAAAATAGCAAGTGACTATTCAACTCTGACAACTGTGCACAGTCTGTTTTATGCAGTCCTATATGGATTAACTGTAAGACAAGCTACGTTTGTTAAAATCTGTTTAAGTAGTGATAACTGAGCTATATCTAAGAGTAACGTTTGTGCCACTGCAACTGGATCTCAAACTTGATTATGACAAAGTGATCGATATGTATGCCCATAGATACCCCCGAAGAATGCTCTTCATCAACCCATTCAGTAAGAATAAAAAATTTCCGGAAGATGATTTTGTAGCTCTGCATGCCTACTGAATATGCCTAATGTTCAAGTAGGAAATTCACCTCAAAGTGAAATAATTACCATTCTCCATGAAAGAAAACAACTTTAGAGTTGTGTTTTAAATATTTAATCCATGATGTATTCTGATGGATGCTTTGATTATTTTCACAGTTTGTCCGTTTCTATCAGAATAGGACCTAAGTCTCTTTGTTTTGATTGTCTTTGCAGAGTCAAGTGCAAACTAATACTTAAATAGAGATATTTGTTAAAGAAAAAAATGCTTTTTTCAGCTAACTATATGACCTTGAAATTTGTTTCCAGAAGCCAGGAAAACGCGTGTTTGGCACTTTAATTTTCAAATTTTTCTGGGGGAGGGTCCCCAGACCCCTCCAGACTTCGCACCTTCGGTGCTCATATGGGGTCTGTGCCCCCCCTTTCCAAAATTCCTGGATCCGCCCCTGCGAAAGAGACATAATGTCTTTATAAATCATAGATGTCACACTTTGTAAGGGTGAAATAACCCATCGTTATTCAGCATGTGATGCCAGATGTGACAATGACAATAGCACTTAACTGACAATGTCACCCTTTTTAGCATTTAGCCACTAGCTAAGTGACATTGCCAGTTATATTGCCAGTTATTGCTGTATAAAGATGTTATTTCACCCTTTACAAAGCATGACATTTGCTTATGTATGATTTATGAAGACATTATGTCTCATTTATGAAGGCATTATGCATTCCGTATAAAGCCTTCATGAGCAACACTTCATCTAAAGTGTGACCAAATTTTACATTCCGTTCAAAATTATCAGGAAGAGTCGAAGGTTCTGCAGCCATGGAACTGCTAACTCCAGGCTCCAGCCTGTTTAATTATGTATTGATTTCTTGTTTCCCTTTTAATGTCCTGGTTTGATGACTCGAGAGAATCTTCATTAAATATCAATATTTAGTTTGCCTTTTAATTATGTATTGACTTATTGCCGGGGATTTTGGGATTGTTATTTTTTACTTGTCTGTGTGGCTAACAAGAGCACTAAATCCTTTCAGGATGAATTACCCTGGCATGCAAGTCTTTTTGCCTCAAAGTTGCATCGAACATTTCATTTTGGGTGTGATGGCTTTTCTTTTATAAGTTCCGGAAATATTGTTTTTACTTTGGTGCTCGTATATCAGCACTCAGGAGAGCTATTTCAGTAAATGATTAAGCTTTCTAAATTTATTTGAATTAATGAATTAATTTTAAATCAAAAGTCATTTTTACGAAAGTAGGCTAAACGGGAAATGAAGTTCACCTTAATCAGCTTTCACCTGTGCAGTGCACAAGGCATGTACAGTATGTAGATATAGATTAAGCACCACTGCAGAGAGGGAAACTGCATTTCCTGTCTTGATGCATGTCTATTTTGCACGTTTTAAATGTGGCCAGACAAGCAAGTGCTTACCAGTGTACCTTAAGCTGAGGACCTTTCAATTAAGGAATTAGACACAAGTCTATTTTGTTTTAATGAAGTCTACCCCAGGGAAATTAAGGCAGCATGCTTAGTTTGGCAATTGCTACTTTGGAAATAGAGAAACAGGAATAAAGGGCATTTGCCTGAATCATTTATGTTGACTTTGACTTGGAGTTCCAGGATGTGAATGATGTATGAGTGCTCTCCTCGGTCACATGATGCAGAGGAGCACATTGCAATAAAAGGCATCTTTTCTTTCACTCATCTCCTCCAATGAGGAAATATGGAAGTAGAGACAAGTGGAAGAAAGGATGATAGATTTTTTTTGACTGTTGGGATACACCCAGTGACTCAGTATTTGCTGGCTTCTCCAGCACAAGGCTGTGTAAGCTGAGGTTGATTGATGATTGGAGAGCGATCCTGGGAACTGTGGAGGATGTCCAGATTGCTAAACTGCTGATTGTGTGATCGGTGGTTCCGACTGTGCAGCCACTGAGAGCACAGTGCCATTTAAAGGGCCGAGCGTATGAAATTGAAGCACCTATTACTAAAACCCCATAAGTCACACTTGACTTGACTTGTGGGGTTTTAGTAATCAGTGCTTCAATTCTCACAAGTGATTTTACAGTCCGAGCTCTATTTAAGTTATACGCAGAGTTTAAGGAGCCCCTCCACTAAGGGAACCAGGCAGCACTGGGCAGTGTATGTAACACTGCTATAAACACCAGCTTTGTGAAACCTGACGTATTTCTTTTGCTGAAAAGGGTGTTGGTGAGGATCATATCAATTCTTTGGTGAGTTTTTGGAGGGGTGGGTCTGTGGTTATTAGCAGCTATCCTTCTAAGTGCCTATCTGTCCCTGTCAGAGGGTTTTCTTTTTGGGCCAGTTAGTTCTGGATACTGCTGGTATGGTTACAGGACTTTTCGTCCCTGGATTTTTTCATCCCTGAACTTTTCTTCCCCGGACATATCATCCCAATGCACTCTTCATTCCCATGGACTTTTCTTCCCCAGAGGACCTCTTTGTCCCCGAGGACTTTTCATCCCTGAACTCTTTGTTCCCAAGCACGTCTCATCCCTGGATTTTTTGGCTCCTAATGATAACGAAATGTGCCATCATTGTTGACAGACAGCTGGGCAGACAGATAATAGATGGATCACCGTGATGTAAGGGTTAGGGTTAGGATTAGGGTTATAATGCAGGAGGAGGGCAAAGCATTATTGGGGACGAACAATCCAGGGATGAAGAGTCCGGGGACAAAAAATCTGGAGACGAAGAATTTGGGGACAATAAGTCCAAGGATGAAAAGTCCAAAGGGTACTAGATCCTGCTGGTTTTTAGTGTCCAGTGCGTGTTTTTATACTTTTTTAAAACCATTTGTGCTGCCATACATCATTTTGCTGCTTTTGTGACCAACACACCAGCAATACAGGCACCATCTGTGATGGGTGCTGGAAGTTGGACGCCAAGAGCAGCGGCCAGAAATAAAAGGCAAAACCCGCAGCGTGCTGAGAGACTAAAAACAGATTGAAGTAACGAGACTCGCCCTACCAACGGACCTGACGCCGTCCGTGGTAGAAAAACAGGCGAGCTTGAAGAAACCAAAAGAAAAGGGAAATAAACCAAAGATTCCCTCTCTCACTATGGCCGTATTTACACTGTAAGTCTTCATGCCCAGATCGCATTTGCTGCCTGAATCCGTTTTTTTCCCCCCGTGCGGTTACACATATTTTATCAAGTGCCCCATATATAATTTGCGCGATTACACTTGTCTACAATCTGAAACATCGTGCATGTCTACTTTTAGTTTTTACTAAACTTTAGGCCATGCCTACTTCTGCACCTTCTGCACCAACTGCTAAGCCAAAAAAATTAATGATGCTGATATATCGTACGTCGGGCTGCTGATAAAACCTCGTATCTCCAAGAAACAAAAACTTGTATGTACACTATTATTACATGCAAAATTAAACATTTTTTATTTCATTTATATTTTAACTTATATTTATATCATTTTTCAAATTTTATATGTATTTTTTTATTTTCCTGTAATGTTGATCATTGTGAAGATAAGAGGTTTTATCAGCCGGCTGACGATATGTTTGATGATAAAGTTCCGGTGCATGAAAACTTCGCTAAACATCGCCAGGATTTTTAGGCAGAGACGAAGGAAAAGGGTCACAACTGCGTCTTGTGCAGCTGCTGCAATTATTGCCTCTTCAGGCGTTCATAGGAATGTCTGGGTGCGAGACAGCCTCCATGTTCAGTCTGCCAGCTTCTGAAATATAAAACCTCGTTCATTTACCATGTTTATGTGAAAAAATAAGCTAAATGGTCGCAGATTTGATGACGTTTTTGACGCAATGTGTAAGAAAATCCGATCAGCCTGTTTACATGGCGGTCGCATTGGCACATATCCGATACATATCTGATTTATTTCCACAGATGAATGAGGCCTGTATCCGATCTCAAGATATCAGAATGCATGCGTATTTTTCCTGTTTACACTGGCAACGAGCATATCCGATCTGTGCCACTTAAGAGCAAAAAATTGGAATTGGGTCACATTACACTGACAATGTAAATATGGCCTATAACTAAACCTGTTCTGCAGCTAAGTCCCTGACAATACTCTTTCAAGAGACCTTACCGGCTAAAGCGCAGTAGAAATACTGACACTCTAGCAACGAGAGCGAGGCAGAATAGGAGCTTAAATAGAGTCCAGGTAACGGTCCCAATTAATGCCAGCTGGCCCAGGAATCCGATAGGGCGCAAAAAGATATCGTCCCGGACGAGAGCAACAAAGCTCTCAATACCTCCAAACCATGACACCATCAATCGGACCCCCTCAGAACTCTGTTCATAATTTGCTCTTGTTTGGGGATTTACCATGAAAAGAGCTCTTGATGATTTCTCTTCAGAGCAGGCTCATGATACTAATAATAATGCATCAATTTTATATAGCGCTTTTCTGGACACTCAAAGACGCTTCACAATGGATACATTATTCATTCACTCACACATTCAAGCTCTGATGGTGGTAAACTATATTTTTGTAGCCACAGATGCCCTGGGGCAGACTAACTGTGGCTGCCAGTACGCGCCTAAGGCCCCTCCGACCACCACCAAACATTCACACACAGCCATATATTGCCTATTTTGTGGGTGGGGGAAACCGGAGTACCCAGAGGAAACCCACACAAACACAGGGAGAACAAAGCAAACTCCACACAGAAAGTTTCAAAGGATTCAAACCCATAACAAAGCAGTTAAGCAGTAGTGCTAACCACTGTGCCACCATGCCGCCCATGCAGCTACTTAGCATTCAGACTTATTGGAATGACCAGTCAATGTGGTTTGGATACTTCAAAGTTAATATCATTTTTCAGGGGTGCTTCGGATATTTTGCCTACCACCTTTACATCTGGTTGCAACAATTTTGTTGGTGACAAATAAAAAATAGATTTTGCAGTAACACATTGATCCAAAACATTGGAGGTGCAGATCAGGCTGTACTTCAGTAAAGTCATTCGGCAATATTACACACTGTGGGTCTTGTGCTTGTTAAAACTAAAAAAAAAAAAAAAAAAAAAAAACTAAATTCATGGGGAAAGGTTTTGATTAGCTTGGGAGGGGGGGGGGGCATTGGTTGTGACAGATTGTCATTAAATATGTCATTAGATATGAAAAGGGTTACATATATCTCCTAGAAATGTTGTTCCTGGACTCCTTTGTTTATTTTACTGTCAAGGCACCGTCAATACAGAAAATGCAGTGGAAGAGAAATTAGTAATTTGACTATTTAAATTCCCAGGTGAGCATCTGTCTCAGTGCCTGTAAGCAGGACACCAAACCTGTTTTTTGTTTCAGTTAAACAAACAACTGTTAATTTAAATACAAAAAAAACAAGCGCTGTTTTCTGCATGTTGCCATGGACAACGGCACCTAAGGAAATGTATTTTTAAAAATGTGCGCATGAAAATCTATTCACCAAATCAATCATTACAGTGGTGTGGAACTTGTGCAGCATGCAGCCCGTAAACGGTGTGGCAGCTTTAAGCCCCCTAATTGAGAAACATGGATTAAATATTGGGGTGGTGTAAAAAAACTACATTCATGGAAAGCTGTCACTATCCTACTGTATATCCCATAATTCAGTGCCAGTCCGGGAGCACTGTGTGTGCTCCTGTCAAAGATGACATTTCTGTACAGAACCAGGAAGCTTGGGAAGAGACATTGACTAATGAGTTTTCCGTCATTTTGACGGGGGATGCTAATGAATTTCACGTGCTTGCCGGGACTTCATGACAATGTGAACTGATGGATTGACTGATTAAAAGGCACACACACACACACTCACACACACACACATACAAGCGCAAACATGAACACAAATCCACACAAACCACACATGAACGCATAAAAACACACAGAGGCATACAAATAACCATGCACACACACACCCCCACACACACACACACAGTGGAACATCAGTACACCTGTCTCTCTCTCTCTGTACACCTACTTTTCTCCAACAGCTCATGCAGTCTCAAACCAGACCCAGCTCTTTGTCCTATTTCCACTCTATTTTCGCTCACATTCTCCTGACAGCAAATCAAGGGCTAATTCTGCATAGAACAGGTCATTTTAGGGACCGTGCAGCCCTTTAAGAAGCAAAGGCTCAAAGCAAGTGTCCATTAAACCAGGGACAGCAGCACCTCAGGGTTCAATACAGCCAGGTTTTCCAGAATTATGGTCACAAGAGGCAACCACCAAACCAGGCCTCAGATGGCCCATACCAGTAAATGCGTGTCAACGATGGCCATCTTCTTGAGAAAAACAATATCCACTGCACTTAATATAGGCTTCCCTGATGGTTTCTTTTAAATGAGCATCATGTCCAGAATGGCCGTGAAAATAATGTAAACTAGACGTAAGTCGACGGCGTGCCATCGCATATCTCTGCGCTCCGCAACAAATATTATGGGAGTAGTAGTAACGTGTCAGAGGGCAAATAACGGAACTGGCATTCTGCTGTACAAATGATAATCTGCTTGTTGCAGTGACAAAGCACTGATACTGATCAGAGTTACAGCAATGTGATGTAGTTGGTTAGTTGGATAGAGTACCTTTTGAGTGTCTGTTGAGGGCATAAATTACTCTTCATTTTGAAAAGAAAGTATTATTAAAGGAAAGGACGTTCAGTAGAGCGATTGGCACACCTGATGCCATTTGACCTTGAAAACGGTCAAAATGAGATCAAATCAAAAAGCCATATGATATGTGCAAATTTGAGCATCCTAGCTGAATGCATAAGGTAGATATGGCCATTTTTCTTTTTTCACAAAAAGCCCCCTAGTGGCCAAAATATGAATCATAGGACGGAAATTTTTGGCATGCAGGTTGCTATCACCAAGATACATATCCATACCAATTTGCAGCCGTCTACGTTCAGCAATTACAAAACGTGCCAATCGTTGAAAAAGTTGGCACACCAGACACCATTTGACCTAGAAAACGGTCAAAATTTGATCAAATCAAAAACCCGTCTGATATATGATGAAGGGTCATCCCATGCACCTCCCATAAAAATTTGAGTGTCCTAGCTCAATTAATAAGGTAGATATGGCCATTTTAGTTTTTTCACAAAAAGCCCCCTAGTGGCCAATATATGAATCATAGGATGGGAAATTTTTGCATGCAGGTTTTTGCCATCAAAATACATATCCATACCAATTTGCAGCCTTCTATGTTGAGTAATAACAAAACGTGCCATCCTTTTCAATGATTGGCACACCTGACACCATTTGACCTAGAAAACAGTCAAAATGAGGTCTGATAAAAAACCTGTCTGACGTGATGAAGGGTCATCCCATGCACCTCCCATAGAAATTTGAGCGTCCTAGCTCAATGCATAAGGAACTTAAGGCCATTTTTCAATTTTCACAAAAAGGCCCCTGGTGGCCAGAAAAGGAAATTAATTTAAATTCTAAACACGTTGTGCACCCCTCTGGGTCACTACCTTACACACACCAAAGTTTCAGGTTGATTGGTCTTACGGCCTAGGAGGAGTTACTGTTTCGGACAGACAGTTTCCGAACTGCATTTCAAGATGTCCTCGCTTTTTTGGAAGCGCGGAGATAATAATAATTAAGGCATTTCTGTATCCTACCAGCTAACAGCCGATGTCTGGTTAACAGCTCGAAGGTCATGAAATCATGTTTAGGAGTAAATTACAAGACTATACTGAACAACTGTTCCACTATTCAGACAAATCATGAGTTTCAAGAAAACTTTTTCCCCTCCTCTCTTGACTGTGAAAGACCTAAAATCAATCACATTTTAAAACAAATAATGTGTTTATCACATAAAATAAATAAGTGCATTCCCTGAAGAGATGTCTCTTCAGCTGTAGCCATGTAATTTAAAGACATACCTTCAGACCCCACATCAAATGAGTTCTGACTGTAAGACTGAAGGGGAGAGGAAAGAGATTCAAAAACCAGCAAAGAATTGCTTTAATGTGTAGAAACAACAACAGAGTGAACCCCAGATAGCTTATCGAAAAATAATGTAACAGCGCTACAGACAAATATCATGCACTTTTATTTTCTCAAAATCAAATGCTCTGCATGTAATAGTAAGTCAATTTCTTCAAATAAATTTCATTTGAGTCAAAATACCTATTTCAAAAAAAATACTTCCTAAGTGGTATAATTCATTCATGCTAGATTATTTTAATGACGTCTACCTTTTATCATATTAAACAGGAATCAGTCAATTAGCTCATTTATAGCCTGTTGTGAATCTCACAGCCTGGGAGGGAAATTTTTCAATAAAAACAACGTAAAAAAAAAAAGAATTTTGTCTCCAAGAAACAAATGCTGCCAATTTTGTTTCAGAGGCGGAGTCGCTGAGAAACCCCCAGCATATCAGCTGAAACTTTCTCAAAAATATCAGAGGGCAGTGGCGAACCAATTGGTTGATATGAGCTCACTGCTACGGAGAATGTAAATTACTGGAGAACATAAGAAAAATCACAGCACTGAAACCGCTCTCCTCAAGGTGAAGAATGACATACTTATGTAAATGAGCAGCACGTAATGTAACTTGTTCTTCTCAACCTCAGTGCTGCCTTTGATACCATACATCATAACATTCTTATTTACCATCTGGAGGTTGACCCTGATATAAGGAATGAGGCATTGGGATGGTTTACATCTTATCTCTCTGATCAGTGTCAGCATGTTTCTATCAATGAAGGGATATCTGATAAGTTACTGCTCAAGCATGGAGTCCCTCAAGGATCCCATCTTGGTCTACTTTTATTCACAGTTTATATGGGCAAGCTTTTCCAGATTGATGCATCATACTTGCGGAATATTCACTATCATGCAGACGACAACCAGCTTTACCTGTCTGTCAGCCCGTGCTGGGAAAGTGGGGCAGGTGCTGTTTAATTGATTTCTAATTGTATCAAGGCCAAACAGAAGTTTATTGTTGAGGACAGACTTATGATCAATGATGATAAAACTGCTCTTACTGATAGGTACGAAGCAACAGTCAGCTGAAGTCGATATTAGTCACATTGTTGTTGATCATCGAAGATTTGCCCTGAGATTGCGATCCAGAATCTTAGATCCTGGTTTGATTTCAATCTTTCAGTACCCAATCATGAAAGTAAGACTTGCAGCTCTGCATTTTATCATCTGCATAATATTTAGTGTATATGCAAGCATTTGTTGTTAGACACCATACCACGCAAATTCTAATACATGCTTTAATTACAAGTATACAAGATTATTGTAACAGTCTATTTTATGGTCTTTCAGATTGTTAACTAAATAAGCATCATCGAGTACTTAACGCCATTACGAGACTGATTTGCTTTGCACCAAAATATTGTCACGACTCAACTGTTACGCGATCTACATTGGCTACCTATGAGATGTAGAAGTAATTTTAAAATACTTTTAATTACATTTAAGGCAACCCATGATTTTGTCCCATTGCATTTAAGCAATCTGTTTAGTATTACGTCTTGTACCTGTAGTCTTAGATCTTCAGATATTCCTTATGGTCGATCTAAAAGTACATTAAATGATCGGGCTTTTGCGTTCGCTGCTCCCCAATTGTGGAATAGTTTCCCGCAAAAACTATGTCTGATCCAGTCCATGGACTAATTCAAATCTAATTTTAAGACATATCTTTTGAGGCAAGCTTCTGGCTAGTTATTAATATGCATATAAGTTGAAAAATTAAGAGCCATATTCTGACAGAGTGGCACTGACAGTGGAGTTGACATCTCAGAATTGCATGATATTTGGCAGAATGGTGCCCATGCAGGTGAAACAGGAAATCCTGGTGTTTGAGCGCACAATTTTTATCGATATGGCTACAGCGCCACCTAGAAGTGGAAAAGTCAGGTGCCAAGTTTTTGAGGAAAAAATACCCATTTTTGAATGAATATTGTGGATAACTGCTACAACGTGTCAAAGAAGTTATGACTGTATTTGATATTGGGATACCCACATTTTTAAGATGTGAAAGTGCCACCTGGTGATCATGTTAGTTATTAGTGCAATGACAAGAAATCTGTGTACAATGGGAAAAAAAATATTTTTACAAATTCAGGCTTATTTTAATTTTTAAACCAGACCAGTGCCAAATTCATCTCACCTGTTTCCCTTTTAGACATTAAAGGTGAGAAAAATTGAGGTATTCAGTCTGGCACTTTTTTGGTTTTTCAAGATATTAGCTCTCAAATTTGGGTGCGGGCTAATTTTTTACTGTTTGTACAGTGTATTAACATTAATAGCCAGACACCAGTTGGGATCAGTAGACCATTAATTTGAACCTTCCTTTCGGACTAAACAAGCCCACCAGAAACATCTTGGGCACTATGCTCCATCTTGGAGCAACGGCTATGGACATTTTGACAAAATTTCCGATTTGCCTGTTTGCAGTGATGGTCAGGGGCCCATAAAAATGTTAACCAGGAAGATAGGGCCTTGAAATTAGCTGAATCTCCAGCCCTGTCAGGACATTTTAACATGCCAAAGGAAGTTTTATGGCACTCTTTGCCAATATCTGAATATAAGGGGATGAATGTTCAAAAATATATCAGTATATGGGGGACTGTTACCAATATGTCGGATCTGACAAAACCAGACATGTGCCATGGAGCAGTTTCTAGAAATGGAGTATGTGCCTTGTGTACATTGTGAAAACACTGATTTTGTTTTTTGCACTATGTCGGTTTAACTAGTAATGCCAAAAGGTGGCGCCCCACCATATCACCTTATTCAGATCTCGCAAAACCAGACGTGTGCCACAGAAGAAATCTCTTGAAATGAAATATGTGCAAAATGTACATAGCAAATACACTGATTTTGCTTTGGCACTTGGCTGGTTTAAGTAGTTGAAGAGATAGGCGGTGCCCATAAAGGTAATGGTGCCTGTAGGGCTGCAAGTGACAGACAGAACTGGGAGGGTCTGGGTACATGCTGTAGTGCCTTATAAGCTACATACGCTTCCCAAGCAAGCCTGGGGTCTATTTTTTCAAAGTGGCTGCACATTATACAACCACAAAAATACTCCTACTGACACTGATCTACTAAAACATAGACACTACTGCAAATTGAGCTTAACAGGATGACCATAGCCAGGGCTTTGATGCATGATAGGCAGCGATCAAAATTTTAGATGAAAACTTAGACCAGCTCAGTACAAAACTCATAATCTGACCTTGAACCTATAACTAATGCTGCAGTGCACTGCCTACCAACAGCACATCTTCAAAAAAAAACAATCCCAGTTTCTCTATCATGAGCATGATTAGCAAGCACTCAGTAATAAAACAAGACCCCGGAGACCCATGTACACAATATAACTAATTGAACTAAAGGATCCAGAGGGATAATTAAATGTAAGTAGTACTGAGCTGCCGGTAAAATCTATTATAAAAGATTACAAGCTTGAAGCGTTTAAACATTTCTGCAATCATCAGAGAAAAGGGCTTCACAGTGGATTCAGGACAAAATGGAGAATCACACAGGCCAACAAACACAACATCACTACCAGAGAATATAAACACACACATACTCACTGATGACATTCCATGTCCCAAGAGCCCATTTCCATAGCCCAGTGCCAGAATGCCAGGGTCTTCGCCCCTGTCTGCAACCCGGTCCACACAGAATCCAACCCCTACCCCTGTCCTGGGGGGTGGTGGGCCCACGCAGAGGAGGGTCCCTGCAGCCTCTCTGGGCTGAGCCCAGCCTGGTGCCAGGAGAAACCCGGGCCACCAGACACTCGCCAACAAGCTCCCCTCCCAGGTCTGGCTCCAGGAGGGGGCCCAGGTGTCCCTATTCCGGGCAGTGTTCTTATAACTTTTCAGGAACTCATCCAAAGGGGTCTAATGACCTGCATTTTGTCCAGCCCCACTCCTGGGACCAATTTGGCCATGGGAGACCCTATCAGGAGCTGAAGCTCCAGGCAGCATGGCTTCCAAGATACCAGAGGCATGTGAAATCCTCCACCGCAATTAAATAAAAAATAAGCTTTCTTTGGAGGATGGCTGGGCTGATCCTTAGGGATAGGGTGAAGAGCTCAGACGGCAGAGTAGAAGTTCAGAGTAGAACCACTGCTCCTCCGTGTTGAGAGGAGTCAGTTGAGGTGGTTCAAGTATCTGGTTCCGATGCCTCCTGGACGCCTCACTCTACAGGTGTTATGGGCATGTCGAGTAGGGAGGAGGCCTGAGGCAGACCCAGGACACACTGGAGGGATTATACCTCCCGGCCGGTTTGGGAATATCATGGGATCCCCCAGGAGGAGTTGAAGGAGGTTGGTGGGGGATGCCTGGGCCACTTTGTTTAGTCTACTACCTCTGGGACCTGGCCTTGGATAAGCGGAAGAAAATGAATGTATGGATGACAAACTCACTGGCCCCTAATAAACACTCACAGACTCAGTGGGCCCTAATAAACGCTCACAAACTCAATGGGCCCTAATAAACACTCACAGACTCAGTGGGCCCTAATAAACACTCAGAGAGTCATTGGCTCACCAGGGCCCTGATAGACATCTGTCCGATATCCAGACCCCTCAGAGAGACTCTGGGCTCTTGAATCTGCACCACAGGGTAGGGGAGAGAGGGGGGGGGGGGGGGACACAGGTGTGTGATTCACAGGAACACAGATGTCTCAGGTCAGTCAGGGGACATCAGGGAACTCGGAGTGATCACACTTGAAGTCCAATCTCCAAGAGAGGAGGGGAATATTTAAGTTCTCTTTTAGAACAAATGACAGCTCAGTAACCAGCTGAGAGGTCTGCAACTCTGGGAATTACAGGTGTCTGAAAGCACAGTACTTGTGGCCAAACAAATAAGCCAAAGGTTCCCTGACCAATCCCCCTTTAAACAATTTTAGCAGTGTGAAGAAAGTAGTGAGGAAATCGAACTTTCCTTAGGGGATGTAATGGCTCATTTCGATATATATTGTGTGTGAGTTTGTGAGCGTGTGTGTATGCCCAACAGTTATTACCAGCCAGTCAGCGCAGATATCCATTTGGAAGATTTGCGTCCAGCAACAATCTGACGGTCGAGTCAGTGCATTAAGCACAGCCAGTGAATTCTGCAGTTTGTTTGATTGAAGTGCAGCCTGTCCATCAGCTGTTCCATTCTGAAAACAGGAAATTGTATCACAATTTATACCTCCAGAGCACAAGGGCACAAATGGGCCTAGACTTTAAAGCAGTCCAAGCAATGTTTTATGAAGAGAATAGTCTGGATGCAGGAACTTTCTGAGAGTGAGAAACCAGGAAAGAGGAGAGAATACTACAATTATATAGCAGACACTTCAATCCAAAGCAACTTAAATCTGAGTGTACTAATGCAGGACCAATGCCCCCAGCAGTAATGAGGAGTTAATGAAGGGCCTTTCCCAAGGGCTCATAAGTTGCACTGATTGTATTGTGACAGCTCCAATCCCAGTCAAATGTACTAACTAGAAGGCTATAAGTCACCCAACCTTACAGCACCCTCCATAATTATTGTGTCCTTTAGCTTCTAATAAATTCAGTTTTTTTTCTAAATAATATAGGACCACAATGAAAAAAGAGGAAAATCCAACCTTTAATTCAAGTGCATTTATTTAGTGGGAAAAAAAATCCCACATTAAGAAATAATTCTTTTACATCAAATCATGTGTGCCACAATTATTAACACCCCTGTTAATACTTCATACAACCCCCTTTTGCCGACAAAACAGCACCTAATCTTCTCCTATAATGTTTCACAAGATGGGAGAATACAGAAAGAGGGATCTTCGACCATTCCTCTTTGCACAATCTCTCTAAATCATCCAGCGACCTGGGTCCTCTCCTCTGCACTCTCCTCTTCAGCTCACTCCGCAGGTTTTCAATGGGGTTGAGGTCTGGGGACTGAGATGGCCATGGGAGGAGCTTGATTCTGTGTCTGGTGAACCATTTCTGTGTAGATTTTGCCACATGTTTAGGGTCATTATCTTGCTGAAAGACCCAGTGACAACCTATCTTCAGTTTTCGGGCAGAGGCCACCAAATTTTGATTTAAAATGTCCTGGTATTTCAAAGCGTTCATGATGCAATGCACCCTAACAAGGTTTCCAGGGCCTCCGGAAGAGAAACAGGCCCACAGCATCGCCGATCCTCCCCCATACTTCACAGTGGGCATGAGGTGCTTTTCTGCATACTCATCTTTTGTGTTCCGCCAGACCCACTTAGAGTGTTTGTTGCCAAAAAGCTCTATGTTGGTCTCATCTGACCAATGCACATGGTCCCAGTTGAAGTCCCAGTATCGCTTAGCGAACTCCAGACATTTGCGTTTATGATTGAGAGTGAGAAGGTTTTTTCCATGCATGTCTCCCAATCAGCTTGTTGGCATGTAGATGGCGCCTGTTGGTTGTTTTGGAGACTTTGTGACCCCAAGATGCTACCATTTGTTGTAATTCTTTACCAGTGAGCTTTGGAGAACTTTTTATTTCTCTTACCATCCTCACTGTGCGTGGTGGCAAAATAACCTTGCGTCCTCGTCCAGGCTTGTTTACCTCTGTTCCAGTTGTTGTAAACTTCTAAATGATTTCTCTGACAGTAGATATGGGCAGGTGCAGGCAAGTGGCTATTTTCTTGTAGCCATTGCCTGACTTATGAAGGTCGACACACATCTGCCTTACTTGAATGGTGTGTCTCTTTGTCTTTCCCATGTTGAAGAGTGGATAAGAGAAATGGTCACTGTGTCACGTCAAATTTATACCCCAGAGAAACAGGAAGTGATGATTTACTAATTAAATGTTCCTAGATACTCTGATCAACTTTGTAAACTACTGTAGAAATGACAGTAATACTTCAATTACATTTACTTCCTTGGAATTGTTAGGGGTGCCAATAATTGTAGAACAGGTGATTTTATGAAAAATAATTATTTCTTAGTCAGGAATTTTTTTCCCCCCTTACAATTCACTTGAGTTGAAGGTTACATTTCTCTACAATTTTCAGTGTGAGCGTATGCTTCTGGAATAAAAATTGAATTTATTTTAAGGCTTTTAACACATCTTAACCAGGGGTGCCAATAATTATAGAGGGCGCCGAACATATAAAATTTGATGGAAACTGCAGATACTTTAGGAGTGGGAATAACACTGGAATTCATCAGCTGAATTCAGAGAGTGCGGCCAACTTGAGTGCAAAGGACCATGCAGAAAAAGCACTGATAACAGTCCTTCAATTCCAGCTTATTTAGTGAGAAAATCTGCCATCACTATAGCATGAGTGAGTTCCACTGACAGTGCAGTGCCGTAAAATACTACAAGATCTACAGGATTATCTGAATCACTTGGTCTGGTCAGTAAGTACATCGAATGTCAAATTTAAAGTGGCTGCGTCACTAGCTAGGCATATGCAGTTCGGTCACAGAAAAGCTTAATTTTACTTGGGCAGCATAAAACTTTCACCATCTGCTAATGGAAGGGGAGGTGAAGTAATCCAAGCAAATTCCAGCCAGTTTCCTCACCATCCAGGAAAACTTCACTAACAGTTATGTAATTTGGACTTAAAAATATGTAAGAAGACCTGTCATTGGTTGACCAATGCTTTTTCCCGAACACCCTTTCAAGACTGGAAGGGCTGTGGAGAGAACACATGTTTGCCTATGACTCATAAAGGCTGAGTCAGTGGCATAAAGGCTGGTCTTTATTACTTTTTGCTAAGAGGAGAACACTTTGCCCCACCAAAAAAAGTGTCTGTCTTAGCAGGTTTTTTAATGTTATTATGAGACTTAAGTTCCTTATTTTTTTCCCTCAAATGGAAAATATTAGCTTATTTTAAGTTACCATTTTCTTGGCAAGTGAAATTGTCTTATCCCATTGGCAAATCTAGAAATGATTCAAAATCATCTCACCCCACTGGCAAAATTTTTGTTTTACTAAGAAAAAGGTAATCGATATCAGCATTTTAAGTCTTAATACAAGATTATTATTATTATTAGAATTATAATTCATTTTTTGCTGTCCATCCATATGCTTTTATGTCTTTTCAGTTTGTGACCAAACTGCACATACCCAGCTGGTGACACCGCCCCTTTAAGTTTTTTTTTTTTTTTTAAAAAGCATATGAATGACAAAGCACAGCATCTCCAGTCTTGCAGTTGCCCACTTCATCCTGCCGTTATGTCTTGATGCATTTCAAAGTGCAAGTTAATACATGAACCTTCCAGCTTTGGTTTGAGTACCTCATTCATGTGGTCACATCACACATCATCATACATATCTGTCCAACACGTGATCAAAGCTCAAACAAACCACAGTACATGCAGAACCATTCTTTCCTAGGCAAACAAGCACTTGAGTAAATGAGAGCTCGCCAAAAAAGTCATAACCGGTCAAACCAGTCACAAAAAAAAATGATAATCGATGTTCGTTTTGCAATCTTTGTTTTAAGCCTCAACCCCAACTTCCAGCAATGTCAATGCATTGATTCCAATGCGCAAATTTTGTGGACAGAACTACAATGGGGAAGAAAAAGAAAAAAAAAAATCTATAAAACCAGTGCTCGAGTACACTATCGCACAATGGGATGAGCACTTGCCTCCAGAGAATTTGACATTTTTTGCACCTCTAACCCCCACCCTAAACTCCTCCAGATACCCTACCGTTTACCGGACCAGAGAAACATCTCGTCACCGTGCGAGCACCCAGAGCTCGACCCTGCAGATGGAATCAGTGCTCTGTACACAGGAGAGCAGGTCTGGCGGAGTCAGTCTGCTCTGCCCCTCATCACATGATCTCCTGTCATCTCCCGCTCCCTTCACTGGGACTGATGGTTATTAACTGTGTTTGACACCAGACTCAGTACCTCTCGCAAAACCAAATGAAGTGGTAACACAGTAGGACCCATCTCTCCCTGATCAGCTCGCCTCAGCTCCTCAGGGACACCAGGGCAGCCGTTTTCATCACACAGAACCAGAGTCATTCCTCCACTCATTCGTCATGTCTTTCATCATCGCATTTTATCACACACAGGGTCCCGCGGAGGATGAACACCTCTCCGTATGAACTCACGCACAGACTGGCCACAATGCTGCACGGTCCATCTCGCCCACTGTAATGCAATCACATCACGTACAATTAATGTTTCCGAGAGAAAATTGCTCATCGCTGATTCAGAGGCCTCTGCAGACATTCGGCCCTGCTTCTGCCATGACTTAACACACCCTGATAAAATTAGACAGGCGGTGAATTAATAGTAATCTCCAGTGGGCTTCCTTAAGCCACTTCCATGGATGAGTTTGGTGAAATCTCTTAATTGCAGGAGAAACCTCCCCCCTAATGCAAACCAGTCCAGGTGAGACTTCAAGGGTAAGAGTGAGACTTAAGAGGGTGAAAGGGATTATGCATGTCAATTTTTTATTTTATTTTAACAGCTGTACAACACCGCCCTGTGGAAGAAAATGAAGGAACAAACAATGTCTCAGGAAAAACCAGTCACTTTCTTTGAACAGCAAGAGTACAAGAACATTGAAGAATGGATTCAAGAGGAGATTTAATTAGAACTGTTTCTTTTTGTTTATCAAACTAATACACTCCAACAAACCAAAAGCACACAAGCCCTCCAAGGATGTAATGAGCTTCACAAGTGCATCGATGATTAATTGTGTAACTTCAAGCCAAAAATGTAATGAGGCAAAACTTTGTCTGTTCCCAACTCGCGACTGACCTCCCCAAAAGGAATGATCAAGGAAATGAAACGAGGAGATTAATTTCAGATTAATGACGGACTTCGCGCCACTGCTCAGCATCGATCTCTCAGGCGAAGTCGAGCTGGATAAACAGTTTCTCACTGCACCACCCCTGGTTTGCCTTGGGGATGCGTAGGATTCACATGAACTGAGAGGACAGGAATTTATAAAAGGCCATTCATCAAATGAAACGAGGCTGAATTAGGCAGTGATGAAAAAGCCTCCTACAAAAAAATCTCATGTTGGACGGACCAATTTCCAGGCGAGGTTTTGTTAATTTATGATTACATTTTTTTCCCCCCACAGAGCTTCAGGGCATTTGCTCTCCAGAATGACTACAAGCACTGTATAATTCGGGCGATACATCTCTCCCATCGCTCCAGTCCATATCACATCCTCCGTCTCACCCTCCAGCATTACCAGAGTCGCGCCCCGATATTCACACATGGGCCCCTATCGCTGCACATTAATACATTAATGATACGTAATGAAGAAATCCATCAAAAGTAGACTTTGCATATAAATAGCCTATTTAAGGGGCACCGAGGTTATTAATATAACCTGCGGGGAACGTAAGTAATTAAAATAAGTGCTGCTCTGTCCTTTGGCTTCTGAAATAGACACAGGGAACAGAACAGGGGTGTTTCGGGAGAATTGAGTTTTTTAAACAGTCCATCATAGGCCGATACAGTCCAAATTCATTCAGGCCCGGGGTGTCCTATAGAGCACAGGGACACTCTCAGAGCACCGGAATGAAGATCATCATATTCTCCTTGATTAAACAGCAATTACTCATCTCAGCAGGTGGGATTTAATAAAACCAGAGACAATAATGACTGCCCTCGCACAGGCTGAAGCCAGGGGCTAACAGGAACCCAGCGTGGCATTTCCAGGTGAGAACTGGGATAGCGAGCAAACTACGAGCAAAGATAAAAGCAGTAACCTGCAGGAATGGGCTGTCCAGATGAAGAATTCTAACCTCAGCTCTCCTGCCCCCACTTTACAGCCGACAACCATTTCACCACACGGCTTTATATGGCCATTGTAGGGCTTCCGCTGAGGTAATCAATTTATACACTCAGACACTTACTGCAGAACAGTGGATTTACAACTCTCTCTCAAGGGCACACTGCACTTCTGAACCTAGAAAGTTCCGGTTTTTAGGTTCATTATTTCTTTACTGATAACAAGGGCCTTTTTTCAGAACTGAGACGATCAGCAGAAAATATAGTGAAACAGAAAAGGATGTGAGGAGTTTTTTTTTTTTTTACACGAACATACCGACAGTTATGGGTGCAGCTCAGGCTACCACCAGAGAGAATCCATCAGTGCGCACTTAATCATCTATATCATTATGAGCAGACAGGTAATTACACGTGCGCTAAATTAATAAAAATGAACATTCATATCACAGTCATCAGAGCGGTCAAGATGAGCGACCGCTTGTTCATTGTGCTTTGGACGTGTGGGTTTCGATCCCATCCACGTCATTACAGTTTGCGCTAGGGCACGGCGGCGCAATGAGTAGCTCTGTTGCCTCACAGCAGGAAGGCCGTGGGTTTGAACCTGATCAGGGGCCTTTCTGTGCACAGCTTGTTTGTGTGGGTATCTTCTATGTACTCCAGATTCCTCCCACAGTCCAAAGACATGCAGGTAAGACTAAATTTCTCATAGATTTGAGTACGTGAGTGACAGATGTTATGGCCCCAATTTGTTATTAGATTTACAACGCAACAGCAACAGCAAGGGATGACAGACACAGTTTTAAAAACCTCAACACATTTAATTAACAAACAAAGACGAAACTACTATTTACAACTACAGACCAAGATTGATTGGAAAACAAAAAAAAAACAGAAATATTTACAGTCCTTGTGGGTTTTCTGGTGATGTGCTGGGTGAGGAAAAGGCTCTTTTACAGGCAAAAATCCACAAAAGAAACTTCTCAGGTCTTGAACAGAAATGACAGGTCTGGTCACACATATCCTTCTTCTTGCAATTTCTCCTACTACTTTACTGTCTCAATTCTTTGCCTTATATACTCTTTTGCAGACCCCACCCACATTTAGACCTCTTTTTTTTATACTTTCGGGGACTTGCCCCAGACATGTCCAGGACATGTCTAAACATAGCTCCAGTCTGAGCTGAATAAAAAAAAAAGGTAAATACTGCCATCCGGTGGCCTATATTCACATTACACAGATGTGTGCATCCTGCATGGTTTGGGGACATGTCATGGGTGTATCCCTGCTTTTTGCCCAGGCAGCTGAGGTATGCATCAGCCCCCCCATCCCAGAAGTGGTTTAGGTGGCCGATGGATGGATCACGTTCCTCAGAGTCCCTGAAGGCAAGCGGGACAAGCACATGCAAATGCCACACAACTACATTCAAATGTATGACTGCCATAACGTAAACTCAAATAATGAGGTGTCTCTCGCAATGATTCATTTTATCAGCAAAGAGGACACAGGTCAATCTGTGAGATCCTGAAATAAAGTAATAAATCAAAACTGATGAGCGATCCTCAAAAAATTGCAAAAGGTGTCACATATGCTGTACATTACCTGGAGACAGTACATTTACTGATCAGTACCTGCATTAATTGCATACATTTGCTGATCACTCCCAGTATTACCTGCACTCATTTACTGATCACTCTCTGCATTACCTGCACACATTTACTGATCACTCCCTGCACTGTTGCTTAAGGAGCTCTGCAGGCAGCCAATTGTGAGGAATGGTTTGTGCAGAAACTTTCATGGGCTGATATGGATGTATAAAACTTCTGCTGATCCCTCTGAACAGAAATGTCTTCCTAGACTCCAACCTTGTTTATATCAATCATGTTGCAGACAACCATCTCTTTTAGGAGGGACAGAAAAGATTTCTCAGTGGTGACATGTGGCCGTTTCCATTGACTGAGCATCTTAAATGTAGGAACTGCAGGATGTAGACAGGTCACAATGCCTGAGGTAACACTGACACACACTACCAGGACACAAAACATTAACCTATTAAACCCATTGCAGCATGAGATCATTTGGCATGATTTCAAATCACAATGTCTAATTCTCACAAAGGTATTCTGGAATGTTTCCCAAAGCAAAATACCAGACTAATGACTGCATGCAAAGACAAAAGCACCCTTAATCGATGTTCTCCTCAGATTCTTCATGCATGCAAATGCAAATGCTTTTTCCCTTTCATCTAAGATAACCATTAACTTCAGACAGTTCAACATTTTAATGGCACTATATTGATCCACGTAGTCACTATACCCCAAGTAGATTTACTGTTTTTGTAAAATTGAATCAAACAGAAATGGTGAAAAAAATAATAAATTAATTATATATATATATATATATTCGTCAAAATCTCTGCGTTCATTTCAGTCTGCCCCTCTCTAATTCAATGGTGACAATAAAGACCAACTCAGCTGTGTGTGTGGGAGAGACAGTCATTACAGTCACGGTTGGGTGGCCGAAGGCATACCTGCCACTACCAGAAGAAAATTGCCGGAATAATACCCTGTAATTCAGACTGATCAAGGTATTGAGCTCAAACAAGGCAGACGATGGCTGTCCTCCAAAGCGAAGGCTACATCTTGGGTACACTGCACATCAAACCTTCCAGTCCGGAGACTCCTTTGAATGCTGCCTACGTTCGCCCAGTTGTGTAACTTCCCAAAAAATGAAATAAAAAGTTTTAAAGTTGCAAAATAAAACAAATAATTGGTAATTTGTAGTGTTTCTCCCCAACACATTTCAGTGATAGAAAAAAAAAAACATTCATTTAAAGAAAAAAGAAACAAACAAGGAATAATCGAATATCACTGGTCATATGGACATTGGCCTCATTGTTCAAAGAGGTAATAAATGACCAGAATAATCCATGCTAAAGTGGCTCTCAGCATTTGGCAATGCATGAGCAGTTGCGCAACTGCAATCAAGAAAAACATTGGAGTTCCACTCGAATAAGCCGTATAAACAGATAGGCTTTGGTCACCTGATGATTAGCATTTAATCGCACCAACATCAGATCAGAACAGGACATACTTGAACGGGCTCAGTCTCATTGGCTGGAAAGGGACTCACACTAAATGGAAGCCGTCTCCCTTCATCCAGGGGCTTTCACTAAGAGGCCGAGAGTGACAGTGTATTGGGGCTAATAAGGCTACCTTCAACCTGGGTGTCATCAAATAGTACCCAGGGTACACTGCAATGTATAGTAATGTGTCGCAGTACCAGACATGTCTGTCAAAATGTACTACCGTTGCATACCTTTTGATGGAATGGGGGTAGCTCAGCTATGTTTTAAAATATGAAATTGTACCCTGGATGCACTTTGATTGTACCCAGGTCAAAGACTACTCTATTTGGGGAATCAGGCAAGGGTTCCTAACCCTGCTACTAAAGATTAACAGTCCTATTAGTTTCTATCCCATCTTTGGAGAAAAACATCCAATTCCAATCAACAGCAACTCAAGACAATCTGCAACAGGAGTAGGATATGTGCTGCACTAGATGAGATACATACATCAGAGGGTGGAAGTCAGAGACAGATAGGGTAGGCCGTCTCCTGGGATTGGCCAGACTTTATATCTGCTTCTTTTACCTTAGGGTAGTATTTGGGAAACTTAAAGTGAGCAATACTTGCATTAAAACCAAAAACAAATCCATATGATAACCAGAGGGCAATGGGTTTGAATGTAAGGAGCACCGTGCAACCTGGACCAATGGAAATTGTACAAAATGTAAGTCACTTATACAACTGAATGAGGTTTATGAGCTATAATGGTAGCTCCAGATGAGGACATACTGTATGCAAAGAAATTCCAGAGCATAAATGATATTGTCAATCTCCTCAATTATACCATTAAGATTCCAGAAGAGTACTACTTCAGAGCATTTTTGCAAAGACAAGTACAATAAACCAAGGGAATATGCATTTAATGTCACATAGTGACACTTGCGTCATTAACTGGATGGTAAAATTCATCATTTAATCTTTGTATAGTTTAAACCTATCCACTGACTTCCTTGCTGGCTGGATTACGATATTAGGGTTAATTCTCTCACTGCTGTGGTCCTTCATTTTCTTTGATGGTGCAGCTGAGCCATTTACCCACCGATTCTTCCCATCCATCAGTCATTTCAACTCCTCACACCTACAGCCACTGGTCACCGGGCTAATGGATCTTATACACAGGGGAATGAGAGGAGTCCAGAAGAGAATAGGGCAGGTTTAGCTGATGTTGCTCTTCTGATAGAGGCAATAGCCTGGGAAGTACACTGACTCTGCGCTCTGAGTGTATGATACTGACTTCAGAGGGTCAGAGCTTGCCTGCACCTCCTAGGGTAGTCCGTAGGCCAGTAGCTGGTTGGTGGTTCGAGTCCCAGCCTAGCCATAGTAAAAAGAGTGCAGCTGTTGGGCCTTTGAGCAAGACCCCTAGCCCCACATTGCACCAGGGAGGGATAGACCCTGCTTTGTCAAATCAACTGCTTTGAATAAAAGAGTTAGGTAAATAACTGCAATGTCATGTAACACAGGACTGGAGGTAAAGGTGACAGTAGCCTAAAAGGAGGGACTCAGCATTTCAAACTCTGTCCCGTTCTCAGTGGATAGTCCACAAGTGCAGCATGAAAATGAGGCATGTGACCAGTGCCAACCTATCAATGAGACGGAGAAGCAAACGACATCAATACAAAGCTGAGGGTGCGCAGAACACCCTTACATGGCCAACTGATACAAGAGCTAATGATCAACAGCTGAACTGATGGGCAAAGCTTGAAAACCAGGGCTAAAACACTGGGTGCATCCCAAAGCGTAGGCTGCAGCCTTCGAAGGCTGCATTTTTAGGGGTCGTCACTTACTTCCATCCAATTAACTAATATTTAGGGTAAGGGATTTGGGGTTGAGGCAAGGGGCTAGGTTTAAAGTTAGGTGTTAGAGTTTAGGTTACGGTTAGGGAAATCATTGACGACTCACCTAAACCAAAGCTGCTCCACAGAGATGAAATGATGTCATGTCAGTGTGGTAAATGGAATTAAGTGACAATTCCTAAAAATGCAGCCTTCGAAGGAGGCAGCCTACGCTTTCAGATTCACCCACTGTCACAAGTATGGGTCAATGACAAATAAGCCTTTTAAAATTATTTTTTCAATAAATCTTTAAAAGTGTACAGAATACATTTAATTGAAATTGGAAGAGTGTGTTTAAACAAGTATTAAGTGTTGCACAAAATTTAGAGGGTTTTAGTAGTTTTAGACGGTATTTGCAATTTCACCAGCCAAAACATGTCAGGTAGCGCAACCAAAAGTTTCTTGGGAAAAAAAAAAGTTTTTCTAACCGATTTTTTTTTTTTTTGCAAGTATACCTGAGAGCGTCTACTCTGCCTAAAACATTACCATTTTGTAGTTGAGCTGGGTATTAAAAAGTAACTTATGGATTCTTTATTGTAGGGGGTGGGTATTTGGGTTTTCGAACATCCAACTTTAGATTTAAAACGTGAATAAATATTTAACAAATTTTAAAATTATATTCTTGTATATAATAACTATTTATATCACAATTTCCAAACATTTGTTCACGTCAATCTCCCATTTCTTGGTTTAAATTAGTATTTTACCTGGTTGCGCCACCTGACATTTGCTACTAATTCCCCAATTATTCAGACATCAGCTTGGACAGCTATAAAACCTTTTGACTTTGCTAGCTAGTTCATTCATTCATTTTTACAATACAATAAAGAGTTTTAGAATAAAATAACTTTTTATTAGTTTTATATTGGTTGTACCACCTGACATGTAAACTGAACAGGTCTAATATTGAAGAGAAAGTAGGTAATTCTATCAATATTTGAGAGAGATCTACCTTTCACTCATCAGTATAGGTCACTTGGGGTCCTTTTGATGGTGCAATATCCAGTTTACTCATCTTTCTCTTCAATTTAAAATGAAAGTTCTATGAATGCAGCTGCGCTGCCCTGACATTTCAGATATGCAGATTACCGGACAAATTTGTTTTTAATATTCCAAACAATTCAAGAACAATTAAAATATCAAGCATTGTTTATTTGAAAGGTTTTTAATATAAAAGTATGCCCCCATGTTAATAGTATATTAATTCTTATTTTTAAATTACATATTTAATACATTTCACATAGTGTTAACTTGCTCGGACGGTTGCGCCACCTGACATTTTGAGGGTTTTAGATGGCAAAATACATCACTTTTGTGATTAATTTGAACATATTTCCAGTTTAACAGGTTTTATAGAATAAAATTATGCTTATTATGAATCATTTAAAATTATTTGAAACCAAAGTAGTGCGCTCGGACACAAAAATCTGCATGTCACGTCATTGACTAGTATACATCCGAGATCGAGTGTGCGTCCGGGATGAACGATGCTCAAGCAAACAAAATCTATTCTGATTTTTGTCGACAGTAACCCAGTAATATCAAAAAGTTGATATTTACGGCAAATCTGCTCAGTTTGAATATATTTTATCACAGACACAAAAGAGAGAAGCTTTGCAGTGGTGATCTAAGCACATCAGCGTACTAAAGTACCCCTCCCAAAAGCTTAGTACCCAACAAAGATTACGGCATACGTAGTTAATTTTGGGAAACGTGCCACTGGAGTGTTATTCTGCAGCAGCCAGGTTTAATCTCAACGGAATGTCAACAGAATGTTTTTAAGCAATCAAATTACACGGGGCGGAGAAAATGATTAGACTCGATAAACTATAATGGCCATTTATCGCTATATTAATTTGAGAACAAACTGCATAGCTTGCATGATGCATTGGCGTACTGTCACTCCAGTGTGGAGACGCTGACGCCACACCTCTACAAGGCGAGCAGCCCACGGCCACAATAATGAAGGCCTCCCCATTCTCAAAGTAAAGAAGACTAATTAAAGCTACATTTACTTGTACAAATAACCATACATCACTTGATGAAGTTTGAAAATTGCAGTTCAATAAAGTTCACCTTCCCACGCCATGTTCTTTAGAAACAGAAATAAGAGTGAATTGAACTTCCCACTCACCACATGATTCATGGTTAAGTTCAATGATACAACATCACCTTAGAGGATATGCCTGTAAATGCCCAATGGGCAAAAAATATAAATTCCATGTAATATGAATTATGCTGCAACATTTTAATATCGCAATAGGTTTTTGCAACAAAACTATACTTCTCAATTATTGTGCTGTACAAGCACCACCAGCATCAGAATGTCTTCAGTTCAGCAGGAAACAAGGCTTCACTTCACAAACTCAGTCAGAGTATGTGTTCATACCAACCACAGATGCACAGTATCGGTCGTGCACAGAGCAGCACGATCACAGGGATAGAGAGTAAAAGCCCAACCATGTTTCACTTTCACCCATAAACTCAAGCCAGCTGATTTCAATAGTCAGTTCATCCTCATGACTGAGGGACTGTTCTGATGAGCAATCCCAGATGGCTGAAAAAAAAAATTTGAGTACTTACCTTACTTTCTAAACTACAATTGCCCACCTATGTATGATTGTAACAAAATCATGTGCTCATGACATGCTAGCACACTGCACAATATTAGCCAGAGCTTCCTGACACTGTCAATCTCCTATCAAAGACCATTATCAATGTGTCAGCTGTCTGAGAAACCCTTTTCAGACCCACAAATTTGCATGTGCAGCATTTAATTCCCACAGCCTACAATTGTCACATTGCTGCTGATTAAGTGAACTCTCATGGCTAAATAAAGTTTCACCAAGTTCTTGTTAGGATTGGGCTTTTGAGTACCAAGAAAATCAAGGTCAAGGACAATAACGAGCATGGATAAAACGGCTGAAACCCTACTTTGCGTGAATGTTGAGCTGAACAGTTGTCAGACGAGATACGTGAATGTTGAGCTGAACAGATTTTAGACAAGATACATCAAGTAAACCTCCGGCCTCGTTGCTTTTTGGCAGCAAGTGCAATATCGCAACCTGCCACTGGGTAAGCCGACGTTCAGGTTTCATCCAAAAGCAGGGTTTCATCCACTGCCATGTATTCCACTGCTCTCTAACGATCAAAGTATGGTATTGCACTCAATTTCTCGTTCCTTTTTTCACTTCAGTCTCAAAATCAATTCTCCTATTTCAACAAATTAGTTTTCAGCACCGTTCATTCAAAATTCTACCATTCAACGAATACTCCAAGTTAAATCTCTATTATTGGAACTTGACCCCTGCTGCTGCAATTGATCTCATTCTCCTTCCAGGCGAGGCGCAGTTGATCTTAAACATACTGAGGGAGCAGACCGCACCTGGCAATGGAACTGAATATCAATCAGTCTGATAACTTTTAAGCCACTGAAAAAAAAAAAAAAAAACATAAAAATGGCTGCAATGCCTACCAGTTGATGCGAGAGCATTGTGAAACCCCACAAATTGAAGTGTAGACTTCAAGTTTCCATCACATCTCGATCAATTCATTTAAAATTCATGGTCGTGGTTAACAGAATATACTCACCGATCAGCCATTACATTATGACCATTGACAGGAGACGTGAATAACATTGAAAATCTCATTAAAATGGCACCTCCCACCTTGTGGGTGGGATATGTTAGGCAGCAAGTGAATGTTTTGTCCTCGAATTTGATGCACTAGTACAGGGGTGGCCAACCCTGGTCCTGGAGAGCCGCAGTGTCTGCTGGTTTTTAGTGTTACTCAGCACTTGATTGATGAATTAAAGCAGTTGATTACACACTTCATTTATCTCACCTGGTGTCTTAGATTTAAATTAGGTGGACAAAACCAAACTCAGCACACCCTCTGGCTCTACAGGACTAGCGTTATCCGCCCGTTTTATAAACCTTTACCTGTACTTCTACTTTGCCCGCATTACAACTACACTAAATATCCAACCAGATTGAGTAATCTTGGTTAACACGAAGATTGGTGTCACAACCTGCAAGTCTGCTCAATTGGTCTAGGATTCTTTTGGGTTCTTCCTGCTAATTGCTTGATTGGCTCATTATTACCAAATTCAAGACACCAAGTGAGATCAGTTAAGTGAGTTATCAACTACTTTAATCCATCAATCGAGTGCTGAGTAACACCAAAAATCAGCAGACACTGCGGCTCTCCAGGAGCGGGGTTGGCCACCCCTGCACTAGTAGCAGAAGAGATGTGCAAGCATAAGGATGTTAACGACCTTGAGAGGGGCAAAATTGCAGCGGCTAGACGACTGGGTCAGAACATCTCCAGAACTGCAGCGGTCAGTACCTGCCGAAAGTAGTCCAAGGAAGGAAATCCAGCGAACCGGTGACATGGCCGTCTTGGGCCACGGATGGCCAAGCCTAAAAGAGAAACGTGGGTAACTGGCCAGTGTGGTCCAATCCAACATGAGATCCAATGTAGCTCATATTGCTGAAAAGTTAATTCTGGTCCTGATAGGAGTCAGAAACACACTGCATTTTGTTGCCCATGGGGCTGCGTAGCTGCAGACCAGTCAGGGTGCTCATGCTGACCCCTGTCCACAGCCGAAAGTGCCTTTAACCCTCTCCAGCCCAATTTATTATTTTGAGATATGAAAAATATTTCATTCATGGAGAAGTTATTATACACTAGTGGCTGCAGGGGGAACTAACGTTGTATTTTTGCAATACTGAGCTGGAAGGGTAACTTTATCAAACCATTTCCCATGTGGTCTTTATATTTTATAGTCAGTCATCAATTGATTTATTGTTGCAAATTTGCAACATGAGCCTGGAGAGGGTTAATGGGTACAGGAGCATCAAAACTGGACCAAGGAGCAATGGATGGTGCCTGGTCTGATGAATCAGATTTCCTTTCACATCATGGGAATGGCTGGGTGTGCGCGCGCGTTGCTTACCCGGGGAAGACATAGCACCAGGATGCACTGTGGGAAGCCGGCAGGGCAGCAGAGGCTGTATGATGCTTTGGGCAATGTTCGGCTGAGAAACCTTGGGTCCTGCCATTCATGTAGATGTTACTTTGACACGTACTACCTTCCTAAACAATGTTGCAGAGCAAGTACACCCCTTTATGGGAATGGTATTCCCGAATGACAGTGGCAGTAATGCGCCCAGCCACACGACAGTAGTGGTTCAGTAATGGTTTGAGGAATACAACAATGAGCTTAAGGTGTTAACTTGGCTTCCAAATTCGCAGGATCTCAATGCAATCGAGTATCTGTGGGACGTGCTGAGCAAACCAATCTATGTGGGCCCCACCTCACAACTTAAAGGACTTAAACAAATTCGGTCCTGGCGCCCCCGTGTATTCTGATTTTCGTTCCAACCACAATTGCAATCTTAGGATTTTAACATGCTGTAGATTTTGTTTTTATTAGGTGCATTTATGCAAACATCCACATTGAGATATATTGTAAATATCGGCAGAGGGAAAAAACTTAACCAAACATTTCATCAACATAAATAATCAAGAGGTTCCTCATTGGTGAAACTCTTGACACATGTTGGCAAAAACCGACAATTTACTTGGCAAATAATGAAGTCACACCTGTTGTGTTTTATGTTGATTTTATTTGGTTCAGGCAGGTTATTTGGGAAAAACTCAAAACACCTGTAGTCAGAAACCTAATTTGGAGCTTATTGATTTTCTCAGAGTGTAATATGATCGGTTTAAAAATGTTTTTACCAGAAAATCCTAGCAATATTGAAAATTAAGCACAATGTGTTCAGAGGTTTTAATCTTCATAGCAGAATGGATATGTCCATCCAAATGTGACTTAAGATGGTAAATAACTACTGTAAACAAGGAATGCTGCTAATTAAGACAAAGTAACAGCTTTTCAAAATCGTATAATTGCAGTTGTGGCTGGAACAAAAACCAGCGTATACAGGGGGGCGCCAGGACCGAATTTGAGAGCCACTGCCTTAAAGGATCTGCTGCTAATATCTTGATGCCAGATACCCCGGCACACCTTGTGGGATCCGTGCCTCAACAGGTCAGGACTGTTTTGGGAGCAAAAAGGGACTTACGCAATTGGAGGAAAGCACATTTTCTTCTCTCACCAAGGGGGGAGGAATATCCACTCTGATTTGTGCCAAAGAACAAGCACATATAGAACCAAAAGTGCGAAGAAAATTGAGACAAAAAGTGGAGTGAACCAATGAATGAGAAAAAGAAGACAGTGTTGGGTTTGTGTTTGTGGGAAAGTTTGCACAATAAAACACTGTTCCGGACAGCGGGCCTAAACGGACTCAACTCTGAGTCTCTGCTGCCAGTGTCAACAATGACCAGGAATCATTGTGCTGCACTGGAGCACCTACTCATGTGCACACAACCGACTTCACCGTCTGACCGCGTCACACAGCATGAGTGTCAGTGATCCAAACCCGCTCAACTACTGCAGTCAAAAAGATTCAAGACTTGGTCATCAGAATCTTTATTCAATAAAATACATATATTTTCACAAATTTAAAAGTGCAGTCCTCCAGGCAGGTTGCTGAAAAAGAGCAGAAATTGCCATCAACAAGCAATCACAAGCACTCAAGAGGCTCAGGTAAGGAACATCCCAGCATCAACAGAATTTTACATTTGATTTACCATTCATCTGCGGCACGTGTCCCTCTAGGAGTTCATCTGGCCTTTTTCCTGCAGTTCTAAGAGAGAGGAAAAAGTATGAGGCGAATCAAAGACTGATTCCCCAACTCCTAATGCACCCAAAAAAGTAAAACTTTGTTTAAAGTGAAACTGCACCTCAATACCAGAAAAACAAACAAAAAAAAAAATCCAACTTATTTTAACCATTCACAGTGGAGATGATCCATTTTCTCTTGTCCTCTCTATTGTTAACTTTTATGTTTTAATTGCATTTTCTGTGCACATTAGTTATGTGAATTACATTTCCATTTTCATGTCCACCACCATAAAAATCAACATCCTTTCAAGCATAATCACTGAAAAAGGACCGTGAAGAATGACAGTTACCTGCCCGTAGCCTTGCAATTTCTAGTCGATACTTGGCGCAGTTTTTACAGTCTGAAAGAAGCACAATGACAGCTTTAGAGAGAGAGGAGGGGCTTTGGTTCTGTGGACATTGTACTCTTCAGGACTAAGTTACTGCCCCAAGTACAGTCCAGTCCCAGAAACAGTGACCCACCTGCAGCGGCCGAGCGTAGAGAGAGAGTGGTACGGGGGCTACACCAGGGCTATTCAACATTTCCTAAAGGGCCGGTGTGGGCGCAGGCTTTCATTCCAACCAAGCACTTGCACACCTGATACTACTAATAAAGCTCTTTATCGAAGTCTCTTGGGAGGTGATCAGTGGTGTCATGTGTTTTAGTAAATGGTTGGAACGAAAGCCTGCACCCACACCGGCCCTTTGAGGATAAGGTTGAATAGCCCTGCCCGACACAACGGCAGAAATTATTCTCATAATGTCTTTTCATCCTGATCAATATCAATAATTATCACACTACTGCATCTGAAAAATAATTAGAACAGACAGGATTATATCAATGAGAGAAAATTGAGAGAATATAATTAAGAATTCAAAGACTCCCTGTGATGGTTAAGGATAGTTAACCACTCACCAGTCTGGGCAGCAGAAGGCTGTAAATCAGGGGGAAGGGGAGCTGGTGGGGCTACAAAGACAAGAATCGAGAATTACATGTCACCCACAGCATGTCAAACAGGAAATGAACATCTACACTGGAGAAAAAGAGGGAGAAAAAAAAAAAAGTCACCCAAAGTGGGTGCCCTTATCTTGCGAACTTTGACCCATGAGAACCAGACATGGTGGATGCACAACTATACATTAGTATAGACACATACCACAAGTATGAAGCCATTGTACCAAGTGGTTGCTAAGATGTCATCTGCACAAGAAAAGCGTGATGCTAACACCAACGCAGATGAGAAGCCAGGATAAACCATATACAGTAGGTATGGCCTTTAGGGCAGCCACCATTAATAAACATCTACCCCCAGAGTAGGAAATTCTTCCCATTTCTGTTCAAATCCAAGATTGCGGCATACGCAGTTAATTTTTAAAGTCCAAGAAAATTTGAATTCTGATAAACTATTCTGATGTAACAGTGCTCTTATGTGCATATCATTTACAGAATCCCCTCACAGAGTGAAGGATTAAAAATAAAAATTGTGTTGGACGCACCAGATTTCTTTGTCGCCAATATTCCAGAAGTCTGGTCACCTAGTCAAACAGAACAGCAAGAAGTGAATAAAAATTATTCACACAAAAACGAAATAAAAATTCAAATCACTTCACAGATACCAAAGACTGAAAGAAAATGCAAATTAGTCCTCAAAAAATTATTTGGTCTTCAACTACCACATTCAAGGAACAGACCAAAAATACTCCTCAAACATGAGAGCAGGATCCAAGACCCTCCCTTTTACCCAAACTCTGAAGCCTTGACTGGGGAGCTCTCAAGAGAGATGCTGGTTTCCTGATGCCCCTCTGGTTTCCCGCAGGCAGGCCTGTGGTCTGACTGGGGGCAGGATGCACCAGGGTATCTGTGTGAAACAAAGCAGCCTGAAGGATTGCTTTACTCTCTGGGAAAATGGGTCAGAAAGCTTAGTGAAATCAGTAGGAATTTGAAGTAAATGGTGGTAGCCATTTTGATGCAGTCTGTACTACACTGCCCGGCCAAAAAAAAAAGTCACCGTTTGGAAATTAATGAACAAATCTAAAATTGGATCATTATTGCGGTTACTAATATGCTTCAGCTGGCAATAATCATTTTCCCCCTGACTGATTAAGCGCATCGCTACTCATTTCTCAAAAAATCATGTCGGAAGACACATCCCTTGCTGGTGGAAAAGATGTTACAGTATTTCAGAACAGGCAACTTATTGCCTGTATTTAGCAAAGAAACTCATGAATGCAAAAACAAGTATGAGGAATCATTTTCACAAACATATTTGCCACCACAAAGTCCTGATCTTAGACACAGTAAAAGTTATTGGGATGTGCTCAAGAAAGACCACCGAGTGGTTTAACCATTATGTCGAGAAGACAAGATCTCGGCCAAAAATTATGGCAAGTATGATCGAAAATAAATGTTCTGGCATTGCATATAGTTGTCAAAACAATGACAAACTGAATTTGCACTGTAATCAAAGCTACAGGGGTTCCAAATAAATATTTGAGTGTGCGACTTTTTTTTTTGGCCGGGCAGTGTATAACCACTGCCACTGAGGCTAAAGCTTCATAATGGTTAGCATGTTGACATCATTGACCCGGTCCACAAAATGAGTGCGCCTCAAATAAAATAAAGAAACGAAACACCAAGTTATGTTAAGACGATACAGTTCAGAGCTTATGAGCTGTGTGGAATAGGACAGTAAAATGACAGATGGAGGCACATTCATTGAACACACAGTGAACGAGCATCATGTCCCAATCATGACATACTGCTCTGAAAAAGTGCCACCCAAACTCAGAGCAGCAGACCCACTGGATTTTCTGGTTTTCATTCAAACACTGAAACAGCTTGCAGGATGCATTGTTATGTATGAATATTTTGTGTACAGCACTGTATATCATTTGTAAATGGAGATTTGTTAGACACAATTTAAATGCCCATGACGACTGGTCAGCGACTTGTTCATTTTGGGTATTATGTCTGTGTAAAATTCCATTTTGCATGGTCTGATGCAATGCCACTTATTTGTGATGAAATAGACTCGTGTTTTCAAGAAGCTTCTGGCATCTTCTTGCCTGGAGGGGTCCAGGTCACCCAGGAATCCTGTAGATCTTTCCAGAATGTTGCTAGTCTATAAATGCTGTGATTTTGGTCAGTAGGGGCAGAGTTTTTGTTTTGGCAACAGAGTTATTATAGTAGTGACGCTAAAAACTATATAAATGTTTCATTTAAGTGCAACACTTGCTGCATGTTTACAGACATAGAGTAACATCACGGGAAAAAGGAAATAACAGACCGACATTAACATACCGACTCTCTTCCTTTTAGAGAGGGGCTGAGTCTCCTCTGTGTTTCCACGCGGCTGCTTTGCTGAGGAGGCCGGTAGCTGTGCACCCTTCATATGTGATTCTGTTAAAAATAACCACACACGCGCACACAAATGTGCACATACAACAATAAGTTAAGTCGATACACCCAAGCTTTGTAAAGCACAAATTTACACATTTTACAGTTTTAAGCCTAATCCAGAGAGAACCCACCGCTTGATCCGTGTGATGCGGAACTGGCTGCTGCTCGCTGGGTCAGCAGCTTGGGCTTCGCCTGTCCGGAAGGCCGCAGAGCCAGCTGGGATATAACGGAGGAGGCTGACGGCTGGCTGGGGATCGAAGGCTTCAGCAGACCAGGAATGGGTGGCTTGTTTTCTGGAAGGTGTTTGAATAAATGGGATTAAACTCAGGCCCGGAGGGGGGGGTGGAATCACAACTCCAAAGTGTTGAGTTAAAGTGACTGACACCCTGACCCAAAGCAAAAAAAAAAAAACGTAAATAATCGCTAGGAGGCCGTTTACCTCGCTTCCAATTCACTCATCAACATCCAGTAAATACCTGACTTCAGTCGCCTAAAAAGCATTTCATGACGGTTGGTCATTAATCATCCTGAAACAGATGGTTGGTGAAAGAGGCAACAGAAAGTGCATACACCTCATGGTAAATGAGAACTACTACTGCTCATCAAATTTCAAAACCACCAACTAACTACCTCCCACTGTTTTCAACGTTTAGTCATTAGATCTTCCTGCAGTTTTACACTTTGAAGTTGTACTTTTCAATGCTTTAAACTGAATCAAGTTCTATCTTAAAACAAATATTCCCTATTCCTTCAAAAACAGGCATGATGTTTGAGCATTCAACGATTACTTCCCATGAGTAACTGTCTGACCAGTTAGTCAAAGGCCAATGACAATTCACTGAAACCATTACATTGCCTATACTAGCAAAACCTCATTAGATTAGGTCAAAACCTAAAATATAGCTGAGCAGTTTATGGTCCATGTCAAAAATTGTGGGAACTTTTTAGAAGGGATAACGAGAAGTATGATTTAGAATGTTAATTTCTGATGATCGTTTGCGCCAAAGCAGTTTGAAAGAACAATGAACAATGAAGAAAGTAAACTCAGTCAGCCGATCAATGATGTAACCTCGCACATTCATAGATATCTGCGGATGTAGGGCGGAACCAGTCTAAACTTCACAAGAAACCCAATCATAACCAGCAGCTCATGTTATACTTTCTCAACTGAGCTAAGAAAACCTAATGAGTCACAATACATTACCAATACATCACAGGAGAATGCCATCAGAAGCACAGGCACACATCCCATTCATCGTGCACATAGGCCAAAGAGAACTTCTAACAACTTTGTTTATCACAGAGGCAACAGGCATGGAACCTAAATCTTGGTTAAACATTTCATTTTTTTTTTTATATAGTTCATTTATCATCAGGTCAGTGTTTTTCAACTTGTTTATTTTTCAAATATGCATTGAATTGACTGTGGACAGAGTTGTGAAGACTGAAACATTTTCTCAAGTGGCCTGCGGCATGAAAGGCTTGAGAAACACCCGTCCCATCACACTGCTGATGGCACTCCGAGTTGGAGGCGAGGCAACAGCCTCCACTGCCATGCACTAGAGGTTATGAAAGATGCCAAATAAAAATGGAATTAAATCATACCCACCTGAAACTGATTGGCGTCTGCGGTTGATTGTAGAACCAACAGAAGCCTTAAGGGGAAGAAAAAAAAAAAAAAAAAAAAAAAAACAGCAGGACAATGCATTTTGCTCATTTCTGTAATTATGAACATATTTACCCAACTTCACATTTCCCCCCCCCCCACAATTGAGGTTCATTGATCATTTTTACAAGACGAAATTTGATTCTGCCCATAGCACCAACACAGAGACAGGTAAGAAAGCTGTGTAACTACTTTCAAGCATTTGCAAGTTCTGTCTTTCGCTGGTCTTACGACGTCCTTGTAACAATGCAAAAGTCTGCCGAAATACCGTTCGGGGACTTCATTTTCATTGTGCATCACTCCACACAACTAATACATTTTTAAAAGAATTTTGAATTCCAAACGAATAAACTAAATACTCAGTTCTCTCATTGCAATCGATAAAATCTTTTTGCTTTTTATTTTAAACTAAAAATGGACAGCTTGGCAGCAGAGTAAGTGAAGCAGAATGCAGTTGGCACAAGGGCATCTCACCTCCAGAGGGTTAGATGCTGTCGTGTTTCGTGTGGCCCCCCCAGTCCTCCTGCCTATCCTGCTCTGAGTGGAGGACAGGAAGGAACTAGTTCCTGGAACCTGCAGACCAGACAGTGTTCTAGGGGGAGGGGCCAACAGGGAGGAGGGAGGCCTGGAAATGGTGTGATGCGATTTGGGGATGGCTGAAGGAATGGCAAGCGTTTTCCTGTTTGAAGGCCGAGTCATTGCAGAACATTTTAAAGGCAGACTGGACGGTATAGTAAGTGACTTCGTAGGTGGCCTAGCACTGGCGGGAGGGGGCTGGTCAACCTGAGGAGGCGCACTGCCATCGTTCTCATTGGAGGAGGCCTCACAGCGGCCCAACACGGACTGCATGCCGCATGAGTCGGATGGAGCAGCTTTAGCAGCAAAGCTGAAAACTTTGGGCGCAACCAGTGGGGTCGAGGTGATCAAAAAGTTGGGCTTCATGTCCAGTGAGGTATCAAAGCTCATTTGGCTGCATCCTTCATGGTCCCCCATGCACATATTTTGGTTACAATCTTCATCACAGTTTCCTGCCTCAGTCAAGGGCGCAAGCTTCCCATCTGCCCCAGCTTCAAATTCACTGACCCCTGTTAAGTCGTCCTCTAAGTCCAGCTGCTCTGATGTGCCACATGTCCGCTTCGGTCTGGTTGCGGGTTCGTTGGACTGGCCTGGTTGAAGGTCGCCTGATCCAGTTTTTGGTCCAGACATATTTGTTGTGGTCAGATTCACTGTGAGATTGGGTGCTCTTGTGCCTGATCCAGTTTTTGATCCAGACATATTTGTTGTGGTCAGATTCACTGTGAGATTGGGTGCTCTTGTAGGCTCGTGAGCAGAGTCTGGATCTATCTCAAAAGTTCCATTCTTTCTGCCCAAACTCCCTGCACTGTCCTGCAGCGAAACTCCAAATCCACTCCGATCCGTGATGTCAACAGTCACATTGGGCCGGGCCATAGTCCCAGACTGCAGCTCCTCTGTATCTTTAGAGTTTTCCCTCAGCATTTGTGCGACTGAGGCCTCTGTGGCGAGTCCAACTGTACTCCTGTCTGTAATATCAATGGTCAGATTACGACCAGTAATACTGGAGCCACTATGGAGCACCAGTGTGTTGTTAGAGCTGGCCTGGTTTGCAGTTGGGTCTGCCACAGACGCTACCTCGACGGTGGTGTTCCCAGCCTCAACAACCAGCAAATCCTGGCCTCTTGAGCTCTTTTCACTGTTCGAGAGGTTGTATGTGCCATTGAGTACAGAAGAACTGGGGACCTCAACCTTTGCACTGCTTTTTAACAGCTGTTGCTTCTCGAGATTGACGGAGCCCAGGTTTTGCTGGGAGCTAAAGGAGTTAGTATCGCAACACTCCACTGAAGCATCAGCACTCCCTGCCCCCGACTTCTCTGCACTCTCCTCCACCTCTGGAGTCACTTTCACATGGCTCCGCAATTGAGGCAATCCACTCTCTGGTTTATTCACAGTATCTCCCTCCAATTTAAGGTCAGATGACTCCATCGTACAATCCAGGAAGCTCATGCTGGGTGCTGGCTCAGCCATTATCATGCTTTCCATAGCATCCATGCATTTTGTAAGGAACCACTTTCCTCCTTTTAATGCCTGTATAGGGGTCCTGGAAGGGTACTGCTGGAATTCATCCATCACATTACCATGTATTGAATTTGACTTGCTAAGAACCAACTCAGCAGAAACCGGTGATACCTCTGGTATAGGGGAGAGAAAGCTTAGGTATTTGAAGGAAGGCGAAAGAAAGCTTCTCAGGTTAGCCTGACAAAGGTCAACAGTCACACTGGGCTGGGTTACGGTCTCAGACTGTAGCTCCAGTGCATCTTTCGAGTTTTCCCTCAGCACATTAGCGACCGAAGACTCTGTAGCGGGTCCAACTGTGCTCCTGTCCGTAATGTCAACAGTCAGATTTAAACCAGTAACACTGGGGCCTGTATGGAGCACAAGTGTGTTGTTCGAGCTGGTCTCGTTCAAGGAGCCCTCTTTTGCAGTTAAGCCAACTTCAGACGGTGCCGCGACAATGATACCCCCAGCCTTAGTAAAACTCCCAGACTCAATGGCGATACTCCCAGTCTCAGCCACCAGCAAATCCTGGCCTCCTGAGCTCTTTTCACAGCTGGAGAGGTTGTATGTGCCATTGAGCACAGAGGCACTGGGGCAGTCAACATTAGCACAGCTTTTCGACAGCTGCTCTTTCTCCAGATTGGAGATCAGGTTTTGCTGGGAGCGAAAGCAGGAGCTCATATCGCGACTCTCTACTGAAGCATCAGTAGCCCCCACTGCTGACTTCACTGCACTCTCCTCCACCTCCAAAGTCACTGTCGAGCGACTCTGCACTTGGGGTGATCTAATCTGTGGCAAGTTCATGGCATCGGCCTTCAGTTCCAGGCAAGAGGACTCCATTGTACAGTCAAGAAAGCTCATGCTGGGTTCTGGCTCAGCCATGATCATGCTTTCCATGGCATCCATGTATTTTGTAAAGAAAAATCTTCCTCCTTTGGCTGCCTGTACAGGGGTCCTGGATGGGTGCTGCTGGATTTTATCCATCAAACCATTGCATATTGTGTTTGATTTTCCAAGTAAAAACTGAGCAGAGAGTGGTGATGCCCCTGGTGTAGGAGAATAAAAGCTCAGACTTTTGAGGGAAGGAGAAAGAAAGGTTCTCAGGTCAGCAGGATGAACTTGCGTCTCAGGTTTTACATCCCCAAAACTCTGCGAAGCAGCAGGAGGAAAAGCAGAATCAACATTTTTTAAAGTCATGCCGAGCCCGACGCCACTGTCAGCTTCTGCCATTGGCTCCACCCCCTGAGGAACATCACACTTCTCTTGTGCGAAGATGTCCAGCTTGGGTGGTCGCGTGTCAATCTTACGCTCCGCAGACGCATCAGAATTACAGGCAACCTTGCCTGAGGTCAGCTGACCCGGAGAGCTGGCCATAATGGCACTTCAAGTCTCTGGAGCAAAAACCACGCTAAAAATCTCAGCTCCACACACATCCAATGACTCAACTAGAGTTTGGTGTTGGGTGGGATGCCTGGGATGAGTTTCCCTGCCCAACTCCAGAAAAGCATCTCTTTCCTTTTAAGCCAGAAACCAAGCAATGTGGTCTTCAGGATCTTCTTTACCTGAGGGACAGAAAAATATCACATCAGTCATTTTTCCTTTTTGTGATAAATTTCCTGAACATTTTCTTATGAAACAATGTTTTCACAACCCCTTTTATACAGTCGCAATTCCAGAAAAGTTGGGATGCTGTATAAAATATAAAAAAACAGATTGCAATGATTTGCAAATCTCAAGTGTGACATTTTATTCACAACTGAACATAGACAGCATATCAGATGTTGAAAGCAAAACATGGTACCATTTCATGAAAAATATTAGCTAGAACAGTGATCTTCAACGTTGTTCCTGGCAACCCACTGTGTATGCTGGCTTTTGTTCCAACCGCAGTTGCAATCGCAGGCTTTTAACAAGCTGTTAATTTGTCTTAAGTGTATTTAATGTTTAGAGACGGTAATTTGCCCTCATAACTCACAAGATAACAGAAATAGCCATGTTTGCCATCAAGAATTTAAAAATATACCATAACCACATTGTGATGCATTGGAAATAACAGCATAATGAGAGAAAACAATGTAACCAATCAAATGAAAGATGTAGTTGGCTCCTAATTGGTGAAAACTAATTGGCACATCATGACAAACTTATTCGACATAGAAATGATAAAGAGTCAAACTAGTTTTGTGTTATGTAGGTCTAATTAAGTTCACCTGAAGTTTTTTTTTTAAGTAACTTGAAACAGTTGAGTCCAGCAGCCTAATTTGGGGTTCCTCAGAGTCCAATTTGACCTGCTTGAAATGTTATAATGCTTGAAATTTCTTGCAGTGTAGAAATAAAACCACTATCTTCAAGGGTATTTTATTCTTCATAGCATGTATGGATGTTTCTATGTAACATTTCGCCAAAGACTGTAAGTAACAAGGCAAAACATGAAAAACAACTAATTAAGACATTAACAGCTCGTTAAAATTCTGCCATTACAACTGTGGTTGGAACAAAAGCCAGCAGACAGTGGGCCCCCAGGAAAGACGCTGAAGACCAGTTTTACAGATATACATTAGTCACTATATCTGGCTGGCAGATAAGCAAAAGTAGTTAGGGAGTATCTAAATTATACACATAAAAACAGCCATTTCTGTGAATAAACATGGCATATTTTATACCTTAATAAATATAGACTGGTTCAAGATTTCAACTTCATATTTTGAACATTTGCTGACAAGGACATGCCGTTTCCAGTGATATTATGCTTTCCGTGGTATCCATAATCATAATTTGAAATATGGGTGTGAATTTTATTTATTTTTATTTTTTTTCATTTTTAATGCATCATAACACCTAGTTAAAGAGTACTACATTGTGAGAAAAAAAAATAGAATTTGAAAGATCTGACATGTTTAAATGTGGAGATAGTGGGAAAAAAATGCTCTGAAGCACAAAAGGATTTATTATTATTGCTTATTTCAACAAGCAATAAAATGTTAAATATGCAGTAGTAAAACTTCAGTTGCAGCAGTTTAGGACATTTTGTATGAACATCCGCTAAAAATTTTATGCATCTAGCTTAAATAAAAAGTTAAGGCTAATATAACTTCATAATTTTCTCTATAGCACTCGTTTCAAAAGTAAAATCTGAGCCAGGCCCCACGTATTCAAGCCCTTACATGTCAAATAAAAAAGATACGAGGCTGAAATTCTGCACACTGTTTATTGGGACAATGACATTACTCCATGAAGCAAATCTGAGATGGTCAGTCACTGAAGCCTTCAGTGACATCACATGGATTGATCCAATTGTGAGTCAGGGAATTGAAACCCACTCCAATACTCCTTAAATTTCAGATAGATACCCCTGCTGTTGTCACGCCGTTGCCCCCCAGTTTCTGGTTATGGAGCAGTTTCTCAAAACACCTTTAAGGTGACTTTGCTGTATTTAGATCTTAGGGTTGGCAAATTTGTGAGGTACCTTCATTCGGGGACGGTAAAGTTCACAAGTACCGTACTTCCCCATTTTCAAAAGAGCTGCAAGAGCTATAGGGTGGCCACAAAGTAATAGCACAATACCATCACGGTGGACGCAGGTGTAAAAGCTCATACAAGCTTTATGATAGGGAAAATGGGTGGCGTTGTTGTTTTTTTGGTTGTTTCTTTTTTTTTGGGGGGGGGGTCGTGGACATGGCAAGAAAAGTAAAGTACAATATGCCCTTGATTTGCCAGACACAGAGCAACTACAGGTGCTGGTCAACGAATTAGAATAATTTGAAATAGTCTAATTGTAAAATTTTTAAATGCATTCTTTGTGCAGAAAGCAAATCAGATGTTCACCGCGCCTGTCCTACTTGTTAGAGTAATCACAGAACTCGCTACCAGTAAAACATTTGCTCAGCTAAGCTTTCCAAAAGGCCCATTTAGGCCATTTAACTGTGACACTGTTGTTTTATTGAATTAGAATAATGGAGAAACCGTTTCACTGAATTAGAATAATTTTTATTATAATTAGAATCATCACTTTCTCAGTATTTTGTGGCTGCCCCCTTGGCTTGTATGACTGCCTGAAGTCTCCGCGGCATCGATTTGACCAGCTTGTCGCAAGTTTCTGCACTCACTGCTTCCCAGGCTCTGGCGATGTTCTGCTTCATTTGGTCCAGCGTAGTCGGCCTTCTGTCGCGAATTTTCCACTTGACGATGGCCCAAAGGTTTTCAATGACATTGAGGTCAGGCTTGCTGGCCGGCCATGCCAAAACTTCAAACAGTTTTTCGGCGAACCAATCTTTGGTTGACTTTGGCGCATGAGCCGGTGCAAGATCCTGTTGAAATATGAGGTCTTCTTCGCCGAACTGTTCCTCAACAATCGGAATCAGGAACGTTTCCAGAATATCTTGGTATACGGCAGCATTGACAGTCTTCTTGAGGAAGCAGAGTTTCCCTACACCCCGAGCGGACATGCATACCCAGACCATAACGCTTTGGGGAAACTTGACAGATCTTTTCACGGCCTCGTGGTTGTAGGTTTCGCCACCACGACACCAGACACGAGGACCTTGGTCACAGAAGGAGATGCAAAAGCGTAATTCGTCACTGAAGACCACTTTCTGTCAGTCTTCAGCAGTCCATTCGCCGTGTTCTTTGGCCCACTTCAGCCGTTTCTCCATTTGTTTCTTGTTCAGCATTGGTTTTATTGCTGGAGCGCGAGATTTGAAGCCGAGTTTGCGCAGACGACGGTAAGTGGTTGATCTCGAGATGTTAGTGCTGGTCTGCTCGTTCCACAAGTCGCTGAGCTCGGAAGTGGACTTGAACCAGTTGCTGACTGCGATCTTTCTCAGCTGCTTGTTGTCGCAAGCAGAAGTTTTTCGGACGCCGGAACAGTTGGTGTGCTTGCTCCAGTCTTTCTTGAGAGCTTTGAAGACGGAAGACTGGCTGATGCCCAGCTGCTCAGCAATTTTAGTTTGGGTCAAGCCTTGTTGGCGAAGGGTTGAATTTGAGCCACTATTGCGGTTGAGAGGTCGCGCTGCGGACCCATGATTGATTTTACAACTTAGAAATTCTACTCAACCCTGACTTTATACTGCACAGTGAACACTCTTCACAGAAAACAAAAATTCAAGCACTTATTCTAATTCAATGAAATGACTTATGAATTATTCTAATTCAATGAAACAAGTGTCACAGTTAAATGGCCTAAATGGGCCTTCTGAAAAGATCAGCTGAGCAAATTTTTTACAGGTAGCGAGTTCTGTGATTACTCTAACAAGTAGGACAGGCGCGGTGAACACCTGATTTGCTTTCTGCACAAAAAATGAATTTAAAAAAAATGTAAAGTTTGCACTATTTCAAATTATTCTAATTCGTTGACCAGCACCTGTATATACTTAACTCTGAAGCACAAAATCCACTAAGACAATAGTGAACGTTGTACCTCCAAAGGAGACTGTAGTTTCCACCCATGGTCACCTTAGAAAAGTACAGGATATTAATATAAATGCAAAATAAAGAAGCGTCAAGATGGATCGTTGAAGGATCGCGTGGTCCGGCTGGAGATGACCGGAGCCAACAAACCGCGTGCAGGGGGGCAAGAGGAGACATGTCCCGTCCCAGCGGTTCTACCACACACTATTTGTCGGTTTTTCCTTCAAATAAACACCACGTCAAAGCAATTATTAAATCAGTGTTTCCCAATCTTGCTCCTGGAGTACCCCTGTCCAGTATATTTTAGATGTATTGACAATTTGGCTACCACACCCAAATCCCGCCGATCAGCTTATTAGCAAGGCACTTGATAAGCTGAACTGGGTGCGTTACATCGGGTAGACATTAAATGGGCCAGGAGTACTCCATGAGCATGGATGGGAAGCACTGACAGATAATCAAGACCTCGAAGACAATCGCAAATTATTAATTCTCTGACCCGTTTCGAACACTGAGCATTTATTCTTGACTGAATGCATAACGATTCAGACGAGGCAGTTCAGAAGAGTAAACAATCTCTCAACTAGTAAATTCCAAAAAAAAAAATCTTGCAACGCTAAGAGGCACGAGAAGGTTGTTTAAATACTGCGATTGCAACTGTGGTTGAAACAAAATCCATTTTGCAAACCGCCAGTGTTGGTAGTACTCCAGGCATAGCCATAGTTTTCCACTTTAGAAATGCGCTTTTCTGTATAATAAAATTGTGCTGCCGTGGTGAAATAACTAAGCTATCAGTTTGGAACACTTCACGGGTAGAGGACATTTGAGCAAGTGCTCCAGAATAAGTAACGTTAGTTACTTGAGTCAAATCTGCTAAGTGAATGATGGATAGTTTTGTAGCCATCTAGTTGTCCGCAGTTCAAAATTTTGTGAGCACAGCTATCGGGGGTAAGACATTTTCACGGTAAGATAGAATTCTATGACAAATAAGGAAATCTGACCATCTGGCAACCAAACCCCGGTAGGACCAGAAAATCAACTTGGTCAAAGCGGCGGAACACAATGAACTTCTGTATGGTTGGTGTTCGTGGCCTCCTAAAAAATTTTAACCTACAGAAAGTTAGCGTAATACTGGTATTCGGAGTAACTTAATAAACCCTGCATCCAATCGCTCAACCAACTACAAAGAGAGGTTCATACCAGAGAACCGTAACTGTCGGATACTCCATAGATAACGTTTGCTGGTTGGTTCGTTATCTTACTAACTAGCTAGGTGGGCATGAAATCAACCAACATAGTCTGTGGCAGAAATCAAAAGCACCAGCGAGACAAAACTTCTCATTTTAATAATAAACAATTATACTCACCCGTTACATTCCGGGCGAAATATAATAACTTTCTGCCAATAAAATGTGAGCAACTGCACAGAGTTTAAAAGCTGCGTCTCCGCCTTTAAGCCACTGAAACTACGAATTTGCCCTATCATTGAACAGCATTGTCTTCTTCGACTGTGATTATTTTCTTTATTTTTCTTTACCGCCACCTAATGGACTGGAGTGTGGGACAGTAAAATCAATAAATTAATAAATCTTTTGACTCTGACTCTCTCTGAATATTAAAAATATTTTAGAGACAAGTTTCCAAAGCAGAATAAAAATTATCCACCAAGTTTGGTTACATATGGACAAAATGTCATTGATTTATAGCCAAATCTGAGCCAAGCCCATGGACGTGTTTGAAACTGATTGCTTCCCCTATTGGACGATTTCAAAATAATCTTAAACACGCATTTCAAAAGTGTTATGAAACATATCCAATGAGTTTTCCAACGATTACACAAAATTTGTTTTTTTATTTATAGTCTGCTTTGTATCGTGCGACACGCATTTTTGTATTTGTAGCTCCCCCTACAATTTAATCTGAATGAAAATGTCAGGCTATATTTCAAGTACTGCTCCTATCCTGCAAATTTCGCCATGACTGGCCAGATTGTTGTGGAGTTATATCTATTTATGTCTTAACCCAAGCCCCTTTTAAAAACTATTGGTCAACATCTTCAAAACGGATAAAGATATCATCAAGATTTAGGCTGGTTTTAATACGCTAGGTTCACAGATCATTCACAGCAAATTTGGTACAAATTGGACGTACGTTATCGGAATAGATGTCAAAAATGTGTTTTTCAAAAAACTACAAAATGGCCGAAAATCTACCCAAGTAGGTCTTAAGGGTAACAAATATGTAGAGGGAGGCCAAATACAACTCTGCAGAAAGTTTCATGTAAATCAAAATCACAGCGTAGAATTGATGACCCTTTAAAGAAAACCTTTAATTGTCGCGCCACTATCCGGCTGATTGGGGTCATATTTGTTGAACAAGTTATTAGCACACTTTCCAATCACTGGTGAAAGTGTCATAAATGTTCCTTCTCACAGGAATTTGTGCACATGTTTCTGAAGATTAAGAATAATAATAATAATGGTGATAAATCAGGGGCCTATTGCACGAGGGCGGGATAAGGGATTAGCCTGGGATCATCACGGGATTAGCCTGATCTCAAGCACCATTTCGGTTGCACAGCGCGTGTGAGCCAAGCCATGGCACTAGTTACTATGGAAACAAAAGTCTGTAGAGCTCGCCAGCTCCGGAGCAAGCTTACGAACTAGCTGAGCTCCTGCCTCCAGCCAATTTCACCTCACCTCATTCAGCAGTCACCCAAATTGAAAATCGATGTCCTTAACAGTCATTCTGAATTGTCCACTACACTTTGCTAACTCAGATATAGTAGGCTCAGAGTAATTATCTGAGAAACTTGTGACCATTGATGTCAGTATAATAGCCAATATTCGATCATAATATTCAAGTATCCATGTGACAGTGACCATCACAGTTCAATCAGTCCCCCTTCCATGTCACATTTTAGCCATATTTTGAATCCGTCATTATCAGATTTGTCCTTATTCCCAAAGTTGAGGCTTCCATCCGCATGGAAATTGAGCAGTGCTGTATGAAATGCGTTACCGTGTCTCAGCATGGTATTAAATTGCTGTGGTAACCCCCTACTCGTTTCCGTGAAAATGCACATTGATTACCTCTATAGCCTATATTTCTGTATCATGATGTTGAATTTTATACCTGGTCCACGTTATTCAAGTAACGCTTTAAAATGATAAACTTATAATAAGTTTATGTGGTTTTGTGTGTGTGTGAATAGGCCCGTTTCCACCGCAGGAACTTCAGGGTAATTTTATGGGGCCGGGGCCGTCGTTGCGTGTCTCCACTGCTGGAACCACCCTCGAAGGACAGGGTACCGGAACTTTTACAGGGGCTAAAAAAGTCCCTGCCTCGGAGTAGGTACTTTAAACGGCCCCGAAAAACTCCTGGATGGGGCTTGGGGTTTACTTGGCGCTGATTGGATTTACTCAGGGCGGGATGTAATGTCTATAGAAAGCGACAAAACAGCCGGCATATTTAAAAATCAGCAGCTGATGGGGAGTCGTATACGTCGCCCTCTCGGTGGAGACACGGCAGTTGAGAGGGCCGATTGACAGGACGTTCCTGTAGTAGTTCCTGCCCCCCAAATACTACCAGGAACTTCCTCGGTGGAAACGGGCCTAATGTGCTTTTTTTATGTCAGCAATTTGGAAAAATTAAAACGTTACGTCTGTAACGCAATGAATTGTGGGTAATTGCACTAGTGAAGTCTACTGAAGTCTGCACCCCAAGCGGACTCTCTGGAAGTCCGCAGAAAGTCCGCTTGAGGCCCCTTGTGGACTAGCTCAATTGTGGATTGGGACAGCCCTCAGCACTTCCCGTGAACGAGCCCGCAAGGTCCGCGAGTCAGCAAGTAGAAGAAGTAGGAGAAATGCAATAATACGGATGCAGCCAGCGATTCTGTGATCAATTTCGGGGTCTACTTGAGGTAGCCATGAGCGCGCACTTAGCAGGACCAGCAGCCGCAGGCTTCACTTAGCCTAATCTCCTCCACCCACAGTTGGCTTAGAGCAATCAATTAAGCCAGTAACGTGCTGTAAGAGACCCCAGAAGGAAAACAATGGGGTTTCAGCCATTTGGGCTTGAACCCCCAAGAACAAAATTCTCCCAGACAACCTTGCGTTTTTTTTTTTTTTTTTGGAGTGTTCTTTGTTGAACATATATTTGCTATGATGCTTCTCCAGTGAGATTCTCTAATGTAAGGTTAAACTTTGAGTCTTTATGTGATTCTCTGCCGCAAAAAAATTCATACCATGACATACCACCGGCCCACGATTGTGAATGAGGAGTTCCCCCACTCAGCGTTTTGTCAAGTTTCCCACTCCAAACCTTCAACTCCAAAGAAAATTTCCAGGGCATTCACCATTATCTTTACAATTTTATTGTTTGTTCATACAGGGCAGTTATGACATCTGGCATGAATACCATAAAATCTTTTTGCATCATGCATCTTCACTTTCACTTTCGTACACTCCTCACATGGTCTTTTACACTCCTCGCTTGGTCTTGTTATGTCTTTTTCCATAGTACTTTGTTTTGGCTCCTTAGCCTGAACTGATACCCTCCTTGTTCCTTTAGCATATGTGCTCACCCTGAGAGATTTTCATTTTGGTATTGCTATCCTTCGTGCAGTTGGGTGGGCGAGCCGGCGTCTCCAAAAACTTCGACATCGAGCTGAGGAGTATTCCGTGCATTACACTCCAATTTTTTGCCATTCGGCTGCTCTCGCATCTGCGATAAGCCAAGCTATGCTCTCCTCCACAATTTCAAGACTCACTTAACTCCCCAGTCACACATTCCACTCATGTTCACCTGAACTTCTTCCAAGGTTGTTTGCCTTTGCATGCAGCTGCAGTGTGCTATTATGGCCCCAATTTGTTATGACATTACCGACAGCAAAGGATGACAGACAAAAATTTTAAAACTAAAACACATTTAATTAAACAAAGGCAACTAACAACAAACTACTCTACTCTACAGACCAAGATTAATTATATACAAAAACAGAAATATTTACAGTCCCTTTGGTGGGTTGCTTGGTGATGTCCTGGGTGAGGAAAATGCTCTAACACAGGCAAAAATCCACTAAAAGCTTCACAGGTCTTGAACAGAATGACAGGTCTGGTCACATGTATCCTTCTCCTTGCAATTTCTCCTACTACTTCACTGTTTCAATTCTCCCCCTTATATACTCTTTTGCAGACCCCTCCCACCTTTTAGGCTTTTTTATTTTTCTCTGGGACTTGTCCCAGACATGCCTACAACATGCCCAAACCTATCTCCAGTCTGGGCTAAACAAAAAAAAGGTAAATACTGCCATCTAGTGGCCTCTATTCACATTACAGTGCCCATACTTCTATGTCTTATAGCATCGCAGTGTTGGGGTAACATTAGTGTCGTTACCTCCGGCCCTTCTGCTTCGTAGCTTTTGTCAAAATGTGAACCAGTTCAAGGCAAAGCAAATGTATCGGTGCTTGGTTCGTTTGCTGCTGATCACGTGATCAGCGACGTCCGAAGCTTCGTTCCAGCTCGCATTCACGTGACCGCTTCGATTTGATTCAAAGGTGCGCGAAACAGGGCGCGCGCTTGTGTGTTTGAAGTAGTTGAAAGCGGCGTTGCGAGTCAGGAGAGTTCATAGCGAGTTAGTAGTAGCAATGAGCAAAGGACAATGGAACCTGTAGCAAAGAGACGTCACTCTGAGATGTGGGAGCACTTTAATTTGATTTCCCCTTACAAGGTTGGCAATAGACAGACTATAATTTTTATTTCGCAAATATGGACACAATTCAAACAGGAAAAACAAAAGTTTTATTCATATAGGAATCCGTGTATTAATTAGATTATTTATTGGTTCAAGTTTTCATAACCATGTTCAACCCACAGAGACTCGGCCAAAATATAGGCTATTTCAAACATACTGCACTACAATCTGCAATCTTAATGTTCCAATGGAGCCAACCAAAAATCATTTACAGATTGAATTAAAAATCAATTTTCTCCAAATCAAGATTTCACAATTAATGGCATCTTTCATGATTATTGCAATTAGTATCTACTAAAATTAAACCAGGAAATAAATTCCACTTATTTTAGTTTCATCCTAAGGTTAAGGAACGACATTGAGCCATTACATCACTTTTCATTTCACTAGGAACAAAAATGAGGAAACACATGCAATATCCCCTTGTCATCCAACACCATGAAGAAAACAAAACAACTGTCAGTTCAGAAGAGGCAGATTGTCATAGACCTTCATAAATCTGGTAATGGCTACAAGAAGATTCACAAACAATTGAATATGCTACTGAGCTCTGTCAGGGAAATTACAAAAAAAAATTCCAAAGATATGGAGCTTTTGAAAACCTCAAGGGTAGAGGATGCAACTGCAGATTGACCCCAAGGATACTGAGGAGGATGGTGAAAGAAGCAACAAAGTCCTCAAGAATCACTGTGAAGGAATTGCAGGCCTTGGAGGCATCTAAGGGTCACCAGGTTTCAAAAAGCACTGTCAAGCACTACCTCCACAACCACAGGGTCTTTGGAAGGGTTGGCAGAAGAAGGCCTTTTCTGACCAAAAAACACAGAGGCAAGTGCTTGGAGCAGGCCCGGCACTAGAACAGGGAACTGGACAGACACGCACCTTTATGACAATTAGGATAGTCCTGACTAGTTCTCAATTATTTTCCTATATTGACGCGTTTTTCAATTATCGTAATTGGCAACTGAAGACGCGGTTTCTCTCCATATGCGATCTAACAGCGATGAAATCATGGGGTAAATTCAGTAGAACTGAGAATTGGGGTGGACAAAACAACCATTTTTAACATTTATTAGTCCTGACCTGTTCTCAGTCATTTTCATGATTAACAAAAGGTTCACTCAGAGAGCACTCCACAGTCCACATTTAACAGGTGCTGCCTGTTCTCCGCGATTAGGTAGGAGGACAATCATTCAGCTGGACGCGTATTTGCGGAATTTAAATCAACGTTATTCAAAATTGCATACCTCCGCAAATAGCTTGAGCCGCACGCTTTTTATAGCTTATTTCACTGCCACATGCCACTTTTTTAACTCAATACGGAGAGTAATTTTGAATAACGTTGATTTAAATTAAGCAAATATGCATCCAGCTGAATGATTATCCTCCTACCTAATCAGGGAGAACAAGCAGCACCTGTTAAGTGTGGAGTGCTCTCTGAGTGAACCTTTTGTTAATCATGAAAATGACTAAGAACAGGTCAGGACTAATAATTGTTTAAAATGAATGTTTTGTCCACCCCAATCTTTGGTTAGATGCAAACAAAATTGCACATTCGGTCAGATACAGCATCCACCTGTTGGGTGTCAAAACAGAGACGCATAAAAACAGAAGCACCTCATACCCAGGGTGAAATATGATGGTGGGTCAGTCATCTTTTGGGGCTGTTTTAATTCAAGAGGTCCAGGGGCACTGATTAAGATTAATGGCATGCTGAATTTCACCAAATGTCAGAATATTTTGGCTGACAATCTGGTTGCCTCCACCAGAAGGCTGGGACCTGACTATAGGTGGACTTTCCAATAAGACCATGACCACAAGCATGCCTCGAGATCCACACAGAACCTGTTCAGTGACAACAAAATAAACATCCTGCAATGGCCACCTCAGTCGCCAGACCTCGATCCAGTTGAAACCTGTGGGCTGAGTTGAGGAGGGCAGTTAACAAATGCAAACCCAAGATTGTGAAGGATCTTGAAAGGATCTGCCAAGAGGATTGGTCCCAAATCCCCCAAAATGTGTGCCTTAACCTTGCCAAAAATGACTAGAAAAGATTTCATGCTGTTATCCTCACCAGAGGTGATTGCACTCAGTACTAAATGAAGGATGCCAAAAATTATGAAACCTAGATTTTGTTGAAATTTATTTTGTATCAATTGATTGAGTTGATTTTGGTTGTTTCCATTGAAACATTAATTATTTCACACGTTAGTATATCCCGTTTATGATTAAATTGTTTCTTTTTTTTTGGGTATTGTTTTTGCAGTGCAGTCAGGGGTGCCAATAATTTATGAGTCCACTGTAACTTGTATTCACTTAAGATGGCTGCATTTCCTCATCAAATTCAATGCCTTCAAAATGGAACAGCATGCCATGATGTAGCAGCCTAGAACTGAGACAACCTTCAGGATGGTAGCTCTCCAGGAACAGGGTTGGGCAGCCCTGCTCTAAGCCTTTGAAAGATGCATATTTAGGCTGTTATGCCATTGCAGGCTGATCCAATATGAAGACCCCTTCGAATAAGGCTGAGAAATTCAGCTTTCATCTTGCCTGAATATCAGACAAAATTGTCGTCATTGAAATGAAGTGTAAACAAGCTGACAATTTGCTCTGATATCAGACAAGATCTAAGTTGCATTTCTTGGGTGTAATGACAGTGTTTTCACAATGGAACAGCCTGCAATGACGTAGCAGCCTAATAAAGCAGCCTTCAAGGCTGCATCCTACATTTTGAGAAATGGACAGAGAATCGTCATTTTATATGTGGCTTTGTCAGAGTTTTTCACCTCTGGTACCATTGCTCTAATGTCTATTCAAAACTATAGGAGCATGTCAATTTGCTTATTTGTTAGGTCCTCAATCCTCTATTAAAACGATTGTTCAGTGTCTCCCTCCTTGCTGGCCATCTCAATGCCCTTATTTGTGCAGGGAGAGAAAGGAGACGGGAGGGGGGGATGGGGCTCTGACGAGCAGATGAGCGAGGATGCATGAGAGCAGCCGTCCTGGAACATTTTCAGGGGAAAGCCATGAAGTCTATCAGTTTCGACATCAGCTGGTGGTGAAAGAATCAGCTGGATCAGAAAACTCACGGATCGGATTGCATTGAAGTCAGGGAACAAATCATTTTTGGATTCAAAAAAACAATTGTTCCCTCTGTTTAAATTTATATCTTTTCTCTCCATTTAATCGGTCACAACATTGGGAAAGGAACTTTTGCACATGGTCTTTTTTGAAAACAACATTAACCCAATTATGGGCAGCGTCCCTATTTTGGGACAGGCATTAGTCATTGACATATTGTGGCTCAGATGCAAAGGCCCATAACTGTGATGGTTAAATTGTGTAGCAGATTGGTAGGTGGAATTGTTGCCCTTGAAATAGGTCATGTGATGTATTTTCCCATGATCCCCTGTTTCAAAATGGCAGACACATTGGAAAATGACATGGAAAACAGGAAATGAAGATCAGACAGGTGAGTAAAACAAGTAAAATAGCATGAATTTTTACATTAAATGGCTAAACTAGTGTAAACAGTATTGTAATTAAATCAGCTCATTCGGACCAAAAATGAATTTTTGGTGAATTGTTTTCTAAGGGTACTGTCAATCAGTATTTTTGTCAATTGACATTTTTCTTGTATTTAACATGGCATAACTTTTTTTATTTTTTTTACAAATATTTTTTATTTTATTATTACACCTATAGCTTTGATACTTAGCATCTAAGCTAATGTTATACCGCGTAATCAGAAAATGTAGGCCATTTTACAAAAATTGATGAAGTTTTGACCAATATAAATTTTGCAGGTTTCTGAACAGGGGTGGGGTAAAGAATCTCTTGGCTTCTTACGCAATGTGTTTTACCTTTGCCTCAATAGTTACTAGTGACTTTAAATGCAAATTGCCAAAAATAACGATTTTGACTGATTTTCAACCTTGTGGAATTCATTAAATCATTAATATTCATCTGATCGACTTGAAATTTGGACTGAAGCTGTATTTGTTAGAGATCTCTGAATTGACAAAGGATTTTCTAGATTTCTGCATCCCTAGGGGGTTCATTTTGAAAATGAAACAAGTTGATGATAGCGATTTTCATTATGATACATAAGAGCACATTAAATATTCATAAATGTTCTTAACAAAAAAAAAAATCCTATGTCATTTCATAGAACTATCTTAAACCTTTGATAGACTAATTTGAGCAAAATCTGACCACAGGTTATTGAAATACAGTTCCACAAAATATTTTCAAATTTTGTCATTTAAGTGCAGTTTCCATGGCAACCATGTTGATTTTTATCAAAATACATTTCATGAGGTTAAAATCATGTTGAGTATGTTTTAGTTTTTACATTATGGTTATTTCCACACTTTACCCTGAAGACCCATTAGTGGTGAAATATTCTCATTGTAGACTAATTTTAACACTCAAAGACTAAATTCCTTCAATTAAAATATATTCCAATCATCAAGATGGTTATAAAAACCAGTTGCAGGCAGTTTTATCGAAGCCAATGTCCGACAACCTCCTGAGGAGGTCACTAATAACCGAGGGGGCAATAACTTTTCCATGGGGTTGAAGAGCAGTTTTCATTCAACAAATGTATAATTTAAAAAGTGTTTTGTGTTAACTCAGATCACCTTAGTCCGATATAAAAATTAGTTTGATGATTTGAAACATTTGTGGCAAATACATTTTCACAGCACAGTAAACTTAACTTTAAAAAAGTTACATCATTAACACTACAAAATGGGGCTAAGTATAATGAATAATAATTTTTTGAAGCATTTTTTTGTCCCAAAATTATAAATGAAATAATTTTGACCTCCAAATGGTACAAGACACATGGTTTCTTAAAATTCTTTATTCATAAACTTGATGCAAGTTTACAAATTACTGTACATGGTCAAAATTACTCTTGCAATGAAAAAAAAGGGGAAAAAAAATTCAAAGCATGCCAACGGTGCATAACTTGATAACCTGTCCACCACAATATGGTGCCAGACCAGGAATCCACAATTAGTCAGGAATTTTTTTGTCTTTTTTTTAATGTACACAGACCACAACTGGCCTGCAGAGGTGTAAGTGAAGCTATATGTCACAGTATATCTGAGACGACACGAAAAATAAACTAATCCTTGTACAGTGAAAACGCCCATTCTCCCAGCCAGAGGATGTACCCAGAACACTGGTATTAAGCACTGGAGGGACCCGAAAGCCTTGCAGCTTTAGCCATAATCGCACCCCTTGTATTTGACAGAGTAGCTCCTGCAGTTGAGTGATCTGAAATGACTCTGGATGGTTGACTTAGTCTTGGTCTATGACAAATGAAAATTTAAAATATCAGCATTTGCACCCCGATTTTCTTCCAATTAAACCAAAAGACTTAGGAACATTGCATTCTACACCAGGGACATTATAGACCTAGTTTCTAATAAGTGAGGTTTTTTATTTAAGAAATAAATGTCTTACGTCAGAAATGGCACTGCCTGACAATGCTTAAAAGCTCCAGAGACAAATGCTGCATTCTACAGCGCCCCCCATAGGCCAGTTCAAGAGCACTGAGACCAAAGCCTCGCTCCACACGCGCACACCAACATGGCTGCCAGACAGGGGGCGTCTCAACGCCTCCACAGGAAGTTGTCCTCCCCAGCCAGAACAGGAGGCTCAACAGAAATTTCCCAGAGAGGAGGCCTTTAAACCAAAGTGCTTGAAGATCTCCAAGTCCAGCACTCTAACCCGCAGGAGCAATTTCAGAAACCGCACGGGGCACAGAGAAACTCAACTCGGCACCTCTGAGCTCAACACAAAGTGCATCAAGACAAAACCAGATCCAGGCTTTCAACACTTCCCCAATGACTTGCAGGCTACCGAAACCCATTTTGTGCCCCGCGAACACCATGATGGTGCCATGGCTATCGGCCCCCACTACGGCCTTCAGATTCTCACCAAGGTTGTCAAAAATTCCAGAAACACTTTATAATACCAGAACGGGACACGTCCTCTAACATAATAGATGCGAGTATTCAACGTAAAAGTTCTCTTACACCATTTCCATGGTGATAGCAATACATCATATACTGTGGGACAGGTTACAAGCAAGTGACTGATATTATGAGCACACAAGGATGGATTTAACATTACAATATGTGCCCACCACTAAATTTCACAATAAGGATATTTGCTAGTACCATGTTAGTACTAGGGCCAAACTACAGAATAAAAAAAAAAATAAAAAAAACTACGAGACAAAGTCCAACTCAATCTTTAATTTTGAATCTTTTCAACAAAAATAGGGAAATCAATGACAATCAGGATGTAAATTTAGAGAATTAGATTTTGTCATTTAAAGAAACGAAGGTAGAATGGCCCGTTAAGTTTGTCCAACATTTCAAGGGGCAATATAGTGCATCAGACAACAGACTGTACTCTGCATTATAGTTGCACCAATTCTCAAGCAGTCCCAAACTCCAGCAGTTATTGAGAATGACAAAACTTGAGTTCTTCACTCAATCAGCAAAACGGCGTATACCAGCTGAGGCGTTTGGTGTGGACAGGAAATTGTTGGGAAGGGTTGATTTGTGAAAAATAATTTTTTTTTGGGGGGGGGGGCGCTATGGCCTGAGTTTGAGGAGAGGGATGTGAACAGAGTCCAAAAGAATGCATCCTTGATAAGGCAAGCAGAAGGTATCTCTCAGTCTCCACAGTGGACCTGAAGCCATTTTATCAACAAACAAAATCTTTTCTTCAGAGTCTGATGAGAAGGGGCCTCGTGCTCAGTGCAGTCCAAAAGGTGGCGCTGTCCGCTCGGCGCCCGTCTGCAGGTCACATAAGTCCTCGGAGCAGTTCAGGGCCGTAAGGCAGGAAGTGCACTGGTTGCTATGGCGACGCCTGGCTACAGCCCCATCACTCCAACTAAAGCCAACAAATTCTTTTTTTTCCCCCTCTCTTTTTTTTATCATTTATACCATACATACATGCTTCTCTGTGGTCATAACTCAGAGCAGACCTTCTGCATCATTATGCTGACGGGGGGGAAGGAATCAGGAAATCACTGAATGGGAGCGACTGCGGAGACTGGGAATGGTGTACATAAGGGAGTTGGCTGTAAAGATACTTAGCCTTGAATTCCAGCAGAAACACCCAGCCAGCTCAGCTGATGAGACAGAGGGGGTCAGAATTGCTACTGCCGTAATGACAAAAGATCATAGAAACAAGCCTGAATGGTTCAGAGATGGCAACTTAACCCACTCCGTAATGAAATAAATCAGAGAGAGTAGTCATTATGCTTACATTAATACACAGCCCAATGTCTGGCATTTCCTCAGTACAAACACACACGACTGCCTCCAGTTTCAGTTATCTTCTCAGACAGTAAGAAACTTCTCCCTGATAAAGGCCCTGTCCTGAACCAAAGTCACATTGACAATTAAATCCAACCTCGGAAACACAGCTTTACAAGTTATATGGAGTTAAATTCAAAACTACGTCACAACGATTACGCCGCGCTCGCCTCCAGCTCAGCTGCCCTGAAACACAGCGGTCATGAGCTGCGGGCACGACGGAGGACCACGCCCGGCTTTAAAGAAACACGGTTAATGTCACCACAAACCCCCACCTCTGCTGCTCTCACTTTGGCTCACGTACTCAGGTCATTATTATACCAACAGAACAAACAAAACATCTCCAGCGTCAATTCTCTTACAACTTCCAAGAGTTTAACTCAGGTAAATTTTATTAGATAAAATAAGAACGTGGCGAACAAAGCAGTTGAAGAGTGCACAAATCCACACAGAGCTCCAGAGGCCGACAGCCATGCGGCCTCTCTCCCCCGGCAGGATCACAGAGCTGTGTTAGTAAGTAGGGGAAGGCGTTGAGCCCCACGCGCCCCTCACACATGCAGGGCCAGGTCCACACGTCTCACAGCGAAAAACCGGACTCGACGTCAGCCCATCCCACGCGCTTCAGACACTTTTTTCCTCCCATGTCGATTTTGAAACCGAGGCCCTAGATAGGCCTTCCGAGCCGCTGAGCAAGTTCACAACCTCCACCCTCATGTCCCAACTGTGGAGCAAAGCGTGAAAATAATATTCCGGGCAAGTGCAGTGGGGAACAAATAAAATAAAATTGAGGACCCCATAAACTTCAGTAGCTCACTTAGGCCTGCAGAGGAATAATGGAGGAGAGAGGAAAGAGATGTAAGCGGAGGATGAGTTTCCCGCAGTTTCTGCCAGAGGAGGGATGGATTCAGGGAGGAGAGATGAGAGGATTTTCCTGTCGTTCAGAGGATGAAGAGTTCGATGAGTGAGGAGATTTTACCCGTTAGCTTTCACGGTCACCAAAGGGTTAAAAAGGTAGGTTGGGGTCACAATCCCCAAAGAAAACTTCAGTCAAAGGAGGGATAAAAGAAAAACAGTGGAATTAAGTGTAGACCCCAAGACGAGTGGTCCCAGCGCGCTCCAGAGGGCCGCGCCGTTAGCCGTCCTCCTTCGGAGGCGTGTACCAGCCTGCAGGGACACAAACACACAGCCTTACACACGCATCTACACTGCTCACACCCTCACTATACTGCACAGTTATAACATACAAACCATTACAATACTGCACTTACAATACACACGCATGTACACCGCTCACACCCTCACAATACTGCAGTTATAATACACACCATTACAATACTGCACTCTTACAATACACACGCATGTACATCGCTCACACCCTCACAATACTGCACACTGTTATTATATACACACCATTACAATACTGCACTCTTACAATACACACGCATGTACACCGCTCACACCCTCACAATACTGCACACTGTAATAATACACACCATTACAATACTGCACTCTTACAATACACGTGCATGTCCACCGCTCACACCCTCACAATACTGCAGTTATAATACACACCATTACAATACTGCACTCTTACAATACACACGCATGTACACCGCTCACACCCTCACAATACTGCACACTGTAATAATACACACCATTACAATACTGCACTCTTACAATACACGCGCATGTCCACCGCTCACACCCTCACAATACTGCACTGTTATAATATACACACCATTACAATACTGCACTCTTACAATACACACGCATGTACACCGCTTACACCCTCACAATACTGCACTGTTATAATACACACCATTACAATACTGCACTCTTACAATACACACGCATGTACACCGCTTACACCCTCACAATACTGCACTGTTATAATATACACACCATTACAATACTGCACTCTTACAATACACACGCATGTACACTGCTCACACTCTCACAATACTGCACTGTTATAATATACACACCATTACAATACTGCACTCTTACAATACACACTCATGCGACACTCAAACCCATAAAATACACAAACCATTACAATATTGCACACCCTTACAATACACACCGGGTCACTCCGTATGAACGCAACCACAGGTCCCAAAGTCACCAAGTCGGCCAAAATTTTTGGGAGTACCTTCTCATGCATACTGAACAAGCAAAATTTTAGGCTTAAACTGCGAAGAGTTTCTGAAATACTTCCCTCAAAAAATGGGCACCATGCCCACTTTGTCCCCTCAAGGCTCGAAAACTAATTCATAGGTCATTTTAGAAACAAATCAGTTGGCGGCTGAAAATGTCTACTGTGTTATTTGGGCAAAGGCTATAAAAATCTGTCATTGAATTGGTCCATCTCTTTTTGAGTCATTTGCCCCTGAAAAATGAAGCTGAAATAAAATATTTCACTGTAATACATCACTACTTTCATCAGAGCTCTCTATAACACGACCCATCAGCCTCGGCTGCAGGGTGCTCTTTCTCAACTACTGTTTAATGATCATTGATTTGGCACCTGAAAACGAAGAAATCCTGCGTTCTGAGACCACTGCTTCTATCACAAGGTAAATAAGTGATGTTTGGTATCCTGACCACCTATGTAACCCTCAAACCTGTCATGTGTAGCTGAGGTCAGGTGACCCCATAATGAGTGAACAGGATGGGATTGTGTCAATTCATTTGAGATTAAAAAAAAAAGAGAGAGAACACAAGTTGAAAATTCAAATAACTAAATACAAGATATGTACAATTATGCAGAGAAAGTTGAAACTCCCATGGGGAATAGCCCACATGTTGAACTTAGTAGCCAAACAGTGGCAAATGTGCCCCTTTACAGGCAGAATCCTTTTCATTGGCACTTAAATCCCATATAAAGACTTGGGGATCATCAATCTCTTTGTTGAAGATAGACTCGTCTACACATACAAGGACACCAGTATGACTAGCGCTGTCAGGGAGCCTTCTTTAACCGCTGACACTTGAAATTCAAAATTTTTATATCCAACCATGATAAGATTCATATTTCAGGAGCTAATAACTATGAAAGCAGAAAAGAATTCTTATGACTGATTCTGGAAGCCTGGACTCAAATTACTCAAGAGTAGCAATTTTTATCCGTTTCTCAGATCAACCTCCAAAACCTGAAATACATTTTTTGCAAGTGCAAGAAGTGGGCATGGCACCCAATTTTCAGAGGACCATATCTAAAAAAACTCTTTGGAGTTTAAAATACATTTAGTTCATTATACATGTAGAAGTCCTCCCCTCAAGTTCTTTGAGCCAAATTTGGATCTGTGACCGTACAAGATTCCTGAATTTTAGTTGTGTTCAAATGGAATAACCCCAATACAATACTGCATATCCACAAATGTCTCATTACACAAAAATAACTCTCCATCATTTAAAATTGCCAACCATCAAATGCAGTGTATTCTGCAGTTTCCCATTTGTGAAAGAGACCAATGATAAGCAGCATATTAAAATAAAAGACCCTCACCGTTCTTTTCATGAATCTGAACCAAGGATTTGTATGACTGTTGTGCTCTGGCAAGATTGTACTGGTTCTGTGAAAGAATAAAACAAACAAATTAAAATAAACAGAGGGAATTCAGTGATGACAGCCCTCTGCCAGCACCAGCCCATGGGCTACACAAGTCACCATATAGTCTGAAACATGAGAACCTGCGAGAAACACAGAACACATTTGAACACTTTTCAAAGGAAAACCAAACGGTCACAAAACACTGCCAAATGCCACAGAACACTAAAATGGCGCCAAAAAAAAAAAAAAAAAAAAAAAGAGAGAGAAGTTCCGGAGATCATTAAATTGCCCTACCCCCTCCACCCTTTCTAGAAACAACCCACCAAGAGGTGTTTGACCACAGAGATTTGACTATCAAACAGATGCCTCCAAACCACCATGACTGTGAATTCCACTGAACCATCCAGGGTATGAAGATTTTAGACCCAGAAAGAGCCCAAGATGGCAGATTTTCAGAAATCCCAGAACTGAGAAACAGACAAAAAAAAAAAAAAAAGGAAAAGAGGAGTGGATGGACCAGAGAGCAAACTCAGAGTAAAACAGTTACACAGAACTCAATGGAAACAAAACATCCAGCCAAATCTGTGTGAGAAACTCGTGACTCCATGACTGACGAGTAACCAAAACTGCCAAACCCACCATATCAAAATCCTATAACAGGATGCCAGCTGCTTAGAATTACGGGCCATAAAGGCACGCGACTGGTTTAAAAAAAAAAACCCCACATAATTTTGGTCTCATATTTTAAGAGCTTTAGTTCTTCAGAAGGAGTGTTCCAACTAAGTACCTTTAAATTTAAAAGTGTGGATTAATGAAAACAAATGGGGTGGCACGGTTACACAGACTGGCTACTTGATTGACGGCTGTAGAGTTGCAGACAGGAGCCCTTACTTGTTCCATCTAAAGGTTTTACTGGGCCATTCTCTCAAGGTATTCTCCAAAAAGCAAAATATATATTTTAAACTAGACAATGCGTGTCCATGGGACACAGATGCCCTGGATCTGAGAAACCTCACAAAAATGATGCAAGTTTAAACACCTTAAAAATCATCAAAACTGAAAGAATTCACAAATAAAGTATGAGATGCACACCTTTAGTGCCCCTATAAAGCACAAGTAATAAGTTTAATAATAAATTCTGTTGAGCAGTTTTTTGAGAAGTGGATGGACTACACCCCCAATTCCCTCCCTGAGTGAGAGGGAAATTTAACAAATTTGACCCAAGTTCAAACATCTAATAAATCAAATTTGAGAAATTCAGAAACAAAGTATGGGTAGCACAGCTATAGAGTCCCTACTAAACACATGTATAAGTATATAAGTTCAATGAATTCTGATGACCGGTTTTTGAGAAGAAGTGGACAAACCATCAACCCCGTACGAACACACACAGGTTACCCTAAATGCCCCAAGCCATTAATGGCACAAGGCATAAAATCATTTAGGGGAAAATTCAAGATTAAATCATGTCTCCTTTTCTGTCTAAACATCACAGAGGCGCTTCAGTTTAGAGTCACTACAGCTTCATTTGCATCACACAGATGCAACAGAGCAAAGTGCGCTTAAGGAATGTGGGCGATAAATGCGCGAACCGTAATGTCACCACACGCCAACCTCACCTTATTAGCTCCAAACTGTACTCTGGCTTTTCCTTTGACTAAAGTGGCATTAATCTGCATGATGACCGACTCTATGGAATAGGCACTGCTCCAGCCCTGAAAATTTAACAGAAATATTTCAACCAATCACAGAATTACAGCACAATACAATGCATGATGTCCATTTATTTACTTAAAAATTTAAACCTGTTTTGTGAGAAGCTCCATACACAGGGCACCTCCTCCAAGAACATAACTACAACACAAAAAAATCCAAAAAGCTTAACAAGAGCAGAAACCATCTTTATACATTCAAAAAAAGAGTGGAGATTCTAGACATAAAAGTATTGGATGTAACTGAGCTGTTATAACTACAGACACACTTACTAACAGCAATACTCTAAGAGTGACATAGATCACAGAGAATACTAATAAAAACAAATTAGATGAAGAAATGACCTGCCACGTCTTAACAGCACAAGGACTGAAGATGAAAGCATCACTTAATTAAACCGAGAGCACGACAGCAGTGTCAATGAGGTTCAATCGTCAAAATTGCTGACAACAGATATTATGCTGGTCATGAATTGCATCCCAAATTATACACATATTAACATAAAGAAAGCAGTGTGGGAGACAAAGAGCCAATCACACAGTATCACAGAGAGGCCTGACATAAGCCACAAGAACGACAGTCGTCTCAAAAGATTATTTTGCTAGGTTTGTGATTAGCTCATGTTTTCGGACGGAAAAGGGAATTACAAACTAACTTTGTCTACCCCACAATAGCCAACACTTTGTTTTCGAGTGAAGATTTTTCTTAATAAACTGTATTTGTATTTGCACCCAGGTGCGTTTTCACTACTCATGAGTAGCTATAACATCAGCGCCGATTCATGACCATTCCTTATCCATGTGAGAAAAGATCCCATTTCAAAGTACGTACCCAAGTCGCCTGTAAGAAGGCTAATCGGGACATATTTTCAAAATAAAAGGCAATGGCATTATGTTTCATCCGACGAGCAAACTAGATCATTGCATTGGATATTAATGTTCATTTCGTGTTTACAAAGCCAAGAAATAAGAAATTACTTGGTTTCAACTAATTCTGTTCATTCTGTTCACTAATGACTTTCTGTTAAAACTTTCAAGTTGTCTGATAAAACAGCGTAGGCCCACAAAATGAAATAGAAATTTGCAAACAAAGCTCTCCGATTTTCATCATGTATTTTCACGTCGATGGAAAAAAACAAGTCATTGCTGATGAGCATTTTCATTACAACAGCCAGCATAACGCTTCCATAGAAGAAAAACTCTATTCCAGCACTTGATGTTTCTCTGGAGAGCTGCTCGGTCTGCCTGTACAAAACCTGCACTGCCCAGAGCAGTTCAGTCACCATGGCAATTTAAGCCACTCAAAAGTGAGCAATGTCCAAGATATCAGCAACCCAGGGTTGAGTCCTAATCTAGCAGGCTAACCCACATCAGTTCTGATCACCCATGCTCACAACAAGCTGTTGCTGACGTCGAATTGCAACCAGAAAGTAACACCCTTCCTTTACAGTTGGGCAGGAAATAAAACTAGAGTACGCTTTCATCACAAGAGTTTCACTGGAAAAAAAAAAGAAAAAAAAAAAAAGACAAAATACTCACCCTCCAGACAGAACAGGCGACACAACCCGAACGAACGGGGGATCAAATGGAAAATTATCCTGCAATGCAAAAAAAATAAAAAATAAAAAGCACATAACGGGAACATCAGCACTACAATCTTTATCAAAATACTGAGATACTAAGTTGCCTTCAGGTTTCAGAAGCAGTAAAACATTAACACGGACTCACTTTATATGAAAAATTGAGAAGGATGTAGTCCATCCCCTCCTTCTCCTTCAGAACCAGCAGGTCACTGTGTAATGGACTGTCCGGATCCACCCTGCGAAACATGAGCACCAAGCTTTACAGATGCAGCCATGGAAGGGCTCATTAAAACGCCCGATGCCTGGAGCATCCACACTCGACACAGAGCTCAGGATAACAAGGACACTTACGTTCTCAGCTTGACGTGCCACTCGTAAAGACTGTCATTGACAAGTTCAACCGAATAGATACCTGCAAATGAGAATGGAAAAGTGGTTGTAAAACCTATGGTAAAAGCCTTATTTTCAACAAAATACACAGTATAAATTTTTTTTCTGTGCCATAGTCATTGGCAAAAGGAAGCTCACATCTGTTAACAACACAACTCTAAATAACATATGCAATAGTAATTAAAATACAGAAGTTGGCATGGTAACTGCACACAGCTCTCCCCAGTCATTCAACAGAGCAGATTTCCCAGCTGAAGTTGGCAAGTTAACAGTGCCCAATTATTATAATCCTGACCTTTATAACTCCCTGCTAAAATCAGCATGCTCAAATCCATTTTGTAAGTTTGTGACGCATAAAACAGCCAACCGTAATCTGACAATTTCCATCTCCCACCTGTCATATAACTGCCACTCATAGATATGCTATCTGCAGTTAGCATGCTAGTGATGCCCAGAACCTACCCACCTTATAACTGAGAGCTATAGATCTCTGACCCAATACCATTCTCACCTGTCCTACAATTCCATGACCTGAAGAGCAGCCTTCTATAGTTAGCATACTATCGAATACCAGTTCTCACCTTTCTTACAACCCCTAAATGTTGATCCGCCTACTATAGTTAGCATGCTATGGAACATCAGTTCTCACCATTCCTTCAACTACAAAATATAGATTTGTCTGCTGTAGTTAGCATGCTAACAAGCCTCAGATCTCACCCCTCATGTAATTCTGTGACCTGTAGACATGTCTGCTGTAGTTAGCATACTAATGAACCTCAGATCTCACACCTCTTGTGACTATGACCTGTAAACATGTCTACTGTAGTTAGCATGCTAATCAAACTCAGATCTCACCCCTCTTGTAATTCTGTGACCTGTAGACATGTCTGCTATAGTCGGCATACTAACGGACCCCAGATCTCACCTGTCTTGTAACTCTGTGACCTGTAGATCTCCCTCAGCTCTTTCATGAGTCGGTCGGAGGCCTGTACCGACCCAGACACCGCCCCCTGAAACACAAAGCACATCCAACTCCAGGTCCCTCCCAGACTAACATTTCACACACACAAACATATTTTCAATTAAGGTCATTTATGCTTCACGAAAAACTGCTGAGAGCAGCCAATATTGGAACTTTTTAAAACTACAATACCTTACAGTTTCCTTCAGGAATTTCTCAGAAAGTGACATCAAATTTTACATCTTAACTTACTAAGTTATATAGAAACACAGACAGGACAGTACATGGCACCGACAGACTGAGCCGGGTCGAGCATTAGGCAGTAATTATCCAATTATCCAAAATCGTAACATGAGAAAAAGCAGGCTGTGTCATGGAAAGAGAAATACCAGTATAACCCACTGCCCTAACACATACCTTTTCCTGAAAGTTAAAAATATCGGAAGGCTGCTGTGTAACCTCTGCGCATCATAAAAGATTACAAGACCTCGAGCATCACTCAAATCAACACAAGGCCAATACTGCTTGCACTGCTGAGGTAGTGTCCGTTCATTTCTCCAAATACAGCAGCAAATACCATGCATAGTATTGAAAATACGCGATCAATTACTGTGCGAGTGCTTGTGTGTGTGTGTCTTTGTGCGTGCGTGCGTGCGCACGTGCAGGCATATGCATGCTCATGCATGTGTAATATCCCTCCATTAAAATGGGGAACATACATTAGCCAAATATACTTGAAAAGTAAAGGTCCAAATAAATTAAAATACATCTCTCCCAAACATACAGCGCTCACTTTATATACCTCTAAACGTCACTAACACAGCTATGACCTCTACAGATGACAACTCCATAGTGAAAGCCTATCCGCTTCTCTCACAAGTGAAATGGAAACTGTTGCGAGAAGCTTTGAAGGCGTTTCAACACTTAAAGTCGAGGAGACATAAATATAACTTTTAAAAATAAACAAATAAACAATCATTACATCGACATTAGTAACATGTGTAAGGCTGCTGCACAATTAAAGGCAAACACCATTGGTAGCATTCATAACACTAAAATCTGCAGCTCCTCTGCTACATACACAGTAGACTAAAACAGCCTCCTCAGTTGCACATCTATGTACAGGCCTAAATTCCAGTCTAAATTTCCTGACAACATTCAAGTGACAATCCTTTAGAAGTAGCACATTATTCACAAACACACTCACATCGATAAACATTTCTTGCTTTGATTGATTTGCATATTAAAACTCTTTCAAGAGGTTCGCCAATACTCCGGCCATGCCAGGAACTCAAATTACTAGCCATAAAGTTGGTGCTGTCATTTTAAATTCAATAGTGATGAAAATCACCCAATGAGTTGAAATTCAATGAACAGGGGAAGATTTACACTAGTGTCCCAATGAAGAAACTGAAAATACTAGATGGGTTAAAGTAAAACTATGTCAGCACAGTGTAGGACTTGCTCCATTGGATGTTGATGTCTCGGCAGCAAACTTTTGGAGAGCAAGTCCTACTGTGTACATACTTTAATACATCATTTTGTTTGATGCAGATCTTCTGTTTATCATGCACCGGCACTACAGAGAATCTGCATGTTCCATCTTTGTATAAAAGTATAATGATAAGATTTTGAGCCGTCCGCAGGATGTCGACCAGGATCCACCACGACCAGTAACATGGCCACACAGGCTGCATTTAAAGGAAATCCAGACAGTGAGGTCCACTTTCTGAATCTATATTTATCTGCATCACTGCAGCATTTTTGTGTCAGGAGTCTGAAAGCAGAAGCCCCGTTTTGCACGTTTTCTCCAGATTTTCTGCACTAACAGCAGAAAAAGGCGTGCCGGACAGGGATCGGATTCTCAGCTTTGGGCCGATCCGGCGGATGGATGCATTTTAAATGAAGCATGGCTCTCCTTGAAATACACTCCCAGGAAGAGGAGTTCTTCATTAAGCCTGACCGAGGACAGCTCCATCCACCCCCTAATCCATCTCCGAGAGGGTGCTCGATAGCTAGACCGCAGAATTTACATTGCTGCAGACATTTAATTCATTTTCAGTTTACACCCAAGCAATTTACCAAGCGCTGTGATGTGACCGAAGCACAGCAGCCAAAGCAGACCCCTGTGCCCCTTCTCTACTGGGTCAACACAACTAACCCTTACATGTCTTTCACTAAACTGTGAGGCCGAAAACTGTTAAATTAACACTGAGCCCAAAGCAGATCACTGAATCCAAGAGCAGGAAAAGCATTGCAAGTGCTGCACCTTTCACATCGACCAATTTGCGAGCATCCAAAACAAGAGCCGTCAGGAGATGGCATATCCCTCCAGGCAGAGAAAATTTTAAACCAGAAAAATTCCAAAATAGCAGTACTCAAGCACATAGTTAATAGGAATTTCACACCAACTACTGTCAAAAAGTTTCATGATGATACAGGATGGCTGCAAGAGCAAAAGGGAGGGTGAAATGTGACTGGCTGAAGGCAGCCATCTTGATGTCAAAATTACCTTGAACTTAGAGATATCAATCCGACAAACGAGACATAGAAGGAAGAGTGGAACACTTAAGGCAACTGCATATTATTTACATATCGACAAAAGCGGAAGCATTAAAAGAACTAATGTACCGTTACGGTAACAGTTCAGGGATACGTTTCCAAAAACTTAGTTTGAACCAGACTATGGGAGTAGTAAATAGTTGGCAACTACCAGCTCAAATTGCACAACGGTAGCCCATACTGTTACATTCTTCCTGTGAACAACCATGTCTGAGCTTGGTTACTACAGCAGCAAAAGACAATGTTATTGACCATCAGATTATTTTTAGAGCAGGCCAAGGATAGAAAGGAAGCAAACGCATTGATTCCCTTCATTAGCCAGCATAATATTTCCATCTTTCCTATTTTCATTCACTTGTGACTGGAGTCTGAAGTTGGACTAGTAGCTACAGTCTATGGTCATATTCATTACTCCAGGCTCTGTGCTTGAAAACTCATTAGCCAATGAGGACGCACCGGCCCACAAAAAATCCCACCCATGTGAGAGGTTTGTGCCAGAATTGCAAACAAAAAGCCAGGCAGCGTAAACGAGAGAGCTGGGAGCGTAAATGTGCAGTCGACAGTGAGGGTAAATGTCTCAGTGAGAAAGGAGGAGAGAGAACTGTAAACGAAAAAAAAAAATCAGAGAGAGTTAAACATCGATGGCTTGCATGATTAGAACAATAATTTATTTGAAAGTTATTGCTTTTACTTTTAAGATGTCTTTTTTCCTTCAGTAAGTTAAATTCTCCCGCAACTTTTAATTTTTTGTTTGGTATTTAAGAAGTTGTTCGATAATTTTGACACCAATTGGATTCCATCTATGTGGACCCACAAAAACCGAGGGGGGAAAAAAACAAAACAAAAAAAAAACAATCTTGTTTCTGAGACCAACAGCCCAGTAGTTATAGGCCAAAATGTAAGGTTTTCATAGCGCCGCCTTATGGTCAATCTATACAAAAATTCTACAATGGCAAAAGGCACCACACCAGCTCTTCCTTCTCGCTTCTAGTCAGTTTCTTGAAAAAAAATAAATAAATAAATACTGAACAGTTCTGGAGTCGTGACCTGAAAATAAGCAATTACAGATTGACGTGCGGACGGACGGACCTGCTGATGAGCGGATAGACAAACGGACAGACATGTTGATAGCCAAATCCCCTCTAACTACACAAATGGGGGGGGGAATTGTACCAAAACATATTGCACTTCTGGTAGCAAAGAGCATCTAGCCCAGGTGACAACAAAACACTCCCACAACCATCCCTAATAAAACATATGAAAAATCACCTTACCGAATGAGCACTTACGTTCAAGTGGTCCTGCCTCTGGTTCTTCCGGATCTTCTCCAGAATGGCCAGGTTCTCCTTCTCGATCCCCTCATCCTCGGACTTCTTCCCATCCACTGGCTCCTCCTCTTTCATCTCGTAGTGGTCCAGGTCTTCGATGTCCTGCTGCCGCAAAGTAAACAAATAAATAAATATCCGAAGGGAACGCGGGCGATTAGTTCCCAAAAGAAAAACCAAAAGCATGATTTCATATGCATTTTAGCACAAGACCTCTCCCATTTCCTCCTCTTCCTCTTCCTCTGACGTGACTTCATCAGTTGTTCCATGCTAGAGGAGGCAAAGAAGACAGGTGAATGTAGAAGACTGACTCTAGGCCAAGCAGCATTACCAACCGCAATTCACTGCAGACACTTCATACTCATCATATAAAATTGATGCAAATATCCAGCAAGTTTCCTTTTGTTCGCTCACTGCCTCCATGTGCATCACCACAATGCTTATTCACTAAGGAAATTAAAGCACTAAGATTCTTTACTCTCTCTGTGGTCATACTTGCGCATAACAATGAAAGATGGGCATCTATCGCATAAGTAGGTCCCTTCAAAATTAATCTTCCATTCTTTTCAGGATGACAAAGGCTTTCATTTCCAATCAACAATGTGCACCTATTGATTTAGACTCAAAATCTGCTGAACGGGTAATTCGAGCCCTTGGTGAAATATGAATGCACCCAAATGCATTCCACACAGAGAATTATTGCTTCTCAAGGGACAAAGACCTGACCGAGTGAATCTATGTAAAGCCGACCATCACAAAGGGATAAGAAGACTTCTAAATTAACTGAAAATTATATGAAAAAAATAAATGAACAAAACTCCACACTAAAAATTAATCAGGAAAACAAGAGATGTGTAGAGTTATACAAGTATTCGAACTGACAATTTTTATCATTATGGCCCTGCACACCACAATGGATTTGAAAAAAAAATAAAATCAAGATGTGCCCGAAATTTAGACTTCCGGCTTAAATTTAAGAGTATAGTCAAAAATACAGAAAGAACCAACAACAAAACTATGCCAGAGCCCACAAAATATTTATCTAAATTATCCATTTTTTGATCCATCTACGGTATTTATCTGGTCAATTCGGCATCACCCATCCCACCCAGACCTGTAATGTGGAATCACCAAATTGTATACGCATGCACAGATGCCACTCATCATGCCATTTTCAGACAGCAAAGACAGTTTGTGGTTCTCCTCTCAACATGCACCTGTAAGCCACTAACACTAACAGCTTCAGATTTCACAAGCACCGAAGAATGGCGGAGGAAATTAAACATGTGCTTAGTAACGCGTGCTAGCTAGGAGTGTTACTGACCATTGTCCAGATAGCCAGCAGGAGGCGCTTGGGCAACAAAAAAGGCAAACCCAAACCAACTGCATTCCTCCAATGTCCCTGAACAGCATAAACCAGTTATCCGCTGCTCTCAATAAACTCCTGGCCAAGGTCTGTACTCGCAAAGCTACACTTGATCCGATGCTGCGGCAGTCACTCCTGCACTGCAGCGCACCAACCAAATATTGTATGGACAGAGTACAGATCACAACCACTTTTACACATAGCTCACTCACAGCCACCCAAACACACACACACACACACACACACACACACACACACACACAATTTTAAAGGCTGCAAAGAGTCAGGAGAAATTAAAAACCAGACAATAAATCTTTATTTAGTCTATTTGGCAGCAAATCATTTACAGACAAAGGCTGTCCAATGTCTGGAAGAAACAGAAATCAGATGCTGTCTTGTCTGATGATGCTCTAACAGACTATCACTGCAACCGTACTCAGTTTGTTCTCGGGACGTTTTGATTCAAATACTCCCAAATTATAGCTGAACATCGGCAATTTGAGCTCAAACTCATTCTTGAATTTTGAATTCCAAAATGCGCAGCAAGACGGCTAAGATCACCATAACTCGGTCAAGGTTGAAATATTACTGGACCGGACAATAAAATGAGAATTGTTCCAAAGCTGTGGTTCTATCTCCACTCGGAGATACAGGGAATTGCGCACTGAGAACATATTTATTTAAAAGCTTTTGTGGAGGAGCCAGAGGACAGGAGTGGGGCCTTGCCTTTCTGTCCTGTGCTACCGGCCCCGTTGGCAGCGGCTGGTCCAGCATTTCCACGTCAGGGTGCTGCGGCAGGTTGTACAGACGACACAGGTCGCATATCAGCCTCTTCAGCTGCTGCAGGAGCTGCAACAGGGAGAGAGTACGGAGGGGGACATGGGACACACAGAGCCTGCTACCTGCAGATGACTCACATTTCATTTTCTACATCTGACCCAGCAAAGAAATATCTACATCTCAGTAATTTACACCCATTAAATGCATCCTTACAAACAGTAAAAGGAACAATTGAATGAACCAGCCTCAGTGGTTTATTAATAAGCTTTCACTACTGAGCTTTCAGTCGGAGAACTGAGAGAGGAATGTTCAGACAGACGGTCACGGTTTTCTCAGTGGGGACCGTCACAGTGCTAAGTAATCTGGCGCTTTCCTCCAATTATCCATCAACAAGCGTCACACTGGACCAAGATGCTCTTAATCAGCACATCAGCTGTGACTGTGGATGACTCACCAAAGTTAAAAAAAAAAAAAAAACCAAGGGAAAACGGGGACAGGAAGGAGAACAGAAGTCAAAGATGAAATTAGGAAACCGCTCGCCACCCAAAACCTTGACCTGAGCGTGGGATTTCACAGAGGGGAAAAGCCATCAGGAAGCTAAGAACAAACCTTTCACCTGACTGGACAACACCTTCAACTGACACTTGGACCCTTAAATTCCCACTTGATTCCGCATTCAAAAAAAAAAATTTTAAAAATACATTGCTAAGCTCTGACCAACTTAAAATCAGCACAACCCATCTGTAGCCAATGCCTGCGAGATCTAGCAAAAAAAAAACAAAAAAAATGGCCTGCTGGCCTGAAGGCCTTGTGTCCCCCGTCGCAGAAGTGACCAGAAACATGTGGCAAAAACTGTTTTGAAGGCTGAAAATAATGTGGTGCACTGTACCACTAATAATGTGAAGTACAATGACACTGTAGCTCATTGGTTGAACAGAGAGATGGATGAGGGATGGATCATTGTTATATGAGCTAAGTATAACCATGGGTTATGAGAGAGATTACAATTTTCATGACTTGTGGATGATGGACGCATCGCCAAGGCATAGTTTTGTGCCCATGGCTGAGATCAACCTAACAAGCCAATAAGAATGTCATATGAGTTTGGTGAGCCTCCATCAAAGCTGTCAAAAGTTATTGTGAGTCCAGTGTTCCTCACATCTTTTTGGTCAGTGACCTTGAAAACTAGGTGAAGGTCACTCATCATTGAACTAGAGCAAGGCCTTCATGAGAGGCATATGTGGTGTGAATTTGGTGATCCTCCATCAAAGCTGTCAAAAGTTATTGCGAGTACAGTGTTCTTCAGATGTTTTTGCTCAGTGACCTTGAAAACTAGGTGAAGGTCAATCATCCTTGAACTTGAGCAAGGCCTTCATGAGAGCATATGTGGTGTGAATTTGGTGATCCTCCATCAAAGCTGTCAAAAGTTATTGAGAGTACACTGTTCCCGGACAGACGGACGCACGGACAAACAGCATTTCTATGTCCCCCGTTCCACGGGGCGACAAGGGACCAAAAAAAAAAAAAAACTGACAGTATTCAATCCTGACCCAAGCAAGGTTACGCTCTCAGTTTCAAGTGTGATGAAAAAAGAGAACCAAAAAAATTATAAATCAATGCAGAAGATTTATCACCCTTATTACCCTCATATTTAAGGCAACATTTAGAACAGCAGGTGAGAGCCAGGTGATTATAATGAAGTACAGCGGGTACCAGTACTGCTGTACAGCAGTAAGCTGCTCAATAACACAGCAGTACAAACTTCGCCATTTCCTCAATCATGTATCACTTATCTGTTTTTTATTTTGACCTTGCCAGCACTGTACACCGTCACAGGTGTTTAAAGTCAAATAAAAAAACACATTTACAGTGTTAGTAAAATCTGGATTTTGCATCTGATGCATTAAAAATTACTTCTTGTGATAACCTGAAATCCTTAAACAGCTACAAAGCTAATCTACATAATGTCATGGTGGCCAAAGCTGGTGTCATCACTCATATCTAACAATTACCTCTCAGAACTGGCTTGCTCAACAGGAAAATGGGTACTTCCAGATGACACACAGAAATAACCATAAATAAAGAAATAAAAACTTCAACATAATGGCTACCATTTAATTTCGGTAATTTTCACTGATGCGCACAAAAACAGCCAAGACATTACCAACACAAATACATAAGAGGAGCAGAAATAAGCTTTAATGTTTTTAATTAAATTTAAAAAAAAAAAGAAAAAAGCAAGAATTACCTCATTATTCTCCATTATGCCCCTGAAAATGCAAGACTGAAGAGGAACCTTTCTACTTTTAATAATATACATCATTTAGTGCATTACCTCTAAGGCTGTGAACTTGTCACAGAAAATACTGAGGCAATAACATACATGATGAAAAACAGAACCTGCCACAGAGCCATTTCAAACGGCTTAATTTTCCTCCAACACGACCTAAAAGCATTAGAAGAGTCTCCCATTCCTAATGAAATGCTACTGCACCATAGCCGGTGGGGGGCACTTCTTTTTTTTTCCCAAACATTGTGGAAAGACAGAGTTTCTCACCAGAGTGCTCCCCTTCCGCACATCCTCCAGTCGCTCCAGCACCTGCGACAGGCTCGGGTCATCGGAGTCCACGAACCATATCGGGGGTGTTGAGGGGTACGATTCCTGATAAACAGACGGAAACACATTTTCTGCTTGGACCAGTAAACGCCGACAAAAATTTTGACACCACATCAAATTAAAAAGAAAAAAAAAATTAAAATCAGGGGCCAGAAAAACCAAAGCCATCACCATGTCTACAATTACTTGAAACTTCATCTGAAACATTGAAATCCCATTTAAAAACATTCAGCCTAACTGACGAGCTGATCTCCACAATTGTATCACAAAAACACTTAACTCTGGATCAGGTTCCATAACCTGTGCTTATCAATCATCACCATATGATTAAGAGAGTGCATTTCAAGCTTAGATCACCTATGGAATCATTAAACAGCATTTATCAAAATACAGACCAAGGTTATGATGCCAGTCAAGCAAGAGGCTGTACTCCAAATGCATCTTAGAACATTTAGCAAGACCTGATGGCCTCAGTGTCAGCAAGAGGAAGACCTTAACAGTTGAAAATTGAAAAACGTATTGCAGATTTGTACAGCAAAGGTTACTATTCCGGTTCCTGGGAATCTACCATGAAATATGTATTTTTTCCAACCTCAATTTAGGTTCTTCTGATTCTACTGATGAACAGCTCAACAGTTTCTCTATTGAATGAGGTGCGCTTTGTGAGGGTTGGAGTGCAAACCAGCGGGACCATAGATGTCCAATAACAGGGTTAGAGACTACTAACAAACAGGATCTGATCAATCCAATTGCAAGCCAATTCCCCCACGAAACTCACTTGACTAAAGCCTAGTCGCATCCCAGGAAAATTATACCGAACAACCATCAGAAAAAAAAAATCAAAGCAGATACTGGTTAAATCCATGAGTCTGATTCTGAAGTTATCATACACCAAGTTTAGATATAACAGAATTTTTTTGGTAACATCGACACGTCCTGAAAAATACACAGCCATAGTTCCCTCGCAAGCGAAGTCTCCACAGCAAATTGATGACCAAAACAAAATTAATTCGCAAACGACCGAACAATTCCGGGCGCCATCAAAACAAGCTGCGCAGCAAAAACGTCACATAATTCGCACGATCGTACGAATGCAAAACTAAATCTCAAAGAGACTGCGCAGTTTGCAGAGGAGAGACGTTGGCTAAAGTTAGCCCAGCTAACTCCGTGACGTAGCCAGAATACGATTTCCCCATTTTCATACCAGAGCAAACGACGCAACGAACGTTTGCCACGCATTTCTGGCCAGATTGCTTGCCGTTAGCAATAATTCGGCCAGCAATAAATCCAACATACCCCACAATCTGCTGTGACAGTTAGCTATTCAACGCTAGGACCACCAAGAAAACACCGAGTAGTTCCACTAGCCACCGAGCGAGCTACATGCAGAAATAGCATTGTGCGACATGGAAATAATGTCGGTTAACTTTTCTGGGAAACTGAGTCAGGCTTAATTTGATTGAAGCCGAGTCCCAAGTCGACAGTGTCACTGTATGCATTTTATTGCTCTACTAATAACAGTAAACAAACCCTCGTAATCACAAGCACCTTATGCGAATAAGGACACAAGCCCAGCCCAAGGGAGCAACACAACGTAGCCAAGTTAGCAAGAGCTAATTGTTAACTCGTCGTATCAAGGGAGCTTTGCGTCTCAGTTCTCCGAGTTAGAGCAACCGTTATCCTCAGCTTACCCGACACAAGCAACTTAGCTAACGTTAGCTACCGCTTAGTGAACTTGGAAGTAGCTATATAACCGATTACATTTGTAATTAACGGTCGCTAACCCTAACTGCAAGCCAAATCACTCCGCGAGACGGTGATCTGAACGGTTTCCCAGCTAATGGATTCGGCATTTCTGACAAGATAGCTGTAATGCTAATGAGCAAGGTAGCTAGCTCGAACAAAAATCCATCCAAAACATGTGACGTAGCAGGCTAGCTTGTTAGCCTTCCGGTTTCGACTGCGACGTTAGCCAGCTAAATGAATCATGAAAGATTGAGATTTCCGATGGCCCAGCAATTTTATTCATGAAACACACCAGTCTGCATGACGCTCGGAGTGCCATCGTTTCTAATCTCGCAGGAAATATTAAAATCGGATAAAATTTGAATAAGTAAATTTGCTAATAATTTCGTTAGCCGCTGTAAAGGCTATCGGGGGTATCTATTCGTCGGGGAAAACGCGAGCGTTCCGACTTCTTAAGCTTCCACACAGGACGCGAAACGATTTTTTTTTGCACGACAGATTACATTCAAAGTCAATGCAAAGACGCGAATACGCGCGTTTCGCGTCTTTGCATTGACTTTGAATGCAATTGGTCGTGCGAAAAATTAGTTCCGCGTCCGGTGTGAAAGCGGCTTTAGTCGGCCTCAACTCGCTCGCAGTAACATAAACGCCAGCAGAATGAAACACCTCCCGAGCCCCGTTTAATGATCCCCGGATCGCCTGCTTACCGTGATATTGCAGTGGATGATCAGAAGCTTTTCCCCTGTTACGTTAAACTGGCAACTGAGCTCGTCCGGCTTCCAATCGATAATTCGGAAGCGTTCGTGGTTTGGGTCAAAAATGGACTCCAGAAACTTCAATTCGGCCTTCAGCCCCGAAACCGACATCTTCGGCTCATCTCCGGCCAGGCGGCGGGGGAGGGGGAGAAGTCGGAACCTCCTGCGACCGCGCAGTCGAGACTAAACCGAACACAGCTTACAACAACAAAGAAGGTGTAAAAACGGCCTCATAAACAACGTTTTCTGAATCTTAATCTACACCCTAGTCTAGCGGCTCGCTTGCTTGCTAAATAACAACGCCTTGTTTGCTTGGCCGCTGCTTTTCCGCCTTTCCTGGTTGTTTTCTTTCGAACAGTCCTGCAACCGCTCGATGAGTCTCGGCGCTTGTTAAAATGATGCGGTAAAATCACTTGCTTTAATCGCCAATTCAAAAGCCAATGCGACACGTTATATTTTAATCTCCACAAGGAAACAACAAGCCGCTGATCCCGGCGTTAGACGGAGGCTTTTTCAGGGGTTTAAAGATGGCGTTATTGCTCGAGCCTGCAGAGTCCCAGCATACCATGCGCGTTCAATGGAAGAGGGGTGGAGAGCACTGAGAAGAAAGAATAGCGAAAAAACAACCAGTTTCGCCACCAGTCGCTGCGCGTTTCGGGGATCGGTGCACTGCGATACTTCGTGTGTTGTACGCAGGTAGCTGAGCTCTGGCTCTTTCCTCAATCATGCATTTGGCCACTCAGGTTACTCAGTAATCAAATTAAATTCATCTTAGAAAATATTCCCCTGGTGAACCCTTTGAAGACTAGTTTCTTTAACTTTCCCCTCGCAATTCTTAGTCAATGTTGTGGAAAATTGCTTATCGCGAGTGATTTTAACACCAGCATAATAATGTTCAATGTACTACGATTTAAATTCGAAAGAATACATTTACTGTGAGTTCATATTGTCCATATCACACCTCGAGGCCTGATGACGAATAGGCGAGGAAAGTCAGTGCTGCAGCATGAAAAATATACAGCGAAAACGGTCTTAAAATACTTCCTTGAAATGCGAATAAAATGAGAGAATTTGGCTGGTCATAGACAGCAAGATTTATAAGTCGGAACTATAACTGCTCCGAGTAAAACTTGAAACACCTTTTTACTCCAGTCCATGTTCCAGTTGAAAAGTTTCCAGGTTTTTCTCTGTGTAATTATATTGGTAACTGAGCAATCCTGCTTTGCTGAACAGGCCATAGGAAATTTTCTTTTCTGCTTTTCAGTAGTTTCAGTTCCATACATATTTGGACATCGACATAGACCTTGTTGACATTTTGCCACTTTCTTGCATCTTCAGCCAACCAGAAGTCAAGTGTAAACACAACCCCAAGTCCAAAATAGTTGGGACGAAGTGTAAATTTTAAATAAAATCAAAATGCAATGACTTTCAGATCACATGAGCCAATATGTTTTTTAAAATAGAACATAGATAACGTTTCAAATGTTGAAACTGAGACATTTTACATTTTTATCCACAAAATGAGCTTATTTCAAATTTTCTGGCTGCAACAGGTCTCAAAACAGTTAGGACACAGGCAAAAAAAAGGGCTGAAAAAGCAATTAATATAAAAGAGAATCAGCTGAAAGAACATTTAACAAGTAATTAAGTTAACTTACATCAGATGTGTAACATGATTGGCTATAAAAGGGATGTCTTAGAGAGGCTGAGTCTCTCAGAAGTAAAAATGGCCAGAGGCTCTCCGACCTGTGAAGGCTTGCGTTAAAAAAAAATTGTGGAATACTTTAAAAACAATGCTCCTCAACATCAAATTGGAAAGGCTTTGAAGGTCTCATCATCGACAGCACATAACATCATCAAAAGATTCAGAGAAACTGGAAAAATCTCTGTGTGTAAGGGACAAGGCCGAAGACCTTTACTGGATGTCTGTGATCTTCGAGCCCTCAGACGCCACTGCATTACTCACCAGTATGTCATTTCTGTCATTGACATTACTAAATGGGCGCGGGAATACTTCAAGAAACCACTGCCTGTAAACACAGTCTATTGTGCCATCGACATATGCCACCTAAAGCTCGTGCAAAAAGGAAGCCATTGTTGAGCATGATCCAGAAGTGCCTCCATTTTCTGTGGGCCGAGGCTTATTTAAAATTGACTGTAGCAAAGTGGCAAAGCCCAAATTTGACACTCTTGTTGGAATTCATGGGCGTTGTGTCCTCTGGGCTAAAGAGGAGAAAGACCACCCCTCCTGTTACCAGCGTTCAGTTCAAAAGCCAGCATCTCTGATGGTATGGGGATGCATTCGTGCATATGGTGTGGGACACTTGAATGTTTTAAAAGCACCATGAATACTGAAAGGTATATAAAGGTTTTAGAGCAGCATATGCTCCCCTCCAGACGACATCTATTTCAGGGAAGGCCTTGTGTATTTCAGCAGGACAATGCAAAACCACATACTGCAGCTATTACAACTGCGTGGCTTTGGAGTATAAGAGTCTGTGTGCTTAACTGGCCTGCCTGCAGTCCTGATCTTTCACCAATTGAGAACATTTGGCGCATGATTAAACAATGTCTGTCTAAGGAGACCCAAAACTCTCCAGCAGCTGGAGGCCTGTATTAAACAAGAGTGGGATCAAATTCTAATGGCTAAACTCAAGAAACTTGTCTCCTCAATGCCCAGGCGCCTCCAAAAAGAACAGGGGATACTACACCATGGTAAACAGGCCTCTGTCCCAACTTTTTTGAGACCTGTAGCAGCCATCAAATTTGAAATGAGCTAATTTTTTGGCTAAAATAGAAAAATTTCTCAGTTTCAATATTTGCTATGTTATCTCTGTTCTATTGTGAATAAAATACTGGCTGGTGTGATTTGACAGTCATTGGGTTTTGATTTTATTCACAATCTACACTTTGTCCCAACTATTTTGAAATTGGAGTTGTAGTTTGGGCAAGATTTTAAGTTTCATCTCTCAAACCTCCTTCGGTTTAGTGTTAGGATGCATTGTGGCCTCAAAGTGATCAAGTGAAAATGGATCCATCCGCAAAAGCCACTTATGTCATCACTCTGCCCCACATTCATCTCCAGCTACCCCAACAGGTCCATCGTCTTCTGCCTTTGAGGCACAAGTTCTTCTGTTATCCCCACCATCTTCAAGGCTACAATCTCAGTGATGCCATCATATCTTACTATGAAGGTACATTTGTGTCTTTATTATACAGTCAAAAGTTGCTTCAACCAAAAAACATTTTTTCAATCATTTTTTCAATTTTTCAAACTCACTTCAATAAAAAAAACTTTTCAAAGAAAAAAGTGTTCAAATGCAATTTTTTGGGGGTCTCAATTTTATTTTTGCATTCACAAACATTTTTTCTTTGAATATGTCTTTTTTATTGAAGTGAAGTTTTCTTTATTGAATTTATGTTTTTTGGCTGAAGCAACTTTTTTTTTTTGATTGAATAATAAAGACACAAATGTACCTTCTTAGCCATCCCCCAGAAAACCTTATATTTGCTCATATTTGGATTTTGCAGGACAGGGATATGTATCTGTTCTCCAAAAAAAAAAAAAAAAAGAAATATTTTAGTAGCTGAAAATCAAATCTTGAGCTTTGATTATGAAAATTGTCCAAATCTTCAGACGTGACTGTTTGACTAATACGTTAAAACACCTATCATTTTTACTGTCTGCACTGTGAATTGTTGATTGTAATGTTTTATGGGATTAGAACTGTGAAATAGAACTTATAAAACTGCTTCTAACTTTTGAGAGCCGAAAATGAACACAAGAATTTTGGTACCACACTCCGAACAATCTCACTGGAGGTAAAAGCCTGACAAGGGGTATAATTTTGATTTTTATGCAATTTTACCTGTTAGCCAACAGATGTCAGTCTCTCCGCTTAGACGTTTACTTCTCCGGAAAAAAAAAGTTTCAACACGTCAGTTACAGTTTAAATGTAACATGTCTGAGCGATTGCTGCATAACTGGCAATCAATCAACTGCCTATAGTGCTTCTTCTAATTATCAGTATTATCCTCATTCTCTGCACGCTACTCCTCGCACAGATTTTGCGATATCAGAGCCACATCCCATACAAAGTACACTGCCCAGCCAAAAAAAAAGTCGTACACTGAAATATTTAGTTGGAACCTCTGTAGCTTTGATTACAGTGCATATTCTTCTTGACATTGTTTTAAAATCTACATGCAATGCCAGAACATTTATTTTAGATCAGAAATGCCATAATTTTTGGCCGAGATCTTGTCTTCTCGACATAATGGTTGAACCACTCGGTGGTCTTTCTTGAGCACATCCCAATAACTTTTACTGTGTCTAAGATCAGGACTTTGTGGTGGCAAATATGTTTGTGAAAATGATTCCTCATACTTGTTTTTGCATTCATGAGTTTCTTTGCCAAATACAGGCCAATAATTTGCCCGTTCTGAAATATTGTAACATCTTTTCCACCATCAGGGGATGTGTCTTCCAACATGATTTTTTAAGAAATGAGTAGCGACGCGCTTCATCAGTCAGGGTAAAATGATTATTGCCAGCTGAAACATATTAATAACCACAATAATGATCCAATTATAGAATTTGTTCGTTAATTTCCAAATGGTGACTTTTTTTTTTGGCCGGGCAGTGTATTTGGCCCAGTACCAGCTAAGGTTCTTCCAGACTCGGAAATGAAAATCACCTGTGATTTTATGAAAAATATTGGTGATTTTTATCTCTACATCCTTCCATAGTGGACGAATGGTGGAATGTTGAGTCTTGTGTTGTCACTGTGCTGAACTGTTTTGTTTGAGCTTTTTTTTATATTTTCATTTGTCATTTTTCTGCTGGAAAAATGGAAGAGGGGACAGTGTGCGCTCACATGATTTTCAGAGTACGCACCTTTCTAATGGATTTAGGTATTTTTTATTTTTTTATGCACCGTGAGTTGTGATCATATATTTTTAATTTACCTGAATATAATGTGGAGCAATCTGTAGCAGGATTAAAACCACATGTTGAATATTGTGAAGGTTCCCCTTGTGCTGCCAAAACATCTCCATCAAACTGATGCCACTTGAATTCCCAAATTCATGGTTTCCCAGTAGAAAATTACCAGAGTATAACATTCCCTCCTCCAGTTTGTCTTCTTCCCCCAGTGCATCCTGATGCCATCTCTTCCCAGGTAAATGGTGCACAAGTACCCTGCCAAAGCACAAGATATAAAAGAAAATGGGACTTACTGGTTCAGGTGAATTTCTCTAACTGCTCCAAGGTCCATTACTGAAGCTTAGGTGCCCATTGGGGGTGCTTTTAAGGTGGACCATGTTCGAGTGGACACTGGTATGCCAGCTAAAAAGTGCAATGCACAGCATGCTATGATGCATTGTGAGTTGTGGCATATTCCTTATGTAAATACTATTAAAATTCTCCCTTCAGTCACTCTGGACCAGATGGCATAGCCTTCAGAGCCCTCGTACACTGTTGAGCCTTGACCGCCCAAAATCTCGTTGCCAGCTTATGGTTTGCCCCTTCTCGAACCATTTTAGGAACTCACATCTGCGGACAGGGAGCTCCTCAGAAGAGTTGCCACTTCAGAAATGCCCTAACCCACTCTTCAGGCCATAATGATTTCGCCCTTGTCAAAGTCGTTCAGTTCCCATTTCTCCCACATCCAACACATTGAGTATGAGAACTGACAGCGCACTGTATGTCCAAGATCTGTCGGCAGACTTGTGCAGTTCTTTTGAGAAAATCAATATTATATTTGCTGCATCTGCGAGTGTATTTTATTTGCATTTTAATCTGTTAAAAACCTTCATGTGTCTAACATGTAGATTACAATTTATTTGTCAATTACTATCAGAAGATATCAAATAACAGAAAAATTGTCAATTACTTTTATAGGTTGTGCAACCTAGCAGAGCAACCCTTATTAACAATACAACTCTGAGTTTTATTTAAACTTACAACACTTACTCAAGCGTAACGCCCTCCCCCTTCTGGGCATTCCTGTTTCCCGGGCTACCTGCCTTTCTCAAATTAATTAATTATCCCCCTGATGCACTTTGTTCATTTTATACACTTTGTTCATAAAGTCAATGTTCTTGCACTTGGGTCATTCACACTTGTTCACTCTCCTGGTGCCCTTATTACATCTCTGGGCGGCAGGAATGTTCCATACAGTAACAACCAAAAATTCAAGGACTGATATATGTGTTCAGTATTCAACGTGCCAGAGTCAATGTGGGTGTTGACTGTTAAAACTGTAGGATTCTGAAATTGCACACATTTCAATTAAACACCACGTCCCCACAGTTTTATCAAACATCCTCCGAGAATGAATGTACGCAGTCAGCAAGGCTGATTTAATTGTATCATATATTCTAAACAGAGCAAATCCTTCTCAAATGCCGGCAATGATGCAACCTTCAGTCTTGTTAGAGCAGATAGGTTAGAGCAGGGGAAGCCATGGACGACACAAAATGAGAGGGCTTCTCAATGAGACTGGAGTACAAGGACAGTTCCAGAGGAGCATTAGTCACTGTAAACTATCACAGTCAGGGGCTTACAGTGGCTGAGTAGGCCTTTTGTGCACTTAAATGTACCAGGACACGGCATGGCGGTCAGCTCAAATATCATGGCATCAGCTGGGGCCTCAGCGCTGCACAGAGCCTCCTGTGACCCCGGCCCTTCTCCCCTGAGCACATTTCTATTGACACAGCCACACTGTGAGCGCTGAGAAATACTATTTCTCTCTTTATGCAAACAGCAAAACATGCTGTGTTATCATTATAGTATCATCTAGTCATCCTGTCATTTTGTCCTTTAGTATCTGAAATGTAAGGTTCACCTTGGTGATAGGAAAATGGTGAGCCTAGTTGCTTCATGGGCCTGTTCTCTCCACACGTTAGGTTATGTCATGTCATGTCATGCCCTGTCATGTCATGTCATGTCATGTCACATTATGTTATGTCATAATAAAATAGCACCACCCCCACCCACCTTACACTGTGTCTATAACTGCATATTGATAACAATACTGATCATGACTACGAGACAAGCACCTTTAAAATATGTTTGTTGGTCGGATTGAAGTCAACATTCTGAACTTGATTCAGTATGTTAAATAATGTTAACTTTGGTGGTGCAAGTATTACTTCTGCCAGCAGATGGAACTAGATACAAATTAAAACATTTTTTGATTTTCTCTATTTCTTCTTTAGTAAAGTAAAAAAAAAAAAAAACTGCTCAGGCTTACCCTCCTCAGGCAGTACAAAAAACTCAACATTATTTTTCTCATAGAAAATGCAATATAATATTTGTAATGTTCCTGCAATTTTCCTTGTGATGACATAATACGACAAATGTGCACATTGGGAATAAATACCACAACTACTGTATTGTGTATTGACGTTTTGAGAATGCTTCTACAATCAGGAATGATAGGCTTGGTTGTGTTTGAGCAGTAATTGTCATACTGGTGAAAACATGACAACATTCTATGGTAAGCTGTATTAATAAAAGTAAAATTGAGACAAATGGCAGAGGTTCTGAAATCTATGCGTGAGATAGCAGTATACACCCCATAAAACTGGTTTTTCTTCTTTAGTGAAATATGACAGATGGGAATTGAGACCCTGCATGATGCGGGGAGGCCACTGGATCAGACGAAGGAATACCAGCCCAGATTACGTCAGGCGTCAAATGTTGAAAAGTCTGCCATAATTCAACTCTACCCTGGATGACATATTGTTCTTCAGAAATACTGTCTAGCACTCTGGATGTGTCACGAATATGAGAGAGTCCTTAGAGTCCTAATCTAGACCCACTACTGACCATCTTTTGTGTTGTGATAATCGGACCACGATCTGACTGCTGAGTGATCTCTGCTCAGTAAATGTATGTCAGGTCCCCTCATGTTATTATATTGAGAGAGTAAAATCTGTAATTTTACAAAATTGCTGTGTGAATATGGTTAAGATATCACACAGCAGTCTAATTATTTACGCGAATAGGACCTGCATGCAGCCAAAACATATGAAAGAATTATTACTGTCATATCTCATATTCCTGCCCAGAACTGATGCTGCCCAAAAATTAAACTTAACTTAAACTTAAAATACAGAGTGCCTTTGTAATTGTGATTTTACAGATGCACATGAAAGAGCCTACACTTGTATTTGAGAATGTCTGTGTGTGTGTGTGTGTGTGTGTGTGTGTGCACATGGGTATGGGTATGTTTGCACGTGTGTGCATTCTGGATTTCTGACCAGCTGCACTGCTGCAGAACTGTTCATTTCTTCCTTTTGTTGAGTTACCTCAGGGCTTCAGTATGAGATGAGAACTGAGGACTTGGCCATGCATGTAAATCTCATCAGTCTCTCATAAGCATCTCCACCCGAACAAACACCAGGGGATTCTATGTTTATCGTGAGGCAGTCAGAGTAGTGTGGTATTATGGCTCTCGCGACCTGCTCTAATTGGATAATGGTTATCTTCGGATCAGCATTGCTAAGCGGGCTCAGACTCTGCTCATTTGGCCTAACCCAGTAAACAGAAGACTAATCCGATTTATGCCATATTCTGCCTTGCCTCTCACAGGAGCGCTCGGTGGCAGCGTGCCAGAGTGTGTAAGGGGCACCGAGGTAAGCTCAGAGCGGCTGATACATCAGTATAGACACTAACACGGTTTACAGGGCCACAGAGACCGGCCCTGACAGATCCACAATGGGGAAACATAGTCTGGCCTAAATCAATTACACAATACGGCAAACAGAATCTAAATCAAATCTCACAAACCTTGGCCAGAGGGCGTTCAGACAACAGATATCAAGAAGAGCTCACTGCTGCCCCGGTTGTAAAATACAAACACTGACAAGCAGAAACTGTGCTGCTTACCGACACACTGAATATCGAAGCCAGTGGGATATACAAATGCCCGACTGTTCCTCCAGCAAATAATTGTGATATGCATGCCCACAGCGAGAGGGAGGAGAAAGTTATGGATTAAAATTAGAGATATTTGTTGTCACATTATGGCATAATTTTTTCTCGTCTTATTTGAAAGCCTGACCTTAACCTTTTTTTCTACATGAGCACATTCACATGATTTTCGTTTGATTGCAGTTCTCACCCCCAGAGACAGAAAAGTTTCATCCATACAGGACTTTAAAAGATCCATATAAAATTCAACCCTTAAATGCCCCCTGTGACAAATTTATCACACAATTTTGAGGGTTGTCACAACCACCTGTCCCACATAAATTTTGCAACCTAATGCCCATAGTGACATATTTAGACCATTAGTGCTGCTATCTGATGCATAAAAGCGGAACTGACACTTCACTGGCTGCACCAGCAAACCTTTCCAATATGGCTGCCACCTTGGTGGAATCCACGTGATAGAGCAGCACCCATTCATCACTGGATAAAGAAGACAAACAGGTAAGTTCATGAAAAATAACCTATGCCTAAAACTTCAGCTATATGTCAACTACCAAAACAATGATGGACAAAAGTTCTCTTAATATCCTAGAAACTTGGAGTGACATATATGTCACAAAACTAAAATGATGTCAAAGGTCACCAAAAATAAAAAATTGCTATTGGGTTGTTATTAGCCCCTCCCCAGGACATATTAACAGAATACATAGATTTTTCTTTCAACTTTTACTATACTAGGGCATTTAAGGGTTAATTATAAAAGTGGAAGGATATTTAGGAGGTGAAGTAAATTTTCTCTGCATTGTATTCTCAATATGATGCTGTTTCTACAAGTTTTCACATCAACTTCAGGGGTTTCTGAGAATACAAAGAAATGACGCTGAATAAGTGTTGACCTCATTCTAAAACTCCTGACAAACCTGAGCACCACAAATGAAAGCTTTAACGACAGAAAATGCCATGATACCTTTCACCTTGTCTGCAGCAAGTGGTGACAGTGACAGTAAAATGAGTGAGCAGGACATATTTTCAGTCATATTTTGCACAACTTGTTTTTTGTTTGTTTGAGCTGAATCAATGTTTTCCCAATTTGTGAGATTAGTTTACATTACATTATAACAATCACATTATTAGATTATTACATTATTATCCCATTACATTATTCGAGTAGGTTATTCAATTATGACTTTATTACACCATCAAAAGAGGCACTTTGGGAGTGCAAACCTCTGCCAAGGCAGCACAGTCAAAATCTTGCTGAGTGGGAGCGAGGTCCAGTGTCCTATGATTTCAAGATGGCTTCCATGGCGGCCATATTGTTTGTCCGATCGCAGTCTGAATCAATTGGGTTCATTCCCAATGTAATAGTAACTCATCCACAAAATTTCAATGATATCCATTCATTACTTTTTGAGTTATTTTATACACAAACAGACAGACAGACAAACAGTCAAACCATTATTACACTATTACAGTACATTGTGACATAATTACATTAGTACATTCTTATGTTATTACACTTAGCAGAAACTCTTATCCAGAGTAATCTATGTCACAATGTGCATTCATAGGAATAGAAGGGCTGAGAACCCTAGAGAATATATCACTCCAGAATTCATTTTCAATGAATGGAAAACAAATATTGGGTCAGTATCATAACCATAACCACCTTGTAAGGACAACAATCACAAACAAAGAAGGGGCAGAGAGAGAGAGAGAGAGAGAGAGAGAGAGAGAGAGAGAGAATATTCCCCAATCCTCCTTTCCTCGATTTGTTTCCTCCTCTCTGTAATGATGGCAGGAGAGGACAAGAGGAGTGAATGACAGTGCATGTCCCCAGTTCTGATGAGCACACTGAGATTCAGAAGAAGGGAACAGAACGATATGTTTGCACAGCACAAATGCTACTGGTCAGTGGTGTTTTTCCGCGCCCTCTGCTGCTTCATCTCTTCAATTACATGTCCCTGAGGGCTGTGTGATTACAGACGAATAATTTAATTCCTGGCAAGAGCTTCAACGATACTGATGGCACAAGTAAAATTATGGCTAATTGCATTAAGTGTATCAAGTTGGATTAATCATGGACATTACTCAGAGAAGCACTAGCTAATCTCCACTGCCTGCTACGACTTCCAAAGACATGTTCGCAGAAAAATATGTCCAACCAAGCAGTTTTCCTGTGTCTATTTCTCAACCAGCTGGTAATGGAGTGACCTTCAACGTTGACATGTTGTTGAAAACATGCTGATTTTTGTTTCAGCATTTGTAAAAAACATTGAATCAATGTTTTACGTTAGATGGTTGAAAAAACGTTCACAAAATGCATATAAATTTATGTTGGATTCATGTTGGATGAATTTATGTTGGAAAATCCACATGGTGTAGCAACATAATATCATCAACTACGTATATACAAAATAAATTCCAGAATTTCACATTATTATTACGAATGTTATAATCATTTGATGAACAATTTATGGTACTGACGTTGATTCACTTTTCAAAATCAAAACAAAGTTCAACAGTGATTCAACATTGACCACATTGTTTCACTATAGTGAATGAATGTTAAAATGCCGGCTAAGCACAGATCTTTCCTCCGTGCCTTCATCTGTCTTATTCAGCAGACTCACCAGCTTCAGTCTGAAACTGGTCACTAGTTGGGGCTTTCACACAGACTATGTTTCCTTTTCTCAATAATATACACTGTTCTTTGAGATCATGAACGCATAGTGAGACAAAGTGAGATCAGTTACGGCAATAGGGCTACAGTTTCTACCGATTTCTGATGTTTTTTGTTATTCATGTAAATCACTAATTGGCAAAAGAGTTCACACACCTTGTTCTCAAGGCATTCATTGGCTGCCAATGGAATGAGCCCACAAAAGCCTGCAAACTCTGTAACCCTAGAGGAATGGAGTAAGTCACCCCTGATCTGAAGTGTGCTGTATGTCATTGAAGGTGAGGCATGCCAATGGGGATACAAGTGGATCATGTAGCATACTTATTTGCCTATTCTGGTGGTAAACTTGATTTGCAAAATATTTAAAAGCCCAAATCCCGGGCCTGCATTCAGTGCTGTTTTTGTCAGCTCTTCGATCAACTGCGCACTCAAAGTGTGATTTTACGCACACGAATTACACTGGCTATGATATTCCAGTATCAACAAACAGGAACTGAACAGATTGTTTTTCAGAGTAATATGAATAGATGGATTGTATTTTACCTCAAAGAGTATCTAAGCACACAGTTTGTTTGCAGTATCTGTATTCATCGGCTCCGCACACCTGTCAGTGTGTGTGTGTGTGTGTGTGTGTATGTGTGCTTTTTTTGTGTGAGATTGCGCATAAGCGTCTCCTTCACCAACTGGAAATCATAAACTACATCGATAGTAGGCAGAAGGCAAATTTAATTTTGTGACATAAAATCCCTCCAGGAAAATAGGATTTTACAAAAGATACCAGATTTAAAGAGACACAGGCCAACTTTCAACCGCGTAGCAGATGCCCCCTCCTGTGCATACTGTTCCAAACAAACCAGGATCTCAGTTGCATGCATATTGTATACAAACACCTACATTCACACAAATATACACACATACAAACACATACTTGGGCACACAAACATATACACACACACAAACACACACACTTGCAGATACATGCACAAAATCACTATCCCTCACACACAACTCACTCACACACACACACACACACACACACAGATTCATGCACAAATCTTTCACACACAACACATACACACACATGCACACACGCACACATGTGCATTATAGCATCCAGAGAAAAACACTGGGCAGAAAACAATGGCCCAGTTTGTAACATATTCTCTTACACTATAGTTATGTTAAATCATTTACATATAGCCATCCCAAAGGCAGTGTATCTGCATGAGGCCGACAGCAGCTCCTCAACACGCATACTGATGAGCCACAGGCTCTCTGTGAGGACACAGTGCACGTCCTCTTCCTCTCCTAATATAAACATAATTACAGGTCTATAAATATTGGGCAGTGAAGGGTAGTGGGTATGAGAATCGAATGAAATCCCTATTTACAGACTGTAAACACAGAGAATGCGGGTTGGATGCACACCACCGTCAAAGTTCAAAAGCTTTGAAACATCCACATTTCACATCACAAGCCAGATCAATTGTAATGAGATCTGCAGACCACAGCCCAGCTCAGATAGACTGGGTCCAGGCTAAAGCAGTCAATCTCCGCGCAGACGGATCAGCTCTGGGTTCATCTCCAGGTCAGTCTGCGGAACACAATTTATCCACCTCACCTGACAACAGCGTCGTGTTTCTGATGCAAAGCTCTCTCCTCTCAAAATTTAATCAAAACAACTCTTCAACCCATAAAATCGACAGACTCATATGTGGATCCGGCAAATGCAGCTGCTGTAATGTTTAAAAAAAAATCCCAAGTATGTCCTGGTGAATTAAAAGGAAATGTCTGTAAAATGAAATACAAGCTCTGGATGTTTTCTATTTGATGTAATGCTGTGGCCATAAAAACATGGCGTCCGGGGTTTGAATGCCTTTTGCCTTAGGTCGGTTCAGAATTTAAGGGGTTAATTACGATGTAATTCTTGCAGCAGCCAGTGACTGTTCCGGCAGCAAGGTCCACTTTAAGAGCCGTTTCATCAGAACTGTTAAAATGTATAGTGAGCACGAAATGGCTGCCATTCACGCTGCATGTGTTTTATGACCATCACCAGCCTAAGCTATTAATGTGATTTTTGCAATGGTAGATAATACAGCGTAAAACCTCTAGACTGCCTCCACATATTGTCATGCCACTGACTCTTCATGTGGCACAAAAACATCTGGCACCAGTTCTGATGCGACTCATACAGCTGCAGTGCTCCAAATGCAGGCCCTCACCTTCTCCCATCTTAGACATCCCACAGTGCCCTACGACCTTATTCCCCTGAAAAAAACAAGAGAAGAGCAATCAATAACTCTGCAAATGCAGTGATGGATTGGCATCAGAGTCGAGTACTTCAGGTAATGAACTGCCCATTTGATATATTTCACTGCAATGGGCAGCCAAGTGTGTGCAGCGCTCTGCAACGGCAGCAATTCTCCGATTGGCCATTTTTCAACCATCAGTCTCTTCAGCCGGTGGACAAATCACCTGTGTCAGACCATTACATCTCCACCTACTACTGACCAAACTTTTGAGAACAAAGCCAGCATCAGCACTGTTTTTACACGTTCTCCCAGTCACTCACACCTCAGCAAGAGGGCCTCTACCCAAGCAGTACATGCTTTATCCCTCATGGGCAATGTTTACATTGACTGTAATTAATGTTCATTGCGTCATTAACCCTTTCATGCATGGAGGTCACTACAGTATACAGCTGTTTAAAGGTCTTTTTTCTCTATATATGCCTGCAATTTTGGGCACTGCTGCATATAGTCCACTCTAGTTGGAGCTGTTGCATCATCCCATACAAAAAAAATTATCGCCCATTGGCAGGTCATTGCATTGGGAAAAAGTAGTCATTTATAGAATGATGATTGAATTTTTTTCCCCAAACCTTGTTTTACATCCCAAAGGATGTACTAAACCACTAAGTAAAAAACTCCTGTGTTTATCATAATTCATGCATGAGAGGGTTAAAAACATGCGAGTGAGGTGCGTTCTGTATTTGTCACAAATTGAAGATTCAAATCGATTTTTATTGTTTTTCCAGTGACATATGAGTGAAATAAAGATAAGTGAAAGGAAAGGGCTTAGACTCCAAGTGCAGTTCAGCATCGGCAGGGCGTTTATTGGGATTAACAAAGCTCATGGTCAAAGACAGAAACAGATCAATAGCCAGGCAAACAGAGTAATGCAGAACAGGCAGAATCAAAGTCAGGAGACAAGCAGAGAATATTTCGGTAGCCAGGGAATCAGTCCGCACAAAGACAGTAACAAAGGGGGCTGAGCTAAGGGAATGGAAGGGGAGGGGAAAGGGAGTAGGATGGGATAAGGGAGAACACAGGAGAAACTAAACAGAATGGTTCAAGATGGGAATGAGGGGAAAACGAAGTACTAATTCAGCAATCTGCAATCACACAACGTAATACAAATAATTAGTGCTGTTACCGTCGATACCAAGGCTTCGGAGCCTGTATCAAAAATGTGAAGCACTTCCTAACGGAGCTCCGTGTCGAGGCTTGTATCGTCTCGGCGGAATGACGTCAGTCAGTCAGTCTGCTATAAAATCTCCCAGTTCTCTTCTGCAGCACATGGGTTGTAGTCAGTAGTTGAAGTTTGTTTGTGCGGTTGGCGATTTTGTGCGATGTGCGAGTTTGTCATTGCGTGCGATGGAGCCAGCAAGAAAGAGAAAGTTGTTTCCCGTTCGTGAATACTGATTTCACCGAATAAGGTTGCTTAGTGAGCCTATTAGGCCAAATTGTTTGACTATTATATGATGTCATATTTTCAAAACTTTTCAGATAATTTCCAGTACATAATAAATTCCCTTATAGTTTTTCATTTTATTATTAGAGGAAACGCTTATTATTTTTGAACAAAAATACAAGGCTCTTTGTTTCACATGCGCATTCACTGCCCTCTGTCCTGTCCCCGAAAGCATCTTTTGGTTTCGTTATGACATAACTTGTGGTCAAAATACTTCGTTTTATTTTGCATTTATTGATTTGACTCTTTCGTGATGAAGGCTTATGCATGCCTACCATTTCCTACGAACCACAACTCGTATGTGTTTTTATTGACCAATAGGGGTCTCTAGAGTGCATTTGAAACATCAAGAAATGAACCACACTTCAACAGACATGGCTATAAAGCTTCAGCGCTTCATGAAGCTTCATCTCACCAGCACTACAAATAATCGATAACAAGACTTACGGGAGATACACAAAAAAACGAGCAATCAACAATCGAAACCAGAAAAGCACAGAAACGAGAGTTGACCAAGACGAGCTACGGGAAGAAACGAGTCGACAACGAGCTGCCGAAATATGCGTCTTTTTAGACCCACACTAATCAGGTGAGATCCCAGCTAGAATGCAGAACAGCTCTCGAGGAAGGCGGAACTAGAAAAGCAAGGACGGTGATAGGGAAGCGAGAAGAAGCAGGTGGAGTCATAACTCTGATCTAACTAATCACCCGTGCCTCGCTAACTATTCTTCGGTACGGATAGCCAATGAGAACAGACAGACAGAAGGAAGTGGAATTACCTCACCGAAGTATAGGGAAGAGACTGTGAAGACTGACAAGACGGAAACGAAGGAAAACGTTCAAGACTAGAGACAGCGCAATCGTTACAGAAACATACATACTCTAAACGAATAAATATGATAAATAAATAGCAATAAAATTACTAAAACAGACTAAAAACAAACATACAAATCAGCGATTCTTAACAAAAAGGGCATGGTATTATAATCCCAATGCGTGTCACATGGACGCACCGAGTACCTCCGTAATAATGAACATTAAGTTGTCTGTGTTGTGTACAGTGATGCTTGACTTGTTCATGGGTGCAGTGTATCACCTATGTAAAGTCAACTAAAAAAATGCAACGGCTTCAGGAAAAAGGCACAGCTTAACCACACTGTCACCGGTAAACAACCGGTGTGTGTCTGAGAACAGGAAACAGGCACCGTCACTGACCGACCCGTCCGCCACGGGCATCCACAAGTAAGATACCTCACACATACATTTTTAATGGCATTAAGTTATGGACTGATGATCAGATTCAAGACTCAGGCGTAGACAGTAGGAAATATTTCTCATAGTTTACTGAAGCAGATTACAGGCCCACACGGAAAGAACCTATGTAAACATATAGGTTTTAATATAGGGCCAGATAAAGGTTTTGCATGTATGCGACATACATAAAATTGGCCGTTTTCATATAATATAGGTACATGATATATGAAGTCCCAGTACTGCTTAGCGAACTCCAGATGTTTACGTTTATGATTGTGAGTGAGAAAAGGTTTTTTCCATGCATGCATGCCAAACAGCTTGTTGGCATGTAGATAGCGCCTGATGGTTGTTTTGGAGACTTTGTGACCCCAAGATGCTACCATTTGTTGCAATTCTTTAACAGTGAGCTTTGGAGAACTTTTTATTTCTCTTACCATCATCCTCACTGTGTGTGGTGGCAAAATAACCTTGCGTCCTCCTCCAAGCTTGTTCCAGTCCCAGTTATTTTAAATTTCTTAATGACTCCTCTGACAGAAGATATGGGCAGATGCAGGCGAGTGGCTATTTTCTTGTAGCCATTGCCTGACTTGTGAAGGTCGACACATACCTGCCTTACTTGAATGGTGTGTTCCCTTGTCTTTCCCATGTTGAAGAGTGGATAAGAGAAATGGCCTCTGTCTCATGTCATATTTATACCCCAGGGAAACAGGAAGTGATGAATTACTAATGAAATGCTCCTAGATACTCTGATCAACTTTGTAAACTACTGTAGAAATGACAGAAATACTTCAATTACAATTATTTCCTAGGAATTGTTAGGGGTGCCAATATTTATGGAACAGGTGATTTTATGAAAAAAATTATTTCTTAGTCAGGAATTTGTTTTTTTTTATCCCTTAAAATTCACTGAAGTGAAAGGTTACATTTTTCTACAGTTTTCAGTGTGAGAGTATGCTTCTGCAATATAAATTGAATTTATTTTAAGGCTTTTAACATATTTTAACCAGGGATGCCAATAATTATGGAGGGCGCTGTAAGTATGGTCAAGAAAGAATTGATGACCTTGTTATTGTTAATGTTTCAGGAAAAAAATGTAACAAATAGTATTAGATATTTGTGTTGATATCATAGCTTTTTGTCTCCTCTAACTTGCCATAGTTATTAATGACTGGTTTACACATAACATGCCGTTGTCACCTGTCAACATGCATTTAGGATCAAGTGTGATGTCAATTTCACATGTTCACATGCGATTAATTAGTTATTGCGTGAAATTCTTGTTATTTCTGTAAGGGACTTTGGACTAATATGCAGATATTACCTTGAGAATAAAAATATGAGCAGGGCATCATGCATGACAGTTGCAAAAGTGAGATATGAGCTATACAATAGGTATGACAAACAGAACCTGCCATATGAATCTGGGTATATGAGCTATATAGTAGACATATACCTTGTGTGCACATAGGGCCTATATGTGAATATAAAGAAGTGATATAGGAGACCTATGTGCCCTGTATATGCACATATATGTACCTGAATTTGGCCTATATGCAGCCTAAATGTGGCATATATGCGCATATATGCAGCATATAGGTTGCATATATGCATATATATGTTCATATAGATTCTTTCCATGTGGGGGGCTAGACAGTCTACTCTAAGGTCTAAATCCGCAGGTACCATTAGGGTTCAGAATCACGGGTCAATAATCTTGGTCGTGTAACGGGCAAAAAATCCAGAAACCAGCCGGCAAAATGCGGCACCGTAACAGAGGTGGGATCGAAAACCAATGATCATAAAAACTCGCAGCCAAAAGTAAACAGACACAGAGGGAAATCCAAACTAAAACATTAACTAAGAAAGTCAATACACAGTAATTTTAAACTCAGATGGCACTATGACGTCACCCATTGACCTTCCTTGGACTTGGGATGAGAAATTTATTGTGGTATGCAGTTTATTTCGATTGTATTATTAGTGAATTAATACCCAAAGAGTATATAATAAAGAGTTGCATTTGCATGGAAGGTATTATTTGATATATAGCTATTCATGCAGTTTGTAATTGGTCAACTAAAACGCCTATTGTCATCATTTACAAGTATTAAGCTTCAGCAGTATATCTTTTGCAGGTTTTTACGTTGCTACAAGCTATTAGAAATGCATACATTTCGGAGGTATAGTTCACCATATTTATTGGATATCTTGCCAAAGACGAGCTCATGGATGAGGTGAGTTTCACAGATGGCAGGTCTGGTTCGCAGGACAGTTGTTAGTTCATTAGCTAAAGAATACAATCTTGATATAACCGATTCAGCAATAACTGTAGCCTAATACTGGGAATCTATAAAAATGTCTAATATGAGCATGAGACAAGTGACCGCAGCGGAAGTTATGATTAGCATTGAAAATGTGGCTCTAAGCCTGGCGTAATTAATGTCCAGAGAAAATATTGCTGTGAGAGAACATTTTGCAGGCGTCCTTATAAATTGCAAACGCTGTTTAAAATAATAAAACAGAAAGCCATTTTAAAGATGAAACATCTCTGTTTATGGAATCCGGCCAGTCAAAAGCAACAGCAAAGCAACAAAATTTTGTTATTTAAAAAAAAAAAAAAGACATTTTTTTACAAGCTTTTTGTTCAGGGTCTGGTATTCAGTATAAAGCCATTTCTCCTTTTTTAACACTGAATTTCAAACATGCAGATAGGTTGGTCCTATTTTTACATTGTGTTAATGCATTTATTCTTAAATGTTTTCATTTTAAATTCAATTTACGAGTAAATGAATAAAAAATTCAATAAATTTGCATGCTTTTCAAAAATGCACATATTATTAATATATAGAACAAGCAATCATTCCTGCATGTCCCATTTTTTTTACATTCACAGCTGAATTATTTAGTGGTAGACTCCGAATGTGTTGTTAAATAAGCTGCATGTGTCAGTGAAGGCCTTGGACTTGGTGCTGGTCTCAGATATGGATGCTTTGTTGGGAATAGTAATGACTATTAAAGCAGTGAGAGTGCAGTAAATCTGCTCTGCAGAGATTACGCCACGACTATACTGACTGCAGCACTCTAAATCTCTCCCACCCCACAAATATCTTGCCATTGTTCATCCACTAAATCCTGTAAACATCTCCATCGAACTCTTGGGGTTCAAGTGAGTCTAAACAGCGGGCGGGAGAAGTAAAGCCCATACGGGTGAGGCTAATACCGAGCGAAAAGGTGATTAGTCAGGCGATTAGTCAGTTTTCCTCTGGTGGTGTTTCAGACAGAGGTTTAAGTCATTGAGTCATCCAAAGAGACACCTCTTCTCCATAAAGGATTGAGCTGGTATGGTGGTGCAGCAGCCTCACAGTAAGAAGATAACGGGTTCCGATCTTGGGCCCCTCAATGTGAAGCTTACATGTTTTGCCCATGTCCACATAGATCCTCTCAGGATTTTCCAGTTTCCTCCCACAGTCGAAAGGCATGCATGTTGGAAACTCATACATATTTACGTATCAGAGTCTATGTATGGATGGTATGCTGTCCAGGATTTATTCCTACCTCTCGCAAATTACTTACTGGGATAGGCTTCAGTACCCCCACCCCCCACCCCACCCCCCCAGCCCACGTGACCCTGGCCAAGAATGAATAGGCCATGTCATGTCATGGAAGGATAGATGACTGGATACAAGATGGCCTTATAGCATACAAATGGTAGAGCTAAAATATTGAGCATATATTGAGCATTCAAAGGTGACATTATTCACTCAGTGTGATGACAGAGTACAATTGGTTTAACCCCATGAAACCTACAGACATATATGGGTCCATCAAATTCAGCAGCTATATTCAAACATGTGGGAATTCAGGCCTATTTTAAATTCTAGTGGAGATCCTAATGTTTCCAATGACTCCAAACATGGTCTGCTGAATTACAGGGAAATGTGTATAAAATGACAGACAAGATTACATTTGATGTAATACTGACCATAAAAACACATGGCGTCCTGAGTTTGAATATTTTTGTCAATATAAATGTGATGTAGCTTCAGAGAAGTGCTATAGCCTGCAGATACAGAATATGAACGTGACATTGTCCAGCAACACGAAAAGAAAATGCTTTTTCTGGCTTTGAACCTCCTTCAGGAAAAACTTAAGTGAAAAGTTAGAGTCTAAGGGGTTAAAATGACCTATGAGGTTAAAATCATGATCAAAATTGTAAGCTTACATAGTTGTTTGTAAGACATCTGCTCATATACTCATATATACACATACGCAGAACATAATTTATTTAATTCGTATTTATTCTACTGTTCAGTAGCTCACGTGTATTTAAAGTCCATCTGAGAACAATATCCAAGCTAATCAGTTTTCAATGGCAACCCACATGAATGTCCGACAGACATGTTACCAGTAAACGCGCTATGACCGAATTGGGAAAAACAATATGTAGCAGGCACAGACCAAGACGTTATTCTCAATTCTCGATAAAAATAATTTTTCAATATCGGGGCTCAACGCCAGGGATGCAAATTTGTATTAATCAGGCTGGTGCAAAACTATTGGTAAAAAAAATTAATACCCCTCAAGCATACGATTTATTTTTCAGAAGTCAAAACTGAATACAAAGACACCTGTTGCTTGCCCATCACGAGAAAAGTGACCAGGCTGCAAATTAAGGTCAATGAGAGACTAGTAGCAGGAGTGTGGGAGTGGCGGTGTCATGGGCGAGCGGGTTGTTTGCGGATAGGGACAGGGCTGGACCGCGGCACGGAATAATTTGTTCTGATTTCGTTCATTATTGAGGGTAGCAGTGGTTCTGGGAATACTGCTCTGGTCAAATTGGCGGCATAATAAGGACAGGAATTCACCATATTGCCATCCAACAATGGAACGGAGGTTCTTGCTGTGTTTCTTGTTATTCACTTTCAGTCAAAGTAAGTAAAATATCTTAGTAAGTATTGCATTTTTTGGCCTTATGAGAGCAAACTAAATATGTAGTGCACAGTAGCATTGGCTTTGTCAGTTAACTCATGGAGAACTTGAGAAAGCTAAGCCAACATTGAACTGCGTTTTCCGCGCTTTTCATTTCATAATTGTAGACGCAGTCGCCAGCTCCCATCGGCATGGATTAGGAATGATGCTAAATTTGTATTACTTATGTGAAGTCAACTTCATCGAGCATGTTTATAGTATAATGGGATGGGATTACGGATGCCTCGCTTTGCCCTCACCTTTCTGGGAAAAATGTGACCACGTAAGGTTGTAAACTCGCGCTGAGTTTGCGATATGCAAATTGTTAAGCCACCCAATAAAACGCTATATTGCTATATGGCTAGATTGCCAGAGAAAATACAGAGCGTGACACTCTCCTTATAATCAATGTTCTTTTTTAATTGCTTTGCGATGAAAAGACACTTCATGCAAAATCTGTGGCTCTACAGCTATATTTATGTATTTGTCCTGGATTATAATCATCATTTTCAGAATGGAAACATCTTTGCTGTAATTTGTGAGAAAACAACATGTTAATCATAATCACAATAATCGAAATTTTTAAGAGCAAAGGAAATTTGCTCTATCCAGTCTCTATTACAAAAATCACTGATCGTTTTCCGATAAATATTAGAAAATAGTTATTAATATTCTTGCCTGGGGTGCATACACAGTTTGTCCATTCACTGTCAGTGGTTCAAACCATGTAAATTAGCATCTGTGCTTTCGGGAAATGCCCCCCTGGCTTCCGTCTTTCATCCACTGCTGCTGATCATTAATGAGATTAACCATCACCTGAGAGTGCCGAAGAGTTAATAAAAAAATAAAAATCGTAAACAGCTGAATTAAAATGAACAGAATATAATTTCATTCTCAAATGCAGTACCTCCCAACATCACCATATCCAAACATCCATGTCTGATTAATCTATTTTCCCTTGAAACTCAAATTTTAGAGCCCAGTCTCATCCTGACACATCATATAATGATGCTACCTAACCAAGCATCGATATACGATGCAAAAGGAGGGTTTTGATGTCATTATTTGACACCTGTTAAAAACAAACCCTACCCCCTTAATACAGACCTTAACCCTTAGTGTCAAATAAGGACGGCAAAAGCTTCCTTTTGCATCAAATATCGACGCTTGGTCAGGTAGCATCAATATATGAGTCAGGATGAGAATGTGTTGAATTATTAATCCTCTGATATTCCAGGGCCTAGTTTCATAAAGCCTGTTGAAAAGGCAACCGGATGACAGCAACGGAGTAACCTGCTAACCTCCACAATCTGGAGCATGGACTGTTGTGAAAGGAACAGTTTCAGGTGCTGGTCAGTGTGGTTATCCATAACAAAGTAATCCTGCTTCGTGAAACACCCTTCGGTACGCATGTCTCTGTAGGTGGTAGGTGTGCCGAATCAGAGGAGAGACTGATGAACTGGCTGCTGAATAAAAACCGCTACAACAAACTAATTCGTCCTGCCATCAACAGGGCAGAGCGCGTCACCATCAAACTGCAAGTGTCCCTCGCCCAGCTCATCAGTCTGGTGAGTCTGGGGGAATCAGGAGCACCGTAGCCCTCAAGACTAATGGTGTGACTGCATGCTTTGTAGACCCTGGTGTCCCTCTAATAAATTCTATTGGCGTAGATTATTTTAATTGTGTATATAGATTTGCTCAGTCACTGTTTCTTTTTTCCTTTACACCAGAAGTGCTTGAAGATGTCTGTTTATTTCTCGGAGGACTCTAATAAGAATTGTGGTTATACTGAAATATCAGCACACTGCAGTGAAATAAGACATGCACTATATCAGTCAGATGAACAGCGCATTTCTTCGCTGGTTCTCTTGAGATAAGTGTGAACAGTATATTTACAACATAATATATAGAAGCTCATTCATGGTCATTCATTACCATCGCTCATGTCATGTGAAGTGTTGCGGTATTAAGACTGTTATTGATGTGTTTTGCCTCATTGCGGAAGGAGTACCTTGATTCAACTACCCTGGCTTTCTTTTCATTTTTAGTTTCTTTGTTTTTTGTATTATATATAGAAAATAGCACAGACTCTGTGATAGTTACTTGCTAAATTCAGTTGTGTTTGAGTAATCATAGAGAATCTCCATTCAAAATTGCATTCAATGAATAACTAGTTTTAATGTGTATCACTTGAACTGTCTGTGTAGCCTTAAACATTGAACAGCCCAAATATCTATTATCTCTAAAGAAAAAGATATTTTATGAGGCAAAACATTGTGTCAAATAACAGGAGAATCAGAGGGCATATCCTCTGTGTAAATAACATTTCATTTAAATTTCACTTCACCCTACCAGAATCAGAGGGAACAGGTCATGACCACCAATGCTTGGCTAACACAGGTAACTATGCCAACCATGAACACACTCCATTACACTTCAGCTAACATGTGCAAAGCCCGGGGGGTCATTAAGTAAAAAGATCTGCCATATTTATTGTCCTCCCTTGGACTCAGTCTGCCGATCTCACAAATCTGTTCCAGCTGTGCTAATTGGCGAATCCAGCTGATTGATACAAAGCTCTGGGAAGGACTTTTACTTTGTGAACATGGACTTACCTCTTCACCATGAGAGTTTTCGGTCTTTTCCCATGAATGAAACCATGACCAAAGCCTTCACGTGAACACTAAAAAAATTCATTTCATTCGCAGCACCTTTGCTTCATTGTTTCTTTACCTGATAAAGATGTGATTAGAACCAGTCCAGTGCTCTGTTCTATCATTACTCTTGTGCATATACAACAGTTATGAAGGTTTCGTTCTCTTCAGCACTGGGTTGACTACAGATTGAGCTGGAACCCTTCAGATTATGAGGGGATTGGAAAGCTGTTCATCCCCTCCAGGAACATATGGCTTCCTGATATTGTGCTTTATAATAAGTAAGTACCATCCTCCACAACAAATTTAGCAGCCTATTATATTAGTTGGAACAACGCTGGACACCAGGACCCTGGGGAGGTGTTTTGGATTAGATATTAGCTCGTAAATGTGGCTCATAAGGGTAATTTACTTTTCTGTTTGCATACAGAGAGAAACAATGCCTATAAATGTGACCTGCTGCGAATTGAGTTGCTCTTGAAAAGTACCCCGGTACAACGCAAAATAATCTTGGTCCTAGTGAAGTCCATACCAACTCCACATCAGAATATTTTCCTGTATTATTATTTATTAGGATATACACCAATGAGCCAAAATATTATGGCCCCTCAAAGATGAAGCAAATAGCATAGACTACACACAAACACAATCTCATTGAGTTTCAGCAGCATCTCATATGGTGGGTGTCAGGCCTAGGTGACTTGACAAAGATGTACCCATTAAATCTCTAAATGCCCTTCTGTTTCTTTCACACGAGTGCTGATGGCACCTATGAAGTGGCTGTCTTCACCAATGTAATCCTCCACTTCAACGGTAGCATTTCTTGGCTGCCACCAGCGATCTACAAGAGCGCTTGCAAGATCGATGTGAAGCACTTCCCCTTCGACCAGCAGAACTGCACGCTCAAGTTCCGCTCTTGGACATACGATTACACTGAGGTTGACCTGGTCCTTAAAGCTGATTGGGCGAGCATGGATGACTTCACTCCCAGTGGGGAGTGGGACATCTTAGCCCTTCCCGGTAGACGAACGGTTAACCCTTTGGACCCGACCTACGTAGACGTGACTTATGACTTCATCATCAAGAGGAAGCCATTGTTCTACACCATCAACCTCATAATTCCATGCATCCTCATCACGTCCCTGGCCATCCTGGTCTTCTACCTGCCCTCGGACTGCGGGGAGAAGATGACCCTCTGCATCTCGGTACTTCTTGCTCTCACTGTCTTCCTACTCCTCATCTCCAAGATCGTGCCCCCAACCTCCCTGGATGTGCCTCTGATTGGGAAGTACCTGATGTTCACCATGGTGCTGGTGACCTTCTCCATCATCAGCAGCGTGTGTGTGCTGAACGTGCACCATCGCTCCCCCAGCACACACACCATGCCTGACTGGGTCCGCCTGCTCTTTCTGGACCGGCTCCCGGCCCTGCTTTATATAAGCCGGCCTCAAAACGTGTCGGCCCAACCGAGGCTCTGGGACCATAGGCAGCTGAGGGCTCAAAAGGCCTCGAGAGGAGGCAGGGACCACCTGACTGTATCAGCGGCCACCGTCTCCTCCACCGTCCTACAGCCCTCCACAGGTGCCTTCCCCTCCCTGGAACGCCGCTTCCATAAGAACAATGCCGCTGTCAGTACCTCTCTTCCAGGGAACAGACCGAAGCAGCGCCCCTGTGGGGGGGGAGGTCTGACCGTGGCCCCCAGTCCAGACTGCCAGCCCACCCCGAGTTTGGATCCAAAGCTGCTCGAGGCGGTGGAGGGAGTGTGTTTTGTAGCCGATCACATGATGGAGGATGATGATGACGAAAGTGTGAGTGACCAAAACCAACCCTCATATAATTCCAATGTCATGTACTATATGCCCCAAATGAGCTTATCCATTGATGGAGCAGGGGAAGTGTTCAGCATAGATTTGATGAAAAAAACACAGTAGTCCATAATAATGTGAACTGTATGAACAATAGTTCATAATATGTTATATTAAAGCTTGACACTCACAACCGTTTCTTTAACACAGCTTTGGTATTCTCTGGGTCTCTGGTCATGAAGTATTGTGGAAATAATTAATGGGGATCCCAAGAAGAGTATAGCAACTGTTACAATTTAGAAACTAGTGGAGATCTACTGTAAATAAAACAAACAAACAGTCAATTTAGTGGGTCGGAGACCTACTTCAGTTATTGTTGTCTTAATATTTAGAGACTTTGCGGTTTCTCCTATGATATAAAATAAATGAATGCTATAATATATACAGTATTTTCTCCATGTAAATAGCCTTTTTCTTGACAGCAATTAATGTACTGTTTTTGTCCAGCCTGATGCATGTACTTGAAATGTGAGAGGTGTTGTGCTCTGGCTGTCTTGCAGGTGATTGAGGACTGGAAGTTTGTGGCCATGGTGGTGGACAGGCTGTTCTTGTGGATGTTTGTAATTGTGTGTGTGCTCGGTACCCTTGGTCTGTTCCTCCAACCCGTTTTCCACAGCCAAACCGTACCCATCCAGCAGTCTGGCAAAGGGCCACCGATGCGGGACGGTATTTGAGGTGACGGTGCTTGAAACTCGCAAAATTGTTACCAATCTGTCTTTTATCAAGCCGTCTCCGAGCATTAACATCTTTTGTTAGGAATTACCAATAGAGTGTAATTAAAGGCGCCAGATTATTGTAATCACCATTGACAGTGACACTGCTTCCATATAAAAATGAACCTTCTCAAGGAATGCTGTTGAGTATATTGTGTGGTGATTATTTTCAGGTAAAAAAAGTAAATGGGGGCCTGATTATTGAGGAAACAGTATGAAATCATAATTATATTCATCAGAATGCTTCAATCTACGTAGTCTCCTGCCTGGGAAGTGTTTCACTGAGCTTAAATTGACTCTTGAATAGTCACTGCTTTCCAAAATGTTATACTATGAGTATCACTATACAGTTTAAGCTATAGCCTAATATTGCTGAATTTTACTCTACCTCTGAAAATTTACAAATGCTAGAATGCAGTACTGCCAATAACTGCTGTTTTAGCTGGTAAGCTGTCAACATTCATACCAAATAAAATTTAAGCCTCTACTAATTTGTCTTTTCATACATTTGTATCTGTTTTACTGTGTGGATTTTCGTGCTATACCCAAGCTTATTTGTGTTTTTATTCAGAGGCAAGGTTAGTAATCACAAGTGTGAAACATAGTTTTTTATTTTCTGCAGAATTTAAAGGAAAAGATTATGTTTTCTGTCGAAATAGGCCATTTCCAAGAGACGGAAATTTTTAGACAAATATGGTACTTCTCGCTGCCATCTAGTGTCGCTTTCGTGCAGACGCGTGCGCGCAAACAGCTTCGTCTTTTTCACTTGCTGGCATTACAATTACCAAAGAGTGCTGAGTGGGCTTGTTAAACATAATGCTGAGTACACATTGCTGCGGACTGCCATAAGCAACTTCATTGTGAAAGGCTAGTTTAAATCAGGTGATAAAAACCAATACGGCGGCACTTGGATTCGCGTTGTTTATTTAACTCTTTTCGGTCGTAATTAAATCTTTCCCCCCCTGAGTTTTAAGTTACGGGCTGACTAAATACAACTGAACTGCCCGCAAGAAAGGTGCCTGAACCTCAAGTAGTATCAGTTATGAGCAACACTTATCCAGTTGTATTCAATCATCTGCATGCTGAAATGCAGCTGATCCATTAGACACTATTTTAAAAATAAATAAACAAACAATTAAACAAACAAACAAACAACAACAACAACAACAACAGCAATAATAATAATAATAACAAATTAACAGCCCCTCGTTCATTTTCTTTTTGCCATTGATCCTGGTCGGTTTCGAGCTGCAGCATGTCGCTGGACAAAACACGACTAGTCTGCCGCGGGAGAGAGCATGGTCCAGAGGACGCGCGTGTGCAAGGCCCCTGCACTGTACCAATCATCAACATTTCTTTTCATCCGTACCTTGCAAGAGAATGTGACATTGCATTGGTCAGCATGTAGAGAGCTTGACAATTTCTGGTGCAAACATCAAAATTACAACCTAATGCTGGCCAAAGCCATTTTTCATGTTCATGCTTGAAATATTTGAAATAAATTTTATTCTGTTTGTTTGTTCTTGCTACCCCTGACCAGATCATCCCTACCTTTTCACATTCAGATGACTATTTGATCCACTTCTCTGGGAATCAATACCAGAAAAGCAGCCTACATATTTAGTGTAGTTGAAATTAAACATAATCAATTGTTCAGACAGGACACCTATGTGAGATTTAACCTTATAGACCCGACCACAAGCATTTGAGTTTGGTGGTGATGCTGTTCGAGTGATGCTCTGGAACAATCTGAGCAAGCATGATCCAGACAGTGCCTGAGATCACAAACCTCCCAGCAGAGCCTGAGATTCAGGATGTTTAAACTAATGAATACAGTATGAACAGATGCTATTTACGATGAGCAATGTTTTTTATGAAGGATAACCCTGGGGAGGTGGGAGAGATGAGATGCAGGTCTTAAGTAGGCCAGAGTAGAGCAGTATAGAGGACACTGAACAGGAAGGATGAACAAACCCTGCCTTAGTTCTAAAAGTTCACCAATCAGGTGGAAGATGCTGAACTCAAGAATGATGAGACAGAAAGGGGCTTAAGACTAGACCTGACTTCCATGCCCGCCTGAACTAACACTAAATCTCTGGTTTTTTAACTTAGTGTAACAGAAATTGTATGTCAGAGAGTGTTTCTCTTTTCTCAGTGAAAGTAGATCCTTAAGTTCGCAATAGCTACAATGTTCAAAGCCTATGGGTTGTATTCACGGATTTCACAGATCTTTGCTTACTATCCCCTAATTCTCAGCGCGCAAGCATTTTTATTCCCTATGCCCCCATACCCCTTCAGCACCAAACAACTTAATGTACCTCCTACCGCAAATATTCACAACAAATTATTTGTCCAACGGCCTCGGACTGCATTTTAGCACCATTCAGTTTTGAATACGGACAGCCTTACTTTGATATTCATAAAACCATGCAAAAAAAACTGAAGCTAAAAAAAATGCAAAAGTTGTCCTTCTTTCAAGGAGCTAGCCCATAGTCACACGATTTTTGCTTCATCTGTTTCTGGAAACTGTAGCAAACTTTCAATTTCGGTGAAGTTTTGCGCCGAAAGTCTATGTGATGATATAGCCAACGGCTATTAGCAAACAGGCCTAATATGATAGGAAAGGAGGAATGGCAATAATGTCATTAGGTTACGTGAATTATTCATTTACAGCAGAATTCATACATGAGGGGATTATTAACCCTCTATATCCACATTGACTAAAATAGCAAAAGCTGTTTAGCATACCATTGTCATAATAACCCTCATGTGAATTCCCATTGTGGTTCCTCTCATCCAATAACTTGTGCGTCTCAGATATATTGCCTCTCTTGATTGGTTTGACATCATGCGTGCTTCCCCTGACCGGTGTTATGCCTTCCTGTCTCCCATTCCCCTACGCACGTGTGATGTACATAAACCACTGCTTTTAGTGTACAAGTTGGATTGTCAATTTCTACATGCCCATCGTAAATAGTCTGCATCTTCCTAGTCTAGAGTTTATCATCTTCGGAAATTATTCATAATCTTGAATGGTAGAGCACCAAAGTTCTCTTCCTAGTCTTTTTAAAAGGAAAAAGTTCTCAAGCCTTTCTCACAGTATCCAGGATTGGGACTTCCTGTTAACCAGTATTCAGTATTTTCCTCAGCCCAGTTTATTAGGAACGCCTCCAAAGCTTTCTGCTGTCATTGGGATTAGGACTGCCTCCCTGCTAAATTCTCTGGTCCTGCCATCAGACAGTCCTGCTCTGGCGAGGGTGATTTCCATCAGGCTACTGCCCACTGGCTGGGTGTGGACACTCCCCTGCACTGAAGCCTACACCATCTGAACTAAACCGTGCCATTCTGTTCAAAACTTTTTCCCTCATAGTCACTACTGTATCACTATTAATAAACCCTTGTATTTGACTGTACTCTGTCTCTGGATCTGGTTCCTTGCCTGAATCATTATAATATATGAAAAAACTGCTCTTTCTCACAAAATACATACACATTTGGTGAAGACTGTGAAATGTGGTGTAGCAGTTCCTTGAAGAGTGAATATAGGCTTTCTCTATCAGGTAGATGGGTAGATCACCAAGGAAAAAGTGGATATACTCTCCTATGCATTTCAATGGCTTTTTGGCAGCTGGTTATTATACTGTGAATTGACAAAAAAAAAGTGGGAGTACTCAGTATGCTACAATACTGATGGTGAACCAATAGGGTAATAATTTAATCGGTGAACATGTGGCTTTTACGCAGAGCAGATTTGGCTCGTTCGCATTTTCCTTGTCTTTCAATTTACCATTTGCGACCAAATGGCTTTTTTTTTTTTAGAGATCTTGCGTTTACACTTTCTACTATTAGAAGCCAGTTGTTTATTTAATTTCATCCGTTTCAACTCCCCCGTTTTATGCAATAAATTCAACATTTACAATGTAGTACAACGTTGTCTAACTGCTAAACAATTTAGGACATACACTCTCACATAACGTGGGTAAAAAGCAAAATCACTTGCGTGTCTCCGCCTCGGGTTTTTTCCATATGAGGAGTTTAAGACGCCAGGAAAAGAGACGAGAAATAAAAGTGAGGAAATACGACTGCATAATGGGAAGCGCCCCATGTCGTGCATAAGTCTTATTGCAAACCTTTGTGGTCGGTAATCGAAATACTGGCCAATAGGCCAGGACAGCCAACAGCGTATCGGCGCGTAGGCGTTGAACTCTAGAAGACGTCCTCAGGCACACCAGTGTTGTCTGGCTCTGTCCATTGTCCTGAATTATAGCTAAGCACCAAACGAGCAAACGGCGTCTGTAAGGTTTCTGGACATTTTTACTAGCAATCTGTCTTGGTCCAGCACATTACCGTTTATTTATTTATTTATTACTTTTGTGAAGGTTTTGCATCACTGCGATACAACACTTTGCTGTGCCGTTGTGTGCATTGGGTGAATTTTCCATCGCTGGAAATACGAAACATCACACCATTAAGTCTATGATAGTTGAGTAAAAAGTCACAAAAAAATATTTGTTCATCATCAGTTCTTCCTCGACCTTATTCAACATATCCCCGTTCCTGTAATTGCCTTGCGGATTGGCTTCTCGTCAAAGTCCAGGAAGTCGCTACCCCCTCCTCCGTGATTGACTACCCTGGTCTCACCATGTATAATATTCTCTCATTTTGCTCTCCCCTCGGCGCTTTCAGTGTATTTCCCATCGCGTTGTTGTCGTCTCTCTCTCTCTCTCTCTCTCTCAATTTTGCATCTTCAGTTGCCTTCTGGCGCCGGGACGGACTAAAAATTAACTGCTGGTAACAGACACAGTGGATATAATGAAACCCCACAGTCTACTGGTTTCGGAGTTTTGCGTGTTCCTTCTTTCTCTTCTCACAGGTAAGTGGAGTTCGCATTGATGTGCTACTAGTCAAGTAGTTGAGTTGATATTATACAGTAAACATCCGGACATAGCGGCAGCTTGAGTCGCCCAAGCAAAGATGATGCGGATGCGATGACAAGTTACTAAGGTGATGTACTAAGTAATAATGACAGCAAGTTACGACGACTGTAAGCCAGTTATTATTCGCAAAAGGCCATTAAAACTCTGCCATCACCAATAGGATAATAATAATAATAATAATTATTATTATTATTATAATGATAATAGTGGTGGTAGTAGTGGTAGTGGAAGTTATTGTTGTTGTTGCCGTTGTTGTAGGTTGTTGTAGGTATTATCATTATTTTGGTCAATATCAGGCCCACTTACATATGAGAAAGTATGGCTGTTTACAAAATGTTTTGCAAAATTAACTTGAGCCAGGGCATGCAAGGCGGTGTTTATTTCAATGTATTCAGCGCCTTCTTTTTAAAACACGCAAATACAGCATCTTACGGTCAATGTCTGTCCACCACACGCCCCTCTATATACTATTTGTAATTTAATTTTGCATAGTTATATATTCTTATCAGATATAGGTTCCAGCACTTAAACAGCTTCTAATAAATATGTTATTTTTCTGCTGAAACACATGAGAGTTTGTTGGAACTACTCCACAATAGTTAAATGTATGCTTCTTATAAGTCAATATTCTCAATCTGGATATGCTTTCATTATTGGGTGTTAATTTCAGGAGATTAAAACAAAACATGACTCATAACCCTTATTTTTTTTTGTAAAAATGTGTAGTTTCCTGGAGAATGAAGAAATTATTGCATACACACTGGCTTGTACAGAAAAATCAGGATTGAACTGTTTTAAATTGAACCAATGCTGCTAAGAATACTCTCAGCTGAGAGCCAATGACACGATCTGAGGAGAGAATACTCATGAAGACACCCTCTTTCCTCCATCAGGAGGTTCCTGCTCCGAAGCAGAGCATCGGCTATTCTCCGTCATCTTCGCCAAGTACAACCAGTACATACGACCGGTGGAGAATGTCTCTGACCCTGTCATCGTGCAGTTTGAGGTGTCCATGTCTCAGCTGGTGAAGGTGGTAAGTACAGATACAATCAATTAAATTAAATTCAGAGTAAATTCAATTCAATTCAAACGCATGACGTATTTCAAAATCCATATTGTCAATGCGCAATGGAATGCAAAAAGATACTCACAACACTGTAACACGTGCTAATAAAAAAGTAATAAATGTTTATTATGATTATTATCTATTAATAATAAGAATCAAAATAATAGTTTTGATTTTAAAAAGAAAAAACTCTGTAAATAACATTTCAACAATTCAATATGAAATTACGGATTGTAGAATATTATAACAGGTATTCAGTGTTACTCACTGTCCCTCTGGCCTTGACAGACCAAAACATATTGAGCTGCTAGTGAGGCTTTTGGGCCTTCTCCAAAAAGGATTTGCAGCTTCTATTCATTAAAAGGGTTCAAAAAATTTATTCAGGATTTTTGATATTTTATAAAAATGTGTTTCTCTAATCTACGAATATTTCTCACAATGGAGAATGAAGCGCCTCTGTTTCTCTCTCATTCTCTCTTTCCCTTTTTCTCTCTCTCTTTCTCTCTCTCTCGTTCTTCCCATCATACGATCTCTCCCTCCTCCCACTGTCTCACTCCCAAGCTCCCTCTCAGATTTACAATGAAAGTGTAATATTTGCATTTCTCTGGCCAAAGGATGGCAATCAACATCCAAAATTACGGCAAACGAGGAATAACTACATAACAAAATTATTGCGTATGCAGCATATACCTAAACAAAAACAGTTGCAATGATAATAGCAAAACATACAAATCAAACACATTAATGACAACATCTCTTCCTCAACACAGTCTCTGTCTCCGCACTCCTCTCCCCTAACATGAAGGGCTGCTGCTCCTAGACACCGCTGTATTTTACAGAACCTGGCCTGGACACTGAGGAACAAATCATCCCGTAAATAAAACTCGGAGCAGAATGCTTCCCCGGGCCTGGTGCATTTCCCCTGATGAATGGGCGTTGATTTACAGCCACAGAGAATGGGGAGGGCGTGCAGAAGATTTTAAAGGCACAAGATTAGTGCATTCTGGATGTGCCAGGACTATTCCTGAAGGGCAACACAAAATCGCTCATTCACAGTACATAAAGCAAACTTGGACCTTCAGTGGACGAAGCTTTGGCATATTGAATTTATGAGATTACAAGGCATGAATTACTCTCCATGTGCATGTGCTGTCTGACAGGAAGAGATGAAACACAGAGGGTCGATGGGTTATTCAGGCTCCTATCCGTCAGTGCTCATGGCTGCAATCTGTTGTTTTGCTCAGTGTTCAGAAGGTCGATTTCAGGGCAGGAAAACTGCGGGAACACGTGATGCCAACTGAACGAGACGATGAATTTAAAAGAGGCTGCCTGAGAGACTGCGTTTTATGGGGACGGAATTAATGCAGTCAGAGAATAACATTATTCACTCCCTCTGATACTGCAGGAATTTCCCACTGCAGTTATGTGCTCTTATTTTTATGTGCTCAGTGTGTGGGTGCAGTTATGGACTCCTGTTTTAATGTCATCAATGTGCGGGTGCAGCAATGGACTCCGTTTTTAATGTGCTCAGTGTGTGGGTACAGTTATGGACTCCTGTTTTAATGTGCTCAATGTGTGGGAGTAGTTATGTACTCCTGTTTTAACATGCTCAGTGTGTGGGAGCAGTTATGTACTCCTGTTTTAATGTGCTCAGTGTGTGGGTGCAGTTATGTGCTGTTTTAATGTGCTCTGCGTGGGTGCAGTTATGGACTCCTGTTTTAATGTGCTCAGTGTGTGGGTACAGTTATGGACTCCTGTTTTAATGTGCTCAGTGTGTGGGTACAGTTATGGACTCCTGTTTTAATGTGCTCAGTGTGTGGGCGCAGTTATGGACTCCTGTTTTAATGTGCTCAGTGTGTGGGTGCAGTTAGGTACTCCTGTTTTAATGTGCTCAGTGTGTGGATGCAGTTATGTACTCCTGTTTTAACATGCTCAGTGTGTGGGTGCAGTTATGGACTCCTGTTTTAATGTGCTCAGTGTGTGGGTGCAGTTATGGACTCCTGTTTTAATGTGCTCAGTGTGTGGGTGCAGTTAGGTACTCCTGTTTTAATGTGCTCAGTGTGTGGGTGCAGTGATGGACTCCTGTTTTAATGTGCTCAGTGTGTGGATGCAGTTATGTACTCCTGTTTTAACATGCTCAGTGTGTGGGTGCAGTTATGGACTCCTGTTTTAATGTGCTCAGTGTGTGGGTGCAGTTATGGACTCCTGTTTTAATGTGCTCAGTGTGTGGATGCAGTTATGTACTCCTGTTTTAACATGCTCAGTGTGTGGGTGCAGTTATGGACTCCTGTTTTAATGTGCTCAGTGTGTGGGTGCAGTGATGGACTCCTGTTTTAATGTGCTCAGTGTGTGGATGCAGTTATGTACTCCTGTTTTAACATGCTCAGTGTGTGAGTGCAGTTATGGACTCCTGTTTTAACGTGCTCAGTGTGTGGGAGCAGTTCTGTACTCCTGTTTTAACGTGCTCAGTGTGTGGGTGCAGTTATGTACTCCTGTTTTAACATGCTCAGTGTGTGGGTGCAGTTATGGACTCCTGTTTTAACGTGCTCAATGTGTGGGAGCGGTTATGGACTCCTGTTTTAACGTGCTCAGTGTGTGGGTGCAGTTATGTACTCCTGTTTTAACATGCTCAGTGTGTGTGTGCAGTTATGGACTCCTTTTTAATGTGCTCAGTGTGTGGGTGCAGTTATGGACTCCTGTTTTAATGTGCTCAGTGTGTGGGTGCAGTTATGTACTCCTGTTTTAACATGCTCAGTGTGTGGGTGCAGTTATGGACTCCTGTTTTAATGTGCTCAGTGTGTGTGTGCAGTTATGGACTCCTTTTTAATGTGCTCAGTGTGCAGGTGCAGTTATGGACTCCTGTTTTAATGTGCTCAGTGTGTGGGTGCAGTTGCGTACTCCTGTTTTAACATGCTCAGTGTGTGGGTGCAGTTATGGACTCCTGTTTTTAACGTCCTCAGTGTGTGGGTGCAGTTAGGTACTCCTGTTTTAATGTGCTCAGTGTGTGGGTGCAGTTATGGACTCCTGTTTTAATGTGCTCAGTGTGTGGGTGCAGTTATGTACTCCTGTTTTAACATGCTCAGTGTTTGGGTGCAGTTATGGACTCCTGTTTTAACGTCCTCAGTGTGTGGATGCAGTTATGGACTCCTGTTTTAATGTGCTCAGTGTGTGGGTGCAGTTATGTACTCCTGTTTTAACGTGCTCAGTGTGTGGGTGCAGTTATGGACTCCTGTTTTAATGTGCTCAGTGTGTGGGTGCAGTTATGGACTCCTGTTTTAATGTGCTCAGTGTGTGGGTGCAGTTATGTACTCCTGTTTTAATGTGCTCAGTGTGTGGGTGCAGTTATGTACTCCTGTTTTAACGTGCTCAGTGTGTGGGTGCAGTTATGGACTCCTGTTTTAATGTGCTCAGTGTGTGGGTGCAGTTATGGACTCCTGTTTTAATGTGCTCAGTGTGTGGGTGCAGTTATGTACTACTGTTTTAACATGCTCAGTGTTTGGGTGCAGTTATGGACTCCTGTTTTAATGTGCTCAGTGTGTGGGTGCAGTTATGTACTACTGTTTTAACATGCTCAGTGTTTGGGTGCAGTTATGGACTCCTGTTTTAACGTGCTCAGTGTGTGGGTGCAGTTATTTACTCCTGTTTTAACATGCTCAGTGTGTGGGTGCAGGTATGGACTCCTGTTTTAACGTGCTCAGTGTGTGGGTGCAGTTACACTGTAAAACCAAATTTTACACTTATGTGTACCACTTTTTAAACATGTCACAGTGTTTCCATTAAGTTTTAAATTGTATTCACTGAAAAACCTTGATCGCAACATCCATTGTTTTTAATGAGACCACTTATTTCCGGAAATAATTTGTACGTATTTAACTTTTATGCACTGGTGTTTAGATTATAAACATGTCACATTTTTTAAAGCAGGATTGAGAGAATGAAATTGAAAATAAAATGATACAATTGAGACCAGCACAAACAAATGTACAATTTGTAAATTGATCCAATAAGTCTTTAAATCATTTTCCTCTTCCACATTCCACAGTCCCTCTTTCTGAGTCTCTTGGCCCTAAAATATTTCAGGTTCTTTGTTGTCATCCGTTATCATTATTAATATCTGACTCTGTTCACAGGATGAAGTCAACCAGATCATGGAGACCAACCTCTGGCTGAGGCATGTAAGTTCTCCCCCTATGTCCTAATTGTTAAAAAAATAAATTAAAAAATTACAGACCTTTCAGCAATCCTTGGCAGACATGTAACTATCTGGTGTGGTGTGCTTTTATCATAAAATACTCTTTTAGTTTTTAATAATTCATAAACTCAAAATCAATCCCAGTACAGCTGTACATCAATGCTGCAACAAGGATCATATGCACCACAATTTATTTCAATGCTTGAAAAACATATGGTGCCCAATTTTCCCAATCATAAACAATGCATTGTGACCGCATCAACGGTCTGTGGGAGTGATACTTTGGCATATATTTAAACAATAGCCACCAATAGGTGCAATATAAAGAGTGGAGATCTGTTAAAAGAGGCTTTCTCAACTTCATTACCATGACTGCCTCCCAATCTTGGGCTTATGGTAAATGCACAAGAGGAACGTGCACACAAAATTAACTTTTTTTTTTTATGAAGGTACTCTCCTTTATTTTGTAAACCTTAATAAACATTTTACTTTTCACATTTTGTATGACATCAATTGTTGTAAAATGGTGTATTGATGCATTTTAAAAAATGACCTAAAAATATCCAGTCACATACTTATTTACAAGTCATAAATATTGTGCCAGTACATATTGGAAACCTTCTGTTATTTTCCAATGGTACTACTCAGTGTATTGGCCCAGAGATGACAAGCACCATGTTCTAAATTATATTCACTGGCCCTCCATATTACCACCTGGGTCTCAGTGGGACTTTAACCAGACTGCAGTAATCTATGTAGTACAGTCCACTGCTGATCTCTAACTGTGTACTGTGTAAGTTACAACATATCCTCCCACCCATATGACCATGAAGGCTGTTTGTAGAGGACAGTTTCCTTAATTACGGCAACAGCGGTCATGCGCCTTCCAGAACAAATTTATTAACAAAAACATCATGGCTTAGATTAAAGTTACATATTTCTTAAGGGTAAGATTAGGTTAAAGTTAGGGTTAGGGCAAGGCTAAGATTGTGGTTCAGGGTTAGGGACGGACTATTGTGGCTTTATAAAATCTACTGACCTTTTAAAAGACAGTCATGGCTTGTACTTCGAAATGTTAAACTCACAAAAGCAGAAAGTCTAACACAGGTCTCCTGCATGAAAGTCTGTTTTGAATGCTCGCCCAACCACCCCAACATCCAGCTCTTTCACACTATACTATACATTGACAGCCGCTTATTTCCAAATTTGCTGTGCTCAAATTGCAATTGCCGCTAGAGGGCGATTGTCACGAATACATAGGTTGTTTTCTGCACTTGCTTTTCCATCCTGCCCTCTCATTTTCTTGGGAGGGCAGTCTCAAACTTTTCTGTCCACCAAAATGTGTCTGTTTGTCGGGGTGGCGTTTGTAAGAAATAATAATTTGATAAACTGGCTAACTAAGTAACTATTAGTTTTCCTCAACAAAGCCAGATAGAGTTTGATCAGTTTTTCCTTCTATAAATAAAACGAACAATCAGTTACTTCGTTTTGGGTTAACTCAGGATGTTCTTGTTTTATATTAAACTATGCTTGAAGATCTAAAATCTTAAGCAATAAAATTTAACACACATAAGTGAACATTAAAGAAATAACAATGGACGCAAATGCTGTTTTCACAGCAGAAGTGTATGTCCAACTTAAACTCCAGGAGGGCTTATCGAGCTTTCATTGTATTGACTTGGAGGTTTAAATAGTAGAGTATTTATCATTTACTTAATAGGGCCACACTTTATCATTTTCTCAGATTGTGAATGTAACATTCTTTTCTTCATAATCCACATCTATTGGCAAATAATTCACTGCCTTATATTTGCCTTTTTGCAAGTCTGCATTGATTTTATATTCTAGAGAAGAAATGCTACCAAAAAGTAAATAAAAAGGGAGTATTGCTATACTCATAAATAATGATTATTCAGCTAATTAACACCTCAGCTGTTAATAAAGGGAAATAAAGGGAAGGCAGTTTAGTTATAATTAGAAAGATTTCTGCTTTCTCAATTGTCAGCCAAGCTATTAATATAACTGCAACTGCTGGAGCCAAAAAAATTTGATTTTGTTCATGGTCACATCTAAATCAATTATAATGCACAGCACATCTAATTTTATATCCTTTCTGATATTGGACTGATGGCTAAATTTATTCTCTCTCTCCCCCCCCTCTCTCTCTCTCTCTCTCTCTGACTGCTCTCACAAATGACATTTCAGAATCTATAAAAACTGTTTTCATTTATCTAACATATGTATAACCATATCCAAGCTTGAAGAATATTTCAGAGAGTCAATACTTGAATCTTTTAACATTGTGTTACATCAGAGATCTGGAATTTATCAAAACAATTTCCTGTCCTCAGAAGTAGGGAAACAGAAAGCATGTGACTAGTGATGTGTTTCTTGGCAGATCTGGAACGACTATAAACTGCGATGGGACCCCAAAGAGTTTGGAGGTGTGGAGTTTATCCGTGTTCCTTCAAACAAAATCTGGAAACCTGACATCGTTCTGTACAACAAGTAAGTCTGATGGGAACCATTTTTGATGCTTATCCTTTAGACAGAGGCCATAGTTCCCCATGGTCAGAGCATTCACATCCAGTGTAGTGTTTTCATCTTGAAGACAGGAGTGATACAGCCAGACTTCGAAGTGGAGATGCCTCAAGTTTTACATTCATGCTTTACAGTCATATAGTAGACACAATAGAAGCCGAATAGCAGAGAAAGTCACTGCTAATGACAGAGATTTGCTTTGTTCCTTCAATTACAAATCTAAAGCGAAGGATGTGGTTGATGTACCCATTACTGCAGTCACAAGCCAGGCAAACCACACCACAAGAGCTCACAGATCTATGGTGTGCATTTGGGGGGGGTGGTCCACTTCAAAAAACATGCTGCACCATTTAAACTCCAACATCCATTCACAGGCAGCAAAATAACAAACTTTTCAGTACCCAAATATTTATGGACCAGGCTGTATTGATACAGCACATTGATAAGCATATTTGCAATAAGCCTAAAAACAGGCTTTCGCCTGACTGTGGATATATCAAAGCAACAGGGTCATTCCATGTGAAATCAACCAATCTGAGAAAATCCTTCCACCACACCATCTCAGATATGATAGTTTTATATTTCAAAATGTATGTTATAACTAGTAAAATGCCAAAATTTCAGCTTCCTACCCCAACTACAACCCATCCAAAAAAATAATTTTATCTTTAAAGATAACAAGGATTGTAACATTAAATTTGACCCTGCGAGACATTTTCATATTTCAATTCTTCATAAATCAGGCAATAATCATTCTAGAGACTTGAAATTTTTCATGCTTATTCAGAAACTACTGCAGATTGCAAATAAGCAATAACCATTTGCTTCTATCATGATTATTGACAGTCTTATTAGGGCTCAAAATTAGTATAATTTAGAGTTTTGTCCATTTTCTGTGCCCCAAAAATTATGATATCACCTCCACACAGATTTGTTACTTATTTTCCATGTACTTCTATACATGTAGTTTAAGGAAATATAACAGAAGTAGCTGGAGAATTATTTTCCTGGGGATGATGGCATGACAGAAATGTAAAATGTGCCAATCGTACACGATAAAAACTTTTTTTTGTTTTTTTAAGTTTTTTTGTGTATTTTTCTGGTCCTAAAAATATACTATGAGGAATTTCAATTTTGTGTTCATTCTGTCTGTTGATCTTGAGCTTATATTCGTCCACTGGAAATATCCAAATATATTAGATTTATATGTATTCAGAAAATTTTTCCCAGAATTCTCCAGGGAATGATATTTTTTCACTGAATATGAGCAGAGTATCCAACTATCCATTGGGTTCATATGGAGCAACATGGATTTCAGTGCTGATGTAACATGCACGGCACAACATGCATGCATGTCCAAACACATTAATGACTCATGCTGATGTCATTCTGGAGTCCAGTCATTTACACAATCAGCATCTATGGAATGACATCACTCCCTTCATCCTTGATGATATAAATACTCTTGTTCATAAATTAAATCTCATTTTGCAAAAAGTTGTATCGAGACAAAGCTGAAGAATAGCACAGAAATATGGCTACGCCGTCAACTAGTCACTCTTTATCCAATTGTTCGTTTGGTTTAGAATTGAATATGGTATGTTACAATACATCACATACCAAAGGCAAACAACATATTAGACAAATCTCTGATTTATCTGAAGAGGACAGGTCACTGATATTATGGAGATCTGATTTCAGAAATTTGATGAACAAACTTAATCTATCAATCTGCTTATACCATGAGAAGTACTATTTGCTGAAATACACTTCATTACAAGTTAACTGTTGTGATCCTTTCACTGTCCATAAGAATCCCATAAAAGGGTCTTTGAGAACTATTCAAATTGATTATGCCATGCAGATACAGGACCGCTTTGGGAAGTCAGTTAAACCGGGACAGAAATTGTGCCCAACATGTGTGAAGAAGATCACCTCAAATGTGAATGAAGTAACTGAGATTTCTGGTGAGGCATTCATGAAGAATAATACTTGATTTATAGGCCGAAGTATCCCAATATGTGCATTGAAAGCAAATATCTTTCTCATTTTATTTACATTTTTGATAGCGATCATTTGTATAATCATTTCACAATGATTTTGCTTACATATTTAAGTGATTATGACTCTTTTTTAAGGTTAATTAGGATGAAAGTAATTGTACTATGTACATACAGCTAGTTTGTTAGATTTTTTGTGCACTCGAAAATATGTAGAAATGTCACACACTATAAAAATGGTTACAAGAGGAAGACATATCTGAAAATTCATACATTTGTTGTTCATGATGTTAGTAATGTACACACCAAATGTCATTGCCATAGCACCTCTGCTACCTGCTGAAATTCACGATTTGATTGTGTGTGATTTACACTTTTTCCATTTTTGAACTTCCATATGTTCAGCATGAATGGGTTTATAATTATCTATGTTATATTTTATGAAAATATACCTATAAATGTGCAAGCACAATAAAGAACAGATCTGTGTTTGAATATTTTCTTGTTTTTTTGGACTTCTAAACTTGGATGAGATTGATATTTTCTTCAATTTTAGACATTCATGGCACTCTATATGATCACCAGGGAACAAATTATGTTACAGATTTGGAATCTACACAAAATTCTGAGTCAGCAAGTGAAATTTCAGGTCTCTATCATGTTTCATTGCTGAGTTATTAACATTTGATTTCTGGAAAATTTCAACAGGACTCAATTTAACTTCTACAAAATCTGAACTCTAAAATTGCTATCAACATGGGAAATTATTGAAGCAGGAGGCTAAAATTTAGGGATTATTCATCTAATACCATGTTGATTACCACAATAAAATTTCAAGTAAATCTGAGATGGTGTGGTGTAAGCCTATTGTTCAAATGGCATGGAATGACCCAACATCAGTAGTCCTCTATTTTTGGACAGTGATGTGTAATGGGATTTAGCAAACTGTGGCAAAACCAGCGACAAATCAAAGAGGGTAGCACATGGTAATAGCAACCGTACAAACTTACGATGATGGCAGTAACAGCCACTGAGGGAAAAAGTAGAAGGGAAACTGCTCTAATCAGACTTCCGTCAACGTTAACTAAGGCCTTCTGTACCCTCTCGTAGTTTACTTTGCCTGATTAGCAACAGTTGCTTAGACAAATTGGTAGAATCCATCCATCCATTTTCTATACCCGCTTATTCCTCACTAGGGTCGTGGGGCGAGCTGGAGCCTATCCCAGCTGACTACGGGCAAAGGCAGGAACCCATTCTGGACAGATTGCCAATCCATCACAGGGCGCACACACCATTCACAGACCATTCACTCTCACACTCATACCTATGGGCAATTTAGTGTCTCCAATTAACCTGATATGCATGTCTTTGGAATGTGGGAGGAAACGCACGTGAACACACGGACAGCATCCAAACTCCACGCAGAAAGGCCCCAGGCCGGATTCAAACCCACGACCTTCTTGCTGTGAGGCTGCAATGCTAACCACGGTGCCACATTGTTGTACATTGCATCTCAAAAAATTTCAATATGTCCTGATAATTTCTGAACTCATGTAGCTTGTGAAACAGCTCTGATTGGCACAAATTATTTGAGAAGCACATTAAGCAATAAGGAATGAGAATCTGTTCTATATTCTGAATATAGTCACGGCAGAAGGGCATTGTTTGGCACGCTGCACAGCGGAATGATATTGTTTGGATGATGATAATCCAAATAAATCTTGGTTGTTCAGTTAATCAATTGTTTGATGTTTAATCAGGTGAACTTAAATGGGAACAGCTTGAGAGCAATCATGCAATGAAGGCTGAGGTTACCTTTGGTTTATTTTATCACTGAAGTGCAACATACAACTTACACCCTTTCTGGTGTCTGTGGTTGATGGTGATACAATGTTATGAGTGCAAATATTACATCATGCATCTTCTCATAACACGCAAGAGAATTCCCTGATCTGTTTCCTGTGATGGGTCTGTTCCTTCCTGATAGTGCAGTGGGTGACTTCCAAGTGGATGACAAGACAAAAGCCCTACTGCGCTACAATGGAGACGTGACCTGGATCCCACCAGCAATCTTCAAAAGTTCCTGCAAAATTGACGTCACCTACTTTCCCTTTGACTACCAAAACTGCACCATGAAGTTTGGATCCTGGACTTACGACAAGGCAAAGATCGACCTGGTCCTGATAGGGTCGACCATCAACCTCAAGGACTTCTGGGAGAGCGGGGAGTGGGTGATCATCGACGCCCCGGGGTACAAACATGACATCAAGTACAACTGCTGCGAGGAGATCTACACGGACATCACCTACTCGCTCTACATCCGCCGCCTCCCACTTTTCTACACCATCAACATGATCATCCCATGCCTGCTGATCTCCTTCTTGACCGTCCTGGTGTTCTACCTGCCGTCCGACTGCGGCGAGAAGGTCACCCTCTGCATCTCGGTCCTTCTTTCCCTCACCGTGTTCCTCCTGGTCATCACTGAGACCATCCCATCGACCTCGCTGGTCATACCGCTCATCGGCGAGTACCTCCTTTTCACCATGATCTTCGTCACGCTCTCCATCGTTATCACCGTCTTCGTGCTTAACGTGCACTACCGAACGCCCAAGACGCACACCATGCCGCGCTGGGTGAGGAGAGTGTTCCTGGGGCTCCTCCCTCGGGTGATGTTCATGACCCGGCCAGTGAGGGACCCCCGACGTCTCACCCGACTCCTGCTCCAGCCCTGCACCCCGACCGCCGCCGGCACCCTGCAGCCTCACAAGCAGCAGACCCCCAGCCTGGGTCACCCGCCACGCCAGCGAATCTTCATCAACACAGAGCTCTCCAACCTGGGCAGCTTCAATGGGGACCCAGGTAAGGCAGGCGACCCGTACCTGTGCCGGCTCCAGAGGTCCACCAAGCTGCCACTGGATGGGGGCGGGGGAGTGGGGCCCCTCGAGACCCTACCTGGGGGAGGAAGCCCCTGCTCCAGTTCTGAGTCTCTGAACGGACCTGTGACCACCCTCTCTCCGGAGGTGAGAGAAGCCATCGAAAGCGTCAAATACATTGCTGAGAACATGAGGCTTCAGAATGAAGCCAAGGAGGTAAGTGGGGAGGCCTCATTCAAGTAGTCATTACTGCTCCTCATTAATCCACTCATCTACAGTACATTACTTGTCGATTCTGCTTGATATTAACTTTGGCTTCGCCACAAATTTTGCATACCGACAAAATGAATTGATAATTCCTATGAATGCATTGATACTTATCAACACCTTCTCTGTTGATTACTTATTAATTGGTACACTAATTAATATTTCTCACAGCTATTTGATAATTTTATTATATTTCCAATATCATACTATAAACAAATTGTAGATTTGTTTTTGCACTGCCATCTGCTCAAAGACAGAAAAACGATCCTCAACTTTTTGTTGCTTGATTTCAGGTACAGGATGACTGGAAGTATGTTGCCATGGTGATCGACAGGATTTTCCTGTGGGTGTTTGTACTGGTGTGCATACTGGGAACGGCTGGTCTCTTCCTGCAGCCACTTCTCATGGGCGAGGACATGTAGCACGAACCAATCAGCATCGTGCAGCTACTGAGGACTCCATTTCAGGATGGACTTAATTAAGTGTCAACCTGCTCCTTAAAGATCCCTGTAATGTCACCAGGATCACTGCCGATTAGCCTTTACAAGCCATTTCATGATGTTTTTGCTCCCTGACACAGCAAGGGGAAGTGTCTGCCCGAAGGCAAGAAGGACTGATCAATTTCTGTCAACCAGTTAATCAGTTCTTTCATTACTCTGGATGGTCTCTCGCCCTTGTGATGTCAAGGGCACATTTTGAAATGACTAGTAATGGCTAATTGGCGGTGCACCTGGTGACATGATGAGGCAACACTGACTGGGAATTGTGCATTTAGAAAGACCTACCCCCCCACCCCAGTATTTCAAGTGCGTCATCATAATTTAATCATTTGGAGAAGATTGCACTCCTATGAAAAGTACATTTAATCAGTGGCGTTTGGCAATCAGGACAAAGTGTCGCAAAATGGCATGTTCAATCAACTGACTGATTTGTGTTTTTTGAGGAGATCGTGTCCTTCTCAGGAGGGAGAATACAGAGTTCATGTCCCTCCGCATTTCTCATTTCTTTGTGCATCTGCATGGACAATGTATAGATTTTTACTCTATGGTCACCGAGAGAGAGCCGGAAGAAATGACTCGCTGCTGCGTAAAAAATACGTGCACTCATGCTCACAGACAAATAAAGGTTACCCTTTCCTGTCATATTTTTCTCATTCACAGCATAACACAGCATAGGAAACATAGTTTTGTTCAAAGGGCTCTTTTATATACAACATACACATTGTATATACCCATCTTATTTATGAAACACATTTCATTTACCATTATTAATTTGCCATTGAATGAACTGTATTGCTAATGGACTGAAAGCTGAAAGCTGACTGAAAGCTGGGTGTACCAATTACAGTCGATTTTTAATACTTGTGTTACCTTGTTTTGACCCAAGAATAAAAATCTAATACATTTTTTGGATTTACATGCAAAAATGCCAAGAGAATGAATTAAATCATTGTGATTGTTATTATGAAAATCTCAGTAAAAGTGAATATTTTTCTAATAAACCCTGTGCATGTTTGTAATCAAGCCCAGGCATGTCATAGATACTTAGGTGTGTTCTTCTGAAAACGAGCAGATTTAGTGCACTTTTATATGAAGGGTTAGTTTCCAGGGTAGGAATTGATTCTCCTTGCTTGTCTTTCTGCTAAACGGCAATATATATTTTTGCTGATATAATGAGCCCCATCATAATTGCCTGGAGGACACAGAGTAGAAAAAATAATTGCCACATGAGCGGATCAATATTGTTCATTTTTGGAAAATTGAACTGGGAAGTACTTGTCATCTGCAGGCATGATTAACACTCGTGAGTGGTGTGTGAGTGTTACCTATTCACCCAAGGGCTTCAGTTTATTGGATAAGAATCAATATCGCCGGATTGAGTGAAACATTCAGTGGTGCTGGCTGATCCATGAGGTCTGATTCAGGAAGGCTACTTCGTAGTGGCTTGCTGTTAGCTCCGCTCCCACTACTGACTTGCAGTGTTATATGAGCTCATGGGAACATTCCCTGTTTTTTACTTCCTTCTGAATGCTCATTGAGTAAGAATAAACAAGTATACATATCAATCACGTTTAAGGTAGACTATCGCTTTTCCTATGTAGGGCAATGGACTGCAACAACGTTAGTTTTCACGGCACCCTTAATTCAACTCTCAGTCGACTATGAACCATCTCAAATGCAGCACTCAATGAAGTAAGCCACCTTAATAAGACTTAATGGATTAGCCATGATTAACACCTGTGAGTGGCGAGTTGTTACCCATTCACCCAAGGGATTCAGTTTATTGGATTAGAATCAATATTAAGTGCGGTGCTCAATTTGGCTTTGTCTTCTTTCGTCTGGCATCCAACCCCACAAAGAAGGCACAGCAGTAACCGCTATTGCTCCCACCCACCCCCTTCCGCAAGAAAGAGTTGATGATTGAAAACTAACAATGTATCGGCAAGTCCATTTCACGTCACTGCAAATCTGATGAGGGAAAAACTGGTTTAAAATAATAAGAACTACCTTTGCTTTTAATCCGATGATTTGTTGTTTTATGAATTTTAACCTCGGTCCTCTTGACCTCGAGGTCAAAAGAAATAATACAGTGCCAACTGAGGGCGTGTTGGAATGGTTGTATTTTTGTGATGTCAACGACCAAACCACAGAAAGGTTTTAGACCTTTTTCTTCCCTACATTGTGTTTCTTTCGTCGGTGGCCATCAAATGCCTTCTTTTTCATAAAACTCCAAGGAAAGAATCAGTTCTCAACCTCCACCAATATCGAATGAAATCAGTACTTTTTCGGCTTACCTTGATGTTTGGGTACCCAGAGAAACATTAAGGTGCAATATTAAATATTATATTAAATTGTGCACCCCCCCCACCCTCCCAATATTAAATTGTGGAATTTAACATTAAATTCCACAATTTAATATGAAATATAATATTAAATTGTCACCCCCCCCTCCCTAAAAAAAAATTGTGGAATACTTTTAAAACAATGTTCCTCAAAGTCAAATTGCAAAGGCTTTGAAGGACCATCATCGACAGGGCATAACATCATCAAAAGATTCAAACTGGAAAAATCTCTGTGCCGCAGACCTTTACTGGATGCCCATGATCTTTGGGCCCTCAGATGCCACTGCATCACTCACCGGCATGATTCTGTCATTCTTATCACTAAATGGGCCCAGGAATACTTCAAGAAACCACAGTCTGTAAACACAGTCCGCCGTGCCAATCCACAGATGCCACCTAAAACTCTATCATGCAAAAAGGAAGCCATTGTTGAGCATGATCTAGAAGCACTGTCGTGTTCTGTGGGCCAAGGCTCATTTAAAATGGACTGTAGCAAAGTGGCAAAGTGTCCTGTGGTCAGACGAGCCCAAATTTGACATTCTTGTTGAAAATCATGGGCGTCGTATCCTCCAGGCTGAAGAGGAGAGAGACCCCTCCTGTTATTAGCGTTCAGTTCAAAAGCCAGCATCTCTGATGGTATGGGGATGCATTAGTGCATATGGTGTGGGACACTAATACATTTTGAAAAGCACCATGAATGCTGAAAGGTAGCACACAGATTGGCAATTTAGATAAATGGTCGTCCAATCATTTCATTCCGGCCAAATGAATGATTGGCCGGGCTTACTGCCTAGTGACAGCTACAAGGACCAGATTTTCTTCATTGTTTTAAAAAACCATTTCACTTCTTGATTGCGTTGGGCTATTAAGCGAGTTTTAACAAATACACCAAAACACCTCTGAAATCTTTCCTTCACTTCCTTTAACAGTGGTCTACTATCATGTCCATCATGTTGCCATGTATCATGGCGTTATGAAAATATTGCAGCTTTATAGAACGCATTTAAGACCTCGCTGCACATCATGCGAGTTCCCTCAACACCGTCAAGGGCTCACTGATGTCCCTGTATCGATTTTGCACTGAACTGTGTGAGTCAACTGCACCTGCGCACCAATTCACACAACACAGGGTTTTGCCATTTTCATGTCCATTTTCATTTTGGTCTTTTGCTCGCCAGCTATGACCGCTTTCACAATCTTTGAAAAATCCCTTGGGCAGGAAGCATTGGAGGAATATATCATGCTCGCTTCTTAAATTCATTGGGGTAAGGTCTTTTACTGACCTGGCCATGATTTAATTGTCGGCTGTGTTTTAACTCCATAGACTCTAGTTAAAATGTTTTCTAATGATATGTTGACGGGTTACAAATTATAGGGGGGAAAAACCCTCAACAAATTAGCGGACAATCATGACAACCGCAAGTGCTTCTGTTCATGTTTCTGGAGTGGCTTATATATGGGTCTATAGGTTTCATGGGGTCAAGCACCCTCCAACACAACAAGCGCAGAACAGGAATTAAGCTGATGTTTCATTTGGCTATTAAAACTAAACAATTTTTGCACTGACTAAACTGAACAATTTGAATAACAATAACACTTGCAAATCCCCTTATTATTGATTTCGAGCAACGCAAGGTAATACATTGCAGCGTGAAAGTAAACCTATATTATCTTACATAATATAGGCCTGCTTATAATAATCATGTTCTGAGTGTGGTTATAGAACAGTGTTGATCTATGAATGGTCAGCAAAGACCTTTGATACCTGTGATGGACATATTTAGATAGTGGAAGGACTCTTAGAGACAGAAATAAAAGGTGGTACTCAACAATTTAGAGCTAAATGTTTTTGCCAACCTCAGAGAATCAACCAATCATATCTGGTGAGCTGCACTGCAAAAAGTGTGGAGAAGATGGCGAGAACAAAGACGGTGTGTGGAACGGTGAAGATGTGGGTCAGGAAGCCCTTCTCTGGTCCTGTGAAGTCCCACTTACGATAAAGCAAGGAATCTGTGTGTGTGTGTTTGTCTGTATTTACATATATTTGGGGGTGTGTGTCCTTCACACATCTCGACAACCATTCATAAAAACTACTTCGAGCTTGGTGGGTGTTTTGATGAGGACCCAAAGAAGTTGTTTGGCCAAGTGGTTTTTGAGAAATTAAAGCAGCAACTGCACACGAACTGTTCACTAAATTTTGTAGTGCCACAGTGCAATGACAATAAAGGCCATTCCGCTCTGGCCTATTCATCTGGAGGTTAGGCTCTCCTCCTGCTAGGCATGAGAAAGCAGCTCCACGCAAAGAGATTTGAGCATCCTTCTGGAGATATCATCCGTTTTTACTTGCTTGACCCTTGGTTTATGGAATGGCGAAAATACTTTAGATGTTCAGTCTAATCACGTGCGGGTTAGTTTCAGATTACAGTGACCACAATGTTCAAGCCTCACGTACAACCCTATCAGTTGAAATTAGATGAATAAATATCCAGACAAATACAAGAAAATAAGTATGAGCTTAAACCTGGCCCCCAAAAAAAAGCCAGAAAACAAGCCTACACTCAATATTGAAAAAGTCCAACTCTTGTCTTGTCAGGTCATTTCCCAGGTGGATTGCGGTGATTAAATGTATGGTTTGGCACAAAAGACTAAGTTAAAACTTCATGGCCTTAATTCTAAAAAATGTTTGGCATGAAGACAGAACAGCTCTTCATCCTAGGAACACAAGGCCAACTGAAGCCTGGTGGTGGCATCCTGCCTTTGGGCTGCATCTCTTCAGCTGGGACAGGGATTGTAGTCCAGATAGATCAGATGATGTGCAGCTCCAAACATCAAGTATTTTGGTACAAAACCTGCTGGCATCGGTTAGAAAGCTGAAGATGAAGGCTTGAAAAGGCCCACTCACAGCCAAACCTAAATCACATCAAAACCTGTGGAATAAGCCAGGCTGAACAGAAATAAAATGGCCGTTTGAGGGATTTAAAAACTTTTTTTCCAATGCTGAGTGGGACAAAACTCCGATGTCTAGATGTGCAGAGATGATAGAAACTCATTCACCAAGACTCTGCTGGAGAAAATGTAAAATGCTTGCTCAAAGTATTAGTTAACCGTATCTAGACCGAGCTTTTTGGGGCTTCCAGGGGCCTAGGGGAGGGGAGGCTTTTTATGACCCCCCCGCCCCGCCCCCGGTAACTTGTAAACGACATGGCTTATGACCACCAAATTTGCAGGGGATGATGTACACATAAAAATAAATCACCACAATCATTTTGGTATTATTATCATCACCTATGACGACATCATTATGACATCAAGTTTTGATTTTTATTACCCAGAATGCATTGCTTATTTTATCCCATTGAGCACCAGCTCCGAGAGGGCATATAATACACAAAATTCTAATTATGTTCCGTGGAAATAGTTTTTCATTTACTCAGAATTTTTTTCTTAGAAGTTTAGGTCAGAAAGAAATGAAATTAAACTTATAAAGGATTGCAGCTTTGCATAAGCAAAACTTGCTCTGTTCTTGTCAACTTCTTTGTGTTTAGTATTTTGATTTCAATATAGAGCCTTAAGACCACTTTAATAATGGGAAAAAAAACATCTATTTGTTGGTAGAAGCTTTCATCATAGGAAAATAAAATAAATTCAATGACGTCATCAAATTAGCATACATTAATTCTACTTAACAAAACTGACATTAAATTTCGTAAGATATTGTAAATATAATGGAATGAGTATATGTTAAAAAGAAAACTACATTGACGAAACCAAAATTATTTTTCAGACATTCCTGTTGGAGAACCGTTGCCATGAAAACGGCGAAGATGGTGGACTTGACTTATTGGTATAAAATTATTCCAAGGCAAGTCTGAGGAAAAGTCACCAAGTTTGGTGGTTCTAACCAAGCCGTTCAGAAATTAGACGACATGAAAATTGGCGCAAGCATAAATAGCCACCCGGTCTAGATAGGGTTAAGGTGTGTGCCAACTTAAGTAGCAAGAGGGTGTAGGTTTTAGATTTTTTTTTTTTTCCAGTTATTGACCATGTTTTGTTTCCGTCTTGATTCTAGTGAGTGTAGACAATGGCCATTCAAAACATTGTTTAAAAAAAAAAAAAATCCAGCACGGCGATGACAGACCCCGTTTCTGGATATCCCTGAGGTATTTGGAGGTCTGGTACAAGGCTTAATCTGACTTCTGAAAATATGATTCAACAGAATTGAAATGGCAAAATGCTGCCATCAGGTGAAACTGAAAGGAGCATTGCCTCTGAGGGATACGATTTTTTGTTTCACTGAGAAGGAAATGGAAGAAAGGTTTTCCCATCAACATTTTCAATCTGAAACTATATCTCTTATCCAGGATTTCTTTACACACACGGGGGCAATATGTTCAGCAATAATTCTCTACTGCTAGATATTCAGAGGGGAAGTCTTTAAGTGTTTCTTCCATTCACGAACTTGTAGCCAAAGAGCCAAAATCACAGATAAACATTCTGTCTTAAAAATGAGCTCATTTTAAAGATCAATCTGATCAATGATTGGTGGAAATTACAACCGCATGTGAAGTCAGTGCACCCATATGCAGTGAGATGTGTGCCTTTATCTGCCTATTTGGCAACATCTAACAGAAAAAAACATGTAGTTTAAAGATCATTGAGGATGCCAGTGATACAATCAACACAGAGAATAAAGTCATCTCAGTGCCCTCTAGAGTAAATAGAGTAGATTGCAAGCATACCGCCAGACACGGTAAGACAGAAACACAACACAAATCAAGGATTAATCAACTGCATAACACACGTGGAAAGGTCCCCTTTAAAATGAAAGGAATATGGGTATGAAGCTTCATTAAAGTTGTAATTCTTGCCGATATACTATGCAATCTTGTCGTTCATTTGCATGTCTACTTGTCCTGAAAAAATGGCCATTAAAAAAAAAATCATGGTATTGCTAGCTGGGAAGCATTTGAACAGTATGGTGTGGCTAGGCACCTTGAAAAAAGGTTTCACTTGTCGGCATCTGGTGATTAAATACGAGATAGCTGCCAGTATCTGAACTTAGTCTTGACTTCATCCACACATATTTCACATTTCTGGTGTGAAGTGTCAGTGTTTGAATATAGCATCAAAGCTATATTCAAACAGTGGGCCCAAATCATAGACGTTCAAGTGACCATAAGACACTTCACTACTGAATTGGTCACTAAAGTGGGATTGGAAAATTGACGTGAAATTTTATTTAAAAGGGAGAAAAATGCTGCCTTGATTTAATCAGTTTTATTATCAAAGACATTCTCTCTAAGAAATACATTTTCAAACTTTAAGTGGAAGCCTCCATTTTTCAGACAGTCCAGATAGCAATCACTCAGCTACTTTTCCTTTTCTGATAACCCCCACCATCTATCAGCACCCGCAATTATAATAATTTAAAAAAACATGCCATCAACTTAGACAAAATGATTTTTTTTTTTTATTTGTTGTTGCTGCTCATTCCCTCTTAATTGTAAACCAACATGATTCCTAAATGGAAAGCAAAAAAAAAACACATGCAAGGAGAAAATTTTTTAGAAAACAAAAAATGAACTCATTTTCAGTTTAAAACAAACACCAAGCAAAACATTGTATTAAAACCCAATGGGACTGTGGAGCCAAAGCAGGGGTGATCGGGAACAACAATCAGATCCTGTACGTCTGCAATCACGACAGACAAACCTCAACGTCATCAACGCTTAGAAGAGATATAGGCAGCCTGACACATAGTACAGCCTTAAGCTGCTCTCACACTGAACGTGAAACGAATTTTTCGCATGACAGATTACAGTCAAAGTCAATTCAAAGACGAGACTACACATGAAACACGTGTATTCGCGTCTTTGCATCGACTTTGAATGCAATCTGTCGTGCGAAAAATTTGTTTCACGTCCAGTGCAAAAGCGGCTTTAGAGATGAACCTGAGGGGGGGAAGGAGATATACGTATGGCGTCATCCGCACTAAAAACCTCTTCTCCCCTATTCCACTCCAGTTTCCTTATAGTGTCACATGATGGGGTTGCTGGCTTCTTCCACTGAAGATAATACTGACCACAGGTGGGATGCGTAATTGATTTCATCATCGGACCCCAAGCCCTTTAGCAAGCAGGCTCCTTTCACTGGAAATGCAACTTCTTAAGGTCACAGTTACTTCTGCATAAAAGGACGTCTGGGGTGATCATTACATACAAGCGTTTCAGTTGGTTCGTGAGCACTTATCCAGAGCCACAGACAGCAAGACCAATCTGGAGGAATCATTCCTTAGGTGCAGCGAGTTGGTTCATGGGGCAGCAAGGCAGGCTGGTGTTGGGTTTGTCTGAATGGAGATCCTCGTTTGAGCCCCCTGTGGAGCTTTGGATTCTGACCTGATCCTGAAGCTACTGCTCCCTACACGCAACGGCTTAATCAGACATTTCTCCCTAGGCATCCTTGATAAAGAAAAACAAATTTCTGTGAGAACTTCCGTGGCTAAATCAATTCCGTAAATAGAAACCTCGCTTAAATACCCAGCAGGAGCGCTGATCTTATTGAGGTTTCGCTCAGGCCTGAAGCATCAACCTTCCGCTCAAGCATGATCATTATGCCACAGGCCAAACACGTATCCAATTCAGGCACCCTGAGAGACCCAACGCAGTCAACCGTGAGGAGACTGGGGTCTGAATCCACTCTGTTGATTCGCCAAAAGTGAACGTTTACAATGCAACTCAAAAATTCTGACCACTGCCTGCTAAGGGCAAACCGGACATTGTACCATTGCTTAAAACCATCTGCAAAACTAGACAGTCACTCGCCCGCAGGTCGATGTGCATCCTCGGACGCACAAAAGCAATCACTCCCAAAAAAATTGGCTTCATGACTTAACCACACACAAGGTCCAAGCAAAGTATGAACGGAATACATAATGAACTGTGGCCTGAACAGCACTCACCGATCTCGATCAACACGGTGGCAGCAGACATGACGTCATGTTTGCTGATCCATATTATCCCCGATACAATCAAGATTTCAGGTGGCAAGATTTCTCCCTTGCGCCAAAAAAAAAAAAAACAGATCCAAAGAAAAAAAAAACAATTATAGTGCAGAGGTTAGAGAGCTTGGCTTGTCCATTATTGGTGGATTTATTAGCCCAAACCTGATTCAAGCTTCAATTCATGTTTCTACATCTTAATAAGGGAGCAGTGCACCATGAATCAATATCGTTAAAATCTTATTTTTATCAGCAACGTAAGACTTAAACAACACCCATCTGTAGACATGAAACAGCAGGAATTTGGGATGGAAATCTATAAATGCAAAGTGAATTCTCTCTTATAGACAAAACTCCCACCCACCTTGGAAAAAATCAAATGCCTGGCCATTTTAATACGCATGTAGACAGAAGGGCTGTTATGCAGTCGGCCATTAAGTGGGGAGAGAGGTGTATTGAAATACTGTACATTCGCGCGAGGGTTAGATGTGATTCTGATTGGGAAATTGGGGAGATGACGGGGGACATGTGAGTGTATGTATGCCTGCGTGTGTACATGCTTACTGACACTTGTGGAGAACTTAAAAAGCACTAAAGGGACACACATACCCTGTGAGTATCATAAAGCCTGGGGGGGAAAAAATGGGTCCCCATGAAGAAAAGGCTTTATTTTGGGCCAAGGGCAGATTATAGAATCAATTTTTGGTTTACAAACAGGCTTATGGTTAGGATTAGGTCTGGCTTTTGGGTTAGAAATTACATTTATGCACTAGGTTGAGGGGAGGTTAAAATTAAAACTAAGGCTAAATATTGGGTTATTTTGAAGAGTTAGCAGGTAAGGGTTACGATTAGGGTCTCAACAAGTATAGAAAAACCAAGTGTGTGTGTGGGTATGTGTGTGTGTGAGAGTGAGAGAGAGTATGTGTGTATGAGTCAAAAACAGAAACAGGAGGAATTGATTCCAGCTCACTTGGTTCACTGTGTTTTACTTTACAACCATGTGATCCACACAGAGCACCTGAAGGCAAAATTAAATATTCAAGAATACAACGCCGTCATCATCTTCCTTTAAAATATCTACAACAACAAAATAATGAACGGAGTCAGAATTCACAAAGCCTTGGCATGTCCAACAGGCCTTTCTGCGCAGAAATCTGACTGATGTTCGACGTTAAAGAACAGCCAGACGATATGAACAGACAATGCCCAGAGAGAAGGCAGTCTTCCCATGATTGGCAGTCTTCCCATGAGTTTTCTGAGGGCGGAGTCTCGGGGCAATATGAATTGATGGCCTTCACCTGATGTACAGGTGAATGCACTGGGACAATGGAGAACACGGCCTTCTCTAACTGACAGGTGATGGCTGGCCTCAGGGGGCGGAGTCTCAGGGCCAAAATTAAAGTGGGCAGTCCTCCCTGATTGACAGCTGAGAGCCAGGGACAATCGGGCCAGTGGAGAAGGTGCAGTGTCCTGACGGACGGCTGCTAAGCCTTCAGGGCGTGTCCGAGTCCTTGGTCTTCTCGCCCTCCTGACTCGTCCCACCGTCGTCCTTCTTGTGTTTCCGGGCGTGTCTGTACTTATCCACGTAGGCCTTCACCAGGTTCGCCACTTTGACTGGGTTTATCTCCCCACTTTTACTATGGCAGACCTGGGAAAGAACACAACACTCACAGTGAGGAAACATGCCACATGACCCAAGTGTGCATGAGCGGCCTAGTACGCATACTCATAAGTATGCATTTCCTTCCGTTTTTTTTTTTTTTGGGTGGGTGGGGGGGTGGGGGGGGGGGGGGGATTTTTTTTCTCCCACCCTGAACACAACAAAACTATTCAGTCCACCGCAAAGCCACCTGCTCCCATCGAATCCAGAGGAAGATGCTGTGGCACGAGGTTCCTCCAACTCACGTGACGACTTGCCCTCCATTCTTTACACAATGCAGTTCCGAACCCTGCCTAGGCGGTCAGAGGATCACGCAGTCAGCATACAATTTAGGTTGTACAGCAGCATGTGCCTGAGCGATCATGAGTGGTCGCTACAGGGCGATGAACTAATGAATCCTGAACAGGGCTAAATCCCTGGCAGGACTGCCCCAATTGTTGCTTCGCCCATGCTGACCTCCGGCAATAGCCAGTAACAGTGTGGCTGGGATTCAAACACCTGACTACAGGACTCACAAACAAACTTCTTAGCTGTAACCACCCAGAGGCATTTCCACCAACAACATTGGGTGTCACCTTGCACTCGCATACCTTCTGCACGGCTTTGCGCAGGATGTCCTTGTACTCCTCTTTGGTGATGGTCCTCTTCTGGTAGAAGGGCTTGATGGCCAGCTTCACCTCTTCAATGGCTCGCTCCTGCATGTGCAGTTTCTTCATGTACTGCGGAGAGGACACAACGCTCAGTGACCCTGACCGCACCACACAAAAAATGTTAGTGTGCCCCAGTACAGGACACCCCCTGATTCCAAATGTGAAGGGCCAGGAGTTTGGGTTCGGCGCAGTCTTTCTAAACATGGATAACACCCCTCAAAACTCAAACATACAGCGCTGATCAGAGATCAGATCAAAATGGTAATGGCTGGACTAATTTGAAAAGACTTCTCATTGTTGTGTTATTTTTCAAAAAAGATAATGCAAGAATTATTGATACATGAGAGATTTATTTTAAGATTTGATGGTACATGATGGTTTTCAAGCCCATCATGCAAAATATGACAAATTATTTTCACAATCGCTAAAAATTGCAAAATGTGCAGAAAACCTACAGTGTCTTCCTTGAGTACACAGCTCAGGCAAAAAAAAAAAAAAAAAGGAAATTTCATCAGCGCTCACATGAAGTAAGAGATACAGACAAATAATGTGAATCAAAATGTTTGTTTAATCATGTTTCACCATTTGACAAAACATTGTGGCAACTGCTTTTATCAGTAACTACAAAACCAGTGAAGTTGGCACGTTATGTAAATCGTAGATAAAAACAGAATACAATGATTTGCAAATCCTTTTCAACTTATATTCAATTGAATACACTGCAAAGACAAGATGTTTAATGTTCAAACTGAAGAAACTTTATTTTTTTTGGCAAATAATCATTAACTTGGAATTTAAAGGCAGCAACACATCGCAAAAAAGTTGGCACAGGGGCCTTTTTACCACTGTGTTACATCGCCTTTCCTTTTAACGACACTCAGTAAACGTTTGGGAACAGAGGAGACCAATTTTTGAAGCTTTTCAGGTGGAACTCTTTCCCATTCTTGCTTGATGTACAGCTTAAGTTGTTCAACAGTCCGGGGTCTCCGTTGTCATATTTTACGCTTCATAATGCGCCACACATTTTCAATGGGAGACAGGTCTGGACTACAGGCAGGCCAGTCTAGTACCTGCACTCTTTCACTACGGAGCCATGCTGTTGTAACACGTGCAGAATGTGGCTTGGCATTGACTTGCTGAAATAATCAGGGGCGTCCATGACAAAGATGTTGCTTGGATGGCCACATATGTTGCTCCAAAACCTGTATGTACCTTTCAGCATTAATGGTGCCTTCACATATGTGTAGGTTGGGCACTAATACACCCCCATACCATCACAGATGCTGGCTTCTGAACTTTGCGCCTATAACAGTCCGGATGGTTCTTTTCCTCTTTGGTCCAGAGGACACGACGTCCACAGTTTCCAAAAACAATTTGAAATGTGGACTCGTCAGACCACAGAACACTTTTCCACTTTGCATCAGTCCATTTTCGATGAGCTTGGGCCCAGCGAAGCCGGCGGCATTTCTGGGTGCAGTTGATAAATGGCTTTCGCTTTGCATTATAGAGTTTTAACTTGCACTTGCAGATGTAGTGACGAACTGTAGTTACTGACAGTGGCTTCCTGAAGTGTCCCTGAGCCCATGTGGTGATGTCCTTTACACACTGATGTCAGTTTTTGATGCAGTACCGCCTGAGGGATCGAAGGTCACGGGCATTCAATGTTGGTTTTCGGCCTCTTCGCTTACGTGCAGTGATTTCACCAGATTCTCTGAACCTTTTGACGATATTACGGACCGTAGATGATGAAATCCCTGAATTTCTTGCAATAGCTCGTTGAGGAATGTTGTTTTTAAACTGTTCAACAATCAGCTCACGCATTTGCTCACTAAGTGGTGACCCTCGCCCCATTCTTGTTTGTGAATGACTGAGCATTTCAGGGAAGCTGCTTTTATACCCAATCATGGCACTCACCAGTTCCCAATTAGCCCGTTCACCTGTGGGATGTTCCAAATAAGTGTTTGATGAGCATTCCTCAACTCTCTCAGCCTTTTTTGCCACTTGTGCCAGCTTTTTTGAAACATGTTGCAGGCATAAAATTCCAAATGAGCTAATATTTGCAAAAAAATACAAAAAGTTTACCTGTTCGAACATTAAGTAACTTGTCTTTGCAGTGTATTCAATTGAATATAGGTTGAAAAGGATTTGCAAATCATTGTATTCTGTTTTTATTTACGATTTACACAACGTGCCAACTTCACTGGTTTTGGGTTTTGTAGTATTATGCAATTTTTTTGTGAACATTATGAGAAATGACCGCAAGACTTCAGAGCCCAATTGAGCCCCAAGAAACCATACTGGGCCGTCCCGCACTTGTGGCAAAAATCAGTTGAGGTTGTAAGCATGTCCAGAAAACTGAGATCTACATTTCCTAAATGGGCCAAACCTATTCCCACATGAATTGATAGTACACGCAAATGTCTTCTCTGCCCCTGTACATATGCACTGCACTGCCTTAGCCACAATAGGCCATCCCACAACCTTCCCATAAATCATTGCGAACATGGAGGCGAGGTATCTCACTGATGAGGAATTGCATCCCATGATTGACAATGATGGTGAAGTGGAAGATGACAGAGACCCAGAGTTGGTCCCCAAAACAATCAGAAGATGATGGTTCCTCTTCAGAAGGAGGGAGGTTTCACTTTAAATGTTGATTACGCATTGAAAACCTGCGCAAAAAGTGCGTGTGCATAATTTCACATATAGAGTTTGGAACATATATTGTGTTTTTGTTGCCCATTATTCTAGGTGACACAGGAGGCTGACAACTTTGAGTCCCATTTTCTCATAAGTACCCCAACATGGTTTGGCCTGGTATGGTTCTTAGAGGCTTAATTCTCTACCAGTCAAACAACAGGAACATGTTCTGCTAAGCAGCAGAGCGCACACAGCCTCCACCCTCCTGAGTACCTTACCTTGTCCGTCCTGGCTGGGTCCTGGGTTTCCCCCTCTTTCTTTGATCCTGCAGTCGTGGGGTCCTGCACGTCTGCCTGAACCTGAGACCCCGATGGTCCGGCAGAGGGCACAGCTGCCGTGGCACCTAGGGCGGCGGGGTCACCTGACGGCACTGCAGCCGGTTGGGTGAATTCCTGGAAAGAGCGTTGTGGTGAGGGCAAGAGTTACACGAGCAAGTTGGGCCGACAACCTAGGACTAGTAGTGCAGTGGTAAGGGAACATGACTTTGGACCTAAAGGGGGTCTGAATCCCAAGTCTATGGACACAGCTTGCTGTAATAGTCAAGCAATTTATGATGGCACATTTACTGCAAGCAAAGCTTTCCAAATAGAAAGAATGACTCGTACTTTTGATATAAGTTTTACGTAAGTACATGCGTGATAAAGAGAAGTTGAGGCCTTCAGCATAAAATGTGCAACAAAATGTACAAAGGCAGGGTAAGAATGGCAAATACCATCTCCACCCATATACCTGCCATATACCTTAGGACAGCGTTTCCCAACCCAGTCCTCGGAGCACATCAGTCAGATCCAGGTATTTGTCGTGTTCCACCTTAAGCACAACGTGCTCAAACAGGAAAAGGATGAGCCTTCCACGGATGAAGACTTCAATGTGGACTACATCCTTGACTGTCTGGACTCGGTAAGGAACAAAAAGGCCGGGACCGGTGGGGAAAGGCAGTCTGAAAAAGATTTGTCGTGTTCCACCTTAAGCACACCTGATGCAAATGATCAAGCCCATGATCAGCCACATCCTGGAGTGCTTAAGGTGGCACACAACAAATGCCTGGATCTGACTGGTGTGCCCCGAGGACTGGGTTGGGAAACACTGCCTTTGGACACCAGCTGTGTTTTACACCTCCCATGGAATCACTGCCTCAGTCCTCACCTTCCATTGTGATCATCTGTGCTACTCACCTTCAATACCGCACAGCAGGGAAATTGGACCCATTTAACGATTTTCAATGGAAATTTATAATTTATCTCTCCCTTATCAAGGCAAGAAGTCCAAACAGTTTTTATTTCACAGGCACTGACTTCTACTTTTATACTCAGAAGCCCTTTCATGATTTAGTTCCAGTGTCTATCAAATCACTTCTTCCTTCCAAACTCTACACAGATTCTCACAGTACAAGTATGTGCTGCCATCTTGTGATTCACTATGTTCACTGCAATCCATTTACGTGACTCGAGTAATCTGAAGCAAGCATGTGGTCCAGACACTGATCGTGGTATTTGTGAGGGTGCCTCTGGTCAGGCAGGGGTGTACCTGTTTCTGTTCTGAGGGCAGGCTGAGGGCGGCGGATTTTCGGGATCCCTCTTTCTGGCTTTGTTTCATTTTGTGAAGAGGGATCTCTGCAAGAGAAGGAATATTTACCAGACAGCATGTACCAAAATCCCACAGACATTACCCAAACATCGGTCAAAAAGTGAAGTAATTAAAATGCCTATTAATCTGCCTTTTTGTTTCATCAGCAGACTAGACCGAAGTAAACTAGTAGGACAAAGCACTGCGAAGACCATGCAGTAATCATAGGGATGAGATCCAGTTAGACAGCAGAACTTACTTCCCGTTTTCTCCGCGGAGGGCTGGTCCGCATCCTGCAGGTTCCAGGTGACCCGCTTGCCTGCTGGTTTGGGCTTGGCGTTGGCCGTAACTGAGACAGGTTCCGTCTCAGGAGCGACGGGTGCTGGAGGGGCATCAGTTTTGTCCACTGATGCATCTACAGCTGCTGCGCCTTTTTCAGACTGCCTTTCCCCACCGGTCCCGGCCTTTTTGTTCCTTACCGAGTCCAGACAGTCAAGGATGTAGTCCACATTGAAGTCTTCATCCGTGGAAAGCTCATCCTTTTCCTGTTTGAGCACGTCAGCTTTGGATGGAAGTGAGACCTCCTCTCCCTCTTCCTCATACTCTATCGCGATGGCATTCAGGGATGCGCTACCACTGGACACCCACTGGGGGCAGGACTCCAAATCAGGACTGGGCTCCCTTTTAATGGAAATGCAGGGAGACTGGGCAGGGGGCTCTGGCAAACTTGACTCCATTTTGCATTCTATCTCTGGAAGTTCTGCAGTCTCCAATACCACCTCCATAGTGTCCCTTTTTTGGTCTCTCTTCTCATCCTTATTCTCGCCTTCAAGCGTGGGGAGGTGCTCTCCCTCTTCGCAGCATTCAGAAGCGAGCCTCTCCTCACAGTCTGCAGGTCTGCTCTCAACTTTGACAGGGGCCAGAGGCACAAGAATTTCTCTACTAACCTCTTCGGTTACATTTTCCTCCTTCACCAGAACTAGAGGGAAGGGCTTGGCGTTCTTTGCATCCTCTCCGTTATGCTGCTGCTCCTCTGCCTCACTGTGAGAGACGATCATCTTATTGCTTGTTTCCTTAAGGTCCTCCTCTTTTTTCACTGAGCTGAAAGACACAGTTCTTTCAATTTCAGTTTCACTGAAGTCATCATCTTTGACTGCACTGAGAGAAACCGTCGTTTCCACTTTGATGACTTTCAGCTCAGCGTCTTTGACCAATGAGGGCCTTTCAGCTTTAACTGCCTCTGGTTCCTGTTTGTGTTTGCTCTCCACTTTGATCGCGCTGGGAATGACAATTTTTTCTTTCTTGATTTCTTTAGTGTCCCTGGCGTTTTTGGGATCTGATGCTGAAGATCTTGCCATTTTCTGAGAGCTCCTGATTGCTGGTGAGCGTGAGCTTTGCGATGAATGGCCTACGGTCCTTCTCTCCCTGGACCGAGACCTTGCTCTCCTCCGTTCTTTCGATCTTGACCTTGCTCTGTCCTTTGACCTAGAGGTAGACTGCAACCACTTCCTGTCCTTCCGTCTATCTCTTGATCTGGACCGAGACCTGGACCTGGACCTGGACCGTGACCTGGACCTTGACCAAGACCGACCTCGCCTCCTGTCCTTCGATTCCTTGCTCCTTTTACGCTCTTTGCGGGAGTATCGTTCACGACTGTCCCTCCTGTGCTTCCTCCTCCTTGACCGTTCTTCACTACTGGAGCGTGACCGCCTCCTGTCTCTCGACCGCGATCGTCTCCTGTTCCTCCGAGAACGCTCGGAGTCATCAGAATGAGAGCTGTCTGAAGGGGATCGCGTCCTCCTCCTTTCCTTAGAGCGCGAACGTCGAGTACGCTTCACCTGGCTCCTCCCTCCCATCTCGGTCTTCCTGCGCCGGGAGTCAAGGCTGCCAGAGGATGATCGACGCTCTTTCGAACGCTTCCTCCTGCCCGACGCCCGCTTCCTGTCTGCAGAAGACCGCGACCTTGATCTCGATCGGGACTTGGACCTTGAGTGATGGTTCCTCGATGGGCGCTTTTGCTCAGGTTTGACATTCTTCTCCTCACAATGGCTGGAAGCAGAGCTGGAGCGTGACCTTGACCGGAATCGAGAGCTCTTTGAAGGCAGGATGTTCTGCCTTGTGACAGGATTCGCTTCCTCACATCCTTTGGTAGCTTTATCATTCTGCCCTTCTGATGGCAGCTGGGGGCTCAATGCTTCAGGCTTGGTGGTGGTTTGTCCACAGCCCGTCATAACTGAGAGCTCTGGACCTTCCAGTTGCTCATTTACTACCATGACTTCTGGCACCTCCACCTCATCCTTCACCACAGTCCCCAGCTCCTCTTCCTCCTTCACATCTTCAGGCTCCTTCTTCACTTCCAACCTTCCTAGCAGCTGTTTTCCCTCCTCATCGGAGCTGTTGTCGATATTCATCTGCTCCCCATCTATCTCCACTGGGTCACCCTGAAGTGTTTCGGCTTTGATACAGTGGCTGGTACCCTCGGTATTACTGCCCTGGCTGTCCGTTTCTGATACAGAGGGTTTCTTCCTCTGGGGTATTGCTAGCTCGGGAAACTGGGTTGCACTGCCTGCATTTTCCATCTCCGGAGCACTGTCAGATTCAGTTGAATCTGAACCTGTGGGGTCAAAGGGGTCGTAGACTTCAGCCTTGACAGCAGTGTCCTTGCTTTGTGAGCGCATCGAAGACAGAAGCAGCTGTTTACTCTTCAAGCGCTTCTTCCAGGAATCGTCCCTCGCCACCTCCAGAGGGTTGCTGAAGGATCCAATACCAGCGAGCCGCCGGGCATGCCAAGAGTTGGCACTGGCATTGATGCGGAAGCTGACCGTGGAGGAAGATGATGAAGATGAGCCGCTGGAGTTAAGCGCAGAGCCAGACGAGGAAGAGGAGAAGGAGGAGGAAGAGTGGGACAGGCCAGATGAGGTTCCTGCACCATCCTGCCCAGGTCTCCCACCACCCTCCACTCTCTCCTGCTCACTCCTGGAAGACCCCTGTTCCAGTGCCTGTTGTCGTCCTCTGGTTCCGGCCAGATTGCTCACACAGGAATCAGGAAGTCTGGTGCCCCTGCCTCTATTCCCGTCTGCCTCTGCCGCCCTCTTGATCTTCGGGATCCGGGGCAACGCTGACACGTCCTCCCACATTGGTTTGGGCGGGGGCTTCTTTACAGCACCCATCTCAGTTGCCATGGTGAGCGTCGTGGGATCCCTCCCTCGCAAAGCGCCATTGAGGCGGCTCCCAGTAGGGCCGACTCCGGACGGCGACCCCAGGGGGCGTGGGGAGGGGCGGGGCTGAGAGTCTCTGGGTGTGTTGGCGTGGCGCAGCGGCGGGAGGAAGCCAGGTTGGGGGGAAGTGGGTGGGAGGGGGAGTGAGGTGGACATTGAGGAGGGCCGATCTGGAGGGCTGGCGCCACAGCCACTTGGTCCAGACCCAGCATGGACCTCGGCCGCAGGTGAACAAGCGCTACCAGAAACCTTGGAAACAGCAGCCTTTGAAGAAGATACGCTGACTGAAAAAAATAAAGCATTAAAAAATATATTTTACTCTGTCAGCATTCAAAGATCAAAGGTAAAAATTTAAAAATATACTTTACTCTGACAATATTCAAACATCAAAGATTAAAGGAGCTGTGTCATGATTATTGCGCATGCTCAGCATTTACATCCTAAGTAAGTGAATCTGCTTAACTCCAAGTCATAATCTGATTCCATCCTTGTCAATCCACCTTCTTTTTGCATTGTACTTATACATTTTAGTTACTCAGGCATTATGCTTTTCTTATATAAACGAGCTTTCTATGGAAGTATTCAAAGTGCAATTTAAACTTCAGCCAAGGAATGCAAAAAATGTAAGCTGATTGCCTTCACCAATAATCATAGAAGAACAACACATTCTACGTTGTAGATTTTGATTTGGAGCCCTGCAGATTTACTTCGTTTAAAATTGTGAGCACGCGCATTCATTGTAACACAGCTCCTATAATTGCTTCACCATCTAACATACTAACTGATATGTAAAACCTGACACCAGGAGCCTTTCAACACCATCACACCTTTCCAGCAAGAAAACTGTTCATATATGTAAGGTATAAACTAAATGCTTATGTACAGTTATACCAACCAGGTTTGATGGCTTTCAGAGAGCCATCTCTGTTGATGACGACATCTGAGCTGTTCATCATCAGCATGCTCTGGCCGGACATGATGCTTCCCAGCAGGTCAGGGACTGGAGCGGCCTCCGCAACCGCCCGTGGCTCAGGGATGCTGAGGCCCCGCCTACAACGGCAATGTCATTCAGCATGGTAACCAAGGCAAGCTTCCACATGACTCCTGCCCTCTAGTGCCCCAGGTTTCAGCTGTGTAAGCATCAACGCCACAAATGCCTGGGGTTTGGTATCAGGTCCTGTTGCGTCTGTTCGAACCATGAACTCTACATGCAGATTTCATTAATTAGTCCGACCTTCAGGCAGAAGTATAAAGTCAATTAGCAAATCTTGGCTCTCCAGGAATAAACAGAGTATTTTGCCAATTCCCTCTTTTACACTGCCAATAACTGTGATGGACTAATGCTGAACTGCACCAGTTAGCCTGAGACTATGCTCCTTAGAACCACAACCATAAAAACCGGTCCTATAATCATGTCCATGACCTAAGTACTGACCTCTATCAGCCCTACAATCATAGCAGTTAAGCCATTACTTAACAATATAGGTAGGGGCAATTGTAGTTTTACCTGTGCAGGCCGACTGGGATTGGTCGAGCCACAGGTTGGTGAGAGCGTAGAGCAGAGCGAGAAAGGCCCTGCCTTTTCACTGCTACTGGAGACAGGGGGGCTGAGGACTGCTCATTCCTTTAAAACACAAACACGGACGTCAGGGCAAGAGTAACGTGCTACCACAGTCCCACGGGTAGCTCCTGAGTCCATCAAGAATGGTCAAAACTCAATCCAGTGAGGCTGTGTGGTAAATTGACATGTTGGGAAGCTCTGATGACAACACAAGAAGCATTCAACAACTATAGTGTTGCGGCGACCCAAAGAAAGTCACCGACATCCTTACCATGGTCAGTTAGCAGTGAGAATTGATTCCCGTTTAGATGTTCTCGAGGATCGAAAAAATGACCAAGGCCTACCTGATTCCACGAAAAATTCTGAAATAAAGGATTTTATAGACCCAAACTTTCTGTTGTCCTCGCGTTTTGAGCAATGAAGTTATCAAGCAGATGTCACCTTTATATCTCACTCCTCATTCGTCTTGAGCCATGTACAATTCGTTGGCTATGTTGCTAGCCAAATAGCTAGTTCATGCGATTTCTGACAAAGAGAAATACAATGTCATCTGAAGGAAAGACCTGTCTTTGTCTGAAATTGGGACGAACAAGCAGACTTAATGAAATAATGAAGAGCGCAAACGAACCGAGCGATTGCTGAGTCACAGGAGAGTGGTGTTGGTTAACAGTTGATTAGCTTGAAACGAAAATTTATCGCTTTACACTTGATTGCTTTGTCGTATTATCCCAGAGCTATAAATTTAAGCATTAATAATATTATTCAACTTCATGTTACCTCTCGAAATAGCCTGCTGTCATCCCAAAGGTCAATGGACTGCATTTTCAGATCAACTTCCTTAAAGTACCTAGAGCAGTATGCTTAAGTCCAGGCCACATGCAGAAAATGTGTGAAGTACAGATGTCTTCAAAAATAATAAAATGAAAAGTGCCACATGTCCCATTAAGAGAACAAAAACTGAATCAAAACACTATTTAGTGAGATCATCTTATGCTGTTAAAACTGCATTAATTTTTCATTACTTCGACCTTCAGTTGTATGATGAAATGAAGTGGCGGGCTGCTGTAAGCATATCTGAGATTTTGCCAAAGTTCTCCAGCAAACTAAGAGCCTCATGGCATTGATGAGGTGGAGATCATCGCTCTATTGAGGCCACATCATCCCCTACTGCCTGTAGCTGTTAGGCAACTGCTTCAAATTCTCCTGTTTTTAAAAATTAATACTTGAAATCTCTAACTTGTTCTGAAAGAAATCCACCTCTATCTATGAAATCTAGAGAACCTTAGGCAACTCCACAATACTCTACATATGTAGGATACATGCTTGTCTGTGGAAGACCACACGTACACATCATAGAAGGGGTCCAGGTCAAAAGGGTCCCCGTACACAGACAGGGAGGCGGCACCGATGTCTGCCCTCATGCCGCCCAGGCTCTGCTCGATGGGTCGATACACAGGTGGGATGGAGGTGCTGTGGGTCGGCTTCCCCAGACCCAGATTCTTTGCGATGCGAGACCGCGCCGTGGGCTCCTTCTTCACAACCTGGGGGAGAAGAGAGGGCAAAATTCAGAGGGGTACAACCTGTCAGTACCAGAACCAACAAACCATTAATCAACCTGTCAACACCAGAACCAACAAACCATTATCCAACCAGCCAATACCAGAACCATCAAATTATTACCCAACCTGTCAACATCAGAACCAACAAACCATTATACAACCCACAAATACCAGTGCCATCCAACGATTATACAACCCATAAATACCAGAACCAATAAACCATTATCCAACCTGCCAATACCACAACCAACAAACAAACCATTATCCACCCGGCCAATACCAGAACCAAAAACCAATATCCAACCTGCCAATACCAGGATGATCCAACCATTCCAACCAACTAATACATGTCCCATCCAACCAGTGTATTATAATGTATAAAGGTAGTGCATAATGCACAATTACGGTTTCAAAAATGTACTACCATTAATGAATTAGATTATAGAATTGAAATTAATTATAAGTCGGGTTCTTCCTCTAATAGTCATACATACATCAGACCAAATTTTTAAAAGTTTTCAATTTAGGCCGTTGAAGCCATTATGTCGACATGAAGGATCTGCAGTGGAGGCGGTCAGAGTGAATTCGCCTCAGCTTCCCATATTCCACATTATGGATGTAGTTGGCAAACCTTCAAAGCAGAAATTTGAGCCAATCAGTGAAATCAGCCAGCTGGTAATGGGCAGAACAAACACAGAAGTTTTACACTTTGACCCTTCACTCAGAACTGAACAGAGCAGAGATAACAGGCATTTAGCTCCAGAAGAGCAGAGCATTCTCCAGCCTCTAATGTCTACCCAACACTTGATGTCCAGTGCTGTATCAAGTCTAGTCTACAAAGTTCCTATGGCTCTTCTGCATGACCGGAAATGTATTCCTCTCGGTGGCCATTCCAGACCTCGGAGGGAAATTTACCCAAGGCCCGACTTCCAATTATGTAGACCAAACTTCACCAAAACAATCCTGCCGTGTTCATGCATTGACAGACCTTCCCTCCAGTCTATACTAAGACTCCACCGCTGACTGCAGTGTCTTTACCCAGAGGAACCGGCTCCTCACCAGCTTCCTGCGGGATTTTGTCCTCCTGACACGCCGCCGCCGCCGTCGCCGCCGCTTCACACCCTTCACCTTCGGCTTCTCCTTTCCGTCCATCTTGCCACCGGTTTTGTCATTCATCTTCTTGCCTGCGGTCTTCCTCCGTTTAACTACAGCAGACGATTACACAGACATAATCTGAACACCAAGTTGTGATCACCAGTCATTGCGTGCAAAGTTAAACCCCTCACGACAGAATGCATTTATTCTAACAAACACAACTTCAACATATAGGACTAGCCTGGTCATGACAAATTGCGCATGAGTGGGCCAAAATTCCCCCACAGTGGTTAATATTAATTACCAGCTATCACACACACATCTGATTTCAATTATTGCCGCCAAGGGCAGCAAAACAAGTTATATTATCTTTAGGATGGCAATTATTGCTTACATGGGTGTGGAAGGTTTTGCATGACTCTTTGTCCTCAATAAACAAAATCATTGTTTAAAACCTGCATTTTGTGTTTACTCGCATCTTTGTCTTATGTTAAACTTAGCCAGATGATCTGAAACATTTAAATCTGACAAGTACACAAAAAGAGAAGAGATCGGGAAAGGAGCAAGTCCTTTTTCACAGCATTGTATGTCTACACAAGACAAATTGACAGCTTGTGAAAGTCCTACAATAGGACCGGAGGCAGGGACAAAAATCAGCATACACAGGGGCCAGGGACCACAACTGAGAACCACGACCATGTGCGAGATGAATTCATTCACAGAGGCCAATTCTTATTACAAGGGCATTACTGAACTTATTTACAGTTGGCTACCAAAATGGTGCGTCACTTTTATTCAAACAATGTCTTTATCAAAACACCTTTTTACAATCAAAATGAAAAAGAAATAAAAACACAGCAATCCAAATAGCACACCATCACGGGGGTTCAAAAGCCCGAAATGCCAGAGTTCACAGGGCCAAAATTAGGGCTGTAATGAGATATGATGTCAGCAGGACCATATGGCATATTGCCTTAAAGTTTACTTCAGGTAAATGCCTGCTAAACCGACATGTGATATGACATGAGGGTGGATTTTGCGGTGAATGGCAGGGTATCCAGATTTCCAAGGATAAAACAGCGATGTAAGAGCAAGAGGCCTGAGTTTTGTAATGGAAGTTACCAGTGCGCCTTCTCCTGCTGGTCCCAGGCCGAGGTGTCAGGTCACGCACATACACCGCGGTGCTCAGCCCCGCTACCACTGCGTTTATGGCGTCATCCAGCCAGGAAGACAACATGGGGACCTATTGTGGAAAGAAGCATATTGCATCTAAGACACTGGCAACAAACAAATAGACAACAAATACAGTGATCAGATTAGGTGGATTTGCATCGCAAAATCCAAATCAAATTTCAGCCGTTTTGATGAAATGCTAATCAACACTAGAATGGTTTTTACACGTAAAAACAGATGTCTCCCTCTTCCCCCATTTCACATTTTAGAGTTATGGTCCGGAAACGAGTCCCACCCTTCAGTATGCCCAAGTCCAAATTGTTGCCATGGAAACAGAAAAAATAAAATTCAAAAGCAGTTCAATCTACATGTTATGGAGAGACACTATATCAAATTTGGTGAGAATTGGTCGAACAGTTTCAGACTTATGCTCCGGAAACAAATGGGAACGCCGAACGCAAAAACAATGTCTCCTCCCCCCAGGAAGGGGGAGACATAATAACAATCCCTTCACAAAAAAATGTGATTCAAAAATTGTTCATGATATTTCACGAATCCAGACTCACTGGCCTGTGAACTTCCGAATTCCCGAGCCACACAGCAATAGGAGAAGTTTTAATGACTTTGATCGACTGGAAAATGATGTTCCTCATTTGCATGCGAACCAATCAGCTTCTGGGAAGCGCATGCATGCACTTGACACTGGGGAGGCTTGCGTATGCTCATACGCGCCATGATCTTTGATCATGACGGCCAATCTATGTTATGCGAGCCATCGCGTATTAAATTACGTTGCTCTTTGGATAAGGCCACCAGGTTGTCTAATAAACTGACTAAGTTACCTAAGGAAAATCTTGGTAAATGATGGTCATATTTAGGCGATATGATCGGTTTCTTGTCCCAACTTTACGAACTTTGTCAGCTGTCATAGGCATGAACTTATCTGAGGTTTCGCGGCAGTTTCGTGGGACCCAACTGAACTTTCACATTTATGGGACGCTAGCTAGTTTTCTGGCGAGTTCAAAAGCAATCACTTAGGTACACCCAGCTGGCAAGTGAACCTATTGTAGTTATGGTGCCTATTGGATAAGTTTTTATTGGTCTGATTTGTCACATTCATTGCCATCGCATGCAGAAGATCTCTTTCAACATTGATTACGAGCTTATTTTACCGAAAGAGTAAACAGACAGTTCGGGCCTGAGACGTGCTATTTCATGGTTAGTTTTAGCTGCAATATTTTGTTATGCGTGCTATTGTGTATTACGTTACTCTTCAGATTATAAAGCATGCCATCTTCCCATCTAGCTGAAGCTAGTTAAGGAGAATCATTGTAATTATTGTTATACTAAAGCGATGTGAATTGGTTTCTCCACTTTCAGCTTTAACTCAGAATCGCCTTGACTGGAAGTGCACTTCACGTCTTTACACTCCCGAATGTTCCTCCAGCCGCCCAAACATCATGGAAAGCCCACCAAAGTCATAAAAACTTGTCCCACTGCTATGTGGTTTAGGGAATCACAAGTTCGCTGGCCTCTCCTGAAACATACACAATGATCTCTGATAATTCAGATACATGATTTTGTGATGTTTAAATGTTACGGAGTTGGAGAGTGCCTTGTGTGACTGGATTTTAATGGGAATGGATCCTTTTACATCTCTGATCAGGTGTTAAACAACATCATGCTAGAGTGAGGCATAGATAAGACAGCTGTACTGCAGGTTACAGGTAGTTTACAGAAATTTCATCGGGAATCGGAAGTGTGCTGTATTAAATTATGATTGTTCAAGGCAAAATGAGTGCCTTTTGGAAAATTCATGTTTTGCTTTCAGAGTGGAGTTATATTTCTATTGTGATTGTAATTTGTCATAAGAAAAGAGCAAAAAAGTCCTTTTGTCATTTAAAATCTGATATACCGTTTTCTAATTTGGGCTGGGCGATATGGACAAAATCTAATATCTCGATATTTGTGAACGAAAACCCGATATCGATATTTTGCCGATATCATGGGGACAAATGTTGGTGCTTCTGCAAAATATGTACACAATAATATTTTCTATAACCATTTATTAGTAATGTTGACATAACGATGAAACGGGTGCAGGCAACAGCTTCAACAGTCTTGCAAGTGCAGAAAAATGCAACCCATTACTGTAATTCAGCTTTTAAAACCAGAAAAGCCAGCACCTATTTCATATCACGATATTACGACAGTCAAAATCAGTGACGATATTTTACTTTGAATCACGATATCGATATAATATCGATATATCGCCCAGCCCTATTTCTAATTTTTGCTAATCATTTTTGGGATGTGCTCAACAATTGCTAATCAATTGATATAATGATTCGCAAAAAATGCGAATGAAGTTTTTTTCCTTAATCTGATCGCTGAAATATAACCTGTTAAAACAGGTTTTGGCAAACCTAACCGAACATCAAGATCAATTACAAGGAGAGTGAAATTTTGTTATTTGTTATTTTTTTAAATACAACGAGCTGTTGGGACTCAGGAACAACCCATTAGCAATTCAAAAATGACTTACAATAGAGAAAATAGAGAGTCTGTGGATTTGTGAGAGCATTTTTGATTCAGAAAGTGTCCGGTCTATAGCTGGGGTGTCGAACACCAGCCCTGGAGGAAAACGATGTCAGCAGGCTTTTGTGGTTCACTATTAATCAGCAGCCAATTATTGTCCAGAGAACAAGGTTTGTGCACTCATTCGCAAATAAGTGACTTCTATTACTCGTGCTGAAACGCACCAAAAACCAGCCAACACTATGGCCCTCCAGGACTGTAGTTCGTCACCCCTGGTCTACACAGTCCTAAATTACACAGCCAGTGTAACAATACCCCAAGACCAGGGGTGGGCAATTCCAGTCCTGTAGGGCTGGTGTATGCGCTGGTTTTTATTTCAATCAATTACCCTGACTAATTGAGTTAACGGATTGCATACACAAATACAGATTTGCGCAAAGATTAGATCAAAGAAAAATGTTTTATGAGGGGAGACAAGAACAGTCTTTGGGGGTCATTCATGATAATTGAAAGAAATGTGCCTGAAATGTCAGATTCCATTAATGGTTTGGCTAATTTAGATAATCAACTAATTAAAGGCCAGATGTTGGTGTGAAAACCAGGGACAGATAGGGCTTTGTGGCCCACCCCTGCCCTAGACTGAAGTCGTTCCCCCAGTTTCGGTGTAATGCTGCTACAGTCCGTATTTCAGGGAAACCGGTAGCATGCAGACCTCGGAGGTAGTGCGTGCCTGTGTGATGCGGTTCCGGTTCACGTTGGCTCGGACCCTCTCGCTCTGCTGCGTCCGGGCGATGGCACGGGTCGGCCCGGCTGCAGAGGCCCGGGCACGCCGGCTGGTGGTCGGGACAGCGCCACCTGGTGTCACGGAAGACACTCCTGAGGAAACCATGGGGACACAGATTAACCCGACCTGCAAGGACACCAGAAGCCCTGTCGGCTCAAATTCTCTTTACCGCATTTTTCCACCCTCATTTGGAAATACCCGACGATCCAGCTACTGCTACCGATTCCAGAGTGAGTCGAGAGTATCTTATCCTCTTCGGAGCACATAAGGGCGCTGTAGAGAGCTGTTTTCACAAACGCGCACCCTCTCAGACATGAGCACTGAGTACTGCAGGTGAAACAAGGGCAGCTGGTGTGGGCCACTAAGGAAGGAATGAAGATTGTTTTGTGAACGAGCTACAATCCGCTCATTCAAAAGCGAACTGTGCACCACTCCATAGGGCCGCTAGCCCCTGTTTGGCACTGGTGATGTCCGCATACGATGCCGAACTATAAGAACAATTCATACACCAGGAAAACCTCCTGAAGCACACAATAGCCCAAAGCCTTGTTTTAAGGTCAAAAATCAACCATGATCCATTTATTCCCCAAAAAATTAGGTGAGAAATTGATTCTAGAAACTAATGTTATCAATGAAACACACACCCAATCTTAGTAGCAAAAATAATTAAGACCTTTCTGCAGATTAATTCCTCCCCTTATGCCATTAGAAGCAGAGTATAGATGAGCAGGACTTGTTGAAGCTGCAGGGACCCAGATAAGCTGTGGTGCAAGAGGACCTAAAGTTAGTCAGGACGATAAATCATTTCCAAATACATGTCTGTCAGATGACTGTGTCTAAACTTCCTCTCACGATAAACTGTCATTGCGCAGGCCAGTCATGTGTTATTAAAAACACTAAGAACTAATGAGGCGACATCATAAAGTGACCCATGAGTAAGCCTGATACGAGCCTAGTGGCCCATCGGGCCGGTGCTTAACCCCGATTTCCATGGCATGAAGCGACTAGGAGTATTACTACTCCCTGCATCCATTGCAGGTACTCCTCCCCCCCCCCCCCAGCTCTTGGTCAAGTTTCCCTGACTATTTGCTGGTACCCATTTATACACCTAGGTGGAGCGAGGTGTGGAGTGTGGGAGTGAAGTGTTTTGCCCAAGAGCACACCATGAAGGTCGTGGCTGGGACTTGAACTCAGGGGCTTGAACCTTATGATCCCAAGTCAAGTCTACTTGACTGCTGCGTTATCGCGTCTCCCAAGTGACCCATGAGACAAAGTTCTTCTGTTCTGATAATCCAATGATCACCCATTCCAAGCTCGTCTGCAAACACTTGGACGGCCACGAGAGTCCAGAGCTAGAGAAGCATCCAAGATGCTCACTGGTTCCGGACAAGGACGAGTCGATTAGACTGGACCACTGCTAGACCAAGTAGATCCAACTCTCCACCCTTAAAGTGCTTAATTTTCACTCACCCTATCCCTCCAAAATTAAATCATTCATTAAGTAATTGACAAATAACCTTCAGAGAGACTGACAGGTACCCATGAACCCTTCTGAAGGTCATTGCCAACTAATATGCATATTTTGCACCTTGCATGACTACAGCAGTCATTAGCAACTTAAGGGTTAATGTGCGTACTGTTAGTTTTCTCCCCAGGTAATTTTAACCAACTGAGCCCGTGTTGGGAGTGAAAGCACATATCAGAAGGTCTCCTCAAAACCTGACTCAAGCCACTTCAAACACGGCACCATCAGTCACTTGTTCCTCTTACCTGAGTGAACATTGCTGGGGGAACATCGCGGGCAGAACCACTCTTCCACAGGGACTGCGTCCAGCGGCGGGGTCAGACACTCCATGTGGTACCTAATATGACACACCAAAACAGAACCATTCAAGATAAAACATGCATTCAACCTCCACCCCCACCTTGACCCTGGTCCTGCCTCCAGGTTATGCTCATCGAGGACTGGCATACAGGTACATAGCTACCAGGGAACGATATATCGATGAACAGTGCACAGAGAGGCAAGTGTGGGTCCTCTACATGTCGGCTACCGGCAGGACAAGGGTTACAGTGAAAACTCTGTCAAACTTATTTGGTGTAGAGAAAATTAACTTATTCCTTCTTCAGATTAGTGTGCCCCATTTTTTAAAAATGTGCTACTCTCGTCTGTTTCCATTCATTTCAAGAACGAAGCAGAGCGACCAAAGACAAATGTGAAACTGCTTCGATAGTGAAATATGATTGGCTTACCCAGCATCACAGCCATCACACAGCAGCAGTCGATCTTCGCGGTCACTCTGACCACACACCTCACAATTGGTCTGGTCCAGCTCACCCCCCTCCGCTGTCGCAGGCTTCTGCAGGGGGATCTACAAAAACGCACACGCACACACAATCTCAAAACACACCTCACAATACTATGGGAGAACAGCTATAACTGAACCGGCAGGGAACCAGTCTAATTGGCAGGAGGGACATGTTAAAGGAATAAGCTCCAAGAAGCAGTGGGTTACAGTGATTTTATAACGGCGGAGGGGCGTTCTAAGGCACAACGGGCAGGCAACAAAACCGCTTGTTCTTCGACCAAGCAAGATCGAGTGGACAGAATGGTTGGCAAGCAACACAGGCGCCAAGATTGCCTTTTCATCTAGCGCCATTGTCATGTCACATCAGGCTATTTGGGCTCATTAATGTAGATATACTACGAAAGCAGGCTATTTGGAATGTCTCCTTCAATCTCCCGAAGGCCCCGATAAATAATTTTATGTTCGTTTCAGTCATCCAGTTTCCAAGTTCTCAACTCGCGCCGAGCTGCCATATCATTATAACCAGCAGTGAGAGTAAGGAACGAGATTGACTTTTGTCCTCTACACTTGCCGGTGTCCAGGAAAATATGTTGAATTGTGCATTAGTTTGCTGGCCAGCTTGTCAACTAGCTAGCGCTCACTACAATGGATGTGGTTACCCCACACAAAGCCCATAAAATAAACATACAAGAAATAAAATCAACAATTTATCGCTAATATTGATATAGTAAGCTAGTTAGCAATGTGGCTAGCAAGCTAAAGTGACATTGAACTCTATGAAGCTATAGCTGGCTAGGTAGATAGCCAACTGGTTAGTGGGCTAAAAGGCTAAACTTTGCGAACAATGAAATAGCGAGCCAAAAGTCCTGAAACAAACGTAAACTAATGAGTCTGTTGAGCGCAGAGTAGTTGGTTGCTAAGCCAGGCGCGCAAGGATATTTTGTGCTGTGGTCTGCCTCAGAATAAAGTGGGTTATGCCAATTTTATACCAGCATGGAACGCGGCTCAGCCAATCACATTTAAGGATGCGAAGCATCCATTTTATAATAAACCCTGATGACCAAGTTAGCTGGATAAGTGTGCCAGCAAACCGGAACTGCACTTTAAACTGCAATCCGTGTTCATCTTCTGAGAGGACTCCTGGCTGAACTCAGCAGTTATTCAGCTAACTCAGAGTAATGCGGTTTGCATAAACAGGGCCATGGTCTCAGGTGGGTGCATGGCCTGTGCAAGCATGGCATTGATACAGCATTGTATTTAAGGCCCCAGGGCAAGTACAGCATATCCTGGGGATCAGAGCAACTGCCTCCCTGCCCTGGTCTCCTGACCATGGTAACCAGCTGGCTCACATCTCCGGCAAATGATGTTACCAGAGAAGCCCACAGAGCGAACCCCAGACAGCTGAACTATGAGAGAGCAGCATTCAGAGAGCTAAACCCCAAGAGTTGAGAACAGAAAAATACGCCCTGAGAGCTTAACCCAGAAAATTAAGCCCAGATAGCTAAGGCCTGAGCACAAAACCCAGAGAGCTAAGCCCTGACAGCACACTTTCACACAATGTTTGCTCCTTGCCTCTGTTCTCCAAACTTCTCTAAACTTTGGATGGCATGTTGGGCAATGCCATATCAGACTGGCAACCTCACAGTCCGCATACTAACAAACTGTAATGCAAACGTGGCTCCTATTCAGGCCTTTAAGCTGTGAAGTGTGTGTGAAGGTCCTGAATTTGCGACCCACCACTTTCTGAACTTGGCCCCCGTGATTTTTCCTCAAGCAGATTTTGTTGAAGACAATCCGGTCGACGGGACAGGAGTTTGCGTTCTGAAAACAAGAGAAATGCCATCGATGATTAACTTCCACCTGCATGGGCAACAAATGATTTACATTATTCAAGCCTAATTTTACCATGCAGCCTTGAAATACAAATATACTTTGCAAGAATCCTAGAGAAACGGAGTCCAAAGTTTACAAGATCAGCAAATTCAGAGAACAAGTAAAAATGGAAGCATCTAAAAAAATAACAGTGTTTTCATCGGATTTTGCGCAAGGAAACGTGCCTGATTAAGCTTGTGAATTAATATATTCCTCAAATAGTACAATGTGAGCTGTGAAAGACCTGCAGTAGAGTTTCTGCCTGCAAGAACTTATAGGTCCAGCACAGACTGTGATCAGAGTACAGCTGTCATGGAAAACAAAGCTGCGAAAACCTGTTCCTGGAAAATCTACCATCATGTAGGACTGGACTCCAGTATCGACACCTCATGCAACAGTTAACAGGCTTACTGAGCGCTGATAGGAAGGATCAGGTGAGCCAGTCAGTGCTGGAATAAAAAAAAAAAAAAACCTACAGTACATGTCTGGGAGCCCTGAGACCTGCATCACTGTCTAAACCCTGAGAGTGACCATTTTATTCCAATATATGTTCCAGATTTGGGACACTTCCAGTTTTTACCCTCTCAGCAATTCTAGCTGATGGGGTCTTGTCGTACCCACCGCTGTCCGTCAGTCTGTCAGTCTTCCCATCCCTAGTTACTGCTCTAGCTGCTGAACCATTATAGGTCCAGCCCTCAAATTTTAATAGGTTATGCAGATTGGGTGTCTCAAGAAGCCTATTTGATGTCGAGGTCATAAATCCAATTTTGGACTCATTTTTTGTAGGTGAAGCCACGTCCACCTTAAGACACGCCAAGGGGGAATATAGCACCAAATGCAATCTACTTACTCAATGCAATTTTTCACCAGTCTCAGTAATCCCGCTTTCTAAAACGAGACCCTTGTCAAACACAGGTGTCCAGTCCCATCCAAAAAGTCCTTTGTTTTTAGCCCAGAGTAAAGACACATGACTCCAATGATCGCTGCGTAGTTTAAAGGCCATGATGGGTTATACAGGAGAATCAGATGTCATGCTGCTCGGATGAGGTAAAAAGTAGCACTCAGACTGGCCCTTTCTGGGTGAGAGGGGACACCCCTGAACCACAGGAACTGAGGCACTGTGGACCCTGAGGTCACACCTACCTTGGACCATTCCAGGATGCAGTCGAGGCAGAAGTAGTGTTCGCACGTCTCCGGCGTGGCCACCGGCTGCTCATGGAAGGTATTGAGACAGATCGGGCACTTTTCCGCATCTTCGTCCGAGCTCAAATACGAAAATTCGGCCGAGGACCCTCCCACAGCTCCGCCAACTCCTCCTTCTAGCCCCGCCTTAGCTGCATCAGTCTCATCCCCTGTGCAAATGACATCACCGGTATGTTAAAGCCATTGGAGCCAAGCACTGTATCGAGGATACAGTGCAGAAGTTTTCCCACGATGGAGCACCAATCGACAAAGCACAGAAAAGTAGCTGTGTGCTCATCCAACCTGTTTCCAAGTCAGGTGCAAGACAATTATACACAAGAAAATTAAAAGCAATTAAACGTCGGCACACTAGAGAGTAGCCAAATTCTTTAATGACTATGAAGCAACGTTAAAACCTGACAGGGTCTTCATCAGGCCAAGCAAATCCATTCAAAATTAGATTTAGTCAGTAAGCATGGCTTACAGGATACCCCCCGCAACAAGTAGTCAGGCAGTACCACAGTCAATAGACCTTCCAGCAAAAATTTTCAAAATCGGATGAGTAGGTTATGAGATCTAGGTCCGGGCGCACAGACGCACGCACACACACACACACAGACACACGCACAGACACACGCACGCACGCACACACGGACGGACGGACAAAGCAAATCCAGTATACCCCCCTAAACTTTGTTGCGGGGGGTATAAAAACTTTGTTGCGGGGGGTATAATACAGGGAAAGGGGCCACCGACTGTTTCCAGGTTCTCTTACTGTCACTGTCATCCTCCTCTTCATCTTCCTCCTCATCTTCATCATCATCACCGTCCAGGGTCTCTTCGTCTTCTCCCACCTCGCTTTCATCACCAACATCATCATTGTCGTCCCCGCTATCGGTCTCTCCCTCCCCACTTTCATCGCTATCATCCTCTGGGTATTGAAACAAGTGAGAACAGTGAATAGCAACGCGGAAACCAGGCTACAAACTGCCGGCGAGAGCCTAGAGCGGAGCTGAGGATCACCACACTGTCCGGGGTGCGTTTCTGCCGCTCGTGTGCTGCATGCTGGGACATAATCCAGCCATCAATCCTGATCTGGAATAAGTGTTAGGTAACGGATGGATGGACGGAAGTAGAGGTAACTCTCACCTTCGTCTGAAAAGATGGACGACAGCGGCCGTTTGCCCTTTCTGCAGGAGGAGCTCCGGCCTGTCACCTCGTCCTGGCTGTCGTCCTCATCCATGGCCAACCATCAGCAGTGCGAGAGATCTGCAACACAGAAACAGGGCCGTTTCCCTGAGGAGTTACTTCTAATGCGCCCAGGCAATGGTCCAGGGGGCATTTCACCAACCAGGGTCACTGCATTAGACAAAGTAGAACACAGAGAGGCTTTCAAATCAAAGTGCTGCTCCTGGCTTCATTCAGCACAGAAATCCAGCCAACTCCATAATTCTGCTTTGAGTAATAAGCAGTCTGAGCACTGTGCCAGCAGACTTCTTGCGCTAAAAACTATCGCCAGAATCATGCCTTCAGTGCATTTCTGTCGGCTTTCCAACCTTTTCCATCCTGCCCACAGCTCCACCCATCAAAGACACAAGCCAGAAAAGACGGCACAGGCCTGGCAGGTAAGTCAATCTTTTGTACTTCATACATTCAGCTAATAAATGCTTCAGATCATCATTACCACAAATGGACAATCAATTTGAGCCATCGTCAATACAAAAAAAAAAAAATGCCTTGATGTTGCAGTCACGCCCCACTTCCAATGCTTTATGGGATAGTTCTGTGGCCGAGTCACTTCCGGTCTCGCGGAGCTGCGGGAAGCTACTTTAGCGTGCATGGTTACGGATACTTGGCCGTACGATACCGATAGAAGCCGTATTAAGATGCTTTCTGCGGGGGAATGGTCATTTTCTAAAAGTTCTGAGAAGGGCCTTCATTGATTCAATTCCTAGAATAATTTTTGCCGTTGCCATCAACAATCACAGATGATGCAGGTCAGTGCTTCTCAAACCTCTGCTGAAGTACCACCTCTCCCGCCGAACGATTCGCTCATGACCAAGCATCATCACAGGTAGCGAGCTGATAACTTGACTCATCTGTGCTGGATCAGGCAGAGTTCCAAAACATGCAGAAGTGACACCCCAGGAGAGGTGTGAAAATTATGCGCATGCAATAGAACTAAGCAATAGCAAGCTGTGCAACGAAAAAGTGGTAGTTTCAGAAGTGAAAGAAATTTCGGCAAAAAAGCAAGATCCAACACTTTTTTTGTATTGACAATTGCTCGAATTTCACACTATGGTCAATCATTAGTTCCTCATGTAGTATCTTTCCCTAAACACAGCTAGCTCACAAACAAACCAAAGGAAGTGTTAAGACAGACTAGCTAGTTAACTAATTTTGGCTGGCTTTACGAGCTGACCTCATATTATTGTAAAAATCTGACTTTCATCATCTCTCCAAGTCAAAAATCTCAAAAACAGTAGTTCAAAAACAGAGACAACGTTGTACAACAGTACAGTAGATGGGCTAAACTTTAGTTAGGTGCTGCCGTCTCAATTAAGCATTCGCTACATCATCTGCCATCTTGTTCTCAAAATTTTGGCTCCGCCCCTCATGCTATTTAGCTAGATTGGCGCATCTGGGTCAGTCCATATGCGCTCAACCAAAGTTCAGGAATACAGCAGCTGCGGACTCCTGTTGGGCTAAAAAAACTTTAAGGGAGAACCTCCACATCAATCATGAGCACAAGCAAAATTTTGGCTGAAACACGCAGGAGTTTCTGAGATATGGCCCTCCAAAAATTGGGTGCCTAACCCCTTTTTTACACCTGCAAATTGCAAAAGTTAATTTACAGGCGGGATTGGGGTCAATACTTTGGAAACAAATCAGAGTTTGGGCCTGAATATTGGTACCTTTAATTCATTTGGGCCCAGGCTTTCATAATCTTTCATGAGAATTAGTCCCTCACTTCATCTTTTTGAGCCATTTCTTCTGAAATATGAATCACTTCATGAGAGGAAATAAAAAGAAATGTGATTCTCAGGGGTCACCCGTTAGCCAAAGGTCACTGACAGAGGGCTAATGATGCTGGATTCCTTTTATTTTTGGACAGGTCTGTCTGCAGTTGAGAGACTGACTATACTCAAGCCTTAATTTGGGAGTTAGAAGCCACTGAAAAGGGTTCTGAAAAGGCATATTTACCAATGGTTGGAAACCAAGTTGGCAATGTGGACAAGAGCCCATGGTAATTAAACTGTCTCTTCATAACTGTAAATATCTTATCTTTATTGTTTTCAAAAGTTTAATGTGTTCTTTCCATCTCCTTCATCATAAAATACATTTTTGAGAAACTGACAAAATCCCATCCGGATCAGGCGTTATGGGGTCACCTGACCTTGAATCGATTTCATTTTTAAGGCGTAGTACCACTACCTGCTGCCATAGGCGAACGTCCGATCTTTCCCTTTTCCTTTATTTAACCCGACGCAGGTTGAACGAAAGCGCCAAATATCATAGGGCATGTGAAATGCTTCCGGAAAAAAACTTGACTGACATCAGTATTTTTCGGTGACAAGCTGCCCGGAGCCAAGTAAAGGACTATAGAATTGTCTCTCATTAACCAATTAGGCTACTCTAAGAAAAGTAACCTGTTCCAGTTTACTTTGCTTGATTAGCAATCAAATGGTGAATGCGTTTACTCTCCAAGTTGAATGAATAGAGCTGTTTATTAAGACAGCGTGTTTGATTGCTGTATTTTGAAATTTAAATGGCCATAGAACAGCACAGCATGAACATGATTTCCATTGCCACGCATTTCCTGCGACTGTCATAATTTATATCTCACATTCACGTTTCATCCGCTTTTCAGAATGTTTTCCACCTTGTGTATTTTCTTAGACGCTTAAAATCCAAGGCGATCTTATAGCAAATCTGTTTTAAATTAATCTTTAATAACGTCCTAAAATGCTACAATGAGAGATGCAATTCAGACAAAGTTTTTTTTAATTAGTCCAGTTAGGTTTGTCTGCTTTTATCACATCTTACGTTATAGGCTACTGAAATTTATGGAAGGGCGGAGCACCTGCAATTAGCAAAATCTAAACTCATACTTCTTCCCGACGGTATTTTAAATTGTTTTAGCCGCTTCAGGTGTGCATGTTTCAAGAAATTATACATGACCCCATGATGGCAAGTGGTCTTATCACACTTCCTCGTTGAACAACACCATATCCCAACTCTGCATTTCACCTCTCATTGTATTATTTTTAGGAGATCTATAATGGTAAAATGAAGAGATGTGTTTTCAGATCGCCCTGGATTTCAAGCATCTAAAAAATACAGAAGGTGGAAAACATTCTGAAAAGCGGATGAAACGTCAATGTGAGATATAAATTACCACAGCCGCAGGAAATGCCGTGGCAATGGCAATCGTCTTCATGCTGTGCTGTTCTATGGCCATTTAAATTTCAAAATGCAGCGATCAAACATGCTGTCTAAATAAACAGCTCTACTCATTCAAACTTTGAGAGTAAACGCATTCACCGTTTGATGGCTAATAGCTACTTTTCTTCGAGTAGCCTAATGGGCTAATAGGAGACGATTCTGTAGTCTCTTACTTGGCTCCGTGCAGCATGTCGCCGAAAAATACTGATGTCAGTCAAGTTTTTTTTCCCGAAGCATTTCACATGCCCTTTGATGTTTGGCACTTTTGTTCAACCTGCATTGGGTTTAATAAAGGAAAAGGGAAGGCTCAGATGTTCACCCCATAGCAGCAGGCGGCGGTACTACGCCTTAAAAATAAGAATCGATTCACAATCGCTCCAGCACTGACAATCAGTGTATTACATCACTCATTTCCCTTGTGAAAAAAACAGAAGTTTCAACAGTAGGATTTCATTATGTTTCAAGGTGCCAAATCAAGTTTTCTGTTACACAATTTACAGCCTGATTCATTAACTTCAGTTCCGTCACTTCCAGAGATCATTGGGTGCGGCACTCTTTCAATGGAATTCTAGACATTATGTATTGCATCATACCTTTGACTTGTCAAGACAGTTTGACAATGCAGCCAACTAACTGGCCAAAGATCCCACCATTGCTTGATTCCCATTTCAGAAACTGAACTGAGAATGAAAAGGATATCAGCTGATCATCATTATACTTTGGTTAAAAAAAAATAAATAAATAATCAACCAGCAGCTGAACAAGATAATGCTGAGCTACAGCCAGGTAAGTATGTCACATGCACTTATGATAAGGACTGGTATATAGGTTGTATTATGGATTGTTCAGATGAAACTAGAGATGTATTCATTAACTTCCTGCAGCAATCAAACACAGGACCTCCCTCATGTCCTGCTTCCATTCCTAGCAATGCCTTCTGGGTGCCATTCCAGGATATAATTTTTATTGTCTCTACACCTGTACTGCAAGAGCAGAATACCAGGATTTAATAAGCTTGTTCCTCAGGACTTTGCCCTCATTCAGAAGTAATTGTCATCATTTCAGCTCTTGTGCAACAAGATGGCTTACTTCTCTACTGATGATGGCATATACATAGCTGAAACGCATCCGTCTTATTGCCAACATTAAATATAACATTTTTTGTGTGTGTGCGCCAAGTAGATTTTCTTTACTTCGTCACGGCCTCTGTAGTTTATGATGTGGTCTGTTGGGGACATCTTTGAAGATAAGGCCTATATTTGAAACAAGTCATTAGAAGATGACGTGTCCCCTTAGCCCCTGCAATCTAATCCTAGAAATCCCAAAATGTCAAAAGGCAGCAGTGTAGGGCCTGATTAATATGCACAGCAAGTTCCATGAAAAAATATTGAATGGTACTGGAGTTCTGCTCCGGAAACAAAATGATTATGGACACAGGGACGGACAGACATACTGATGACTATATCTCTCCCCCCCACACACTACAAGCCAGGGGATAGATAAAAATCCAACAATGAAGGAGGTGAGAAAACAAGTTGAAACTTTGAATGAATAAAGGTAATAGAACATTCAATCATGTAGAAAAGGTTTCATTACAATACGTATTTATCCACATGATGAATTTTCTAGCCAAAACTGGCAAAAATAGGTTCCTTTTTCCTTGCTGAAATCCTTTCTGGAGAATCAAAACTCCCATGCAAAGGCTTGAGGAATGTCACTCTCTCTATTGCAATCTCTCTCTCCTGTCCACAAATTAAAAGATCCATGGCCAGGTTACGCAGTAACGGAGTTACAAAATTGGTGTGTTTTGTATCATAGCTCCAAAACTAAGTAAGATAGAGTTGCAATTTAAATGGATTTGTGTAGGTATCAAACAACAAAATAGATAGTATTGTTCATTTGATTTATTTTGGGTGAAAACAGCAAAAAAAATTTGGTCGGTAACGAAGCAGCAATTTTGTCACTGTGTTACCGCGTGACCTGGCCCTCCAGCATCATCAGCCCTCTGTTAGTGACTCTTGGCCAACAGTTGACCCTTGGAAATCAAAATTCTTCATTTCTGGCCCTGAAAAGATTCATATCTCAGAGGCGATTATCTCAAAAGTGAGAGATGGACCAATTCTGATGACAGATTTTGAAAGCCTGCCCCCAAAACGACAAATTTTTAAGCCAAATCTTATTTAGTCACTCAAATTTTCTGAGCCAAATCTGATTTAGTCACTATGGTACATCTGATTGAGTACATCGTGTAAATGATCCATCCAGTGTCCATTCTTTTTTCAAATGCAAGTATATCATCCAGGTATCTGTAGTACACTACAGTTTTGTTCATCTTTCAGTGTGAACACTATACATACCATTTGCATTACAACAGCTCAGATACAGCATAGGGGTGCAGTGCAGCACACTAAAAATACATCCTTACCCCCTCATGTATACTCCCAAGTAGGAGAAGAAGAATGGAGGACAGAAGTACACACTTTCCCAGTACAAGCATGTACCTTGACTCCAGTACTGTTCAGGTTTCAGGTGAATCCAGGACTGATTAAAAATGCAGCATATTTTATGTTTCATTCAAATACTATCTCCCCCACAAACTGCAGATCTACTTGCATACCAATAAGCAAACCAAATATCTCTTCATTACAGAAAACTGTAAAGGACAGCATTCTCCATACCCCAGAACTTAAAGTAGGCCCATTTCAGAATGTCTAATTCCAACAACAGTAAATTGAGATGGAGTGTCCACAAAGTAAAAATTATTATTTTTTTATAACAAGTTTGCATGAGGTCAGGCTCCTGAACTAGCAGCACAATGAATGTGTCAAAGTGACCGCAGGGATATGCAAGTTACAATATTTCCTAACGGTCCAGAGGGACCACCAGCTCACTTCAGAAATTTCAGGTGTTCAACCACCAGCGCACCTGAAACGATAATAAAGGGCTTCAAAAAATCAAATGTGTGTGGGTATTTTTTTTTTCATACATATAATTAAGCTGGTGCAATGTCCAAGTTGATTAAAACAATCCAACATTAATTTATTTGATTTTACAATATTTCTCTTCCAATGCAAACTAAGCTCTGGATAGACACGAAACGTAAAGAATGATGCTCACCCTGCTCCTTAATGACTGAAACACAATGAGTATATTACTCTTCATTTATATTAGACAAGTCCCCAAGGCATACCAGTTCTCCTTTACTTCATGTCTTATTTAATAGCATACCCTATACCAGAGGTGGGCAACGAGGGCCGTATCTGTCCCTGGTTTTCACACCAACTTATGCTTGTCTAAATTAACCAAACCATTTATGAAATCTGACATTTCAGGCAAATCTGACATTTCTTTAAATAATCATGAATGACCATCGAAGTCTGTTCTTGTCTCCCCTCATAAAACATTTTCCTTTGATCTAATCGTTGGACAAATCTATATTTGTGTATGCAACCAATTAAGTCAATTAGTCAGGGTAATAGATAAAAATAAAAACCTGCATACACACCGCCCACTAAGACTAGAATTGCCCACCCCAGCCCCATAACCCTGACCTCCTGGCTGAATTAAATCGACTCTGAATCAAAACAATTGCGGACTCACTTAGGTACTGTAACTACATAATTAACGTTATCTAGAGATTTGAACAAAAATGCAACCAGATTACTTACCGCCGCAGCGTCAGAGCATCGGGTCAATGTTCCAGAGAACTAGATTCATCTAAACCGTCCCAGCGCACGGTATAGAACCTAACTATAATACGCCTGTTTCATACAATATCTCTTCCGAGTTCTTGCCATTACACCTTATGTGGTTATCTGAAGAGCTACACTGTCCTTCAAAACTTGCCTGAAGCTTCCGTCTGATATTTCCAGCAACAAACTCAAGTGACAGTTTTACTTGCATTTACAAGCGCGTCAACTGACACAACTAAAAATGTTCCAGGATGTGGACAATCGTTGCATGGTCCAGTTAGCTAGCAAGTACACTTGGATACTTGGCCTAGCCAACTTTGATCTCAATTTAGCTCAGGTTAGCAAGCCATAGCATAACAGCTGATGTAGTAGCTCATGAGCAAAATTAGCGAAATAATGATACTTTGCTAACTGGACATCAATTTAGCTCTGCGAGGGACAGACATTCAACTCACCGACAGATCGTTTTTCGGTTCCGAAACACTATAGCAACCCAGCTAACCCGTTTAGCTAAAGCCAAAGGCTAAAGGTAAGTTAGCTCACATTACCCACCAACCCCATTTCATGAGACGATACTGACCGGAGCAGTAACGGCCCCCTCTAACTTTAATCAATATACTGAATGGTTCTGTTTCAGCAACGAAACTATTCAAGCGAGAATATTCGCCCTAAACTGAAAACAATCTCTGAATAAACGCGTTCGTTTGTATGCGGGAATACGATCGCAGACAGCCGGTGAAAGACAGCAGGCCTCACCGAGGCAGCTAGCATGATAGCCGTGTTGTCGCGTACTCGCTAGCTAGCTTGCTAGTTGAATGGCTGTCTATCGTGTTGTTAACAACCCAGCACGGAACCAAATACTACCAAATGAACTTGACAATACCCGTCCCGTTACAAAATAAACTTGTCTGTTAGTTGGTACTAACACTCTTGATGTTTTGTACGTGTGATTATGCGAACGCTAAGTACCTACCGAAATTAGTTAAGTGAGCCTTAATATGAAAAATTTCGAAGTCCACAGTTTGTACGCTGACTGACGCGACCGGCCGGAGATAGCGGAAATACCCTGACGTGTGATAATCGCTGTAACACTCTTAAAGGTACAGTAGATGCATTTAGACATGAGGTGTATTTTTAAATTCCTCTTGTTTCGCAAGATTGGTCCGAGTTGTGGGCTAAATTAAACTTAGAAAGGACATTGTTAACACAAGATTCAGGACCAAGCCTCATCCATGTCTGTGAATCTGGCCAACTGTCTGATGGTATTGAATATGGGGAGTGCATGCGTTCTGTGTCATTAAACAAATTTATTCATCAGCCCTAAAACAGACAGTCTATTTCACCACTGAAGACCATTATGCTATGACTATTCCTTTAAATAAAGTGGTTTTCCATGATAACTGTATGGTTGCAAGGGGCATGTTCCATAGACAGTTTGGTAGGTAACCATAGCGAGGACAGTCCTAGTTGTCTATTTCATGAAGGAAAAGGGATATTAGCTCCTTTGTTGCCCCCTTCCTGCAAGAAAACATTGGAACAACCTTGAAAGAAATGTATCATAGCTAAATCATGGACCTCAATCCTTTGCTGTTGTTGCGACTGCATGCGTATTTCTTGGTAGTTTTACGGCTGGATCATAATCAGTCGCTGTTGAGCTTACGATAAATGGGAGGACAGGACATCTGATTTTCCACAAACATGTCTCTTGGTGACTTAAAAATCTCCCATCAACTTTACCTTCACCTGTGCAATATTTTCAGGGTGAACTAATAGTAGAGAGGAAAGGGAAAAGACTGCTCATGGGTGCATCCAAATTCTCTGAAAGGTCCCCTGTCATGTCACCTGATGCATAGCTAATTAGACATTACAAGCGATTTCAAAGTCTGTCCTTTGTGACATCACAGGGGGAGAGACTAGCCAGAATAATGAAGGAGCTGATTAACTGGTTGACTGAAGTTCATCAGTTTTTCTTGACTCTGGGCTGTCAACTTCCCCATGTGAAATCGCATAAAAATGGTTTTTAAAATAGCTAGCACCTGCTAATTGGCTGTACACCTGGTGACATGACAGGGGACCTTTTAACAGCCAGCTTTTTGCCTTTCTTCCCCACTCTTTCTTGACCTTAATAGAAAACAATACATAGGTCAAAGGAAAGTTACAGTGAGATTTTGAAGTAACCTTGAGACATGTTTGAGAAAAATCAGAGGTCTTTTCTTTCAAAATGTCAGGAACTTGATAGTGAATGATAACAATACAACTGATTCCACAGGAAAACTTTGAAGAGTTCCAGGAATCATGGTCCATGATCTATGGTTGCTTTCTTTCAAGATTGGTACTGTATTTCCTTGCTGGAGGGAAGCAATGAAGGAGCTAATTCCCTCCTTCCCCTCATTACATAAACAATTTGGCACACCTTGCCATGGCTATACCAGCCAAGCTATTTCCAGTTCATGTCTGTTATTAACAAAGGTTTCTTTCGCAATAAAATGTGGATGCTCCCTTTGATTATCTCTCTACACAGGTGGGAAGTGATGGGTTTTTGAAGATTACATGTATGGAAAGTTTGGAAACTAGATGGATCTAACAGCTTTAAATGAGAGATGCAAAAAACTTTCTCTCTGTCGCAGGTGCATTACTAAACTTGTTGAACAGAAAACAGAGCCATCTGTTTATGTTGTGCAATTCATTTTTTCCCACGGCCCTGCAAACAGCCACCATAGGCTATGCCAGGGGTGGCCAACCCTGGTCCTGGAGAGCCGCAGTGTCTGCTGATTTTTGGTGTTACTTTGCACTCGACTGATGGATTAAATTAGTTAAATTCTCACTTAACTGATCTCACCTGGTGTCTCAGGCTTTATTTGGTAATCAAGCAATTAATTTGGTACTTGAGCCAATCAAGCAATTAGCAGGAACAACCCATAAGACTCCTAGAGCCAATTAAGCAGACTTGCAGGTTGTGAAAGATTTGTCAAAGTGTTTGGATATTTAGTGTCGTTGTAATGCAGGCAAAATAGAAACACAGAGTGCAGATGAAAGTTTATAGAGCAGGAGTGAATAACACAGGTCCTGTAGAGCCAGAGGGCATGCTGAGTTAGGTTTTCATCTGGTGGAGAAAACCAAAGACACCAGGTGATATAAGTGAAGGGTGTAATCAACTGCTTTAATTTATCAATCAAGTAACACTAAAAACCAGCAGACACTGCGGCTCTCCAGGACCAGGGTTGGCCACCCCTGGGCTATGCATTGCAAATTGTAGTCACTTAATCACTCAGTCACTCACTCATGGATGTTTAATAGGGTTTTATGCTTGTTTAGAATACAACTTTGGATAAATTCATTTTGCAAATGGCATTTAATTGAAAATTAATTGTTTAATTTTGATTTGATTAGATAAAATAGTCAAAATTAGTCTTGTTTTCTTCCAAAACTGTTTAGGCGGTATTATGACACAAAATATTTGTATTTCAAATACCTGACAAATAACTGATATATTACGATACATATGTTCACATAACTTAATGCAGTACATTAAGAAACATATGTTTGAATAACTTAATGCAGTATAAATATATTTTTCATTTAAAATCTGAATCAAAAATATTCTTCCATTTCCAAAAAAGTTGGGAGGCTGTGTAAAATGTAAATAAAAAGAATACAATCATTCGCAAATCACTTTAATCCTACATTAAATTGAAAATAGTGTAACAATAATATATTCGATTCTGAAAATGAGAAATTTTATTGATTGTAGAAAAGTTTGTGTTCATTTTGAATTTGATGCCAGCAACATGCTTCAAAAATTTCGGAACAGGGACAAATTTACCACTAAGTTGCATCTCCTCTTCATTTAACAACACTATGCAACCATTTGGGACCTGAGGAGACCAACTGCTGTAGTTCGGAAAGAAAAATGTTTTCCCATTGTTGCTTGATGTGGGATCTCAGCCACTCAACACTTTGTGGCATCCTTTGTCCTATTTTATGTTTCATAGGTCAGAGGGTGACAAGTCAGGACTGCAGGCAAGCCTCTTTAGCACCCAGACTCTTTTACTTTGGAGCTATGTTGTTGCAATACGTGCAGAATGTGTTGTTTGGCATTTTCTCGCTGGAATATGCAATGACTTCCCTAAAAGATGTCTGGATGCCATGATGTTGCTCTTAAACCTGTGCAAGTTACCCATTCAACATGCCTTAATGTACCCCAATACTATCATGGATGCTGGCCTTTGAACTCTGCACTGATAACAAGCCAGATGGTACCTCTTCTCATTAGCCCCAAGGCTGTGACGTTCATGATTTTTAAAAAAGAATTTCACATTTTGATTGTGAAAAACTGCCACAGGACAGTTTTCCACTTTGCCTTAATCCAGCCTAATTGATCTCATGCCCAAAGAAGGCAGCGGGGTTTCTTGATGTTTTTTATAGATGGTTTAAAGTTCACATGGTTTTAACTAGCATTTGTGGATACAGTGACAAACCACATTTACTGACAATGGTTTAAAGACGTGTTCCTGAGCCCATGAAGTGACTTCCTCAAAAAAATCCTGTCTCTTTTTAATTAAGGGCTGTGGCCTGATGAGCATGGCCATTCAATATCGGTTTTTGGCTTGTCCCTTGCATACAGAGATTTCTCTGGATTCTCAGAATCTTTTAAAGATATTGTGTGCCATAAAGGATGAAATCTCTGAATCCCTTGCAATTTTTTGCTGAGAAATATTATTTTTAAATTGTTGAACTATTTTCCCATGCAGTCTTCCATAGAATAGTCAAGCCTTCCCCATCATTACTTCTCAAAGACATCATACCCAGTGGTGGATCCTGGGGGGCGCACAGGGGCGTGCGCCCAACTTTTTTCGCAGTGAAGTAAAAATATTGACTGCATATCATTCTTTGAATGAGCACAATTTTCATCTATCTATGTACATTCTCATTGCTGGCCGTCAACAATTTTGATATTCTTCTAGTCTATGAGCATAATCAGATGAGCAATAGCAGTCCTCACGGTTTATGTACCACTTTTAATGGTACAACTTCACTATTCGGTTGTCTCGTGTCATGACAAATGGAGAGTCAGTGTAAGGTCAGACAGGCACGGAAGTCAGTCTTGGCTCCACCCCTTGTCCAATCGCATTGGATTTCAGCATTATGTACCTAATTTGCGCGTCTTTTTAAATACGAAGGCGCTTTCCATCTCAACTAACGAAGCTCTACCATTCCCACCAAGACCCATTACAGATCTACACAAACATCTCCTCCACCTCCCCAGCCTCCTCCTTTCTAACGGCATCGTCTTTGGCAGTACTTGTTGAATCATACTCTTGTCTTTATTTGGATCCAATTGTATGTATTTGCAATATGGAAGCGGTAAGACTTACGTTAAATTAATAGGCTATCGCAAGTATGCGTTTGGTTAAAATTTGCTTGAGCTTACAAAATGCCCCCACTGATGGACCAGTTGTTCATAGCCTACTATTCGATTCGATGTTTTACAGAATTTATCCTGGATTACCGGAAGGCTTTCCAAATTTTCCATTCCAAAACCCCATCTCGACGTTCAGAATCACCCGTCATTAAACTTGGAACCAGCGAGGCTAGTGAGCTATTCTATGCCCTTTAGAGTCTGTAAGTAAGATATGTAGCATTATTTTAAAAAGGTTATGTATGAGTCAATCCAAATAGTTCAATGATCTTATTGAAAAATTCTAAATGGCCCCAAAGTCTCATTTCTTTTTCACATTCATGTAAATATAATAATATTATTATATAAAATAGTTTATATGTTGACAATGTTATGTTTTAATATAGGACAGCATCATTGTATTAAATTTATATCTGGACATCTTTAGGATAAATAGGATCTTTAATATAAATAAGATAGTTTGTTTTTGGACATTACTGACCCAACCACTGCCTCCAAATTAGTAAATTCACTCACATGTGCAGAAATTCAATTTAATGGCGACTCGGATTACGTGTATGACAACACTTCCTACTCTTACAACACTTGGGAGTGTTTTGGAAGCATTAAAGCCTCATCCTTTAGAACCCTTTTGAAAAAAGGCAATGACAGCATTGTAATAACGTTTTCCAAGCTGTTGAGCGTAGTATCTTTTACTAAACCTGGTTTAGGTACTTGGGGGGGAGGGGGATTTGGTGATCTATTAACATCTGCTAAAATCGCACACTCTCAGAAATAGGGGTACAGCAGGAGTCCATTTCTGTTCACGAAGGTATTATGTACCCTTTAGGACTAATTATAGGACCTCAAGGTACCTGTGTGAACAGCAGTACCTTGGAGGGTTTGTCACTGGGGCAGTACCCTCAAAGGTACTGCTGTTGTACCTTAAAAGTGGGTCTTTATTTGTTTTGGAACATAAAAGTACTTTTTAGACCCTAAAAAGGTTTACACAGGTACCTTGAGGTCCTTTAATTAGCCCTAAAGGGTACATATGTGCTGAATGTACCTGCTGTACCCCCATTTCTGAGAGTGCAGATGCATATAGCCACTGGGTTTGCATGTTAGATATACACTACAGTTATTTTGTTGGAGGCTATTTGGTGTAATATAAATTCAAAAAACTAATAATATCAATGTTTTGTGGGAAATATTGTCAAACTGTTTCACTGCTAGTGGTGATTTTGTCAACATTTCTTAAACATCAAAACCTTTGAAAATCACTCAAACCATAGCACATTGGTATTCACTGGAAATCTCTCATCATGCACTTTCCAATGAATGCCAGCACTGTAGGGTCTGGAAGATTTCCAACGATTTTCTCCTCTTTGAAATTTTGACCAAGTCACCAACAGCAGTGAAAGGGTTAAGGTCACAAACTCTGACAGCAAAGAGAAAGTCTTAGGTAAAGGTTCAAGTTGTCAGTTAATGTAAAACTGCGTTTTAACGGTGCCTTGAAAGGTTTTTTTTTGCTTAATTTTTGGAACCTTCGGAGGAAAATCATTGAACAGATAGACGAGATTTTTCACCCAAGATACCAGGAAAATGTGTTTTCAGCACATTAATTTTTCAAATTTTTCTTGGGGAGTTCCAATGAACCTAATTAGCTGCGAGCAGTTCCACTAGCTGTCTTCTTTTGGCATCATACAACTTTTCCAGTCTTTTGATAACCATGTCCGAACTTTTTTGAAAAGCATTGCCAGCACTAAATTCAAAATAAGCAGATATTTTTTCAAAAAACCAATAATAGGAAGAAGGTCATGGATTTGAATCTGGCCTGGGGCCTTTCTATTTAGTGTTTGCATGTTCTACTAGTGTTTGTGTGGGTTCTCTCCTGGTACTCCAGTTCCCCCCCTAGTCCAAAGACTTGCATGTCAGGCTAATTGAAGACTCTAAAATTTCCCATAGGTATGAGTGAATGGTGTGTAAATTGTGTGTGCACCCTGTGATGGATTGGCGAGCTGTTCAGGCTTTAGTCACCCAGGATTGGCTCCAGCTCACCCGCCACCCTAATGGGGAAGAAGCGGTACAAATAACAGAGGGATGGATGATTTCAGGAACCACATGCAAGAGAGGGAAATCCAAAAAACGTATGCCTTTATTGGAGTCAGAGTCAAAGCCAAAAAACACAGGAATTGCCAAGCCACAATACGAAATCCAAAAACAGTGTCGAGTAGACAGGCAGAGGTCAGAACCAGTAAGACAGATGACAGAGGTACAAATGATAGGCAAAAAGTTGTAGTTGATGAACAAAGCCACGGGTCATCAACAGGGCATCCAAACACAGAAATCATGGACATAAAAAAATGGGTCGAAATCCAGAAAGAGAAAAACAATACAAAAAGGGCAATGGCAAGAATCAAAGTCGGATATTCCAGTAAAAGAGAAACAATACTCAATGGCATACAAGGCGCTCTGCACAAAGAAATATTGATCAACGTTCTGACAAAAGCTGTGAGTGAAAAGACTGCTTAAATACACATAGGGGAAGTCACATGCTATGCAGGGAACAGATGAACTGAATAAGACTAAATAAAATGGGGGAATCACATGAGGGAAACCCTAACCACGAAAATAGGCGAAAGCCAAGACACGGACGGGAATCACACAGAAAGCCTATGACGTTTAAACAGCTCCAGTCCAGGAGTTCTACGTGCACAGATAATGAGTGCAAGAAAGTAATTAAGCACGTGTGAGAGATCTCGCTGAAACTCAGGAGAAGACAGGGAGAGCTGAGCAAGAGGCTGAGATTAGAACAGAGTGATTGCTGAGAGGGAATTAGTCTAAATTAGTTGCGGTGCCACTTTACAGATTTAACTAGAGTGCTCGTTAGTAAGTTAGTAATCTACATACATGGATTAGTTGTGTTAGTAGACTATGATACAAAATACAAATGTTAGTCTTGTTAGTAATCAGAACAGGAAGACGAAGGAAGTAAATGAGAATCGAAGGAATATTTTAAACACCGGAATTCATTTAAATCACCCGAAGTCAGTGGGCACGCAGACAGGGAAGACGGACTGAACCAACTAGTTCACAAGACAGGGGAGACAAGTGCAATGGAACTGACAAATGGAATGAACTAAAAACCTGAGTATTACAATAACCAAAAAGAATAAGACAAAATTATGAACACAGAACATGAACATAAACATGACCAAAAACCATAACCATGACAGTTTTTAATTCACATTTTATACAGCGTTTCAACTACTCATCCCCCCAGCATATAATGCGGGGGGATATAGCCGTCAGTGCGGTCAACTGTCCATGCACATTTTGTTTTCGCAGCACAACATGAACACCGTTCAGTACTTTTTAACGAAACTTGCTGTGTGTATTAATCGGGTCCCAGACTGGTGCCTTTTGATATTTTGAGATTTCTGAGATCAAACCGCAGAGGTAGAAGGAATATGTCATCTTCTGATGACTCTTGTTGCTAAATGGGGTTCTAAAAGCTTTCCATGAGTTAAACCTTGTCAGATCTGGGCCTATAAATTTAATTCACTTCTACATTCAATTCACATCCTCTGGGGGAGGTGGTGGCGCAGTGGTTAAACGTGCTACAACTTGGTATTGAAAGGTTCCAAGTTTGAGTCTTTGCCACGGTATTTGCAGTGCGCTCTTGGGTAAAAACACTTCATTCTCACAGTGCCTCGCTCACTACACTCAGGCCAGGTGTATAATTGGATACAGGAAAATTGAAAAGGAAACCAGACTAAGAGCTGGGGGCTAACCTGTGATGGACTAGCATCCCATTCAGGGGTAGTAGTAACAATCCTCGTCACGAAACTGGACTTAAGCACCGGCAAGATGAGCCACTTGGCTCAGGACAGAATTTTCCTTACTGTAAATGATGCAGTCTATTTGAAGATATACAATGGGACATACAACTGAGCATGTACACTGTTAAATTCCCAGTGTGATTCAAGCAAATATACAGGATGCCAAAAAAAACCATGAACAGCCAATTCAGTAAGATTTGATGTAACACTGAAAATTGCACTGGAGCTGGATGCCCATCTTGATACACTGTTGTTAAGAACTGAACATCACAGGCAACCTTTGACAATCAAGATAGAATGCAACACATTATGTGGTGCAAAATATATAAAATTAAGTTCACCAGCTCAGCCTGGGGCCAGTAGGATAAGGTTGCCATATTTGTTTGTTTCTTCTGATTTAACCTCTAAAGTGTCGTGGTCACTAGCCGTGTTCCTGGAGATCTATTTCCTATAAAGTTTAATCCAACCCTAACTTGAAATCTCTAATTCCACTAAATTCAGCGTGACAAAATCTCTGGTTGTCAAATGAAGTGTGCTTGTTGGATGATAGATCTCCCGAAACAGGTTTGTGGGCCGACTTCATCACCAGTTACTCAGGGAATCTCTGCTTTCATCCAGCCAAACTCTAGGGACACCTCTTTACGTGCACGCGTAATCTGAAGTCTCAGTTTCTCGTTCATTTGACACTCAAGTTCAGCCTTGCGATCTTTTTTGGACAGAATTTAGTCAGTCAATACAGTTTCACTCTTGATTCCGAGCAGAAATGAAGCCAGTGCTTATATAAGTGTCCTAGTCGAGGAAACAAAGCCAGTGGGTTCGTGCTCAGTCGTGTATGCAGCATTATAAATAATTGTACAGCACTGTGACGTGAGGTGACATAACCGTTTTAAGGGGATATTACTGCCAGTAATAATTATCAGACAAATTTTATGACTGACCTGTGCAATATGATTTTAAAATGACGCGCTCTGCCTAGAAATAGGCCGAAATGCAAGATAACGGCAATAAATAAATAAATAAATACGATAGGCTTCTCCCAGCCTGCTGGCGTATGGGGAACGGGTACTCGAGCGAGTTCGAGTTTCTTCTAGATTGAGCTTTTCTCGGTCTACTCGCATCACACCATGTTCTCACACGTGATTTCAAGCAAACCGAAGCAGGGGGAGGATCAGTTGCACTATTTAGGACAGGCTATATTGGTAACACCGACCAAATGATATATTAGCACATTTCTGAAGGTAAAGCATGAGGAATAACCTATGTTCAGCTTTCGATGAAATGCATACGAGAAGCAGAAAAGAGGCGCTGTCTTTGAAATGATATTATTTTTCATTTATTAATTTATGGCGAATTTAAATGTCTGTAATGCAGGGTATGCCCATCTCGCACGTTTGAAGCCAAGTGCAAAACTTGAAATGGGTACGCGCATTGGCAAAGTACACTGCAATCTAGCGCATAGCTCTGGCTGGCGTTGAAAGTTACGCATGGACAGCAATCGCTCCTCAAGGTGGCTTTTGCCCACATCGCTTTGTCGACGCTGTCATGCTGCATCCTTTGTACGTGCACATCCTCACTAGCTTCATGGCAACACTGTACACAAATGTACAGAGTTCAACCACTCTGCCCGTCGCGGGAGGAGAGCGCGCTCCCCAGTTGACAATATTGTTGTACTCTGGACAGTAATCATAAGTACCACACGTAAACCGAATTTTGAAAAAAATGAGGAAAATTAAGTCAAGACGATTCTGCCGGAAAAAATGCATTTGACAGGAAGTACATGTTCTGAAAATGGTTCATTCCCAAAGTAAGACGTGCAAAAATGAACGCGCCGCACCCCAACTAACTCGGGAAAATCCACCGAACTCATTGGCGGTATTCGACACACCCCTCACTGGCTGTAATACGATAGGATTCCGTATTAGGCGGGTCTTTTTCTCTATAACTGACTGCGTATTGGTTATATCTTATGCCAATAACACTACGATTTGCATATCCAGGTCAGGTTGCAGGCACAGAGACGTGGGTTGGGCTCTATCAGTGCAACTGTACTGAACTTCAGTGGTACAGTAGATAGCTATGAAAGAAAATTCAAGTTAATTGTATTGGGCTTTTTCATTCGACGAAAAGAGGAGATTATAATATGTAGTAAAATAATTTAATCATAGAAACAATCAGGTATTCTTTCATGAATGGCTCTTAAAAACTTGAAATACTGGTGAGTACCCACCTAATTGCTCACTATAATTTAAGGATTTTATTTAAAATTGTTTATTTACAAAAATTTAAATTCTGCATAATTTCTCCTGACGTCCACTCTAGTCATCTAAAAACAACAATTGCATGCAATTTTCTAAACAGTCCGATTGAGGAGACTGGCATGTTGAATTTGCTATCCAGATCTAAATGAGGATTGGTTCCCTGTATAACATTAAGGGCACGAGAATAATCTTTGTTGCACAGCCTGATTGCTATGTTAAAATAAAAGTTCTACCGCGCTTTTGTAGTTGGCCTACATAACTCGTGAGTTTTTGTTGGTCCAAATCAGTGGCAAAGAAAAATGTTGTCGGTGGTACTGCGGATGCGTTTTTATAAGTAATTAAATTTTCCTCTTGTACATGGTGTATTTTACGGGGCTTATGGGCCTATTATTATTATTATTAGGCTATTGTTGCTGTTGTTATTGTTATTGTAATAGTCGTAGTAGTAGTGGGTTATTGTTCTCATTCATTCATTCATTCTTTCATTCATTCATAGCATTTGTATTGTTTTCTCATTGTGTGAAGTGCTTGGACCTTGTGATTTCCAAAAGCAGGTAAGCCACTGACTAACGCACATTGCGCTGTTCCACATTCCACTGTGCGTGTGACAGCGGCTAACCAGCTTTTAGGGGTATCACCGAGTTCACCCCTCGAGTCTTGGACACAGACGGGGCGGAAGTCTTTAAAGACTGTTCTTTAACGTTATTCCAGCCTTCCTTTGGATGCGAAAGCCATTCACCTCCCAGGCCAAAAACTCATGTCGTGGAAAATATCTTACCGCTAACCGTATAGTGACTGGCTCATGTGGAGGTTATCAGTCTCCAAAATACAGCCTGCATGGAAAAGCTCGTGGGTATAACGACGCTTGAGCGACCAGTGTAACGATTTCAACGAAACCAAAAGTTCACTGGGTGAGTGACTCGTGAATTTATGCGATATGCGTTTTCGATGCATATGCATTTCGAACAGTGTTTTTCCCTCAACTTGCTTCTCTTAAAATTATCATCAAGGCTTTTGCAAATTTCTGCTGTCACTTTTGCTGTTTTTCAGATGGTGCATGTGCGATAAATGAAATTACGTAATTGCATTACATAACGACCTTTACTTTTGACACTTAAATAAATTTGCTGACTTTTGCCCCTCATGTGTACTCTTCGTGATTTTTGAAAATGTATTTTGCTTATTTTTTATTAGGTGCTGTTTTGTATCTCAAAGTGTAACTCTGGTTTTAGAAACGCAATCTATTACAATGCCTTATACCACCTTCAGCGCCCATGGGGCTGAATGATGTGCAAATCGGCGGACTCCGCCTGTGTCCGAAAGCTTTCGCAAGAACGCGAAAACTCATTTCGGTTTCGCTGACCGTCACTCCCTCCCGCTGAAGATTTTCATTTCAAACGGTTTACAAGAAACACAACCGACTTTGCCCGAAGTTCATCTGATCTGGGTGACTCGCTCAGCGCGCTTTCTCAAAGCAAACATCTCAGGTGGAGGGGCATGTGTGCTCAGCAATGACGGCCTGATTTTCCGCAGAGCGTCGCATGCCCTCAGTTAAAACGGGGAGCGACACTGTGTGCGCGCACTTGTGTCTGTAAGGGTTGGGAGGGGGATGATATCGCGGCGGTGTAAAAGAGGAAGACGGATGGCGATAATTATGATCTACAAAAAAATAAAAAAATTGAAGATGAGGACAGTTTTTTTTTTTAAATTTGTCTGTTGTTATCCTGGTACATCTCTGATCTACAGGCCTACTGACTTCACAGGACACTTTAAAAGGCTGCTTGTTTCATTCTTTGTGTTCCATCACGTCGGAGGTTCGTTCTACTGACCTCTTGGTAACAGCAGCTGCCCTTCTCATCGGACCCAGATCACTCAGGTTCTGCATGGTAACCCCCAGGAACATGACAGATCATATGGAGGTGTCTCTCTGCAAACTCATTGCCTTTGAGCGAGTATCCAAAGTATTTGCTCTTGGAATCTGAACTGTTGGGCTAATGCAAAACTAGACATGACAAGGTGGTGCAGTCATCAGGGACCCTCTGGCCAGGACGCTGATCATTATAAATTCATTAGTGCATTATTATGAGCTATTCCAAAGGGGTCTCATCATTAGAGCCAGGTTGATGTTAGAGCTGTGGGACTCAGTCTGCATGCTACAGCAGGGGTCTCACTCTCCTTGTTGGTGCAGGATGCTCACTTTCCATTTTGGATCAGAGGGTCTCAGTCTCCATGTGGGATCAGCAGGTCTCAGTCTCCGTGTCTGAGCTGGGGTTTCAGTGTCAATGTTAGAGCAGAGGTGTCAGTGTCCATGGTAGTGCAGGGTTCTCAGCTTCCATTTTGGATCAGAGAATCTCAGTTTATATGTTAGAGCAGAAGTTTCAGTCCCCGTGTTTGAGCAGGGGACTCAGTCTCCAGGTTAATGCAGGGATCTCCGCCTATATGTTAGAGCAGGGTGTCTCAATAATCGAATTAGAGCAGGGGTCTTAATCCATCTGTTGGAGCAGCGGTTCTCAGTCTCCATGTTAGTGCGTGGGATCTCAGTCTCCATGTTTGAGCAGGAGTCTCAGTGTTCAAGTTTAAGCATCGGGATTCAGTCTCTGCGTTAAAGCAGGGGGTATCAGTCTCCATGTTACTACAGAGGTTTCAGTCTCCGTGGTAGTGTAAGGGGCCCAGTCTTCATGTTAGATCAAGGGGTTTTAGTCTCCGTGATAGTGCAAGCATTCTGAGTCTCCATGTTAGCGCAGTGAGTCTCAGTCTTTGTGTTTGAGCAGAGATCTCAGTCTGCATGTTAGTGCCTGGAATCTCAGTCTCCATATTTGAGCAGGGGGCTCAGTGTCCTTGTTAGAACAAGGGGCTAGGTCTCCATGTTACGGCAGGGGACTGAGTGTCCATGTTAGAGTTGGGATCTCAGTCTCCTTGTTACTGCAGAGGTTCTCAGTCTCCATGTTACAACAGGAGTTTCAGTTAACATGTTCGAGCAAAGTGTCAGTCTCTGTGCTTGAGCACCGGTCTAAGTCTCCTTTGTTCAAGTAGTGGTCTGAGTCTTCAGTGTTAGTGTCTGGTATCTAAGTCTCCTTGTTGGTGCAGGGGAGCTCAGTCTCTATCTTTGAGGTCTCAGTGTCCATGTTAGATCAGGCGGTCTCAGTCTGCATATTAGAGCAGGAGGTCTTAGTGTCTTATGTTAGAGCAGGGATGTCAGCTTCCATGTTTGAGTTGGGGCCATAGTCTTCTATAGGTAATCGTTTGAAACAAAAAGCGTCACGCGCACCAGTCAAGGTGTCCAGGACCAGATCCAGAACAGCCAAAATCAAATTCCCCATGTGTACCTGAAATAGTAGTGTGCAGTGATAATATTGTCTCCAAAATTAGACTAAGGAGAATCCAACAACTCACCCTTGAGACATGTTGGGTATTGCTTAAATTTTTGTTGTGATTCAAGGCTGTCATTCGTTGGAATTAGTGTGGCGATAGTAGTGATTACAGTCTGGCTATCACTGATTTGTGTCACCAGTAGACAGTTTACTCTCATTACAGATCACTGCTTTAGGGTGATTTACTTCACAATTCATAGATTTCAGTCATGTGACTGCTGCGTACCCTGGCAGGGCAAAACACTATTTCATGACAGTGACCAATACTAGTAGACATTCCATCAAGCTGCCACGTAAGCCTGACATTTTTTCATTTGTTTCAACCCACAGTACCCGCTGCAGTAGTCATATTTCTGTAATTAAAAACAGCGAAGCCCCTAATGTTACCCGGGCTGCACTATAGAGATGTTCACATTTAATATGGTTATCTTCTTGAGAATCATTTACCTAGCACTGCCGCCTGGATAACAGCATAGCATAGTACAGACAGTTAGGCCATATGAAAAAATTAGTTGATTAACATCCCCATCAGCCCGAGAAAAACCCTTTTTTATTTTGAAAAAAAAATCTGTTAAAATCGTACCCATCAGTAAGTGAAAAAAATGCTCAAAATGTTTGTCCATGTAGCAGCAGACGATCTGTTCCTCTTTCAATAATTGCGCTACGTATGGGTTAAGTGGATTCGATTCTTTATGTTTATGCACGTACTTATAATTTGGATTTTTTCTGCTATTTGGATCTCAAACTCTTGTTGTAATTTTTAAAAAATCTCCCACTCGCCCCAGACAATGGACACGTGAGGGATGTTTAAAAAAAAAAGACAATTTTTTTTAAAATGGCCTGATTTGTATTTTCGATCAAGGTGGGAGGATGAAGGGCGGAAAAAAAACATTCCTTGTCAAAGCAGAGGTGAGCGCTAATTAGGTAGTCAGCCAGCTAACAACCATTGATTATTTTTCGTTGTTAGTTTACTGTTACCAGCCATTCTATGGTAGTAAATGTAGCAACAAATCCACAGTCGCTTCCTTTCTGGGTTTCCTTTCGCAGACGGGATTCTGTAAAAGCAAAACCCTGGCTTGCCTTCTTGTCAGTCACTGCGACCAATGCAACAACAACTGACTGGCATTTTGGCAAAATAATTTAGAGAAAATGGTTGGTAGGAAGCATAGGAACCTTTCTTTTGCCCTCCAGGTGGTCGTTCCCATAATATTGAGAAGTCGCATAAAAACTACGATTACTTGGAAAATGCAATCTTTTACTCTAGTCCGAGGCTTCTGGTGTTTAGGACAGAAAGGGAGGTGGTGCTGGAGGTAAGGTGGATGCCTTTTTGGGTATTGGGGTGTAACTGGACTCTCCAGAACCCCTCCCAGACAAGAGACGAGGTGTAATTTGGATGGTGCGGCCCACCACGCGCAGCAGCTCTGTGGCGCACTGTTAGGGCGTCTCAGAGGAATGCATTCCAGTTGGTGTAATGACAGAGTCAATATCCGTTACACGTACTCGACAAAGTACGGGCAGTTTCAGTCTGCGGACGAGCGTCAGCTAAGGGCTGGGCAGCGGAGTGTTCGTGCAGTGAATCGCACGATGACCGTCACAAGCTTTCATGAAACATATGGCTTTAATACCAACAAAACCAGCTGTTCCATGTGCCCATGACATAATCTGCGCTATTGGGGGGAGCTGTAAGTGTGGGGTGTGTCTAACTGAAGTTATTTCTACACCAGAGCAGAAACAGAGGGGCCACAGTGCTAACATGCTAACAAATGTTGGGCCGTGAGAGCGGGGCCTGGGAGATGATGCAACACCGTCCCTGATGTATACGTGCGTGTGTGCATGTGTGTGAAACCAGAAGGGCAAGACTGCACTTCTGTAAGCTTTGGGATTTTTTTTTTGTCATAATGTCTTGTATTCCAGTGCACACTGCTTGCCATCATTGGGAGACATTGGAACCATTCCAATGCATAGTTTTCTTTAACTTCCTTGTTTAGTACCCTTTACTTCCTTTTCTTACTCTATGCTCCACCCACTGCAGAGGCAAACAAAAGTAGTTAGATATGAAAGTTAAGATGGGAGAACCAAAAAAAAAAAAAAAACTTGCGTTACGATAAGGAAACAAAACGTGCGTAAGGATTAGGAAAACGGACCTTGTGTTGGGATTAGGAAACGGAACCTGCATTAGAATTAACCCTTTGTTGCACATTGTCCAATATTTTGGACATAAGTTTAGTGGGGGTTATTTTCTCTAGGCTCATAGATACCCTGAAAACACAAGATATACATTTTACCGGACATTTCCAGATAATAATTTCCTCAATAGGTGCCTCTCTGATTAATCACATGATTTACCGCAAACAGTCACAATGGCTGCATCCACAAGGAAGAGGTAAGTTGACGAAAGTCAGAAATAGTCTTGTATTGTTCAAGTTTTGATCAGACTTCTTTCTGTTGGGGGATGGAATCAAATTATATCGCATAAACTGAAAACACATAACCTATGTAATGCATGTCTATTTGTTGGAATACATCTGAGTCTATGCTCTATCAAAAATATTGGAAATTATGCATGGCGAGTAAATAGCTCAAATAAGCAATGTCCAGAATACAGATAGATCATCATGCATATCAATGACCAGGTTTCTTCAACTTCACATCCCAACAACACCAAACACCAAACACCAAATCCCAACAAATGGTCCAAGGCATTTGTATGTACTCCATGCATCAAAGGGTTAATAAATGGAACATGCATTAAAATTAGGGAATAAAATGTGCAAATGGACTAGGAAACTGAATACTATATAGGTTTAGTAAATAGACTGTGGATAAGGATTAGGAAATTGAATACTATTCAGAATTAGCAAATGGAAAGTGCTTTAAGATTAGCGAACAGAATGTGCGCTAAAACGAGGAAATAAAATGTGGATTAGGATTAGGAAATGGAATACTATTTCAAATTAGGAAATGGAACGTGCGTCCGGATTAGGAAACAAAACATGCAGCAGGCTTAGGGAATGGAACAAGCGTCTATGAAAAGTCTATGAAACTGAATGGTCTAAGTGCTTCAACTACTTGTTCAAAGGGACGTCTGATGTCAGCATATGTCATGATAGATATTATATAATTTTTATTGTGCCGGAATCTTTCCCAGACTCATCTAACAGATTGTAACAGCCTTGATGATGAGAGATCCAGTGCATTTCCAGGCTGAGCACTTGAAAGGAAAGCTGTGAAAAGTAAGCAGTCTGAATGAGCCCATTTGCTCCAAACTGCAGGGCATCACAGGAACTAAGGAAATACCTCCGAACTGTCACAGTGTGAGAATAATGTGCAACCAGGCCAATGTAAATGCAGTCATATATTTCACAAAATGTCATCCTTTATTTTATATATATATATATGTGTACATATACACACTTAAAATAATTAATTCACAAAATAGGTTTCATAAAATATTTTACAGAAAATACATGATTTGCTGTACATACATGTAGTGACAGATGGGGTTAAAGATATATGTAAAATAATGAGCAAACAGTGAACAAATCCTTGGACTTGCGAATCCTGTTTTATCTCCAAGACGACTCCCTTGATGTCAAGACTGCAAGACACACAAAAATAACCAGCATGACGCTACTATTGTTTAGTGCTGAGAGATTTAAGGGGGTGGGGGCTGGGTCTGCTGGGGTCTTACAGATAATCCTCGCTGGGAAAAATCCCAGCTGTGAGCTCCCCCCCCCCCCCCCAAACCAACCCTCCAAACATCTCAGCCTTTGTGTCCCTTCTCACCAAATCACCCAAACCGCACAGCACCCAGGACAGAGGGAGCGAGAGAGTGAAAAGGAAGGAGAGGGAGAGAGATGGGGGGGGGACAGAGGGTGTAACTTACAGCCTGGTGTGTGTGTGTGTGTGTGTGTGTGTGTGTAGTGAGTGTGTGTGTGTGTGTTTGTGTGTGTGCAGTGAGTGCTTGTATGTGTTTGCGTGAGCATGTGTCTGTTTGTGCATAGTGTGAGTGTGTGTAACTGTGTGTTTAATGTGTACGTGCAGTGCGTGTGTCCGAGTGTATGCGCATGCTTGTTTGTGTGCATGAGTGTGTGTGCAGTATATGTATCCGTGTGTGTAGTGTGTGTGCAGAGTGTGCATGTGTTGTATGTGCCCTTGTCTGTATGTGCCGGAGTGTCTGCGTGTGCGTTTGTAGTTTGTGTGTATAGTGTGTGAGTGTGTGTAACTCAGTGTGTATGTGTGCAGATTGTGTATGTGTAGTGTTTGAATGCATAGGTGTGCGTGCGTGTGTGTGTGTGTGTGTGTGTGTGTGTGTGTGTGTGTGTGTGCTTGGTCTCTGTATCTGTCACTCCCTCTCTTCTCCCACATCTCCACGGTGATGATAAAGCAGGCCAGTGCTCCATTAGCCCATAAGACACATCTGTAGCCCCTGGCTTTGTTATTGCAGAAAACACCTTCATATACACAATCCACATATACAGTATGATACATAACCTCCGCCTCTGTTGTTGTAAGCATACCTTCATATACATAACTATAACACATACACACAGCCCATGGCCATTGTTTACTTATACTCTGTTGAGAGACAGAGACGGGAGGTGGGGAGATGTGATGTTAGCCAGTCTGATCTGGTGAGAGGCTCCTTTCGAATGGACGTTAGATGAATTAATAATGAATTAATGATGAATAAATGCAAAGCTCCCTGCAAAGCTCCACACCTCCCTCTCGGAACCTCGAGGTTAGTAAGAGACCAACGCCACCCAGGAAATCCTCACAGCGAGAGGTGAGCGGAGAGGAGGAAATGGTTCAAAAGGGGAGAAGAAGAAAACAGGTAAATGAAGAGCGGAAGGTGGGACCGGCCTTAAAGGGGCGGTCCTGAGATTGTTAACAGAGGTGGAGAATCCAGATTCAGCCCGTAAAAGTCCTGCCCAGGATTTCATGCCAACCTCCTGGATTTTCTAATAATTATTATAATTTTTTTAACCGAGCAGTAGAACTGACGGGCGAAATCAGCTGACTGAGTTGCTGGGCGTGAGAAATACACCAGAGGACCCTTACTGTCTGACCACTGGATTTAACACCTCAGAGTGAAAACAGTGTCATGGATAAACAGGAAGCACTCGAGGGAGAGAAACTGAAAGAGAAAGAGAGTCGAACTGACGAGTAAAACAGCAGTAAACTGGCCTGGAAGAAGGAAATTAGGAGGGGGGTAAGCGGGGATCTCTCACAGACAAACACTGGACCCAGGGCGCCCCCACTGACAGGAGGGGGGCCGGTACCAGCTGTACTAGTTTATTGTTTTTTTTTTTGTAAGGGCAGAGTCAGGCTGGAAGCTGAGGGCGGACGTGCAGACGAACGGAGGGACGGACGGACGGACGGACGTGCAGCCAGGAGGAGCAGAGAGGCGGGGTCACACATACACACCCTCGGGGTTCAGGCTGGACACCAGGGGATTCTGCAGATTTCGGGGGTTCCCCATGAACTGCTTGGCCGTGGGGCGGGGCGGAGACTCCGCGGGGTATGATAGAGACCCTGGAGAGGTAAAGAGGTGGATTTACTGCACAGCTTACAGCGTCCCAAAGAGGAGCAGGGCTTTGTACTGCAAACACCAGAAAACAAGGCAAACTGAAGTTGCGCTTACGTCTAAAATTCAAATGAACAATCTTTGTTATTTTTTCCCTAAATAATAAAAAATCATTGCCAGTGAGACAATGAAAGCTTTATTCACTTCAAGATTGTCCACTGTAGTAAGGAAATATCACTAGCAAAACAACGAGAGACTTGATATGGGCTCGTATTTTATGACTCCTTAAAAGATAAGGAACCTGTTTACTGCAGGGTGACACACTGCTGGGAGCAGTTCTTTTGAGATAAGGACAAGATGGCCTCCACGAGAAGTAACAGACCTTCTGAACAATAAAAACAGCAAACAAACACCTATTATTGCACACGTGATTTCACTAACGATAATGTTGCAGACAGCCGCTCAATACAAAATGCTTCCTTCGAGAAACACACTGTCTTTGAAGTGCAGGAAGCCTCCATCTGACATGTTAGAAGTTTAAATTGCACACACTTGGACAGACTTTAAAGGGATATGAAGTTGGAGGGTTCACAGACAATTCCAGAGATGATACGCCTTCGTTAAACCTGTCCCAGCGGAAAATTACTTGAGAAGTGAAATGTGTGGGTCTAAGAAGCTGAGCTGATCTAGAGATGGACCGGAGAACCAGGAAGACCAGAATACATGACGGAGCCCCTGCAGGCCACACTGGGAAACCCCTAGGCCTGCCCCAGATCATATGAGCGAAAGAATGTCAGAAGGCCTGGTTATACACACACAGAACACATGCTGGGCTACACCACTGAGGGAAGGCCACTGGCTGACAGTGCTGTCAGGTTCTCTGCCGATTCATTATTTTCATTCCTTTTTTTGCAAACATTCAAACAGACGCCCTCGAGATGAAAAGTTTTCCTTGACAAATGAGAATGTACTGTAAATCTCACCATTGTAGATTCAAATCTAATATGAGATACACTTTTATTTAACATGAAGGCTCCATATTAGTCAGTGAATGAACTTGCGTGCCAGCATACAAGGGCAGTTATATCTGTGTGCATGTATGTGTCTACGAGTACGCAAAGGCAATAGCATGGGCGTGTCTGTGTGTGTATGTGTATAACAATACATACTGGCAATCTTTTATGTGTGTGTGTGTGTGTGTGTGTGTTCATACCAGTTCATATAAGCACTACTGTGTGTGTTTATGTGTATACAAGTACAGGTGGGTAATAGTGTAATATTTAAAAAAACTCACCGAAGAACCAAAACATTAGAACCACTCACAGATAACAGTAGACCCCAAGCAAACACACTCAAGGATGACAGTAGACGGTAAGCAAACATCTGCTTCTCATAGTTGAAGAGATGTACGTGAGAGCAATGTCACTGAAGCAACTTTCACAATGGCCAAAAAATTATGGCCAGAGAAGTGGGTCAGAGCATCTCTGAAGTGGCAAGGCTTCTATGATGCCCCCAGTCAGCAATGGTAAGTACCGACTGACCGTGAACTAATAAGGGACCAAACCATGCACAGACGACAGGTTGTTGGGTGCCCAAGGGTCATCAATGTACGAAGGAGACCATAAAAATCTGTTTCATCTGATCCAAACCGACAAAACAGCTACAGTGGCAAAAGTCACCAAGAATTTTAATGATTCTTCCAGGAGGAATGTGTCACAACACACTGTGCTTTGTAGCCTCAGAATAGTAGCCACAGACTAGGTTGGTGGCTTTCTCACTGTTTTTAATGCTTGACGTCACTTAATGAGTGCAACTAGTTCAGGCAGGAAACTCGAGAAGAGCTACATCAGCTGAGAGCAGCCTGGTAAGCTACCATCACGTCAGCGTCAGCAGGCACACAATTGGAGGATACACATCACGAGGTCATACAGCGGTCTATTTGAAAGACGTCAAGCTCACTTACTTCCGCTGCTGTTTGCAATGACTTTTCATGCTATGCAACATGCTGTTTGGTTTTTTGCTTGCTACCTCCTCCCAAGCCTCCACCTGTTTGGTTCTGCTCACATCGGGGGGATTTTGATTTCATGACTATGACTATGTTTGTATGTTTGCTGCGCCTAGGTAGGACATTCCTCCAGAGCAGAACCGCCGCCAAAATACAATGTAATGCTTATTCTTTCTTCTCTTCTTTCTTTTAAGCCTGTGCGAGCCTAGTGGCCCATCGGGCCGGTGCTTAACCCCGGTTTCCATGGCATGAAGCGACTACGAGTATTGCTACTCCCCCTGGATGGGATTCCAGTCCATCGCAGGTACTCCCTCCAGCTCTTAGACAAGTTTCCCTGTCTATTTGCAGGTACCCATTTATACACCTGGGTGGAGTGAGGCGTGGAGTGTGGGAGTAAAGTGTTTTGCTTATACCCATGAATAAATTGTTCTATTTTATTGAAACGTGAGTTTTCCTGACTGAATTTATTTTATATAGGAATGTAATGATCTTTTCCTATATCTTCTAAAATTTCTTTTTATGTTACTTGTTTAAGAGGTTCAGCTATATGGCATGGCACCATGCTGTGTAAACACATCATACTTATGTCCATATATGTTCTGTTTGTGTTTTATAAGGCTGCAGCATCGGTGAAGAGCCCAAGACAAATTTCCCACTTGTGGGACAATAAAGTTTATCTTGATCTTGACAGCTCAGAGCCCCCATTCCCACCCTTGTCTGCCATCAAAAATGCCTACAATGGGCACAGGAGTGTTGAAACTAGACCTTGGAGCAACGGAGTAGGTGGCCTGGTCCAATGAGTTCGGTTTTATTCGAAATGATATATACTTGACAAAATCAGTTAAGGAACACTCAATTTTGACCCAAGTATGTGAACATAAAACTGAATGTACAATAAATCCCAAGTGTTGTTTACATCATTGTTGTTAACCCAAGACGCAAAATGCATCAAACATTTGATCAGAAGACTGAAACAGATCCCGAAACAGAGTATGCACCGGAGAGCCCAGAATCGCACCGAGTTCAAACTATTAAATCAAAATCAAACAATGTCGAAATTCATTTCATTATCTTGTGTGACCACCACAGGCTCTCACCACAGCTTGAAAGCGTACTGGGAAGCTCAGGACAAGAGAAAATAATTTTTAAAAAGACTCAGTGGTCTTTAAATTTTTTTTGTTGATTTTACATCGTCCAGGCATGTATATGTTGTTTACCTGGGGAAAAGATGGTATCAGGATGCACTGAGGGGAGAAGAAGAGTTGGGAGGGATTGTGATGCTCTGGGAAATTTTCTGCAGAGAAACCCTAGGTCCTGGTGGTCATGGGCATCAATCAAATGGAGCTGTGATTGCTGCACATGGCGGACCAACACTGTACTAGGCAGGTGGTCATAATGTTTTTGGCTCATTTGTGGATACTTAACTGAATCCTGTGGGGTAATTTGTCCTGTGCTTTTGACCCGTTCTAGTTAGCAGTAGGCAACCACAGCGCAGCACCCGGGGACCAACTAAATTTGTCAATAGTGTATCCATGTGAGTGTAATCTGTGCATGAGAGTGTAGGGGTGTGGGAGTTGTAGTTTACATATTATTTCACACAGATGCCACCCTCACTCACCCCCGTTTCTGTATCCGTCCAGCTGCTCGGGCTGTTCATAGATGTCTGTGTGCGTGTCGCTGGACAGGTCTTCCCTCGAATGTGATCGACCGGTCAGAACTGCGCTCAGCTGTGATTGGCTAGGTGGGGCGCCGGTTTGCTGGATGAACTGCTGCAAGTTGCACTGTCGCAGCTCCTTATTGAGTTCATCCAGCTCCTCGTTCTTCGACTGAGGGGGGGTTTAAAAAACAGCTCGGTCAGCATAAAGAGAAACTTGGAACACTCTGCTCTGCAAGCACTTCACATAGTTCAGCTCCTATATAGGGCATGTCATCACATGTTACAGCATGGTATGGATGTCTGAAGAAGTGTACGCCATACTAATACACCTACGACTACAATAATAATAATTATTATTATTATTATTATTATTATTATTATTATTAATAATAATAATAATAATAATAATAAGAGGAAGAAGAAGAATAACAACAGAAACAATATTATTATTATTACATTTGCCCTGTATTGTTGCTTTAGTACTGTCGATTATTAAAAAAAACTTCTTTTCGCTGGTTGAAGAATCCCACAAATAATAGAAAAATAATACCCAACAAATAATACTAAATTATATGCTAGGCAGTTCAATTCTTAATTATTCATTACATTTTTCGTTAATTAAAACCGAAAGTATCAAGAGTTTGAGGAGAAAAGATGTTCATACTACTACTTCTTTTATGATGGCAAACTTTAAGTCTTTTCGATGACCATGATGCCAATTACTGTCACACGGGGGCAGTATTGCTAATAAAATGGAAGTGCAGCCTGCCAGGTGAGCAACAGTCCGCTAAGTGTACATGACCGTGTTTTGTCACGCATTATGAATACCAGGCTCTCAGATCCAAGCAAATAATAACCTTTACCTTTCCTGTACCATCTATCTTGGGATGTAAGCAGACAACTACGGTGCCTGACGCTGACGGTACGTTTTCACCGTAGATTCTGATACGATATATTTAGTGGAGTAATTCACACCTCGCGGCGCCCGCTAAGTTAGATTACACGAGTTAATTATTCACTATCGAGAGACAAGTTGAGACTCGCGGCGCTGTACGCGTGCCTTTAGTTAGTACCCGCTTCTGGGGACGTTCACAGCAATCGCTGCTTTTTTTTCCAAATATCATTTTCAGCGCTTTCAAACGTTTTTGTTCACGCTGCTCTTGCGCATCGGGCCCGAGGCGCTGCGATGAAAAACCACCTGTTCGTATTTCCCTGCGGTCCAGTGGAGTAGGGGTGGAAGTTTGCCCCTTCGACTGGTTCCGTTGAATGGTGGAGAAATCGGGATGTATTTTCCCCCAATTTTATCTTAAACTCTCCTAAAGAACAAAACTGAGCGCCAGTAGCTAAAAAAATACAACACGCCTGTTTAATGGCGCAATTAGTTCGTCAGCACTGAATAAAGTTTACAAAATCAGATGACAAAAATTAGGCGGTCAAGCCCACTTCACTGCAAGGAGAGCACTTGCGTGATTATGTGCATACAGTAGTACACGATACATTACAACGCTTCCCATAGGCTTCAACTTTCAAAACAGAATATTGGTAGTGCTCCGAAAACTCCAAAAATGGGTGTCTCGAAAACACAGACCGCAGACGAGACACATACGCTACAGCCTATTCATATTTCAATATTTTGAGGTCAGCGTTTTCGAGATCTGTGTTTACGTGACACCCCTCGAAAAATGCGCCCACCTCTCTCACTGGCCTCCTCTTCCTCGGTCCAGACCAGTGAAGAGGCGGGTGGCAAATTAAGATTTTTGCCCTCCGGAAGAGGTACCAAAACTCGCTCAGTTTTCTCCTGTTGTTGTTATTTCTGCTCTTCATGATGTGGACACTAACTTTGAAGCGCTACTCCTCCGTTATTACTTTACATATGAAACTTGTTAAGCATATTCCATGTCAGTGCGCAGGCATTAACTAAGCCAGATTTTGCAAAAAGGCAGCGGAAGCATGTACGTCCACCCGACTCAAGCACTCACTAATATTACATGCCATGGTCCCGAGGACTTGTTTTTCCGTACTGCAGCGTACCAAGATGTTCAACAGAGCAATGCTGGGAATGACTTCGTTTTCGCTAAAACAGTCTGTCACCATACCTTTGAGCTGTTTCTGTTAGACATACAGTATTCCTCTGAAAAATTCACATAAGTAATTAGCTCAGGTAAATCTACCCAACCACTGGTGTTGTGAGATTAATAATGCAAAAAAAAAAATAAAAAATTGGGACGCTGTGTAAAATGTAAATAAAAACAATGCAATTATTTGCGTATCACTTTAACCTTAAATTTATTTCACAATGAAACAAAGACAAATGTTGAAACTGAGAATTTTTTTTTATCTGAAAAATGTCTGCTCATTTTTGAATTTTTTGCCAGCAGTACATTTTAAAAAAAGCTAGGAAAGGGGACGCAAAAGAATAGAAAAGTTGTATGATTCTAAAAAATACACATCCTGGAACAACTGACAGCAAATTAGATTAAGTGGCAACAGATCTGAAATGTGATTGCGTATAAAAAGTCTTTCCGAAGACGGTGAGGGCTTTACTACTGTGTGAAAGACAGCATGGAGAAATAGCTCAACAATTTTAGAATAAGATTTCTTCAGGTAGAATTGCAAAGATTTTTGGGATTTCATCCTCTATCGTACATAATATCATTAAAAGAGTCCAATAATTAAGAGAAATCTCCGTTCGCGAGGGGCAAGGCCACCCCCTAAGAATATTTGCTGCATTACAAACAAAAAATATGACAAAGGAGGCCGTGAAGTGTTGAGCAGCTGAAATCCTACATCAAGCAAAAATGTGAGAACAAATTGCTTTCAAAATTAGAGCAGTTGGTAACCTCAGTTCCCTACAGAGTATTGTTAATAAAAGAGATGACAAAACACAGTGGTAAACATGCCCCTGTTCTAACTTTTCTGAAACATGAGCATTAGATTCAAAATGAGGAAACATTTTTTTGTAAAACTAAAATACTTTCACAGTTTTGTTGTTTTTGCACCATTTTCAATTAGGTAAAGAGTTTAAATGATATGCAAATCATTACAGTCAGTTTTTATTCACCTTTTACACAGAACTACAATTTTTTTGGAAACAGGGTTGTACAAATGGGCCTTACAGGACTTGGCTAGTCATTAGAATTGTATTTCTAAAGCAACTGCTGACGCAGGCTGTACAACAACAAGTCTGCAGCGTTTAGGACACTTCAACAATATTTATGCAAATGAAAGGGTATTTGGACCCTCAATTACAGTGGGCGGGGGAGGGGGCGCTGTTTGCTAACAAGCACAAATTTTATACTAGCATGATGAATGAGAACAGCCTGACTACAAACAACTGTGTGCCCTTTAGAGTCAGTAGCCAAGGCTTTTTGAGATTTAAATCCCTTCATAGAAGGGGTGGGGATAATTCCTGTTGATATATAGCGTGTGAATCAGCCAGTGAAAAATATCAGCAGAACATTAAGTTCTCACAGTAGCGTGGGTCTCACGGTAATGCGTGGGTCAGCAGTCTCCCCTGTGTTTGTTGTTAACACACGCAAATGTGACACCAACACCCAACAGCAGTAGCCTACCGACAGAGCGAGCGCTGATCGCGCCCGAGTGTGAAGATCAGATATACACCCACATGCATGGCGGAAACAGTTAGCGTTTCTGAGCGGTACAAAGTTCACTCAGGATTCCAGCCTGTTACGAAGGGGCCTTTTTCAAAATAGGGAAAGCTTGTAAAACCTGATCTCCACCTGACCAGTCAGGATAAGCAGGCCTTCAACACCTGACTGCTCGCAACCAATAGAATGCTGCTGAGCCGGATTTAAAACCTATTTAAAAAATGAGTCAAAAGACAAGTGAGTTTCAGCAATACTGGTGGAGGACAAAGAGGATTTTGTAAGGCCAGATAGCGGCGCATTCTAGTATCATCAGTCAGATCTTGCTGGGCCGGCTGAGCAAGAAATCCAGGTCCCGACCAGGGCCAAAACGGTTCAGGCTCTCTGACTGAGAGAAAAACGATAGCCGCAAAGCACGGCAATTAATTTTCACAGATTTACACGGTTGCCAAACAACAACTGGCCGTCCCATTAGCGATAGCAACAGCTGTCACTTCGGGAGTCAGTACTCCGCAAAAGGACTCCAGGGACAGGCCGGCTGGGGCAGTGCAAAGTATTCCACCATAGCAGGGACGGAGTTTATGGAGTTGTGTCATGATTACTGCACATGCTCACAACTTTGAACGAAGTAAATTGGCTTGACTGCAACTCAAGATCTACTTCCATCCTTGCAAATCTGTCACCATTTTGCATTGTATTTCTATATTTTAGTTACTCAGGCATTATGCTTTTTATATTGAGCAGTTTTATATGGAAATTTGAGGATTCAAAGAGCTATTTTGAGGCTGTAGCTGTAGGGTACAAAGAATGTAAGCTGGTTTTCCAACCGTCAATATTCTTTTTTTTTTCTTTATAAATTTGGCATCTCCAATCCCACCCGAATCTGGAATGCCCAATTGGTGAACTATGTACAAAGCTTGCTTGTATGTGACCCCTTGCTGCCAACTCAGGATAGTCAAGACAGCTCACGACTCTCCTCCGAAGCACGTGCCCGTCAGCCACTGATTCTTATACACTCATTGGTTGAATCCCCTAAGTTCAGAACGAGGGCGGAGGATATCCGGACATGAACAAACCCAGTCTTCCTGACGAGCGCCCGTCTGGCCAGCAGGAGGCGCTGGAATCGTCAATATTCTTAAGAGAAAAATTCCTTTTATCATTATTGCCTGTTGGCGGTTGTTTCCTATTACACCGATTTGAAAAATAGGTTTGGTCGGTAGGCATTTTCTCTCTTTTTTTGCTGAAAGTTTTTTTTTTGTAAAATTTTTACGGTAGGTAGGTGATCTGTTTTTATTTTTCGCTGTCACAGCAATATGTAAGGCACATGCCAAAATTGAGAGAGACATTCTGTCTGTAAATGAGTTTGGTGTACGCTACATTTGACATAAATATGCAAAAACTGACTTAGTTGAACAAAACTTTAAAAAACTGAAAGAACAAGAAAAGTTGTCAAAAGGTTTCAAGATGCTGTTCAAGCACTGTGCATTTGAATGGCACTGAGCAAGGCTGGGAACTATGTTCTAAGAAAACTGTGACTTTCGTCTGTGATACAATTTGCATCACTAAGTGGAGGGCTACAGGAATCACTAGGCGTCCAAACGTGTTTCATTGCAGACACAGTAGTTCCAACTGCAAGTTGATCCAGCCAAACTAATTACAGTGAGACATCTTCAAAAAAATCCATGACTCAAACTGAGCTTCAAATTTTGACTGGAAAAACTAACCCTTTAAGGGACTGTTTTTATTTTGGCAAGCCAGAGCATTTCTTGCAAGCTCTCACCTCGAAAAATACTGACGAATATAAATGACGCTCATAAACATTAAGTGGGCTTTTGATCGGAGATTCACACCTGAGTTCTGCTGGAGAATGCCCGCAGACCACAAAACAGCTAAACCAACGAACAAGAAAAAAAAGCGATGCGAGCAATCAGTGACATCACGCCAGACATGGAGGTCGGCTTCATTTTCTTTTTATTTTAAATTGAAAACACAGAAACATGTTTAGGGCTGGCCCTAATGATGTAGGTAGGGTCAGGAAACAGGAAACACACCTATTTTTGTATTTGGCCTTATGACTTGTAGTCAAGCAGATTCAATTTGTTGGGATGTAAGTTCTGATCACGACCGTAATCGTGGCACAGCTCACGTACTAGCTAAAGCAAGCTAAGTGCACTCTACATATTGTTTTGATTGTAAAATGAGCCTTTGAATCTTGTTTGTTTTTTCTGTCCTACCACACGCTAGCTTGTTTCAAGTAACTACGCGTTTGACAAGTGGCTGTTTCTTGCGCCAGCTATCTGACTGTTGACCACATTTTTGTCTCACTTAGTAAGTAGAAATAGGATTTTAAGTTGGAGAATAAGACTACAATACAGACAAATTTTGTAGTTTTGTACCCTTTCTGTTGCCATCTCAAAGTGATACGTGTGTCCGCAGCTAAATCGAGGATGTTTTACCCCTTGGCGGAGTATTCAGTGGGAACAAAGTACACGCTGTTGATTAAATTTTTCTGCTTGCCATTTTCCACAAACTCATGTTCAAATTGTATTTCACTAATTAACATGTTTATAGCTTTTGCCACCAACCATTAAAACAAATAAATGGCTTTCAGTATCCAAGCAACAACTAAAGAAGCCACTTTGGAGCTTTAATTTTTGTATTGACCACATCAAACAGAAATTAAATTGGATTTTTGTAATGCTAACGGGGCGTTCAAAGGATTTATATAGCCTGGTCTGATCATCTGTTTAGTGTCCTTGTTTTGATTTCGTTTTTTAAAAGCATATTAGCTTATGCCAACATTAGATATCAACCAAAGAGCATATTTTGATGTAAGCACTGGGCTTTGTATAGTGTGGAAGGGTCTAATTAATTGTGAAAACAGTGGTTATTATATGGAAATAACTTGATGACTACCAAAAATGGAATACCCCAGCGAGCAGTGGGGTAAATGAGCTTCACAGCACAGTAACATGTGTGATGGTGAAATGGTGTTGAGGATGGGTGTTGCTCCTTTTTTGCTGTATTTATTGTGGGAGGTGGGATCTCACAGTACAACACCTCTGTCTGCTCTGCTTATTGCAAGACTATAGCCATGCCCCCTCTCACCTGTAGTAATGCCTCGGCCTGCCCCAGCGCTCTCTCCATCTCCGTGACTGACGCCTGCAGCTCCTCCTTCTGGTGGTCCGCGCTTTGTAGCTCTGCCCTCACGCTATCCAGCTGTTCGTCAGTGACGGGGTTTGGAGTTGGGGGTTGGGCCGTCCGGCGGCCCTCCTGCTGAATCTGACGCTCCAGCTGTGTGGAGCGGGAGGTGAAGTCCTGGAGGCGGCGGCTGCAGTCGTCCAGTTTGGCATGTAGATCACCCAGGCGCCTACGCAGGCTCCTCTCTGCCTCCGATTCTGCCTGGAGCTCACGCTGCAGTGCCCCCTCCAGGGCCAGCTCTGCCTCATTCCGTTTCAGCACCTCCTCCAGATTCTCTGCCTCCTCCTGGGCCCCGCCTCCCCGCAGTGGCTCCTCCCACTCTTGCATCTCCTGCTGCAGCCCCTCTAACTGGGACCCCAGGGCCTGGAGACGCTCCTGCTGCTGCAGAACCTTCCGGAACACCTCCTCCTTAGAGGGCCCTGTGGCCCCGGCGAAGGCAGCAGCCGGACCGGCTGCCGCAGCATTGGAGATTGGAGAGGCCCGGTGATCAGGTGAGTCCCTGCGGGCCTGCGACGGGGGCTTTTTGAAGTGCTGGCGTTTGGATTTGGGGGAGCTGCTGGGCCCCAGATTGAAGGTGAGCGATTTCTTGGGCTCCCGCCGCTTCAGGGGCTCAGGCTCAGTCAGCTTGGGCAGGGCCCCCCCCCGCTGAGGCCCATCACTGCTGCTGGGGCCCGTCCGCCGCAGGAAGAACTGCACCTCACCTCCCAGTTGCCCCAGCTTGGCTAAGGCCTCCAGCGGCCGCTCAGTTGCCAACAACTGCCTCTCTGTGTCCCTGAGCCTCTGGATCAGAACATAGCGGCCCGTCTGACCTGGGGGGGGGGGGGGGGCAAGGGGGGAAGGTGGGGTCAGAACTAGAGTTCCTACATAGAGCTGCAACATGAGGGTTCCATAAAATTTGATCTTGGAGCCATTTTGTTTCCATCATTTATTGGGTATAGTCTCAAAGAAAATGAATTTTCCCCCCATTTTCTTTTCTCATGTCCAAACATTTTCCCCAATGATACTTAGCAGTACAGTGATCAGATTAGGCATATTTGCATTGCGAAAGGCGAATCAAATTTCAGCACCTTTGATGAAATGCTAACAACAAAACAATCACTTTGCAAAAAATGTGATTCAAAAAACCTTAATGATATTTCATGGATGCCGACTCACAGGCCTGCGAACTTCCGAAGTCCTGAGCCACATAGCAATAGAAGGTTTCACGACTTTGATTTGCTGGAAAGTTATGTTCCTTATTTGGATACCAACCAATCAGCTTCTGGGAACTGCATGCATGCACTTAGGCTTTCTGATGTAGTCATACGGTCTATCATCTTTGGTCATGATGGTCAGTCTCTGCTATGTGAGCCACCGCATATTAAATTACATTGCTCTATGGATAAATAGCCACCTAATTGGTGAGTAAGCTAACAAAGCTAAGTTAAGCTAAGCTAATAGCTAAGGCAATTACAAAAGACCACTTTCACCCCAACCGTCATCTTTTTAGCATGCTGCCCTCTGGGAAAAGGTTCAGATCCTTCAGATGCAAAACAAACAGATTCAGGAACAGCTTCTACCCTTAGGCAGTCAGAACTTTAAATGAAAAAAAAAAACGCATACTGCTGCTACTGATTATTATACCTATCTGTGCAATACCTACCGCTAATTTGCAATATCTACGTGCCTACCTCTAGGGATATTTTTTTAAAATTATTATTCTATTTGTTATGCCCTTGTATTTATTACGAATACTTCTTAAAACTTTTTTTGCACCTTCGTGGTCTTGCTGGCTAAATTTCGTTGTACAGACAACTGCTCAATGACAATAAAAGTCTTGAACTTGAACTTAATGTTAACAATGGAAAGTATTTGTAAATGATCATCATATCAAGGCGATTTGATTTGTTTCTTGCCCCAACTCTACTAACTTTGCCAGCTGTCATAGCTATGAACTTTTCTGAGGTTTCGCCGCGGATTCGTGCAACCTAACTGAACTTTCACATTTTTGGTATGTTAGCTAGTTTGCCAGCTAGTTCAAAAGCTATTGCTTAGGTACAGCTAGCTGGCTAGTGAACCTCTGTCACTTTCAATAATAATTCCATATCAGACCTCCACTTTTTTCGCCTTGACTGGATGTAAACATTACATTACACCCGAATGTTCCTCCAGCTACCCATATATCACGGTAAGCCGATCAAAGTAATCAAAACTTTTCCCATTGCTATGTGGTTTAGGGAATCGCAAGTTCACAGGCCTCTCCTGAAACATGCACAATGATATCTGATCATTAAAATACATCATGTTGTGATGTCAAAATGCGTCCGAGTTGGAGAGTGCCTTGTGTGACTGGATTTTAATGGGAATGGATCCTTTTACATCTCTGATCAGGTGTTAAACAACATCATGCTACAGTAAGGTATAGATAAGAAAGCTGTACTGCAGGTTACAGGTAGTTTACAGAAATGTCATTGGGAAACAGAAGTGTGCTGTAATAAATTAGGATTGTTCAAGGTAAAATTGGCGCCCTTTGGAAATAATTTGTTTGTAATTTGTCATTAGAAAGGAATAAAAAAAGTCCTTTTGTCATTTAAAATCTGATGCACCATTTTCTAATTTTTGCTAATCATTTTTCAGATGTGCTAAACAATTGCTAATCAATTGATAAAATGATTAGCAAAAATGCTAATCAATTTTTTCCTTTATCTGATCACTGCGATACCATTGTTAGTTTATTGTTTTCCCCCAAAATGAATAAATTACCCCTCCGAGAAAAGAACGAAAAATTCCATCAATTACATCATGCGCAATGGCTCGGTTTCGCGACATGGAAAACATGCAAACAAAATGGGATCTGATTCTTGAGTTGTCACAACTCTCTCTATTAAAGGCGAAGACAGCTCCTCGTTAAAGTATATTTCAGCGGAAAGAATAATACCTGAAGTGTCTAAAACGCATAGTTTCATACATTTTAATTTGGTAATGATCCAGTGCGACACATTTTTAAACCAGCGAGTCTTCAAATTGGCTTCAATACCAGGGGGCAGACATTTTTACTTGAGGAATCTCCTGATTTTGAATTTGATGTTCAGAAACCTCACCTTTAAAAATTCTTAATAACCTTAACCTCTCACAGGTTACATCCCCCGATTAGCCACAGTTGCTCAGACTAATTAGTAAAAACCATCGACAGTCTAATTTACTTTTGATAGCATTGTTATGCATTGCACCACAAAATTATGAGGCGTCTTCTGTGCATAAATGATGATGTAAAATATCAATATGTCTTCATAATTTCAGCGCTCGTTAAGCAGCACAGATTTGCGGAAATTAGTTTGCAAGGCTGCGGGAATCTGTTCTTTATTTTGAATGTTGTCACAGCTAAGGACGGCGAAAATACAAGCTGCAAAGTCAGTGAAAGTTTTGGATTTACAATGCCATATCAATTATATAAATGCAGGCAATGGCTATTCACCTTTCATTACCATTAATACTAACTAATAACATGTCATGTATTGGTCTTGGTCGCTCAGTCGATAAATTGTTTGATTGTTTATCAGGGCAGCTTAAATAAATACAGCTTGTGGGCAACTAAGTCATAAAGGGAGAGCTTACTGAAGGCCCTTTGAACTACTCCATGGCCCGGAAGAAAGGTTAGAGAACAACTGACGTCATGAAAGAGAATAACTGACGCACAAGCACCACGGCACTGATTGGATAATGCGTTGGAAATGCACACTCAGCCGCTATATAGGGCTCTGCCTAGTGAATGTTCTACATTGAAAACAATTTAGAGAGTGAGTGAGCGAGTGGACAAGTGTGCATTTCGAACACAGCATAAGATTCCCCAAGTAAAAATGTCTGTCCCCTAGTATTGACGCTGATTTAAAGACTTTCCGGTTTTAAAATGCGTCGCACTGGGTCATTACCGAATTAAAATTTCTAAAACTATGCGTTTTAGACACTTCAAGAATTCCACTTTCTGCTGAAATATACTTTGCCGAGGTGCTGTCTCCTCCTTTGAGGAACTCTAGTCAGAAACAGGCTGAACTGCTGCTCTTTAGGTTGTCGCAGTGCCGTCACCAGTTTAATGCATTATCCGCATACTCATTATTTGCAACATCGCAACCTTTGTTGTTTTTGATTTTTCCGACTTATAGTGGCTTGTTTTACTGGGAGTGATGACTCTTTTCAACTTTCAGACTTAACAGTAATAGATTCCAAATACAACTGATTCACTTTAATTCAACTCTTGATGGAGCGAACAACACATGCCTAGCAGGGAACAGCTGTGCAGCCAACCATCCAATTACTTTTCGTCCCTTAAAAATATGAGAAGTACGTATAAAAATAAAAAGTGCTGTTATACCTATACCCACTTAAGAGGTAAATTAACATCGAAGCCGGACTTATGCACTATGAGCTCATGTTAATGAATTCAACTCCAAAATGCTGTGGTAGACCAGTAAATTAATAGCTTTGAAATAGTCCCAATAATTTCGGATCTGACCCTAGTACATTGGTATATAATATAAAATAATATGATATTTTTCAAGTAGAAGCCGGAATTTTCCCTGACAGTGTCTCTCAGGACTGAAGTAACAGAAACAATTGAAGCACTGATTACTAAAACCCCACAAGTCAAGTCAAGCCAAGTGTGACTTATGGGGTTTTAGTAATAGGTGCTTCAATTGAAACCGATGATATCTAAGACCAGCAAAGTCACCCATTTCCTTTAATTACCTAAAACAGGTTCTGATAGAGATAAAGAATCAGGAGTGAATAAAATGTCTTTTTCCCTCAGCAGATCACAGCCAAGGCCTTGACTCGACTCTGAAACTAGAGGATCCAAAATGCACTGGGGATGGCCCTCGACCGAGTCACTTGACTTAGTCCGTGACTGCCGAACCCCGTTCCCAGAGATCATCATGGCTGTGTTTGAATAGTCAAAAAATTTTGCCCTTATCGGCGAATTCCCAACCACTTTTTTTTAACCTAGATGGAAAATGTCAAGAGGTTAAATAAAGGGGGATAAATCAGAATTCATGAGGGCTGAGGAAGGCAACCACGCCAATTAGAGTCCACAGATGCACTCAGACAAGGCAACATGATCGTACGTCTCTTGCCCATGGTGTTTACTAGTTTTTGTGATTGGCTGGATGGATGTCTGTCACTGTAAATATTACTGCCGGCACAGTTATCTCCTTCCTTTTCGTAAAGGATGGTTCATTGTACCCTATGCTGAAGGTGATAAGTTAGGAAGTACTGAAGCACCTCCCCTTCACATTTTGAGGATGCAAACACACTTATCATGGTTGCCACTAAAATAATTCTGGGACATTTTCACAGAGTTAGGAACTTTCCTAAACCAAACAGACTATACAAACGCAGCCCTACTGTCCTGTTAGTCTTACAACCATCTGTTGCAACCAAGCAAATTGTAGAGATTTATATGTTTTGAATGAGGTCAACTCTTTGGGTGAAAATCTGCAGGATAGTATATTTCATGATTGGATGTCTGCCTGTAAAGAGTGAATGTTTGAGACCAACCAATGGCCTGGGCCAGAGCGATGACCACATCCTGACAGGACGTCTCCTCGGACAGGCCGCACACCACCCGCACCACTCCGTCCACCCACACCTTCAACTCCATCTGCGTTCAGGCCACAGTCACCGCAAACATGACACTGGTGCCGCCCTGCAGGACAAGAGGGGAAAAAAAGACTATCAGACTGGACATCAGGATGGCAGTGCAATAATAACCAGCAAGCCAGTACAATCAGGACACGCAAACAAATTAAAAAACTGATAACAAGAAAGCAAAAAAAAAATTTATCAGAGCCTTAGCACTTGAAAGCAGCAGCTGAACACTGCTGGAGAGACAGATAAATCCAAACCTCACATCCGCACAAATGTTATCTGCTCAGAACAGCCACAATGTCTTCTCTATTGATTTTCAGCAGAGTCAACATCATTAGTTGCCGTCTCCATGGTACGGAAACACTAACTTACTGCGGCTGAGAGGAGTGGGCGGGAGATGACATGTTATTGTCACCACAGAGAAGGAGTATGTTAATATGGCGACATGTGACTGCGCTCTGGTCAAACCCATCCTCAGGGGATGCTCAAATAGAATAGTCTTATGTACTGTAACTCAGCCCGAACACAATGAGGGAGGCCTAAATGAGTCAAATCCTTGATATAGTGGAGTACCACAAAGTTACATGAAAATACAGTTGTATTTCCTTTGCCTGATAACTATAATTTCTGGTTAAAAGCTCTTGTTAGAAGCAAAGTACAATGTGGACCTGCCTATTCCCCAGCAGCAGGCAATAAGCCAGTGAATTGGAAGTGTGTGACCACTTAATGGAACAATGACCACTTAGCCTGCTCTGCTCTCCCCATAGCACACCGTGTACCTGGCAGTCAGTGTTTACAGTGCACACACAGCTCAGTCCTGCCGCCTCATATGCATATGCACGCATACACACGCACACGCACACACACACACACACACACACAGCACCTACTCCTGCATTGTTATATAAAACTGAAGTTTCAGCCTGAGACCAGATGCACCAGAGAATGTGCCTACTGGCCAAACTCTCCCTCTCAGTGTCAATGAAACAAGTCTTTTGTGATGTAACAATGACATCATTCCCTATTTTCCAAACTGGCCTAATCCAGACAATCCCAGTTGGAGCTTTAGCGGCTAATGAATTCTTCTGAAGATAAATACACACACTCACACACTCCCCCGCTCACCCTCATGTTTCACTTATCACCAGCGTGACACCAACCACAACCACAAACCAACCAAGAGAAATGTTATGTACAGAAAGTCCCATTTTTTTCCCAGCTGCTTGGTAATGGCTGACCCAGCTCTGACCTGGGCTGTGGTTCTGTTAAAAGCTCTGTGGGCAGCAAGAGATCACAGAAATGTAGTGTGAGAGTGACATCATTCTCATTCCTCTTGGGGCAAGGAGGGGCTGAAAGAGCTCAAACTAGAGGCCAAGTAGGCTTTCACGTGGGCTACCTAACTCAGTCACACAATCTCACGCAGTGGGTAGCCTTGTTTTCATAATGCAAAATTCAAACTCTTAGATAGATAGATAGATAGATAGATAGATAGCTGGATGAAATGGTAGACCAATAGTTGAGCTACCTCACATGTAGCCTGAGTAATGAAGGTTTGATTTACTTTTCAGTAACTGGTTTTATTAGGAGAAGTGTGTCTTGGCATATCTGAATGAGCTTAAAGATGACATAGAATCAAAAACCGTTTTTACCTTGTCTATGTTGAATAACGGTAGTCTACCCACATTCAAGAACATACAAAAAGTGCTAGACACTCTGAACATCTCGTTTCATAGAAATTCCCCTTTTAAAAAAGACCGCCAGAAAACGAGTCAATCTGAACAACAGATACATATGATGTCACATGTATTTCACTGCCCCCCCCCCCCCCCACTCTCATTCCGTTTCCTCCCCTTTAAAATAGTTTGTAACACGTCAACCCCTCAGTAAAGACAAGCGTGAGAATTCCAGAGTCATAATCGATTTCTGTGTCACTAGTGGGGAAATCCACGTAATGCACGTGAAACGGATTAACTTATTGCACAAGGACTTAAATTCTGCAAATGAATTTTTTCAGTATACTTTGATTGAATACATGGTGACTACGGCACAGAATCGTAAATGCGAGAGATTCACTCCGAATGCATAAGCCTTGGCAGCTCGTTTGAAAAAAAAATCCCCCACCCTAACATAGTTTTTTGAGAGAGGTTTTTGCGAAGCATCTGATGCATTACAGACCCGACCAAAATTTTGTTGTCTATATGTCACATCTCAGACCAAGAATAAATACCCCCATTCAACCATTTTGTGTCACCTTAAGTTAATATTTAAGTATTAATAACTCCCTTTTGCAAAGTACTAAGGGAGTGTGCAGTGGAAGCTTTTCTTTCTTTGGATGAGTCTGTGTGAGCGCAGTTCACCAGGCAACCCCCCACCCCACAGCACCTAACACACTTCCTGTTAAAAACACCTCCATCTTGATTCTATTCCTGTAATGTCCTGTCAGCTGATGTAAAGCCATGTGCGCTTATGCAAGCACGCTAATACACATGCTCACACACACACAGATACAAATACACAATGCACATCCATTCTAAACACTGCTGACTGGGCAGCACATTTGCCAGATGAAGGGTTGCATGTCTGGTAACTGCAGAGCTGCTCCTGACTTGACTCTGACTGGCATCTGGAGAGATGAACCTGTGAGGAACTCCACCATTGGGCACTTCAGCAAGGCCCTTAACCCCAAAACTGCTCCAAAGGCTTTACCCCTATTTCCCTCTATTATTCTCCATGACACACTTTTCTATCTGGTATTTCTTCCAGGGTGCCCTTGTTAGAGAGATACATGATCTCAATTGCACTTCCTTGTTTAAATAAAGGCTTAAAACAGCTGCACATATAGGTGTGTTCCTGTGTCATGCCTGCGCAGGCATATATGCAACACGTACAAATGTACACAAAAAGACATGTACACAGTGCTTCTACACATGCTACACGCATTACTCGCATGAAGTGTGTCCTGTCACACACTTACAGCACACTCATATTCATACACGCATATGCACACACACACACGCATATGCATGTGCTGCGCACTTGCACGCACAAACTCGCACACAAGCACACGCACGCACATATGCACAGACATAAACACGCGCCCACAAGCACATAGGCAGAATAGCCTAAGAGGTAGTACAGAATTCAAATGCTGTGGTTTCTCTCCTGTTTTCTTTCAAACCTCTCTGGCCTGCACGTTCTGTCCTTATTCTGAATTAAAAAAGAGGAAATTGTGAGAGAGAGAGAGAGAGAGAGGGGGTGACAGAAAAGCAGAAAAGAGGGAGGAAGGGAGAGGGATAAAGTGAGAGAGCAAGAGGGGCTCTTTAGTTAGTGAGTATCGGTCATTCAGAGACAGTGCAGGAATGTTGCCGTACAGGACTGTGTGGGATGAGGCCCAGGACTCCCCCCCCCCCCCCACCCCCCCCCAGATCTCAGTTTCAGCCTCTAACTCAAACCATCCCAGCTAATGCTCTGTTCAGATCTACAAAATAGGCAGGTGGCTCTAAAAGAGCATTTTCCCAGGAGATCATGGGGTTGTGATGTGGCTCTGTGACATCAAGCGACCCCACCCATCTACTGTTACAACGGCCATGTTGATCCACAACATTCAATTTGGTGGATAAAATCTGAACAGTCATCTGCACAAACACTGTGACCAGCACATTCACCGCTGTACCTCACATTCTGCGTTTCCTGTCAATTACTTGGCATCAAAAATGAGATTTTAAACAGCAGTGGCTAGTGAGGCGCATACTTGTCTGGATAGTGACTCTGTACTCCTGAGCATTGGGTTTGAGTACAGTAAGTATCAACGTTAATTTGTTGACACTTCCTAATGGGTAGACTTCTATATACTAGTTCCAGCTCTCAGGTGGCAGGTGGTTCATTTCCTGGTGAAGGTTCAATTAGGGCCCTTGACTAAGGCCCTTCACACCATATTTCTCCAGGGGGATTGACTCCAGCTATATAACATGCTATATGGCAGCATTTTAATGTAATCATTCATTTGTCAGCTATATTACAAAAACGCTGCTTCAGTAGTCCGTGAGCTATATGACAGTATTATCGTTTAATCTTAAAAGCATCAGCTATGTTACTAATATACTGCTGTAGTATTCAGTACACGATGTAACAGTACTGTAATGTAATCTTTAACACATTAGGCATATCACTCATATACTGCTTCAGTTTTCCACTCACTACCTGACAGTGTTTTAAGATAATCTTTGGAGCCTAAGTTGTATTACTAATGTACTGCATTCCACTCGCTATATAAGAGAATTTTAATGTACTCTTTAAAGCATCGGTATATTGTTGATATAATGCTTCAGAATTTCACCCGCTATATTTCAGTATTGTAATGTAATCTTTAACACTTCAGCATGTGGTTAACAGGCCCTTCAGTCTCTGCTGCAGGATCGTCACTGACTCTAATTACAGCCTTGTTCACCTCCCCGCCAGCCGTCTCCACGGAGACCCCGAGGACAGCGCCATAGCACCTCTGTCTCTGGTGGAATCTCTGAGCAGGTGGGTCAGACCAATTGTGTCCCAAACTTCCTTAACCATCACTTTATCCTCCCCTTACCTGGTTTGAGTCTGAACCTGCGGCTTTAGCCATGTGCAATATTCACTAGAATGTGTTTTTCCTCGTAAAAACATACGTTTCCCCCCCTGGCACCCTTCCCCGCCTAACCCACCGGACGGATGGACGGACAGACAGGCAAATACCAGAAGGGGTCACTGCAGGACCCGAGTGGTAAGTATGCAAAGTTTCGTGAAGGTCATGCGAACGGTTTAGGAGTTATGCCCCGGACAAAAATTGAACACATCCGGACAAACGGACAGACGGCCGGACAGACGGGCATATACCAAAAGGCACCGCTTCAGGACCTGAGTAGTGAGTATGCAAAATTTTGTTAAGATCATGTGAACGGTTTTGGAGTTACGCTCTGGAAATGAAGTGGGAACGCGAACGGGAATCAAGCCTAAAACAATGTCTCCCCTCTCCCTCCGGGGGGAGACATAAATATCTAAGGCTTATAGACAAACAAGCACTCTGACACAAACAGACTCTCACTCAAATGCTCATGAATACTAACTCAGTCCTTACCCACACAAGTACGTTCACACAGACACACACTCCCTTCCCCACCTGCATATATGCACACAAACACACACACACACACACACACACACACACACAGGAACTGGTGGACACTTTCCCTAGTGTAAAATCTGCTGGAGGTTTAACCCCAGTGTGCAGGCCTGAATATTGATGTTGAGGCACAGTACTTAAGATCTCTCAGGGAAAGAAAATCAGCTCCAGTCCAGCAGGAGAAGTGGTATGAATAGATGGATTCGCATTTACAGGGCTTTGGCCTTCAGGCCTGACCCAAAATCAGTTAGGTGTGAAAAGAAACAGGCGGCAGTGCCACTGGCAACTGATCTGGGATCAGTGTAAAGGATCCTGGCAGAAAGCCAGAAACCCTTTGAGCAATCAAACTACGCTTGCATTCCTGAGCCCTCTTGCTAGCTAATACATGCTAATACATAGAGTACAGACCACGCCTCGCTCAGTACTCCATCGCTGTTTTACGCACACACAAACACACACTCACAGATACACCCGCTTACTCACAACCACACAATCTCAAACTCATAAATTCATACCAGCACACGCAGTAATATAATAACTGACAGACACACCCACTGAATTTATATTCATAGCTAAACTCTGTTTCTGAGGTTACAAGTTTCCTTCCCCTGTTACACAGTGACCTCAATTGTTCACGGAAAATACACTCACAGTCAACACAGGTCACACACGTCACACTATATGCACACAGACTGTGAACACCTACACACTAAACGTGCAGTGATAACCACAGACAATTTAGAATACATACTGTACTCACAGGTAAAAATTTGTGCAAACACTTTAACATACACTCTTTTACATCGGACACAAAGCTTTTCACACACTTCACACCACTTTACACCTGTAGACCGCTACACACACAAACACACACACACACATGCAGTCTAAGAGCAAAACCCTATGCTGATTATCAAATTCAATTCAATATGCTTCATCAGCATGAATGTTAGACATATTGCCAAAGCATAAAGTAAAAATAATATTTCAAATAAAGAGGTACATCTCATATATTTCTAATAGTGTGGCTAGAGCGTTCTTTAATTACAGCTTATAATTAGCTGATGGATGCGCGCTGCAGACTGATAATTTGCAAGAAATTCTGAAACAATTTGTCCAAAAGCACTTCATGCTTTATAATTTTGCAATCAAAACACAGGTCTGATATTCAAACGCCTCGGTGATAAGGGGATTAGAAGCAGATCTGCTCAGCACACTGCAGAAGATATTCTCGTTCTCGCCTGCTCTGCTCTAAAATAGTTTACCAGCCATTATGCTACGAGGACACAAACAGCATAATTTCCTGTTTTCTCTGAATAGCTCATCAACTAAAAACCGGAATCACATAAATGAGCGCTTAGTCATCTGTAAGAATGTACCACACTTGAGATAATTATCTTTGTTGACATGCTGTGCCGCTTATGACATCATCAGAATGCAATTCTCAGTCGCTGGCAGTTATTGTAGGCAGTTATTTAACGTTATTTCCGTAACTGGAGTGGCAGACGTCTAAATTTGATGTCTTGCACCTACAGGAACTGGATTTGGAAGTGTATGTGGAGTATAACTTCCGCATAAACAAAATGGCACCTGACAGCCGGGAACTAGCAAGTTCCTCTCATGGACCATTCAGTAAGTGTGAAACACAATCATCAATCTGAAAGTTGGTTGAAGACTGCTTGATTAGACAAAACCAGACCATGATGCCATGTCAGGTTGCCAGATGTGTGCAGTATCATTACTGTCCACATAGTTGACCCCCTTGGGCACATGCTTACCTCATTATTGAACCAGTTTAAGAAAAACTGTACTTATACACTGCACACAATGATCACTGTGCCCCCAAACTGTGGATTCTGATATATATTCACAGGTATGTGTCTCATGCTGGATTTTGTGGATGTCCGCCATCCTCAGGGTCAGTTTCACACCCAGATTCAGCCCAATAAAGATAGCCGTCATTTAGACCCAATTCTTCCTCAGCAGGGTCCTGGACGAGCTAGAGCCTTTCCCAGCTGACTGTGGGCGAAAGGCAGGGATACACCCTGGACAGCTCACCAATGTATCGCAGGGCTCACACACCATTCACTCACACCTACCGGCAATCTAGAGTCCCAATTTAGACTGACATGTCGGTTTTGGTATTGTGAGAGGAAACTGGAGTACCTGGAAGAACCCATGCGAACACACGGAGAACACGCAAACTCCACACAAATAGGCCCCTGGCCAGATTCGCTCTCCATGGCTGATGTAGTATAAAGAGGCCCTATCTTGCGGTCCTGTCTCATGTCAGTACCGAACTTCCAAACCAGCCCCTGAAAAGATCACAATCCCTGATAAAGCGAGCATGAGGTTCAGGATTACACCAGAGAAAAAGACCTGATCAGGTCTGCTCTCCATTCCACAGTCGAGAATGCTGGGATGCAAACAAGCACACCCCCCCCCCCCCCTAAAAGGGCACAGCCAAAAACCCATCTGCATAAATCAGATCAACCCTCAAGCAATACAGCGGTAAAGCAGACAATCCTGCAGGGACTCTAAATGAGAGCTTCAATGCAGATGAAGCGCATGAAAGAAACCTGAGTTGCACTTCATGACATTAAGGCTTTAATTCTCTACCCTCGCGCCAAACTGGTATAATGACCCCTGCATCCCTCTCTGAACAGCACAGACTCTGCAGATCTCCTGTCCCAGTCTGAACACTCACCCGCCCTGACAGCACAAGACCGGCACCTTCCTGTATCTTCCCTTATACCGCTCTACCCTCTGTCATCTGATATTCTGTCACATTCGTCAGTCAGGTGTGATAATATCGTTTAGCTCCTGGTGCAATTTAAGCATTTTTTTTTTTTTTAGTTTAGGTCATTAATTCTTATAAGTCTTTAGATAGTTTGCTTCGCTGCCAGTTACGTTGCTCGCCTCAAAATGTATAATAATGTATATAATGTATTATTTCATACATTATATTCATTGCGAATGATCTGCTGTGCATATGCTTTAATGCATATGACCTTTCATATGCATTTTTTGTATGGCACTATGCATAAAAGCTGTTGCCTGACAGATATATTTGATGGACACGTTTTAAAAAATAACGCGAGGAAATGCGTGACAGGCGTTGGCACAGCAGCCAAGTTCAATTAATGTGTGACTGACTGCTCCTCCTCTCTAATACTCTGCCAGCACTAATTTCTTTTCAAAACACACTCACAAAACACTCTGAGATTGCTTCAGTTGGTGTAATTTCCAAACTCTTTTTGCTTGTTGATCTGAATGGTTGCTGGGTTTCAGGTAAATTCAGCCTAGCAAATGACCAATGGCAGTGGCAGGACCTTTATCAACCTACTCAAACACTGGGCCAAAAACACCAGGACATTTAATGATTGAAAGAAAGTTAATTACCTTATATTTTCATCCAAAGGATTTTACAGCAGAGTATATCCAGCAAGGGCAAATCCCCAAGAGCAGTATGGGGCCAAGGGCCACGCTGAGAGGCCCGACAGCAGGACTGACCGAAATGAGGCCACATGGGGGCCTGAGCTATCAACAGAAGTTCCCAGTCAAACAGCCTGGCCCCTGGTACAGCACATACACTGGGGGGCGTACTTCTCTCACTCCTGTTAGGGTGGGAGTGACTGATGTGTTTTTCCTGTCTGAGCAAACCTACAGGGCACAAACTGTCCGCGCAAGGTAGACGGAAGAGTGTCGGTCAGTCGTTCACATGGGAAACTAACCTGGCCTGGCTGCATTCCAACTAAACAAAAACTGTGGGGTGGAAAATGTCAGGGAATATTGCAATGATAGCATCAGTGCCCGTGCAGTGCTGCCAGACAACTGTTCACATACGGTCAGCTCTTCACTCCAGAGAATTCACATGGACTCAGTTGAAAATTAGCGCAGGTTTTGTCTCTGATGATGGTGGATTTACCTGCTAATGCAATCCACATCACTCACTCTGACACAACCAAAACAGATGCATCAACTTACTGCAAGCCCTTGAACATTACCTTTCAAGCAAACGCTCAACAGCAAACATTTCCAGAGCTCGTGCTCTCGCGACGTCCCAGTGACCCAAAACTGTCCCGTTCTTTGATTTACAGGATGCAGAACGTCATTGCTACAGGTGGAGATGCAGAACCTGAAAAGCTTCTCGTTGCTTTGAAGCAGGAGCCGTCACGCTAGGTCACTGCAAAGCAGGAAACAGTAGGCTGAGTCACCGTGAAACAGGGAACAGGTGCACATCACGGTGAGCGCAACCCAGGCTCAGCTCCACAACATCAAAGCCAGGCTACAGGTCCAGCTCTGCCAGGATTACTGCATCAGTGCACCATCTGGCAGTTTGAATTCCGTATTCCAAACAAATTATTCCCAACCAGTGAGCAGAATCCACAATGTACAGTGGAGTAGCATTGTAAGAAAGGCGGCGAAAGTTGGATTTTTTGCATTTATTTGGATTATTGCCATCTTCACAAAGTCACATCGTATAAATGTAGCCAATAGGGAATCACTTTTTCATAATAATTATGCACTACAGGTCATGTACCAGTCGTGGTTATTCAGTCAATAAATTGTTTAATTGTCAATCAGGTGAACTTAAACAGGAACAGCTTGAGAGCAATCATGCGGTAAATGTTGAGGTAACTGAAGACCCTCTGAACATCTGAGGTCACGTCACCGCTGTAACGCCAATATGGAGAAATGGGCACCAGTAATGATTGTCTTACATTAGCAGCTGACCTCTCAGTCTCAGCATGACTGTGAACAGGCTGGGTTATTCATCACATTGTGAGCAAGTTATTGAGTGTGAATGATGTATGCTTCAGATCAAACAGTGCCTGATCTCTCCTCTGTGGAATAATGGATGGATAATAGATGGACGGGTACCCCAGCACAGAGGGTGCTACAGAAAGATGCGCAGGTGGTAGGGTTTGGCACAGGGGAGCATTGGTTTACATAGGGCAGCACACCTGGCTCCCTGTGCTGTTTCTGCATGTCGGCCTACACTGGAACACAGGCCTGGATTTAACAGAGGCTTTATATCCTTTATGAGGGATTAATGAGAGAGAATGACTGAATCACAGTGAGATCACGGAGAGAACAGCCTCTGAGATCCAGCAGACACAGCGCAGCAGTGAGCGGTTTACAGTCTAAAGTAAACTTTCGTGAGTGATAAATAGGACATGTGAGGAGGAGGCAGGTGTGTTTTTCGGGCTGTTCATGTCCAGGCTTGACAGCGCTACAGCACACGCCGCTCCCGAACGGAGGGGCACAGATGGCCATAATGGCCTCTTCCCTTCAGCAATAATGAAAATAAATGACCCACTGTCGATAGCCAGGTTAGCCCTGTGAAACCAGGCCCTGAGTTCTCTGCTGACCTAGTTCAAATAGGCACAAGCATTCCTACAGTTTCCTGGCCTCTCTTCCGACACACGCTGAGATCAAATTAGATAAAGTTTTTTTTAGAAATGTTTGCACAGCGTACAGGATTTATTCTGCCTTTTGTTTACAGAGGATCCCTGATACCTTGTTCTAAAGGACGGCCGCGTCGTTACAGGAACTGACCGTGACAGGAAGTGAATTGAAATGGTTCTTTTATCAGGATATTTGTGACACTTCAGGTCAGCAGGCTAATAAATACTGCAGTGCTTTCTGACTGCTTTCAGATATTTCAGTTAATATATTTTGAAATGTATACAATGATTGAAAATACTTTTTTGAAAAAAAAATGTGTTTTTTATGCTGCAAATAAACCTTACCGAGTATTTTAGTGTTTAGACTTAAAACACCTACTCTCCTGCCATTTTTTTCATCAGTGAGACAAAAATTCTGCCGCTGAAGTGGAAATTTTGACTAATGTCCTGACTTTCCACTTGGTAAGAAAATTTCAATTGCCTATGGACAAATCTAGAAATGGATCAAAATTATCTCACATCAGTGGCAGATTTTTTTTTCTGAAAAAAAGGTGATAGTTTAATTTAAGTCTAAATACAAAATAAAAATGCTTGGTAAAAATTTTTTTTGCAGTGTACCTGAACTTTACTTTTGGTTTTTTGCATTTATCAGTCCAAGTTTAGATTTTTTGGATTGCTTGTTTTTCTGCTAAACCTCTATAACCTGATTGCTTTCAATCGCCAGTAGTGATTGTGACATCAGCAGCAGACTGCTGAATAAACAATATAATCACATGTCTGTGATATCTTAGCTGAAAGTGTTTCCCAGGTGTTGGGTCTCATGCCTTGGTTGGGTCACATGGGCCAGTGGAGAGGAGGGCTGGGGAGTCTGGGACAGAGGTGTCGCTGTGTATGTGGGAGGGGGTAAAGTGACACCACGATGACATCTGGCCGCCTGCCGTCTCCAAGCTGCTGCGAGTCACATGATCTTCGCTACCTACACCTGGGGTATGACCTGTGAGTTTCTCCTGGCTGAGGGGGGGGTGGGGGGTGGGGGGGCTAGGGGACAGGGGGCGCCGAGGTAAAGCCTCATCCAATTGGTCTTTATTGTCACACCTGCAGCATGTACAATCTGATATGCAGGACACACTTGATATGTCCTCACACACACACACACTCCTCTGTCACCACTGAGGACATCCTACCCAATTCTGACACATCAGCTTCAAACTCAAAGCAACAGCACAGGGAGAACGAGGGCCGTAACGCAGAGCGCCATGTGACCACGCGCAGATTCTAACCACAGGAGCCTCTTACGTGAGTAACGCGTATGTGTTCCTGCTGTGGGCGGAGCCTCAAGCCTGGCGGCTCTACCTCCCCTCTGGCGTGACTCCAGCTCTCATTTAGTGGCCTGTGTGGTCGACTGAGCAGTCGGTGTGTGCAATTATACCCTCCTCTACTGACTCAGCAGGCTGGCGGCAGAACAAACACACACACACACACACACACACACACAGACACACAAGCACTCATGCACATGTACACACACACACACTTATAAACCCACACACACACGCACTCAAACACTCATGCACGTATACACACACTCATACACGTACGCAAAAATACACAAGCACATGCACATACACACACATACACACCCACAAACGCACGCACCTACACTTACGCACAAACACACACACAGCAAAGCCTGCTCTCCGCGTCCCATTCACAAAGGACCCATTTGTTCACCGCCCTCCCTCCACAATCCCTCTGTAGTGCCCGACTTCGACAGAGGTGGAGGCCAGCCCAATAACAGCGGGCTCCTACAGTGATGGAGAGCGAGTCACCTGCTCAGACATACTGCTGAGAAACACTGCACCTGCAGGCAGGAGAATCGCTACGGATCAAACACGGCAGCAAAACAGGGCAGCATCAGGCTGTGTTTCAGAACACATCCTGGAGGGTTTCACTCTGACCCCAACAAAACACACCTCAATCAACAGCCAGTGGTCTTCTTTCTATGATAATTAGCAGAATCAGATGTCCTACATCAAGGATAGATTTGGGAACTGCTGATAAATGGGAATTTTGTTGAGGAGTCAGCTCATGAACTAAATAATGGATGGGGGGGGGAGTCGGAATCTTGTCTCTAGAATGCTGCTTTTCCATTGGTTGGAAAATGGAAACCAACAATTGTGCTATCTCGATGATGCACACCAGCCAGTTCAACATTCATGCTTAATTTGACTATCACTAAATTGTCACCTTTTTCTAAAAACAGGTAAAAATTTATATTATTTCATTTAAAGGCAAAGGCTCTGTTTTGCACGATGAAAAACCCTAAACAGGGTATTGGAAATCTTCTCTAAGGCACAGAGAGGGACACTTCAGCATCCCAGCCAACAAAAGCTTTGCCTCATTAGTTATTTAAGTAGAGTCCGCCATCATGAATAAAACATGATGAGAGGAGTCTGTGGCAGATGAGTCTCAAAGCTCATTCAATCCCTCGGCACTTCAGACCGATCCATGGCAAAAAGTGTATATAGGCTCATAATCCACACTCGACAGCACATGCTCTGATTAGCCACTCAACTCCAAATGCGCAAAATCAAGCTGAAGGTCGTACCGCACTGCACTATCCACGCTCTGATTGGCCAGCCCACTCCAAATGTGTAAAATCAAGCAGTAGATTGCATCTTTTGAGTGTGAATCCTGTGTGATGTTTACCGTTCGGTGTTAGTTACACCTCTTACCACAGACTGCTTCCACCGCCTTTGCGGTCAGATGCTGCCTGGATTTCACTGAGTATCTCTAAGTGCTCATCTAATTAGCTGTGCTCCTGTGCTGATTAATGCACCATAAGCCCTATCCCTGCAATTATATGCATTCTCGGTAATGTCAGTTATCAGAGAGATAATGCGCGTGCGCTGTAATCCTGTTATTCTCTCCAGAGAGCTTGTGCATGTCTGCAGCTGACCAGAACTGAGTGTTGGGTACAAGGGCCCTCTTTATCCTGTCTTAGGAAGCTGAAAAGTTATGGATAAGTCGAAAAATATATGTATACAAACTGTATATTTTAGGTAGCACTGGTTCCTCACAACAAGAAGGCTGTGGGTTTGAATCCAGCCTGGGGCTTTTCTATGTGGAGTTTGCATGTTTACGTGGGTTTTCTTCCACAGAACAAAGACATGAATGCTAGGCTAACTGGGGACTCTATTTTGCCCAATGGTATGAATGAATTGTAAGTCGACATGAGACTGCAGAAAAATAGTTGAAAGTGACAATAAAGGATCAATCGGTCATAGCCCTAAGAATATATTTAAAAATAGAGACCTCTCGATCCTCTCTACAGAAAGACACAGACACTGGCAGGGGCATTGCAAATACCAAAAGTCAATGTGATTTTGGGTTTACAGTAGTGGAGCAAATATGCTACACTCATCAATACAGAAAGGAGCCAAAATGGGAAAATATGTCCAGCAAAGAAGAGAGACTTTGTACGCGCTCCCTAAAAATGTTACTAACACCAGAGAAGTGAAGTTTTTAGCTTGAATGCTCCCGCTTTTCTGATGCTCATGGGTTTATGTCAGAAGATTAACAGCAGTGTGTATACGCTGTTCTTCTTTGCTTGATTTTAAGTTTACCTCTGAGAGCATTTTTCAAACCCACAGCACTCTGTCCCCAGTGTAGCCTGTGACGCTTAAATCCTCCTGTTATCCTTTTACATTATTATATCTCTCAGGGTTCGGCTTTCCTAAGCTCTCTTGAATGAAATCCAACTTGTAGGCCGACTGGAATAATGGTCTTCAAGTGTTATTACTTATTTCTCCTTTCGCTTGATGTTTTAGACTAGTGTAAGCCTGTATTACAAAGCCTTTTAAAGAGGAAACAACAGCTTCTTTGTGTGTCTTTCTGTGAAGAGACCTTTGATCAGCTGTACTCACTCATACACGGTTAATGTTTGACAAAGTGGTGAAACATCATAGAATCACAAAAACGTGGACTTTTCGGGAATGATCTGAATTACACTGGGGGGGTGATTGGCTCTCCTCTAATGAGGGGTGGAGCCAAGAGCAAGATGTAATTAAAGTTCTCATAACTCTTTAAAAGCAGGTAGACTTTGAAGACACTAATGCAAGATCTCTGAGAATTTTTCATCCTATCCAGCCTGGGATGGCTTGACTCTCAGGGGAATTGTATTCACATTACTTGTGAAAATAAGTTGCACCAAATGGAATGTTATGCTATCTAATGGAATCCAATGGTTTATGTCATGGGTAAAGTATTCCAAATTAGATGCCAAGTAGGCGTACACTCAGGCTCACCTTGACCTAGATAAAAATGGGCAGTAACCTCATGTGTATCCTCGTTTTCATAACGAGAAACCACAACGCTTCTGGGTGATTTCTAATTCTCGATGTAGATAATAGATAGACAAAATGGTAGACCTCGACCCAAGCTACCTGCAAGTAATACAATATCAGTATCTGCAGCAGAAGTGAAAGGGTGGGTAGTCCACCGAAACTGGAGTCCTCATTAAGTTTCACACACACACACACGCAAGCACTCAAATACACCTGCTGGAATGTAGAGCGTGTGCAGTATGTGAGTGACTCTGCGGTTCACTGGCCTGAGAGGGCCAGGGGTGGAGAGGGAGAGAGGAGGGATGAATTCAAACAAAACTCAGGGAGGAATGCTGCTGGTTACCATGGTGAGGGCAAACTGACCAGGAAGAGCAGTAACGCAATACCATAATTATCCCAGGAGGGAGGGAGGGAGGGAGAGAGGGAGTTAGATGGAAAGAGAGAGAGAGAATGAGAGAGGAAGAGATGCATTCCAGTCTCATTGTAACTTGTTTACCTTACAGCAGGTGAGCTGAAACTGGGACATGCCGCTATGGGTGGGGAGGGGGTTCTTTCACACACACACACACACACACACACACAGGCTGTTTCTGACACAAACACACGTACACACAACACAAAGGCTGCTTCTAGCATGCACACTTTCACACAAATGCACAGGCTCTTTCTCACACATGCACGCACGCACACATACAGTCTGTTACACACACACACACACACACACACACACACACATAGGCTGTACAGCAGAGCAGTATATCAGCTGAAGCTCCAGCCCTCCGCCCTGTGTTTTTTGGCAAGACACTACGCTCTGATTGATGGAGCCCAGAAGAGGGGGGGAGTTAGAGAGGGGATCTGGGGGTTTGAAATCCCTGCATCTCAACACACCTCCAACCTGTCTGAGACACTCACCAAAGACACACCGTTTCCAGGAAAAAAATCGCACAAATGTTGTAAGATTCCCAAACATCCCGATCCAGGCCTGATTCTTCTCAACTTCCACTAGTCACTTAATACAGAAAACAAATTTAAAAGGCTGCATTTGACTCATGTCAGGACAGATATTGCTGTACCTGTTGAAAAAAGTGATTTAGAAGAACAGTGTTAGAAATGGAATGGCTGGGATGTGCAGTTTGTTTTGACAGTGAGGACTTGACAGGACTGCTGTAGCACCGGGGCATCAAGATAGAAACACAGCCCTCCTCTAATGGCATCCATATTCCACCCTCCTATCTCCCCTTTTCCCTCCCTCTCTCTCTCTCTCTCTCTGTAACTCGTTCTGCATGTGAGGGTTGGGTGAGTTTGTATGTTGCCTGTCTTGGTTTGAGTTTCAGTGGTTTATTGTTGTTGAACAATGTCCCAACAACAGGGCTTTTAAAATCAATCTCTCTCATCCTCCCTCCTTCTCCCTCTCTCTCCATCGCTCTTGCTCTCTCTCCCTCTCTCAATCGGTCTCTCCAACATGGGTATTTTTCACCAGTTTGGTGAAGGTTAGCTTTTGAATTTTATATTTATTGAAATTTATTAAGCTGATTTCTGCATACACATTTAGTCTGCTGTGCTGTGAAATATAAAAAAATGGTTGGGCAGTGTTTGCCATCAACAATGACTGAATTAAAATTATAGAAGCTTTGGCCCAAAAACTGAACGCTAAAGGGTCTGTTGAAAACACTCTCTCCCTTTCCCTCAGATTCAAAGTGCCTCACCGGCAGAACTATAGCTTCAAGTGAACCTGACACTCAGCTGGTCTGCCACCCTGGCACACCCATTTGGGAGAGGGGTAAGAAGGCTGAAATGTAAAACCAAAGCAGTTCATGTCCTCAGGATGCTGAATGCAAAGTTTCATCAAATTTGATCGATATTTGTGACTGGTAAAGATTACAGGTCTAATTGCTTTGAGACGACAGAGAACGGAGTTCAAACCATCTTAATAACTTGATTAGGTCAATATCTAGTTGAGTTAATCAAATTGATGATGCCAAAGCACAGCAAAGAACTTGGAGCATTACAGGAATTACAATAGATAAAAATGAAACAATATGATTATGTAGATAGCGCACAACTGCAGTGCATATAAACACACATTAATGGTAATAACAGTGATAGTAACTGTAAAAGTAATGGTGATAATTATTCTCTCACTCGCTCTGTCGTTTTGGAGAACTCATTCCTGATGTTTACTGCCCAGCGCGTTCCCAGGGGGAGCGTCACTGAGTCAACAGAAGTGCAGAGAACCGTGAGGAACCGCCCGTGACTAACCCCGCCAGAGAATCCCCTGGGAACCGCGCACTGTTTGCTCTCCGCTCCTGAGAGACCAACGCAGACGGCTCGTACCGGGAATCTTCACCTTCCCCATCTTGGTTCATCTCCCCACCCCTGACATCGCTGTGTCTGAAAAAGCGCCGCACTTGCTGCCAAACACAGGTGTTCAGCTGTGGTGGTCAGAGTATTAGTCCTGCATGTGTTCCTGACACCAACTGGTTTCAACAAATGAGTTAGTTTTTTTTTTGTTTTTACAAGAAGAAGTTATCTGAGTGTGGGTCTGTTATACATGTCTGTGTCACATTACTTCCCGCTATATATATATTCTGTTCTGTAGCCATAGTGAATGAATGTGTGTGTGTGTGTGTGTGTGTGTGCGTGTGTGTGTGTGTGTGTGTGTGTGTGTGTGTGTATGTGTGAGTGTCTGTGCTGCGCTTTCCTCAGTCTCTTCTGACATTGAGGAGAAAGCAAAGGATCTGCTCTCATGTGCAGCCAAATGTGTTAGTCTTCATTTTTCCCTAAACAGACTGATGTAATGCAAACGTAAGGAAAGCAGCTCTGAATGCAGGAATCAACAGATTCCTTTTGCTTAGGGTCAGGCTCAATGACGCAAACATAAACACACGCAGACCCACACACACACACACACACACACACCACATATAGGCACACATACGCAGACAAACATGCACAGACACACATACATGCGTGCGCGCGCACACACACACACACAAAGACACACCCATGCACACACACATCACATACAGACACACACACACATGCACATTCGCAATCACACGCATAACCACTCCAAATAAGGACAGAATCCAGGTCCCAAAACAACAACCTACATCTCTGCAAGTGATATCTTCACGCTTCAGCTGCAAGCAAAGCTGACCAATCAGAGGCGTGGGAAAAGGGGTCTGCCACAGGTGGGGAGGGGTGCCATGAACAGGGAAACAGACTGATCAGCGGGACAGTAATGATGATCAGCATAAATGATGAAACGTCTCTCGCATTCTCTCCTGTGTCTCGCTGTTTACTGCCGCACCAAAGGGACTATTTTAAGGGGTAAACCAGATGACTGACTGCAGGATATGGAAAACAGGAGAGAGAGAATGGGGGGATGTAGAGGCAGAGAAAGGAGGAGCAGAGGAGAGAGACATGATGAGAGATGAGAAAAGAGAGGAGAGATGTGCCATCAGATCACTGTCATCACCCCTGCGGGCTTCTCTCCTAATGTAATCAGACTGAGAGACCAAGTCTGCACAGCCATTCCCCCCCCCGCGCAGATCTCAGCTCAACACCCTGCTGTTCTGTGGGATGCAGAACATGCCACAGAGTGGCAAAGTCAGCCACTCACGCGGGGGCAGGTCTGACGTTCCCGACAGGGGTTTGTCTAACACCAGGGAGTCCACTCTAATCTCAGAATGCGGTGTTCTTGTAGAGCAGCACTAGAGTGTTGGGTCATAGAAAAGCAATTAAAATGTTCTGTACCAAAATCTCCAGTGCTGATGTCACCACAGCAGCGAAGTTCTAGAACCATGACGACTCCGTCTCCATCCGTCCCGAACACTGCTCTTAAGACAGGGAATTACATAGCGCTATAAATATCTTCATTTCTCTCAAAATGCCCCTAGAATTGCAAGAAAAATTCCCCCAGCTTCTTCAAAAGTAATGTTTATTTTGTCAGTTATCACAAAGGGCAGGTATTTGTCACAAAAAATTTTCCTTTAACACCCCGGAGCAGTCACAGAAAAGTCGTTGAAAACATCTCCTGCCTCACAGCTACGACACGCTCCTTCCAACGTCTAATTTTTACCTCCCCGCTTCCTGCAAAGCTTCGCACATAGTCCTTTTGCAGTTCCATTAAATGTTAGCTTGAGGGGGAAAATTCCTCTACTTGGAAAATGTTAATTTCATATCCTGGTAGCACTCATTACAGAGAGTTGGGCCACAGAGAGGTAACTGGAGATGCATGAGGTATGCGAATAAACAATAACCACATGAAGCAAAACAGCCATTCTTCCCTGGTGAAAATTATAAATGATATCCCTTTTCATCAGCTATTTTGAGCACTGCAGGGCATATTTCATTAACTCACAGTCAGGCCGTGTTTGTCATAGTGCCAGTAATTCAGATGGCGTGATGGCAAGTGACACAAGTCAGTCAACAGTCATTCAGAATTTCAACCAATCAGATACAGTGCGTTCACTATGGCAACAGAGATTCCTCTAGTTCACAGGCATGATGATAAGATGGCGCACATGCACTTCAGATGTGTTTTTGTTCCATATTTGAACAGACATCAACTTTTACTGAAAAAGGGCCAAAAAATTTCCTTCATCTTAACCATGAGAAAATTAGTTTCATTTTGGACAAGCCAGTGTTGTAGAAATTAATCACTGTAGACAACCAGGGGCAGCAGTGAGACCGGAAATATAAAGCTTTGTGAAGAACACACTAATTCATAAATGTCTGATCTTAAATCTTCAAGGGCTGCGTGATCCATATGGGAATGGGAAGTTCTGTAATCGCCACACTCGATGAAAACGCAGAAAACCTCAGACAATCAAGCAGGTAACGCTGAAAAAAATCCATGAAGAAAAGCAGTGTTTGTTTACAAACACAGCACCTGAGAGGGTCCGGTGACCTAACCTATTCTCTCGTTTAGGCTCACAACATTAGCTTTTCCCTCAATCCTTGAGAGAAGACGCTCAGTGTGCATATGAAAATAGCAGGAAAATTGCCTAAATGACCACTGTCACCTGGGGGACATGACGCACATTGCATCCGCAGTGAAATATTAGTCCCATAACTAAAGAGTGGATATTCTGTCTAGACCATTTTAAGAGAGACCTTGTAATGGAATGATAATCTAAGTCAGCATTCTTGAACTCCATTGCTTTTCAACTACCAGTTGTGACAATAACATCAGCATTACAATGTACTGGTTAGAATATTCTAATTGCTAATTTGCTATCTTACACCTTAATGGGTTCAACGATAAATTCCATTCAACGTACAGAGAACGTGTCTTAACGCATCTGCATTCGGACTGCCATTTCAGAATGTGCAGACCATTTCCTTTAAAAACAAATCTTTAATCACAGAGAGTAATAAAACACGTTCCAGAGCAGAAACCTGTCTAGATACGTTATCAGATGCCCGCTCAGCCCGAGATAGAGCTGGTCTGCGCGCCCAGCGTTTTCGCTCTATGGATCCAGGACTGCCGATTCATTCCTACCTGTCCATGTTTCATATTTTGCTGATATCGCCTTTGGCACCTGAGCATTTTAGTCAGCACAAAAATGCACTTTAGAATCCCCAAACATAAAAGTTACCGCACAACCTATTTCCTAATTTATCTTCATAATTTGTGTGTCTTCCTCGCAGATATGTCTAAATGTACACAAGTACAAAACACGCTTAAAGGTACAGACTTTACTTGACATGTCATTGAGTACAAAACTATATAAATAACTTTCACCAGCTCAAATGCACTTCTGCCATATCACAAGCAGTTAAGGGAAACATGATGTCAGCTGAAAGCCAGAGATTGTTTTCACGTAAATCAAAACAAAACGATCATGAGGAACAGGCTTTGGGGAGAACTGGTGTAGTCAGAAGAGAATGAGTTTGTCAGCGCACAAGACCGAGCCAGATAAATCCTGACTCGCCATGGACGGATCACAACAGGTTGATTTAAAGCAACAGGAGCCCCAGAAACACTGAAGTCAGAGTTACCAGCTCTGTCACACGGTAAAGGAGAGCACTTATCTCAACACTGACCTTGTGTCAAAAATGTTCCTCGTCTCAAACTTGTCCTTCCCGGTTCGGATAACTCCCCGAGTCCGGCTTATTGTCTTCAGAAATAAAAAAAAAACACAAAAAAGGGAGAGAAAAGAAAGCCGAGCTGAGGAGGTATGCGGCAGCGAAGAAGTCGTACAGCGGTCAGGACCAAGAGCGGCCACAGATAACACTGTGGGGAAATGGCGCTGACAGTGACCGCTCTCTCTCACTCGCTCTCTGTTGCTCTCTCTCTCTCTCCGGAATGCAGCGCTCCTGGATTTCTTCACCTTCTGACAAGCGGCCGGGACTGATCTTCAGAGAGGCTTGCGATTTCTGTCTCTCTCTCCCTCCCTCTCTCTCTCTCTCTCTCTTACTCCGCCTTGTTGCCTTACTTTCCTCACAGGCCCTGCTCCTCCCCTTGTCCAGGTGAAGAAAGAGGAATGTTCTCTCTCTCTTTCACTCTTTTACTCTTTCTCTCTCTTTCCCAGTCTCTCCCCTTCACTCATTGTTTCAGTCTAATTCAAATTCAAAAGCTCTATTAACATGACATGCATATGCATATTGCCAAAGCACACACATCACAAAAAACAATTATTGCAACAGTTTAAAGATAGCTATGCTTTGACAAAAAAAAAAAGCCAACCATCACCAAAAACAAAGGGGATCCTCTTCATATCACCACTGTCCCACAAAACAAAAACAAAAAGAATGCAACAAAAATTGTAGTCTGTAAAGTGAAAACAATAAATTGCGGACAGACCAATGGACGGGGCAGCGGCGATTGCAATACATGGCCATCAGGTGGAGTGAAAAAATGAAATTACAAAACAAACAATAACAGAATAATGAAGAAGACAGTAATCACTATAATGTGATGTTTACGTAACATTGAATAACTCTTATTGAATAAATGGCTCATGTCGACTGAGTGTCTGCACGTTAATGACAGCAGGGGGGTAGTTACTCTGTCCCGAAAAGAACTTGCAGCTTTTTTCCATTGATGAAGGAAGAAAGTCTGTGTGGGAATCTTGGGGTTTTATTAAAGTAAATGTTTCTAATCTTTGCATATTCTTCTCAGCAGAGAAGGAAGCACATCTCTTCCTCTTCTGTCTCACAGTGACCTTAGAGTTGTTATTTTTTGGCTAGCCATGTTTTTTGAGTCTTCCTTATATAGTTGCCAAGGTGTGGTCACTGAGCCTGCACTTGGTCAGGATTTGTTTCTGCTTTGTATTTCTGACAGAGAAGAGATCTTCTGCCATATAGTGAGGTTGATTTAGGACTGTGTTTTATTCGGATTATTCCAATGTTCCAGATAGTCATCTTTTGTTAGTTAGATGGTTTGGTATATTATTATATCTAGTTGTAAAGCAGTGTTTGTCTGTGTTTGATTTGTGTTCAGAATTATTTGGTGAGTGAGCATCAGGGCTACTCTTTTGTTGGCTTCAGATCTTGGATTTTCATGCCCGAAATTGCACTGAGTTTTCAGGATTTGAATTTGGACGCATCCAAAATTTGAGAGCTTTTTCTAAAGTTTTATTCTGAATGGGTACTGGCGTAGCTATGCACTGATTCGATCTCTCTCTGTCCCACAGAGGATGTAATGAGTAACTGTAGGAGTGTCCAGCCTGTGTTACTCACAGTTCCCTGGGTCAGAGGACAGGACGGTCGCCACGGTGACACTACCGCCGTCACCTGTAGGCCTCCTGTCACCAGAGCTGCTGACAATGCAAATAAACCCTCTGTTTCCTTTATGATGTCATATTCCCAGTCATATGCTAATGTGGCGGTGTGGACGGCGGGTACTATGGGTGTGTGCTTGGTGTTGTTATGGTTACATTGTCTACTGAAGAGGCCGGGTGCAGGGAGAGAAAAACCAGCATTTCAGGTTGTGTCTCAGAAGACGACACTCGCACACACAAACACATACACACACACACACACACACACACACGCACACACACACATTGTGTTTTCATGATTGGTGGAACATCCCATAGACTTACATTCATTCCCTAACCACTCATCCAGACGTTAAGTATAAACTCAAAATATCTCATACTGACCTAAACTTCACCCAACCCTAACCTTAACCCCTAGCCTTAAAATAGCTTGGTAACCTAATTCAGACCAGAAAATGTCCCCATAAAGATCATAAAGATGAGGAAATCTAGTTTTCCAGAACTTGTGGGAACCCACAAATGCACACACACACCTATACGCATCGCAAAGCTGCACGCTCTCAAATGTACACAAGAGCACACACACTCACAGACACACAGAAACACACCACACATGCATACACTCTTACATGAGCGTATACATATAAAGTGCCTTCCAGTAATATTGGCACCCATGGTGAAAATCCATAAATGTGGTTATGGATTGATGCCATTATAGTTTATCTTCTTGTTACTGAATGCAATTTATCGCTCTTCCAAGAGTCTCATTGTGGAAGCGGCAGTCGTAAACTGTGGCCTGAAGGTTGTTGGTGCCAGTCATGGCAGCAACCCAAGGACTCGTAGGTGGACGCCAGTGGAGATGGAGGCCATCAAGCTGAAGGAGGGTACCTTTCGGGCCTGATTGGCCCAGGGGACTCCTAACTCGGCAAACCGGTACCGACAAGCTAGAAGGACTGCAGCCATGGTAGTCGCAGAGTCCGGGGCAGGCTATGGAGAAGGACTTTCAGGTGGCCTTATAGAGGTTCAGGCAAACCGCCAGAAGACTCAGGAAAGGGAGGCAGGGCTTCGCCCAGGCTGTCTTCAGCAGTGGTGGGGAACTGCTAATCTTGACTGGGGACATTGTTTAGCAGCGGAAGGAGCACTTTGAGGAACTCCTGAATCCTGCAGACATGCCCTCCAAGAAGGAGGTAGAGTCCGAAGACTCAATTGAGTCTTGGTCCATTTCCCTGGTGGAAGTCGCTGAGGTGGTCGAAAGTCTCCGCAGTTGCAAGTCACCGCAGATGGACAAGTTTTGCTCAGAGATGCTGAAGGCCCTGGATGTTCTTTTGCTATCATGGCTGACTCACCTGTTCAACATTGTGTGGATGTCGGGTACAGTGCCCTTGGACTGGCAGACTGGGGTGGTGGTTCCCATTTTTAAAAAGGGGGATCGGAGGATGTGCTTCAACTATAGGGGAATCACACTGCTCAGCCTCCCAGGGAATACCTACAACAGTGTGCTGGAAAGGAGACTCCGCCCAATTGTTGAGGCTTGGATTCAGGGTGAACAATGCCAGTTCCGTTCAGGCTGTGGAACAATTGACTGACTTTTTACCCTTGTATGAATACTGGAGGGATCATGGGAGTTTGCCCATCCAGTCTAAATGTGTTTTGAGGACTTTGAGAAGGCTTATGACTGTGCACCACAAGGTATCCTGTGGGGGGTGCTGCGGAAGTATGGGGCTCCGGAGCCGTTAGTTCAAGCCTACCAATCCCAGTAAAAAACAAGTATTTGACACTAACGTGTCTTTGTCCCCCGCCACAAAATGTGAAATCGTGTCAAAATGAACAATTTCTCGGTGTGACCTTGAGAATGGCGCGAAGGTCACCGAAATGGACTGGCGCCGGGGTATCACCCTAATACATGTTGACATAAGATTAGAAGTAAATCCGTCGATTCGTTCTTGAGATATGTCGCTGACAAGGCTATCAGTGTGAAAATCCACAATCTCTTGGTGTGACCTTGAGAATGGCGCAAAGGTCACCGAAATCGACTGGCGCTGGGGTATCACCCCAATATATGTTAACATGGAATTTGAAGTAAATCCGTCGATTCGTTCTTTAGATACCTCGCTGACAAGGCTATCTGTGTGAAAATGCACAATCTCTCGGTGTGACCTTGAGAATGGCGTGAAGGTGACCGAAATCGACTGGGGCATCACCGTAATATATGTTGACATGGAATTTGAAGAAAATCCGTCGATTTGTTCTTGAGATATCTCGCTGACAAGGCTATCAGTGTGAAAATGCACAATCTCTCAGTGTGACCTTGAGAATGGCGCGAAGGTCACGGAAATCGTCTGGCGCCGGGGTATCAGACTAATACATGTTGACATCAAATTTGAAAAGAATCCGAGGCTTCCTTCTTGAGATATCGCGCAGACAAGCATTTCAGTGTCAGAATCTATCATACCTCGGTGTGACCTTGAAAATGTTGCGAAGGTCACCAAATTCGACTGGCGCCGGGACATTACCCTAATACATGTTGACACCAAATTTGAAAAAAATCTGATGCTTACTTCTTGAGATATCGCGCAGACAAGGTTTCGGGACGTACGGACGGACGTACGGACGGAGCTGAATACTATGTCCCCCGCTTCGCGCTAAACGCGCGGCGGGGGACAAAAAAGCAGGAGTTGTGTCCGCATTCTTGTCACTAAGTCAGACTCATTTCCAGTTGGTGTTGGACTCAGCCAAGGGTGTGTCTTGTCACCTATTTTGTCCATGATTTTCACACACAGGATGCTAAGGCACAGCTGGGGCTTGGAGGATGTCCAGTTTGGTGGCCTCAGGATTGCATCTCTGCAGTTTGCAGATGATATGGTCCTCTTGGCTTCATTGTGCTGTCACCACCAGGGATGAATGGAGCTGGAGATCAACAGGCGGATCAGTACAGGATCTGCAGTAAAGTGTGGATTATACCGGACCGTCGCGGTGAAGAACGAACTGAGCTTAAAGATGAAACTCTCAACTTACTGGTTGAGCTATGTTCCAACCCTGACCTATGGACACAAGCTCTGGGTTCTGACTGAAAGAACAAGTTCACGAATATAAGCGGTGAAAATGAGCTTTCTTTGCAGGGTGGCTGGGCTGATCGTTAAGTATAGGGTTAGAAGCTCGGACATCCAGGAGAGGCTCAGAGTAGAACCGCTGCTCTTTTGCGTTGAGAGGAGTCAGTTGAGGTGGTCAGGCATCTGGTTCGGATGGCTCCTGGACACCTCCCTTCAGAGATATTCAGGGCTTGTCCAACTGGGAGGAGGTCCTGAGGAAGACCCAGGACATACTGAAGGGACCGTATCTCCCAGCTGGCCTGGGAACTGCTTGGGGTTCCTCAGAAGGACGTGTAGGAAGTGACCGGGGTGGGGGATGCCAAGGCCTCTCTGTTTAGTCTGCTACCCCCACGACCTGTCTCTGAATAGCAGCAGAAAATGGAAGGATGGATATTGAATTCAAAATAGTAACAAAAAATATTACTTTTAATTTAAATACGTTCACTGAAATAAAATAATTACTATCCTTGAAATTAGTGTTTTTCTTAAAAACGTGTGGCACAATTATTGGATCCCCATCATTTAATATTTCTTGCAGCCTCTACTTGCGAAAATAACTAAGTCTTCTCCATTAGTGTGTAATGAGGTTTGTGAAGATATGGCAAGGATTCAGACCATTCCTCCATGCAGAATCTGCAGAGGTCCTTCAAATTCTGAGGTGCATATTGATGGACTCTCCTTTTCAGCTCTTCTTACAGGTTTCCTATTGGATTTAGCTGACAGGATTGGGATAGTCAAATTAAAACCTTGAACTTGTGGTTGAGTTACCATTTTTGTGTTGATTTGGATAAATGTTTTGAACTATTACCCAGCTGGAGTACCCAAGTATGTAGTTTATGCTTTCTGGCAGTCTGGTTTTTATTATTAAAAACTGCTGGTACTTGATGGAATGATGATACTCTGAATCCTGACAAATTCTCCATTTGTCAAGGCCATTGCAAGAATTCAAGCTGCACAACATCAAAGGTCCAACGCCCATACTTCACAGTGGGGATCAGGTGTTTTACTGAAGTGGAATGCGGATACAGAAATGAGTGTTGTCCTTCCACATGCCCATCCGTCAAGCTTCTTTTCCAAGCCAGAACTTCAATACTGATCAAGATGTTTACATGAAATCTAATATATAGGTGCACTTCATAAGGTTCATAAGGAGATGTTCCTTTTCATACCTCCTCCTGTCCTCCTGTTTGTACGTCGGTCTGTCCCTCCATCATATTTCACTTTCAGGCCAAAACGCCACAACCGCAGTAGGGGATCTGGCCATTCCATGCTTGATGTTTTTGTACCAAACCCGTCTCTGGTGTTTTTGGTCTTATCTGACCACTGACCCCACTCTTAGTTCCAGTTCTGTGTAGCAATCTGTAGGTGCATGAGTTTATTTTTTGATAACAACAGAGGCCTTTCTTCTGGGAACCTTCCCAAACATGCAGTTGAGTTGATGGTGCCTAATTGAAGTTCTGGAAACTTTGTTTGCAATTCTCCAACGGTGATCCTTGGAGTTTCCTTGAAATTGAACCATCCACTTCTTATGGCGGGCATGAAAAATGGGAACAAATCCTCTAGATTTTTGACATTACCATATGCTTCACACTCCGGAATTATTGGCACATTGGGTTGTATTAATGGATGGCATGGATCTTTGTGTACTTTCCTACAATGCACCGCACACCAAAATTTTCCAATCCTATGCTTCAACAATACTGCAATACCAAACAACGGATGGTAACCGCAACAGCACATATGCACAACAATTTGTTTGTGTGCTTTTGTCCTTTGGCTTCTGACTGCATTTTAGTACTGTGCAGTCCAGAATATGGACTGGCTTACTTTCATTCATGCCACACCAAGCTAAAAATTGTTCCCACGATATGCAACAGATGTAGCTAGCTAGTTCTTTCATGCAGCTAGCCCATGGTCGCACGGTTACTTGCTCCACCTCTCTCTAGAACCAGGGTCCCAACTCCCAGCAAAAGGAGACAGGCCATGCTGTTTGTTGTCGGTATTAGACATACCTTCTCGTTGCAAACTTTCAACATAAGTAATGCTTTGTGCTAGTCTACCTCTTTCAGCACACTGGCCCATTATGATAGAAAAGAAGGAATCACAAAAATGTCATCTGGCGACTTGAAATGCCTTTTTAATAGCAGAATTTGTGCTTGAACCAAGAGGGATATGGTTCTTAAAATCAATACTGTCCCAATTTAATCAGGATGTCAGGTCACTCTACATGGAACTGTATGGCCCTGATAACACGACAGGTTAATTATTAAGCTTGTCAGCTATGGCCTAACATATTTATAAAGGAAAAAAATAATTATCTTGCCATTGACAAAATGGTTTGAACGCATAATAACACAACTCTGCTTTAGAGACTGCATCTCCCATTATATCAAAGCCATCATTTTTTTCCTTCGGCTTGTATGTTTCATCACTCTGGCTAAAATAATCCTCAGGGTTTTATAATAACTATGGCTATTGCTGATCTCTAGAACAGCAAAAATGAGATATTTCCACTATGAAACAAACACAAGTTTGGGAAGTAAACTGGTCACCATATCCTAGAATACTTTCTTGTGGTTGGGCCAATGACATCACAAGAAAACACACCATAAAAGAAATGGACATTTTCAACTCAATGCCTTTTTCCTTTCAGGCAAAACATTCACTTGTGTGCAGCAAAACAACTTTCTGTGTCTATGTGTGTACATGGGCATGAGTCTTTGAGTGTGTATTTTTGCACGAGTGTGTCTGTGAGTGTGGGCATGCGTGAGCATTACAGTATTCTTTTATCTTAACCATGGTGATGGGTGACAAAGGCAAATTAGCTGTGTCACCACAAATTTATATGGCCAGGAAACAGGAAGTCATAATAAACATTAAAGTCTTCCTAATCATGATGAAGATATAAAAGTGAAGTACGAATGGAATATAATTCATTTGGATTTTTCTTAGACACACACACCACACGCACAAATTGCTCATACACACAGACATGTAAATATCCGCTCACCCAAACAGACACACACACACCACACACACAAATTGGTCATACACACAGACATATGCAAATATCCGCTCATTCACACAGACACACACACACAGATCGTGCCGTGTACACAGTAGAGGAGGTGCCCCATACTTCCAGTATCTTGCGTACACCCACTTCCCTGTCCTGTAAGCCCAACTGGAATAATATCCCCCAGGCCCCCGTCCCTCTGCTTTCCCCACTGCCCCCAGCCCCCCTCGCCCCAAGCATGACCACAAAATGGCCCAGGACAATCAGAGAGCACCAAACAAACACAGCCCATCGCCACCAGCCTCGTCAGCTCAATGGGAGATCTGTTGGGAAGCCATTTTGGAACAGAGCCCAAACAGTCAGCCACTTCACAGGCCAGTGACACCCCCGCCCCTCATCGCCGTTAGCAACCACTATTCACACAACAGAGCACCCACTATACGCAAGCTGAAGCAACAGTAAGTTGACAAATGATTGCTGCTTGTAATTTTTGCGATGTATCAACAAAAAATATTTGCTGATTCTCCATTTCTGAGAGGCGAAGCGTACCTCAGCTCCGAAGTCGCACCAACAATGGGCTGCTTTGTGACAGTGGTGATGTCACATTCAAAGCAGGAACAAGCACTCTGTCAATCATAGTGACTCATTCAACCAGTGAAAAAAGTCCCAGAGCTTGCTGGCAGGACAACTAGGAATTAGGACAATTGAGAATAACATTTGCTGCATTCGAGAACGACTGGAGTTTGGAACCATTGTGTTTTTCTACAGTGCCATTCATACACAGAACATGTGTAAAGGAGTTCTGTCATGGTCGGGAATACAAATTGGCAAGTTTGTGTTAGATAAATTCTATCTAATTTAAGGACTAGGAATGCTAAGGTCGTATCCATGTGGAGCTTGTCGGAAAGATTTCATCCGCTTTGTGGACTGAGAATTCCAGTGATTCACGATAGATCTCAAAGTGCCTGATACCTGTCTGTCGTCTCTCTCTGAACAGTTTACAGAGACTCTTGAGCAGGGGTCTCCAATCTTTCCCAGAAAGGGCCGGTGTGGGTGCAGGCTTTCATTGCAACCAAGCAGCTACACACCTGATACTACTAATCAAGCTTATTAGCAAAGAGTCCAGGGGTTGATTAGTAGTATCAGGTGTGTAATAGCTTGGTTGCAATGAAAGCCAGTACCCACTCTGGCCCTTTCTGGGAAAGATTGAGGACCCCTGCTCTTGAGGAACAGGAGACACAGCTCTGCTGCAAAGCCCCAGACACTCTGTCCGTGAATAATACGTAAACAGGGCAGTAATAGGAGGGCCAGCTAACAGTGAAAATAACTATGAGCCCGAACCACTGACATTGTCGGTAAAATTCAGCACTATAGGCTTACAGGGAAGACTGCAGAGTGAATTATGAGTAATACTTAGAGAGGGCTTCTCACTCATTACGTGGTTCTTATTGCCACAATTAATTCATATGCATCTGAGGGAGCAGTAAGTCTCATTAACACCTTGTGCTTAAACTCATTTCTCTTAGTAAATTCAACCACAGTGCCTGTGTCAAGTGTCAAATCACGGCAAACCACACCCTGGTCAAACAACAGCTCTCTCTCTCTCTCTGTATCTCTCTTTCTCTCTCCTATCTCTGCTTTCTATCATTCCTTCTCAATAAACTCTCTCTCTCTCTCTCTCTGCCAAGCCTCCTTTCTGTCACCCTCACCTCCACAAAGAAACTCATAAGTCTGCACATGCCTATGAAATCATGCAAACATGACCCATAAAAACATAACACGTCCATGAAAATCAACAAATGAGACAGATCTGTAAGCTTGTAATACACACAAAAACATTTTAATGAACTGGTAAAACTCTCTCAGACGCAATGAATGTTGTCTCTGGGAGCTTCCGTCAGCTTTGTTCGGGCAACTGTTGCGATCGGGGCCAGACGTGGGTACAGTTTTGTTCGACAGTGTCCCTTTACAACAGGAGGTACTGATTACTGCTTACAATATTATTCAGCTGTGTCCTTCTATAATGGGACGTACTGACTGATGCTTACAGTATTGTTCAGCTGTGTCTTCTTATAATGACAGGTACTGACTGATTTCTTACAGTATTGTTCAGCTGTGTCTCTTTATGACAGGAGACAGTGATGATTGACGATGCGCTGGGATCAAGCCCCCCCCCACCCCCAAAAAGAAAACCTGTTAATTCTCACCCAATGCCTGCCCCTTCCACTTTGATGCGTGTGTGGAACGCCCTCGAACAGGTTAAAAACAGGACAAAGTGGGGCGTCGAGAGAGTCGCCCGATTTCAGCAGTACTGACTCTTGCCGCCAATCTCGCGATGACACACATAAACACACATATACGTACACACACACACACACACACACACACAGACAAGGTAGTTACGCCGTGATTGTTCTCTAAATATACCCCCGTACCATGTCATTAAAGTCAGCCGCGCACCGGGGCTCGATGCATGAGCCCTGCTTGGTGAATCACCGGGTGAGGCTGGTACGGATTGTAATGGGACAATTACGGGGTTTCGCTTAAATACAGCCTTACGCGCTGCAGTAAAATAAGCAGTTCTTTGTGTTCTCAGCAGAGACTGAGGTCAGACAAGAATCACACACTCTCCACTTACCCTGCACACTGTTAGATAGAGTTTCACCGTAACTATATAAAGTAAAATATGTTTTGTTTTATTTTCATAAGAGCTTAGTGCAGATTCCTCTTTCAGTGTAAAGTAGTTGAATGCAGATTAAAATAAACTGAAGAACAGCCATATTACTCCACAGGAGAGCTTTACTGCAGAGCACATGCTATCTGTCAAACACAGGATACGGCAGACACACGCACTCCGTCACACAAAAACGCATGAGGTACGAAGTGTTTCCCGATGGTGTGGGGGAGAGGGGATGTACGCAAATCAGCAAAATATTTGTGTCACCGAAGGAAGAACAAACACTGTCTCCGCTGAAGCAGTTTTGACTGACAGCACAGGACTTCAGGCGTCTTTTGACTGGAGCATCCAGTCTTTAAAGAGGCTAAGTTCCAGTTTGTGGCCTGAGCAGACCATGACATGTACGAGCAGAGGGACAGTCACAGGCTCAGTTGACGTGACATAACAGTGAAGTTATATATGAATAGTTTGTTTCCAAAATGCAATATATCCATTTGCTCATGAGTAAATCAACTTTCTCTATGTTGACGCCTGTTGCATTTCATAGAAAAACCATGAAAAAAAAAATTTCATAATATGAATTTCTGAAAACGAATTTTTGCACCATGCGTAAAAAGCACAGGGCTATTCCTTGATGGTATTATAGTAATCTTTGTCATTTTGGCACTTATTGTGTTTTGGAAATAAACTCTTCATATTTTTTTCATAATGTCAGCATTTCCAGTCCATGTCTACACTGCAAAAAAAAAAAAAAAAATCCCACCAAGCACTTTATTCTCCCCTTTAGACTTAAACCACTTATTTCTATCACCTTTTTCACCAGTAAAAACAAAAATTCTGCGTCTGATGAGAGATAATTTTAGATTCATCCAAGGGGAAAGAAAATCTCACTTTTCAGCACCAGGTAACTGGGACCAATAGTTTCTACTTGTGAAAGAGAAAATAAGGAGTTAAGTCTCGTTAAAAGACTGAATTACTTGTTAATATGGACACTTTCTGTAATGTCCATTTTACCCAGAAAGCGTTCTCTAGCTGAAGGGAGAAATAAACAGATTCCCGGCCGTATCCCTTCTGATCCAGACGACATGCTCCCCTCCACCAGCAACGCCCCTCGGTGCCGCCTGGCCCAACTTCCACTGTTTCTCCTCCACGCCTCTCCTCTTTGTTTTGGACGTGGCCCTGAGAGAAACAACACTGCTCTCTGGGTGACTGGAGTGAGGGAAAAGCTCTGGTGGCCACAGAAAGTTCCAGTATTCTGGTGATTCATGAATTCAGACTTGGAGTCAACAAGTGACCTGCCCAGTCTGTTCAACATGATCCTCACAGTTTGCTTTCACTGGGATTATGCTTTCCATTGTGTGTGTGTGTGTGTGTTTGTGTGTGCATGGCCATGTGCGTGTATGTGTGCATACACGTGCGCGTTTGAGTGTGCACACGTGTGCACACATGTGTGTGTGCGTGCGCGTGTTTGAGTATGTGTGCAGACACGTGTGTGAGTGTGTGTTTGAATGTATGTGCACGTACGTACGTGCGTGTGTGTGTGTGTGTGTGTGTGTGTGTGTGTGTGTGTGTGTGTGTGTGTTTGAGCACCCGTGCCGTCACGTGTGTGCGTGTGTGTGTGTGTGTGTGTGCGTGTGTGTGCGTGCGGGAGTATGTTAAGATGGTCTCATGAGTTCTCACAGAATAGGTCAGGCATGGTTCCTCTGGCTGAAGTAGGCCGGTGCATTAATGCTAGCAATGAGCGATGAGGCCCAGTGTGAAAAGGCAGGTTTACAATAGCGCTGCATGACGGAGGGGTAAAGTCCCCTCAGGAATCCGGGAATCCCAGAGCGGAACAAAGCGCTTCCACACGCTGCTCTCACACTGCGTCCATCCTGCCGTCACTTCAGCTCTGTTTAAAGAGACGCGGCCCTGCCCCTGGAACACGCACAAAAGGCCGGGAGCCTCAAATTTCACAAATACATTCCACCCCTCCCTCTCTCTTCCTCTCTTTTGTGAGTCCATTTCCCAGTCTTAATGTCTCTCCCTCTCACGCTCTCTCTCTCACACTGACTCTCACTCTTTCTCAATTCCTCCTCCTCTCTCTCTTACTGTCCCACAATTATACACAGCTGGATAAAGCTGCTAGTTGCGGAGTCTCCGCTGGATCAGACCTGTCATCACTGGAGTGGAAATGAACTCTACAAGAGCAACCACCCCCACCCCAGGCTTTTGTTGCTGCGCTTGGTTCGATGTCTGAGGTGTGATGGCTAGCCTGCAGGGGATGTTTTTGAAGGACAGCTCTACCGAAAAGCTAGGGGTCTGAACCATGTGCATCTTATTTTGCCAAAACAAGCTGGAACTGAGCAATTTCTAGCCCCAGCAGGTGGCCCTGTTTGGACTGGGTTCCAGAGTTTGAATGGGCCTCGCCGTATGATATCGATTCCGGTCCTTGTCAGAACTGGCAGTTACAGGAAACCCAACTGAGCTGGGAATAATCGTTCATCCAAAATGCATCTCCTTGTCTCTCTCTCTCTCTCTCTCTCCCTCTCTCTCATTCTGAATCCTGGCCTGGCCAAATCCAAACGGCTTTCACATCAGACAGACGCCACAGCTGGGGCCGGCTCATTTAAAATGGCTGTTTTTAGTCAGGGGCTTGGGTACCTTGTCCTCCACATGACCTGGGGTTCTAGTGCAACGCTGGTCAGCTGACATTCAGCATTACATCCTGAATCAACAGGAGTTAAAACTGTGAAGAGTAAATAAAGAGTCTTTGCTTTAAAATACACAATTACATGTTGATTTCTCTGATTGGCTGCAACTCCTGCTTACTCTTATAAGATTTCTCACTGGCTAAAAGACAGGTGAGGGGGAAAAAAAGTGAAGTGTAATTCAAAACACATAATGACATCACCACAATCACTGGTTCCTCACTGTACCCACACCTTGACACCAGAACACACCAGTCTGTTGACATTAGCAGATGACAAACAGCATGAAAACCAGCATAAGGAGTAAATAATAATAAATTCCACAGTCGCATTATACACCTAGACAGTTGGTCGCCTGCTGGTTGACATGTATCCTCGGACCCCTGTAAGCAATCCCTCCCAAAATCGATAGGCTTTGCGACCTTACCACAAACAAGGCCCAAGCCAAATATGAAAGGTATTGGTTGAAATCTGTGGCCTGTAGAACATTCAGAAGCAAATCTCAACGAACGCAGCAGCAGACGCGGCGTGACGATCACTGATGGATAGTATTCCTGACTTGTCGTCCGGGGATACAATAATCAATAATTAATGTATGAAGTCACTGTGAATTAACATTCCTTAACTAATTATCAATTGAGTCTGAACTAATTACATAAATTCATAGTGATTTGATCATTTGTTAATGATGAGTAACAGGAATTCATGATGCGTTCTACATTAATTCATGTATGTTATCATCATGAGTCATGCATTAGTTCACCATAAGATATGTATCCTTATTGTAAAATGCTACACTGAATAATAGCACAGTCGAATACAACTTAGGACAATAACATCGTGGATAGTGCATATATTTAGTTTTTCATTCCCCATTAGGTTATTGAGTTTCTCTGTAAGTACCAAGCATGCACCTTCCTCCAGGTAAAGTCACATTTTTTAAAAAAACACTTTCACGTAATACATTTCTTTTTCTTGCTTATGCCATACTTTTCTCTAGTCTTAAACACTAAAAACAAAAACCGGAATTGATGCGATTGATCTCCTAGTGGGCGGGCGGTGATGATTGTGCCAAGTTGCCAAACGTAAATAATAACACAAGCAGCCCTTTGTTCCCGAGGCTCTGCAGTCGGCGGTTAGAAAGAAACCTGACAGCATCGCACAAGCTCTCAGATCAGGCTAAAACAAGCAATATGTTCCTGTACAGGGGCAAAACCCTCGAATTGTTTCCCACTTCTGCACTAGCATCATGTCAATGTGAAGCCTTTTCAGTAGCATAGTTACAAGAATTAAGCAATATAGATAAGATTTGGTTGATTGATTGATAAAAGGATTAGAGCCATTAGGAAATGGCACATCTCCCAGCCTCGTCGTAATCTGAAAATGTAAAAATTCTAAAATAGCAAAAGGCATTACCCCAGCATATGTTTGATCAATCTTTCACACATCCTTAATAATCATGTAAAGTTTCATGATGTTACATGATGCGTCAAAGTAGAAGAGATGCTAAAATGAGATAGATTGATGGTGGCCATCTCGTTTGAACAATCACCAAGTACTTAATATTAATTAATATCCATAAGACCCAAGATAAACATGAAGAAAGTAAAATTTTGAGCTGAATGGTCAATTGATTTCTGAGTAATGACTATTTGTTTGCTGTAGCGCCACCTATGGGCAGATTTATATAAAATTTGCTAGACTTTAGTCTGATGACCTGTTGATGTAGTTTGGTGATGACAGGACATTGCATTAAGGAGTTAGAGCTCATTACAGCAATAACGGCCATACCCACAAAATTCATCAGCAAACTGCAACCACATCTTTTTATGTAGAAACTTTGTGTATAAAACATGGTTGATATGTACACAAAGTTTTACGAGAAAATATCAAACAGTTTTCATGTTATTCTCTTGACAACAACTGTACACAAATGGACACACAGCCAGAGTAGCGGACAAACAGAGCAAAAGCTATATTATATAAAACTCCTGGAGCAGGGGCAAAAAACATTGGCAGACAACAAAAAGTGTGCGACAGATATGTCAGACATACAAATTCTCAGACATAAAAAATTTCTTTTTTTATACTAAGGGAAAAAATACTTTTTGTTGATTATATAACTGCACTTAAACAAATCAAAATGCACACACTTCCTCCTTATTGTTTGCCATCTCTGGAAAAAGGTTTTGTTTAAGACAAACAAAGGGATTTTAGATGACCCTGCAACTGCTTTTCACTGTTCTGTTCCCCATTCCATCTGTTCATTTCTTACATGATTTATGTGCAACACACCCCAATAGACTGCAACTTAAAACAGCATTTATGTTCGTATAAATAACATGTTATACAGCTGGATGTCTCGCAGTTTATCAGCTTTATGTTAAACAGCTCATACAAGAAGCAACAGGTGTTCCACCTACAATCTAAACTCGCAACCCTTGACATGCTATACCGCAACAGGGCTGGCGTGGGCCCAGAGGCCTGTACCCAGGAGGGGTTAGCATGTTAGCTGCATAACGCAGCACGGTATTTGCCAAAATCACACACTTCGGTGCCAAATTCAAGATAAAATCATAATCTGAATGATCTCCAGGTGAGGTTCAGAGGCATGTTGCACATTAAAGTGCAAACAGCTGGGTTTAATCAAGGACTGTAAAGACTTTTCTCTCTCACTCAAACCTGCTAGGCCAGCACATCACTCTGAGATAATGCATGTGGACTGTTCACATTTCATCATTAAATACTGCTGTTTTAGAGCCGCCTCAAATAAATCCCTGTCAGTCAAGGTAATGTCAATGATGACAGTCTCTCAGCACATCTCTCCAGTCTCGTCTTGCTGGGTTTACCACCAAAACAAAACAAAATGTGTGAGCACTAATACTGGATGATCAGCGCCCTACAGCCTGTTTGACCACAGGCCCTGTTTTAGGATAAACAGGCCTGAAAATGAAGAACAAGGGTCTTTGTCCCCCTTACGTAACACTTCAAGTCTAGCAATAAAGGCACCTAGGCATTGCAAAATTTTCACCCTTTTACAACCCCAATTCTGTTGGGACTAAGTGTAAATTGTGATTAAAATCAAAACGAAATGACTATCAAATCACACCAGCCAGTATTTTATTCACAATAGAACAGAGATAACATAGCAAATGTCGAAACTGAGAAACTCTACAATTTTATCCACAAAATGAGCTCATTTCAAATTTTATGGCTGCAACAGGTCTCAGGGAAGTTGGCACAGGGGCCAGTTTACCATAGTGTAGCATCACCTCTTCTTTTTAACACAGAGTGGAGGCGTCTGGGCATTGAGGAGACAAGTTTCTTGAGTTTAGCCATTGGAATTTGATCCCACTCCTGTTGAATGCAGGCTTCCAGCTACTGGAATGTTTTGGGTCTCCTTTGATGGACTTTTTGTTTAATTGTATGCCAATTGTTCTCAATCAGTGAAAGATCAGGACTGCAGGCAGGCCAGTTCAGCACATGGACTCTTTTACTACAAAGTCATGCTGTTGTAATAGCTGCAGTATGTGGTTTTGCATTGTCCTGCTGAAATACACAAGGCCTTCATTGGAATGGATGTCATCTGGAGGAGAGCATATGTTGCTCTAAAACTTTTATATACCTATATCAGCATTCATGGCACTTTTAAAAACATACAAGTGTCCCACACTATATGCACTCATGCATCCCCATACCATCAGAGATGCTGGCTTTTGAACTGAATGCTGATAACAGGAGGGGTGGTCTTTCTCCTCTTTAGCCCGGAGGACACAACGCCCATGATTTCCAACAAGAATGTCAAATTTGGACTTGTCTGACCACAGGACACTTTACCACTTTGCTACTGTCCATTTTAGATGAGCCTTGGCCCACAGAACACAGCAGCGCTTCTGGATCATGCTCAACAACAGCTTCCTTTTTGCATGATAGAGTTTAAGGGGCCATCTGTGGATGGCACAGCGGACTGTGTTTACAGACAGTGGTTTCTTGAAGTATTCCTGGGCCCATGTAGTAATGTCAATGACAGAATCATGCCAGTGAGTGATGCAGAGGCGTCTGAGGGCCCGAAGATCACGGGCATCCAGTAAAGGTCTTCGGCTTTGTCCCTTACACACAGAGATTTTTCCAGTTTCTCTGAATCTTTTGATGATGTTATGCACTGTCAATGATGAGACCTTCAAAGCCTTTGCAAATTTGACATTGAGGAACATTGTCTTTAAAGTATTCCACAATTTTTTTACACAAGCCTTCATGGGTTGGAGAGCCTCTGGCCATCTTTACTTCTGAGAGACTCAGCCTCTCTAAGACATCCCTTTTATAGTCAATCATGTTACACACCTGATGCCAGTTAACTTAATTACTTGCTAAATGTTCTTTCAGCTGATTCTCTTATATTTTAATTGCTTTTTCAGCCCTTTTTTTGGCTTTGTCCCAACTTTGAGACCTGTTGCAGCCAGAAAATTTGAAAAAAGCCAATTTTGTGGATAAAAATGTAAAATGTGTCAGTTTCAACATTTGAAATGTTATCTATGTTCTATTGTAAATAACATACTGCCTCAGGTGATCTGAAAGTCACTGCATTTTTATTTTATTCACAATTTACACTTCGTCCCAACTATTTCGGAATTGGGGTTGTATGTCTCCATAGTTACCAAGACAGAAGGTCTGTTTTGGACCACTGAACCACTTGGGATCGGGCTACTTTTCATGGAGCAAAGTCAGTCAATTTGACAGAATGTGTGACTATTGACATCCTACAGCCACCTCTGGTGGATTTATTTTAAATCTGGCACAGATTAAGGTGGGAACACTGGGAGAACACAAAGAGAACATTGAGAGAATAACACTAACCCTACATTGAGGTCCAGGCCAGCAGGTGCTCAAAACTGATGCCTTGTTACCGTAAAACAAGAGCGCTGACCGCTACACTACCATGCTGCCCAAGATCAGTTTTGATAAGTTACAAGTATAACAAATTACAAACCAAATTTGAAAATGGCTGCCTCTCACACCTCTCTTTTGGAAAACCACACTTCGAGGTCAAGCACACAATGGATTTGTCCATAAAACCTGCCGATCTTAACCTGTGGGATGGTTAGCTTCAGTCATACTGGTCCGAGTGCCACCCACTACACGACCATGCTGCCCAAGATCAGTTTCCATAAGTTACAATTACAACAAAATATAAACCAAATTTGAAAATGGCCGCCATTCGCACCTCTCTTACGGTAAAAAAAAAAAAAAAAACCCCTCGAGGTCAAGCACACAAAGGATTTGTCCATCAAACTTTCCGCTGTATACCTGTGGGTTTGTTAGCTTCAGTCACAGAAGCCTAGCTTTGGGAGAGTGGGGGCAGGGTCAGGGGCCGTTGTCATGGGGAAGGAGCGAATCTTCCACCTGGCTGGACACAGAGAGGAACAGCACGCTGGCCTAAAGATGGCGCCGGCTGTCGCCATGCCAACCGCCCAGAAGCTGCCGAAACAACACGTGCGAGGGAGAGCAAGAGGAACCCTCCCCCAAAGACACACTACAGCAGTTATCCACAACCACGCACGCCAATATTACACTCCACTCAATATCGACCACACACAAACATGCAGTACATGTCATTGACAATTTCAGCAAACCAGGCCAATCTCTCAGTAATGACACACTAAAGTCACAGAGTGGTATGAACAACTGAAAGAACATACAGATTACATTATACGCTCTGACTGAACTGATCACTTATTTTCATTTTTCTTCCTCCCATACAAAACTCTTTTACCCATGGTGCATCACTAACTGTCATTGATTTAAAATGAAAACTATGATTTATAAACCAGTAATTTAACTAGAAGTCACCCAGAGACTGCATTGCCTCCGCCATTTGGAAATTTGTTGGCAGAGGAAGTCGAATTCGTATTTAGCATGACAAAGTATTTGTAAAAAGAAGTAATCTGACAGCTGATTTGGGCTTGAGTGTCATTTTAATGGCCGCGATAACTTTTTCAATCAACACCGGCGCTCAACAGCGCTGTCTTTACGCACGCAGATATTCTTTCAGATCCTGGAACAAGAATATGAGTCGACTCTTCTCCGAAATTTAATCACTTCCTCTGTACAGGTGCTATCAGTGTACAAAAGTTATCCATCACCTTTTGAGTTATCCCTTTAACTGATGAGTGAACAAATAAACAAACAAACAAACACTAGTGGAACCATATCCCCTCCAAGCGTAGGCATGAAAAACATTAAAATCGAAAGTTGTGCCCAATCAGTCCACTTACCTCTGCTGGGCTGAGCTGAAGAGGAGGCCCTAAGTGTGTTTGATGAAGAAGAAGATGGAGAAAGGGAGTTAAGAGGGAGCGATGAATATGACCGTCCTCTACCTGACGAGACAGACTGTTATTGTGCGAGAGAGAGGAGGGAGCGGAAAGTGAAGTAGAGTCACCATTCTTGGTCGCCTTGGAGACGGATGCTTTTTCAAAGGGTTCGGCCAATCAAAAGCACAGCTGATTGTGCTAGGACAAAAGGTCATGTGATGACTGAGCTGACTGTGTGTGCAGAACAAAAAGGGGGGAGTAGTTGGGGGGGGGGGGTCAGAACAAAAGTATAAGAGGCAGGAAGCGTGGGCTAGCGTAGAGAGTTTTCCGGAATTAATGTCATAGCCCAAAACTGCCCAACTTTTATGGAACCTGTCTGTGTATTTCAATACCTCCTCACCCCGTTCTTCCTGTTTTACATACACTATACACTACTTAACCCTATTTAGCTTCACTATATACAGCACATAACACAACTTATTACTATATACAGCATATAACCCTATTTAACTTTACCATACACAGCACATAACCCTACTTACCATTACAACAATACAGACATGGTTCAAACAGGAGTTGATTAAAATCTGATCAGAGGTGCAATTCTGAAGTTCTTGATAATTATCCTACCAAGTGTCTGTCTGTCCCTGTCTGACAGCTTTGACTTGTGGCTACTGTTCTGTTTATCTGTTGCTGCTTTTGGTGTTAGTTAACCGCTTAAATTCATCAAACTAACCACCATTTGCAATAATAATTGCTGAGTACAGTCATATCCATTTTTTCTACAAGGGCAGTCACATGCTTGAAATCCAATACCTTCTCATCTCAGCAGCTGTCGAAGTTCCCAAAGATGTGCTACACCTGTGGCTTATCCTTCATCTTTTGGTCCAGTGCATCCCAAACCAGCTTGATTTTAAAGCACGTGTAGGAAAATGGAAGTTAGTAGTTTGTCAGCTTATCTGGCCAAATATGGCATCTTCATGAATTGCAAAATCTTTGGTACTATTGTGTGTGAAGTGATTCAACTTTTAAAAGTTTACCTCTCACCGTGTGTTATGTAAGGCAATGTACTGAAACAGAACCAGATAAGTGCACCCAAACTTTTGACTGGTGATGTGCTGTGATCCGGCGCACTGACACGAAGTTGAAACTGAGTAAAATCGAGTCGTTGCTCACAGACTTACGGACATCACTGTTTGTGCAATTTACTGCTCTCCCCCCTCAGCTGAGAGAGACACTCTGTCTCCCTCTGTAATCACTAATCTCTGTGTGTTTACATACCTCTCACAGTCCCACACCAGGAACACAGGCATTCCACACTCGCTCTAAAAATTCTCAGGTAGATCAGTTTCACAGTTTTTTCTTTTTTCAAGTCAACACGTATGTTGACCTGAGTCAGGCCCTGTAGCTTCAGTGCAATATAGCAGCGATATTTTACAAATATAAAGCTTTATGACGCAGGATTTACCATACATGAACACAATGTTGGCAAAATTGGTGAGAACACGTCACTGAAACCTCATTGACATACATAGAAAATGGACATTTTTAAATTCTAACTATCTGACATTCTAATTGAATTTGGAATTAATTGGTCAGCATTGCCTGATAGGACAGATATTCGGCTTCCATTCAAGGGCTCTCAGAAAAGGGGAAACAATTTCCACTCTGTGGAGCAGAGTTCTACAAAAACACTCTCCTTTAGAGACTGAAAATCTGTCCTATCAGCCCATACTGACTAATTCATGCCAATATCAATAAAAATGAGAGCCAATTGTAATTTAATACTGTCTGTTTTCTATACATGTCAATGAGGTTTCAGTAAAGCAGCGACACACATTTGGCTGTACAGTGCATGTTTAAACATTTACAGTGATGTCGATGATGCACCAGGGATCTCAGCGCGTTACCACATGTGCATATCATCACTCGCTTGCATTATGTAGACCCTTTATTAGTGTTAACTTGCGGAATACTGACACAACGGCTATCACTCGGGTGGATATTTACTGAAGTATTTTAGGCTAAGTGCATCACTAAACTTGAAAACAGCAACATTTTACCGAGGAGCGTAATTTGAAAACCAGTCCTTGCACTCTAGTGCCACTCCAAATTTACACTGAACTCCTGATGAGTATATGAACACAGAAGAGCATTTTGTCGCACACACTCCGTTCTCCAGCTGAAAATTCCACTGTGACCCACTCTAAACGGGTCTTTACTGCGTTTTCTGAAGTTTTAGCCGGTCAACCTTCAATCCAGCCTGTACATTCAGCTGGGCCACCAGTTTATACCAGGTTACTCTGACAGCAAAACCAGCTTGGACCTGCCCTGTACAGATAGATGCCATCCTAGTTCAGCCACACATCGACTATGACCAGCTGGAAGTGCCTTCAACACAGTTTAAACACAGCTCAAAACACAGATTGAGACCATCTAACACCACCTTACAATTCCTGCAGGAATTCTGTCAGGGTCTCTGAGGGCGGCTGACTTTGTGGGAGTTGCTCTCACTCTGACTAAACCCTGAGCCACGCGCTGCTTCATCAGATTCCTGCTGACCAGAGCTGTACAGTAATGCAGGGCGGATAAAGATAATGGCCTCGCAAAGCACTCATCTCCACTGCGCACAACTTCTCTTCCCAGAACATCCTCCTCTTAAAAGCAGCTCAGCAGGTAGGAATGAGCCAGCCCTTAACCGCAGGAATATATGTGACACGGCCTTTCATTAACAGTGGTCTCACTGTGACACACACACACACACACACACACACAGATACACACACGTGCGCGCGCTCGCACTCCCATTATTGTCATTGATTAATCTAGTGAGGAAGATAAATGACTGGATTTTGTCAAACCATTCACTACCCAGACGCATGATATTATAGCATATTTATAACTAGCAGCCTCTTGGCTGTTTTGAGAGTTTTCGAGTTGACAAAGAGGACTTGAGTGCACACAATGCTGTTGCTATGTTTTGCCTAAGCGCACTATTTCTGAAGAAAAAAGCAGAAGCATTTTTTTTATTGTGTTTTTTTATTCTGCCTTTCATTTAGAATGGCAGTGGAAGCAAAAACATTTGAGGTATTTTTTATTTTTAATAAAGATTACAGGTGTTTTGGTTGCTGTGGTAACAGCTCATGAACGTGAGAAAGAAGCACAAACATGCCATCACGCAAATCTCAGTCCAGCAAAACACCACTATTCAGCCTGCCACCCTGACATTTCCCAGCCAAACCATACAAACATTTACAATAAAACCATGCATAATTATAACCAGGATATGAGTTAAGCAACAGTCAATGACATTTCAGAAACTCAAATCCTCAAATGAGCACCAGCTGGTAATTTATTGAACCATCCATCCATTCTCTATACCGCCTCTTCCACACTAGGGTCGCGGGGAAAACTGGAGCCTTTCCTAGCTGACTATGGGCAAAAGGCAGGGACGCAACCTGGACAGCTCGCCAATCCATTGCAGGGCCCACACACCATTCACTCACACACTCATACCTATCGGCAATTTTCAGTCTCCAGGTGGCCTGATATGCATGTCTTTGTACTGTGGAAGGAAGCTGGAGTACCCAGAGGAAACACACACGAACACATGGAAAACATGCAAACTCCACACAGAAAGGCCCAAGGCTGGATTTGAAGATGATGTGAGGTAGAAGTGTCCCCCGCTGTGCCGCAGTGCCGCCCTTTATTGGTCCAGTTATAGGCTATACTGCTATCATGCCTTTGTGTTTATGCAGCAGCTGTGTATACGTGATGCCCACATTGCCCCTTTTTAAACATCAGGGACAGGCCAGAACATAATGTTGAATATACAATAATGATGTCACTTTGACAACATAAATACCATTTGCATTGAAAAACTGCCTGAGAAATCCAACTTTGTGCAGGTGCGTGCATCAGAAGCTTTACTGCAAAAAAACCCTACCAGGAGCCCTCTGCTGGTCCAGAACTATGAAAGCAATGTCATCCAGCGAGACTGCTGCCATTACAGGAAGGAAATACAGCAATGTAAATAAACGCAGCACACCCTATTTCAGTTTCATCCCAGCCAATGGGTGCTTGAGTCTGCCAACCCCAGTTTTAATAACTCAGGCCGTGTTTGAATCTACCTAACTCTGTTTAATTACCTGGGGCCCGATTTGAGTCTGCTTAACTTTGTTAAATAACCTGGAGCAGGGTTTGTGTCTGCCTAACGCTGTTTTCATAACCTCAGGACACTATTGTGTCTGCCTATCTCTCCTTAATAACCTAGAGCCTGATTTAAGTCTGCCTACCTCAGTTTTAACAGCCTGGGGCTAGGTTTGAGTCTGCCTAGCTCTGTTTGACAACCTGGGGCTGGGTCTGAGTCACAAGGGTAGTTTGGATGGCCTGAAAAACGAGTGTCTCGGTGGATTCTTCATACTTATGCATTTGTAGAAGTCTGTTTGTCTGACTGTAGTCTGTGACATGATTGCACTCACTCCACTTCAGCTTGTGGAGCAGAAGGCTGATTTGTGGGTGATTTGAGGAACCCTTATTACTAACTTCACAGAGCAGGGGACAAATTCAGTAAAACTCTTGGACCTGAAGCAGGTTGTGAAAAGAGTGTGCCCAGGGTGAAAGGTCAGACACATGCACCTGATATCTGATACTCAGGAGAGTAGATCCGGGAGTGAGGGGTGCGTGAGGAGTAGCTTCTATAGTGTGTGTCCTCGACAGAGGACATTACCACTTTTGCATTACCACCTCACAGCGGTCGCTATTATTATCACAGTCTGTGTACTTTCCTGTGTGTTTCTGAACACATTAATGTGTGTGCTCGGGAGAGTTCATGCACGTGTGCATGCTTGTGAGTACATGAAGACAAGCATGTGCATGTGAACATGAGTGAACAAGCATGTGTGTGCGTGCGCGCGTGTGTGTGTGTGTGGTCCAGTGTGTACTATGTGTTTCTGCATGTGTTTATACTCAGATATGCTTGAGTGAGAAAGTGACGCAAAAAGATGTGTTCTGACACTTGCTGCAGCCACATCAGCTTAGCATCCAGGATGAGCACAGTGTGTGCACCAATGTGTGTGTGTGTGTGTGTGCGTGCGTGCGTGTGTGTGTGTGTGTGTGTGTGTGTGTGTGTGTGCTCGCTCGCGTGTGTGTGTGTCTTAATGTGCGCCTCTCCAATTGATGCAAGGGAAATGAGTGGTACACTGAGTAAAACAGGGGAGAGTAAAGCACAGAATGAAAGATGGAAGAGGTAGTTTAACCCTCTTTCACTGCTGCTCTCAGAAATGCAGGCAGAACTAATGTCCAAATCCGAGACAAATTCCAACCTGGAGTCACATTCCCAAGGTTAACATGAGCACTAAAGAGCTTCACATGAAATTTTCCCAAAATTTCTCTCTGCTCATTTCCCATGACCTATGACTATAGATTGGGAAATGGATAGTGTCCAAATTGGTCATGGCAAGCTGAGTCAACCTCCACTCAAACACAGAGAGCTCATCAAATCATTCCAGACATGCGTGGAAGACTGGTGCCAGACGCATGGTTTTAGGAGGAAAGATCCTTCCAGAGCACTCTACAGTGGGAGGGACTCACAGGTAGCACTCGGTCTCAATCTCAGGTGGTGTGGTGAGGCCCCTGTATGCATTCAAGTCCAAATTCGTTTGTAAAATTAATCTCTGAACATACAGTTTGCGTAGTTGTCTGTTTACATTTGGTTTTTACACAGATGCCATGTACATCTGATTCCATAAGTTGCGCTGATACTGTCTTTCTCCTTGTCATCCTGCTTTATACCATGACAAAACAGAGGTGAGTTTCTGCCACTACGACTAAACCAAGTCGGCTATTCCACCCTGTGACCACTAACTGAGTGGAAAAACTCTTAATATCCGCAAAATTTACCCCGCGCTAATTTTTATTCACGGTTTGATCCCGTACGTAACGACCATATAGCTTTGCAGAGGCTTCGTAACAGCTCGCTTGTACTCGTGACATGTCGGTTTAATGTTCAGGAGAGGGAGGTTTTCGTGCTGGAGTATATATTTTACTTTCTCGGTCCAGAGCACGGTGATTTTTTTTCTCTCAAGGCCATGTCACATGGCGAATGACATGGCCATTCAGAATGGAAACTAATTTCGTGCGAAAATGAATTATTTAAATTTATTATTAAATTATTATTATTATTATTATTAAATTAAATTATTACTTATTTTTAAATAACCACCAGGAATTCGGAGGGTTTTTTTTTTTTTTGAAAAAAAAAAAGGTTGACTCATCCATCCATTTCTATTTACAACTTCAACAGAGGTTGCCAACCTGATATGTGATACGCACAAGGTGAATTAAATGTTTTTTTATGGCCTTCGGGGATGCAGCAATTTGTAACAAGAATGACATGCCAATCGACATCTATTTACAACTTTGACATCAGTATCTGTAACAGGCCAGCAAGCTTTGATATAATTTTTTTTTACCTCAAAATACGACCAAGACCATTAGCTACCGTGGGATCACACTTGTACCAGTTTATTAAAAAAAAAAAAGAAAAGAAAAACCTGGGTTATTGTACCATGTATAGTGGGCCACAACAATAAAATCTCTGTGGCTTCAAATTTACTCCAGTACTAGATCGTTGTTCATGCCCCGAAAAAACAGTTTTTACTGGAATTCAGTTCTAAATATCTTTCCAATGAAAGGCAGGATTCCACACGCCCATCACTAAATTTCGGAAATATGTTGCATAATCTCGCATGCCTTCACGGCCAACTTCACGCAATCTGATTCATCGCTTCATCACGTTATTTGGACAGACAGAAGGTGAACTTACGTGCGCAGGGTTTGACTTGGACTCGAAAGACTGTTTGGCTTCAAGATCACCGAACGGTGGAGGTCGGATCCGCCTGGAACAATATTGCAAACGGCATGATGAGTACGATTCCAAGATTAACAACAGTGTCACTAAAGACTGGTGGATACTTTCAATCACTCCTACCAAATCAACGACTAAATTATCTATATTTACCGTGATTAAATACCTGTCTTGACTAAATACAAGCGAAGCGTGATGAGCTGAAAAGTGTCACATTGGCACGCCCGCCAGCATTTCGCAGAACAGAGCGAGAGTAACTTCCCAACATCGCAATAGATGTTCAGGATGAGAAAAAGTTAATTTAGTTTGCCTTTGTAAATATCTGTAATACCACAAGAATTTGCATTCGGAAAATTAAGGCTAGTTATAGGCAGTGGAATATTTATCTTCCAGTTAATTCTTGATCTTTCGAATAGGGCAAGATAAAATGATGAGATGACTGTTGAGAGCAAACTCAAAACAACTTACTGCTACTTTAAAATAGCTTTTTCTATGCAGCCCATGCCAGTCTTACCAATTTACGATGTTCCACTTGGCAAGCAGAAGTTACTTCTAACTCATTCGGTGCTCGTTCGTGCTCACACCGGCAGGTTACTCCAACATTCTTTCGCTCGTCCACCGGCTCGACCCACAAATTCTTTTTTCCATCACTTCTCGAAATCTGCACACAGCATCTTAAAGGAGCTCGTCAACCTCTGAGATTTGGGCCGATCTTTAATAAATGCTTCTTGTCTCAATGCCTCTCAAGCCTTGTGCGAGGATTCAAATGCATGTCATCAATTCTTTAATTAATTTATTTAAAAGACATGTATTTTTAATTTAGATTATTTGTGCTTTATAACTGACTTTGTCTTAATCACTGGCTTAATTTTTTGGTCTGATTATTTGCAAATGACTAGTCTCTCATTGTAACGGAAAAACAGTAGTTGGCACAGGCTGTTAACTGTCACAATTTGATTTTTTTCCCGCATTTATTCCCCTTTGAACGCAAAGCTGGGGGTTAACTTTGAACACTTCACAGACCTTATGGCTGGACGGCACTTGCCTTTAATTTGCACGATGCATCCTGCTGAAGCTCCTAGCAACGAATCTGCTGGTCTTGGTGCGAGGTCCTTCTCATAGCAACCGCAAACAAAAGGTTGACTGGACCGCGGCACGAAAACAGTTCAGATCCCGAAGACAAACAGACCCAGCGTCCGTGGAAAAATGGGTGAACTGCGCAATCCCCGTGGGATAAAAGAAAAATTATGAAAGTCCTCATTATGAAATAGGTTGGTAGGCTATGCCGATGTGAAAGTAAAGTGGATTTTTCAGAATTAAGTGATAGACCTATTATGAAGTAATTTTCCCGACATTTTCTGCCCACTATTAGGCCTATACTGTGGGGTTGCGTCAGATGTTGGCATACAAAAAATGATTGCACTCACCTTGTACATATTTCAGCACATTTTACAACTCCAATTCCGAAATAGTTGGGACGAAGTGTATATTGTGAATAAAATCAATATGCAATGACTTTCAGATCACGAGTCAATATGTTTTGTCAATAGAACATAGATAACAATTCGAAGGTTGACAGTGAAATATTTCACATTTTTATCCACAAAATGAGCTGACAACAGGTCTCAAAAAAGTTGGGACACAGGCAAGAAAGGGCTGAAAAAATTAATATACAAGAGTATCAGCTGAGAGAACATTTAGCAAGTAATTAAGTTAACTGGCATCAAGTGTGGAACATGATTGGCTATAAAAGGGATGTCTTAGAGAGGCCGAGACTCTCAGAAGCAAAGATGGTCAGAGGCTCTCCAACCTTGGGTAAAAAAATTGCGGAATACTTTAAAACAATGTTCCTCAAAATCAAATTGCAAAGGCTTTGAAGGTTTCATCATCCACAGTGCATAACATCATCAAAAGATTCAGAGAAACTGGAAAAATCTCTGTGCGTAAGGGACAAGGCCAAAGACCTTTACTGGATGCCCGTGATCTTCGGGGCCTGAGACGCCACTGCATCACTCACCGGCATGATTCTGTCATTGACATTACTAAATGGGCCCAGGTATACTTCAAAAAACCACTGCCTGTAAACTCAGTCTGCCATGCCATCCACAGATGCCACCTAAACTCTATCATGCAAAAAGGAAGCCACTGTTGAGCATGATCCAGAAGCGCCACTGTGTTCTGTGGGCCAAGGCTCATTTAATATGGACAGTAGCAAAGTGGCAAAGTGTCCTGTGGTCAGACGAGTCCAAATTTTTGCATTCTGATTGAAAATCATGGGCGTCGTGCCCTTCGGGCTAAAGAGGAGAAAGACCACCCCTCCTGTTATCAGCATTCAGTTCAAAAGCCACTATCTCTGATGGTATGGGGATGCATTAGTACATATGTTGTGGGACACTTGCATGTTTTAAAAAGCACCATGAATGCTTAAAGGTATATAACAGTTTTAGAGCAACATACGCTCCCCTTCAGATGAGATCCATTCCAGGGAAGGCCTTGTGTATTTCAGCAGGACAATGCAAAACCACATACTGCAGCTACAGTATCTCACAAAAGTGAGTATACCCCTCACATTTCAACAATTAATTTACTATATCTTTTCAAGGGACAATGTTACAGAATGAAACTTGAATATATTGTAGAGTTGTTATTGTACAATATGTGTTGCAGTGAATTTTTACTGCACTGTCCAAATAACTGAATAAACAGTCACTATTTCCAAAATGGGTGGCAACAAAAGTGAGTACACACCCCAGTTGGTAATGGTCAACCAAGCAATGAAACGTGTCTTATTCATCATGTTCATGCTTTGTCTGTTTGACAGGACTATATGAGGTTGTATAACCTGTTGAAGGTTTAAATTGTGGTGCTTTGGGTGCAGTGCTCTCATTATGGTCACTGGATTGTCAACATGACACCTCATGGGAAAGAACTCTCTGAGGATCTGAAAAAGAGATTTGTTGCTCTCCACAAAGATGGTCTAAGCTACAACAAGGTCTGTGAAACTATGAAACTGAGCTACAGCACCGTGGCCAAGGTTATCCAGCGGTTTTCCCAGACGGGTTCTACTCGGAACAGGCCTTGTCAGGGTCAACCGAAGAGGTTGAGTCCTCGTGCTCTGCGTCAGGTGCACAAGTTAGCTTCTGACAACAGACACAGGAGTGCTGGCAGAATTGCTTGTTTGTATAATTACTCAATTATTAGTTAAGGCTTTTTAGTTCTGGAATGTTTGTATTTATACCTTGTACATTCTGCTTCTAAGGAGGTTTTACAGTTTCCGTTATGCTTGGAACACATTTATGTGGACTGAAGTAGTTATGTTCAGCATTATACTTTCCACTGCACTAAAGTAGTATACTGACTTTGTGACCCATCCGCCATTGCAGATGTCTTCAACTTCTTCCTCTGGGGTCAAATCCCCAAAGTTTTCATCTTCAGTCTTTGAAAAATAGCCTAGATTATTTTGAATTCAGATTTGATGAAAGCCTTGGCCAGTTACTATAGATTTTCTTATTTTGCTTTGGGGGGAAAATATATATTTAAAAATATCTCTGCCAAAATGTAAATTATGCTACTATAAATCTAACATTATATGAAAAAAATATATATATTTCAATTCAACTATCATGAGGGGCAGTGCCCTGAGATGGCAGGACTTGACTGAATGTGTGACCCATGAGATGGTGGGTCTTCTGCCGCAAAGTTGTAGATTACAGGCAGTGGAAGTTCAGCATTGTATTTCACCACATTTTCTGTCAGCTGCCTCCTCTCATCATTCTGAAAGATGGTGTTTGTCTGACTTCTTCATAAAGACGAGAGAGATTTTCCCAGTTTTCACTCAGTTTTTCTGAATTCGCATACAAAGCCTGCAGTCGAATCCAGCCTCTTGCAAAAGCACGAGAGAGGCGCCTCGACATTACATCCCCATCTGGCGTGAGATAATTGCTTCCAGCTCTTCGGTAGATAATATCAAGGGAGCCCCATATGTATTTGCCTATATAGATTTGTAATAACAGAAAACAGCCCATCGGTGCAGAAATCGTTGCAGCACCTGTGGATCTTGATATTTTGCCATTTCTCCTGATATGTATCCGATACGCTCCACCAAAGTTTGGTCAGGAAAGGAATGTCCCCTCGGGTGCGGCAATATTTTTGCGTGCAGGCATACGCTTCCCAGGCATGTCTCGACCAAACACCCCTATCAGAACTGTAACTTTATTCTGCGATGCATTCCCCGCCACACGAGGAATGTTAGCCAACCAGAAAGGTTATCAGTGTATTTACAAACTGAAATGTTAATTTTGTCAAACTGAGCCATCCTTGTAATAAGAGCCAACTGTAAATCTTTGATCTTGGACCAATGCCATTAAATAGTTGTAAGGAGAATTATTGTCCTCCACACAGTAATAACTGCTACCTTGTAGACTCTTTTCTTTCAAAGCCTTCAGTCTTACTCAGTGGATACTGAGGTTGTGGTTCTCATTGCAGATTTGGAGAAACAACAAAAGAAAATTCTAAATACGGGCCAAAATATTAAAGTTCCGTACGAGCATGATATAAATGCCTTTGAGAACATAAAGCTGTGATGAACATGTTTTGGATAAAAAACTTAGACGCCCGAGGCTTGTTGTCAATAACAGTTGTTTTTGACGTTATTTCTTGTAATTATCATGAAAATACTGCCCATGAATTTAGCTAGATTGGATCGTTCCTCAAGCTAAATATTCATTGGCCTCTCCCACCACCCCATCTTACTTCTCATTGGTTCTTGACTGTATGAGACTTATACTTTTAGAGCCCAATTCTTTGTGCCTCCCTGATCTGAGGCTACAGGGGAAACAAACAGTACTCAGAAAAATAAATACAGTGAATCAGATAAAAACAAGACCCCCAATACTAAAAGAAACCTCATAAAAAAAACAACATGCAAATCAAACAAGAAGGAAAGTTGTGAAAGCGGGGGAAAAACCACAAGAACACGCAGTCATTCTGTCAGACCTGAACGGAACGAACCCCAATCCCCACTCAGAACCATACCTCAGTCCTCTGGAGACTGCATGCCAGTATGTGCCCACTGCTGCCTGTCACTCCTCTAACTATAACTGAGCTGTGAGATGGAAACACCACCTCTATTGGCCCTGCCTCTGTCCAGTAATTAAACACTTTGAGGGCCTGTCTCTCCTGGCCCGCACACACACAAAGGGGATTTGAAAAAGCAAAGTTTCAGTGGTCCAATAACATATCTGCACTAATCTCCAGATAATATTGGTGAAAATTAGATGTCCTTCATGGAATACTGAGCAGTTTTTGTTTCTGATTCCGGCAAGTCTGGTATGAAGAGGGCTTTGAACCTCATGGTGTGTTGGCTGCAGTCACCTACATCGCTATAGCTTTTTTAATCAAAAAGAAAATTTCTATGTTTAGGTTTCATTTATTCACCCACCAGTTCTATCTACCAATAACATAGCTCAGATTTACCCACTTCCAGGAATACCAGCCCTCTACATTCCATTTACGCACATGCACACACACACGCACACACACACAAATTTGTGATTTAAATGCATCAGTCCCTTTGCCACATTGACAGCTTTCACTCAGAGCTTCCTGTGCATTCTGGGATTCCCATGTTAACTGACAGGCAGATTGCAGAAGTGCTTGCATCTCCTGTCCACTGTCACTCCTTTAGCATGGAGACCCTCAATATCCCCCACCCACCAAAAAAATTGCAGGGCAGGTCGCAGCTCGCTCAGGATAACAGACATTCCGAAGGCGTTCACCTGCTTCCAGCATCAGTCTCCATGTGAGAGGGCGGGGTTACACCTGAGGAATCCTTCCCAAACAACGCTGTCCTGAAGCACTGCCTTGGCACCAGCCCAAACACCGTGGCAGTGCATATGGGTCTAGTCTGGGGAAGGCTGTTATGATCCGAGGTGAACAGAATTAGCCGAGAGCACAACAGACATTCCCTGCATTAATTAGCTCAGTAAATTGCTTGTTCCATTCTCCAATTGAGCAGGAATTTATGCATCACGCAACTAGCACCAATTGGATGTAACTGCACATGGATTACCCAACCCAATTCCTAGAATTCTGTTGTTCTGCGGGTTAACGGGCCAACATTATCGACAGCACGCCTCATTCAACTGTTAAAGCACAGCTGCCCAACCCTGTTCCTGAAGATATACATTCCTGTTATTTTTCTCTCCAACAACAATCACAAAGTACAGCTCATTCAATGGCAAGAGATTGAGTGACTAATTTCTATAATCAGAAGAGCTATGTTAATGATAAAATGGATGAGAGGGCGGGTCCTCTTTCCCATAGCTAATCTGCTTTAAGTACTCAATGTGTTTTTTTTTCCTGTTCCTGTGCACACAGTGTTATTTCCCAGTTGCTTATAACTAAAGTAAATGGAAATGTCTCTTCAAATATTGCTTTTGTGACCAATGAAATGAAATTGTCAAATTTAGCCATTTTCCAGAACATAAAAGGAAGATTCAGTGCTGACTTATTGATAGCAAATTTTCTAGAGCTTTCTAGAATGTTGCACAACTTCCAAGAAGTTTCAAGAATTGTTGTGTTCTGGGGTCCTGGCCTTTGGCCAGGACAGTATTGTTGATGGTTTTAACAGTTTCATGTTCAAGATTTCATAGTTCATAGTTCATGTCACAGTTTTAACAGTTTCTTGTATTAGGATTACGCATTTCATAGTTCACATTCATTGTCCATGTTTTTACTTTTCCATGTTTTTGTTTTTGCCAGGTCTGCCAAGCCACTCCACCGCTTGTCTGCGTTCCGCCCTGCGCCTTCGTTGTTGCACATTTCAGAGCTCTGGTTGGCTTTGGTATTTCCCTCTTCCTTCTGTGCTGTGCTGATTTGGGGCTGTCTGAGCTTAATTGACAATTAACTGTTTTTAAGTTACTAACATTTACTAACACTCACTGGGTGGTGTAATTCTTAGATAGGCACATTACTAATACTACTAATTTAGACAGGGAGTTTGTTGTCATGATTCCTGCTTTGCTATTTCAAGATCTTGCTGTGCTTTTCTGTTCTGAACATTCATGCTGCTTTCAAACTGCATACTTAATTGGTACTTAGGCTGAGCACGCTCATTCTCTTAATGAGCAAGTCTTGTCATCCTATCTCTGTCCATGTCATGATCTTGCCATGCCTCTTGTTTCTCCTTCTCCAGGTGTTGCCCCTCATGTGTTCTGATTTCTTAGCCTTTATCTGGATGCGGTGGAAGTCGGCTGGCAGACAGTGTCTCAAGTTTTGTTCCAAGGTCATGTTCCCAAGTTCTTGCGCAAGCGCATGTTCAAGTCTTTTGCGGTTCATTACCATAGTCTTTCTATATAGCGTTTTGTTTTCCTAGCCCAGTCTAGTTATTATAGCCATAGTCTTGTTATTTATTTTTGTTCTTGGATTTCTGCCTGGAGTTTCCAGTGGTGTGGGGTTTTTTGTTCTTGCTGTTTTTGCTCTTTAGTTCATAGCTCTGTGAAGCTCACCTTAGTTTGTATTTTGCAACCCTTTGGGCCGCGTTTTTTGTTGGCCCTCGTGCCTGTTAGTTTTATTAAACTCCTCATTCCCCTTCACCTCGCTTCTGGTGTCTACCTGATCTCACATCAAGAATTTTCTTAGGATGTTGTAGAACTTAAATTTTAAAGGGTCCTGAAATTTTTCTCGCTTGTATGTGAGCTTGCAATGTATGTGGCCATTTATCAAAACAAGAGCAAAGAGTTATTCTGTGACAGCATCTGCTAAAATCCATGAAGCCTACAAGGTATATTTTGAATGCCTGTCGGGGACAACACAAATTCTGGGCACCTCATTTTACCCATGAGCACTGCAAAAAAAAAAACTCGAAAGTAATTCAGAATTTTTGCTCACTTGAATAAGAACATTTGTCATGATCCTTGTACTATGCCATGGCATGTCTTGTGTTTTGCCCTTTGCCATAGCCCATGTCAGTGGTTCTGAAATTCGGTCCTGGCGCCCCCCTGTGTATGCTGGTTTTCGTTCCAGCCGCAACTGCAATTCTCAGATTTTACCAAGCTGTTGATTTGTTTTAATTAGGTGCATTTATGCAAATATCCACAGTTTCCTCATTGGTAAAACCCGACAATTTACTTGGCAAACAATGGAGTCACACCTGCTGTGTTTTCTGTTTTTATTTGGTTCAGGCAGGTTATTTGGGAAAAACTCAAAACACCTGCATTCAGAAACCTAATTTGGAGCTTATTGATTTTCTGAGTCTAATTTGATCTGTTTAAAATTATCACCTGAAAATCCCAGCAATATTGAAAATTAAGCACAAGATGTTCAAGGATTTTTATTCTCCATAGCAGAATGGATGTGTCCATCCAAATGTGACTTAAGATGGTAAATGAATACTCTAAACATGGAATGCTGCTAATTAAGACAAAGTAACAGCTTATTAAGATCGTAGAATTGCAGTTGTGGCTGGAACAAAAACCAGCATACACAGGGGGGCGCCAGGACCGAATTTGAGAACCACTGGCCCATGTTAAGTTAACATTCCCCGGTTTATGTATCATTCCATTTATCTGCCTTGCACCTTGTCTCCCCAGTCTTGTCATGTATTTTGTTACAGCCCGCCTCCTGAACTCCGTGCCACATTTTCAGGTAATTTAATGGTTTCTAGATTTCTAATTGTTCCTCCTTAATCTGTCGCTTCCATCGTCTTGCTTTTCTGTCATTACTAACAGTTTTATTTTTGTAAATTACTAACATTGTATATTTATTCAAATTTACTAACTTGCACTTTGGGATTGTATAGCTGCACTTCACGAACGTAACTAATGAATTCTCAGCACTCGCCCTGCTCTGGTCTCCACCTCTTGCTTCAGTTCGCTTTGCTGGCTTTCCGCGAACCTTCGCAAACTTACTAATTACTATCCTGTTTTCATGATCTGTGCACATTAGAACTCCCTGACCGGAAACGTTGGTTTTGTCATAGATGTGATCCTTGCCCGTGTTTTGGCTTTTGCCAATTCATGTGGTTTGGGGCTGCCTCGTGTGCTCCGTTGTTAATTAGTCTGATCCCGCTCACCTGTTTCCTATTACAGCACGTGATTCTTCCCAGTGTATTTAAGCTGTCCTGCTCCAGCACTCGGCGTTAGAACGTTTCTCCTTGCTAGCTTGTTTTTACCTTGAGGTTCATAGTGAGTATACGTCTGACTGAACTGTCCTTGATTTTTGATTCTGTCTCTGCCATATCTGTTCCTGTCTACTGTACTTCTTTTTGCCTGACCTGGATTTGTGTTTCTTTTCCCCCTGGATTTTGACACTGCTGAATTGTGTACTGTAGCCTGCCATTACTTTTTTTGCGCACCGACCCTCTCTTTGCCCGACCTGGATTTGTGTGTTTGCTGCCCTGTTACCAAATTGGCTGTCCTCTGGATTCTGAGACTGTCTCCTGTATTGTGTACTGGTGCCTGCCACCTGTTAGTGCCCTCTTATCCAATAGTCTGGTTATATTGGATTTCTCCTGTCTCGCAAGTGGTTCCTGTACGGACTGTTAAATTACACACAAAATTTGATCTTTACTCAGACATTAATAATCCCACATTCAGTTTTTACACAGAAAATGGGTGAATACTGATATTTCATTATCCAGGTTACAAAAGCAAAGTATGAGGGGAATGATGGGTATTCAATTCTTTTTACTACAGAAGCAATAAAAACATGCACTATCCAGGAACAAAATTGGGTTAGATTGTGTTATTGGCCACTTGCAAGGGAAGTTTGTTGCCACTGTTACTCTGGAGTCGAGTGCATTACAGGGGGTCCTTAGTGTCAATGCAAAGTCAAACCAGGAGGTATTAAGAAACTTAAATACAAACCCAAAACAATCTCTGGCCAATCAAGAGGGCTCTCACTGCACACTGTCTGAGCCAGTCAAAGGCCAATAAACCAAAAAAAAATGCTGAAGATTCTCTCCCTGGCAAAAATTGGGCCAAGTGGCAGAATATGAAGCTGTTAACAAATCATTTGGCAAGAATTGAGAACCTCCGATGGGATAGCTTTCCCTTTTAATTTTTGTTAAACGTGTTTACTGCTTGTCACAGAGCTGAAATAACATCTGATCATTCTGGCAGAGAGAACTTCAAATCAGTAGTTGGATGCAAGCCTTTCAACAATATGCTCCAGTTCTCTAAAGCTCAGCTTCACAGTGAAGCAGTTTCCAGATTTTTTTTTTTTTTTTTTTTTTCCTAAACAGGTCATTGCAAAGGGTAACCACAAATGGCACCATAAATCTCAGTGCATTTGTTCAATCCTTGCCAATTTTCGGACTATTAATTGTTCAGATTAAAAGATCATTTATCCCCTTATTACTATTGCCCAGGACTGTAGATTGAAAAAGAATACGGGTAACTCCAGAAAGTGCATCATCCTCTCAACTGGTGTCTTCAATTCATGGAAGTCAGGGAACTGTTGTAACTTGTAGATGGTACCCTCTAGTGGTGGGAAATTAATTACTGATTGACTTAAAGGAGCAGTGTAACGATTATTGCGCAAGCTCAATTTTGAACGACATTTTTTTTTTTTTTTTTTTTTTGAAAGCCGCTCAACCTGAAGTCGAAATCCAGAAGGTATTTTCATTCTAACATTAATTGCAATGGAAACCAGCTAACATTCTTCGAATCCCTTGGCTAAAGCTTTTAAACAGCGCTTTGAATCCACGAAGCTCCTTAATATAATTCCGGCGTAAAGAAACATATATAAATGCAACACAAAGACGGATTGGTAAGGATGGGATCAAATTATCACTTGCAGTCAAAAAGATTCACTTTCTTGGGATGTACGTTATGAGCAAGGGCGGTAATCGTGCACAGCTCCTTTACTGTGCCGAGTAATAACTGAGGTAGTCTAATGTGGTACTCAATAAGACACAACATGATTAATTGACATTACGTTTTGTTGTGATAAGGAAATCAAATGTATTGCTGGCTGCTACATCTAAAGGACCGCTTCTTTTAAAGGGCCAGAGCGTTAATTCTTGTTGAGAAGATTCTTAGGACATTACTTTTCTGTCCAAATAATCCTAATCTTACCATAATCAAACCTGGGTCAGATATCATCTTGGTGAAGTAGTTTGTTAAACTTAACCTACTCATCCGAAACAGGCGGATGGACGGGTGATCGCTATTGCAATACTCCCTGCTCTACTTTTTGGCAGGGATTATAAATGATTACACTTGCTAAACAATATTATTCATTTATTTTCATTACTTGACCCAGATCTGATCAAGCCTTTTCACTGAACACCGATTGGCCCAGGAACTAGACGAATCTGTGCGCACGTTTCATTTGCTCTGGCAGATGTCCCCCTCCATTCAAACAGATTTCTATCCAAGTTCTGGTCCGACCATCATAACCATTCACCTAATATGGGGCAGATTTGATATGAAGTATTTTTGTAAATGTGAACTGAGGGGCTTGCTACCCGAGTAATGTCATTTGACACAATATTGCAACCAGAATTGAAGCACAATGTGGAGGTGGGTAGAACCATAGACTGTATTAAAAGATGGACAAAGCAACCGCGATGTCACCCACTGGTTTCAGTATACCATTTAGGAAGCCTCGATTTTGGCAATTTGAACAGCGCCATTTTGTCATTTTGAAACCGGATGTGATTCCTATTGGACAAGAGTGTGAATTGAAGATCCTGGGAGGAGCAAGGGGTGGTTCTACGAGTGAATCTGACCATATCTGATGAGGATAGCCACGCCCCTAAAGCATACTCTGGCTTTATCCTTTATTCTAGTCTATTTGGGACCATAGTTTACAAAAATGAACATCATGATGTATATCGAATGAGACTTGAAACTTGTGATATGTAAAATAATGTGGAAAATCATTATTGAAATTAATCAGGTAGGATCATTTTCTCAGACTTCGATGGGATTGAACTTTTTTTCTCCAACCACCAACATCACCATCTGCTGGCCAATAAATAGAATGCAATTTTTAGAGATTTCTGCATTGGCCTCACTTTTTAGATCCGGGTGCTGCGTTCATCTTTTAATACAGTCCATGGGTAAAACTCAAGTAAACATGGCAGCATTGACATCACAGTAAGTTTGTGCATTTCAAACTTTGTATCCTTATGATATTTACAAAGTGTGAAGTGAAATAAAACAATGGGCACTGAACATGCGCAGTCAAACCATGTGATGTCATATCCTTTGGCCTGGGCAGAGGTAGAGTTGACCAGCTGAACTAAGCCTATGGAATCAGGTGAAGGGTTAGCACATTGGCGAAAAATTTTAATTATGTCATAGTTGACCGTGGTCAAGGAAAGCAGCATGAGAATTTGTTCAGAAATATGATGCAAAATCTCAAAATCAATGGATGCCCAAAAATATTGAGAAGTACTTCAAAAGAGAATTTTTAAAAAGTCTATGGGTAAAATTAATGAGAACTTTTACTTCTATCACCAGTGTCATATAGTCATCTCAGTGCTCAGTTTTGATCCAAGCCAGTTGATCACCTTCCTGCCTTGACAGGTTCCAGATTAATTTGCATCAGCATGTTGGTCTGGCGGTGCCAGGCTAACCATCTATGACAATGACTAACACTAAATTTTATCCGTGTCTGAAAACAACCAGCTAATTTGCATAATAAACTGCACTTACATCATGAAAGAAACAAATGAAAAGGAAATGTATTTTGCCAATATTCACCAATGAGTTTTAAAATGTTTCCCATGTAATAAACATGAAAAAATGAGTCACTGCTCTTTGAGAAATGTATTTCAATGCATTTGGTTCATTTACATAATCCATAGCAAAAATAGAAAATTTGTTCCATGTACATTCGTCAATTTGTCACAATTTGTCACAAAATCTTCAGACTTATAAAATTATTCATTAAAACAAATTAGCTGTAAAATATTGAAAAATTGTACAGTCTGCAAAATACTTCCCTTAACCATTTACAAAAATGTGTCTTGTGAGAAAAAGGCACAGCCACCTGAGAGTGCATAGTATTTTAAGGGAGCTGTTCCCTTTGTACCTGAACGAGTGCACATGATAATAAACGAGGAAGTTAGGTCATTCGTTGTGTGCTGTAGGTAAGAACAGCAGATCTGCAGACTGGATAATTAGTGATACCGAATTCATGATGCTGAATCAAACACACACAAAGATACACGCAGACATATACACAGATGTACTCATTAATGCCAACACAGACACACACACACCCATGTGTAATTCGGTTCTTGTTAGCGGGAAGGGCTTCCGGCGCAGTGGACGGGGTCTGTCCTAGGCGAGCTCTCCTTTTGATTGGGCATTCTCTGGAGGACTGCACGGGCAGTAAGTGGGCGTGGAAGCAGCAAAGGCCTTGGGGCTGAGGAGCGCGTGCTGATTGGCTGCTTGCAGCTTTCGTCCACGGCAGAGCTGAAAACCAATGAGCCAAAAAATGAGGTGGCAGTTTTTAAACTGCTCTAAAAGAGACAAACTGAACAAGGACATCATACAGAGTCAAGTGACAAATAGAGTGTGTTTTTGGGGGACGTACCTTGGAAAGTGGACAACAGGACTGGACAGTGGCCGAAGTGATTCACGCCTATGGGTCGCCAGAGCTTGGCGAATTTTGGGGACCCCATCATCTGTCGTCCTCTCCAGGGTGGGGCTCCCACTTTCAGGCCCGCCCCTGATCGGGGGACCACCTTGGTCATCCTTCAGCCGGAGCCTTCGCGCCCGCACCCCCATCATTCTGTTCCGACCACCAGGGGGCGGCACGAGCCCCGGAGGGGGTGAGGGGCTGAGCGGGGGGTCAGGAGACAGAGACAGCCTGGAGATTTCAGGAGACAGCGCCTCTCTGTCCGACAAGAGATCTGACCGAGAAGGAAAAAACATAAATCTGTAGAGAATAATCAGGGCAGTCATAAACAAGGTCTCATAGTACTTTAAACTGCCGGTACTGAGGAATATTACTAATTTGTAAACAGTCTTCCTGAGTGGCAGCAAATGAATGATTTTACTGACATTGTGTTAAATTTCCGGAGTGGGCATTTATGTGTGTGTAAATCTTAGCTACCTGAGATCAGCCCTGAAAGTCATTACATCTGATTTTAAAGACCTGAAACTAGTTTTTATATCACCAGCTGACAGGCAGATTGAGCTATTGGGATCAGGTGGTGTCTGGTGACGTCACTGTGCTTGTGGTCATGTTCCATTAGTTAAATCTATCACAATTTTCACATAAGCATCCCCTGAACAGATTCATTTCACATTTCTTATGGAGCTTCCTCTGGATCGTGTCTCCGAGTTTTTAAAATTTTTCATTTCTGGATTTTTTAATGATTTAATATAATCAAAATTATAATTAAAGAAAATATAGCTGGTTAAATTATGTCTAAAAGTGATGCAACTCTGCCCTCTGGTGGCAGGTCAGTACGCTGTAACACGGTGATATTCATGTGGGTTTTGCCCGCACTGGTTTTGAATGCCGTCCAGTGACCTACAAGGCTATTGATTCCATTTTTATGTGTGTTTGTTTTATGTGTGTTTATCAGTATATTTGTTTGTGTGTGTGTGTAAGTCTGACTTTACTGATCTGAGATCAGTGGGAGCTCACCCGGGGGCGGGGAGTTGAATGAGGAGTCAGGGGAGGTCATGTTTCTGGGGCAACCCCGGGCAGCTCTTCCTCCCTCCTCTTCCCCCTCCTCTTCCTCACTGGAGAGGCTGAGGCTGTGACCCATCCCCTCTTCCTCTCCTTCACCCTCGTCTTCATCAGTGTGGCAGATCTTCATCACCTGCGGCTGCCGCTCCTGCTGGATGGCCTGCAGACGTCTTCAGCAGGGAGAAAAACTTCTGTACAGGACTGGTCAGTGTGTGTGGAGGTCAGTAAAGTTGATTGGCTGATCAGTGTGTATAATGTTCAGAAAAGCTGATTGGCTGATCAGCGTGTGTAATTTTCAGTAAAATTGATTGACAGCTAGGCTGACCAGTGTTTGTGTTTAGTATGAGCGGATTGGCTGATCAATGAGTGTGGAGTTCACTAAAGCTAATTGGCTGATCAGTGTGTGTAACGTTCAGTAAAGCTGATTGGCTGATCAGTGTGTGCACTATTCAGTAAAGCTGAATGGCTGATAAGTGTGTATAATGTCCAGTAAAGCTGGTTGGCTGTTCAGCGTGGGTAATGTTTGGAAAAGCTGATTGGCTGATCAGTGTGTATATTATTCAGCAAAGTTGGTTGGCTGATCAGTGTGAGTAATGTTCAGAATAGCTAACTGGCTGATCAGCGTGTGTGGAATTCAGCAATGCCGACTGGCTCACCAGTGTGTGTGAAGGTCACTAAAGCTGATTGGCTGATCAGTGTTGGTGAAGGTCAGTACCTGCTGTGCTCTTTCCTCCAGGCTCTGAGCTCTGCAAAGACATCCTCCCGGCCTTTTCCGTCCGTCACCTCAAGATCAAATGTGTGTTCTGGGCTGTGTAAGGAGGTGGGGTGGGGTGCAGTGGCTGGGATCTGGCGGAGAGGGAGGGGGGAAACAGGGGAGGGTGGAGAGCACATATGGAAGGGTGAACAGGAAGAAGTTTTTTCAGAAGAGAACAGATCAGTGTGGAGCCCTACTGGGAGTTGTTTTTGTTTTTGATACGTTTGCTATATTGAAGGGTTAGGCCCTGTGTTTTGCCTTCTGGTTTTCTGTTAAGCACCGGTATCTTTCTGATAATACCTCTGTAATTTGTTCAAATAAAGTTGCATTTGAAGCTGCTGTAAGTGATTTTTTTTTTAAACTTTTTTGTTAAAAAAAATTTGTTAAATAGCTCTACATTCCAACAGTCATCACTGATAAAGAGCATTTGGTCAATAAAATGGGTCTCTCAGTTCCTCCATTCCGCGGAAAATAGAAATAGAATTTTCTGGTATCCCATCCCACTTAATCCAATCAGGAGAAAGAACACCACAAAGAGGCAGTCCACTCTGCCAGTTCACGAGGAGGGAGCAGAATTTTCATAGGGAAAGAACATGGTGGAGCAAGCAAAACTACCTCTTTCAGCGCTCCCAGAAACAGCTTACAGGATCAAATCTGCCTAGGGATTTAAGGGATTTACCAATGTTTGATTTTAATAGATTTTATTGCACTTATTAGTATGAGGCAGCCTGGTGAGGCACTGCTACATGCTCATGTGATGATGAGGAAAGGAGGGAGAGGATTTAATAACAGCAGGAATGGACAGAAAGTTGGCCAAAACGCTAAAATGGCTCAGAACAACTTTATTTGAAACAAGTGTTTGCCACTAACATGGCAATATCCCCCGCCGCCTCAATTTGATGTGTCCGTACGGACGGACGTATACTGCCCTCCATAATTATTGGCACCGATGGTTAAGATGTGTTCTTTAGCTTCTAATAAATTCAGTTTTTTTCTAAATAATATAGGACCACAATGAAAAAAGAGGAAAATCCAACCTTTAATTCAAGTGCACTTATTCAGTGGGAAAAAAATCCCATATTAAGAAATAATTCTTTTACATCAAATCATGTGTGCCAGAATTATTAGCACCCCTGATGTTAATACTTTGTACAACCCCCTTTTGCCAACAAAACAGCACCAATCTTCTCCTATAATGTTTCAAAAGATGGGAGAAGTGATGATTTACTAATTAAATGTTCCTAGATACTCTGATCAACTTTGTAAACTACAAAGAAATCCTTCAATTACATTTATTTCCTAGGAAATGTTGGGGGTGCCAATAATTGTTGAACAGATGATTTCATAAAAAATAATTATTTCTTAGTCAGGGATTTTTTTTTTTCCCCTTAAAATTCACTTAGGTTGAAGGATACATTTTTCTGCAATTTTCAGTGTGAGAGTATGCTTCTGCAATAAAAACTGAATTTATTTTAAGGCTTTTAACACATCTTAACCAGGGGTGCCAATAATTATTGAGGGCGCTGTACATACGTACGTACGGACAGACGGACGGACAGAGCCCAATGCTATATCCCTCGCTTCGCGCTAATCGTGCGGCGGGGGATAAATAGAAAGTGAGAGGAGGCAGAGAAATACATGGAGGGAAAAAGGAATGAGTTCTGCCTCAAATCAGGTGAACTTCTCTGGTATGATGACTGTAATATCAGTAGCTCTGGGTCTCTGTGTGTATTCTGTGTGTATATATACCAGGCTGACCCACCCTGCTGCCAGTACCAGGACCTGAAGCAGACCAGCTCAACTTAGTGACAGGCGCCCGGGCCAAATACAGTTCAGCCAAGGTACATCCTGTCCATTAAATATCACTGCATCAACAATTTGAAAATGGACCTAATCCATCAGGATTTTTACAGACCTCTAGTCAAAGGGTGTAGATCTCCTCTGCTAAATAGATGTCTGTCGATCAATGGCTAGAGGACAGGCACGGTTCTTCAAATACAGACTTAAAGCTACACTTCACCCTCATGTCCATTGTTTCATTTCAAATCCAACGTCCAGGAGCATAAAGCTGCACAACAAAAATTACGTTGTAGTCTGAATGCACAAGGACTGTGCTGTATTAGGAAGGATGGAGCATGTTCCGTTGTGTTAATGGCGCCATCTGTGTAGTTTCCGAGTTAGGACAGTTTCTTTTGTCATGTAAATGAAGTGCATTTGAATGTTAATGAGAAAGGAGTGGGGATGAGAGATAACAGCCTTATCAAAGGGACGGGCACGCAGGAGCACCAGACAGGGAGAGAGGGAGAAGTGGAGAGAGGAACAGAGGGGTCGGAGGAAAAGAAGAGAAGAGAGGGGGAACTAGAGAGAGGGAGAGAAGAGAGGTGATGGTCAGGTGCAAAAAGAGAGAGAAAGGGACTGGTGAAAAGAAAACAGTGAGAGAACTAGAAGTGGACAGGCTGTGCCAAAAAGAAACTGAAAAGAGAAGACAGAGGAGAGGCAGTATCACTGATATAGACAGGGCAGAAGACAATGCAATATCAGTGGTGTATATAGTGCAGTATAGTATCACTGGTGTAGACCGTTCAGTATCAGTGGTATATATAGTATAGTATCACTGGTGTAGACAATGCAGTATCAGTGCTGTATATAGTGCAGTATAGTATCACTGGTGTAGACAGTGCTGTATATAGTGCAGTATAGTATCACTGGTGTAGACAGTGCAGTATCAGTGCTGTATATAGTACAGTATAGTATCACTGGTGTAGACAGTGCAGTATCAGTGCTGTATATAGTACAGTATAGTATCACTGGTGTAGACAGTGCTGTATATAGTGCAGTATAGTATCACTGGTGTAGACAGTGCAGTACCAGTGCTGTATATAGTACAGTATAGTATCACTGGTGTAGACAGTGCAGTATCAGTGCTGTATATAGTACAGTATAGTATCACAGGTGTAGACAGAGCAGTATCAGTGCTGTATATAGTGCAGTATAGTATCACTGGTGTAGACAGTGCAGTATCAGTGCTGTATATAGTACAGTATATTGTCACTGGTGTAGACAGTGCAGTATCAGTGCTGTATATAGTACAGTATAGTATCACCGGTGTAGACAGTGCAGTATCAGTGCTGTATAAAGTACAGTATAGTATCACAGGTGTAGACAGTGCAGTATCAGTGCTGTATATAGTACAGTATTGTATCACAGGTGTAGACAGTGCTGTATATAGTGCAGTATAGTATCACTGGTGTAGACAGTGCAGTATCAGTGCTGTATATAGTACAGTATTGTATCACAGGTGTAGACAGTGCTGTATATAGTGCAGTATAGTATCACTGGTGTAGACAGTGCAGTATCAGTGCTGTATATAGTACAGTATAGTATCACTGGTGTAGACAGTGCAGTATCAGTGCTGTATATAGTACAGTATAGTATCACAGGTGTAGACAGTGCAGTATCAGTGCTGTATAGAGTGCAGTATAGTATCACTGGTGTAGACAGTGCAGTATCAGTGCTGTATATAGTACAGCATAGTATCACTGGTGTAGACAGTGCAGTATCAGTGCTGTATATAGCACAGTATAGTATCACTGGTGTAGACAGTGCAGTATCAGTGCTGTATATAGTACAGTATAGTATCACTGGTGTAGACAGTTCAGTATCAGTGGTATATATAGTACAGTATAGCATCACTGGTCCAGACAGCGCAGTATCAGTGATGTATATAGTACGGCAGAGCATAACCGGTGCATTACAGTATCAGTGGTATAGTCATTGCGGCATCTGTGGTGCATTAAGTATAGTACACCTCAGTAGCCAGGTTATTCAGTAGTAAATGCCGATTACTCAGGATATCCTCATTTTGCTACATATCGGTTGAGTCAGGGAGCAGACCTGGTAGGATTTGAACATGCAGTCTTACAATTACATTCCCACATCTTAGCCCGACACAAAAAACCTGGAAAGGTGAACTAAATGTCAAGTGGGCCAACTGATTGCCTTGGATCTGAAAAAGAGAGATCTTATACAACGTGTTTGTCATGCTGAGAAAATCTCCAACGATTTCAAAAATCCATTGAACAAGTGAACAAAGAGTTATCATAGCCACCAGTAGCCATTTAGGGGCGTCCCCAGAATTTGCAAGCAATTGTATAAATGGAACCTTATTGAATCAGTGGTTTATTTACCACGGTGTAGTATCAGCGGTCTATTTAGTACAGAGCAGCATCATTGAAGAATATAGTACTGAACAATTTTTGTGGAAAATATAGTACAGTATATTATCAGTGGTGTACAGTATATATACTGTAGTATATAGTACTGTAGTACAGTACAATATCAGTGGTAAAGACAGTGCATCATCAATGGAGTGCATAGTATAGAATGGCATCAGTGGTGTAGACAGTTTATTAAAGCAGCATTGGTCCAGACTGAGAGGGACACTGCAGGGAGGTTTTGGATAAACAGTCTCTACACTCACCGCCATCTTCTGCCGGTGTGCTCTCAGAACCTGAACTGGGTTTCCACACATCACCCTCCCCACACCTGCAGAAACACAACACAGTTCAGACACCCCAATACTCACATAAACCCCAATACTATCCCAATACTCACATCTAGCCTCAACACCAGCCCAATACTCACATACACCCCAACACCATCCAAATACTCACATACACCCAACACTACCCCAATACTCACAAACACGCCACCCCAACACTACCCCAATACTCAAAAACACCCTAACACTATCCCAATACTCACAAACACCCCACCCCATCACTACCCCAATACTCACAAACACCCCAACACTACCCCGACACCACTCCAATGCCACCCAAAAACTCACATACACCCTACACTACACCAATACTCACATACAGTACACTCCAACACTACCCTAAAACCACTTCAAAACTCACATACCCACCAAAATAACCACAATACTCAGGCAGGGGTCTCCATAAAGGCCAGCAGCCGACTGTTAAGATATGGCTGTTTTCCGTTGTGCCAATGGTGTTTTTGTCAAAGTCTTAACCAAAAAAAAAAAAAACTGGGCTCCGTTTCAATCTAATTCTTGGCAATGTACCGACCGGCCTAGGAAGACAGCTAGCTAGCCTCACAGGGCAGGAAATTACATGACGTTAAAGTAACTGGCCAGCTAGCTCGGAGCTCATGCTAGTGTAATTTTAAGTGAGGCACAAGGGTGTGTTGGGCACGATTGTGGCGTATCAGCATGAGTGACAATGTTGCTCCTCCTCAGTCCACCTGGTCATGTCTCAGCCCAAGAGGTGCAGGCAATCCCAGTATCCCCTGCACTCACCATGGGTCAGTCCGCTGGCGTCCTGTTCCAGCTGGGCCACGGCTGTCTCCATTGTGGCAGAGCCAGGCCGGGAGGAAAGGGAGTAGGAGGAGCTTGGTCTCGTGTGGGAGGAGCTTGGCCTGGAACTGAGGGGCCGACTTGATGATAGTAGGGCAGGGTAAGCAGTCATTGGGCGATGGGCGGAGCCAGGTCGAGAGGGGGTGGGCACAATGTTAGGCTCCTCTTCCTCTGAGATAGAAAGGGGGAGAGGACGGGGTTTATGCAGTAGGAATCAGTAGCCAACTGTATCTGTGCTGAACTGCCATGAAAAAAATCAAAACCTGAAAAACGGGTTGCCATGAGATTATCATTAAGAGCTGGATTGGGGGAAATTAAGGGGGTAAAGCGTCACAAATTCAAACAATCAGCTCACAATATTTCCAGAATTTGAGGTGTTTACCCTGTCCAGCAAGACCCCAGCTAAACATAAAAACAGTATAAATCTTAGATTGGTGAGAGAACGTAACACTAGTGTCTTCTCCCTCCCTACCTGTGGGGGCACTGTCTTTAATATACTCATTTATCAGAACCCATTCTTCCTCTGTGGTCGCACTGTTGCTGCGGTGTAGCAGATCCTCCGCAGGCACATTGTCAAGGTAACGCAGCTGTGGAATCAGCTCTCTGACAGCAGATCTGTAAGAGTACCCCTCCATCTGCAAAGCCCAAACACAGAGAAACCCCAAACCAGGCTGTAATCTCAATACCTCACTGACCCCCTAAAACAGGTTTTAGCCTCAATACTACAAAGAGAAGAAACTGCACATGGAATAGTCGCATGTACTCATTTTATGGGCCAAATCTTTGAAATGAATTTACCACTAACCTTTTAGATGCTTGTCAATGGTCTGACACTCCTGCTCATCCATTTTGGGAATTTTGAGGAGCGCATGTTTCCATTCAAACAATGTCAATATGAATGATCACATTTAATTTGAAAAACTGGAGGCCCACATTGTCCCAAATAAAGTGTCCCTTTATTGGTTTTTGATACAAATTTCTCGACAGTGCTCCTTGCAGTCACACAGTTGTCTGCAACCGGTTCAGAGGAGCCCTGCTTTTGTGATAAAGTAAGGCCTGTCGTGTCAGGTCTCAGTTGACAAAAAATAGAAACTGGCTAGTGCTCATTACCACAGCTAATCAAATTTTTATGCAAAACATCAATTTCAAAAATAATGTCCGTCTTCTTTAAGTGCATTAAACATGGCTTAATACGCAACATAGAACTCAAGCTTATTCCTCACAGAGCATGTTAATGTCCTTGATGGATTAAAGTCAGACTTCGAGAGAAAAATTTTACGGTTACAAAGCTGATGTGTGGACATAAACTCTCCAAGAAATTATCACCATCTGTTTTGAGAAATAATGCCCAGACACATGGAATAAACAGGCAGGATTTTTTTTTACCAGGAGGGGGCGCACGTACAATAACAAACAGCAGGGCTAAGGCCTGTTGAGCACTGTAACAGAGATTAATCAGAGCTGTGCAGTCCGCCTATTATCAGCCCTGAATTAGGCTGACTGAGAGACAAGTGAACATTGAGCACTTCTGATCAGCACACACGTACACATACACACACACACACAGACACACACTCACCCGATCAGCGCACACCTCAGTTGATCAGCATACACACATACAAACACACACATACTCAATCAGCGCATACACAGACCCAATCAGCACACACATACATACATATGCTTACACACACACACACACACATACACACACACACACACACACACAATCACCATGACGGAAGCACACACACAGAGACTCATGCATATTCAAATAATTGTAAACTGGCCTACTTCCCACTAATCCTTGCGGTGAATAAAAAATAAACAGATTCAGTCAGACACTCTGAGCATCACTGTTTTCACCTACATGCAGGACCTAATCTAGAATTTAATAGGAAACCTTATTCCCTTCCTTACACAATAAATCATAATAACAAGAACAAAATACTCTGAACATTTGGATAAGATACTGTGAATTTAACAAACACCTTTTGGCGAATACATACGCAGACAGGTAAGGGTGATGATGTCTCCATAAACAAAAACATACATTTTTAGGCAGATAAAACAAATGGGTCTGATATAAAGCCTGGTTCGGGCGTCCGCACAGAAAGCCTGTTACCCGGAGCACTGGATTCTCTGCACCTCCCGGGTGGATCAAACAGCTCTTTCATGTTCCAAACGGGGCGACCGAAGCGCCTGCATAATTAATGAGACCAGCAGCCTTTTTCTCTCGAGACGGGGGGGGGCAGGGATGCTTTCGTACCCAGGACCGGCAGCACACAGGCTCACCAAGCGTGCCTAAACCCTTTAATCTCTCTGTACAGATGCAGCCTCTCAGCTACTGCATGGCTGTCCCTTCTCTGGCCCTGGCGAGTCGCTACTGTCTTTAAGTGGGATTGGCACTCAGCACCAAATAAAGCTCAAAAATCAGACAGATTCCCAGTGAAGCAGGATTAATCCCTGTATCATACTCTATCCATTCTTCAGCCACGAGGCAGTAATTGCCATTAACTCAGAGCCTGAGCATCAGGGCCATTCTTCACACCGTTGAACAAAGACAACAGAAACACTATTCACCTCTGCTCCTGCTTACATAGCCTCCAATGTAGATGTCCTAAGTGGTTTGCCTCCATCACACATCAATGTCTACGCGCTCAAGTCCAGTTTTGCGTTCAACCAATCAGAGAGAAGCACTGACATTTCTGGGGCTTTGGGCGTATACTGTTGCGGGAAGCAAGCAAAACATGTTTCTGCAGTGGAGGCTAACCAACACCAACATGTCAAAAATTTTCAAAAGGTGGAATTTCTCCAGGTTCCTTCAGAGTTAACCCTCTCCGGGCTCATGTCGCAAATTTGCAACAATAAATCAGTTGACGACTGATTATAAAATATGAAGACCACATGGGAAATGGTTTGAGAAAGTTAGCCTTCCAGCTCAGTATTGCAAAAATACAATGTTAGTTCTACAAGCAGCCACTAGCGTATGAGAACTTTTCACCATGAATGAAAGATTTTTCAAATCTCAAAATAATAAATTGGGCTGGAGAGGGTTAAAGTTTATCCGAACACAAGTTCTTTAGCTGCAGAGCAGCATACTTCGGTCGGCGCTTCAGTAGTTAGACGTTTGACGCGGGGCCCGTTGCAATCATGGTAAAGTCATTTGATTTTGTTTATGTTCTCGTTCAGTCGGCTTTTTATTTGCAAGAACTTTTCTAATACTCGGTAGAACCCGTACGGCACACAAAAGTTCGCTTAAGGAATATACAGCAGTATTTACGGAAAGAACACAACTTATAATTGAAGGACCAATGAGATGGCTATTCCATATACACATATTTTCTATTTCTTCAATCTGATTCTTATTTTACATACAAAAGAAATGCCATCAATAATGACTTTTTTAGGAGTTTTGCAATTTAGACATATGCAATTTAGACATATGGATAGATAGATAGATATACTTCACTGAATCCCATTGGGTGATTAGTCCTCCGCATTTAACCCATCCTATAGTTCAGAGCAGTGGGCAGCTCCAGTTCTTAAGCCAGTTCCGTAGTTAGGAGTTTCAGTAGGAGTGTTCCCATAATGCATGTTTTTCTGGGTGGGGGAAACTGGAATACCTGAAGGAAACCCAGGCAAACATGGGAAGAATATGCAAATTCCACACAGAAGGCCAGGCTGGATTTGAACCTATTACCTTCTAGCTGTGAAATGGGCCATTGCCATCACGTCGCGTCACAGAACACAAAACCCAGCTTGAGAGCGCAGACACGGTTGTGCGATGGAAGCAAACCACATGGCACGTCTGCAACTAAGGCTACTCTTGACAGAGGTTTAGCCGCTCAGCGATCATATTATTACCGTAACATGGTGCGCCCTGGGCAATGTGTCTCTGAAGAGAACGGCACAGTTCTGCCATGGTATATGTTGAGAAGCTGATCAGGAGTGTGGGGTGGCTGAATGCTTGAGTGTTTCGGGTAGCAGAGTAGAGTGTGTTGAGTAGCTGGGAGGGTATGCTGGGTAGTAGGTTAAGTGTGTTGGGTAGCTGGGAGGCGATGTTGGGTAGCTGGGTAGAGTGTATTGAGGTAGGGGTTGTGTGTGTTTTGCAGTTCACTGGGGTGTGTTGGGTAGCTAGGAGGGAATGCTGGGTAGCGGGGTGAGTGAGTTGGGTAGCTGAACGGGGTGTGCTGGGTCGCAGGCTGAGCATTTTGGGTAGCTGAGCAGGGTGTGTTGGGTTGCTGGGAGGAGAGTGTTTGGCAGCTGGGAGGGAATTTTTAGTAGCTAGGTATGTATGTGAGAGTGTATTTGGTAGGGGTTGCGTAGGTTTGGTAATTGAGTGGGGTGTGTTGGGTTGCAAGGTGGAGTGTGTTTGGTAGTTGGGTGGAATGTATTGGGTAGGGGTTGCGTGTGTTTGGCAGTTGAGTGGAGTGTGTTGATGGGTGAAGTGTGTTAGGTAGCTGAATGGGGTGTGTTGGGTTGACAGTTGAGGGTCTTGAGGACCTGAACGGGCTGTTTTTGGCAGTGGTGCGTATAGAGTGGGACAGCGGTGAGTGAGTACTGTAGAGCTGGCTGTACAGTACTGAATGGCAGAGTCGGAGTGTTGGTTACCTGGTCAGCATTGGGATGAGGCCGGGCGCAGACGGGGTTCCCCTCCAGTGTGAGGTCACTGAGCCGGGTGCACAGCCCCAGGTACTGCACCTGCGTGAGGTCGTCCACACTGTTCCCCTCCAGATCCAGAACCTGCAGCCCCTCCAGCAGACTCACCTGACTCAGGTCCCTGATGTCATTATAGGCAACGTACAGCTCCTGAGAGGGAGAGACCCAACAATTACTGCAATACGGGCTCTGCATCACAGAGGAACAAAAGCTGTGTGTGTGCGTGTGTGTGTGTGTGTGTGTCTGTGTGCGTGTGTGTGTATGGATCAACAATGAGCTCCTGAATTCTAGGCACCCCGAACTGGAAATGCACTAAAAATGCTATTATTCTTTCCCTCAAAACAGATGGGAAGACACAAATGAATGTAGTCCTTCCGCATGTCCGTCCGTCCGTCTGTCCGTCATGCTTCTTTTCCAAGTCAGAACTCCTAAATATTCAATATTTCTCAACAAAACTTCAAATATAGATGCATCTTATTGCATCGATGTGTTTCTTCATGCTTCTGTCGGTCCGTCTGTCCTTCCCTCCACCATGTTTGTTTCCAGGCAAGATATCAGCCACCCTGTGGCAGGGATCTGAGTATTTTCTGCTTGTCTTGTTAAAAAATCATAACAAAGATGCACTCAAAATGGTAACATAAGAAATATTGTCCTTTATAGATGTTTCAATGGAAAAAACTAAATAATTTTCTCTTTAAATTAAAAACCTTCCAAATCAAGGTTGCACAATTATTGCTACCCCTAAAGATTACTGGAAATAAAACCTTTCAAATTTAAACCAGGAATGGAATTTAACTTATTCAACTTCATCAAAGTTTAAAGGAACTACACTGTGTCATTCCATCACTTCCTGATTCATGAGGGCCTGCCCTTAATGAGGCAGTTTAAGGCCACGGAGCCCACCTTGAGACAGGTGAAGGAGGGAATCCCGTCCAGATCAGCCAGGCCACAGCGGGACATCCACAGAGCCTGCAGGTGGGGCAGGGTAGTGCCCAGGTCCCTACGGAGAGATTTACCAGCTTCAGAGACACCCTCTCGAAGCTCCCATACAGAGGACTGAGGTCATTCCATGTCAAATCATCCAGATTTTGAGAAATTTTCCAGGTCACCTCCGCAAAAAATTTTGAAAAAATTCACGAGTAAATATTCACACAAAATTTTAAAACATGGCAAATATTAGGCCAGTATATCAAATAGATTTCAGGTTATAGCCCTTCAAAATTCGAAGAATATTTTGTTTTTTGGCGAACCCATCTTCAGCCAACTTTGGCAACTTATTGCTCCAAATTGATTGCTTATTCAAGGCTGAAATTGGGTATACTAACCATATTCATCCCCTAGAATCTGAAAATGGCCTTAGCTTCTGTGTATCTTCATCCAAGTTTGTATGGAAAAGTCTCCAAATCAGCCGAAAACATAAAATGCACAAAATGAGACCACATTTTATGACCTGTAACTCAGGAACTAAGTAAGATAAAAGGCTAGAATTCATTTCTTATGATTTAATGATATAAATATCTCTGTAAAATGCAGCAATCCAAGAAATATCATTTGTAGAATTGTTTTAATTACAAATAATTTCAAAGTAAATTTTTCCAGTTTTGCCCCAAAATGCCCATTTTTGGGACAAAAAATGACCATGTCACCAGTAATTCATCTCTCTTAAATTTTTACTGCAATCTTATAAATGTGAACAGTGTCTGACAAAAAAATCAGAATGATGCTAAGCTTACTTTTTTTTGTAATGAATTTTTAAAATATGTTCCAAAATTGTGTATTTTTTAGTTGGCTGAACGGGTATAGGCCTGCTACAAGTACTGTTATCTACTACATAACAAGAGCAACGCAGAGTGTGGCATATGCCCCCGCCTACTAGTCCAAGCGCTGATCCTCTCCCGCCTGGACTACTCCAACTCCCTCCTCGCTGGCCTCCCAGCATCTGCCATCAAACCCCTGCAACTCATCCAGAACGCTGCAGCTCGCCTGGTCCACAACCTCCCGAGACACTCCCACGTCACTCCCTTGCTCACAAGGCTCCACTGGCTCCCTGTTGCCGCTCCCATCAAATTCAAGACTTTGGTGCCAGCCTACCAGGGAGTCAACAAAACAGCTCCAGCATACATCCAGAGACTGTTCAGACCTTACACCCCTGCCAGAGCACTCCGCTCTGCTACTTCTGGTTGCCTGGCTCCTCCCCCTCTCCGCTCCTCCCCTTCCCGCTCTAGGCTGCTGTTTGTCCAGGTACCTCGTTAGTGGAATGATCTCCCTATCAAGGTCAGAACAGCAGAATCCTTGAGCATCTTCAAGCGCCGCCTGAAAACCCACCTTTTCAGGCTCCACCTTTCCGCTGCTCCACTGCCCTGAATCCTGTCCCTACATCCCTTGATTTGTTGCACTTAATTCTGTTTACCTTACTTCCTGATTGCTACCGCTTGATTTGATTTCCCTTCATTTTGTTGCACCCTGATTTGTCAGTTTACTTGATTTTCCTGCCCCTTTGTTACACTTGACCTGTAGCCCTTTTCTTGCACTTGACTCTGCCCCTTTGTTGCACTTGCCTCTGTTGCACTTCACCTTGTTGCCATTTTGTTCACTTAACCATGCCCTTGCCCTTTTGTAATTGGTTTAGATCTGTAACAATGGAACGTGTTCTGTCACTTACTCTTAGCACTTGTACTTGTCTCCTAGGAGATCTGCACTTTTGTACTGATCTTGAGCACTTTTGTACGTCGCTCTGGATAAGAGAGTCTGCTAAGAACTTGTAATGTAATGTAATGTAATGTAATGCCTGTATGTTGATCAAGGGCATATTGAGATGGCTGCTGTGGCGGCCATATTAGATATCGCACGAAGCTGGTTTTCGAAAGGAACCTTCCTCTAGCCATTCCCAATAAGCGATTAAGAAATGGCATCAATCCGACGAGGGATTCTATAGTTATCCCACAGAAACGAAAAGTTAACGGACGACGGACGGACGGACGGACATGGTGTCGACATAATGCCCCCTTTCCTCTTTGGAGGGCGGGGGCATAAAAAACAAAACTTTGATTAAAAGTATTTTCTGAACATGATACACCACCTAAAAGTACAACACACGACAGCGGTCTTGTTAGAACATTTCAGCGTTTGCTAGATTCCACAGATTTATTCCTAAATTTTATTGGTTTAATTGTTTTTTTTGGGGGGATGACTGTTTTGGGATGATATCAGTGCCTCAAACATGCCATGACTTGACTGATCACGGGCTCCTGAAGTAATCCTAAATGAGCCCAAACTTGTATTAGTGAATTGTGCAATAATAGTTCACTACAGGAGGCAGTCCCACTTGGGGATTATTAGATCATCAAGAGCACTGAAATGGAGGGGAGTAATTTACCTTTATTTAGATATCTATTTAGACGATGCATGTCATTCAAGGAAATTTACAAGAAAAACTGGACTACTGGGACTAGATACCTTCTCAAGTGAGGATACTGCCTTAATGCAATGGTGGTCTGGTGTTCCGCAGACTGATTCTGTGTTGTCATCATGAGAAAATGTTTTTAACTTGCCATGAGAAGAATCAAAGGTACTGTGCAGATCCCAGAAACATTCATCACAAAAAGCAGCAAGCCTATACCCATTTAGGTAACAAAAATATTGGAATAATTTAAAAATCATAACAAAAAAAGTAAGCTGAAAATCATTCTAATTTTTTGTCAGACATTGTTCACATTTATAAGATAGCACAGTAAAAATTTCAGAAAGATGAATAACTTCTGACATGGTCATTTTTTGCCCCAAAGGGCAAATGCAAAGGGCATTTGGGGGCAAACCCAGAAAAATTTACTTAGAAATGATTTCATCAAAAAAACTTCTACAAATGACATTACTTGGATTACTGCATTTTTACAGAGAGATTTTTCATAAAATCATCAAAAAATGAATTCTAGCCTTTTATTTGACTTAGTTCCTGAGTTACAGGTCATAAAATGTGGTCTCTTTTTTGGACATTTTGTGTTTTCAGCTGATTTTGAGGCTTTACCGTGCAAAAGCAGATCACGATACACAGAATCTAAGGCCATTTTCAGATTCCCGGGGATGAATATGGTTAGTATACCCAATTTCAGCCTTGTATAAGCAATCAATTTGGAGCAATAAGTCGCCAAAGTTGGCTGAAAATGGGTTAGCCAAAAAAAATATTATTCAAATTTCAAAGGGCTATAACTTGAAATCTATCTGAGATACTAGCCTAATATTTGGCATTTTTTTCATTTTGTTTGAATATTTACTCGTGAATTTTTTCAAAGAAATTTGAGGAGGTGACCGGCACCCCCTGGATGATTTGACGAGGAATGACCAAGATACTTACAAAGTATTTCTGAAAGCTGTAACGACCTAATTTGATATCACATTGTATTTATATTAGTCATTGCTTTTGTCCAAAGCAACATCAAATTAGGCAAAGCCAGGCCCTTAACCCAAACTTCAGGGTCCTCCAGCTTAGAGCACCACTAGCCTCCTGCGTCACAGACCAAAGCCTCGACCGCTTGACCAGTACTAACCCTGGTGCGACACGTAGTGACGTTTGTCATGCGGGAAGGCTCACCTCACAGACATAATCACACTGTTATTCAGCTTCAGGTGGAGCAGATTGGGCAGGTAGGAGCCTGAGGAAAAAAGAAGATAAAAACAGCTGATCTCCACCTCAGAAAAAGCCTATCGACTCAGCCTGACCCCGACATATTCCACAATCGTACGCGTGCTCTCCGTCACTGGCAGCTGGCCACTTTCACGTCAGTCTAGCAAGAACTGCAAAACTACCCCTTTCTCTAACATGTATACACACACACGCACACCAGCCTTCTGCGAATCTACACAAGTGCGTGCTGGAATCCACGCTTCCGGCCAGACTGCGAATCAGAAGGTGAATGTGTCCTCAGGAGACGTGAGGAATGATCAGCGTGGCATACACCATCCCACTGTATGATAAACACCATCCCACTGATATACATAATACCTCTCTCTCTCTTGCAGTCGGTCGAAAATGACAAAGACTGTGCTATGACATAGACTTGGGTTTAATGATACTTCTCCATGCAGCCCTATTAATCGCTGTTTGTTGCCAACTCTTTCAGTCTATTCCTCATGATTTCATGTTTCCTTTTGCCACATCTTTACACATAAGATTAGGTCTCCCTTAGTTCTGTTTGCCTTCACAGAGCTGAGAATGCAACAGTTGTCTTGGGAGTCTTTCATTTTCCATTCTATGTACATGGCCAAGCCATCTGAGGCCCTTCTCAATTAAGATGTCTTCCAAGGTATTCTGTACACTGCAGTCTGTACACTGCACAAGTGGCTCTTGGTTAATTGATATGATTTTCGGTGCGGGTGGAGGGTTGAGCAGTTTCACTGGCTGGTAAAGTCACTCCGTCTTCTTTATGTTGATCTCAAGGCTGAACTGAACATCAGCTTTGGCAAATTTGTCTACTTGCATTTGAATATCCCCAGAGCTGTGCGCCACCACAGCACTATCATCAGCAAACAGCATTTCTCTCACAAGGTGCCTTGTTGTACATGTCTTTGCCTTGAAGTGGGACACATTGAAGAGGTCTGCATCTTGTTGTGTCTGAATGAAAATACCTTCTTTGATGCCTTTAAATGCTACTTCTAGCACTGCAGTCAGGTGCAATGAGAAAAACATCGGAGCAAGCACACAACCCTTGCCTCACACCATTTGTTAGAGCAAATTCCATGGAAGTGGCATTTCCCTGAACTACTTGAGCTTGCATACCGTCGTGAAAAGATCTTATCAAGTTGACGACTTTGTCTGTACAGCCATACTTCTTCAAGACTATCCAGAGGCCTTCTATCAAAAGCTTTGTGAAGTCAATAAATACAGCATACAAAGGCACGTTTTGATCTCCACACTTCTCCTGGATCTGATGTAGGCTGAAGACTATACCAATGGTGCTTCTTCCACTCCGAAAACCACACTGCATCTCAGGTAGGATGTTTGGAGTAAGCCTTTCATTGATTCTGTTGAGGAGTATGTGAGCCATTATTTTGCCAGCAGTAGACAGAAGAGAAATACCTCTACAATCACCGCAGTCTTTTCTGCTCCCTTTCTTAAATACTGACATGATGTTTGCAGCCCTCCAGTCCTGTGGCATGCACTCTTGTTCCCAGATGTCAACAATCAGATCAAACAGTCTTTCTTTTAGTTTGCTTCCACCGTTTACGGGACACGCCTCAGTTGGTATTCCAGATCTTCCTGGCGCTTTGTTTTCTTTGATTGCAGCAATGGCTTTCAACAGTTCCTCAAATTTTGGTTTCACATCTAGACTTAAGATGGTAGGCTTATCTACAGTTAGGTTTAGCACTGTATAGTCTACTTCTCCAGGTATGTTTAACAACTGATTGAAGTGCTGGGCAAACCAATTCAGTATCTCATCCTTCTCTTTCAAAGCTGTCTCACCATCAAGGGCAGTCAGTTAGGTTGTGCCTCTCCTCTGAGGCCCATAAACCTCTCTTAAACAGTGGTAGAATCCCTTCATATCATTTAGGTCTGCAGCATATTATTGTCCTTCGGCTTTCTCCTCCCACCACTGAGACTTCAGTTTTCTCGCATACTGCTGAAGCCTACTCCTGGCTTGCACTAGTTTCGCTCTGCTAGCTCTCATATTTCTGCAGGAGTTTAATCCTTGCTGTATTCCTTTTCTCAAGCAAGGTTATGAGCTTCTCATCGTCCGTGTCAAACCAGTCCTGATGTCTCCGCTCTGGTCGTCCAAGGGCTTCCTCTGCGGTGTCAAATGCAGCTGTTTTTCTGCCTATTCCATTGGTCTTCTTGCCTTATCTGCTTGTATTGTAGCTCTCCTATGGTCTTGTCCATCTGTTCTTGAAATGTTTCTTGGGTGCTCTCGTTTCGCATCTTAGCTGGTGGCCTGGCTCCAGTTTGTACATTTCGCTTTTTTACAGTAAAAGCAATTACCGTTCTTATCATACTATGATCAGTAGAGCAGTCAGCGCCACTCATAACTCTGGTGTTCAATCCATCATTTCGATCTCTCTGTCTGGTGATCACAGCGTCTAAGAAGTGCCAATGCACCAATGCACAAGTGCCAGTGCCAATGGATCCATGTGGTCTTAGGATGGAGTTTGTGATTGGAAAAGGTAGTGATGACAAGACTATACTCTGAGCAGAGGGCTAATAGGAGTTCAACATTCGAGTTACACTTTCCAATTCCATGTCCGGCAATCACTCCAATCACTAATGAATGAACCCTGACGAAGGCTTTATCGCCGAAACGTTGGTGAAAATATAAAATAAAAACTTTGTGCATATTAAGTTCTGAGTGTGCCACGAAACTTTTTTCTTGATCTGAAGGCAATCACTCCAGGCCAATTCTATTCTTCTTTTCCAACCCTAGCATTAAAGTCACCAGCTATAATTAGCTTATCTTTATTTGGAACTTGTCTCACAACATCTCTAAGTCTGTCATAGAATTTGTCCTTCACCTCATCAGAGTTTGTCAAAGTCGGAGCATGAGCACTGATTATAGTGGCACATACACCCCTCTGCAGAGGAAGATGCAGTGTCATTATCCTATCATTAATGGCTATCGGGTCTTGTTTGAGCTTTTGGGCAATCAAGTTCTTAATGACAAAGCCAACTCCAGCTTCAAGTCTTTCATTTATATCTCTTCCACTCCAGAAGAATGTGTATCCATGATCAACTATGCTGTCATAGAAAGGCAGACGGGTCTCACAGAGAGTGGCTATGTTTATTTCATATCTGTTCAGCTCTTTGGCTACTAAAGCTGTCTGTCGCTCTGGCCGTTTTGAGCAGTCACTATCTAGTAGTGTTCTAACATTCAGCGAGCCTCAGAATCTTCTTACTTCCTAACTTACTTTTCACTGTCGCAAGAGCGAGAGCAGACCAGAACGAACCTTGTTTACTAGGGCGACCTTCAAGCCAGTATGAGAATTTGTTTCCGTATCCATAAGCCATAACAATGCACTGCAAAAATTAAAGTGACACTGGCTTTTGCATTACCAGAATCACTCTCTCGGCAGGGCAAAGGTGTAGTCCAGTGGGCAAGAACAGGTCGAGACATGCTGGCAACTTCGCCATGCCGCAGCAGCTGGCTGGAAGATAGGTTTGTCTATCACTGCCCTTAATGCTGCCACGGGGCACTGAGCCAGGACTGATGCCGAGTTGACAAACAGCCCTGCCATTTGCCAGAGCTACCGTCCTACCGAGTAGGACTGCCAGTTTGTAGGCCGTAACCCCGGCCAAGGGAGGCTGGGGGTGCACCGTCACTTGCCCAAGGTGAGAACCCAGGCTAGTGGAGGGAAGGTGGCGCCTTACTTCTCCATTCTAGGCCGGCTCCAAGCCAAGTCTAGCCACCGCCCCAACAAAATACCAAAGTGTGATATACACAATACCACTGAGAGACATAAACTATCCCAGTGTGTAATACACTATCCCCGTGTGTGACATACACTATTCCACTGTGTGATATACAATATCCTACCATGTGATATACACTCTTCCACTTTATGACATATGCTGTTACTCTGTGTGTTACAATCAATCCCACTGTGTGGCATACATTATCCCACTGTGTTATACTATCCCACTGTGAAATAAACACTATCCCACTGTGTGACATACAATATCCTACCGTGTGACAAACACCGTCCTTATCCCAGTGGCTTTGAAGCCAGCCTGTAGAGAATGATGACTGACAGTGCGGTGTTCACATTGTGTGCACTGTACAGATCTCCATCTCACCGAAGTTTCCCAGAGTGTTCTCCCGAGTGTCCACACACAGCTGCAGGGCACTGACCCGCCCCAGGTCTTCCACACCAGTGAGCTCCTTCTGCAGAGGCCATCACATGCAGACTCATCCACACACAGCTTCATTTCCACATTCTGAAATTTCTTCAGTTTTCAACAGAACAAGTAATGATTATTCCTCCCTTTTATGGAAGAAATAATGATCAGTAGGCCACCATCAGTGATACTGCCATCGTAATGCTGCATTTCCACCAAACGCGAAACAAATCATTCGCACGGAGAGATTAAGCCAATACAAAGACGCGTATAAACGCAAGACGGTGCAAACTCGTGTCTATTTGCATCTTTGCATTGACTTTGAATGTAATCTGGCCGCGTGAATAATTGATTTCGTGTTTGGTGGAAACGCATCTTTAATAAAAATGAAAGTTTGCCGCAAGCACCTTTGGGCCAAGAATATATGGGTAATAAATCAAACCTCTGACTGGCCCACAGGCCAGATCTCTCTGAGTACAAAACAGGCCCTCTCATCCATAAAGCCATTTATCTCCAGTGGGCAATGGCGTACCCAGCAAACATCCAAGTGGCATGATTTACTGATCAAATTAAAAATTCAATGCCATACAGAAATACAGTGAGTGCAAGAGCACTGCTTCATTTATATGCAGCAGTCACATTAAGAGAGGGCTGTCGTACATCAGCCATAACATGTGCATGGCCACAATATCCCTGATGAAGTTAAATTGCCTTATTCGTGTGACTAGGGCCTCTTTGCGTCATACAAGCCTTGAATCTTTGATGTTCCACAAAAGGAAGATGTTCATATATGTGTGCGTGTGTGTGTGTGTGGTGGGGGGGGTGAAATGAATTTAAGTCAAGACAATGTGCTCATAAATGAAACTATGCAAATCTGTGTGTATGTGCATGTGGGTGTGAGAGGGTACATGGGTATTACATAGGGAATGTAGGGAAGTCAAATAACTGGCCATCTTCCAACAAAGACGAGACACACATCCATGTAGTTTTACATACTTAATGCGAATACAAGATTCAATGGTTTCATGCAGAGACATACCAGTTTCTCTGGACAAAGGTAGAGATCTATGAGGTGATCGGAATCCTCGTACACAGCAGGAGTCGGGTTTATCTGGCCTGAATCGCTGAGTTCAGTCACTGACACACTTGGAGTGTTGGGTTGATTCGACATGCCAGACTCCAGGGAACGCCTCATCTTATCAACACCTGAGGTACACAACGTGTTTCTCAGAACCAATTCTCCTCATTATGCCTGTAATTTAAACTCCATAAAACGAAGTGCAGCTGCGGTATTCAAACTTGTGGAACTTCAGGCCAATTTTAAATCGCAGTGAAGATCTCAAGGTTTCCATTGATCTTAAATATGTCCTGTTAAATTACATGAAAATATGTATAAAATGATTCACAAGATTAAGCCAAGATATTTTCCTTTTGATGTAATCCTGCACAGGAAAAATCCCAGCATTATTTCAACTCCAGTAGAGTTTATATGAGACCAAACCATCCATCTTGGACTCAAATTAACTCTATTGGAGTTGAATTAACACTGGGATTTTTACTGTGTGAGGCCATCAAAACATGCCATCCTAGGTTTGGATATTTCTCTCAGTATAAGTGTGATGTAGCTTCAGTGAAGCGCTGCAGCCAGCAATGAGAGAATATGCATTTGACATTGTCCGGCAAAGCGAAAAAAAGCTATTATTTTTAATGGTGAATCTATTTCAGGGAAAACTTCAGGGGAAAAGTCAGTTTTAGGGGCTAATTATTGCTTTCACGGTCAGTACTTGTGCGCTGGTTGCATGTATACAGTTTGCAAATCCCCATTTCTGTGGGAGAATGAATTTAAAAGCTGCTGCAATACCTGCACATTCCATACCATGTACATGTATACGCCCACAAAATTCAGCCTCCACCTCATAATACCTCATCATTCATTATAAATTCAAAGTGCGATGCAAAGTCACAAGTACATGGGTATGGCGTCCAAATATTTTTACACTGAAATGGTCACCAATGATGAGGAGAAGAAAAAATAATAATTTCCCAAGACTGTCTCTTTGTACATGACCGAAACTACATTATAAACATATGCAATCTTTTGAATTTCAGGCTGGCAGACAAAAACAACGCACATACACGTGCAGTTAAAGAGATGCTGGCAGACAGTACGGCAAACTTGTTAATTTAAGGACACTGACAAAATTCGACGCTAAAGGAAGTAAAATCGATCAAGTGATAAACTCAAATAACGTTGTCTATTTAACATTATTCGCGGAAGAATCGTTCGGTTTTCTCTAGCAACAGACCGGTAATTACTACTTCCAATCCACCATACTATTAATCTTCACGGGTGGTGACCACGATCTTACCTCATATGATCAAATGTAAACTGTGCACATTGTTATGCAGTCTACGTACATTATTTCCAAGCGCGACGAACTCTTTAGTTTGGTTAACGACAGGACATAACTTCCTGGATACGGCGAGGGGCATGAGCCTCCTGGGAAATGTAGTGTGAATGGGATTTTTCGTTGTATTGAAAAACATCATCCAACGGGCGAAAGTGATTGTTTACGATTGAGCAAAAAATAGACGTTGGCCGAGCCGACATTCTGTTTCAAAGAATAGAAATTCTTGAACAGTATCTACAATTCTTCTAGCATAGAATAAGCCATTCTCAAGTCAACGGATTTGGATCACCCCCAATCCACCGTAACGGCTTTAAAACCGGTACCGCTAGTGTGATGAATTTGGGATGCCCAATTAAATTAAATTAAATTCTTCTCTTCAGGCCCACATTTTATTTACAGAAAAAAAAACTGTCTAGTTGAACCTGTGCTGCACTCATAGACTGTATAAAAAGATGGATGAAGCAACCGTGACGTCACCCATTGGTTTCAGCATAACACTTAGGAATGCCTCGATTTTGACAATTTGAACAGCGCCATTTTGTCATTTTGAAAGCGGATGTGATTCCCATTGGACAATAGCGTGAATTGAGGATCCAGGGAGGAGCGAGGGGGGGATCCACCCCTCACTCCTGCCTAGATCTGTGATCAGATCCGACCGTATCTCACGAAGACCAGAGGATAGCCACGCCCATAGATCATATTCTGGCTTCATCCTTTATTCTAGTCTATTTGCAGTGATCAGATTAGGCGGATTGGCATCGCAAAATGTGAATCAAATTTCAGTTTTGACGAAATGCTAATCAACATAACAATCCCCTCGCAAAAAAATGTGATTCAAAAATTCTAAATGATATTTCATGAATCCCAACTTACTGACCTGCAAACTACCGAGTTCCCGAGCAACACGGCAATATGAGAAGCTTTAATTACTTTGATTGGCTGGAAAATGATGTTCCTCATTTGCATACTAACCCATCAGCTTCTGTGGAGCGCACGCATGCACTTGAGACTTGGAAGGCTTTCGTATGCTCATATGCTCTATTATCTTTAATCATAACTGCCAGACTTTGCTATGTGAGCCATCACGTATTAAATTACGTTGCTCTTTGGATATAACCACCTAGTTGCCTAGTAAACTGACTAACGTTGACGAAGGAAAATCTTTGTAAATGATCATCATATTTAGGAGATATGATCCGTTTCTTGTCCCAACTTTACTGACGTTGCCAGCTATCATAGGCATGAACTTAACTGAGGTTTCGCAGCTATTTCATCCAACCCACCTGAACTTTTACATTTATGGGCTGTTAGCTAGTTTGCTAGCAATTCAAAAGCAATTGCTTAGGTACAGCTAGCTGGCAAGTGAACCGATGATGGTGTTGATGCCTATTGGATACGCTTTTGTTGCTCTTATTTGTCACTTTCAACGCCATCGCATGCAGACGATCTCTTTCAACATTGATTACCAGCTTATTTTACCAAAAGAGCTAACAGACAGTTTGGGCCTGAGACGTGTTATTTCATGGCTAGTTTTAGCTGTATTATTTTGTTATGCATGCGATTGCGTATCACGTTACTCTTCAGATTATAAAGCTAGCCATCTTCCCATCTAGCTGACGCTAGTTAAGGGGAATCTTTGTCATCATTGTTATACTAAAGCGATGTGAATTGGTTTTTGCTCTAATGGAAATAATTCCTGATCAGACCTCTACTTTTGGCTTTAACTCTGAATCGCCTTGAGCGGATGTACACTTCACGTTTTAACACACCTGAATGTTCCTCCAGCCACCAAAACATCACGGTAAGCCGATCAAAGTCATATAAACTTGTTCTATTGCTATGTGGTTTAGAGAATTGTGAGTTCGCTGGCCTCTCCCAAAACATGCACAATGATCTCTGATCATTCAGATACATGATTTTGTGATGTTTAAATGTGACTGAGTTGGAGAGTGCCTGTGTGACTGGATTTTAATGGGTCTGGATCCTTTCACATCTCTGATCAGGTGTTAAACAACATCATGCTTCAGTAAGGTATAGATAAGACAGCTGTACGGCAGATTACAAGTAGTTTACAGAAATTTTATCGGGAAACGGAAGTGTGCTGTATTAAATTATGATTGTTCAAGGTAAAATCAGTGCCTTCTGGAAACTTTTTTGTTTTGCTTTCAGAGTGGAGTTGTATTTCTATTGTGATTGTAATTTGTCAGAAGGAAAGAATAAAAAAGTGATTTTGTCATTTAAAATCTCATATACTGTTTTCTAATTTTTGCTAATCATTTTTCAGATGTGCTCAACAATTGCTAATCAATTGATATTTCAATTGAATCAAGTTTTTTTTCCTCACTCTGATCACTTATTTGGGAACATAATTTACATAAATGAAGATCAGGATATATCGTGGGAGACTTGAAACTTGCGATAGATACCATAGAATAATGTGGAAAATCGTTATTGAAATAATAAATCAGGTAGGAAAGTAGGGTCATTTTCTTCAAGATTTCTTTAGCATTGAACTTCTTTCTGCAACCACCAACGTCGCCTTCTGCTGGCCATTAAATAGAATGTAATTCTTAGTTATTTCCACATTGGCCTCACTTTTCAGACACGAGTGCTGCGTCCATATTTTTATACAGTCTACGGCGGCACCGCTAGCGGACAGAGAACAGGTCAGGGGCGGTCCTGTTGCATGGGGTTGGGCGTGGGCTGTTGCAATTCTACTACACAGCCGCCTTTTTCTACATTGTACTCAGCTAGTCATACGGCCTGCCTGTACTGGGAGGCATTGATAAATGTTTACTGGCAGATTTTGGCGAAGAAAGTTAAGTATCGTTCTGAACTGTAAAGACAGGCATTAGCCCTGGGCAGAGTGATCAGATTTAGACTAGTGGTGCGCGCAAGATTTCACGGAGCACAATTTGAGGATATTTTGTTTGCTTTTGCGTGTTGACTTACGGTACCCCGTCTGTATCCCCGAGGACCGCAACGCCTTTTCCAATTAGGAAACGTTGTAAGTATAGCGGGAGCAAGTGTTCATTCTGATGTCTGAGCTTTCAGTTTAAATGTATAAATGAAGACGCTGGGTTAATGAGACCAGTAATATTTACGAAATCGCACAGTAACATTTTGTATCTTGATGTCCGTTCGTCAAAATCTAAATGGAGTTGGATATTGTTAACTGAGTGCAGCATAACGGTACCATTTTGCTATGCATTAATGCCATAATTAGTCAGTCTTATGTTGACTCAGTATATCTCGAAATATTTCATACAATGAATACCCGAGTTGTTTTTCCGTCACTGATATGTTTCTTGTTTTATTCCCCTCATCGGAGTGCTTTGTGAATCGATCGCAGTGATCAGTCCATCAGTCTGGAATATTTGGTTCGTTGAAGTTCGGGGGTAGGTTAACCGCAGATTGGTATATTCTCGGGACCAATAAACAAGGGTACGTTCTCCAAGTACTATCACACGTTTAAAATAAATCCTGCAACGCCTATTGCGTTGGCCGGCTAACCACTCTATTTGTCGGGTTCATATTTTTATTATTACCGGCTTAACTGCGCTTGTGTCATATGTAGGTTTGCTAGCACAAGGGTGACGCCCCATCGCAGCAAACATGAAACCCTCTTACTGCGGAAGTCTCATCCACGTATTTGATTTGCTGTGCGATTTTTACGCTGTCACTTTCCCTGTTTTCGAAACGTTACGAATGGCACCTTTCTTGGTTTTGGGCACTGCGTCCCTTATGTGTTCTTAAAATTGAGGTGCCGTAGATAAACATCTAGCCAATTACGGAGACATTTGTCGAACTGTTGGCTACGTGTTGTAGAATATTTAGTATAATGCAAAAGCTGTTGCCAAAATGCTGTGTCTGATGTCGACGACAGGCCAGTGCATACTATACGCACTGTAGTCATTATCGCTCGCATTGCCGCTTTAACAATAGACGGGATTTCTCGACTAAAATAATGCAGTATTAGGTTTATTGGTGGTTCAGAGGTCTGTAATGAACATGTTTTTTTTTTATTTTTTATTGTAACCCCAGTTCTGTTTTTCGCCCTTTATGCTCGGTCGTTTATTTTCAGGTGGTCGAATCCTGCAATAGGCAGGTCATTTCAAAATGTGTCAGTTAATAGCAGATTTCCGATCTCTCATTTTTACTAGCTAGCCTATCTACACGAATCAATAATACGTCAAGTCACATCTGAGCTGAAAATCGCTGCTGATGTGGAACAAAACAGCTCTTGCAAAGCTGAAAAAGACGTGGCATAAAATAGAGACGGCAAGTATAAACATTTCTGGAGGCCTTGATAATTTCATTGGACATTTCTTTTTGTGTCATAAGAGGACCCTTGGCTATCCTGCTGGAGCCTGGGTTGCATAATAACCCGAAGCAATCATTTTTATGCATAAATAGTCAGTTCAAGGAGAACTTTGTGCAATTGATTTATCCTGTAAGCTTTCATTGGCTTTGCTGATTGCAAAATTTTTTTTAACTTTATACGAAAAAAGCACACAGAAAAAAAAAATTATCACGGCCTTCCAGTAAAGAAACATGCAAACATCACACAAGGCTTTGTTCAAAACTTAAACAAATATCAACTCAAACTTTTAACACCAAAGCAGAAATGCAAACATATGAGGGAAAATTATTTGCATGACTAATCAATACTATTCAAATGCAAATTATGAATCGCAACATTTGGCAACAAAATACAATCAGTTTCATAGTACAAAGAACAGATAAAAACCAAAAATAAGCCTGTCAAAAAACATACTCAGGTTAAATCCAGTTTATAGCTGTGAAAGATGTTTAGGGACACTGTTTATTGTGTTTCTGTAATTGAAAATTTGTCTCAGTCTGCTCTGTATAGGATTTAGTGAGTACAGACCAGTGCCTCAACTGATGGATATATCACTAGACCAGCTGTCTTGCTTTGTGTGTCAGTCGATCAGTATTGTCTGCAGTTCTCTGTGTGGATGCATTGAGTGACCCCTGTGAGTTTCAGCATTATTAGAGCCTGGGCACAGTGGGGGCCAAATGCGCTGAACTGTAGGTCTGCTAAGGCAAGCACCCTGTACCAAGCGCTGAGGAGAGGAATTGGCTACAAGCGAGCATTTTGAGAGATTAAGTAGCTACGTTCAAAATGTACACTGGTCAACTCGCTCACTCACTCACTCTATATTGTTTTCAATATAAAACATTCACTTCATACTGCCCTCTATAGTGAGTGAGTGTACATTTGGAACGTAGCCAATGACTGGGAAATCTGAGGAAATATGTGAACCTCATGTAAATTGAATTTTTTCAGGTTTGAGACCAAAGGCCTGCTTGCTTTGAACCCCTGAGATTGATGCTGTTTATCTGGGGTTTTTTTTCCAAGGCTGTGACTAACCTTGAATGGTATCAGTTTTAAAAATAATGATTATGAAATTAATCTGGGAAAAATTTGCACTGAAGCAGCACCACAGATGGATTTTGGTGGGTGGTGCCATCGGCTGCTTGTTGGCGGGTGATGCCATTCGTTCCTTGTTGGCGGGTGATGCCATTCATTGTCTGCATTTTGGGGGGTTGGCCGTTGGCAGGAGGTGCCTTTGGCCAATTGTTGATGGTAGTGATGGCAGTTCAAGGATGGGCCGCAGTTGCTCGGTGCTGTTATTCTGCAAGCTAGGTGTTGTGCTGTGCTACGTAGCTATGAGTCGGTTCTTAGGTAAGGGTCTGAGCCTGTAGACTTGCTGCATTGAGACTTCAGGGGATGCATCTGTAGACATAAGTAGTACCCCTTCTATTTTGCCTGTCTTTCGCTCTGCATGCGTATAGCCAAACCGTGTGCTAATGCATGGATGGGTTTATCTTAAGCTGTGGATGGAATCCTTCAGTATTGCAGTGAATGTAAATGGGTCTGGGATCTGTTCTGTGGAGTACATGTTACTCGCCCAAACACAGGGCATTCAGTTGAGGGCATCCCTCTGCTAAGCCATATTTCAGTATTATTGATCTTTCTGGATATACCCTGGTGAGAATCCTTGAAAGGATCCTAGCAGGGTCCTGTTAGGGATTCTGACAGGATCCTTGAGGACCCTAGCTAAATTCTTGAGAATCATCAAGGATCCTGGCAAAATCCTTAAGGATCCTCAAGGAACCTGGGAGAACATATTTTTTATTTGTACTTTATTTAAACAGGGAAGTCCCGTTGAGATCGAAGTCTCTTTCTCAAGGGAGCCCTGGGGCTTGAGGTGGAGAGGGAGCGGAGAAATTGCATAGCTCATTAGATCGGTGTGATTAAAGGGCATCTAAAGTGGATTCCCTTTGTTTTTGTGTATCGGCCAATCAGTGAGCCGCACCTGCGCAAACAAACTGAAATAGAAGGATTATATATGCGTTTACACAAAACACTAGTTAATGAATGAAATTGGTCATGTGGCAATGCTAGATGTCAACAAAAGCAAGTGATTTGTTTGTAAACAGTGGACGTTCAACGTCCCATCTGAGAATCGACTTTAGATGCCCTTTAAGTGGCAGGTTGGGAATTTAGCCATTACACCACGGAACCTCTTACTCTTTCAGTACAGTGTCCCCATCACAGCACTGGGGCCTATACCACCAGAGGGAAGATCGCCTCCTACTGGCCCACCGATACCACTTCCATCAGCAGCCTAGTTTTACAAGATGGTGTCTCATCAGAGCACTAACTAAGCCACGCGGCTGGAGCAGATCAAGTTGTGGCATGGTTGCTGATGTGGGGATCCTGACAAAGTTTAAAGGTCTGACTAAAGAGCCTCCACTCAAAAACTGGAGCATTAATGAAGAGTTCACATTTCAAACATGCCAAGCAATAATTTGAAGCAGACGTCAATTGGGGGAGTATGGTATTTGTTCTGGCAACATCCAGGCTTAATTTTTCCCTGACCCCTAAGGATTTTTCAAAGACCCTTCAGGATTTTGCCAAGATCCTTGAGGATCCCAGTATCCTTAATGCTTCCTAAGGATTTTGTCATGTTCTGTAAGGATCCTTTAGGATATTGCCAGGAATCGGTGTCCTTGAGCATCACCAAGGGTTTTACAAGGGATCATCATGGATCCTGTCAGACTATATGTTGAATCCTTGCAAGGATTCTCATCAGGGAGGCCACAAGGATCTTTGTTTTCAAGGACCCATCAAGTGTTTTTGCGGGATCCTGCCAGAATCTTGGTTTATTTTTAAAGATCCTGCAAGGATCCTTGTTTTTCCAGATCTTTGAAGGTTTCTTGGATCCTTGACAGATCCTGAAAGAATCCTGTTCTTGTAGGATTCCTGCAGGATCATGGATCCCCAAGGATCCTGCGAGGATTCCCATCAGGATAGAATCCAGAATATGATCTGGATCATTTGCAAAATTTAATCAACTCATCCTTGGTCTACCACCTACCATCCTGCCAAATTTTGTGCCAATCAGTTCATAACTTTTTGATTTATCCGCTTTACAGCCAGGCAAACAAATGAAATCGCTCATAGAGTGAGGGCATGCTAAAATATTCAAGGTCAAAGGTCATATTGCCTTTAATTCATTTTCAATAGGTCTATACTAGAAGCCAATGCCATTAATATGACCTTACTTGGAATGAAATGTGACCAGTTGTTTTGCTGAGGAATGGCAAAGTAACAAACAGACAGGCAAACCGAACCGATCAATAGACATGCCGAAATCGTCACGTAACAAACAAACAAAGGAAACGGGTAAAAACAAAACCTCCTCGGTGGAAGCAAAAATTACTTGATGGACTGTGGGACCTGCTCTAATGTCTTGCTACTGGTTTTAAAGATTTACCGTGTGATTTAATCTGATGAGGAGCCTGCCGTATGGTTGGAATTTTCTCCGCTGCCTGCGTGCGGTTATTTTTCTCCTCTGTTTAACACCGTACACCACTTCAGGTGATGGTGGATAGTTAAAGTGTGCTTCGCTTCAAGAATAAACATGACTTCTTTTGAATATTGAGGGTGGCCAATGCATATGGTGCTGCATGGGTGTGGAATGGAAATTATGTCATAGGCAGTCATTCCCATCGGAGATAGTGGCTGTGGGATGCAAGGTGGGGGTGTATATGATGTCCTCTGTTTTTCTGTCTCAAATTCACCCTTCATCCCCAGGAGAGTTTTATCTCTCAATCCTCTCTCCATTATCCGTACCACAGGCTGAATGTGGATCTCTCTCGGATCGTTTCACTAATGGCTCTGGAGATGTGGAGCGACACTCCATGTGAGGTTTTTTGTTTTTCTTGAATGTCATCCTGGATCTTTCAATTCCTGGTTCTTTTCCACATTCTGCAGGTTTGCTGGAAGGTGAAGATTACAGTCTGCTCCTGATGTTGTTGTGCTGTGACTGCTTTTAGTATGAGCCGAGAGTAATTTATCATTTGAGTAAAACTGGGCTCACTAAAACTGAGCATGTCTTCCTAAAAACTACGTAAAAAAAATTGTGGCCTATGGTTTCCATTTCAGTCATTGCACATCCTCTAATGTGTAATGTGAAATATTGGCTCCTTGGTTGGTGTAAGCAGACAAATGAAAAATGGTTATGAACAGAAATTGAAAAATTGCTCTGCTAGGGCTTATAATGCTTTGCTTTACTTAAATGCTTTTCAGCTTTTGATTTGACCCAGTTATTGCCAGCATCCTTTAATTTGAGTAAAATTTTATAGCAGTCACTCACTGGGGTGGGGCTTAGTTTGGACAGCTGCGGTATTAACATTTATCTGCGGTGGATGGGCGTTATGAGACCTGAGGCCGCTGTGCTTGCGGGATGGTTTGTAATTAATGTGAGTCAGAAATGTGCCAAAAGTCCCTGGTCTCTTGAGACGGGATAGGAGGATGATGGGTCAGTCCAGGGTATTGGCATCACTGCAGTGAGCTCATTTTCCTCCAATCAGATGCTCAGATGCTCAGATACTTGGCGCTACTTGTCATGACCTGCTCTGGTGCTCCATTCTGCACTTGCTCACAGTTGCAGGTGTGTTACACAGGCATTTTCCTCAGGTATTTTGGAAACTTCCCCTAATGGAAGAGGAGCGGTGGAGTTGTTGGGGGGGTTTCCGAAAAAAAAAAAAAAATGACAGCACACGTCAATCTTGCCTGTGAAGACTGACGACATCTTCCCGCGAAGTAATGCGGGGCTTTTGCATTGTGTAATGACTGCAAGGGCAGCGGAAATGTACCAGAACATCAGTGCATCTGCTGCCAGCTTTGTACTGTACACTGTGTACGCGCTCGGCTTCGATTAGCGTTACAGACGGGCTCTCTGTCGATTCGCGGAGGAATCATCCTGAATGACTGCCAGATACTGTCTCTACACTTATTCTGCCAAAAGCATATTAATCAGCTGGCACAGTATCACTGGGGAGAGATGCAAGTGGATTCGAGTAGATATTGTCGCCTACCCCTCTATAGGGTTCAGTGTCCTTGTGCAGTGTGAATGCGTGCAGGGAAGAGTGACTGTACTGTGCAGTACTGAAATGATTGCTAAAGCAGATGCTAGATTTGGCGTTTGCATGCTTGTGTATATGTGTGTGTGTGTGTGTGTGTACTCCCGTGCGTGTGGATGCGTGTACACGTTTGTGTGAGTGCTTGTGTGCATTTTTGTGTTTGTGTGTTTTTGTATAATAATGCTCATGTTGAACCACAGGCTTAATATGGTGTCAGATGATGTAACGCTGTTAACTCCAAACACCCAAGCCTATTCTGACTGTAAATTCAGCATGAACCCAGTAAATTGTGTCTGTTTGTGCATGGCCAGTGTCCACCCCCCTGCCCCCATACACAAACACACACACACACACTCAGCGAGTCGCCTATCTGCCCTAATGCAGTGAAAGCTCCTGATGTAAGATTATCTGTGTGCGTCTCCCAGACCTGATAGGGTTTCAGAATGAGCTAATATTCCTGCTAAGAGGTGCTCTGCCAAATATAGACGCAGAGATCATGATGATGTACATGTTTGCGCTCATGCACATGTGTTAAAATAGTGTTTTCTCAGCATTTGTCAAAGGGTGTTTTACAGGCGACAATTTGTTTTCACCTTGTACAAATTATGGCAGATTTAGAGTAGGGCCACCAGTTCTGGGCTCCAAAATGCTTGGGACCTGTTCTGTTATGATATCATGTGAGGAAAAGCAGTCAGATTTTGTTCTTGTTATATCTTTTGCATGTTATTTGGAGTGTGAATTTTTCCTCTCCCCACTGGCTTTTTTTTTTTCTTTTTTACCCATTATGGTAGCGAAACTGAAGTTCAACGTAGCAAAATTATAGGAATGTAAACAAAGCATTTCTTGGTAAAAGACTGTCTCCATTAAAGCGGAGATGAATGTAAGGTGTACAGAGCTGTTTTCTCGAGAACTCAGGCTGACTCGGGCCGAGGGAGGAGTGAGCGAGCATAGACAGTTAAAGAAGTGGACGGCGGAATGGTGCTATTTTTAGCGGGAGAAGGTTGAAGCTCAATTGAACGAGTTTTCAGTTGGGCACCAAGCCTCATTCACACTACTTGCAGAGGCGCACATGCACACTCACATGCGCGTGCACACACACGCACCTGCACACACCACACGCATGCACTGTTAAACACACAGACACATATGACCACATCACAAGCACACACATACATACGCGGGCACATATACACACACGAACACAGATGCAAAGTACTCCTCACCACACCACAAGCGCACAAAAACACACACACACACACCCACGCACATGCAAACACCACACCTCACCACTTCACACACATGGATGCATGTTCTCACTCCTTGCCTTTTTGGGCCGATGTATTGTACATTAAAGATTATGAGAAGGGCTGCTGTGCTGACCCCTGTGGTGGTTCCTCGGTCTCTGACTCTGAGGTCGCCAGGTGAGGTTCTGTGAGGTTAATAGATCCGGCATAGTGTGTGTTCCCCTAATGCTGCAGATCACACTGCTTTTCCGAAGATTCATTAACTTTGTAATATCAGGACCCCAAGTGGACTGCAAACCGATGTTGGGACACACCAATGCACTCCACTCCTTTGGTCGGGCCCCAGGGTTTGAATAATGCACTGCATTAGTGCAAACACTTTATGGTCAATATCGTTGGTAGATGTACGTTTTCTTAATTTTATTAATTGTTTTAAATTGCGTAATCTTTTGTACTTTGTTTAAGTTTCCTTTGGACATCCAATATGGCTGACGGCGGCCATTTTGTCTGAAATTTGGGAATCGGGGAGATGCACGACTCGGTCCCTGTGGCGAGTTTTTAAAGGCCTGTTACTCTGACATGAGTCTCTCTGTGTGGATGGGTTTTGCTACCGTTAACTGTGTCAGTTTTTAATACCCAACCTCAATCAGGTATGACTTTTGGGCTGGAGCATGTCCACTGTTCTTGTCAAGTTTTCTAAATGACTTCCTTTCACTTGAATGTGTTCAGCTTCAGATATGGCCTCTGCTGTTATTGTAAGTTTTTCTCAGTAGTGAATTGTGATCATTACCCAGTTGAAGAGACTGCAGACAGCTGATCATTTCTGGTTGCTGCAGTGTCACTGACATTGCTGAGCAGTGGTGGTTATTTTGAACCCTGTTTGATTATGATTGACGTACTGACTGTCTCTCACTCTGAGTCTGAGACATTTGAACAGAGATCTCAGCTTTGATTCTAAAGCGGGGGTTTTCCTGTGCTCTTACTTTGCATCACTAGAGCTGATCTGTAGCTGATATTGGTCAACATTTGCTGTTACATTACGTTTAATATATTTGGATGAGCCCATTATCTAAAGTGCACATCCTAAAGCTCACTGGAACAACCACACTGGTCAGGTATTACAGGTAAAATTCTCATGAAACATCAGCTATTTGTTACTACTGAACACATACGGTACATCTTGTTTGCGTGTTCGATAACGGATTGTGCCCGTAAAGTTAGGATGTTTCAAACCAGAGTGAGACTTTGGAGATGTGTTAAAGAACAAAAGGATCTCACCAGTAATAGAAGTTGAAAGGGATAGAGGATTAACCCCATTGTCCAGGTATAGATGCCGGTGTCCATAAATTCAGAAATTCAATTGCTAAATAATTTTGTAATTGAATTTCCCAATGTCTTGCTTCACTGGAATACTTTTCCCCAGTCACTGTGACGCAAATACTGAGTTATAAACCTTTAAATAGGCTCATGCACAATGGCAAAATTTGGAATTATTTGTAATCTGCACGAAGGTTACGACCAAAGAAATGCATGAGAACAATATTTGGGTCATCCTATAAACTAGTCTTGTGGCGAAGGTGTGGCTTGAAGTCTAAATTTTATAATGTTGCTACAATGTTGGATTTTTTTCACTGATATTGTGAGAGCATCTGTCACGAACACCGGTAATGTAGCGGGCAGTTGTACTCATACCCACATGCCTCACTCTGTTGATTACTTTTCTGATGGCATATGCAAACTAGGCTTATGGCGTCAGAGGAGACAGCTGGGGGTATATCCCCGAACGCCCCCATTCCTCCAATTCCCCAATCCTTGAATAGACCTTAGACTTTCATTTGAACTTAATTTCAGGTCAGTCGGTCAAATGGTTCTGAAGATATGGCCAAAATGGTAATTTTCCATCACAAAGCGCCACCTGGTGGCAAAATATTGAACCATACAGGTATGATGTCATCATGTGACACGTTGTGAGGTCATGAACTTGCAGTTGCACATAGTTTCATGTCAATTGGACAAATGGTTCCAAAGATATGGCAAAAATGGTGAATTTTATGTGACAAAGCTCCACCTTGTGTCAAAATTTTGAACCAAACAGGTAAATTGTTATCATGGGACACATCCTGAGGTCATGACCTTTCATTTGAACTTAATTTGAGGTGAATCGGACAAATATTTCCAGAGATATGATTAAAAACAGTGATTTTTCTGTTTTTGGCCCCTGGTGGCCAATCTAGAAATTGTAAATAGTCCAAAATCGAATCAGTTCTTCCTCATTATGATACTTGCCTATATGCAAAACATGAAATTTCTAATTGAAATATTACTGAAGTTATCGCGTTAACACGTAGGGCGGCGGTGGCGGTGGCGGTCAGACCAAAAACATGATGGAGCCGCACATATTAGCGTCCTGGACATGTTCTGGAAACACAGTCCAGTATTTGGCGAGGCATTGAGCAGACATGAACGTGAGACATGGGTCGCCAGGGCGCCTCTGCAAAGCCTGGCTGTGGCTGTTTGACAGAATTTTACTCTGTGGAGTGAAGATGCTGCATAATTTGCAGCAAAATGAGAGCAATTTTTGTGCATGAGGTCAGTGAAGCCTAACGGGAACGGATGTGGCATGAGAATGGAGGCTGTGGGTTGATGACATAGGGGTACTGTGCGTCACCTGCCATCTTTCTGCTCGACCCCCCGCTCCCCCCTCGATCCCGGCTCCTGATTAAGCCTCCGTGTATCTCCTCAACCCCCACCCCCACTCCCCCTAAGGCTGTAAACGTGTCAGAACCGGCTGCTAAGTTGGCTTGATGCTGTCTGAGGCCCTCCTTGTATGTTCAGGCCGGAGTGACTAATGGATTGTAGGGTGGGGATCATGAAATCATTGAGGGCTGATAAACTGCTTTCACAATTCCCTACCGTTACTTGGGAGTTGTAGCTTGGCCAATTGGTTGTACCGATTTAAGCAGGAGAGAAGAAAACAAGGGCTGAATGATGGTATCCATATTAGATGGTGTAGGGAAGGAAGGACAGACTGTGCTGTGGAAGGTGGTAGAGGGCCAGAGAGACACCTTTGATTCATGATCCATTTGAGCGTCGTGGTTACAGAGGCGTGCAGGAAAATTCAGGGACTTCCAAGCAAGGGACTCTTGGGGGCAGGGCGGGGTAATTTGGAGTCATTTTCAGTTTTGGATTAGGTGACTGGTGCTGGGCTTGTGGATTGCAAAGGCAACACGGCTACTGATGTTTCTGATATTTTTAGAACCCCAGTGTTTGAGAAATTGGCCTTGGTGTTGATGTTTGGTCCTGTATCAGGTGGGCTTTTGTTTAAAGGACGAGTTTAAGAGTCATGCATCATCCGGCCTCGCTTGTCTAAAGCGTTTGAGAGATTTTATCGCCTCGCAGTGCTTCAGTTGCCAAGCAGGCAGTTTATGTTTGATGGTCATTAGTGTTCAGTGTTTTTAGGTCCAAGTTGTGTAATAATAGTACGGCCCAGTGACTTCCTTGTCTGTTTCAGGGTTCAGAGGCAAACCTCTCACTCTCTCTCTCTACCTCCATCACTCTACTTTTCCTCTCGCTCTCACATTTTCTCCCTGAATCTCTTTCTTGCTCTCTGTAATTGTCTGTTGTGGTTCTTCTCTCTCCTCTCTCTCTTTGTCTCTGTCCTTCTCTTTCTTTCTCTTTTTTCCTCCTGTCAATTTTTCTTGACAAAACACTGCATTTTGTAACGCACTCTAAAGCTCACCCAAGCAAACGTGCTATCTGCTCAAACTGAGTAACACTAAGGACGAGAAGTCCTTTAGCTCCCCCAGCGCGGGGTCTCCTGTGGTCTGTTAATTACTCATGTCCTTGTGTGCTTGGCCAGCCAGTGTAACCAAGTCCAGCCGTCGCCACGAGGCGGGTGTCTATAATTAACCTCTACCTGCGGCAGAAGTCTGAACCCTACTAACAAGGTCAGGGTTCTGCGAGCACTGGTCTCGCAGGAAATACATGCACCGCATCTCGCAGGAAATGCTTGCTGTGCTTTACCGTTACAAGACAGTTGTACGTGCGCTGCTGCACTGCTGTGGTCGCCATGTGGTTGTTTCCCTGAAACTGGGGGTTACTTAATTTTGGCAACTGTGAAAATACAGGAGAGCCGTTAGGATCAGATAAGTAATATGATTGTATCCCGGGACGATGAGTCGGGGATACTTTGGATCAGCGATCGTTACGCAGCATTTGCCACCGCTTTCGTAGAGATTACTTTTGAGGGCTCTACAGGTGACAGGTTGGATTGATTTCATATTTGGCATTGACCTTGTGTGTGGGAAGCCTATAGATTTTTGTATACATGTTGACGTACAGTCGTCCAATTGTGTAGTTTCTGTTTAAATATTTTTCTGAATGAATTGTAATTCATTAAATATTTTTTAAAAAGTCACCAATTAACCCTGCAAAATGCAATCCTGCCGATACAGTATAAATTCAGATCCCACCCTGCCTCCTTTGGATTGGCTAGTTCCCTGCTCGTAACTGCTGCCTTGGTCATGTAAAAAGCCCTCTGATGATTGGGGTGGGGTTCGTGTTACTTTGAGCACTGCAGTGGGTGGGGACAGTTTTGTGTTGTGTTATTCTGAGTGGTCTCATACAGGGGGGGTCAAACTGGTCCAAAAAAGAACTAATGGGCAGCAGGTTTTCATCCCATCCGAGCAGAAGCCCACCTGATACAACTAATTTAATTAACTAATCTCAGCCTGCACAGTTGACTATTTGTATCTGGTGCGGTTCTTTTTGTTTGAAAGGAAAACCTGCAGACCCTCGGCTTTTTTACGGACCAGTGTAAAACCCCTCATCTAATAGGTGTGGACAGTCCTTAGTCTTGTTATTCCGAGTTGATACCCATCAGACTGTGGAAAGGACCCAGGATTGGAGTGAAGGAGGGGTGGGTGTCAGTACAGATGATTGTTTTCCTCCAGGAAAATGAACGTCCGGCATCACTGGGGGTGTGATGTCATCTCTTTGTTACTGCCCGGAATCTGATATCTTTTTGTCTTCGTCCCAGGAAAATCATGAGGGCGGGGCCGATTGTAATGCTCTTTGATGTGTCCTGCATTGAATGCTTGAAGTTATTTTTTTGTGGCTTGTCTTTGGTAGTGTTTTATTGTTGCTTTTTTTTTTGCCTGCAAATAGATTCCGTGTAATCAGTTTCTAAGTTGGGTCAATGAAAGCTTGGGTACTTTTAAAAATTTCCACATTCAATCGATGTCAGTCTGACGTTAATTCGAAGTGGATTGTATCATTCATGTCTGGTGACTAAAAGGGCGGGAATATGTTGTAATTGAGGGGTGGGGAGGTATGGTTATTTAGCGGTGTAGATGATTGTCGTCGGAGAGCCATGGAGGGATTCAAAGGAGATCCACTCAAATATTTTTGCTAAACTTCCGGGCATCTTCTCTACTGTGGGGAAATTTGCGGGTCATATTATCTGACCAGTATATTTTTACTGTGTTTTCTACGTGAAAGTCAAGCCTAAATTGTCTGTATTGTATGTGTTAAACTGCTGAGGTAAAGGGGAATGATGTCAATCTGACTGCTAACACACAACCGGGAAACATGTCCATCTGGGGATGAAGATGTGATCCACTCACTTTCTTTTTCTCTTTGTGTATTGCTCTCTCTCTTTCTCTCTCTCTCTCATTTTGTCTAATTTTCTCTCTCACTAGATCTCTTTCTCTCTCTCTCAATCTCTCTCTGTGTGTCTCTCTCTCCGTCCTCCCATTGCTTTCTTTTCTAAATAAATTACACCTGCAACTTGAAGACTTGTCATCTGGTGCGTGCGTGCCTTGTTAATTGCAAAAGTTGATATGAACCATTTACAAATGTCTGAATGGCAACTGCAGATATGAAGTGATTATTCTGTGGAGTGTTACGTTGCTCTTCCTAAATTTGCTTGGTCTTCGAGTGTCCAGTCATGCTGGCTTATTAAACCTGGAGTAATTAGCAAAAATGTGGAAATGTTAATGAACGTTTAAAAAAATCGAATGCTTACTTTCAGTTCGAATGTTTACTTTCAGAACTGCTCATAACGTGTTTGCAGTCATTGAAGAGGAGTTGAAATGGTTTCACAGCCGTTTGCGGTATATTTTAACACCGTAGTACAAATTGGTGTTTCGTCTGAGGCTACAGGCCTAGAGTGACCTGCCCTGTGAAGAGGTGATTGGTTGCTGAGATAAAGTGGCTTGGTCTCCATGGTTACTGTTGAGTCATACTCACTGATTTTTACCATTTTCCAAATGTTACTGTCTCTTCCCATGGGTTGGGGGGGAGGGACAAATAAATTAACAAGTAAAATTATTCATTTGTTATGAATGTCACAGTGTATGTGGATGTGTATTTTTTGTATGTACATATGCGGGTGATATTTTTGTATGTGCATATACGTGACAATACTGTGTGTGCCCTTTGCGTACATGTGTGTGTACTCATCTCCGAACGTATGTATGCGTGCGTATGTACGTGGTGCGGGCTCTGTTTTGGTGCTTTCCTGTAGTTCATGAGGGCTTCAATAAATCTGTGTAAAGTACAAGCCCAGCTGTCCTCTCTCAGAGCCCTCTCTGTTTGTATGGGGGAGGGGGGGGGTGGTGCACCTGGCTGTAATAAACATTGGCACCTCCCCCCCCTCCCTCCCCAGAGTTTTTTTTTCTCTCCTTTTTGTGACACCCATGGATAGACGTCACATGGCTTAATCTCCTGGCACTCTAATGAGGGAGGTTGGAGAATCTGTATAAAAGCTTTTGAAATGTTTAAATGTATCATGTCCAGTTGCTGGAACATATACGTGGAACATTGAGGGCTGAGGGGAATGCACTTTGTTCCTCAATGTTTTCCGGCTTTCTACTGCTCTCTCTTACTGTAAACTTTACAGTTTTACTGTATTAGGATAACGTTTCAGATGCACTCATAAAAGTACCAGGCTTATTACTGCTAGAGGGCGAATATCAGAGATTGAACTTTGAGTCAATAAAAGGATGACAGTCATGTTTAAATTTCAAACTTGGCTGTGGAGAATGAGTGGGTCATAAAACTTATTTGATGCTTTAATTGCGAAGCCCAGCTCAGCTGCCTCACTCCTTAAATTTGGATCAGCAGATTCAGATTCAGAAGTCTGAGTGCTGTTCCACCAGGGTCAGAGAGGGGAACAGAGGTAATGAACAGGAGACTCTATGATCACTCACACACTGATCATTACCCTCACGAGAGGCAGATGCATTTCCTCCATATTTTCAGCTTGTCCAGGTTTTTAGAAGGCCACTCATTTGTCAGTGGGACCTTCCAGCTTGCATGCTGTTCTAAAGTCTGTTGTAGAGTCCTCAATGAGAAGTGTTGCGTCAACTCAAGAATAGGAGCCATTTTGCATAATGGAAATTGTTTGATTGGTCTGGAAATGGGAAGCATATTAATTTCTGGGGAACAACGATAAACCAGCTGGCAATGGTTTTGACAAGCATTAGAGGGAAAAATATTTGGACGTGAACACAGAAAAAATGTGGGAAAGAAACGTATTCATTTTGAGACTGTGCCTGATAAGGCAATGGAAACAAAATGGCTACGTGACCAGATTTTCTCTGAGCTCTTTTTTTGGAACACATGCTAATACTGCGTAACACCTCCTTTTGCTATCAATACTGCCTCAGTCCTTTGACATGAATTCACAAGATGATATAAGCATACTTTTTGTAATTAAGTTAAGTGAACTGTGTTGATTGGAACGAGGAGATCATGATTTCGCTGTCCTCCGTGGTTTAGATGGCTTTTGACACGAGTGAATGTTCAGTGAGTCCTCTCTGTTCTCGGACTTTGGGTGCATTAATGGCTTTCAGTGGCTAATGCTAACCTCTTGGCACTTCTGGACATGGCAGCTTTTGACTAATGGATGTAATATATTAACCCCTTTGCTCAGATATAGACGCCGGTGTCTGTAAAGTCCAAAAGTTAATTCCTCAACAATTCTGCCGGGGGTTATGGAACCAATAAAGATGGGTGCATGTGACATGGTTTTGGGCACCCAAGGGTGTGGATATAACACCTGTTGTTTTTTTAAATCTAATCTAATCATTATTACTCTGGCTACCTGTAAAGTAGCTTGAGTCTTGGTCTCATTTCATCTATCTATCTATGTATATCTCATTTACACTGAGAACTGGAAATCTCCCCGATGGATTTCACTCTGAAACATTCAACCTCAATTAATGTGCTGCTGTTCTCTGTTGAAACGTTTTCCCCTTTGGGCTTTATTCTGAAATCGGGCTGTACTTGCTCTCAGATCAGACCAGGCTTATGGGATCTTATGAACTAGTCCTGCTGGTGTCCTGACTTAGTAAGCTCTCTTCTGACTGCAGGTGAGGAGCTTAACGGGATTTTAATCTGCAGAATTTAAAGACTTCTAAATGCATCTTGGGGATTAAATGATTAAATTATTAAACTAATCTTGGAAATTAAATGTAAGCAAGCCCATTTCCTCTAAAGCTTTTCAGGGGTTATACTATCAAAATTTATTGACACGCGTAGATCTGAAACTTTGTCTTTCTCACTCATATCTGTCACTCTTTGTTATCTCCTGCCATGAAGGGGATATGGGGATGAGTCTTGTCCGTCTGTCAGTCCATCTGTCTGAGTGTCTGTCCGTCAGAACTATTTTCTGGTCCAAAGCTTTGAAACTGCTCTACATTTTGGAATAACATCAAATTTATAGGTACATCTTGTTGTGTGGATGTGCCTTTTCATACTTCCGTATGTCTGTCCGTCCGCCGCATTTCATCTCCAGGCAAGAATGCCAGAACTGTGATGGGGGATCTGAGTATTTCATACTTGTTTTCCTATGTTTGGGTTTGAGATTTTTGGATGTTCTTGGTGTCCTGGTAAGAGTCTGGGATTTGATTTGTGCGATTTATTGAATCAATCGTCATATTTTCTCATGGCTTCTCAGTTAAGGTTTTTTTACGCTCGCCTCTCTCCATCTGTCTGTCTCTCCGCAGAGGCCGGACAGGCCCTCAGACGATGACGGAGTACAAGCTGGTGGTGGTGGGAGCGGGAGGTGTGGGGAAGAGCGCTCTCACCATACAGCTGATCCAGAATCACTTCGTGGACGAATATGACCCCACCATAGAGGTGCGTCACGAACAGCGGGGCAGAGGGACTAGGGGAGGTGAGGGAGAGAGAGGGGGTGATGAAGAGTAGGTTACATTATGTTAAGGGCATTACTGAGACTCCTCTATCACTGTGGGCACAATTATAAGACCCTATACTCATTATGGGTGACTTAATCATTCAAGAGAGCCAATGAAAAATACTCAGAGGTTCTTTGAAGTCTTTCTGGGATGCGTTTCCCAAAATTACACATGCTAACTTTCGAAGTTGGGCCCATTGACAGTGAATGGACAAACTATGTAAGTTGCTATCTTAGTTGGCTATTAGGCTTTTGGGAAACGCGCCCCTGGCTGGCTGTGCACCTCCTAACCCTGGACAACACTAAATCCTTAAATTGGTCACTAAAAATGTATGGATGTATTCATTTTACTAAAGTTCTATCCTAATACGCATCTCTGCTTGTATCCTGGCCTTAACACCACAAGTGAAGCAGAGCTCTTCCCTACTGATTGGTGGTTTTTGTTTTTGTTGCTATTCGGCAACCGTGTAGAGAAATGTGCCAGTCACTGTTGATTGGAGTATCTGTTAAATGACTAGTATGATGTATAACTGATGCACATTACACTTCTGTACCATAAAACACTGGAGTGTACTGCCTTCAGTCTTGGAAAAACAGCATGAATCCCTAATCGAAGCCTGACTCGTGTTACGGCTTCATATTGATTACACATCAGTAAATCTATTTTCTAGATGAGTAAATTTTTGTCATATGCATTTGCATTAATTGCAGCATATTTATTCCTGTTCAGAAGGCCTGCCAAGACTCCTCGTTTGTGTGAGTTACAAAAGTATTTGTGAGCAGCACTGAACAGTTGAATACATTTGTTTGTAAGAACCTGACTGTTTATAAATATTCCATTTGGTTGATTATGCAAATTACATGCTGATGGTTTATACAATAAAAAAGTGAGAAAGTAGAAACCGAAGCACTTCAGAAGGAATAACGGATATTTAAGTATCAGACTGACTCTCCTTCCTCGATAAATTCCCATCTCCTGTAATTTGTTCTTCTTCTTTGTTTTTTTTTGTTTTTGTTTTTGAAGGGCTTTGGCAACTCATCGCAATGTGAAGAGGCTTGTCATTCACTTGCTACTTAAGAGATCAGGAAGAATAATTAGCCAGATAGGATAAATAGCCAAAAAGGGAAATTAACCTTTAATTATGTCCCCGAAAAGAAGTGTTTGGGAATATTGTTTCTGGCTTGGATGCCGCCACTGCAGATCCTTCTTGTTGGTGTGTTAACATAAATAGTCTGTATGGAAAGGGCACAGAAATGTGCATTCCTGGTTCATAAAGGCTGTACCTTACTGTTCTGTGTGAGCCACAACCTTTCCTGTCGTGCCACCACTTGGTCAGAATTTACTTTTCCAAATGCAATAATAATGCAAATTCAACCAGTTTTGATGAATATCATGTCGCAACTCGTTAATTGTTTCATGTGCAAAATGAAGCGCTGCTATAGATGTTGGTCTCCCAATGACTATTGTAGTTGCGCCACCAGCAGGCTAAACTTTTAAGATTTATAAAGTGTAATATCTCAAACAGCTTTAACGGGAATCATGTCAAATCTGCTTGCATAGAGGAGGATGTTAGTGATTTTGGTGGCTCTGTAATGTTTCCTGTAGTGCTATCACTTTGTAAAATTTAATATTTCCAGATGCAATAACTCAAATAGTTTTGATCAGAATCATGTCACTCATTTTAGGATTGTTTCTGAGGCAGAAGGGGTGTTATGAGATTGACCACACCATGACCAAAATTTGCTGTGAAGATTGCTGGAGCCCAGAGTAGTTCTCTTGCTGATGTTCTGGACCCTTCACCCTGTCCTGGAGGGCACCCACTTGGCTAAACTATAAACTCTGTCTATGGGGAGAATGCTGTCCTCCATGGACTGTATTTGTCTTGTTGCAGTTGTTCAGGGAAATTTCAAAGTAATCTTGGCCATCAATACTAATTTACAAATAAGTTTTAAGTCCAATCTTAAATTGTCTTTGCACGGGTGTGTTAATTTGCTAATTGCAGATGTAATGAAAAATTTTGAGGCTCTGTGTCCCGAACTTTATGCACAGTGTCCCAAAGTGCTCAAATTCTGGATATAAATTTCTAGCTCATTAACCCTAGAACACTATTGCTAAAATTAGTAACACCATCACTAACGCCGGGTGATTTTTCCCGATATAGTAAAATACCCAATACAAAGTACTTGTCATCAAAATATGACAATACATGACAAATTAGAGTAGTGTTCTTTTATTTTCAACTGTGCCATGTCTAACAAAATGAAAAAAAGTACCCTGAGATAAACAAAACACCCATGCCTTCAAAGATGTCAAAGACAATGCTGAAGCTACCCAGGGACCCATAACACTCAAATGCAACATAATGAAAATCACGTAAACACGTTTGCTCGGGTGAAAATCACCCGTCGATAGTGTTCTACGGTTAAAAGTTATCATTTGAATGAGTTACCATTATTGTTACTTGTATGCAAGACGCATGAACAATGCACCACAATTAAATTTTTGCCGAAAAAATATCTGTTTGGCATCTGCAATAAGCTTTAGTGAAATGCGCATTTCTCCATTTTCTATTTTTAATGCAGTGGCATGGGAGGCAGTGCAGGTGAATGCGGAGATGCGTGGGACAGTGATATTGTCTGCTTCATTTAGGAGGGTGAATTTGTAAAACGGTGATATTGTGGTGGTTTATCTGGAGAAGAGAGACTTTGTGTCCGTCATTCCCCTGGCTGGTTGTAAAGAAGTCCCGCCCCATTGCAGGACTCGTACAGGAAGCAGGTTGTGATTGACGGGGAGACCTGTCTCCTGGACATCCTGGACACGGCAGGACAGGAGGAGTACAGTGCCATGCGCGATCAGTACATGAGGACCGGAGAGGGGTTCCTCTGCGTCTTCGCCATCAACAACACCAAGTCCTTCGAGGACATTCACCAGTACAGGTGTGTGTTTGTGTTCTTGTTCATGCTAAAAAGTGAGGACCAAAAAATGTTTTGTTTTTTTTTTCCTACAGAGTGGGGACCTTATTGGGAAGTGAGATCCTCACAACTACAAAGGCAAATTGTGACTTATTAGTTAAGGTTAGGTGTAAGGTTTGAATTAGGGACAGGTTAAGGTTAGGGTAAGGGTTTGGGTTAGGCATACATTGCTTATTGTTAAGATAGGGAAAGGCTGTAGTGACGCAGAAAGAATAAATGGAAGCCAATAATGTCCTCACAAAGATGTAGGCACAAGGATGTGTGTGTGCATTCGCGTGTGTGTGTGTGTGTGTGTGAGGGGTGTGTAAAAGTACACAGGACTCAAAATTACCACCAGCCACATGCCAAATGCTGGTGAACTACGTGAGTGGGTGGTAGATTTGCTTCACTTCACCAGCCAAAGAAACGATGGTCATCCATTTTGGGGCTGGTAAAATGTGAACATTCACTAGCGATTTGGCCAGTAGACAAAGGCAGTAGACCCCGTCTGTACTTGTTAATGAGTCTGTGTAGGTACGTGTGTCCATGTTGTGTTTTCAACTGCCCATGTTTGCCGGGCAAAAATGGCTGCGATAAGCAGCTTTTAGTGCTGCATGTTGATAGTATCTAAACATACATTCATATTTCCACAGACATATTTCTATTTGAGGGTAACTTAATAGAGCTGACCATTACCTCCATTAGAATTCCAGGATCATTATCTGGTGATATCATAGTGGATATTTATTTTTTTTGTGTGTGTGTGTGTGTGTGTGTGTGTGTGTGTGTGTGTACTACTCCCTTTCTTTGCAAATCATAGTGATGTAATGCAGTCGCATTTATGGCGGCTGAAGAGGATTAGGGAGAGCCGCCAGTGAAATCGATCGGTGTTCTTTTAGGGATGTGGGGGGGGGTTGAAGGAGAGATGAAGGACAGGGGAGGAAGAGCAGGAGTCAGGCTGAGATGTGCAGGTTTTACATGGAAAGTTCTGGAAATTTGAGTTTCATGCTGATTTCTCAAATTTCAATTTTTTTTTTTGACTTTGTTATCTTAAGATATGTTAAGATATTTTGGTCGGAATGTTTGTTTATTTTTTTGTCTGTAATCATTTTTCTTGAACACTTTTCTCTGCTGTGCGCGTTGCCTGCTCCTTGTCATCTCTTGTGGAGTTGCCTACCAATGACTCATCACGATTCCCATCATTCAGGGGACTCCATCAAGGTCAAGGTCAAAGGACAAGGTCAATTTTTGGTAAATCTGAGGGGTTGACGAAACCCTTATTTTTTGAGTACCTTTGATCGGATCGACTTCAAACTTTGTGTGAATGTAGTATATGGTCAGGCGCCCAGCTGATTAGTTTTTGGTGGCGATCGGCCTTGACCTTCATGGTTCTCGCTGAAAAAACCACAACCCTTTTGGCAAGATACCGTTCACACTACAGTTGACATCCTTCGTTATTCTTTTTGTTTGGTTGTCTTCAACTGTTGATGCTCTGTGAATACTCAAAATATTACATAGTGTGTTTCTCCTCTTTTTTGGTAAAAGTCTTGTGCAAATGATGTACATTAATTCAGAACTGAGGTGGAAAGTATATGGGTGAAGCTTTTTTGTAATGGCTGGATTTTGAATTGTTGGGACCTGTTTTACAATGTTATTCTTTAGTGCAGATAGAAGGCTGCTAACTAAACACCGATAATGACAAGTGTTTGTTTTCATGAATGCGCGCGCGTGCGTGTATGTGTGCGTGCGTGTGTGTATGTGTGCACACGTGTGTGCACATTTGTGAATATGCAAATGTTTGTGCACAGGGAACAGATCAAGCGTGTGAAGGACTCGGACGATGTCCCCATGGTGCTGGTGGGCAATAAGTGTGACCTCCCATCTCGTACGGTCGACACACGACAGGCGCAGGACCTCGCCCGCAGCTACGGGATCCCCTGCATCGAGACCTCCGCCAAAACCCGACAGGTACGGCAAAACCGTTCGTCTCGCGACCTACCCCAAAAGCATACAAGTATCTAACCACTTGTCTTTAGACCTCCGCCTAAACCCAGACAGGTACAGTAAAATCGCTCATCTCCTGATCGCCGCCGAAACCTGACAGGTGCAAAACCACTTAAATCCAGACCTCTTTTAAAACATGATAGGTATGGTGAAACCGCTTATCACATGGCCTCAACCGAAACCCGATAAGCTGACCGTACAGATATAACAAAACCACTAATCTCAAGACCACCGCCAAAACCCAGCAGGTATTGCGAAACCGCCGATCTTGTAACAACTGCCAAAACACATTAGGTAGGGCGAAACCGCACATCTCCAGACCCCCGCCCAAACCCTGTGGGTACTTCGAAACTGCTTATCCTGCTGCTGGTACAGAGTGCTGCAGTTTGTTGTCCGGAAACCCAGAGGCAATTTTGCATTTTTAAGCCCCGGATTTTTCTCCAGATTCCCAACGCTTTTCTGAATAGGAATTTAATTTAACGGCTGAATACCAGCTTCCTGGATAACAGCACGAGGGTTTCATGTCTTATTATGCAAAGTCATTCAACATTCAACATCTCAACTATGGATGTTGCAGCTGTTGCGTCCTTATATCCTTATTTTGTTTTTAAAAAGGTGTTGCTGACAAGTTGCTAGATTAGAATTACAATGATAAGTCACAGGTGAGCCAGATGGGATGATGCTTGATAGGTGGCTGGTGGGATGTGACTTACAGTATCACGGCATGGTGGTGAGGACAAGGTGGCTCTTCATTTCCAATGTAGCAGCTTCTTAATGGACATGGCAACTTCAGAATTTGCGGGCAAGATATTAAGGATTGTAATTCATGTGGAGCGAGACGTACAGCCCTCTTAAGATTATGTTCTCGCATATGCTGCAGATGTGTGAATTGGAAGTTCTGAACCAAACATTCTCGTGCTAATGGAACAAATACCAGCATTGCGCACATTACGACTGATGCAATGTTGAAAGACCTGCTTTTCATAGGTTCATGGGCCTATGATGATATATGATGAGTCAACATGCCTCGATACATCAGTCTTCCTATCTGCTGTGACACACCTGCCATTACAACAAAAAACAGGTGTCATCTCTGATCATGACAGACCACAACCCTCCCCCCAACCTCTCTTTGCTTCCTTGAAAGCTCCAAAAGAGCCTAGATTGAAGATGATTATAAAAAAACAGATCTGAAATGAATGTCAGCCAGGCTAGCAATGTAGCATCATGACTGAGTAATATCCCTAAGCCTGTGAATTCCCCCGTCTGTGTGCTGTTATTTGACGTGGGGACATTTCATAAGCACCCGGTGACTCAGGTCTGGGTCAGCAGAACAGAGCGGAGAGGGTTCGCATGTCCCCCTGCTGGACATTCGGAGTATTACAGGTCATCTACTGCAAATGCCGTGTTATTTACATAGAATTAATAAGGAATTCATGTCTTTAGTTGCAGAACTGTATAAAGTATGCTCTTTATATTTGAAAAAATAAAATTTCACAAAGGTAAGCCTCGTCTCTGCTCGTGCATCTGAACCAATTGGAACAAGACGAGAAAAAATCGATTCAGGTAATGGGTTCAGTGTTAAACGTTAAATGTAATTTGAGGAGAAGAATGCTGGAAATTTAGGTAATTGCTTTGCCACAGCAAAAATCCCCAATTCCCCAGTCTAATGAGCTCTCTAAGTTGCTTTTGATATAAAGTCTGCTAAATAATGGCCGCGTGTTCGCGTTCAATATGGACTGGCAACTGAGGCTGCGCGGTTGACGCCCTTCACTTTGTGAAGTCATTTGTGATATCAAGATCTTTTTAGGAACGCAGCTGTGATGATCTCAAGCAACACGTTCACGTTCACATTCATGTCTGACAGAGGCTGGGAATTAGGTCACTATTGGGCTCATCTTTGATTCTTGAATTTGGGAAGGTTCCAGCGAGTTTTGGGTGCCATGTGATAGGGCTGGGTGATTAATTGAAATTCAATTTCGATTTTGGCTTCCCACGATCATGAAAGCAAGATAATTGACGTAAAACGATCATTGTGTCGTTGGCGGTGCTGGCGTGTTGCTCTCATTCTGTCCTGTGATGCAAACGTAGCATCGCACGCGAAGTGTGCTTCGCCCCTCCTCATAAATACAAACGGTAGTTTCACGCAGCTCGTTTCAATGCGTTTGTTATTATTCGTTTTGACCACAAGATAGCACTACCTCAAAAGTAGTTCAACATGTTCAAGTGTAACATTTATACGCTGATCATAATATGTTTGTTTAGATTGCTCTGCAGTTCATTGTGGCATTGAGTGCTCTGCAACTCATATCAAGTTTTTGATATTTATTTTTATTTAGTATTTGCATAAAATCTATATAATTCCGTTTTCTTTTAATTTATTATTGTCAGCGTAATTCTAATTAAAAATTAATGTCATTGTGTTAAAAAGAAAAAAATGTTACATTTCAATAAATGTACATTCTCAAATCATTGAATAATCGTTTGGAATAATTGTGATTTCAAAATGAATCAAAATAATTGTGATTATGATTTTTGCCATAATCGTGCAGCCCTACCATGTGAACATTGGGAGCTGTAACAGATGAATTTTGGGGTCTCTTTTTAGGGCGTTGAAGATGCCTTCTACACTCTAGTGCGGGAGATTCGACAGCATAAGCTCCGCAAGCTGAACCCCCCCGACGACAGTGGCCAGGACTGCCTGAGGTGTCGCTGCGTGGTCTCGTGACCCAGGTGAGCCTCATCACAGAAAATATACTCTGCTATTAGCTAATCTACATTTCAACCATCTATTTGAATGGTGGCGAGCAAGCACATTGCTAGCGGCTAAGCTAAGGTTCAACTGCAAATGTGTATGAGCAGCATTCTGCTTCTTTGATAACAGCTAAACTAAGATTCAAATATTACCTAGGCTTATGCCGTCGGAGGCGACGGCTGGGGATATATCCCCGAACGCCCCCAATCCTCCAATTCCCCAATCCTTGAATAGACCTTGAATAGACTTTCATTTGAACTTAATTTCAGGTCAATCGGTCAAATGGTTCTGAAGATATGGCCAAAATGGTAATTTTCCATCACAAAGCGCCACCTGGTGGCAAAATATTGAACCATACAGGTATGATGTCATCATGTGACACATTGTGAGGTCATGACCTTGCAGTTGCACATAGTTTCATGTCAGTTGGAGAAATAGTTCCAAAGATATTGCTAAAATGGTGAATTTTATGTGACAAAGCTCCGCCTTGTGTTAAAATTTTGAACCAAACAGGTATATTGTCATCGTGGGACACATCCTCAGATCATGACCTTTCATTTGCACTTGATTTGAGGTCAATTGGACAAATATTTCCAGAGATATGATAAAAACGGTGATTTTTGCCGTTTTTGGCACCTGGTGGCCAATCTAGAAATTGTAAATTGTCCAAAATCGAGTCAGTTCTTCCTCTTTATGAAACTTACTTATGTGCAAAACTTGAAATTTGTAATTGAAATATTACTGAAGTTATCGCGGAACAGTGATTTTTTTTAGTTTTTGGCCCCTGGTGGCCAATCTAGAAATTGTAAATTGTCCAAAATCGAATCAGTTTTTCCTCTTTATGATACTTACTTATATGCAAAACTTGGAATTTCTAGTTGAAGTATTACTGCAGTTATCGCGTTAACACTTAGTGCGGCGGCAGCGGCCGGACCAAAAACATAATTTCCCCCGGATATAATAATTTCCCCTAATATAAATAGGGGAAATGCAAGTCTCACTGCACCCACACGGAAGTGAAGTACGTGCAGTACATAATGGGAAGAGTTGTATCTCTCTATCATGGCTTCGGTAAATACAACCATTGCGGAACCCGATGATTCTCGGCTTATTTTGAACCCAGAATATGTACCTGGCGCGGCTTTAGATCGCCGTTCGAGGCAGCCATTGTCACGGAATTGAAGAGATTACTGTAACGTCGAAATGCAAATTTAAGTGGCAAGGAGGACCTGGTAGAGAGGTAAGGTAGCTATGTGGTAATAACATGTAATGAAGGCAGCCTTGTTATTGATGACACACCGGGTTGCTAGGACATGCTCTGCATATGAATTTACGATATTAAACATCCCCCCAAAATACATTTGTGTACACTATTAAAATCATTATGGCAAATAAAAAGCTGAGACACGTGGAGGTTGGATATGGAGCTTTTTCGCTCAGATCCTTGGGGATATAACTCCGAACATTATTATTTGACAGAATTTGGATCTATTGAGTTATTTATCGATTCGCGTCAGCACATTTTCCCTTCCCCCTCCCCAGTCATTGTCACGGTTGATATTCCCGATCAGACAGCAAATATTCAGGCGGACGTGAAAGGGTATTTCATTCTTTGTAAAACGATGCATGGTTTACCCAGTCAGTGTTTTCTTATACGATGTGAAGTTTTGTAAAGCCCTTGCGATGACGGTGGGTGAAAAAGCTGATGTTGTATTATCCATTCATGAAGTTATATCCTCAAAAAATGCTTTCTATAGGTAGTTTAACCACAGCATACATAATTTCATAAAATTTGAAACGCCGAAAGTTGTTTTCTCAAAGCCTATGAAATACCTCTGCTAGTGACCGAATAGCCATATGCACTATCAGCGATTCCCCTGCACCGCTACTGTCAACTCATTGTGTTCACATGGATAACAGCATTGACATTGTAAAACAACGCTTTTACTTACTGTGTGAATCGGCGACATATAAGGCTGTCATCGGACATTCTTCTCCTAGGATTTTTCGCCTTGATAGTTTTGAAGAACTGGGTTTGACTGGAAAAATCATTGGTGTGTTTACCATACGTTTTCCTCCACCCTCAAAACGGCTGCTGCAGACTCGGAGTGTTGAAGTGGGCTTAAACTGGCTGAATTCTCTGTTATTTCCAGCCCGACCGGAATTGTTTATCCACTTATTTCTAAGCTTAGGGTCTTCTGGAAAAAATAGAACCTGAACTGTAGATCCCTGATGTGACAGTTGTAGCATCCAAGCACGCAACAAACAATGACCGAGGCTTTCTTTTGTATTGAAGCATATCTGTCAGTCACACGCTGACATACAGTTCCCATAATGCATTGCGTGCATAAAAATCCAACATGGCTGCTTTGCCATTCCCCTATTGGCTGAGCGGGCAGCTGGCTAGCACTTTTTTTGGCCTAGCTGATATTCTACCAATAATGTGGATGAGTGGCACAGTATTTAGGGTAATATCAAAAGTGCAGGGCACCAGGCAATTCATTGCTCCTATTTTGAAAATTCAATTGCACTGTAAGTGTAAATAATGTCACTGTTTCAGTCCATCTTTCTCTCCCCTCCAGTTCACAGACCAGAAGCAGACCTGGACAGACCTGTGGAGCGCTGAGGCGGAATGGACCGGAAGAGGGACAATCTGCTGCTTAATAACAGTCATAGAAAACGACAAGGCCTCAAATCCACCCTAAGACTTTAGAGGAGAGGAATTCTGCTTGTGTCTAGATGTCCCCAGTGTTCCAGTCTGCCAGAGCTCGTGACTATTGACTTTTTTAAACAAAACAGAAAAAGGAATCCCCACCTTTTGTTTGTACTGACACTGGACTTCTATTGTTATTATGAATCTGCGCATAAGTTATTGTTTTATGGTCTTGACACTGGTCTCATGTGGACAGTGCCCTCTGGTGGTCATTTACCTCACCCTGCTTTTTGCCACAAATCTTCATGAGCAAAAGGGTGGACACAAGAGGGGGCACATTGGACTGAAACACCCTTCCCCATCCCCGCCCCAGCAATGGCCGACGAGGAACCCCGCTGTAAAGTATATATAAATTTAAGCCACATAAAATATGGCAGATCTGTTTTGTGATTTGTTGTTTCTTAAGAAAAATAACTGGTTTTAAAATGATTGTCATGGATGATGCCGTCTTGTTTCTTAAAAAAAAAAGGGAAAGGAATGGTTGTTTGAGCTTCAGAATGTATACTGTGCATTCGCAGTATATGGGCTGGCTGCTGGGAGGAAATGACTGATGTGATGACTGATATTACCTCAACCAGTAACCACAGCCCCGTCCCCAAATGTGTGCCGGGGGGGGGGTTTCTCTGGTAGCAAGGATGTGGTTTTCAGAAAATTAATGTTTCCAGTTCTCTTACCACCTTGTTTGAAGGCTTCGGTGAGGAAATTTTAAAGTCAAGAATTGGCAATGATTCCTGTTTTTAAGGTGATTGGTGCAAGGTTCGCCAGGGGGATAATGAAGTCTTACTTCAGTTCTGTGGATCCACAGGAATTTTGGTTCGAACCCCAAAGAGGCAGAATGGCGTGTCTCTTACATCACTCTTGAATTTCCTGTGTCCCGCGTCGTGCCTGCTCTGGGAATTTCTTATGGGGTTGCAGTGTACTGAGAGAGCTAGCTTTCCTGAATTATCCTGACTGTTTATATTGAGACTACGCTTCTTAGCTCTGTAGCTGGATTCAGTGTGGAAACGGGACATGAAAGGAGGACCATTCAAAATAATTTTATCTTTCTGCATCCTTTTGGGGAATCTCTATTCTACCTTTGTTGTTGTGGAAAACATGTCTTCTGATTACTCCGAAGAACCTCTGTTTTTCCATGTGTCCTCTTCTAAACTGCCCGAAAAAATCAGCAGTGTGTTTTTTTTTTTTGTTTTTTTTTAATCAAAGCCACTATGGCTGACAGGGAGTTGGAATAGTTTACTTTGTGGTGTGCTTTTGGGCTAAAATGAATAACGCTAAACACTTTACATTTCATCTCCACAAAATAGCATTTTTAAGGTCCTCTGACAGCCATTCAACTGGGGCTAGTTATTTGTACACTGGTGGTAGTCTATGCTGATATAGGGGTAGTTCTTGCTGCACTGGTGCTAGTCTCTGCTAAACTCGGACTAGTTCTTGCGACGCCGGTGCTGGCTCTTGTTACAGTGGAGCAAGCACTTGCTGCACTGGGACTAGCTCTTGCTACACTGGGGCTAGCTTTTGCAACACTTGCTACATGTGGGCTAACTCTTGCTACACTAGGGCTAGTTCTTGTGACTCTGGGGCTGGCTATACTGGGGGTAGTTCTTGCTGCACTTGAGCTAGCACTCGTCATACTAGGACTAGCTCTTGCTACACATAGGCTAGTGCTTACTTCAGTGGGGGCTAGTTGTTCTGACACTGGGGCGAGCTTTTGTAGATAGTCTCAAAGCTACATTATTTCACCTTTTTATTTCTTAATGTACAACTATGCTCAATTCATCTACGCTCGTTCTCTGAACAGATTCTGTGCATGTTTTTCATGTGGTGTGAATTTTTCTTATTTTGATTTAAGCTAATTTAGAAGAGACTGAACATTAAACTGAAAATTTTTATTATGTCAAGTAGAATTCTTCTTTCTCACCAGCGAAATTTCAAAATCGAAAGGGGCTTGTGCATATGTGTGCATGGGTAGATTTGTCTCTACGCTGAGCAAAGATGAAACAAATTCATTTGAGCGGGGGCTACTCAGTTCTCAGGCTGTTGGCTTAATTTTTATGTGTCAGTAATTTACTGATTCTTTTTAACTAAGCTTGCTCGTGAGAGTGCTCTTGCCGAAGCAACCTTTCACTTTTCATACATTTTTGTATAACCATTTTTATTTTATTTTATTCACCACCTTTCAAATGAATTGATGGGCATGGAACAATTTGATTCAGAACTAAGATTAAAAGGACTGTTTACTTTTTTGAACATGACAATGCAACCTTCCTCATGCAACACATCTTTTGCTGCTAGTCCATGTAAAAACTGGATATGAATATGTGAAGCACTGTGATGCCCCCTGCCCTCAGATAAAGTCCACAGAGATGAACCGGTCATGTTTAGGACTTTTAAAGTCATGGAATTACAAAAGTGTGGAATTACGGATGGGGGATAAAACAATATGTCCTCTTGTGCCTTTCCGAACAAACGCAGCTTGCTGGTGTCATGTTGGGATGGGAGGGGGAGGGGGTGTCTGTGTGCTGTATTTAGAAGAGATCATAACCTCTGAAATTAAATTGGCCTCACCTGCATAGTGCTTTTCACTGAAAATTTGCAACCTACAGGGATTAAAGGGATGCTTTTCAAATACGGGCCCGAACCCCCAATATATCAAGTACAGGTGGTAAAATAAAACTCCTCATTACTGTGACACTCGTTTCTTGTATTTAGATAATTGGATATCATGTTCATGTCTTTTTTAACGACTTTGGAGCTACTACTGTTACAGTTGACACCCCAACATCCTCCATGTAAATGTTAGTAACCAGTAAGTCATTTCAGGAATGACAGAAAAAGATGTGATCTGCAATGCGATGACTGCTGTTGTGACATTTTATTAGTACTGAACATCATGCTACACATTTCAACGTTTTTAAGTGACATATGATAAATGTATTTCATTCCTGATAGAATAATCTTGTCTCAAACAAGCGTCTCTTTCTTTATTTGCAGTCTTTAACCATAAATGAGCTACCGATATCGGTTTTCTGATTGCTGCAGGGTTTGCTGGAACAAAAATTCTTGACCGGTTTTAATCAAATTTGACCCAATAAATTAACTCCATGCTCTTTCTAAAATGGGTGGTAGTGCATCTCATGGTTTCAGCCTGGACCTTGTTTAACACCTGATCTCAAAAAGGGCTCCTGCCCCCGCAGGGCTGTCGAAATAAATTGCCTGTGGGCCACTGTTGGCCTATTTTGTGGTTGCCTTTCAATCGCCAAAAAATAATGGTCTTAAGAGTGTGTGGTCATTTTACCTAATCAAGTACTTGAGTGAACTAACAGCCTCGAAAGCATCCCAAAAACTGGTGGATGGGGTGGCCCTTTTCATTGGAGTTTTACTGTTTTTCCAGAGAATACAGCATTGCGCTGACATCACTGTGCCCAATGAATTCTTCTGCGTCGCCCGGCTGAAAAATATAATGGCAGCACAATGATGCCGTGGGTAGCACTGTTGCCTCACAGCAAGAAAGTCATGGTGTTATGGCCAGTAGAATTGAGAGGCTAAGTGCATCTCCAAGAGGGAGTTAGAGCAGCACGGACACAATACAAATACAGAGAATAATACAGACAATATGACAGGGACAATCCTCGCGCTACCAAAAGGGAAGACCAAGAGACCAAAAGACCAAACATCCGACAAAATGGAAGCAAAGCGAGAGACAAAAAAGGAGAGGTATCTCAGACAGCCGAGACAATCATGGCACCAAAAATAGTGCGATACAAAGGATAGAGAAGATACAAAGGACATAAATTCTTACTACAGATATCTTTGGTTAAGGTGCTTAACTACAAACAGACACACTAGCGAAGGAGGCGTGGTGGACAGCTTATACAGAGTCTGGGGAGGTGCAGTCCAAGGTCAATCAGCCAGCTGGGTAAAGAATCTGATTGAAAAGGAATTCTATCTCGTCCCGGGATGAGAGCCTCGAAGAAAACTCCTCATCACACACATACCTCTCAAACCATGACACATGGGTTCAAATCCAGACTGGGTACTCTCCATGTGGTGTTTGCACGTTCGCAGGAGTTTCCTCCAGGTACTCCGATTTTCTCCCACAGTCCAAAGACACACATGTCAGGCTAATTGGAGGCTCTAAAATACCCGTAGGTGTGAGTGAGAGAGTGAATGGCATGTGAGCCCTGTGATCAATTGGCAAGTTGTCCCTGTGTCCCTGCCTTTAAACCAAAGGCACCTGGGAGATGCTCCAGTTCTCCCACAACCCCAGAGAGGAAGAAGCAGCACAGAGAAATATAGATAGATTATATATAGATAGATTGAGTGTAGATATATACACTCAAGAGTTTCCAGCCGTTTAGTACACTACTACTGTTCAGGACTATTTTAAGAGTTGGCCTGTATGTAGGTCAACATGGCTTTTTCCTCAAGGTAACTTTTAGCCCATTTCTTGGAAAATACAGTGATAAATCTGCGAAGGTGAGTGATTCCACTGTTTGTCTTTAAAGCGAGTGTGAGATCAAAGGTCAGCATGCAGGTGACTCGCGCTTACAGACGAAGGGTTTATTGGCTGAAGTTGGTGGAGAACGTTTGTGTACTTCTTTTGGTTGGGATACTCTCGATTTCATTGTTTTGGTACTCCCACGCCTAATCCAGAGTTTCGCGATGTCTGGTCTAAACATGGGTATGCTCAAGAAAATGTTACCCAAGGTAAATTGCTCATGCAGTCTTTTGTGGCAACAAAATTTAAAAACTTAGGTAAACTGTTTCCTAGCTGATGTCTAATTAGCCAGCGTTTATTGTATGTTGATGTTCTCTCTGGTTTGTTCCTATATCTATAAACTGCCTGTAAGTGAATAATCTGGTTGATCTGCTTTAACCGAAACCTTTTTGAATATCATTTTCATTAATGCATCTGGAATTTGAATGAAGCAAATGGCAATCACTTTTTTTGAATCAAACTATTTTTATTCTATCACTCCACCTTAAACTCAGTCCTGGGAAACCACTAATGCTGGTATTCATTGCCACCTCCAATGCAATCTCATAATTTCAACAAGCTGATGATTTTCTTGGTTAGTTCCTGCTTGTGGTGGGATTGTTTGTGTGCTGAAACCACATTATGACAGAAATGGACCTTCATCCCATGAAGGGAAAAAAGTCCAGCGTTTATATTGTGTTGATTTTAGCATGTTTAAAGTAACTATCTGAGGTGGCAGCATTACTGTTCAGATCAAATTCTAGACTTGTGAATCAAATAACTGACTGTTACCTTTTCGGCGCAGGTGTTAATGTTCTTTCATTTTTTCTTTCCTAGAGCACTTATATAACACAAACCAGGTTGACACATTATCATTTTTATTGTCTTTGAATACTTATTTATCTAATTATTATTTTGTTTTCATGACCAAGCATCAATATCTCACCAATCAAAAGTGAAGCGATTGCTTAATATCATTAGTGTAATTTTTTGCTCTTTATGACAAAGAAAGTTCGAAAACCAGAATCGTCTACCGAATCGAAGATCCAAGTTTGCAAACATTTTTAAGACCTTTAAAACCTTGTGCTTAGGTCAATGGTAAACTCCTGAACATTTTTTGCTGTTAATTTTAATGTGTCTATCTACGGTTCAAAGTCTACTTTTATTGCTTTGTTTATATGTTTTCCATCTGTAACGCACAGCAGTACTCTACAGATGAATTTAGGTCACTGTTCTATATGAAGATTTGTCCTATTTTGAGAAGAGTAGAGGCTTGTGCTGCGTGAGACTGCAAAAACTTGTACTGTAAGCTGATATGGCAGCCAAATCTATGTTACACCACCCTACTAAACTAAAATAGGCTACTTTCATTATGGAAGTAACCCACCTAAAATGCAAAACAAGGGAGGTGTGAATCTTTTGAATCTACATGGATTAAACTGTTTCCTAAAAGTATTTCTCATGCCAAAATTATACCATAACCAACAGTGGTTCTCAGCAAGATTATGTACAAGCTTCTACCCTATATTTCAGAAAGGGCTGAAATTTCATTTACAATTAAAAGTTGCCCACTTAAACCGGCTGAAAACAATTTATTTGCGTCAAAGACAGTTGTCATGGAAGACGCTTTTACAAGGTGGCGGCAGTGCCAGTATTTAAGTGGTTTTTTTTAGATTCAACATCATGGACATGACTCAAGTCTGTATCTATTAAGGCTAATTGATCCCTATTATCAATTAAAACTGATTGACTGAGAGGCAATTTTTCTAAAGATTTGGGCGGTTGGTGACAAATGACCATTCAATTTTCCTTGAATTTTTTTTCCTTTTTTGGGTGGAAGATCTGTGGGTCGTTTTGGTGCCAAAAATTTAGCATTTTTCTAAACCAAATATATTTTTTTTCTTGGGCCTCTAGAAGGGTCAGTTTCTCGAGGGCCAAAATTTGACTTCTTTAAGTGTTGCAACTGCTTAAAGGCAACACATTCTCCAATTGGAAATCTCTTACCTGATAAGTGTCTTACTGACCTAGTTTACACTGGATTTGAAGCTAAATGCCGTTAATATATTCATTACATGAAACGTTTGTTGAATTCTTGTGCATTTAAGTTTGCTTTAGCTAAAGATTTGACGGCTAATTAGCCATCTCATTTTAACTGGTTTTACATTCCTCCACAATCCTCAGTGGGACTTTGCAGAATCCAGTCATTGACCCGAAATGCAGGCAGTAATTATACCCTCTCATATGGTGGCCCATGTATTAAGCAGGAAATTTACATTACTTAATTAAATTGCATACAAAGTCCTTCACAGGGCAAGACCATTTTGGAAGCTACTGTGCATTTAATCTGCTTGATGATTTTGTGACACTAAGTAAATAAATTGATCTTTTGATTTACCCAGTTTTCAACTGCCAAGGCATTATCCCCTTTGCACAGATATAGATGCTGGCATCCCTAAATTCCAAAATTTAATTCCTAAATAATCCATTATTGAATTTCCAAATGTCTTGCTAACTGGAATAATTTTCCAGAGTCTCTGTGACACAAATATTGAGTTATAAAGCTAAAATAGGCTTAAGCTTAACAGGAAAAATTAGCATTTACTTGTATTCTTTCCCTAATGGCTGTTGCTGTGCATGACTAATGCATAAGATGCTTTTTTGCAGCGGTATAAGCACAGGGGCTTGATTGCACAGGAACTGTTTAATGTGAAGTCCCACTACAAGAGTCTCACACCTGTGATGGACAAATATGGTAAGAATTTACCTCAATTCAGAGTGAATAGTAATTACCATTTGGACTTGGTCTCGTCTTAATTAACTTTGAAATGTCCGCAGAACGCAAAACATTTATTATTTTCTTTCAGTCTTCAATGATGGCACCAAACAGCAGTTGATGAGTCTAAGAGGAACAGTTCCAGTGTGTTTCACAGGTAAATGTATACTTGTTCTTGTTATTCGCAAATAATGCAAATATTCCGGAATGCTGATTCCTGGAATTTAGTTTTTGCCACAGACTCTGATATGCACTTAATATTTGAACATTTATCAGAAAGCTGGACATGGGCATCATTTTAGAAACAGAATTCTCTTGCTGAGCATGAACATGCACTAGGGATTAAATTTAAGATTTTGGTGGGGGGATTATGGGTGTTTTGTTGTTTTGTTACAGCAGTATCAACATTCTCAGTACAGCCACTTTAACTTTGCTCCATGTCCCCCTAAATCTCAAGTGCACTCCATCTCTATATTCTATTCTGTAAAATAAACAATGAAAAAGCACCATGAACATTACGTTTGTGTGTATACACCGATGACTCAAAACAATTTGACCACTCACAGCTGATGAACTAAATAAGGTTATTTATTTTGTTACAACGAGACATGTCAGTGAACAGTTTTTTTGTTTTTGGTTTGTGTATGCGGGAGTTATTGGGCCTGAGCGACTTTAACAGAGCAAAATCCTGATAGCAAGATGATAGAGTCAGGCTTTAAAATCATAGACCATCATGAAAAGTACATACAGTGGGCATGCGGTGTAGGAATTTGACCTTGGAGCAATTGAAGAAGGTTGTCTGGTCAGCTGAGTCTCATTTTATTTCATATCATGTACATTGGGCAGGTATGTTTGCACCATTTCCCTGGGGAAGAAGTAACCCATTAAAGGGGTGGAGAGAGGGTACAAAAATGCCCTGTGGGAGGAAGTTAAGCTGGTGGAGGGAGCGTGATGCTCGGGGAAGTGTACTGCACTTTTTTTGGACAGTTTTTAATGGTTTTTATTATTATTTTATTAATTTGAAGAAGAAATGGACGTGATGTGCTCTGGACCAAAGACAAAAAGGATCATTCAGACTGTTTCAACTAAGAAGTCCAAGAGACATGTTCTGTCATGGTTGGGTTGTGTCAATGCCCTCGGCAAGGATAACTTCTGTTAAGGCACCATTAATATGGAAAAGAATGCCAAGATTTTTGAGCAACATGCACCATCTTCAAGAAGACATCCTTCCCAGAGACAATCATGAATATTTCAATAAGATGACGCAAACCACACTCTGCCACACACATAACAGAGGTATCGTGGCCTAAGAAGAGGGTGTGGGTGCTGGACTGGCCTGCCTACAGTCCCAACTTTGTCCTAAATCGAGAACAGTTGTCGCATATTGAAATGGAAAAATGTGACAAATAAAATTTTGTACTACTGCACACCTTCAGACATGCTTGCAGGGAAGAATGGGACAAAATTATGCCCGGAACTCTTCATCACTTCATGTCTTCAGTGCCTAAATGTTTAACAAGCAACTTAGAATCTTCCTTGATTGTACAGGACCCTGTGATGCGGAGCATTTTTGCATATTCATTAAGCTTGATGAAACTTCACAGATTCACAGCACATTTACCATAAATAAAATTTATATTTGTCGTGGTCAGTTACAAAGGACAACCAAAAAGCCAATGTTACAGCCATCTATCAGTCTTCTAATGCTGCTTGGAACTTAGGATCTCTTTAAGAAATGTATTTAGTCAGTAAACGTCATGGCTTATGTTATTCATACCCAGGCAGCATAATTTGACAGGCACAGTGACCAGCTAGCTACCTACAGTGCAGCATGAAAACAGGGCTTTTCACAGCACAGTTTGGAGTTACTTAGAGTTTTGCATCTATTTAAGTTCAGAGATATAGCGTCAGCTTGTTAACAGGCAGTAGGTATTCTGTACTGCCTGAAGACAGAGGCACTTGGCTGACAAACTTAAATGTTAACTGTCTGATGGTCACTTCAGTGTTACCTTAACCTGAGATATCGTAACGTCCTCATGGACAGTTTATTAAGTAATTGTGATATTACTGGAGCAAATGAAGGTGAACACGCTACAGAGCTACATAAAAACCGTGGGTTATTCAGCTTTTTTCGATCATCAGCTCATCTGTTACACTAGTCTGTTAATGTGCAGTGAGAGGGTTATGGGTCGTACCATTCTTGAGATATTGAGTATTAAAGGATTGTGACTCATTCACTCAGTCATTCGCTCACTCACTCGCTTCCATTATGGCCATATTAACCCACTGCCGCAGGGCATAAGTGTTTGAAAAACATCAAAAAGTGATCAATAATTTACTTAGTTGAAATGAGCAAGAATTAAAATTGTAATGAGTTTATTTTGATAAATCAATAAAATTCATGTGGCGAACTGTCAATGTGCTGTTGTATTTTTTTCATGACACAAAGGTCAAAGATAATTTACATATCACTGCTCTCAGTTTTTATACTAAACTAAAATAGCATCCCCACTTTTTCTGATAGGGGGTTCTGTGCTTTTCTTGACATGACATTTTATTGTATAGGAAGCAGCCATGTAGCAAGTGTACCCTCTGATCATGGCTGTAATTACGCTTTCAGTTGCAGCAACATGATTGACTGATTTTATTACATTAGCAAGCAAGCTTTTCCAATAAAGTAGCTGTGTGTTAAAATAAATAAGTAAATAAGATGTTGAGTGAAATCGGAGGGGAATAACATGGCAGTGTGCTTTTCCCTTCCTCATTTTCCTCAGGGAAACAGTTCGACATTCCAGTGTGTTTGTGGCTCTTGGATTGTTATCCCCAAAGTCCTCCAATCTGCTATGTGAAACCCACCAAGGAGATGATGGTGGTGACAGGCCGTTACACTGATCCCAATGGTCAGCTCTCTCTGCCTTACCTGCAAGAATGGAGCTATGTGAGTGTGGTGTTTATTTTAAAAAATCTGTTTGTAGGTTTCTCTCATTCATTCAGAACGGGGGCACAGCGGGCAGCACTGTCGCCTCATTGCAGGACGGTCACGGGCTTAAATACAACCGTGGATGTGTGGATTTCGCATGTTCTCCCCATGGTCACGTATCTTTTCTCCGCGTTCTCCGGTTCTCTCCCACAGTCCAAACACATGCATATCAGACTCATTAGATTAAATTTTTTTTGGGATTTTCCCCCTTTTTTCTCCACCCTGAACACAGCAAAACTGTTTCTCCCGACTCAGGAAAAAGATGCCGCGGCAAATGGTGTCTTCGACTCGCGTGAGGATTAGTCCTCGCTTCTTTACACTACGCAGTCGCACCACCAATTACACACTGTCTGTGCCATCGGAGGATCATTGAGTAGATTTCAAAATGCTTATAGTCATGCAACCGTACAAGATGTATTTTTCCTTCTTGTCCAGTGAATGCTGGGATACGCTCCTTGTGACCGTGTATATTTATTTATTTATTTATTTATTTGGTAACTCTTTGGCTCATTTGGCTCTTTTCCTGACAGTTGGTTGAAATTGATCTCAGTTTTAATGCTGCCCCTCTGGTTTTTTTTTTTTTTGTTTCTGTTTTTTTTTTGGGTGGGGTGGGGTGTTCCATAGCCACAGACGGACCTTTATGGGCTGATCCAGGTCTTCTCTGTCGTGTTTGCCGAGGAACCTCCTGTATGCTTTCGCTCACCAATAGACACCATCCCTACTATCATCCAGGAGGACTGTAAGCAATTGTTTATTAAGAATTCACAACACACCAGTTTGGTTTATTGTTGCTTTTTTTGTCACTATGTGTGTAAGGAATTTTATCGACTGCTGGTGAATTTATAATCATTTTATAGAATATTTCATTGCAGTGCCCAAAGCTCATCTTTTGTGATTAAAACCACTTTGTTTTCACTCAATAACATATTCAGTCGAATGCCACAAAAGCAAAGTAATAGTTTCCCGTGGTGCTATAGTCTGATAGTCCGACTGACGGCCTTTATTCAACAAACAAGTTTATAGAATTACATCGGCCATTTTTGAATGTTTTCGTTTAATTGAATCATAAAAATGATTTCACACTACCTACAATTTACTGGACCTAAATTTATATTTTCCTTGTTTTTTTTCCAGGGCAACCTGCACTTTCAAACCCAGAGGCTTGGATGAAAACTGAAGTCATTTCCCCATCTGACAAGGAAACATATTTCACTTTGAAAAGTGTGGAAGGACTGCAGATTCCAATGGAAAATGAGTCAAATTGTTAGCTGTTGGTGTGATCTACTCAGGATGTTTTTACAACAGAACTTACAGGGGTATCCTTGGCCACGACAGTGCTTCCTCATGACTGGAAGGCGGACTGTAGCAGTGAGAATTAAGCTTTGTTTTTTTTTTGTCGGAGGACTCATTTAGGAGAAATTTTGGATTCGGTCCCTGCAGTTTGCTGTCAGTAAAGATGGGACACTTGTAACACAGGTGAAGAGGACCAGGAGTGACATCTATCCCGAATCCTCTCTCTGGCCCCTGCACATGGGTTCACCACATATTTGGTCCAGCAGTTAATAGATTTATGCTCTGATTTAACTGTCCGGGAGATCCTGGTCAACTTCTTTTTCTGTTTTTGTCATTGTCAGTATTTATCGCAAAAGATCCACATTTTTTTTGTGTGGTAATTTAATGTTTTTGGACATATAATGGCTCACATCTCTGAAGTTTTCATGTTTATTCAAAAGCACGGCTGCAGCTATAAAGTAACAATGATCTCTCCCTCCAGGAGCCATTCATTGATTATTCTGTTTTGCTTTTTGGACCATTTTAGATCGGTGTTGTGTAACACCAGCTTGTATAACGCAAGCATTACTCAAGTACATAGCCCATGGGCACTCCAATGATTTTTTTTTTTTTTTTTTTTGAGATTTTCCTCTAAAGGGAAACCTGAGGCTAGCTTTCCTTTGATTAACGCAGCAGACGGCAGTGTACATATTTTCAGCATTCAAAATGATGTATCCATTCACTATGCACTTTTGCTTTTTATATTTGCCTTCTGAATTTAACATAAATGGAAACAGATGAAACTTGAAAACTCTGATGTTGAATTAATTCAGCCCATGCGTTTAGTCAGTTGAAATGTAGGCTACAATTCAATAAAGCAAGAAAAAATAGTTTGGTATAGGGGAGACCGGGGTTACCTCGTCATGATTTTGTATACTGAGCCAAAATAAAAACTTCACACTCGTTTGGAGGTTGATAAGTTGAACATACGAGAAATGAGGTTTTAAATAATGATTATATTTAATTTATTTAATTTTATTTAATGTCTATAATGTAACCAGTCCCACCGGAAATGCTATGGAAATATCCAAGAGTAAAAATGGTAAGTTACAACTTGAATAAGAGTAGTGCGTAGGCGATTACGTATGGTTTGGGCGGTCACAGGACCTCTAAGCAATTAATTCCTTGTGGAAGTAGCAGGGACAAATCGACTATGCAAATGGCGTAAGATAATTTGTCAGTCTTCTGCTTTTGATGTCACACGTGGGCTACCAGAACGAGGTCGGTCAGCTGTGGTGCCAGTTTGTTGGAGACCTGCCCGAAGATCATGGATAGTCCATCGACTGCATCCCATAACCCTTGCAACGTCAGTGACAGATGTTTCCGTATTCAGCATGCCAATGGCACGTTCACTCTAAATGTTTGACAGCCATGGCATTGAAAATCAACAAGTAATTAACTGGAAAAACTTGTTTTTCCAAGTTATCACTCTAACGTGGTAACATGAGCTCACTTGCACATCTCTCATATGGTCATGTGACTAGGAACACGAGAAAACATGGTTTTAGCTTAAAGTACGCTCGCACATGCTACGTACCTGTGCACGTCGGAGTTGATGTGTGTCATGATGTCTTTGACAACGCATTTACCCCTAGTGATAATAAAAACTCTTATTAAAATTTCAAGAAAATATTTAAAAATTTATGAGTGTGAAGTTTCTTTTTTGACTCAGTAGCCTATATTTGGCTTCATAACTCTTTGTTGCTAAAACTGAGATAAATACCTTTATGGTCTATGTGTAGTGCAGAATGTCGCCTACAAAAGTTGCATTGATACAATCTCAATATAATGTATATATTCGTCACAATATTCAATTTTCTATATGTCACAAACATGCCGAAGTAACCCTATACCCAGGGTTACTTTGTCAGATGGGTGGGGTAAAATTGTTATAGTTGGCAATCTGCTGAAGCTGAAAAATACAGTCCCATATTCTCATAATCCTCATGTGCCCACCCTTTGCATGAGGAGCACTGGACCCACTCCTCTCCACCTTTGGATGATCAGTAAGGACCGCGGCACCAAAGAGGAGCAGCTAACATTCCCACTGACAAAGGAATGGAATGAAATGCAGAGGCCCCAAGGCTGGCACCTGCCAACCCCAAATACTCTGCCAACACCTCCGCTTTAATGGGCCCCACCTGTGGCCCAGAATGAGAAAGGGGAGGGGTTGCAAGGAGCAAACCCTTACAAACCCATACTTGTGTCCTCCAAACAAAGGCCCTAATTGGTCCTCCATCATAAACATAAAATAAATGCAAATATTAGGATTATTAAGACACTATAGGTGTCTGAAAAACAATAAATCGGCTCCCATATATGACTTAGGAATATTTTAATATAAGCCTAACACATGACCTACAAGCGGGGCAACCTCAACACCCTGACAAACGAACCCCATGCTGATTGGCCAATGTAGCCCCCGGCTCCCATTTTGGAAATCAGACGGCAGATCTCATCTCATGATCGCTGCAGGCCTTTATCTTATGTGTTGTTAATAACTCTAGTTACATACGTTTGTGAAACAGAAAAAACACCATGGAAATCTGTCTTCAAAGAAAGTAGACGCATTTCTTTCAGAAACTCAAAGTTTGGAATTTGGGCCGAAATTCAGTTATTTAAGCACTTAAGCACTTAAATGACACTACAATTCATTCTTCTTTCCAAGAGATGACGTCGCTGGGATGTCACATAATTTGTACATTTTCGTTTTCCCTTAATTCCCTTCAGTGCGTTTTTGCGTTCAAAAACTGAGGTGAAAAACCTAACCCCGTAACCGAAGTGACCCCGGTCTCCCCTACCATCAAATATGAATTGCAGCTATTCAAAACTGAGAAGTCAAACAAGAAAAACTGTGGCATAAAAGTTGTGTTTAAGGCAGTGAGGATCTACTCAATAGGACAAGTGAGCTTGTATTTTTCAAAGAATCGGATGAAACGTCATTGACGTCAAAGGACAGCGCACATTCTCTTACACTTTAAACCAGATAATAAGAGGCTCGCGTTTCCCCGCCCTTGTTTATAGCTCGTCAGTTCCCAGCGTCTCATGCAGCTGCGAATGGCCAGTGTCACCTCAAAAATGTTGAAGAACATGCTTAAGGTAAACTAAATCGTGGTATACTGTACCAAATTAGAACAGACTTTATGCTTTATATTACAAACCAATTACTCTGTCATGGTCAGTCCGCTGAGTTAGTGAGTTAGTTAGTTAGTCAGTTAGTGCTGAGGAGACACTTATTCTATTCCGTCTTTTGAAGAAGTTTTACAGTATCGTTCAGGATGTGAGAATTGCCTACCGATTGCCGGAATATTGACCAGCTAGAGTGAATCCCGAAATACTTATTTTGTGATTCCTATTTTATTTGTATACATTTCTGTCTGTCATTTACCTAGAGGTACAAATACGTGGATTTGACACAGCAAGATATCAGCGCAGTGCTCGCTCAGTATAAAGACCTGAGACCTGTCATGGATACGTACGGTAATGCGCTTCATTTTACTATTTGAGCTTCACGCAGCACTAAATTTGCGTCCCTGTCGGCTATAGAAGTGTTGAAACTGTATTTGCGGTCTTCTCTTCGTTGCAGTTTTTAATGACGGTTCTTCCCGGAATTTGATGAGTTTATGCGGAACCGTGCCAGTGAATTACAGAGGTAAACTCTCACTTTCTGTTTTCCCTGCTGGTGCACTGACATAATGTCACACACATTTTTAAGGCCCATTTACAAAAAAAGTTTGCCTATGATGAGCAATGCAAATGAAGTAAAGAAAAAAAGAGTGCTTTCAAAGGTACATTCACCATGTCTACCATCAGTCTACCATGTTTTAAATTCTAGCCGAGACCTATAGGCCTATAACAACATATTAGCCCAGTAGCGGAGCTACAGCTGTCTGTCCTGGCTAGATCTCAATCATTTTCCTTTATTGACTTCTTTTCCAATTATCGTAATTGGTAACTGGTTTCTCACCGTATGCGATCTAACAGCGATGAAATCATGGGCTAAATTCAGTGCAGAAAAAAAATGTGCCTACTAGTGATGCGCGGGTCGAGGTTTTTTAACACCCGCACCAACCCGGCCCGACGTGACAGCAAACCCGCCCCGCTAAAACTCGCACTGATTTTCAACCCGAACCATCCCGGCTCTAGGCGATTTTTTTCAACACAGCTTATAATGTAGGCCTAGGCGTTTTTTTTCCAAACTAGGCAAAAACAAAATCGCGTCAACAGTGCCAGGGTTTAAGCGATTACGGCGCGCTTCCAAGACACGGCCAGCCGAACTGAAGCTTCGCTCGCTTGTTGCGCTAGTTGTTGGGACGCAGAGAACTGTTTTGGCCACCATGGAGTTTTACACGATTTGGCCTATTCTTTGTCTCATGGTATTGTAATTAATGAGAGCAAGGCTAAGTTTATGACCATACAAGCTTCAGTAATAAATTACCTATTCGTTTGGGTGATATGTGTAGCCTACAGAATGGTGTGATAGAAATGTACATCCAAGAAGTGTCTTTACTGCCGATGGCAGCACACGCTCTGCTGTTAGAGAACACGTAGCTGATAAACGGAAACAACTCAACAAGTTGATTTTATTTTTGAATACGAATCGTCATATGCCTTTCACTGTGAAGTGGCGAAAAATGTTTTGACTATGTGTTGTTTGGACCCACAGGTCAATAAAATTACTACTAGCCTACTATGTAATATTTTGGTGCTGACTGCAGAACGATTTAGAAGATGAGCTATCATTCAACCTTTAGATCCTCAGACTAACCGTGGAGGATTAAGCCGCGCACCAGTGAGTTCGTGCACATCGAGAGTAGAGAGTAGGAAGAGGGACAGGTACAATTGGCATTCTATTCTGCTTAAGGTAGCGTTACATCGTTTGACAAGAGCACATTATCAAGGCTGTATGTCTAGAGCCCTCAAGTGGCCGATTGCCTATTATAATTTTTATTCGCAATTTCGTGGGAATTAGATGTCGCCACTGTATGGCCCAACCCGCCCGCACCCGCTAAATGTTATTAAAATATTGACCCGACCCGCTGGGTGAACCCGCGGGACCCACGGGTTCCGGGCCGACCCGCGCATCACTAGTGCCTACTAATTGGCTAATGCTTTGCGTGATTAAACTCGTCCGTGTTCCAATGAAACGCGGACTTACACTCTCGGTATTTCGTGGGTTGATTTAAAAAAAAAAAAAAAGTGGCACTCGGCAGTTAAATAGCCTAGGTTATAAAAAGCGAGCGGCTCAAGCCATTTGCGTGAGAGTCGACAGATAGGCTCTGCAATTTTGAATAACGTTGATTTAAATACAGCAAATATGCGTCCAGATGAATGATTGTCATCTTGCCTAATCGGGGAGAAGGAGCAGTTCCTGCTAAGAGCGGAGCGCTCTTGAAGTGAACCTTTTGTTAATCATGAAGAAGACTGAGAATAGGTCAGGATTTATAATTGTTTTAAACGGCTGTTTTGTGCAACCCAATTCTCTGTTCCGCCACTGTACTCAATTTAACCCGCGATTTAATCGCTGTTAGATCGCATGTAGATCGCTGTTAGATCGCATTTTCAACTTGAGAAAATGGCAGTAGTTCGGACAGTGTCACTGACCCACTCCCCCATAGGCAGCCATTATAACAGGAGCTGACAGTTGAGAGGCCTTTTTGAAATCGCCACCCTCACCACATACTTGACAGTACAAGAAAAAAAAATACATGGAGACGATCAGCAGAGTCTCCTCTCACTCAGGGTATTTTTGTTTTTTACCATAAGACCTGTGGTCTGCGAGAAAATGGCAGTAGTTTGGACAGAGTCACTGAGCCACTCCCCCATAGGCAGCCATTATAACAGGAGCTGACAGTTGAGAGGCCTTTTTGAAATCGCCACCCTGACCACATACTTGGCACTACAAGAAAAAAAATACATGGGGAGGATCAGCAGTCTCCTCTCACTCACAGTATTTCTGTTTTTACCATAGGACCTACGGTCTGCCAGAAAATGGCAGTAGTTCGGACAATGTGAATGAGGAATTCTTTGAATTCCTGTCTGTCAAACAGCACTAATGAGAGAGCAAGCAGTCAGGGGTGCTTCGGTTTCCAAAGAGACAGGCACACGTGTGTGTGTGTGTGTGTGTGTGTGTGCGAGAGAGGGAGAGACTGACAGTTATAACTGAGTGCAACTGTCCTTAGAATATTTGGTTTTTAAGCTACTACAAACATTCTAGATTAGGATTCTATAGAACACTCTTTACTGGTAGACAATCCAGGTGCTGCTGATGAGAGACTCAGACACAAACAAACTTACGAAAGCCCTGCTAGACAAAATACACGCGCGCGCACACAAGGCAGACACTCACACACACACACACACACACACACACACACACACACACACACGCACACACACACACACACACACACACACACACACACACCTGTCTGTGTTTCTCACTGGAAAAAATACAGCGTCAGCGATTTAACAGGCCGGTATCGACAAATTTAAGAGCGGTTCTTTAAACAATCTTAGATGATACCTGTGTGTGTGTTAATGTGTGTGTGACGGAGAGAGAGAAAGAAAGAGACAGAGAGAGACAGACAGACTTACTACCTACACTCTGCCAGACTGCCACTCTAGTATGTGTGTGTGTGTGTGTGTGTGTGTGTGTGTGTGTGTGAGAGAGAGAGAAAGAGACAGACGCACACTCACACATGCATTCATACACACACCCCACACACACATGTATTCACACACACACACACACACATACATGCATAAGATATGCTGTAAATATGAAATTAATCCACACATATAGAAATGCTTGTGAAAATATAGATAGTATAAATATTATCATAATAAAATCCATTTTATTCATTTACTTATTATTTGTATTATTTTATGTATATCATCACTCACTGAATTGTTACCTGTCTGTCCAAAAATGCTTTGGCAAGATTGTATATCATACAGTCATGCCAATAAAGCTTATTGAATTGAAAAAAAAAATAGAATTGATTGACAGACAGACAAACAAACTAATGTTTATGATGCGTTTTCATGCATTGTTTTAACATGTTGATATGGAAAGATGATTCCATTGTTGCCTGCATCTGGTAAATATAACTGGTGATGTATTCATTCAACACAATGAACACGGTCTAAGCTTTTCTCATGTCTGATCCATTCACTGTTGGTGGCAAAATTTGAGCAAGCACACTTTGCATTTTCTCCGTGGAAATGCAGTCAAGTTTTTATCTATTGCTACGTTTTACTGTTGCTTTTTTTATGTCTGTAAAGCACTTTGTGACACTTGTCTGTGAAAAGTGCTGTATAAATAAAATGTACTTACTTACTCTCTTACTTACGTGCAGAATGTTTTTTGGCGTTGTCTTGCTGAAAGAAGCGGGGACGTCCCTGAAAATGACGTCGCCTGGATGGTAGCATATGTTGCTCCAAAACTTTTATGTACCTTTGAGCTTTAATAGTGCCTTCACAGATGTGCGAGTTACCCATGCCATGGGCACTGACATATCCCCATACCATCACAGATGCTGGCTTTTGAACTCTGCGCTGATAACAATCATGATGGTCCTTCTCCTCTTTGGCGCGGAAGACATAAGGTCCATGATTTACAAAGACAACTTGAATTGTGGACTCGTCAGACCACAACACACTTTGATGCTTTGCATTAGTCCATCTCAGATAAACTCAGGCCCAGAGAAGCTGGCGGCGTTTCTGGGTGTTGTTGATATTTGACTTTAGCTTTGCATGGTACAATTTTATCTTGCACCCGTGGATGTAGCGACGAACTGTGTTAATTGACAACAGTTTTCCGCAGTGCTCCTGAGCCCACATGGTAATATCCTTTACAGAATTAAGTCAGTTTTTAATGGAGTGCCACCTGAGGGACCAACGGTCACAGGCATTCAATGTTGGTTTTCAGCCTTTCAGTCAGTTACGTGTAGAGATTTCTCTGGATTCTCTGAATCTTTTGATGATATTATGGACTGTAGATGATGAAATCCCTAAATTCTATGCAATTCTGCATTGAGAAACACTGTTCTTAAACTTCTGGACTATTTGCTCTCATAATTCACAAAGTGCTGAACCTCACCCCATTCTTGCTTGTGAACGACTGAGCCTTTCGGGGATGCTCCTTTTATACCTAATCATGACACTCATGTGTTTCCAATTAACCTCTTTACATGTGGAATGATCCAAACAGGTGTTTTTTGAGCATTCCTGAACTTTCCCAGTCTTTTGTTGCCCCTGACCCAGCTTTTTTGGAACATGTCGCTGGCATTAAATTCAAAATGAGTGAATATTTCCAAAAAAAACAATAAAGTTTATCAGTTTGAACATTAAACATCTTGTCTTTGCAGTGTACTCAATTGAATATAGGTTGAAAAGTAATCGCAAATTCTTGTATTCTGTTTTATTCTTGTTTTACACAACATCCCAACTTCATTGGAATTGGGGTTTGTAGAAAATTTATCCTTATTTCAAATCTTATGACTGCTGCTGAGTCCCTAAAAGTTGGCGCTGAGGCAGTCTTGTGGGATAATAATGATTTGACAAGTTGGAATAATAAGGTGATATGAAACAGATGATATTATAAAATCACAGTTAGGAGAGCTAACTGTGTTATTGTATCAGCGCTGAAGACCTAAAGAGCAAAGATTGGTTGAAGCTCACTATTAATGCAAAAATATATTTATGCCAGACACGTTTTTGACATCACCTGTTCCAGGAACATTCCTGCATTTTCCAGAAATACACTTCTAAATCACATTCTGCGTGGATTACAAGCGCATAACTGCTTAAGCAGAAAGTGTGGGCGCTAGGCTGGCCTGCCTGCAGTCCTGATCTCTCTGATTGAGAATGTGCTGTGTTATGAAGCAAAATATAGAGCGGTTAAGGTAATGTACGATGGTTCAGCTGAAGATCTGCGTAATGGAGGAATGGAGAAAAATTCCACTCGCTAGATTTGACCAACTGCCGTCTTCTGAGCCCAAATGCTGAATAAGTGCGATTAAAAGACATGGTCATGTCATACAGTAGTGAACAGTCAAGCGTTGAAGTTTTTGGAACTACGCTACTGTCATCAGATTGCATTTTCAATAACTAACAACAGTGTGTTGTACTTTTTAAAGTAGAGGGTGGATGGACTTTTAAATTACGTGTGCCACCTTTTTCAGAATTTGGATTGAGCATTCTTCGCAAACTTTTGAACATTCCTTAGCCTGTACCAATTCAACAGATATTTTAGCTTTAACTAATGAAATGGCTTGCAGGTTACTGCATCACAGTTTGGATGATGGTTTGAAGCCACATGTCTGTAGGTGGGTAAAGAACATGTATTTTTATATTATATCCCAGTGTGCATCTGGCTGCTGGACATAAGTCTTTGGGATGTGCTGGAGGAGACTTGGAATGGTTTGGCTTTCTAATATGGGGCATCAGCTCTTTGTTCATGATTTTTTCGTCTGAAGTCACATGACCCCTGCATGTTTTTGTCCTGCAGGGAACGAGTATAATATCCCAGTGTGCCTCTGGCTGCTGGACACCTACCCCCTCAATCCCCCCCTTTGCTTTGTGAAGCCGACCAGTGCGATGATGATAAAGACCGGCAAACACATCGATGCCAATGGAAAGATATACCTGCCGTACCTGCATGAGTGGAAACATGTGAGGCTCTAATATTCACTTTTGCAAAACATTTCTGTTCATATACAGCTAAATTTACTTGGTCTTTTAGAGCTTATCCTTCAACAAGAGTTTTCATCGGTATTTTGTCTCAGAAGATGAGGAGTGCGAAAATAAAATTGATGTTTATCAGGACAGGAATGGTCAGACAGTCCAAGTCAGAAACCAATTGGGAGGATTGAGGCACAGAATTGTGAGGCAGAGGCTAATCGTGGAGCAGGCAGGAGTTATAAAACCAGGCTAGAAGAATGCAGTTCAAAATCTGTGTCCAAATCAGAGTCAGACACAGAGATGCCAACAACCAGAAACTAATCACACAGAAGAGGCAGATCCAAAAATAAGAAAACAGGGAAACAAACTTGAGCATGAAGAGCAGAATAATAATAATACATTTTATTTATAATGCACCCTTCATTAATAAAAATCTCAAAGTGCTACCGGAAAAAAAACAAAAACCAAGGATCAACAAGAGATTAAAAACAGTAAGATCTTTATAAAACACAAGGAAAGAGACTTGTAGTGTAAACAGAGCAAAGCAATGGAACAAACTTTCACTAGACTGGCAAAAACAGGGAGAATGTAAGGGCTCGGGAGTAATCAGGGAGAGGAGAGGCGAGAGTGAAGCACAGAGGGCAGGGCAACAAACAAGACAGTGAAACAATTAACCCTTGAACACCCAGCTTTTACAAAACCAAATAAGACTAGATCTCAGACATGCTTAAAGTTTTTATTAAATTCTGAGTTTACCATTGCATTTCATCATATGTAATAGCAAAATTAAATATTCCTTAATCATTTCTGCACAAGTTGGACACATTTATTTATAGCAAAATGATTTTACATTATTCGAGCAAATATTCAGATACACGATCAGCTTGCATTTGAATCTTTGCAGAAGACCTTGATGAGTAGAATCCAGTGTTTAATTGCTCAATTCGATTGAAAGCCTGCACCCTCACCGGCCTTTTGTGCATAAGTTCAAGGATCCCAAGGCAATCGAAAAACGCAGAAAAATCCATATTTGGGCAGAGGAGTCAATTAGCAAAATAGTGAAATTTCCGTATGCGGGCCTGAAAGGGTTAATCACACAACTGAGAGCGAGACATGGAACACAGAATGCGATAGGTGAACATGCGCGCTTACAACCTCAGAGAAAACAAAGCATATAGAAATGCAGAAACACAAAAAGGAAATGCAGAGTAAAAACTGGAAGGGCAGTTGGTAGAGCGCATACCTCCGTCACGCCACTGGTTTGACCGATCGCGGTCAAAATCAATAGGGTTTATCCCCGATGTAATTGCAACCCACCCATAAAATTTTATAGATATTAGTTCATTACTTTTTGAGTTAACTTGTGTACTGACAAACAGACAAGCCAATGCTGGCAAAAACATAACCTCCTTGGCAGAGGTAAAAAAGAAAAAAATTACATCTTTTAACTGGCCTGATAATGGATATGGACACCCAGGTGCTGCACTGTGGCTGCCTACTGCTTCTAAACAACTTGGATGGGTCAAATACGGAGGACAAATTTGTTCCTAGGTTCAGTAAAGTATATTTTAAAATGGATGTCCCAGTACAGGCCTTGTTTTTGTTGAGATTAGTAGTTTTGGCCAAAATCTAATATTTTTACACACATATGTCAGATGTTTTACCCTACTTATTTAACGGGTACCTAATCATATAGAAATGGATACCAATGGACAGACATCTGATATTTGCTCACTGAAGTAATTTTTTGCTACAGTGCTGATTCAGACCAAGTTTCACATTAAACGTCTTCCATTGGATGCACTTTTTAAGGTAGGTATATACTCCCAAATACGTTTATTTCTCTTTCATTCATAACAATTTATCACCAACATCATATGAACAACTACTAAATACAGAATTAAAGTGATGGTTCATTTACATTAATTATGCTAATTAGGTCCAGAGATGGCTACCACAATGTGGAACTTCATCAAATACCTCCGGCAGGATATCTCTAAAACTTTTTGTTACTTTAATCTCAAATTTTCACAGATCATTTATGACTATATAGTGCATATTATGATGGGATGGTTTTCAGAAATAATATTTCTGTGAAAAAATATGGTCATTTTAGTGTTTTTTTTTTTACTTTATTGGGTACCTAATTACCACAAAATCTAGAGTTACACAAATGATTTCTTCAAAATGCCTGGTCAGTCCAAAGACATGCATCTGGTGAATGTACAAAACCCAAAACCAGTGAAGTTGGCACGTTATGTAAATCGTAGATAAAAACAAAATACAATGATTTGCAAATCCTTTTCAACTTATATTCAATTGAATACACTGCAAAGACAAGATGTTTAATGTTCAAACTGAGAAACTTTTTTTTTTTTGCAAATAATCATTAACTTAGAATTCAAAGGCAGCAACACATTGCAAAAAAGTTGGCACAAGGGCCTTTTTACCACTGTGTTACATCGCCTTTCCTTTTAATGACACTCAGTAAAAGTCTGGGAACTGAGGAGACCCATTTTTGAAGCTTTTCAGGTGGAACTCTTTCACATTCTTGCTTGATTTACAGCTTAAGTTGTTCAACAGTCCGGGGTCTCCGTTGTCGTATTTTACGCTTCATCATGCGCCACACATTTTCAATGGGAGACAAGTCTGGACTAGAGGCAGGCCAGTCTAGTACCCGCACTCTTTTACTACGGAGCCATGCTGTTGTAACACGTGCAGAATGTGGCTTGGCATTGTCTTGCTGAAATAAGCAGGGCCGTCCATGAAAAAGACGTTGCTTGGATGGCAACATATGTTGCTCCAAAACCTGTATGTACCTTTCAGCATTAATGGTGCCTTCACAAATGAGTAAGTTGCCCATGCCTTGGGCACTAGTACACCCCCATACCATCACAGATGCTGGCTTTTGAACTTTGCGCCTATAACAGTCCGGATGGTTCTTTTCCTCTTTGGTCCGGAGGACACGACGTCCACAGTTTCCAAAAACAATTTGAAATGTGGACTCATCAGACCACAGAACACTTATCTACTTTACATCAGTCCATCTTAGATGAGCTTGGGCCCAGTGAAGCCGGCGGCGTTTCTGGGTGCTGTTGATAAATGACTTTCGCTTTGCTTTGTAGAGTTTTAACTTGCACTTGCAGATGTAGCGACGAACTGTAGTTACTGACAGTGGTTTTCTGAAGTGTTCCTGAGCCCATGTGGTGATGTCCTTTACACACTGATGTCGGTTTTTGATGCAGTACCGCCTGAGGGATCGAAGGTCACGGGCATTCAATGTTGGTTTTCGGCCTTGTTGCTTACGTGCAGTGATTTCTCCAGATTCTCTGAACCTTTTGACGATATTACGGACCGTAGATGATGAAATCCCTAAATTTCTTGTAGTAGCTCGTTGAGGAATGTTGTTTTTCAACTGTTCGACAGTCAGCTCATGCTTTTGTTCACTAAGTGGTGACCCTCGCCCCATCCTTGTTTGAGAATGACTGAGCATTTCAGGGAAGCTGCTTTTATACCCAATCATGGCACCCACCTGTTCCCAATTAGCCCGCTCACCTGTGGGATGTTCCAAATAAGTGTTTGATGAGCATTCCTCAACTCGGTCAGTCTTTTTTGCCACTTGTGCCAGCTTTATTGAAACATGTTGCTGGCATCAAATTCCAAATGAGCTAATATTTGCAAAAAATTACAAAGTTTACCTGTTGGAACATTAAGTAACTTGTCTTTGCAGTGTATTCAATTGAATATAGGTTGAAAAGGATTTGCAAATCATTGTATTTTGTTTTTATTTACGATTTACACAACGTACCAACTTCACTGGTTTTGGGTTTGTATATTCCAAGTCTCACGATGATAGCATGAGGAAAAGAGGAGAAATGGTGTTTGAAGCAATGCTTGGCAGGTCAAAATCATTTTTGAGAAAGTGACAAAAAACAACAGATGTCCATATTTTTGATAGTCCTATCAAGTACACACACTATGAACTTACTGAAGGTTATTTTACAAAAATGTCAAAAACAATTAAAAAAAGCCCATTTTGGGAGTGTATACCTACCTTAATCAGTTTTCAGTTGAACAAAATAAAATGAACAGTTTCAAGCAAACTGTCTTTTCTCGTGACAGACTTCTATTCCCCACCCAACCCCGAGAATCCATTCAAACCAACCTCAATTCTACAAGAATTGGGACATTATGTAAAATGCAAAAAAAAAAAAAAAGACACACACACACACAGTTTGTTCATTCTTGTTTTAGAAAATGGCTCCAAGAAAAATATTTGAAGTTTCTCTTCAGCAACTGTATTGATTTTTATAAATGTTTGCAAAGCTCAGTTTTGAGGCCAGTACCATTTTCCCAAACAGCTAAGACAAGGAAAAGGAAAGAGTCGGAAAGTTGTGCAATCCTCAAAGAAACACCTGTTAAGAACATTCCACTGTTGGACAGGTGAATGGCTCACAGGTGATTCAGTGATGTTTGGATATGAATTGAGCAGTCGCAAAAGGAGTGGTTGCTTGCTTGCTAGCAAGATGGTTTGATGTTTGCCACCTTTTTCAATGGAATACAGGTTAAAAGGGGTTTGCAAATTACTCCTTGCTCTTTCAGGTTAAATTTGACTAATTTGTCTCATTTCTGGAACAGAGGTGGTCGAGAAACTATCTTCACAATCACTTCATACAGAGTAACATGCAAATATATTGGTACTTTGAATATAGAACAGGACTGAATCTGAAGGTCACTTTGTATGGACTGTCAAACAGAAATCTTGATTTGATCACAAGGTGTGATTAGGGTGTTAAACAAAGTTCTTGAAATTCCTTTCCAGTGTCTGATGAATACTGTTCTGTGAAGCTCTTTTCTGGATTTTTTTCTGCTTTTCTGAGGCCTCTGCCAGTTTTCAATTTGTTGGCTTACAAACACACGTCTTTTGTATGGACCAAGATTAAATATGTAATTGTTTGGGACTCAAATGCCAGCCCACAGACAGTGTACTGAGCTCGTCCAGCGTGTTGAACCCCATGAAATTCGCTCAAGAAATACAAGAGCCCTCTTGTCTTCATAGCTCAGTTGCACCATGCAAGCTCATTTGAGTGCAGAAAAGAATTTGATTTTGAATCCAATAGCATTACCTCAATGAACCAGGTGTGCTTGTGTTCTGTGGCATCTAGCCGGAGTCAGACCTGTATGGATTAGTGCAGGTGATGGCAGTGGCCTTTGGGGAGGAGACTCCGGTTTTTTCCCGTCCCACCAATCAGAGCCTCGTGCTGACTGTGGGACCCTCCAGCGGTAAGAACATAACCCTGTCCCAGTTCTTCATCGCCCCTTAGTTTTCCCCCCTAGTCTCACTCATTTCCACAGGACAGATTATATTTTACACCTTCAGTGGATCCCAAGTCTCTGTTCGGGGGCCACAGACCCATTGGCGCAGATAGAACTGGGAACTGGGGGGGACACAGACATGTCCTTTATGACAACAATTATTCCTGGTTAGCTCTCAATCATTTTCCTTCTTTGACACATTTTCCAATTATCGTAATTGGCAACTGAAGACACGGTTTCTCTCCATATGCGATCTAACAGCGATGAAATCATGGGCTAAATTCAGTACAGGAATCGGCTACTTGCGTGAGGGTCGACAGGTTTGCAATTTTGAATAACGTTGATTTAAATGCAGCAAATACGCGTCCAGATGAATGATTGCCGTCTTACTTTATCGGCGAGAACAAGCAGCACCTGTTAAGTGTGGAGTGCTCTCAGAGTGAACCTTTTGTTAATTATGAAAACGAATGAGAACTGAGAAGGTTAGCTCAGAAAGCACTCCACACTTAACAGGTGCTGCTAGGAAATCTCCGATTAAGTAAGACGGCAAACATTCATCTGGACGCGTATTTGCTGTATTTCAATCAACGTTATTCAAAATTGAAAATCTGTCGACCCTCGCGAAAGTAGCCCATTTCTGTACTGAATTTAGCCCATGATTTCATCACTGTTAGATCACATATGGAGAGAAACCGTGTCTTCAGTTGCCAGTTACGATAATTGGAAAACACGTCAATAAAGAAAAAATGATTGAGAACTAGCCAGGACTAATTGTTGTCATCAAGGACATGTATGTGTCCCCCCCAGTTCCCAGTTCTATCTGCGCCACTGCACAGACCAGATCCAGGTTTCTGATGTGTCCCTCTACAAGCACACCATAAATACTGTAATGAAGTCTTGAGATAAGTTGCCTCAGGTCTGCTTTTGGTGGAAAACGTTAAATATGAGGATCTGACTAGGAATCTGAGGAAAGAGGATTGGGAGCAACTGAATTTGAGGAATGCAGTTTATACAGTATATGCCATTTGGACACCAATTCCAAAAGCCCAGCACTGCAGACTCTCTAAAAGGTTTTGGCTTAATTTTGCATGTATGTTGTAATGTGCATCATTAATTATATAAATATACTCTACAAAGGCTTCTTCATTTCCTGCTTCATGGACAATTCACATCCAACATTCAGGGCCTGTCTTTGGGAAAAAAAATGTTCAGCGGTGAAAATGTCCGAGATTCTATCTTCAAGAGTCAAACCTGTTCTAAGTCAAACATTAAACGAGAGTCTTAAGTTACTCACAGTATCAGTCCGTTCAAAGAGTAATTTATTAAGACCTGAGTTATTAAAAATTGACCTGAGGGCTGCTCAATAATGGGTTAGTAGTGGGGAAGTGGCCTTCTGTGGTTTTTCAGTCCTTGTCTGTGTGTTTCTTCTTTAATACCCATTTTTAATGCACAGTGGTACTTCTAAGTCACTCCTATCTCCAACACTCGTCAGTTCAGTGAGCAGAAATCTGCTGGTGTTAAAACCATTTGGAGTAAAACATTTTACTTGTAGCCTGTAACTCCATTAACATGCTGCTGTAATACAAATGCTAACAATCATGTTTTCATTTCCCGTTTAAAGGCGTATTACTGCATTATTTCTCTTTATTTGTGTAAAATAGGCCTCTTTGATTGCATATGGCTTATGTTGCTCATTTAGAGAACACACTTATGCTTTTGACCCTGTAATTCTGCATTGCTAGCCAAACAAAACAATAAAATCCCTGTAAATATTTTTGGAAATGTATATCTAAATGAAACTGTTATGATATACAAACACATTCTGTCATTGTAGGTCAAGGTGTGGCCCTTAAACCCCAAATCTCATTGGCTGGCACTGACATAGATGCTGCTGGGAGCGTAAACACTGTGGTGACTGCTGCACGGCGGTAAAGACCCACATACTCAAAGCAACACCATCTTCTCTCATCGATCGATGACTAATTTTGGATTCTTCAATAAGAATAACACCCTTTTCAAGACCAAAAAAACCTTTTCAAAAGTTGTCTATTTGTTTGCAGTTCAGACAAATCCATGCATTTTTCTATTTTTTTTTTTTTTAATCGTACTGAATGTTGGGTTTTGGAATAATACAAAAGCTATGTAGAACCAAGATCATAGAAAGAAGTTTATTTCACATAAATTACAACATACTGTAATATATCAGATAAGTGAGTTTACGTTCTCAGGATAAATGGAAGATTGCTGATTTCCACCCCCCACATCCTCCTCATTTGTAGGAACAGTGACCTAACTGGGCCTGTCACAGATGAGAGCACGACCTCATTCTCCCTCTCGACTCCCGAAACCAGCCCAGCGACAGGGTCTGCCCCGGAGATGCCTCTATCCTACCTGTCTACACCATTGCTCGCTGCCCCTCCAATTGCAGCGTCAAACGAGTATGTTCTACAGAGTCAGAAGACTGAGCTTGAAATTGATGTGCTACGGAGACAGAAGAAGGTTCTGGAGATACAAGAGCAGTACTACTCCATTAAACTGAAGCGGCTGATTGGAGATGACGCCCGTTTGTAGTGTCCAAAGCTAAATCAACGAAGATAATCTAAGTTAGCATTTGTACGCAACACATGCTATACCATCTGTGCTTGAATGACTCTTGCATGTAAATCAGTGCCTCAAATTCACTGTCATCCTTTTTATGATTAGGCCTACTTCATATCTCATATTATCTGTGACCGTCACTGAGGTTGAGCATTATCTATTTGTACCTTCCATCCATGTTCTGTTTGTATGTAACCATTTTTATGAAACATTATAATGCCCAATGATAAATTAGTACATTTCCACCTATCTATATTTTTAAACTAATAATGGCCATTGAATTAAATCATTGTCAATAACTGCTGAAAACAAGCCCAAAATCTGAGGCAAATGAAACTATAAATTTGAAGGTTGTAACAGTTTCTATGAAATGTGCAAGTAATCTGATTTCTGATTTTTTTTTTTTTTTACATTTTTTTATCCGTTTAATACCTTGTTATTTCACAATTAAAATGCAGGGCTCATTCCATTGATGAGCAAACCCATCGTTACAATGCAATAAAGCTGTGTTCTTAAAACTATGGCTCAAAACCCATCGGATAAGTAAAAAACTGGCACAAACCTATTTAAAACACTCAGCAAAAGGGACAAAACAATTTGCTTCAAACCCTTCCCAGAAAACTAGAGAGACAAATTAGCTTTAACATCTTCCTCAAGATACCTCTCAAAGAAAAGATTACTTTACATTAAAACTGCCTATAAAACTAATGGGACACTTCAGCTTTGACATCATCCACAAGATACCTCTCAAAGCTTAAATGAACAGATTACATCATAATAATTTGGCGGATGCATTTATCCAAAGCGATGCACTGTGATTGCAGACAATGAGGTCACTGAAATGGCAACACAATCAGATAAAGGATAATTTATGCAGAGCACCAATCAGCTCTGGCAAGATCAAGCAGCAGTTATATACCACTCAATTAGCATGTCACCTATCGTGGAGCACTACAAAAAGACAGGCAAGAAAAGCTGAAGACTGCAATTAAAAGCAAACACTACAAAGGGCGAAATATTGTGATACAAGAGGGCTGGTTGTCGGTGTCTGAATGAAGTGTGTAACACTGAGACCGAAGTCTGGTACTGTCTGAACAGAGGAGTCTTCAGACTGCAATGTAAGATGCCCAAAATTTCATTTAGTAGAGTCATGGGCAGATCATTCCACCATGAAGGGAGCTAGGTTGGAGAGGCTACGGTTGAGATGATTGAATTGCCATTCAAGTGGAAGGCAGGATAATGTCGACCTGTTGTGGGGGAGCAGTAGGCCTTGCTTTTTGACAGGCGCGTTTGCGCCTCATAACGCCCGTAAATTCCCCTCAAGAGGCACAATAAATCGCGCCCCTCACATTTCCAGAATGTGCGCTAAGTATGCACGAAGTACATTAAAAAGCCGCGCACAATCGGAAATTGGCAAGTTTGCTGGGGATACGGAGTTCGTCAGCAAAAAGGGTTTTTTTCCTGCACAGAGAATTGCGAGTCGGCCGCCTCCATCAATTCGTGCCATCTGTGCCTCCCGATTAAAAAAAATCGACTTCTTGCTCGACTTCTTGCTCGGCTTTGTTAGGGAGTAGACAGGTGAACACCAGATGCAGGAACTGAAGTGTTTATTGAAACACAAAACACTAGGAGAAAATTGGCAGACAAGCCAGAAATAAAATGCAGCTAAGTAACGTGATTAGCATAGATAGCGTAGTTAGTATTATTAGCATGGTAAGCATAACTGCTAAAAACATTAGCTAAGTTAGCTAAGTAACATGGTTAGCATAATTAGCATAACTACTTACAAACATTAGCTAAATTAGCCAAGGATTACTGTTAGCACACTGTTAACATAATTAGCTAATTAGTAGCCGTAGTAAAATAATTTTACTATTTAAACTACTCAACTGTTTAACTGTTCAGCCATTCCAACTGTCATCAACTATGACTCCAACCAACTTGTTTCCTCTGCCCACAACTCTTTCAAAATAAAAGACCCCACTACATTAATTTACTATTAAATAATTCAACTATTTAAACTATGCAACTACTTAACTGTTCAGCCTTTGAAACTGTCAGTTGTCATTAGCTATGCCTCCAGTCAACTAAAATAAACCACCACCTACCTAGCAACCAACATAACAACCATTGAAATAAAGCATCTATGTCAGTTTCTATATCAATCAACATGATTATACTACCAACCACAATAGTAACTGCTTTATTTAGCCACCTTGATCACCCTAGCAACAACCTAGCAACCACCTCAAGTACCCTAGCAACAATAGCAAGAACTTCCAGTTTCAACCTAGCAACCAACATAATTAACCTAACAACCAGCATAGCAATCACCTCAAGCACCCTAGCAACAGCGTAGCAACCACTTCCAGTTACAATTTAACAACTAACATAGCAACCAAGGCGCACTGAAAAAAGACGTATATTCATGATAGTTGAAGATACAAGAGATGTGAACAAAGAAGTGGAGCCCAAGATTTTAGGTTTGCGCAAGTGCAGAACCGCGAGGTAGCATATTTTGACAGGTAGCAAAAATTGTCAGAACAGAGTGGGAAATATTCTACACCCAGCTACAGTATTACCAGTATCAAATAGAAGAAGAAGAAGACGGGGCTGTTTGAGAGGATTGTTTGGGGACCTGGCTAGCTCACAAAAGTCTGTTGCTAACGCTGATTCCCTAGATGAGTGCAGTAGTTGAGTGTGATTAGCGCTAAAGTTGAGTCTTGAATTAGTAGGAGTTGTGTTGACATTCCTGGACATGAGTTTCTGTGGGTGTGTGTGAGTGATATCTGTTTGTGATCCGGGTACTAGGTTGGGGGAGTAGTAGACTTGTACAGGTGCGGTATATGGTGCTTTTGCTCTGCTTCTTCCTGGCTGGTGTGCCAGGGATTAGTTGGAATCTGTTTGGTGTATGGATGCTGATATGGAGGTGAGCGGGGGAATTGGGCAGGACTGGAAAAAAGTGGAAAGAAGGAAACGTGGACATTCTTTGGAGAAGGGGGAGATAGGATGGTGAAAATGGTGAGGGCCGAAGAGGAATATCGAGCAGCCAGTCTGAATCAAGCAGCCAGTCTAATAAAAAAAAAAAAGCAGCCAGTCTGAAATAGGGGAAGTGGAAGGGGAGGGCATGGATGATGGTGACTTCTTAGATCAGAGATACTCACTATTTTCCAGAATGAGCCGCAGTGGGTGCAGGCTTTCATTCTAACCATGCAGTCTCACTCCTGATTCTACTAATCAAGGGTCTTTGGCAAAAGCCTCAAGGGTTGATTAGTAGAATCAGGTGTGTGACTGGTTGGTTAGAATGAAAGCCTGTACCCACACCGGCTCATTCTGGAAAAGAGTGAGTATCCCTGTCTTTGATGATGGTGTTGATGCTTAATTTTGTCATGATGTTCTGCATCCTTCAGTGGAATGCAAATGGTCAGGAATTTAAGAAATTAATTAGAGATGTCAAAGTTAAGCCGGATTTTTTATGTGTTTAGGAAACATGGCTAAAACCGTGATTGGATTTTGTTGTCCCAGGGTACATCTGCCTGCGGAAAGATAGGGCTGGTCGGGGGTGTGCTACTTTTGTTAAGTTAGGGATCCAATATAAAGTTTTTGAATATGAATTATCTTTTGAATGTCTAGTTGTTGATGTGTAGAGTCTCCAAGGCAAAATAAGATTGGTTAATTTTTACAATCCCTATAAACCTTTAGTCTTGGCTGAACTTGAGGAGTTAATAAATAAAATTTCTTCCCCTGTCATCTGGGTAGGTGATTTTAATGCTTATAATCCTCTGTGGGGAAGTCGCTTAGGAATGGGAATGGTGTTGTGGTTGAAGATCTGAAAGATAATTGTGGGTTAGTAGTTATGAATGATAGCAGGCCAACTCAATTTGACATTAATTCCTGTAAAATGTCCTGCCTTGATCTAAGTCTTGCCTCTCCAGCCCTTGCAAGAGTGGGCGAATGGGATGTCCTGGGGAAACATTCAATGGGAAGTGACTACTTTCCTGTTTTAAGTCAGTTTGGTAGATCCTTACTGGAGGTCCAGGGGGATTTAGGTAAAAGGTTTGATTTTGGTCAGGCAGATTGGGGTATGTTTGGGGAAGAAATTGGAAATAGGTTAGGAGACATAGTGAGGGTTCTATTGTTGAGTTTAATGATTCCTTAAGTAAGAGGATTTTTGATGTAGCCTTTAAGACAATTCCATGCAAGGGGATCCCAAAGGATCGAGTAATTGTTCTATGGTGGAATAGAGGTTGTGACAAGGCGGTGAAAGAAAGGAAACAAGCTCTTGTGCAGATTTCCCACTCAGGAAAACAGTATTAATTTTAAACATTGCAGGGCAAAGGCAAGGAAAACTATAAAAGATGCTAAGAGAAAGTGTTGGAGGGCGTTCTGTGGGACCCTGGGGCCGGATACCCCAGTTAGGCAGGCCTGGTTCAGAATACATAAAATGTCTGGGAAAATGGTGAGGTCACTAATGCCAGCGCTGTCTGATGGTGGTACTGAAGCAGTTAGTAACGTAGAAAAAGCAAATGTGTGCGTCAAAGTCTTTCAAGAGGTGCACAACTCTACGTCTCTAGGGGATTGTCTTATGAGGAGGGAAGAGATCTTGAAGGCTGAAGGATGGAAGTTAAATGTTGTATCTCCAGAAACTTTATAATGTGTTCTTCTCTTTGAAGGAGCTCAAGCAGGCAGTTCAAGCTGAAGAAAACTCTACTCCTGGCCAAGACAGAATTAGTTATCAATTGCTTAAACATCTAGATGATGTAGCTTTGGAAGAAGTTCTGGCTTTGTTTAATTATGTTTGGAAGGCAGGGTCATTACCTAAGGTGTGGAAACATGCTGTTGTGGTTCCTATCCTGAAACCAGGAAAAGATCCCTCTTGCCCGTCATCTTATCGGCCCATAGCTTTAACAGCTGTCTTATGCAAAGTAATGGAGAGAATGATAACTAATAGGTTAGTTATTTCCTTGAAACTACAGGCTTTTTTGCAAATTATCAAAATGGGTTTAGATTCAGAAAAGACTACTATGGACTCCTTTGCAGTGTTAGATGTCAAAAAAAGCTATTAAAAGGTGTGATTGCTGTGTTTCTGGATATTGAGAAAGCATACGATTCAATGTGGACGGAGGGATTACTAATTAAACTCCATGACGCTAGTATTAAGAGTAGGATGTTCCATTGGATTTTCTGAGTAACAGATCCATTCAAGTTAAAATTGGGGGCGATTTCTCTAAAACTGTTAGGAAGTAGACAGGTGAACACCAGATGCAGGAACTGAAGTGTTTATTAACACAATTGGCAGACATGCCAGAAATAAAGCGCCGTGCACATGCACTGAATAAATGGGAAAACTAAGGTACACTGCCAAAGGCAGGGGGAAGCAGAAATACTCACTCCAAGAGTGGATAAACTAGAAAAACAAAAACTGAACCTAACTAGACTGACGGACACACTGGGAGACTTAAACAAGGGGCAGACAAGACGTGGGCGCAGCAAAATACAAGACTCGGAAATCATACAAAGGAATTATTCGGAAGGCACATAAAGTTGAGATTTCACCATGCAGATCTGAGTCTAGTAAAGTTCTGTCTGATGTCTTCCCCATCTCTGCCACATATATAGTCACGAGAGGAGGCGGGGACTCGGAATGCAATCTCGACTGGAAATAGAAACACATGGGATTAATAAACAATTACACAAGAACCGGGTTAACAATAATGACTCGAGACAAGACGCTGAGACCATCAATCAAACTAGATAGTTTAGATTAAGGTAAGCTAAACGTGACAAGTAAAAAGCACCACGAGAGAAGCAAAGTAAAGCATAGCTTTTAAATGCAGTTAATCAGAAACAGCTTGGGCAGAATTTACTAAAGCTAGGAACACACGCACTCGCTAATGAGTTATTTAAGGTTAATACTACTTGACAAAATATTTACAATCACCCTCAAATAAGTGCTAGTTTGTACGGGTTAGTAATTATCCTGTCAGAAAGCATTCACCCAGAGTTTCGCGAGACCGAGAATTAAACTCAGGTGGAAGCTATGAATGAAACACCAGAGCCGAAACTGAAAGAGGAAACGTGGAGACGCAGTCATGCTGAAGGCTGTCACGCAACATCACTGGAGTTTGGCAGAGAGGGGGTGGAACATCAGACGGCAGAAATGAAAGCTGGAAAATAAAATGAAAGTAAGGCACAAGCACAAATAAGCACAAACACAGCACAGAAGAGGCAGAATCATAACAGAAATTACAGATATCATTAATGGAACTCCTCATGGGGCAGTGATTAGCCCTGTCTTCTTCAATATTATGATCAATGACATATTCTTGAAATTATCTAATCACTTTGGGAAGTCTCTGTTTGCGGATGATGGAGCTACTTGGAAGCGGGGGAGAAATATGCATATTTATAAGGCTCTGGATCAGGTTGTGCAGACTGGGGATTTAGAATTTCCTCTTCCAAAAGTAAATTCTTGATCTTCAGGCATAAGAGAAAGGATCCCTGCATTAAATATTTTGTTGTATGACTGCCCAGTAGAAAGAGTCAAAGTATTTAAGTTTCTTGGCCTATGGATAGATGAAAGACTTACATGGAAAGCTCATATAGAAAAAGTAGTTTGTAAGTGTGAAAAAGTGATTATTATCCTCTGTAGTCTGGGTGGAAGTGATTGGGGTGCTGAAAGAGACATCCTGGCTATGATTAATTGCACTGTGATTAGATCTATCTTAGATTATGGTTGTGTGGTCTTTGGTTCAGCAGCCAAATCTGTTCTCTGTAAGTTGGACCGAGTTCTGGCAAAGGCCTTGAGAATCTGTAGTGGTTCCTTCAAAACGACCCCCATCCCTGCTTTACTTATTGAAATGAGGGAAATGCCATTGGAACTCAGGAGGAACAAATTAGGGCTTAATTACTGGGCCAAGCTATGTGGTACGAGAGCTGGGTCTGCTTCGAAGTGTCTTTTAGATAGTTCCTGGGAGTTTTCAGGTAATGGACAGAAGTCCAATTTTTTACATCACATAAAACAGTTGGAGGGGGTTTTGGGTTGGACTGTGAAAGGGTGGCTGTGTCTGATTGGTCCCCTGTTCCACCTTGGATTCTTCCTGAACCTGAGGTTCTGTTGTCTCTCCTTGAAGAAGGGAGAAGTAGCCTTTGTAAAGATGTGAGGATCATGTTCCTGAATCAGTTTAATGGGTTCAAGAAAATATTTACTGATGGTTCGAGGGATCCTGTTTCTGGGAAAACTGGGATTGGGGTTTTTGTTGCAGATGAGAAACTGCTTTTCAGCATCCGGTTATCAGACAATGAGTCCATTTTCTCAGCTGAACTTTTAGCAATTCGAAGGGCTATGGAATGGATAGAGCACAATAAGCCTAGGAACAGTGTCATATGCTCGGATTCTGCTGATGCTTTGATGGCTCTGGAAGAGGGAACTTCTAGTGCCCGCGCTGATTTGATAATGGAGATCTTGTGTTGCCTTTTAAGAATTGAAAATTCAGGGTGTCATGTGTGTTTTATGTGGGTGCCAGGCCGCTTGGGAATAGAGGGTAATGAAATCGCTGACAAGTAGGCTAAAGAGTCCTTGATTAAAGAAAATATAGGCTTAAATGTACTTCTGGGTAAGGAAGAATGTATTAGCATCTGTAATGAAAAGCTAGAGACTCTGTAGCAACATGAGTGGGATCAGGAGCGGAAAGGTCGGCATTATTATTCGGTGCGAGCTTCAGTGAAGCATAAAAAGTGGAGGTCTACGCTGGGATGGAAAGACGAGGTTGTTTTAACAAGGTTGAGATTGGGGCATTGCTGTCTGGCAAGTAGTTTAAAAGTGATTGGTAAGCATGTGAATGGATTGTGCGAGTGTGGGGAATTTGAGACTGTGGCTCATGTGTTACTTTCTTGTAAGGTGTACTCTTGTCAGAGGCAGAAGTTGTTTATGCATCTGATTTGGGCCTCGCTGTTTTCTGTTTGAAAACTATTTTAGGACTAGGGGGAAATTCGGGTTCTTTTGGGAGGGCTGTGGTAAGGTTCCTCCATTCTTCTGCTTTCACTGTGGGGGAAATCATGAAATAGGCTCCTTGCAGTGATAGAGGGAAAATTGAAAGGGAGGTGGAAAAGACAAGAGTGCAGGGAAAGATTTCATATGCAGAAGCTACAAAGAGAGTGCTGAGTAGAAATGCAATGGTAGGGAAAGAGAGGGATAAAGTTCAGACTGTAGGAAAGAAACAACAGGAATATGAGGAAAATGAGATTAGTATAGGAAGAAGAAGTTTCTTGGCTTTTATATCAATTGCTGAATTGTGCTTGCAAAATTGAAAGTAAAACTGAGAGCATAAAGATGGTGGTGGAAGCAGCAAGAGAGATTTTAGGCGTCATAGATGTTAAGAGGGAAGACATACTGAAAGTTTTGGAGAGAGGATTTGGTGGTGGTCAGATTGCAGAGAAATAAGGGCGTATAGAAAAGTGTAGTAGATGTACTTGGAGATATGGTTGAATAATTGGAATTAGTGAGAAGGGTTTTTTTTTTGGATTTCTTTAAATATAATTTAAGCGATGATATAAACCCAGTAGGTGACGGTAAAACACCAATTGGTTTGTAAACTGAAAACCAAAAGAAGAAGAAGAAGAGTCCTGTGGAGGACAGCACAGGACAGCATTACGCCCTACGGTGTTCACTCTGACAGAATGGCTTAAGAAGAAGAAGAGAAGAAGAAGAACACTTCTCTTTGAAAACTATTTTGGAACTAGGGGAAAATTCGGATTTGGTTGGGAGGGTGGTGCTAAGGTTCCTCCATTCTTCTGGTTTATATGATCGAATTTAAATAGTATCGTGTTAAGTCCTGTGGAGGGCATCATTACACCATGTGGTGTACAGCCTGCTTTAAACCAAGAAGAAGAAGAAAAGAAGAAGAAGAACACTGCATCACATGACCCAAAGAGGCCTAGGAAAGAGGAAGTTTTGCTTAGATTAACAAATCACTTCCTGTTGTGTTCGTCGCGTATGACTTGTCCAGTCTGTAGTGAGCTATATGCCTTTGACTACAGTTTCCCAAGATTAAATATTTATTTTTTATATTTTTACGTTCATGCACATTATAGTTAAGTGACGACTGAAAGAGTCTGGCATTTTATGATAAAGGGATTTAAGCGGAGCGTTCGTGGCTTGAGGTTGGGTACCCAGCGAGCATAGCTAGCTCGTTAGCCAGCTAGCTTGTCGCAAGATTGCTGTAGTCAAGAGCCTCATGCGATTGTAATCTTATTTTCTTTAGTTGCTGTAAAGCTTGTCATCGTCCTCGAACGACAATATGGCAGTTGTCAACGAAAGTGCGCTCAAAAAAATGTTGTCAAAGGTGAGTGACAAACGATGGCTAACGTTAGCTGTTGAATAGCTGGACTAACTCACCCAGTCGGCTGGCGAGTCTACATTGGCTTGTGCGACACCTGCTATCTATACATTTCATTAGCCTAACTTACTTCCCTTTTCAAAAGTTGCAGTCACTTTTATTATCTTGGGGTTTTAGGATAAAGTTGGTCTGGAAACGAATCGCCAGCTGGACTATTGCAGTCATAGTCAGTGTTCTGTTAGGGCGTTGGTGAGTCCAAGAAGAAAGAACTAATCTGGCCTTGCAGATGATTGAGTGTCGACCTTAGACTTTAGAAGGCCTTGCGTTAAGTCTGAAAACGTATTTTGTCGTCTCTAATTATCTTCATTACTATGTGCTGCAGCAATACAAGTACCGAGATCTGACTGTACGCGAAATTACCAACGTGATTTCTCAGTACAAGGACTTGAAGCCTCAAATGGATGCCTACGGTAAGTGAAGACGTCTTGTTCCGAATTCCCTGACTTGAGTTCGGTGTATGAATTCACCGCACCTATTACGCCTGTTGTTGTCACTAAAGAAATCGGCAACTTCGATAATCAACACTTTACTGGCGTTGGTCGAGGTTTAGGTTCTCAATCAGACGATCAGGTGCAGTTTTCGGCGAAATACTGAAAGTTTCCGACCGTGACTGCGGCTCTAAAGGAAAGGATCGGCAATCTTTGGAAAATTAAAACGCTTCACCGGGAAGCTGACGTAGATTGTAAAACGTCTACATTTTGCTCTTCGTTTTTAAAATGTATTGAACCCATGGAAGACTTGATATCCCAGTAGATGGTGTTGGTCAGTGTTTCCCAAACCTCTCCTGACTTATGACTTGTCCAGCACATGTTGGGTCTCCCTGCTCTAGCACTGGTGATTCAAATGATCCGCTTATCATCAATCAGCTTCTGAGGTTTATAAGGTCCTGATCATGTGGATCATCTCTGCAAGAGGAGGGAGAGATCTAAAACATTCAGGACAAGTGATACACGGGAAATGTTTTGGAAACACAGGTGTGGCTGAATCATTTGTTTTAAGAAAGATGATGATGTCATTGCAATCAAATTGATCATAAGTAATTCTATAGGTCAGGTTGTGTAAAAGAGGCTATTTATATATTTATTTCGGTTCATTTTCATGAGTATCAGCCTTTTGTATTTTGGATATCATGGCTGTAATATCTTTCAAATGCTGACATTCACAGTTTTCAATGATGGCTCCACTCGAGATCTGATGAGCTTAACAGGAACTGTCCCGGTCAGCTACAGAGGTAAGAACATTCTCTCGAGGCAGAAACATGGCTCACACAAGTACGCAAACACGAATAACAATGCCTGGCCCAGCTGGCACAAACACTCATCCCCTGTGAAGGTGCTCAATGTGCACTCTTCCTCACGGGGGGAGTAATAAATGCTAGTCCTCAAGGAGGCGATATAGAGCTTATCGGAGCACTTTTACAATTGCAGTAGTGAAGGTTGTCACTTAAGTCCATCCACTAAACCAGAGGTGGGCAGCGAGGGCCGTATCTGTCCCTGGTTTTCACACCAACGTCTGGTCTTTAATAAGTTGATTGTCTCAATTAGCCAAACCATTTGTGAAATCTGACGTTTCATACGCATTTCTTTAAATTATCATGAAACTACAAAGACTAGTCTTGTCTCCCTTCATAAAACATTTTCCTTTGATCGAATCATTATAAAAATCTATATTTGTGCATGCAATCAATTAACTCAATTAGTCGGGGTAATTGATAGGAATAAAAACCTGCATACACACCGGCCCGCCAGGACCGTGATTGCCCACCCCTGCACTAAACTGACATTTAGTGTTAGGCATAGAGTTAAACTGAGGGTTAGGGTTAGGTCTGAGGCTTGGGTTAGGGATGGGGCTAGGGAAATGAGTGACGACTCGATTAAGCCAAAGCTATGTAGCGGAGATCAGATGACGTCATAGTTTGTCGGATCCAGTTGTAAACAAACATGGTGTCAACAAGAGGTCAGCTTTCTCTTGTTTCATGCTATAGCATTTGCTAGCTGCTATACTCTGACTACAAGTCATGTACGTGCATGGACCATGTTTCTGCCCTTACAAATGCTGGCTTACCCCTGAGCTGTGTGTCTTTCTGCGAGAATTTGACTGGACTGCATGTCTTTTCAGGAAGTTAATGTTGCTTTGCTTCAAATGAGGAAAGAAAAACTTTTCTTATGACCTTTTTGCTGTCCCAAAGGCCAGCATTGCATAGATTTTTAATTTTAAACATGTGCACTGTCGGGCCAAAAGAAAATCGCTGTTTGGACTTAAGTAAGCTAAAACTTAGGTGCCGATGATTGAACATCATAGCAGTGAGTAATTTGTCTCAATTGGCCACAGTTCTTTTACTGATGCAGTAGCTTCTCATTTCTCACACAACCAAGTCGGAAGACAAATCTTATGGTCCGTAGAAAGATGTTACTTTGTTTCAAGAGGCCAATTATTGGCCTGCATCAAACAAAGAACATCCCAGGGGTTGCTGAAATCAGTGGAATGGGGTTAAATACTGTCCTACACAAGCCTTTGGGATGTGCTGTAGGAGACTTGGAATGGTTTGGCTCTCTAATATGGGGCATCAGCTCTTTGTTCATGATTTTTTTTTTAATCAGAAGTCACATGACCTCTGCATGTTTTTGTCCTGCAGGGAACGTGTATAATATCCCAGTGTGCCTCTGGCTGCTGGACACCTACCCCTACAATCCCCCCATTTGCTTTGTGAAGCCGACCAGTGCCATGATGATAAAGACCGGCAAACACATCGATGCCAATGGAAAGATTTACCTGCCGTACCTGCATGAGTGGAAACATGTGAGTCCCTGATGTTGGGCTGTGTTGGCGCACTGCGGTTCACCTGCCCCGCTGTTCTGGAGTTACTCACAGGACTGGGAGGTGGCAGGTGAAAGTACAGTAGAACTGAGGAGGGATAAATAGGGCTGAGAGGTAAAGTGACAAAGCACTAGACTCTGATTAAAATGTATCCATCCTTTAAACAAATGTTGTGAGTCTGTTATTGAAAAGAACTCTAATATGTTGGGCTAAACAATAACACAACGAGACAAGGCCCTGTTTCCAGGTGACTTCTGCTGCAGCAGAGGGAGTGAGCGCTCCTCTGCACTCCTTGAAAAGCAGTGCTGTGCTGGGGTTTTCAGAGGAAGTGTACCAGAGAATGGGCAGGTTTACCAATAACTTCCTCCAGAGCAACGGCTGTGCTGTCCTCTGCATGTGTCTGATAGGCACTGCCATACTGCACCCTGTACTGACGCTATATATATTTGTTAAGTGCTTGTACATCGTTAGTTGATGGTTAACATGTGAACCGATGTGTCATCGTGAGTCATCAGCCATGTCTAGAGTCGTCATCCTGTTAGTTTGGTCTGACTCCTTGATTCAGACGCTTTGACTTTGGCTTGCAGCCTCAGAGGGAAGATCACTCCGTTGAAATCAATTCTATTCGATCCATGAATCTTTCCCACTTTATTTGATGTATTGTTATTGCATCGCAGCTGACTTGATCTGCGTCATTTACCGCTATCCTTCAGTCCAAATGCAGTCAAGACTGCCAGCCCTTCAAAGTCCAGTGTGAGGAGTTATCCGGAGACGGTCTTCGTTTGTGTCAATAGTTGTCCTGTGATGTTTTTTTTATGAGTGGTTGTTGAAGGTTTTTTTTTTTTTTTTTTTTTGCATGAATGGTCAGAGATGGTCTCGTTTTGTGTGAATAGTTGGTCAGAGATGGTTTTGTCCGAATAGTTGATATGAGTTGGTTTGAATTGTTTCTTATGAACAGTTTTTGTGAGATGGCCTTGTTTTGTGTGAGTAGTTGATATGAGGTGATCTTGTTTTATGTTAATAGTTTACCTGAGATGGCCTTGTTTTGCTCATATAGTAATTGTGAGATGTTCTTGTTTGGCGTTGTGTGATATGCAGCCCCAGTCGGACCTGTACGGGCTCATTCAGGTGATGATCGTGGTGTTTGGGGAGGAGCCTCCTGTGTTCTCCCGCCCCACAACGCAGCCCCCATTCCAGGCTTCAGGACCCCCTAACGGTGAGGACTCCCACTCTGCCCGTTTCACTCTCCTACAAAAAAAGGGACTTTTTTTTCGACAAAACGACTGACAATCGACACGTGCTCACCTCGACAAAAAAAAAAAGAGACTAAAAGTCGCGGGGCGGGGCTTGTGGGATTTTCATGTGTATTTGTGAATTGCATTTTTTCTGTCAAGTTATTGCATTGCCTATTCATATAACCATCATAAAAAGCTGCTTTTTTCCAAATAAAACAAGGTGCGTTTGTGAAACACTGATGCCCCCGTGCATAACATGCACATGCTAACCATTAAAGGCCTATCATGAGTCAATCAAAGATTAAAGGACAAGGTCAACATGCATTACCTCATCAGAAAGGCCTTATCCTAAGGAGTACATCTGATGGGTATCAAATGCCTATTACTAGCTAATGAGAAGTTATGGCCCATGTTAAAGTTTTTGTCACCAAATGTCATGCTCCAAGGTCAAGGTCATATGGTCAAAAGTCATGACCCCATCTGATATGCCTTCTCACAAGCAATGCATATGCCAAGTATCAAAGTCCTATCATGAGCCGATCAAAAGTTATAGCCATGGCAAAGTGCAGACAGACAGACGGACAGGTGAAAAACTACATGCCCCCGAAACCTCGTTTACGGGGGCATAACAAGATAATATTTTAAATAAAACAAATCCACTTTTTTCTAAATGGGATACTTGACCTTCATTCAAGTTTACACGTGACGGGAGCCTCCGGCTTGCTTGAGGACAGGCGACAGAGAGTCGCTTTGGCGGAGGCTGCGGCTACGAAGAACAGGAGCAAGGTGTGGGATAGTTTTACCTAACTAAAAGATAAAGCAGCATCTTTTATATAGGGCTCTGCAATAACTGATCCTGGTGTCCCATCTAGTGATAGAATATTGTTACTGCGTGCATAAATCTGCAGCTTCATGTCCGCTGGCATCAACATCTGTAAAAAGATACCCTGCAGAGCACCTTTGCTCTTCTCGAGCGCGCCAAATCCAGATAATCCTTAAATGATGAATTGCATTCATATTTTAATTTGCAACGTGTGACGAAGTCGCCAGTGTCAACGTAACGAAGTGAAAGCATATTTTCTACCTTTTAAATGTAGTAGTCTAAAAGTCAAAACTCAAGCAAAGTACAAACCCTCAAAAAAAAAAAAAACCTAATTAAGTTCTGTCGTTACTATACTATACACCTCTGACTATCTCAAAGTGCGTTAGAACGCTACTAATTTTTTTGGACAACCACCGGTAATTTCAGTTTTCCGGCATGGCAATTCTTCGAGCTTTAAAGCCACATACCGACGGATTCACCAATTAAGACTTAATTTTGAATTTTTTTTTTTAGAGAACTTTCCTATGTTCGTAGTGGCTAGATATAACGAGTACGAACAATCGCACGATTTAAGAACCCCCAGGTCCAGCGATGTAGATAAAATATTGAGGAGGTTTCCCTTTTCGGCAAGTTGATAAAAATAGACCCGGAAGGAAAAATAAGCGTGTCGCGCAACGAACAAGGAAGCCAAGTCGTCGCCTTTTGGATTCGCACGAGGTAAATAGCCTAACATATATGACATAAAGAAATGATTGCCATGTTTGGATGACTCTACTGTAATAGGATGGTTGTTGACTTGATGTATGTGTTTCATATTTGCATAAAAATCGCTATCCGCTATAATCGCTATCATGTGTACTACGTCACGGAAATGTGTGTGTGTGTGTGTGTGTTTTCTTGGCGGGCGAAAAGAAGTAGGGTTACCCACTTTGGCGGTCAAATACAAACATTTCCCGACGTAGTTAATTTTTTCAAAGGCATCACTGCATTGCGGAGAGATTAATCTATAAGGTAAAGTATTTTAAAGTTATTGTGTGATTTAGGCGATAGTTATCCTATCGAAGATGAGCATTTGGCTTTAAGCGCTGTACATGTTGTACTTTTGATTTTAAAAAAATGGGCAAACAGTGTTTTATTTTTGTAAACTCCGCACGACAAAAAGTAATGTGTCAACCCGCGGATAAGGGCGCGTATGCCCCTGTCTTGCTTTTTCATGCCCAACACAGTTTAAAACGTGCTATTTGTTTGTATTCCTGTAGAAAATGTTACGGTTCTACCTCAGTAAAGCCTCGACTAAAGTTTGCCTTTTTTGAGAGGGATATTGAATAAATATTTAAAATTTGCAAAAGTCTCATTTTTATCATGACTGCTTTGATTGTCAATTACAGCCATGTTTTTGAGCCTAAAATGAAGTAGTTCAATGTAGATAGAATATTTTCCACCCTCCGCATTGCTGCTGCTCTTAAAAAAAAAAAAAAAAGAAAGAAAAAAAAAGGCCGACAATTCGACAAAAATTCGACACGTGGGCCTCAACAATCGACTCTCAAATCCCTTGTCGTGCCCATCCCTAGTTCCAACTAAATATTTGAGTGCGCGACTTTTTTTTAGCCGGGCAGTGTACAAAGGTGCTATATACGGCAGTTCTGTATATCAAAAATATTATAGTGAAAGTTATCTCCTAAAATAATGAAAAATAAAAACATCTGAAACTACAAAACAATCCTAACCATACCATAGGTGTTAAATGAGATATTTACAACTTACACATAAGCGGCGTGCTGGGGATCCAATTCAGGCCGGGAGACTACCAAGCAAGCAGGCCACTGAAGTGTTGCGGGGGACGCAAAGCGCGCGCGGCGAAAAATTTGTGGGGGTTTTTCTTCAAAAAAAAAAAAAGACTACTTTAGGCAGCATTTCGAGTTGTCATAGCAACTACAACAACACTTAGACTGACAGCCACACAACAGCACTCTATTAAACACAACCATGAGGACAGCTCCACACAGTCCTCCATACCATACCGGTTTTGTCTTCTCTAATCTCTTCTCTTCATCATACTGTGTCCTTTTGTTCTATATTATTTGTATAATGTTATACGCCAGTATGACACAGATGTTTTAAGTGGCAGTTCTATAGATCAGTTGCGGTATTGTAGAAGTTCTCTAGTCAAAGAGGAAGATTATAAATGCACAATACTACACAGTTAACATATACTTCGGGTGCTAACACAGAGGAAAGTACACCTCATGCTTATCAAGACCGAATTCGTTGACAGCATCATCTAGCTGCAAATCAGAGCTGACAGCGTTGTTTACTCAAACCTTTTTTTGCACTGTGACAGAAGATATTATAGTCTGTGATATTTTTAATATCAGATGGAAGCTTATTCCATTTTTGATGGCCTTGCACGAAAATGCAGTTTGAGCAAAGGTGGAGCAGCGCTGCGGAACATTGCAGTCCCCTCTTGAAATAGACCTGAGACCCTTGTTCTCAGCTCAGAGTACGATTGCACATATCTTTTCAGAAGAGGGAGGGCAGCATTATGGATTATTTTGTACATCAGGCAGAGATTTGTAAAGCTGATTAGATTATCAAAATTTCATTCTTTCCCCCAGAATTTTCTTTAAAACTGCTGAAATTTGTTCTTTATGTGATTTGATGATGTCAGCATTGCCACTGCATGTCTGCAACATTGTGAGAATATTTTGGGTTACCTGGGCTGACTATATGGATAGTATTTTAAGCCATCCTGGTTGATTTTATTTTTGCTGCATTTGCAGCTCTGTGGTCCGGCTTTGTCAGTACTCCTTCTCTGCCAGTAGGTGGCACCCCATGACACTGTTTGTGGTGAAGTTGGACGACAGCCATATTGGTGTATAACCTCCCTCTCTCTCCCACAGCCTCCTACATGCCTGTAATGCCTGGAGTGTCTCCCTATGGCCCTGGGCACACTGCCAACCCTGGGTAAGTCTGACCCCAAGAGCTTCCTGCTGATCTGCTACTGTACATGATCACTTGAGGCAGAAAATCACGATGCAGAAAGGGGAACTTCTACAGGATATAGCCAGTCCCCTAGATCTGCACATTGACACACCTTTCCTGGTTCTCCTGCTCTGTTTTTCTTTTTTTTTTTTGTCTTGTCTCACCTGTGGACATTTCAGGTTAACCTCTCAATAATGGACTGCATGGATATGGCTTGTGTCATATGCTGTCTCCGTCAAACCCCGCACACAACGCAGACAGAGGCCGTTTCTGCCCTTATGGGCCTGGAAACGATGTCACTTCATCCTACGTATTTTTAAAGCTGTCATGAACCTTATTATTTTCACTCTGCACGTCCGAATAAGAAGTTGCGCACACTAATATTTAGTTGGAACCCCTGTAGCTTGGAGTACTGTACAAATTCGTTGTCTTTGTTTTGAATACTGTATGCTATTTATGAACATTTATTTTCCTTAAATTTGCCTTAATTTTTGGCTCGATCTTGTCTTCATGTTGAGATGTTTGACCTACTCTGTAGTGTTCTCTAGTACGTCCAAATAACTTTCAAGGTGGTTACGGTCAGGACTTCGTAGTGGCCCATTCATGAGTGAAAATGATTTCTCGTGCTTGTTTGCCTTCATTCATTTTTTTTCTTTGCTTGATGTAGACCATTAATCTGCACCGTCTGAAATACTGTAACATCTTTTCCACCAGCAAGGGGTATATCTTCTGATATGACTTTTGAAGAAATGAACGGCTAATCACTTCATTAGGATTAAACTAATTATAGTTTTTGCAATATATTAATTGCTGCAAGAATGATCTGATCATAGTATTTGTTTATTTATATCCAGTGATGACTTTTTTTTGGATGAGCAGTGTACTTTTCAGAGCAGCAGCGTTATGGTGAACCATATAATTAAATGATATATATTTCAGAGCAGTTGTAAACCTTATCATTCAAACATATGCTTTTCAGAGCAGTGGTGATCCATGTTATTTCATTGTGTGCATTTCTGAGCAGTGGTAGACAAAACCTTGTCCTGAAAATCCTCTGTTGGTTTTCACGCCGCTCTAAATAAAGCACACCTCATTTAACAGTCCAAACAGCACTGCCCAATCCTTTATCAGAGAATCTACTGTCCTGCAGCTTTTTTTCTAATCTGAATAACCACACCCGATTCAACTGGTAGATTGGTTTGCTGCCACCTGCTACAGTCAGGTGTGAAGCCTCACTGCTGGAGTGAACGCATGTGGGGTGGTGTGCTGGGGGACCTTTCGATGTTCAGGATAGCGGGTCGTCCTGTTCGGTGCTGCTCTGGTAGTGGGGTGTGGTTCTGTTTGCATCATGACCACCTTTTCATCTCTGAAGGACCACTCTTGATATACTATGATTCTAAAGTGCATAGAGACAGCTTTGTATATGGGGAATACTGCTGCTGATGGTTCCTATAACGTGCTCTCCCTCCAGAGGGTATCCAGGCTACCCTGCATATCCCAGTGGAAACTCGTACCCCGCCTCTGCCGGCCCAAATCACTACACATCCCAGACTCCCGCCACAACTGTAGGTGAGTTGCTGCTCTACCTTATGATAGTTGTTAGTTGCATTGTGCTGCCCTGGCCCCTCTCCTGCTGTGGGGCTCTGTGCCACGAATTAGTGAAATATTGAATTGAATTTTTTTTCCTGCAGTTTAAATTGTGTAGATTAAAATATCCTGCCCCATGTGCTTCCTTTAATATCATGATCAATTTTGGTGAAGAGATCTGTTGCAAACTGGATACTTCAATGAGCTAGTGTGTCATGCGTGAAGCAGGCTGAAGTATTACTGTTGGTGTTGAGCCCTGGATGTGGGTCAGGTGAATGTCGCGTTGTAAGGCGCAGTAAAAATGCTAATATGCTCAAGCTACGACTCCTGGCAGTGCCACTGAAGGGGGACAGTGTGACGACCTCGGTGATGGCGTTATATCTTTCTCTGACCGTCACCTTTACCCTTTGACCTGTCTGGATATGGCTTGTATTGTGACGGTGGCTGGCTGCCAGACGGTGCTGGAAAAGGTTGTGGCAGTAACCGGAGAAGGAGTGCTAAAGGTCGCGGGGCGTTGGCAGGGGTCATGACGAAAGGCCCACACTCCTCGGTAGCTAAATTTAGGCGTACAGGAGATTCAGTGCTGGCGTCGGGTTCCCCGAGACGAGCCGGGGTCAACTCTGACCTTCATAGTGCTGACTCGAGCCTGCCTATTCCCCATAGCCACTCCGCCCCGCCTGCACTCCCAATTCTACACTCCTGAGGTCCCACATACGCCCACCACCGGCACGAGGAGCTCAAGACTATTACTGCTGCTGTGGATTCCCACTGTCCTCAACCTCCCTGTCTTCAGTTCCCAGTGTTAATCTATTAAAATTCAGAGCCATGGAATGGCCTACGCTATTAGAATATTGATTTCTTTGTTAATGTTTATGGATGATGGGCGGATTGAATCAAAACTGACAGTCCATCTCCAGATGGAATGATTCAAAGTGTTTTAAAATGAATTGATGAAATGGCTCACATATCTTCCTACATTGATATATGGAATGGTTCCTATTTGATTTTATTGATGTACTTTTAAGGTTCATTGCAATCAGCTGCGAAACAAGTTAATGATCTACGTATTTATTTTATTGTGAATATTTGCAATGCAAAAATTTGAAACCGGTTTAATTTTTTTGTGGGCTTCATGCACGTTTTGAATGCCATTTCAAAGTATTCGTCTTGTGGTAAAATTCAGAAATATTTATCATAAATCCTGGGTAAATTTTGAGGGATTTTTAATTATCTAAAGGAAAAATTTGCCACTCTTTGGTGAAAAGTAATGAAAATCCTTAAACGTTGGGCGGCTAATCTTGCAGTAACTTAAGCTGGTCTGCCCATAGTATTGTAGAATCACAAGTCAAGCAGTTTTGTTTCCTCATGCACAGTATTCCGGGATAATAATCTATACATCTCCTTATCTCTTTTTCAGACAATGATACCCCTTCAAATATTTCTTAAAAAATGAGTAATTTACTTTATTTATTGGCTGTGTTTTGAAGGTCTTTCAGTTCCTCAGGCATTGTGGATGACCGAAGATGAAACTTGGTAAAGAAAAGTGCAGTTTTTGTTCAGCGTTATGTACTGCTGTGCCATCAATCAAATCTAATTGAGCCATAAGCCATAGTGTGCATTAAAACACCAGCCTTATTTTGCCATGTGCGATTCTGTATTTACATCCCCAACTCCAAAAAAAGATGGAATAATGTGTAAAAGAGAAACGTAAAAATCTGTTTTGAACTGTATTCAATTGAAATTGATTCACAGAAAAGGTGATGTATTAACCGGTTGACTGATGTTTTTTGCATGTATACTCTAATTCTGTGTATTATGCCTTCAGGTTGTTCCAAAGAATATTTTAACTACTCTCGGCACAGTTATTTCAGAAATGAGAAAACTACTTGCTGCAATTTTGAATGAGGAATTTTCTCCATTCATACCTTATATAATATTGCAGCTGCTCAACAGTTCACGGTCTCTCCGTGTTCTCCTCTGCCATCTTCTCTTGTGCTTCAAAATATGTAATTCAATGCAAGACGGGTTTGGACAGCTGGCTGGTCAGGCTAGCACCCACATTTTTGACATTGAAGCCTCCCTGTTGTTACATGTGCTGAATATGTTTTTGTGTCTTCTATGAGAAATTAACAGGGATGTCCCTGACAAAGAAATCGTTGAGAAGGCAACTCCTGTTGCTCCGAAATGTGTGGGTATGCTTCAGCATTAATGCTGTCTTGCCTTCACAGAGGCGCAAGTTACTCATGCCAGAGGCTCTAAGAGACCCCCATACCCTGAAAGAAGTAGGCTTTTGAGCTTTGGGTTGATGACAATCAGGATGGTCCCTTTCCTCTTTGGCCTTGGGAACACATTGTTTTTCTTAAGGCAATTTCAAATGCTGACTATCACACTACAGCACACATTCCCACTTTGCATCAGTCTCCACAGTCATCAGCAGCTTTTCTGAATGTTGATGTATGGCTTTGGTTTTGCGCAATTTAGTCACAACCAACAGTTAACCTGCAACAATTTTCCAAAGTATTCCCAAGCCTGTGTGGTTATATTCATTACAAAAGCGTGTCAGTCATTAAGGTCGCAAGGCATCTATAGTGGTTTTTGGCCTTTTCACCAATAGCAAATGTGGAATACTTTAGTTTACTGTTATTTTAATATGATGTGTTCTTTCCAGTGGGTATCCTGGCTTCCCTGGTTATTTCACTAGGAATTATTGTTTTACATGGAACCATCCATGCTCCTAAATGTCTAAACTTTTTGTTCTGCAGTACTGTACAGTACCTGGTACTGTGCAATATTGATATTTTCGCCTCCTCCTCCTTGAGAAGGTTGTAATATTTGTCAGTATGTAATGCTGGCTGACTTATTTGCCCATTTGTGGTAAATCTTCTGTGGCCAACCGGCCAATGGGGTTTGGCTCAGGAAAACTGGTTCTGAATTTGAATCTTTTGGTACAGTAGTGCAGGTGAATACAATCCCTGTTGTGAATTAAACTTGTGTAAGATAGGAAGCATCTTCAGTCTGTGTAAACATTTCATGTGATGTAAACCAGCAGCAATGTGCCATTTTTCAGTATCTCAAAGCCTTGTTTTAACACCCTATTCTCAGATTATGTTATGATCAGATGGCTGCTGATGATTCATCCCCAAGGGGGGAAGCCCATACATTTTCTTCTACTTTTTGCTTTTTATTTTTTAAACTCTAAACGATGTTATTATTTACCCATCATTATGTGGACTCGCCTCAATTTGCCTTCTCTTGCTAAAATGTTATCCGATTGAATGTTTTTGCGGTCTTGGTACCTGAGTAGCTAAAGTGTCCAAACAGACAACGCGTAAGTGTAGTGCTTTCGCCCCCTGCAGGCCCCAGCCGGGACGGCACCATTGGGGAGGACACCATCAGGGCCTCGCTGATCTCGGCGGTGAGCGATAAGCTGCGGTGGCGGATGAAGGAGGAGATGGACCGGGCGCAGGCCGAGCTGGACGCGCTGAAGCGCACCGAGGAGGACCTGAAGAAGGGGCACCAGCGCCTGGAGGACATGGTGTCCCGCCTGGACCAGGAAGTGGTGAGGCTGGAGCTTGGTGTGTGCGTGTGTGTCTGTGTGCCTGACTGTGTGTGCGTGTGTATGTGTCTGACAGTGTGTGTGTTTGTGACGTGTGTGAGCTTGTGTTCCTGTACATCCTGCAGGGAGCACTAGAAAGTATTTTTTTTCCTACAGAGTGGGGACATTATTGGGAAATGAGGTCATTTTTCGCCTGTCCTCATGACTACAAAGGCAAATTGTGATTTATTAGTTAATTTTAGGGGTAAAGTTTGAATTGGTGATAGGATAAGATTAGAGTAAGGGTTTGGGTTAGGCATGCATTTCTTATTTTTAATATGAGGGAAAGGCTGTAGAGATACAAGAAGAATGAATGGAAGCCAGTGTAATGTCCTCACAAGGATAGAAGTATGTGTGTGCGGTGTTCGTGCTGGGGCAGCACAGTGGCTGAAATATTAGTATTCACAGCAGGCACAGTCGCTTGTATACTACCTCTAGGAATTATGGGATGGGACCCCAGTTTTGTTGAGTGGGTTTCCTTTACTGGGAACTTCATTAAGAGGGACAGCCAGGGACATTAGAAATAGAATTTGTGGATTGGGGCGAGTGGCTGCTGGTTCAGATTTTGAGGCACTGCTCAGTTCTGTATGCGGTTTCCTCCAGAGTCTCTGCTCTGCACCTGTCCTGACAGAAATGCGTCATTGCCACACTCCTGCCTGCCATTTGCTCTGGCTGGAGTTGGTCTCCGAGCTCTGCACATTGTCCTTTATATCGAGGATAACCGTACTTTCTGTTGCTCGTGCCATTGTAGACTAATCCACAGGGGAACAAACACCAGTGTTCATTTTCAGCGTTTGCTCTGTGATTCACTGCCTGAGCATCGAGTTGGGGTGTGTGGACTTCAGTCAGCGAGACACTGAAATGCACCAGCGTATACCGTCTCCCACCTTCCTGCCTGTGGATGAACAATCAGGGCCTGTGTGTGTTTCCCGCGAGGGTGTGTCAGTGCATTCCACAAGCTTCCTTTCTCTGTGTCCATACCTCCGTATCTGGAGGAGTATTGAGCAAACTGGGCCGATAGTTTTATGAACGTATTTTTCTTGTGTTTGACTGCGTTACCTGTCAGGAATGCGTAAGATGGGGCCTGGTTATTGCTCAATGATTTGTTCAGTGTGTATGACCCTGCATGTGTGTGTGTGTGTGTGTGTGACAGGCGGAAGTGGACCGTAACATTGAGTTGCTTAAGAAGAAAGACGAGGAGTTGAGTGCCGCCCTGGAGAAGATGGAGAACCAATCAGAAAACAATGACATTGATGATGTCATCGTCCCCACGGCGCCCCTGTACAAGCAGATCCTGAACCTGTATGCTGAGGAGAACGCCATCGAAGATACCATCTTCTACCTGGGGGAGGCACTTCGCCGAGGGGTCATCGATCTGGAGATCTTCCTGAAGGTGAGTGTCTGACCATCTCTGACCCCCCGACACACGCGCACACACACACACACACTCCTGCTGTTACACCCGTACCACACCCACATCCCTCCTGTGAGCTGATCCTGTTTCCTTCCTTTTCATTTACTGTGCTTTCATTACTCGCACTAATGTGCTGAAATAAAGGTTCTCCTTGGCAGGAATGTGATGGATATAGAGTTTCACTATCCTTTATCGGTCTCAATTTTCCTTCAATATATTAGTGCTCCAGATGTTTCGGACTTTTGGCACTATGTCCGTGTGAAGATCTTGCTTTAGGAGACCTGCAGTAGATAGCAGCTTCTAATTGGTTTTTATAGGAATCACACATGAAGATGCTTTTGTAATCTTGGTTTCAAATCGAAGACTCCAGTGCTAAAAGTACTTAAGTCACAAAATGTTCATTTTGTAAAAAACTGACTCTGGAAACTATAAAAGACATTTTCCCAATCTTACCCCATAGTGTGTGAAAATGTGACTGAAGTACCTTGAACACGAGGCTCTTCAGTTTAAAGCGATTGTTTGGGGGTGTTTCCGGTATTTTGTCTGAGTCTGGTTTTATGCTCCAGGCCTTCTCTTCCCTCTTTATTAATTTTATTGTCATTTTATTTTTTCAGCACGTGCGTCTCTTGTCCCGTAAGCAGTTCCAGCTCCGGGCGCTTATGCAGAAAGCGCGTAAAACTGCCGGGCTCAGCGACCTCTACTGACCTCCCACAATGCACCTCTCCAGGACAGTACCCTTCCCCCTCCCTCAGTGGAGGTCTCTTCTTCCTCCTTCCTTCTTCTCTGTTTGTCTGACCCCTGACCCCATACCAGACCCCACCCACCTGTGATGCCACATGTTGGATGGGGGCTTTATTGGCCTGCTCATTCTGTTTGCTGATTGGTGGAAGATGCTCAAATCATGTGGCCTCAAATATGGCGCACTATCATTACTGAGCAGTGAGCAAATGGTAATTAATTTCTGACATAATGACAAAGCAAAAACGGAGCACTTGAAAATTATTTTGATTAGTGACTGTAGAAAGGTATGATGGGAATGTAGGTGGGTTTATCAGCGAAAGTTTTATTTTGTGATTTTAAGCATTACTGCCACCTCATGGACCCTCTTCTGTGATTGATTAGGCATCAGGTCAAAGGTCAGCTGCTTTTACGTCAACACTAACTGTTCACTAATGGAGGAACCTGTGGGCTCTTTTTTGGGGTCAAGAGAGAATTATGATCCTGCATGCATATCAACTGCTAGTGTCTTTTTTTAAATTATTTTTATTATAGTTTAACATGCATGGAGTGTCTCTGCAACATGGCTATAGAGGGGTCTCTTGGTGGCTTTGTCAGTGATCTTTTGACAAAAGAAAATTGAAAATAAATATCAAGTTCATTTTTGGTAGGCATGAATGCGGATGTCATGTCTGCACTGCAGCATGTGGTGATCACTGTCAAATGCAATGTGGCCTAATCGTGCATCAGGTTTCAGTTTAACAAAGCTGCACTGGTTCACTGGGTGTGCACGATGGTGAAAGAAAGGGCAGATTTAACAGGGAACTCTTCACTGCAAAGGTTGCTTGCCCTACATAAATCGCCCCAACCTTTCAGTACGATTAGATGAACTTTGTGACAATACATGCTGCTCTCACTCTGCTTTTTAAAATGTAGGACTTATCACTCAAACCTGGGGATGCCCCAAGCTTGTGTTTGAGCTGTGACATCACTTCCTGTGGTGCTTTTTCATTTCCTTTTTGCTGCCTGCTGGATCATATAAGAGTGATTCTGCAGCTGTACTTTATCCATTGGCTGGGCTGTGGATTAGACCCCAGGGGCCTGAGTCACTGTGGCCTTTCAAACCAGTAACACAACCTGGGATTAGTTTAAGCATTTCTTTCCCACCAATCCGTGCTTACGTTATTACCAGTTTTTGTGTGCGGTAAAGCTGTCCGCGAGTCAGGCTTTCGATATGTATGCAGCCATTGCGTGTCCGGTTTACTCAAATGTATACAACTTTGAGCAACGGGGCTTTTACTTTGTACACAGTTTTGTCCAAGTCTTCAGAAGGAACATTATAGTTTTTATTGTGAAGTTAATATTTTATTTTCTGTTGTGTTCTTGTTTTGTTTTTGTTGGCTGTCTTTAAGTCTTTGCTCTTGCTGTCAATGGGGTACTTATTCCAGTTCTGTATTGATGTCAAAGACTAATATCAGACCTGAAGGTATTTAACTTAATCCAGTCTAACTTGTATCAGGTGGATCAATGTATTTTGCATTTTAACTTTTTGTAAATGCACTTTGATGGGCATGTTAAAAGGAAATTTTGTTGTTGGGGATCCTATTTAGAAATAAAAGATGATCATTTCCAGCAGTCGCTTGGTATGGGCTATGCTTGATTCTTGTGTGTCTGGAATCACTACAATGAAGCCAGTGACATTTTCTGGACTCCTACAACTTCCTGTGATCCTGGTAGCATGATGTGCTGAAAGCTGGTCACAAAAAAACCTGCATCTAGTGAGCCTCCATTTTTAAGATGGTGTAAACTTCGTAGTTGTCTGTCATCCATAAACTATTCCTCCCTTAACCTCTGACACTCAGAAATGCTGATCAAATAAGACAAACTTGGAATGTGCCGCCTTTAGCGCACAAACCACTTTGGGATCTCATTTCAGCCCTGCTCCCTTAGAAGTGTTCACGGTGGAAAAAATGAAGTTGTCCATTTTAGACCTTTCTCATATAGATGATGAGGAGAAGAGTGGTATGTGAACAGCATATAACGCGTGTTATTCACTCATGGACACAATTTGAGCAACTAGTAACCTGTAGCCGTCACAAATGGTGATATAATTTGATGGAACTTCGCGTACAACATCTGTAGGACATCAGCTTGTTTGGTTTTACATTTCAGTCTTGTACCCCACTCCCAAATGAATGTGGCAGGTGACAGCCTAGCTGACTTTCAGGTTCACTCAAACCTCTAGCTCTTATTTATTCCCAATTAACTGCTTGATAGGTTGTAATTATGTCTTGTAAACTCTGTAAAGGGAGCTTTCAATGTGTTTATGAAGGCAGCATGGGATGCCAAGTCACATGGCATTTAGGGCTGCTGCTCTTTGATTGGTCTTAAGATCCAATGTAGCATATTTAGGCTGTCCGCAGAACATAATGGACCGGACTTTGACTTTCATTTGCTGAAATGAGGAGAGAACCAGAATTCCTTTATTGTCCTGACAGCGGTACAGTGGGCAGAGTGGCATGACTGCACAATATGGATATATGAATGCCTATTGTTGACTGGTGCTGAATTTGCTGACAGAACAGGGCATTCAGAACCTTTTGGAAGGCTGCGTTCTAGAACTTCTTCAATCTGTGCTGAATGTTGCATTAGCATAGCTGTAAACAACATTGTTAACCTACTTTCAGTTTTAAAGAGCCATAGTAAATAAAGAGACTGAAAGACAGCAGTGTAGATCCCCTGGGTTTTATTTCTGTGGCAGGCAGAATACAAACCAACCAATACAGCTGCCTCAACTCCTCAGCCTACTTTCATCACACGCAATTGGCCCACCCGCACCACGCGAGAAGGTGCGGACCAACGGGAGAGAAGCTTTATGGGGAGGTCGATGGCAAGCAGCCTGCCCTAGCGGTAGCACCGTTTCAGACCTGCGAGCCTGGGGTTCACAGGAAGAGGGCTGGGGCTTTATGGCTGAGGGTGTGAAATAGTCTCCGGAACAAAGTGCTCGGGCGCAAAAACGCCCCACAGCCACCCAGCAGACGAGAAGCGGGCAAACGGGACACACGCGGGTCACTAACAGGCAGGAGTGTCTTTACTCTGCAGCCTCTTAATCAGTCTAAAGCACATCAAGCTACACAGCTTTACACATCCACTAAGGCAAGTTCTTATGTTTATTATATTTAAATAAATTAAGGTGTAAAAAAAATAATGTGTGAGATTTATCCAGTGAGGTTAGTGAGGCAGTGAAAGGCCATTTTCAATGCACTTTAATTTTAAAATTAAAAATCAGGATTAGATCTCTGCTCTAAGGAGTAGGTAAAGGGCTGCTGAATTTAGTGGCCGAGCTAACGGTGGTGTGGTAGATGATAGAGTTCTGCAGTACAGAGATTAGGTGTATAAATTGATTGCAAATGGAGCATCAAGAAATGGTACCATATAGATCAAGTGAAAAAGAACAGAACCATTTGGAGGCAGAATTCTCACACACAGTAACAGATCGCACAAGCAGCTTGGAGGTTTAAGTCCTCAGTTTTGTCTCTACCCGGGAAAAAAAACTGGAGGACAAAATACAGTATTTATAATAACAACGACAACATGCAGACGAACAACGATGCACAACGCCCCTGTAACTGGCTGACAACTGCAGAAGCTGCTTCCTGTCTGCTCAACGGTGCAGTAACAGCGGTTTGGCCGGCGGCTGTAACAGTCCTGGGGGCACTGGGTCAGAGGAGAGATTTAGGGGAGTGGGGTCCAATCATGAACCCACCCTGGATTTTATTCCAACCAATCGTACTGCCAGCTGATTCACATAAATTTGTTCCCTCCAGTCTGGTTGATGGATAAAACCGGCAGGTTCAGCGACTGGTTGGATGAAAGCCCGCTCACCCTTGACCCTCTCTAGGTGTGGGGGTGGAGCATTTAAGAGGAGCTCAGCGAGGACGGGTGGGATTTCATGTGGAGGGGCATAGCTTCCAACAGATTTTGTGAATGGAGTGGGTGGAGCTATGGGTGGATGGGATGGGGTTTAGGGTTGAGGGGTAGGGCTCAGGGTGGAGCTCCAGGTGGATGAGGTGGGACTCCCAGTGGAGGGGTGGAGCTCTGGGTGGAGAGGTGGGGTGGAGTTTAGGGTTGATGCCCAGAGCTTAGGGTGGAGCTCCAGGTGGATGGGGTGGGGCTCATGGTGGAGGGGTGGGCTCAGGTTCGAGGGGCAGGGTTCAGGGAGGAGGGGCAGAGCTTAGGTGGAGGGGCGGGGTTCAGGGTGGATGGGCGGGGTCCTCAGAGGGTCAGCTCCTTCTGGACGGCCCACAGCGTCTCGGCACTCTTCACCAGCTGCTGCTCCTCCTCTGGCTTCAGGGTCATGCGGATCACGTCAGTCAGGCCACTGTTACCCAGCACGCAGGGCACACTCAGAAACACCTCCTCGTTTACCCCGTGCATACCCTACAGGGGAGGGGGAGAGAGAGAGTCAGGGAGTGTGTGTGTGTGTGTGTGTGTGTGTGTGTGTGTGTGTGTGTGTGTGTGTGTGTGTGTGTGTGTGTGTGTGTGTGTGTGAGGTTCAGATGGTTGAGATTTCACTCAACACAGAGTGAAAACCTAGTCTGTACTTGGGGAGTATATTAGCTCACCTCTACCAGGATACAGACACAAAAAACACCTTTACCAGGTGCAGTATAACCTCACCTTCACGAGGGTGGACACAGGGTGCACCTTCCTCAGGTTCTTGAGAACAGTCTCCACCAGGTCAGCGACGGACAGACCGATGGCCCAAGAGGTGTAGCCCTTCAGCTTAATGACTTCATAGGCACTGCAGGTAATGGAGAGAGAAAGGACATCTTGGGACTGTTTCATATATTCTGCCATTTCCTGTGGTTCAGCGGTGGTTTATTAATTCATACCAGTCCTTCACTCTGTGCTTTGCGGTTACTGCTCTCACTCTGCTGTAGTGGACTTGTACCTGCCTTCCAATTTACACAGTGTGGTTATGTCTCAGTTTATTTATGCCGTCTATGAATCAGAACTTATCTGCTCTATGATTTATGTCGCAAAGCTGTTCCAACAGCCTGTGTGAACTCGTGTCTCAAAATAAAAAAAAATAAAAAAAGCAAACATGCAAAATGTCACGCAATATGAGGCTTGTACTCGAGGTGTAGTTGAACACATAAAATAGGAAAACAATTTAATGAGTTGGCAGGCACTCTGCAATGCAGTCTAACAACAATCGGGCAGTGTTTTTTAATCCCATCCTACAATCCAACCAATCAGTCAATATATCTTTTTTTTTTTTCACTGTGTGTAGACAAATGCACGTGCAGTTATGCATGAAATATTGCCTGTAACACAGAGGTGTGACCACTTAGGATTATTAGTTCTTTTTGCTCATACAGCGAGGCGATACTGAAGCCTTCACCTGCGCGCACTAATCTGCTTCTCGAGCGCAAATGCTAGGAATTTATCTGCAGTGTTGCGTAATTCATGAAAGACGATGCGATTGCTCATCAACTTGGTGAATGTGGACGTTTTTGCGACTCACCCGTCGACCACCTTCTTGTGGACGGACTTCCAGTCCTCCTTGTCTTTTTCTGTCCCCATTTCGGGGTTCAGGGACTTGAGGGAAACTCCGGCGACGTTCACCCCGCTCCACACCGGCACTGAGGAGAGAAGACCCCCCAAATCAACCGGACCGCTCACTTGAGTCACGTGTGCGGCAGTGTGGCGAAACAGAGCTGTGTGGGCAGTAGTTTGTAAAAGTGGGATCTATGCCCAAATATTCAAAAGCTTCAGGCAGATTTTTGTCAAATGCCATTTCTTTTATATCTTACTGTTTTAATGAATCGATTCTATGCTAAGAAATGCAAAACCTGCAGGATAAGTGTTTGCCTAATAGTGACTATATTATTCTTTCTCTGCCAAACATGGCTCCATCTTTTACTGTGTGGGTTTGATTAAAGCCTTTGGAGTGAGAGTAAAATACTGATAGACAAATTAACAAGCAAAATATCACAAAGAACCAGACAGAATCAAAACGAGCAGGTGCTTTGGTCTCTGAATATTGCAACCCTAGTGCCGCACTGACACTCGTACAATCCACATTATATTAAACAAGTCATACAAAAAAAAAAAAAAAAAGTATTTGTCTACTCAAGGTAATTTGGTCAAAAGTGAGCTAATTAACCCAGCTCAACAAACCCTCTCATAGACAGACAGAGTGTATGTGTTGAAACGGACTAATGGATGAATTCACTGCTCAGACAAAAACACTTTTTGACAAAGAGACCCACGTTCTCACTGATAAGTGTCAGTGATCTTAGGCACAGAGACAGACAGAGCAAATCACCGCTGGAGTCCTCGTGCTCTTACAAACATATACACGACAGATGGACTCACCGCCGGAGTCCTCGTGCTCTTACAGACAGACAGACCGCAGGAGTTTCCAGGTTCTTTCAAACACACAGATAGACGGACTCATTGCTGAAGTCCTTGTGCTCCTAGAAACAGACAGACAGACAGACTGAAAGAGGGACTCACCGCTGGAGTCTCCGTGCTCTCCGACGATCCAGCCGTGGCAGCTGGAGGGATGGATTCCCAGTCTCTCGCCCATCAGGAAGCGGAAGCGGGCGGAGTCCAGGTTGGTGCCACTGCCAATCACACGGTGTTTGGGGAAACCACTCAGTTTCCAGGCAACGTAGGTCAGGATGTCCACTGGAAGGGTGGAGGGGAGGCAGAGCTCGTTAGAAAGTCACATGACCTGGTTGCTGCACCTGAGTGCAATTTCTGCTGAACTCTCCAGATAGTGAAGTTGCCACTTTCAGGACCAGTACAGCTGCTGAAATGGCACATGCAGTGTGGACTGGGTTTCCCTGGCTGAAATCTGAAGCTAATCGGGCTCTATATGAACATTACGCATCATCTCGCATCTCACACTCCTGTTTCGGGGAACTGGGGATGAGCGTTGGCCACTGGTGCTTCGTGATTTTGACCAACAGTTAGCAGGACTCACGGCTGATCAAGCTGCTTCATCCACCCCTCCATTCCTCCAATTTATCAATCTCTTCTTCCCACCCTCATCACTTTTTATCCTATACACTATCGTTCTATCCCTCCTTCTCTCATTCCATCTCTACCACAATTTTTCCTTCCATGTCCATCCCTCTCCTCCATCTTTCTCGCTCTCTCTCTCTTTCACAGCTCCTCCCTTCATCTATCCTTCCCCCCATCTCTCCCTCCCTCTCTCACATTCCATCTCTCATCACAGTTTTTTTGCTCTATCCCTCCCTCCCTTTGCTCACCGGGGTTGGACACGACCAGAATGATGCAGTTAGGGCTGTACTTGACGATGTTGGGGATGATGAACTTGAAGATGTTTACGTTGCGCTGGACCAGGTTCAGGCGACTCTCCCCTTCCTGCTGCCGAGCTCCGGCCGTTACCACGACAACCTTTGAGTGGGCTGTCACGCTGTAGTCTGAAAACGACATCAGAGACGCCACAAAATCAGCCACACAAACCCCCCAAAACTGCCCCATAATGCACTGAGCAGGATAGGAGCTCCAAAACCATGAGAGTTATGACTTCCACCCATTCTTACTCCCAGGCCTGCCCAACCCTCTTCCTAGGGATCTACTGTCCTGTGGGCTCTGGGTGTTGAAGGTAAAAGGATGAAGGTTTGCTTAATATTAAATGGAGTAAAAATGTTCAGGATGACAGGACTCCTGGAACAGGGTTGGGCAGCCCTGCACTAGCTGAAGAATGCGGCGAGCGTTGCTGGAGTCAGAGTGAAAACCTTTAGGAAAACAGATCTTCAGGATCTGATATCACTTGACCTGATCCTGAATAAGTGGCTTTTTATCTATTGAACAGATCATCCTCACAAATGCTGTAACCACCCCAACCACCATCACCCAGGGCGCTAAATTATTTACATCTCTCATGCATCTGCGTGAACTGGCTAAATGGGATGTCTATGCCCCTTAAAGGATATTAATTGAAAATGATGACTGTTACAGTCGTGGCAGGTGCAGTACAGAGAAAGCAAGAGATCCACAGGCCAAGCATTCATCCATCCCACTTTCTGGAAAAAACTAAATATCTGCTCGGCTCGTCCTTTCCTGTTCAAGATATGTTCGGTAAAATTCTCATTCCCATGTCATAATCAGCTTAACGGATTGGTGACCTTGGTCACTTGCTAGGTCATTGATTGGCACTAGTCAGCAGCCCTGCCCCCCCCTCCTTAGCAGCCCCGCCCGCCCTCTCCTCACCCTTATCGGCCACAATTTTGGGGGTACGCAGGAAGAGCCCTCCGTGCTGCAGGTCCATGGCCTCCCCCCTCAACTTATCCTCCATCACGTCCACCAGCGCCACCTCGTCCGCAAGCTCCTGCACACCGCATCGAGAGAGAGGGGGAAGGGTTAGCCTGAGCATCATTACCAGTTGCGATCGCGAACCTGGTATTGTTTTTAGTTGATCTGCGCGTTCGTACGTCATTAAGGCAAACTACAGCAAAAATTAGTCTGAAACTACTTAAAAACTAACAGGAAAGGCATTTAGAGCATTTTTGAAAGTGTTTATATTTCTATCCGTCTGTCAGTTTGTTTGTGGATAATTCTTGTGAACATTGTAGCATTGCAACATTTTCAGATACAGTCTTCAAACTTCGCTGGTGCACAGTAGTGATAAGGAAGAGGGCCGAGTTTGAAGATGGGCGCTTTCTGAGCTACACTGTAAGCAATGCCTGCTTCACTGTGACTGCTGTTGCAACCCCAGATGGTATCTAGTTCACAAGGAACAGCTAGCCAAGAGTGTCATAACCAGAGGTGGAACAGAACAGGGGTAGAATGCCAGTCATGCAGTCACTCGGCTCATATCTGTCATTAACTGTCCCTCCTAGCTGATGATCTGATATCCCACACGTTCAGGTGATTTGAACAATTTGCCGGACAGTATTTTCACTCTCTGAACCAGCATCCACCTCTGGTCATTTGACAGTGGTACATTAGCAGGAGACTCCATGTGGAACCATACTATCCCATATACAGTATAGCTCATTTCACAAGCATTTGGACAATGATACATTAGGAAAAAACCCACAATTCCTACAAAGGTCACATGATACACAGGAACCTCACATTTTATTGATCTCAAAGCCAATGTGCAGAATTACAGACGCAAGGAAGAAGAATTATACTGGTGTCTGAATAGTTTGGGACTGAGCCGTTTCTTGTTCCTCTCAGAACAGAGCCTCACCCTGAAGCCCCACCCCTCTCCTCACCTTAATGAGGACGCTGATGGCTGATGCCATGCCGACCATGCCTACGCCAACCACTGTAACCTTGTTCCTGGAGCCAATTGGCTCCTCCTTCATCACATGTGTGATCAGCTTCTCCTGTGTGGATGACATCACTGCAGACTGGGGGGGTGGGGGAACAGAGAAAGAGACAGAACACAGAGAAGGGTCCTTCAGCAACACAAACTCCAGCCAAATTTGCAAACAAAACGGTCAACGCTTGGGAAGAACATATTACAGACTTAATTTGTGTTTGGCAGCCAAAGACAACATACTGTATTTCCTCAATATTTTTGCAGAGCCCATCAGCTACAGGGGTACCTAGCTAGGATAGCTAGGTTATCACCCCAGTTACGCCTCTCCATAACCTGACTGAAGCCACTGCCCACCAGCAAAACAGATGTTTGCAAATTGCACCCTTGGAGAGTCATATTTTATGCTAATAATAACTTTATTGGAAAATAGTTTATGACTAATTTCTTAAAAACACAACTCTCGACCTAACAAAATGTATGACCATGTATCAGAAAAGGTTGAGGTGATATGTATAAAGAACAAAATGAAAGCAGTAATTTGCAAACATTTGATTTTTATAATGTTGAAAACAAAACAGCAGATTATTTGATATTTCACCACATGAATTTCTTTTTCATTTTTCAAAATAAACATTTCAGTTTCGATTCTCGCAAAGTTTTTTAAAGCATTGGGATGTTTAAGTATTTTGCACTTTACCTTTGTCCTTTTCAGAACACATAATAAATGTTTTGAGACCAAAGACACCAAGCGATTGACAAAATTACACTTGACACATTCTTTCGGCAAACAAGTCTTAAGGTTTGCATCAGTATGGAGTCTTCCTTGGTGCATTTTGCATTTCAAAATGTGCCACATGTTCTTTATTGGGGACAAACTAGGACTGCAGGCAGGCCAGTCCAGCACCTCGACACTCTTCAAACACAGCCATGTCTTTTAATGCATGCAGGATGCAACTTGGCATTTCCTTTTGAAATATGAATGGACAATCCTGGAAAATATGTTGCTCCAAAATCTCGGCGTACTTTTCAGTATTAATGATGCCTTCACAGAAGGGGAAGTTGCTCTAGCCATTAGCACTGACACAACCCCAACCTCAGAGCATGGCATTTGGACTTGTTGCCAGTAACAGTCTGAATGGCCCATTTATTTTTTTCCTCTGGTCCAGAGGACATGGTGTCCATTTCATCCAAAAAAAAAAAAAAACTGAAATTTTTTATATTCTAACTGAATTTCATGTTTCCTCCATTTAAAGCCCATTGTAGATAACTTTGAGCTCAGAGAAGTTGATGGCACGCCTGGACATTTAGGCTTCATTTTTGCAGTTAGGTTTTAACTGGCAATTGTGGATGTAACTACACACTGTAGGACTTGACAAAGGTTTGCCAAAGTAATCCATATAATTGACCATTCTTGCTGATGTGTGGGCTGAGTGATTGAAGATCATAAAAAAAAAAAAAGAGAAAAAAAAAATTGGACCAAGGGTCCTGTAGCTTACCGGCGAGCGGTCTTACAGCGATGATGCAAGTTAGGAAGATTTCATGTTAAAGTGTGACATTTGAATCAATGGAAATCAATGTCAAGGTCAATAAATAAAAGTTCACATTCATTTATAAGACCTTCTACAATCCTAAGCTCTGAAGCAGTTTTTGTGATACAAGTCATTATAATATGTCAATATATATTCAATATGTCAACTGTTAACTTTAAAGGTCACAGAATGTCAAGTTGTGGTCAGCAAGTGGACTTCAGAAAGTCCAGAAAGATGTGACTTTCTAGTTCTAAATGTCTCTATGCAAACCTTGGCTCAATCTTTGACCATTTTGGTGATACAAGTCATTGACCCACAAATAAAACGGACAGTCAAGTTGAATGTCACCAAATGAAAGTTCATATGTGACTTCCAAGATGTCAGTAACACAAACCTAGGCTCCATCTGTGACCGTTTTAGTGATACAAGTTCATTGAATTTTCACTAGGTCACATTTGACCTTTGACGGTCAATACAAAGGTCACCAAATGAAAGTTGATATATGACTTCCTATATGTCTCTAATACAAACCTACACTCCATCTGTTTTTGGCAATAAGCCACTGTAATTGTATTATGTCAAGTTTGATCTTCAAGTTTCATCAACAGTCAAGCTCAATATCTCCAAATGAAAGTTCCTTTGTGATTTGCTATGTCAGTAACATAAACCTAGACTCGATCTGTGACCTTTTCAGTGACAGAAGTCACTGAAGGCATGGTTAAAGAAGAATAAAGTTAATGTTTTGGAATGGCCTTAATCCAGTCAAAATGTTGTGGAAGGACCTGAAGCAGGTCATGTGAGGAAATCCACCAACATCCCAGAGTTGAAGCTGTTCTGTTTGGAGGAGTGGGCTAAAATTCCTCCAAGCCGATGAGTAGGACTGATCAACAGTTACAGGAAATGTTTAATTGCAGTTATAGCAGCACAAGGGGGGGGGTCACACCAGATACTGAAAGCAAAGGTTCACATACTTTTGTCACTCACAGATATGTAATATTGGATCATTTTCCTCAATAAATAAATGACCAAATATAATATTTTTGTCTCATTTGTTTCTCTGGGTTCTGTTTATCTACTTTCAGGACTTGTGTGACAATCTGATGATGTTTTAAGTCATATTTTTGCAGAAATATAGAAAATTCTAAAGGGTTCACAAACTTTCAAGCACCACTGTATTCCCTGACCTTGAATTTGACCTTTCAAAGTAATCTGTGGTCAAATTTAATATTGCCAAAATATAGGTCATATATGACTTCCTACGTGTCGATAATACAAAATTAATCTCGGTCTGCAATCATTTGGCCTCCACAGGCCATCTTGCATATTCATAAAGTACAGCACCCCCAACAGACCCACTTCCATCAATTCAATCGAAATGGCGCTTACACTGTACATTGACAGTACCAAGGTAAGTTGATTGCCTGATTTAGAAAAAAACATTTCTCGCAGTTTCAGAAATTATTTTTTTTTTAATTTCTTAATCCTATCTTTAACATTGGAGTCAAAATTTCAAGGGCTCATAAAACGGACAAAAATGATTCAATAAAAAAAAAAACCGAGAAAAACATTAGTAGCATGTCATTACAAATTTACAAAAAAATGCATCAGGCCAAAAAAAAGACAAAATGTTCCGGATGACGGACGCCACACGACAATGGGCCGATAAGCTAAAAAACACCTTTGGCTTGCGCCCTTGCTGTAGATATTCCTCCAGATTTATTGAATCTCTTTTTGTCATGGACAATAGAGGGCGAAATATCCAAATACCCATCTCTCTTTGAGGAACATGGTTTTCTCATCCTTTCAATGATTTGCTCATGCTTTGCGGGCAAACTAGTCGTCCATCTTTGTTCCTGAGGGACTAAAACTTTCCTAGATGCTGCGTTTGTACCAAGTCATGATTGCAAATCACCTGCTGACATCAGCAATTTCAAAACTCATCATTTTTCATTTTATTACTCTTCCTGAAGTGCCCTCATCCAAGTGCCCCCATCCAAACTTTTGTTGGAATGCATTGCTGGCCTGAATGGCAGGAATGGGTGTATAACTACAAATAAAACGAAAAAGTTTAATATTTTGTCTTCACAGTGTCTGCAATGACAGAAGTAGAAGTAAATTTAGAAATCACAATTTTCTGTTATGTGCACTTTCCATGCAGTCCTAAATTATTCTTAGTAATTGCCATATGTTTAATTACTTCAGTAGAGCCATACTAAATTGAGCCCTGAAGGACTAGAGTTAAACCTGCAGATGCAGTGATCCTCCAGAACTTCAGTAAAACATGAAGTTACTGGGACTATTTGAGACATTATTCTGTTGCTTGTGCTCAACAACAGAGGCCCCTGGTACGTCTCAGACCTTCAAACAGGCATAAAGGGAGCCTCACCCAGACAACAGCTGCAAAGTGAAGAACATTATGGGATGCATCTATTTTTAGCCCTCGCTGGGAGCAGCGACCCCCAGAAAAGGATCATGAAGGTTTGATTCTCTACATCTTAGCTTCCTCATTACCGATGGCTACGCAGACGTAATGAAGAAATGGTGTTTTACTGTCAGTGCACTGTAATATTGGCCATAGAACCGTTTCCCACTGAAAATCCCAGGACACCCTGAGTTGGATTTTCACCAAGCAGGAATTGGAGGTAGAACATTCAGATTTTTGTTCCAGTCTCTTGCATTAGCCAAAATACATCAATTTTTGTCCATGAGGCACTGTAGGTGTAATTAATGAAATTATGTGGCTGCGTTCATAGTTGCAAGAGGTACAGAGCAGTGTTTAGTCCCTACACTTTTCACCTCTGGCAGGATCTGTGGACTTCGCTGGATAATATCATAGAATAAAATAGGACCAAGAGTCCTGTAGCTTACCAGAAAGCAGTCTTCCAGCGATGAAACAAGTTATGAAAATTTCATGTAAAGTGTGACATTTGAAATCAATGAAAATCAATGTCAACGTCACAAAATAAAAGTTCACATAGATTTATAAGACCTTCTGTTACACAATCGTAAGCTCTGAAGCAGTTTTGGTGATACAAGTCATTAAAATATGTCAATATGTATTCAATATGTCAATTGTGAACTTTAAAAGACACAGAATGTCAAGTGGTGATCAGCAAATGGACTTCATATATCAACTTTCTAAATGTCTCTATACAAACCTTGGCACAATCTGTGACCATTTTGGTGGTACAAGTCATTGTAATTTCACTGTGGAGTTTAACCCTAAAAGGTCACTGACAATCAAGTTGAATGTCACCAAATTAAAGTTCATATGCGACTTCCCAGAGGTCAGTAACACAAACTTAGGCTCCATCTGTGACCATTATAGTGATACAAGTCATTGAATTTTCACTAGGTCACATTTGACCTTCAAAGGTCAATATGAAGTATGAACTTTCATTTGGTGAACATGACTTTCTATACTTCTCCAATACAATCCTACACAATCTGTAATAGTTTTCGTGATAGAAGTCATTGAAATTTCACTATGTGAAGTTTGACTTTCAAAGGTCGCCGAAGGTCAAGTTCAAGGCCACCAAATGCAAGTTCATACATGACTTCCTATAAGTGTTCAATGCACATGTTCCCAATTTTCAATATTTTCAAGCCTAGAAACCTTTGAAAATTGTAACATTTTGCTTGACCTCAAGCTTGACCTTTCAAAGTCATCTGACGTCAACTTTAACACAGCCAAAATATAGGTCATATATTACTTCCTTTATGTCAGTAATACAAACTTAATCTCCATCTGCAACCGTTTGGCCTCCACAGGCCATCTTGCATATTCATAAAGTACAGCGCCCCCCCTAGACCCACTTTCGTCGATTCAATCAAAATGGCGCCCGCACTGTACATGGTACCAAGGCAAGTTGATTGCCTGATTTAGAAAAAAAAAAATTATCATGCAGTTTTTGAGAAATGATTTTTTTTTTTTTAAGTCTCTCAGTCCTATCTTTAACAGCGGAGCAAAAACTTCAAGGGCCCAAAAACGGACAAAAATGATTTAATCAAAAATCCGAGAAAAACCTCTAGAGATATGGTCTAGTAGTATGTTATTGCAAGTTTACACAAAAATTCATCAGGCCAAAAAAAAAAAAAAGATAAAAAATGTTCCGGACTACGGGAGCCACACCACGACAATAGCTTATCGGCCCATAGGGCCGGTAAGCTAATTAAAAGCCAGAACAGCTCTTTTTATTCCAGTAAATGTTACAGATAAGGGAGAGCTCTGCATTTAACTGTCAGCAGTGATCTGGTGATCTCAGCAGCTCTGTTCTGAGAAACAGGGCCCTGGTCGTCTGTCTCGGCTCCGATTATGTACTCGTGTCTCATGGTGCTCCCTGCTGGAGACTTGTCCCCTCCTGTTCCTCACTGCAAGACAGCCATCATGACCCATTTGTGCATCACACCAGCTGCCGAGATCCAGTGCTACCAAAGCCCGCTGGAGTCACTTGTGCTGTGTATTCCCAGCATGCACCACAGTATCATTTGCAAGACTTTGCCTTTAGGTCTTTTAGTGCTGGTGGATAAACAAAGGCTCCGTTAACTCCGTTATCGCAGCCAAAAACATTAAAGCTTTCACCCCCAATTTAAAGCCAGCAAAAACCATAAACTCATTTATACTGAGTGTTGGGCAACCATTTCTTCTCAGATATGTTGGCATCACAAGGCAGTCTCGTGATGTTTGGTAACTGTCACGGGTACAGAATACAAAAACACTGCCTGGCAGTTATGCGAGTGTGACCTGCAGAAAATACGCGCGATGGTCTAGACTAATCAGCCACAATATTAAAATCACCTGCCTAACATTGCGCATGTCCCCTTAGTAGTGCATAAACGGCTCTGTCAAATTGACATCTACTTGAAATCCTGAACCCAGGGTTTCTACGCAGGACACTTCCCAAAGCATAACACACCCTCTGCCAGCTTGTTTTCTTCCCATGGTGCATCCTGGTGCCATCTCTTGCCTGCGTGAACAGTGCACATGTACCTGGCTAAAACACATGACCTTCAAGGAAATATGACTCATCAGGCCAGGCGACCTACTTCTATTGCTCCAAGGTTCTGTTCTAGCACCAGTGCGCTTATGGTAGTGGTCAAGGGTTAGAACAGGCGCTCCCACTAGTCGGCAGTAATAAAGCACAGGAAATGATGCACTGTGAGGTGACGCACTCCTCACGCATCATTAAAATTCTCTGTGACTTGTGCTGCAGTAACCCAGCTGTTGGTTCAGGCCGAACGGGATGGGCTTTGTTGCCCTTGTGTACCAGTGAGCCATGTGCACCCATTACCCTGTCCCTGGTTTGCGGTTTGTCCCTTCTTGAACCACTGATGGTAGATTCTCTCCACAGCTGACTGGGAGCATCCCAGAAGCTTCGTCACTTCAGAGATGCCCTGACCCACTCCACTAGCGATAAAGATTTGGCGATTTCTCCCACATCCAACTTGTCAATTAGAGGAACAAATGTTTGCTTACCATCTGATCTTAGGTCTATCAAAAGACCTTGACATACGCTGTCGTTATGAGATAGCAAAATTTACTTCATCGGTGAGTAATTTTAATGTTTTGACTCATGGGGATATACTTGTTCTTGTCTGTATAAATACCTTAAGAATGGAAGCCAGTTGGCGAGGAGATGTATTATTTCTCTTGTTAAGAGGAAACGCATGTACTACAAGAGGTAAGTCGGTCTTTAGCACGGTTTTAAACGCGCACACAAAATCTTTATTCCTACAATGCGGCATCCCCTTTCAGAGCAACTGAAGGGGCCTAGAGACGATGACGTCATCTCAGTCGCACCAATCATTGCACACTGCACGCACACAGGCAGAGGCCAGGGGGCCTTCAGTACCTAAAATGAGCGATGTGAGTAACGTTTTTACACCATCGGTAGTTCTTGACTGCATTCTTGATTTGGAAGTAAAATATAAGTTAACACCGAGCAACAACAAATCCAATTGTAATTTGCCTCTTATAAACATATGAAAGCATGTTCATTACCCTTTAACAGTGTGACTTAAGAAATCCTCCCAGGCCTTCATTCATCCATAAAATAACACAATGCGTATCAAGTAACAATTATATAACCACTGCGAATTATGAGCATGCAAAAAAACTCATATTTAAAGAGCACAGAAATAGGCTGATCTTCGATGTCCGCCACCAACTGTATTACGGCATCCACCGCTTGCGTGATGCTAGGATCTCTCACCGAAAAGCAAAGCATCATGCGCTGACCACAGAAACAGGTATAACAGTTACACGTAACTGCTTATTCACTGGGTTTATGCCAAACACCAGGTAGCCCGGACAGTCAAATCCGACACCTCGACAATATCCATACTAATGCACATAATTAAAAACGAGTCGATTAAATGACCAACTTTGTGACACTAAAGGCACGAGTAAACTGGATTGTATGAGTAAAAACCTACCAATGTCGATGACAAACGACCTTACCAAATATAAAATGATTCAGTGCAAGTACATAGGAGTACTGTAACAAAGAAACCGACATCAACTTTCTATTCAGATGCAGTGATGTGAACGATCACGGTCACTGTGCTTCCAATATAAATATCGACCTTCTTCTGAGAGCCGGGAGAAAATGGAGTCTTGTTCAGTTGTCACCTTTCCAGCTCCAACAGGCCGTTAATATCATTGTAGTGAACATTTAAGAACATTTAACAGTAGGCCTCGTCGCTACAATATATTTGGAGTGTAACATAAAACATACAATTAGTTAATCTACAGGTAACAACGTAGGGTTGCTTATTGATTCCCATATTTATTTCTTTTCTAACTTGAAACACGACTCCTCGATATTGGCGACGTGCGTATGAGCGGTGCTTGCCAAGGATAATATAAATATTTCACCAAACGTAACATGGCATAACGTTCTTTACCGGACGATATTAATAGGATGAACCGCTAGTGGATGCAGTCAGTGTTGCATAACATCTGACCATGATCGCATAGCCCATGCCCGCAGAGGGATTTGTCCATCTCGTCCATCTCAGTTTCGATCAATTCAAACAGCTCAGCCAACAACATTTGGTTCGATGCATAAGGAGAGGGGAAGAAAGTAGGACTCACTGAATAAGTGATTACATCACAAAATTGGGAAGTCACCATCCGCATCCATCCTTGCTGTGAAAGTAGGCGACTTCAGGGAAGCCTACGTGCACTGAATCAAGCGGGTGCTGATGACGGGAAAGTACGCACTGTCTCTTACAATGAGTAACATGTATCACAACAGGCATAGAAGGAAGGGAACATGGTTTCCATCACATACATCGGATTTGTTCCCAGCCCATAACGTCGTATAGCCGTCGTCTGATGGACATTTGCGTGTAAATTATACTGCAGCCAAACACTACAGCCACCTTTACGTGAGGCATATAAAGAATTATTTTTCGCCCACATACACATGGGGTGTCGCTGAAATTGAGCGACAGTCGTGAGAATTGCCATTACTGTGGAAGTGTTTGCATTTCCGTTATTTGCATTCATCCTCACCTCTTAAATTTTTCTCCACAGAAGAATATACCCTGAAGCTTTTCCGTTGGAATGTCTTTAACTGGACTCTCCCTGTCTCCCGGCGGCTTGGGGTCCGTTGCTCTGCAGCAGTGGCAGAGAAGGCGGGGCCGTTCGCTGTTTAAATATCCGCACGCGCCTTCTGACGCGGCGCATGAGGAGTACATTCGGGCGTGGCCTAGCCTGTCGTGCTCTTTGGCACGTCCAAAGAGGGGTTCCGTCACGAGAAACCGGCTAGTGGAAGTGCTACAAAGAACACTTGAACTTGACGATTTGCTATTGAACATCATGGAGGTTTGCGGAGGAAAGTATCCCCGTGGCTTTGGTGAGGAGGTTCAACGGCTTGCTTAATCTACCACAAGCAGGGAAGGTTTAATTCAGACCAGGGGTTCCCAAACTCCATCCTGGAGCCTCCCTGTGCATGCTGGTTTTCGTTCCAACCATAATTGCCATTATAGGATTTCAAAAAGTAGTTAATTGGTCCTGACGAGGTGCATTATGTGTTTTAAGGAGTTACTTGCTGTCTTAAGACAAATCCTAATAGAAATATCCACGTGTGTCATGAACAATCTACTCCTTTCAAAATATATTTTTCGCACTTTGTTGTAAAAACATAACACGAAACAGGCTCGACTTGGTCACTTCCTTGTCCAACAAGTTTTTGGTTTTTACCACCATGTGTCCACAGTTTCACCAATCAGGATTCTATTGATTGCTTACTTTGATTGGGTTGTTTTTTCTCCTCTTTTGGTCCAGTTGTTACTCATACGTCACAATGTGGATATGGAATTTATTATTTTCTGCATGTATGGATATCTGTGAAAATATGTCTTTAGATGATAACTGCTCGAAAAATGAATGCATCCAACTAAGACAAATTAACAGCTTGGTAGAATACTACAATTGCTGTAGTGTTTGGAACAAAAGTATACACAGGGAGGCCCCTGGTCTGAATTTGGCAACCACTGCTTTGGACAAAATGGGGAATTTTCCCCTCCACCATTTCAGGCCCCACCGTTATTGAGTAAATTTAGTCCTGTAATTGATTGATAGGTGGGACTAACACAGAAACGTAATGATAAAGATTGGACTCAGAATTTAACCATATGCTACATGGAGTAAACAAACCAAAAAAGAGCAAAATTCCTTGGCACCACTTCTTTTAGTTGTTCAATAAATATTGGATGCTTTCCCCAGGCAAAATTGGGCTTTTTGTTTTGGTTCAAAGTGCATTTCTACTCCTGGATAATCAAATCTTAGGAAGGAGTATTGTGATGACACTTGAACATCATTCACTAATCAATCAATCAATCAATCAATCAATCAATCAATCAATCAATCAATCAATCAATCAATTTGCTGTTAGCACGACTACAAGCAGTAAGATAAATATAATCTTGGCATGGATGACCGGTCCCTATTTCACAAATGTCTTCTCCATAAGTTAACAATAGTGTCACTTTGATTGTTGCTGAACAGTGGTCTCCAAACTCAGTCCTGGGGGACCACTGTGTGTGTGTGCTGGTTTTCGTTTCAAACTCATTTGCGATCCTTGAATTTTTGAGTTTTTAATGGTTCCTGATTGCATGATTCATGTTTGTTTGGTTTATTTGATACATGTGGCCTGGAATGATTAACAATTTGTATTAAATAATTAAAGTTCAGCATTCATATTGCGCTGTAATGGAAATGACTTTTTTTATTTTTTCCCCCTAAATTAAGGAATTAATTGGTTACTCAAGAATTCAAACACAAAGCAAATTGTACTGAGTCAAACTTGTTTCATAAATGTGCTTGGTTTGAAGACGAACTTGGACACAGTAAGAAATCTAAACAAATACTTGTTGATTTGTTGCAGCCTTATATGAAATCTGAAAACAAAACCATCTCTAGAACAGTTTCGAGGAATAAAGCAAGGTAAACACAATATGAACTATTCGCTTTTAAATATTATGGAATGCATCGCCATTTCAGTACCGCAAATTTCTGTTATGGCTCCAAATTAAGTTCTCGTTCAGAAACGACAGTCGAATTGGAGCCGTTGTCTGAATGGTTATGCCTCAGCTTTAGCTATACCGTGGTGTTTCCTGACATTGGCTACAGTGTTTAACGTGACCTTCGTGGGTTTTATTTGATTACTTCTGATTAAGCTAGTCGCATGGTTTTATACGAATCCCCTTTCTCAACGCGGGGCTCAACATTGAAACAGCTGTCCTCTCATCAACACGGAAGCTGAGTCACGATGGCCGTTACCATAGCGACCATTACGCAATACGCTCTGACATCTATCTCCAATTGCCTTCCTGTTGTATGTTAACTTCGAGGAGTGATGTATGCAACAGTCTCCTTAGACGGTAGTGACCCATTATCGTCGGCCTGTTGTCCCCCTCGTCTTACGTAGAACTTCAACCTGTTGATTATGTCCTTGGACTGTGATGGCGGATTGCTGAAGGTGCGGTGACATTACGAACCGGAAAGTTTTTTTTTATTCTTGATGATGATTATGCTGGTGACCAAAATTCTGAACCGAGAAGTTTCTGTTATTGTACGATTATCACACCACAACTATTCGAGCTTCGAATCTAGCACACAAATGGACTGATATAACCGCAAAATCATTTTTGATTTCTTGTTTTGAAGTTTTATTGCGCTATTTCACGATTTATTGTGGGGTTTATTGGCCAATGCAGCAGTCAAGGTGGAAATGCACGTTGGGTTTTAGAGTCTCGGCAGCATCCTGTAATTATCGGAGTGTTGCTCAGTTATCGGGAAAGTAAGACATTGGGAAATGACATTGCACAGGTTCAGCAATGCTTACTTTAGAACCGGACGGCCAGCACAATACGGTGTCTCCATCGTGTTCCGTCAAATACATTTTTCATTTGGTAATATCCTTCACGGTTGTAAAACACCTCGCAGGGGTTTTCTTTTTTTCCCCGGCGATTCTATGAATTTATTTAAGGGCCACGGCGAAGTGTTTCAGATCTTTAAAGAAAATCGTGAGGAAGGATTAGGATTTAACTCGTTTCATGGGGAAAAATACCGCCATTAAACATCAGTATCACCCTGTTAAGTTTAATTACTGGTTGCACCACCTTCGGCAGCGTTAACTTCAGCAGCTTTCTTTTTCCGATTTCTTTCCAAAACATTGTGGTGTATACGAAGCATGGACTGTTTGTTGCCGGTCACAGCATCTGTGTTGGGCTCCAGTCCAGTCCTCCTGTGAGCCTATCCCAGCCGACTAAGGGTGAAAGGGAGGGACATACTCGGGACAGCTCACCATTCCATCCCAAGGCGTATGCACCATTCACTCGCACAGTCATACCTACTGGCAAATTTTGAGTGTCCAAATCGCCCAGCAAGCATGTCTTTGGAGTGAGGGAGGAAACTGGAGTACCCAGAGGAAACCTATGTGAACATGGGGAGAACATGCAAACTCCACGCGAAAAGACCTCAGGCCAAGTTCAAGCCCACGACCTTCTTCCTGTGAGACAACAATGCAAACCACTATGCCACCATGTCTTTCAAGAAAACAATACATTTTGACCCTGCCTGGTATATGAAGCCCAAACAGGCGTGGTGCTTAAGTTTAAGTGGCTAAGTGGTTTTGTTCGTGTTTTGGTGCTTTATGCTGCCAGGGCTACTGCAATCCACCCCAGTCAAGGGTTGGGGGGTGGGGGGATTGAGCATTCAGCTCATGGAAAGAAAGCTATGCTTGTTCTCCAGCAACTGCCTTAACCTTCACCAGCCTCTGTACCTCTCCACGGACCATAAATCACCCTTAGCTGCTGAGCAACTGAGTGCTGCCTTTATAAGGATAGTACCCTTTCAATTCTGCTTGATTCGGCTGTACATTCCCCCCGAACCACAACTATATAAGAAATTATGCAGTGATTACATAAAATGGAGACATTGTTTTGCACCAGGCAATCCTGTTTTTTTTTCTTTCTTTTTTTTAATCGCCATCAGATTATTATTGATTTTTGTGAACCTGTCTGATTAGTAATTTATACTTCAGAATTTTCAATTTTCAGTTTGGGACAAGATGCAGCGAGTCACATCTGGGGATGACTTGCAAAGACCTGTGGCATATATAAAATGTTTTGGCACACATTGGTCCAATAATATTACAAAGGATTGGTCAACATGTTTGATTTGCACCAGTCATTGGTTGCGTTGTCAGTTTTGCATTTGCAAAAAAATTTTTGCTCGTTCCAAAGATCTCGGTAAATCAGGCCACTGGTGTTTCCTCAGTGTCCAAGGGGTTATTACGACTGACTCCTTGAAGCCTATTAAAGCAAGATCATCTCCAACTCTGGATCTATTTTTGCTCTTTGCTGGACACACGCAAAGTCCTCTCCAGCAGAAGCACGTTCAGCAGCCTGCCCCCCTGGGGTTTTCCTGAGAATGCAGTAGAATACAGTGTGAATACATCGCTGTTAACATTCAGGAGTGGACATGCTGCGCATAGATATAGGGCACCAAGGGGAGAATATGGCCAAATTATTGGCTACTTTTTAATTTTATGCAATGACAGCTATTTGCATTTCATTCAGTTAATGACTTTCTCGCATTTGAAGTACAAATCAGTTATTTTGATTCGCCAGTGCTTTGCTGGAAGTGGAGATAAGTTTGAGCAGAGATGGGAATGATTTTATGATGTTTCATTTTTAACCAAACAGGCATTTTTTTTTTTTTCTGGCTGTGTTCTACTTTCCTCCATGCACTTTACATCAGCTCTCGGCTTCCTGCAACAAACCGATATCAGCTTGCATTTTATATTTGTGATTGTCCCTGAAACCCAGCCTGGAACTGCCCTGAATACAGATCACACAGGCCCTGCTGATACCTCTGGCTCTTCCCCGGTGTTGCATTTTCCATTCTGTCTTCCTCTGGCCCTGGTCACATGATTCTGGACCCTGTAGTGTGATTCGCTGGCCTGCATGCTGGGTTTGAAATGACCTGGCACACACCCAGGGATTACAAATGATCTATTTGCCTCCGTTACCCACCCCCAAACTCAGGCGAGCTGCATTAGAAGATGCCATGTTCTCATTTTTGAAATTGGTATTTAAATGGACTCGATGGATGGCTTTTAAATTAAAACCATTAAAGATTCAATAAAAACAATGTAATACTGTGTGATATTTTACATGCATAAAAGTGGATTCGCTGGGAATGCTTGGAGCCACTTCATGATAAATGATCAATTTAAAAACTGCAGAACCTGAAAAATATTGTTAGCCTCATAGCATAATTGCCTCGCTCATATTTTCGCCAAATTGAGATACCAGCTGCCTGTTCTTCGTGTTGGCAAAAAAAATAATTTTTCCTTTTTTTCTCTCAAAACCTTACAAAATTCAGTCTCAATAATAATAATGATAGTAATAATATTAATGATGATGATAAAAAAAAAAACCCTTCAACAAGTGTTACCAGGCAAAACAAACCTCGCCCGCCAGCCAGCCGAAATTTTTTTTTCATAACCAAGTGAGGGAGCAATTCCAACTACGTACAATCTGATTGGTTTATTCTTCCAACTAGGCATAAAATGATTGGCTGAAGTGTAGCTCTGAGCGGACGCGGTACCACAGCTCGGTTAGGGGAAAAAAGTGCGCCGCCTGCCAGGCCTGGACTTCTTTTAGTGCTTCAGATACTGACTCAATTTTAGAAGTGTAACCTCAACTGAATCCCTCAAGATTTGATCGGGTAATCTACGCACCATTGCCTGCCTACTCTGTAAGTTTGATGTCAATCAGTGCAGCTGTCTAGACGCTAGATTGTTTTCACACAGACACACAAGCAAACTGCACTGATTACAATACCTCGCCCCGCCGACTCCGTCGCAGGAGAGGTAAAAATGAGAAATGGCAATTATGCTATGAAGTTAACGATATGGCAATTAGTAGAAGGTATACAGCTATGAAAATGTAAACACTGCCCCAACAGCGGTTTGACCTGCTCAGTGTTTTTTTTTTTTGCGGTCATTAAATGGTAATAAGTACTGTGCTCTTTTCAGACATGAGAGCAAGTAAAACTACTCAGTCATTACAAAAGGTAATTCCATAGGGGAGGTCGGGATTGGTTGTCACACTCATACTCTCCCAAATTTCTCATCGACTCCTCTTACAAGAATCATTCCTACATTAGAGGGAAGCTTAAGGTCTTTGATGGTTAATACCTTGCTGTCAAAATAAGTTAAAAGAACGAAAGAAATGCTGACACGACAGCATCTTGGGGTTGGTTGTTACAATATATGGGTTGGTTGACCCTGTATTTATCAATGGAGGTAAAAAGTGATTTTTAAAAAGTTGTAACTTTTTAGTTTAAGCTAGAGACACTAGCTAAGACACCAAATAAGTTTTAAAATGAGTAGTATCACCATCTCTGTAATCGTGATGGTGGTCGGTAGTTTTTGTGTGTACATAATGGCTCAAAACAGGAATGTGAACCATGATTATTTGAGATGTAAATGGAAGGAATTTATTGCATTTAAACTCTAGCTTTCCTGAAATCATGATTCCATAACATAATGAAATGGGGAGATTTTAATGGATTTATCCACATCAAAATATGATCATGAACAAATAGGTTTTCGTTTGATGTTCCTGGCCATTCTGCCAACAAAGAAGCAAAAATCAAAACAAAAAAGAAAAAAAAAATCACTAATTCCATATCAACAATCAAAAAACATTTCTCATATTCAACCCGATGTGAGAACTAACCTCTAGAGCTGTAAGATGACAGTCCCCACCTGGCCTCTTGACAAAGGTTTTTGAGAGCTGCCGTATGTCTCTAGCTAGCAACGGAAAACTAGACGAAAATTTTAGCAATTACCCGGCTCCTTTTAAAAGTTTGATTATGAAACTTCCAATAGCTTACAAGCATGTTTTGCAACCCCATTACCCAAAAATTTGGGACACTGCATTAAATATAAATAAAGGCAGAATGGAATGATTTGTAAATCACAATCCCTATATTTGATTGAAAAATAGTCCATAGACATCACATCAAATGTTGAAACGGGGAAAAAAAAAAAAAATTTTTTTTGAAAACTGTCTGATCATTTTCAATTTGATGCAAGCATCATATTTCAAAGAAGTTGGGACAGGTTCAAAAAAAGACTGGAAAAGCTGAACGATGCTTTAAAAAATTCCCCCGGTGGAACACCTCAGAGCTAAGTAGGTTAATTGCCAACAGGTGAGTAACATGGATGGGTATAAAAAGTCTTTCAGAAGTAAAGATAGTGAGGGCTTCATCACCCTGTGAAAGACTGCATGGGGAAATATACTCAGCCAAAATAAAAACTTCACACTCGTTTGGAGGTCGATAAATCGAACATATAAGAAATGAGGTTTTAAATAATGATTTTTTAAATTCTGCACTCATTAAAGATGGTGTATCATAAAAATAATGTCCATAATATAACCCTTTCCACCGGAAATGCTACGGAAATGTCCAAGAGTAAAAATGGTAAGTTACAACTTGAATAAGAGCAGTGCGCAGGCGTATGGTTTGGGTAGTCACATGACCTCTAAACAATTCATTCCTAGTGGACGTTGCTGTGACAAATCGATTATGCAAATGACGTAAGACAATTTGTCGGTCTTCTGCTTTTGACGTCACACGTGGGTTACCAGAACGAGGTCGGTCGGCTGTGGTGCCAGTTTGTTGGATACGTGTCCGAAGATCATGGATAGTCCGTCCACTGCATCCCATAACCCTTGCAACGTCAGTTAAGGACGTTTCCTTTTTCAGCACGCCAATGGCACGTTCACGCTGAATGTTTGACAACCATGGCATTGAAAATCAACGAATAATTAACTGTAAAAACTTGTTTTTCCAAGATGTCACTCTAACGTGCTAACGTGAGCTCAGTTGCACATCTCTCATATGGTCACATGACGAGGAACACGAGAAAACATGGTTTTAGCTTAACGTACGCTCGCACGTGCAACGTACCTGTGCACGTCGAAGTTGATGTGTGTCATGATGTATTTGACAACGCATTTACCTCTAGTGATGATAAAAACTCTTTTATTAAAAGTTTCAAGAAAATATTTACAAATTTATGAGTGTGAAGTTTCTTTTTTGACTCAGTATATTCAAAAAATTGAGAATAATGTTTCTCTAAGTAAAAATGCAAAGAATTTGGGGATTTTATTCTCTATAGTGCATAATATCATTAAAAGATTCAAAGAACCCACAGAAATCTCTGTGTGTTTGCAGTTCCAAAGCCAGCATCCGTGGTAAAATGGGGGTACATTAGTGTGCATGGCATGGGTTACCTCACACATCTATGAAGACAACATTAATGCTGAATGACATATGCAGAAGTATATTTATGACAAAATATACTGCCATCCAGAAGCCTTTTTCAGGGAAGGCCTTGCTTATTTCAGTAAGACTATGCCAAACGACACATCCTGCAAGCGCTACAACGATGTGCCTTCGTAGTAAAAGAGTCTAGGTGTTAAACTGTCCTGCCTGCTGTCCACACTTGCCACCCATTAAAATAATTTTCCATATTATAAACAAAAATATGACAACGGAAGCCACAAAGTGTTAAGCAGCTGAGATCCAACATCAACCATGAATGGGAGAACATTTTGCCGCAACATTAAAACTACAACAGTCTCCTCAGTTCCTTAACACATTAGAGAGTGTTGTTAAAAGTGGAAGTGATGTAACACAGTGGTAACTGGTAAACAGGCCCCTGGTCCAACCTTTTTGAAACCTGATTCTGGTATAGAATTTAAAATCAGCATATTCTTTTCAAAAAATATTACATTTCTCAGTTTCAACATCTGATACTTTGTACTATGTTAAAATAAATATAGAGCTTGAGTGATATGTAAGTCCTTGCATTCTGATTTTACTCTCATTATACACAACATCCCTTTTTTGGAAATGGGGTTATACTAAAACAACAGCAACTTAAACTATATACCCCCTTGGTCTGCCTTAAATTTAGCTCAAAATAGGAGCTATGACCTTGGCATCAAACAGGCTTCTGGGGACACCCAATATGCATACCCTGTTTAAATTTGAAGCCTATCCCCACAATGATTTACCTGCTTGATTAGTGACAGTTGATAGGAAGGTAGACCGACGGATGGACAGATAGACGGCAGAGGGTACAACAACACCCCATCACCAAGTATTGTTGCCAAGGGGGTAAATAATTGCTTACCCATAAAAAAGACAAAATTCCCCTCAGCTCAATGTTTTTAGTGCTTTCCAAGAAGGGCAGTATGGTAATTAGCATGACATCACACCAATTGATTGACATTATGGTGATGAAACTGTGACCTTTAGTATGGCTTTAAAACAAAAAGCCACTGTGACAACCGACCCGAGTGACAACCAACCCCTGTCTCCCTTCTTTTGCTGGTGAAGTGGTGCAGTAGGCCTACAAGTGAATTAGTCATAGCCCAATAGTGTCACCTAGTGCATGAAAAGTCAAAGCGCACCGACCATTGTGATCGAAGATCTGCCTATTGACATTTCAGAAACATAAAATTGAATTTCACAAATGCTTCGTTCAAGTGCAGTGTCATCGATTTCATGATAAATTTATTGAGAAATTTATGCGGCTGAATGAAAGTATGTCATATTTTAACTCCGTGATGAAATCATATATTTGTGTAACATTAATCACGTAAGGGAAATTTCAAACGTCTAATGCACACAGTATTGCTCCTTCAAAACTTCAATATTCTGCGACAGTTTGATGCAATTTAAATTACACCTCCATACATTTGAGAAAAAATAATTGTGGCCTCTCGCTCTCAATGCGGATCTATAGTCAATATTATATGACCAGCAGAGGGAGACATTGAATTGCACTGAGCAGACAAAACACAACTGATCCTAGCGTCGCTAATTCTGAAGAGCAATTTTTATGCCTCGTTGCAGATCTTAATAGTGCACACATATTGAATAGAACAGGGAAAACTTTGAAAGCTCGTCATTTTTTTAATGGTGAATTTTCTCGTGACTCAAAATCTGTTCAGTCCGCCAATTCTATTACAACCACTGATCCTATTTGTATTAGTTAATGATGTCTTTGAGACTGCGCAATTACTGGATTGATAAAGTGTAAATATTAATGATTTGCTTGTGAACATACACATGAAAATGTTTGTATTGTAATCCATTAGTAATCCATTTGACCTTAATTATTGACTGCCAGCATGTTTGAAGGCTTTTCTCTGGGCATCCTTTACATTCAAAGCATGAAAAATCTGGCAGCTTAAAAATTATGATCTTATCGCCAAGGACCATGACTAGTAATAGGGAAAATCAATTTGTGCTGACAGGATATAACTTAGACTTTTTATTTATTAATTTTTTTTGCCTCCTCACGTAGGCCTGTGTTTATTGCACACTTAGCAACTGATTAAATATATTCAGAGAGTGTAAATTACTTACCATGAGCTGTTCATTTCAATTTATTGATCATGCCCTTTTGTGAGGAGAGTGCGGCTTGAATAATCTATGGCAAAATCACAGAACATTTGTAGTTACTATCGGATGTGTTGAAAATTAGGCTAAAACAACCCGGCATGTTGATGAGCGGTGCCGAACGATAATTAAACTCTCTGCACTAACAAATGAAAGGCCTTTTTTGTTTTTGATGCAATGCGTGGTTATGTGATGGTTCGTTTGACTGCTGAAAGCTGATCGGTCAACCTGCACTTCCCAAGCAGCGCAATTCACTGCGGAATTGGTTTGAATGGAATGTTCATGCATCACTTTAATATAATTTTAATGTCATCGCAGGCAATGAGCTGTGATAAGAACATGAAACGTTCTTTGAGCGCTAACGCGGCTCGTGCTTCAGATCATCAGAGCGGCCTGACTGCTGTTTCTCTACAGTCGCACAGGCATCACTGTATCATTATGCGGCTTGGTGCAGGAGGCAGGAATGTTATTGGTTCCAATCTAAACCGGGCCCCTCTCTGTGAAGCTGGCTTGTTCTCCTCGCATGTGACTGCACTTCTGTTTCCATGCTAAGATATGCATGTTAGACATATACACTACAGGCCAGACGTTTGGAAGCAAGGCCAATACAGGTCAAAAATTTGGAAGCAACTTCAATTTTCTGTTCACAATGCCTTTCTTAAAAACCTCTATGAAATCTATGGATTTTGGGATGTATTTACTGCATGATTAGACTTTTCTTTCACTGATATGCACCATTTTCCTTTTCCTTTAGGTACTGTATACTTTGATGTTACCAGACCATTGCTGAATAAATGTCAACAAAAGAAAGGGGGGCTTAGTTTTTGGGTTTAGAAGATTTGCAAGAGTCACAACATCAGTGAAAAAGTAAAAAACAAATCACACTTTACATTATTCACTTTATGTCATGGTTTACAGTCCACCGGATGCCAACGGCAACAAGGCGGGCACTAGGACCAAGAGCTTAGTAATATGGGCCTGATAATTTGAGTAAAAATGTATTCTGATAAGTGACTCTTTATATAATAATGTTTATTTTGAAAAGTATGCCAATAAAACCATGATTTTTTTTTTGTACTAATTTGATCTTGCTTCCAAACTTTTGGCCTGTAGTGAAGGACAGTTTTAGTGCTTATGCAGTTAGTGTGAATCGCGTGTGCGCACTAAGATATAGAATTCCAGAACTATCCCCTACTTGGGAGTACTTATGGCATTTGTGGGTCTTTAAGGGCAGATAAAGCTATTAAATGATGTACCTTCTTAAGCACTGAATGTTAATTGTAAGTGGTTAGGGTTGCACACTATCCCATCTTCATATACCACGATCCCTCGTTTTCCCTGAGGCTGCAGTGGTAACCACTAAGCGCCAGTCTCTCTACTCACCCTGCTCTTTAATTTCATTATGCACCATTTCTGTGTTTATTGCGCAGCTAAACAGGACAGTTCGTCATACTCACTCACGTTTATAAAATGCGTGCGGTGAAATGCAACAGCAGGCCACGTTGTTACTTATATGTCGGGGGGAACAATTTATGCGCTGATAATGGTAGCTGTTCAATACTCTGCTTTGAGCTGCCATTACAGATTGCAGCCCTGCAGGAACGTGTATCAGGAGGGTCCAATTCGCTAATAGGGGGTAGCGGAGTGTGACCACAGCTGGCTAATAGAGAGCAGTTGAGTGTGACAGCAGCTGGCCAATGGGGGGCAGTAGAGAGTGACACCAACTAATCAATTGGAAGCAGTAGACTGTAACACCAGCTGGCTTGTAGGGGGCAGTAGTGTGACCCCGGCTGGCCAATAGAGGGCAGTAGAGTGTGACCCCAGCTGGCCAAAAAGGGGCAGTACAGGGTGACACCAGCTGACCTGCAGGGGGTTGTAGAGTGTGACACCAGCCGACCAACAGGGGGCAGTAGCATGTGATCCCATATGGTCAATAGAGGGCAGTAGAGTGTGACACCAGGTGGTTATGGACATCTCAGTGGCGTGGCACGTTTCAGTGGGGAGAAGCAGCTACTTTATCTGCTAAGAACAAAAATCTGAGGCAACAGTGGGCACAGGTTCAACAAAATTGGAGGGGTAAAGATCAGAAAAACATATCCTGGTTTTATAAATCTTCTTAATGGCCAAGAAACACAGATGGCAAGGTCAGAATTTGGCATCAAAAGCTAAATCCATGGACCCAACCTGAATTATGTCTGCAGTTCAGGCTGATTGTGGTGGCTTAATGTTGTGGGGGAACATTTTCTTGGCAAGCTTTGGGCCTTTTTCATAAATTTTAATAATCATCCATCGTTTGAATGTCACAGCCAATCTGAGTACAGCTGCTGACCATCTGCATTCCTTTCTGGCCATAATTTACCCATCTTATGATGGTAATGTTAAGCATAATAATGCACTGTGTCGCAATGCAAAAGCATCTCCGTCTGGTTTTGTAAACATGACGATGTGCTCAGTGTATGTCACCGAGCTCCCCAGTCATCAGAGCTGATACCAGTAAAGCACCTTTGTGACGTGGTAGAATAGGAGATTTGCAGCGTGGCTGGACGTTATTGCAGAGATAGTGAAACTCAATCCTCATTTTTGACCATTATCTCAGTGTGATGTTTCCAGCATTTTGTGGAATTTGTGTGAGGAAGAACACAGGCTGTTCTAAGAACAAAGCGATGCCCTATCCAGTTACAGTGTGGTGTTTCTAATAGTGTTTTGTGGGCATATATTATCACCAGTATTGATTGGTGAATGTTTCTATTGATCTATGTAACACATTATCTCTGTCACCATTCACCTATAACACACTAACTCTGTTTTTATTGACTTATTTAACAAACTATTTTGTCACCATGCAGCTGTGTAATGCACTAACTCTTTTATTACGCAATAATACTGTTACCATTCGCCTTTAAAATCGCACCCTTTCAATTCGTTTGTGTTATACATCAGCCCTGTTTCTATTTACAGATTGAACACATTGACTTTGTTTCCATTCACCTATGTTATATTGCCAACTCTTTTTCCATTTACCCATGAAACCCAGTAACTATGTCTATTTCCCAGTGTAATTGCACTCAATTACTATTTACCTGTGTAATGCATTAACTCATGCTACTTTCCTCAGGGGTGGCACTAGACCTGAAGATTTGGGGTAAAATATCCATCCCTTTATTGACTACAATTAGTCCTGGCTAATTCTAGATGGTTTTCCTTTATTGGCAATTAAAGACACGGCTTCTCTTGCCCATGCGATCTAAATACGACAAAATAATGGGCTACATTCAGTACAGTAAAAAAAATTAAATTATAAATTGGTCTATGCACTGGCACTCTGCAACGGCAAATGAAGGTAATTTCGGCGACAAGTACGCACAACTGTTTGTGCAGCACGGTCACGCAACTTACTGTAAAAAACTAGACAGCCATCCCTTTGGAAAATGTAAACGGACGAAACCACGTACTTGTCACCAGAATTACCTCCATTCGCTGAAGAGTTCTGAAACGCTGCTCTCGCTGGAAAAAAAGTTACATCGCTGAGTGCCAGTGCATAGACATAATTATTTTTCTGAACTGAATGTAGCCCATTTTTCACTGTTAGATGGCATAGGGGGAGAGAAGCTTAGTCTTCAATTGAAGCACCTATTACTAAAACCCCATAGGTCACACTTGACTTGACTTGACTTGACTTGTGGGGTATTAGTAATCAGCGCGTCAATTGCCACTTGATTATTCTTAAATTGGAAAACGTGTTAATAAAGGAAAACCATTAAGAACAAGCCAGGACTAATTGTTGCCTGTAAAGGGATGTATTTTTGCTTAGGCAATCGTCTAGGGCCTAGGCGAGCGCCGGCCCTGACTTTCCTGTTTCAAGGGATATTTCAACATTTTGGCAAATTGGAGTATTGCCATAATCCCTATAGTTATATGAGTGAGTACTTTACCTTTAGTGATCCAAGCCCGTTGTTTTGAGATTCGGGGGGGGGAAAGACGCGAGCTGCTCTGCGAACATAATGAAAGTGAACGGTACAGGTCCCTCACTCCTTCAAAACTCTTCAAATACACAATCCAGCAGCTCCAAGTTGGACAACTTGTGACCTGCACATTTATCACGCTATGAAATGATAATGTATGATTATGAAACATTACGACACATGAAGCAAATACTCGGAACTACTTTCTTGAGTAACCCGCAGGGCGGATTAACACTGCGCAGTGCGCACCTCAGACATTGCGAGAAGTTGCAGTAAACATACGCTTTTGAAATCACTCCGCCCAGCCGGTATATCTGGAATGTAGTTCTGATTATGCATTTTCCGTGGAAATATCTCTGTCTCGTAATTATACATTATTATTTTATAGTGTGGTGAATGTGCAGGTCACAAGTTGTCCACGAGAGCGTTTTCAAGCAGTTGGATTGCGTATTTGATGAGTTTTGGAGGGAGGGACCTGTACCGTTCACTTTCGTTATGTTCGCTGACCAGCTCATGTCTCTCCACCCTCGAATCTCAAAACAACGGGCACGGAAAGCTAAAGGTAATGTACCTACTCATATAACTGTCGGGATTATGGCAATTGGCATATTTACCAAAATGTTGAAATATCCCTTTAACACACTTCATCTGTTTCCATTCACCTGTGTTAGGGTCTAACTCTGATTCCATTCAGCTATGTAATGCACTACCTCTGTTTCCATTCACCAGAGTAGTACACAAACTCTGCTTCCTTTCGCCAGTGGAACTCATGAAGTCTGTTTCCATTCAGCACTGTGATCAGACTCACTCTGTATCTGTTGACCTATATAACACATTAACTCTCAATAACTTCCTGCTCACCCATGTCATACGCTAACTCTTGGTTTCAATTCATTGTGTAATTGCGCAAACTGTTCCCATTCATCTCTGCAACATTCTAATTCAGTTTCCACTATAAGTGCACTGCCCTGTTTCCATTCACCCGTGTAATATACTAACTCTGTTTCCATTTAACCTTAAAATACAAACTTTCTCTTTTCACCTATTTAATCGCCCTTTGTCTCCATTCAGCTATGAAAGGCACTCATTTTTATTTTCACCCATGTTATTGCATAGCCTGGAATCCATCCATATCAAGCTTTGGTCGCTCCCAACGGTCACTTGCTGACATGTCTGGCCTCGGTCGGTAGGCCTGTGTTTGACTTTCAAATATTCGCACATAATCCATGCGAGATCTGTGAATGGCTCACAGTCGCAAGGGTACCCCGCCCCTTTAGACAGACTTGCGGTGGGTCCTGAATGAATTTATCCCAATGGGGAGATGTGAAAGGTGAGCACAGATTATCACCAATTATTTTGCCCCATTGTCACAGAATTAAATACTGGACCTATTTTTCATTGGACACATATCTTCCAAGTATTCTGGTGCGGCTGTGGCATTCTTAAGACCAACAGATCAGGAGAAAATGAACTTTGTTCGAGACCTGAGTCTCTCTCAGCAGCGGTCACGTAACATCTGGCAATACAGTAGTACAGTATGGACTGTGGCAAACTACGAATTAAGCTTTCAAACTGAAATAATGCTTGTGTTTATATGTTCAGTGACACTGTTATTGCCATCGATGTTTAATTGTTTTTAAAGGGAAAAAGAATATATTTCATCGCTATGATCTTGTACCGCATTGACATCAGATATTAAACAAGCGGGGAAAAGCAGCAAAATAAGCGTTGGCCATCCACGTTAAAAATGCCGAAACATTGTGCAGCAACAGGTTGCAATAATAGGAACAAGCTATCCATCTTCTCTTTTCCGAAGAAAGTAGACAGGCAAAGAATATATTGGCAACTGTCGTAGGCCTATTACCAGCTTCATTGGCTTAAAGGAGCTGTGTCACGGTTAACGCGCATGCTCAGGAGGTGACATATGCAAATCTGATAAACGGACAGGCTTTCACACATGCGGAGACTCGTAGGATACAGAGCTCGCAGGACGTGAATCTCTCGGGACAAAATAAAGACTGCATAAGACTAGGAATGACTTCAATTGCTGGTGCAAGCGCGCCACTTTCGGTAAATATCTGATTTCTATGCGAATGATCTTGTTTTCAAACATATTTGTTAGCCGGGGAAAGAAATTCGAGCGCCTTCATGTAGCACTGCCGTCTGCTTTCTATACAGCAAGAAAAAAACAGACGAACTCAATCAGCCGAACGAGGATTTTTGCCGACGTAAGAGCACATGCTCTACAAAATCTGGACGAAAGAGGACTGGTTGCCCTTGCAAGACTGTAGAACGCTTCTGTGGTGCTCTATGCCAATGCAGTAGGCGAAAAGGACATCCTTCGAGAGGACGCTAAAACTTCTAGTTACTCGACTTATACCGGACAAAAAATACCCAAAACAAAAGCCTTATGTTCAAGGAACTAAAATATATATATATACAAGAAATTGAAGAATGTAGAGCGCCGATGGAAACAGATTTTTGGAAGATAAGTCACGATCGCCATGATTTTGATTTCTTGTTAGGATGAACAGTTTTCAAAGTTCTGAGCATGCGCAGTTCACGCGACTCAACTCCTTTAAAGTGATACTCCACCCAAAAACTATCATTTGTATATCAATTACTCATTATTAGATGTCTTGAACGGACAAAGTTGTTAGTCACCTGGCGTAACTTTATGGCCAGTGGAGAGTTTTGAAAAATTATCCAAATTCCTTTTTTGCTGGAAGCAAATGGGGTCACCCAGTGGCAATGGGAAAACTCCACAAAACGTCCGTTGACAAATTTTCAAACCATCGTCCAACGCATCGTCCAGTATAATCCAAGTCTGCTTTTCTCCACTCGTATCCTCAGAACTCCAGAAACGCGTTTATTTTTTGCTAAAAATAATAAAATACCACAGTTATTCTTCAAGTAAGCTCGCACATTCAACGGAAGTCCCGCCTCCCGGCTCGTTCATTCATGCCCAGAGACTGTGCTGCCACTCAGGGGTGCGTTTCCCAAAAGCGTAGTTGCTAAGTTAGCAACTTACATAGTTACCTCCACCAAGGAGGTTATGTTTTAGCCTGGGTTTGTTTGTTTGTCTGTCTGTTTGTTTGTTTGTCTGTGATTTTCCAAAATAACTCAAAAAGTTATGGACAGATTTTGATGAAATTTTCAGGGATTGTACAGATTGGTATAAGGAAGAAATTGTTAGATTTTGGAAGTGATCCGGATCTCCGTCTGGATCCAGGAATTTTTTAAAGGATTCTTGAACGTTGGGAGATAGGGCCATTTTCGACATTTATGTATATAATCCACCAAAAATGGTCAGGGTACTTGGAAAAAAAATTCAGGACAAGTTTCGAACATGTTCTACAATATATCAAAGACTGATCCTGAAAATAGTATCATAGTATCCAGAATTATTCTATGATCCAGAATACTGAAGTAGAGTACAGTACAGTACAGTACAGTACTGTATCTTCAAAAGCCAGGGAACTAGATCCAGAAGAAAACCATTTCGGAAAATTTGATTTTCGTGAATAACTACTGGACTAATATTGATAACATTATGAATCCAGTTGCTACTGGTATGTTTTCTTGGTCAGGGAATCTGAAAAAATAGGTGAAATAAATGTAGGACTAATATCTATGGTGGAAGTTGCAATATGGAGGGAAATGTTGTGCTTGGCGGAGGTCTGTGCTCTCCGAGTGCTTTTCTAGTTTGAACTATGTAGTTGCGACACCAGTGTTTCCCAAAACCATTGTTCGAACTATCAAGGTAACTTATGTAGTGTGAACCATCGTTAAATGACACAGGTTTTCCCCAAAACCATATTTGAATGAACCTTCGCAAGTTGTGTAGTTCCAACTACTGCTCCCCAGCTGTAGTTAGAAGCTTAGTTCCGGGTGATTGCGTCTGAAAATGCAGTCCACGAACGGTAAACATAAGGTGATTAGCTGAAAATGTTCGATGATCTTGCTGTTCAAACATATATAACATCAACACAGTGATTTGAAAATGTAGTTACTCGGGAAGAACACTTTTTGTTGTATTTCTCTGTTCATGAGTGGGCCTATGGTTGGATCTCTGGAATTGTATCTCTTGCAGCCTTCGCATGCATTAGCAAAGAAACTTTAATGTTCGGCAACGATTATCTACGCTAGTCTAGTAATTCAGCACTTTTTCCCGCGGTCATTTGAGCGGGAGGTGGTTAATTAGCCTACTTAACGGGATCATGGTTCAAGACTGTAGTACTGTTGAGTAAGTCAGTAAAGCTCATGACTTTGTGTTGCTACTCATTGGAAGAACATATGAGAGAGGAGAGGATGTTGTTTGCCCACTTGCAACTGTGAATATGGTAGAAATCACTATATATATGACAGTGGAAGGGAAAGTGTTAAACAGAAAGGGTGTGGGGGAGATGGAGGTCTTTTTGCATAACATTTGTCACTCCTTGTGGTCTGTGGAATGCACTGTCATCTTCAGAATCCTTTACAGAGATCGCCTCATCTTCAGGGAGCTGGACATTTGCTCTGACGGCTATGCTGTGCAGGATGTAGACGAACTGCCAGTCTGAGAGGATTCTGAAGACTAAGGGGTAAGAGCGGCCCTGACACAAAGAAGGCCATGCCAGAGGTGGCCCAATGTGGAGTCGGCCAGTGAGAGGATGCCCAATGTTGAGGGGTCCTCCGTGTGGGTGCCCAATTTTGGAGTGCCCTGGGAATCAAACTGCAAGGGACAAGGCGTAAATGGGCTTAGCGGAAGTGGGCTGAGGGGGGAAGACAGTCATATTAGGGAATTGTGCATACCACAGATACTTATACCCCGGGACTCCCGCCAGCACTTCTGGGCTTAGCATGGACAAAACTCTCCTCAGGAGTAAGAGGAGGCCAACAGACCAGAGCTCCCACCACCAGTCTTCTGTAGTGCATTCCTTAGAGCTGCTGCTCTTCTTAGTAATGTCTAGCTGGCAATCCCTCCATTTCCCCCCCTCATATCCACTGCACTGCATCTCCATTTGTGGCCCTCAGAATATATTTTTTCTGTGGTCTTATGGCATTTTTTGTTCTTTGAGTCAATTAAATAATTTTTAAATTAGGAAAAAGGAATAAAAATGTTTACTTTTTATATTCCTTTTTTGTCTGTGTGTATATTTCTACGCCCATGAATAAGGTGGGTGACCTTAAGTAAATATTTACAACATATATCAAAAGAGACAAGGTGACACACAAATCGTCTAAATTTTATGATCACTTGTTCATCAGAGCACATGTTGCCATGAATAAAAAGACAGCGCGGACAAAAAGATGCTGCTTCTCTCTGCGGGAGTTGAACCGCTGGTTACGGATGTAACCGTGGTTCTATGAATAGTGGAAGTGTTATGGCATGTGCTTGCAGGCCCTTCCCCCTGCTGCATTCTTCGCCTCCACCTTAACGAGCCACACCTATTGCTTGTTAAGGTGGAGGTGAAGCATTAGTATTTAAGAGTTGGCTGCACCTATCTTGGTGCAGCTGTATTCTGCTGGTGTTCCTGAGCCCTGCTATGTTTTGTATTGCTGCTGCTCCCCTCTGGGACTATTTTATCTTTATTTTTATTAAAGATTTTCTATTTTTACTCAGCCTGTGCATTTGGGTCCCTCATCGCTTTTTGGGGAACATGGTCCCAGCGCCCGCCGGCTTTGTCTCTTGCCGACGGGCCACAATCCATGACAGGAAGACTGCCAGAGGCGATAAAAACATAGTGGAATATATCATGCACTCGCGCATTGGCTTTGAGAACTTATTGATTAGTTGTCATCTGATGACCTCATAACGCCCAAGTATATATAAACCCACACATGCCTCATGATCTTTCTCCATGGTCATTCTCGCCATTCCGAGTGACTAAGGACTCTGGCGGTCTTCCACAATTCATAGAACCACAGTTACATTCGTAACCAGTGTTCTATTTCATACTTCCAGACTGCCAGAGGCAATAAAAACATAGTGGAAGACTCATACCACCAAGTCACGAGGAATTAACTCTCCAGCCACTTAGATGAGTTCAACACCTTTATTGACAGCTCAAGGTTATAAGCAGACACCTAGGCATCGCTAGGAAGCACTGCCGCCGAAACTGGTGGAAGTGGAACAACGTTCAAACGATAAAACCTTGAAAACATACATAGCGACGACTACGTAGCTGCAGAACAAATGTCAGCAAGGGATATCCCTTTCAAAGCTGCCGAAGATGTTGCAGTTGCGCATGTTGAATGGCATTTCACAGAAGCAGAAGTCGCTTTATCAGCAGAGTGATAGGCACTGCTGATGTCGTCTAAAACCCAGTGTGCTCGTCTCTGTTTGGATAGAGGTGCTCCTTTCCGACAAACCCCAAATCGTACGAATAGCTGATCTGTTGAGTGCCAGTGCGCAGTCACTGAGACATATGTTCGTAACGCATGCACAGGACACAGGATTAGGTGTGAATCATCGTCAGGCTGAAAGGCAGCCATTTTGATTGGCTGATTGGCGAATTGTGGAGACAGCACCTTGGGCAAAAAAGCAGGGTTAGGCCACAAGGTAACCTGGTTGTCATTCAGCCTCCATTGCATACACTGAGCGCTCACAGAGAGGGCGTGGAGTTCACTAACTCTCCTGGCAGATGTAATAGCCAGTAAAAATGCAGTTTTGAATGAGACTCATTTATACCTGCACTTTCCAGTGGTTCGAATGGTGGTAAGCATAGGCTATCAAGAACAACCTGCAAATCCCACGGGGCAAAGTGGACTCTAGGCCGGGGGTGTAACCGCTGCGCTCCTTTTAGGAAGGCCACCACTAGTTTATGCGTGCCCAAGAAAGTGCCCTCAATAGATGCCCTGTAGGCAGACAAGGCTTCATCAAAAAGATGCTGTAGGAACTCAAGAAGAGCTGCCACAGGACACTCGGAAGGATTTAGGCCACAAGTGGAACACTAAGAAGTGAACAGTTTCACCTGTTTGAATACATTGATCTCGTGGACTGAGAATGGGCATTCAGCACAGTGTGTTTAACCCTCTCTGAGCAGTCCATGATGCTACGGTTCCCAAACCCAAAGTTTCAGTCTCTCTGGGTCGGGGTGCAAGAGAGAGCCCTCCATCTGAGACAACAAGTCCGTCCTCAGAGGAAAGGGACGGGGCTGCTTCACTGTCAGGGTCAATAAAAGCTGAAACCATGGCATACTCGACCACCTGGGTGCTATCAGGAGCACTCTGTGGCCTGTTTCCTTGACCTGGCTGAGCACTGGACAGATCAATGCTATAGGTGGGAAGGCATAAAGCAACAGGTCTCGCCACTGGTGGGCCAGGGAATCCCTGCCTAGAGATTCCAACTCCACCTGTTCCGTATACCACAGGGGGCAGTGTGTGTTCTCTTTTGTAGTGAACAAGTCCACTGCTGCTGTGCCATATGTGTCCCAAATTGCCCGAAATATGTTCTTGTGTAGTTACCAGTCGGCCTGTCTCGGTCCCCCACGGGACAACATATCCGCTGTGGCGTTGGAATGACCAGGAATGTGTACTGCACGGAGAGAGGAGGTGTGTCGCTGCCCAAGGCAGAAGAGCCGATGTCTGCGGAAGACAGGGGAGGGATCTTGTGCCACCTCGATGATTTATGTGAAACACTACTGAGGTGTTGTCGGTCCTGAATAGCACGTTTCCCCCTCAGGGCATGCTCAAAATGTTTCAAGGTCAGGAAGACAGCTTGTAGTTCTAGTGGGTTGATATGGCATCGTTTCAAATATGAGGGTCCCATTGACCTCTCACTCCTTGACGCTGCCATACCCCACCCCAACCCATGAGGGAGGCATCCGTCGTGACTAATTCCTAGCGAGCAGGGGGTGGGCCCATCTTCACTGAAATGGAGGCTGCCTAGTGGGTGTGAGCGCATGCCTGTAGCAAACCGAAGTGGCGGTGGAGTAGGCCTGCGGTGTTGCCCACGAGGATGTCTGCTAGGTGTGTACGCAGGTTGACGCTGCAGAGCAGAGACCTGGCGGGGTGGAGGCACCTGTAATGGTGGCTCTCTAAAAGCTGGGCGTTGGTAAACGAGCTGAGAGCGTGACTCTGTAATGCGCATCCTTCTTTCCAGGGCCCCTTAGGCGGCAGGCCTGAACAAGCGACTAAGAAATAGAGGTAACTCCCACAGGTTATTGCGTGACTGCGCTAGCCACACCTGTTGTCTTGCCTGGATAAGGAGGCCCAGTGCTCTTTTGCAGTCACTAGCCATAGCACTAAGTGCTTGAAGGGATTAATCAAGCAAACCAGATACAGCAACATTCCGAGGAGTGGAGCCTACGGTAGAATCCACGGGCAGAAGCATATAGCCCATTGAGTTTCCCACTTGCCCCAGTCTAGCAACAGTGTTGTAAACCTTGACCAGAGCATTATCGGTACGTCTGCATTCCTTGTTGGGGCACCGCACATCCTGTCACAATGCTTCATCAGGCGTAACAACAAGGGCAGCAACACAGGGCTCCATGGCTGGCATTGGGCCAAGAGCAATTGTGTCCGGGGTTGCCATGTCTGCCAACATGCGGGCAGAATGGTCTGGGCAGCACTGACTGGAAGCTGATTTAAAAGCTGCTAATACAACCTCAGTGAAGTCCTTGCAATGAGGCACAAGTGCTTCCTTTGTCCCTGGTACAGGGCAGCACAGCAAGTTGGTAGGGCCCACTGAGGGTTGAGGTGGGTCCAGGTTCAACTTAGCCAGTGCCATTTTTATGTTGTCACGCACCGACAATACTACAGAGGAGGAGTAAGTGGAGGATTCACTGCCACTAACTGAGTGTATTGAGGATGGCAGTAATGATTGCAGGTCTACCTCATTGGAGTGCTGATCATGTTGCTCAGCAAACAGAGAATCGGTGGCTGCCACTGACAGGGCATCACTGTCCTCTAGACACATGTCTGTGGAGTCATCAGACATAGGGGGAGCAAAAGCATGATTCCCCTCAGCAGCTTCTATTGCAGGGTCTGACAAAAGGGCTTGCAATTTCATAACCTTTGTAGCTAGCTCATCCATTCGCTTTGCTAGTTTAGTGGATGAATGCTTGCACTTCGACTGTGATTGCTCCTTGTCACTAGAATGCTTGCGCTACTTACTATGTTTGTTGCCGGCATTAGCCAAATTTACGGATGCGTTCGGATAAAAAGCATTGTTCAAGCGGCATGACGTTGCACTCAGGGCAAGGGTTAGTAAGTGCCTCTTGAAGATGTTCTAGGCCTAAGCAAGATGGACAGCGGTTGTGCCCATCCAACATGTCCATCCCAGGAAGGCACTGCGTACAATAAGCAGACTGCTCCATGTGGGAGGCTTCCGAAGCGATACAGAGCCAATTCAGAAAGATGTGTCGCCAGAAGCGGTGAATTCAATCCACAATAGCCTAGCTAGTGCAGTTGTTAGCAGACTACTAATCTAACCGAAACGCACAGCAACCGCAATCGCGGATAACCAGTTATCTCCTTCAAACGAGGGAACTTTGAAAACTGAAAGTACTCGTAGTAGAAAGTACTGCTTGTAGAAAAGTACTGCTTGAACGCCTATTTGCTGGCGATGTAGTCTGTTTGCCTTACTTACACTCAGGCTGTCGTTTGCACCTAACGAGGGAACCTTGGGCACCGAGGTACTCCCCGGAATCGGATGATGTTACCGAGCGATGGAACGCAGGAAACCAATAGGTACTCGCCGGTAATAATCCAGATGTGCTACGACTACAGCTAGATGGGGAAGCTGAAGCTAAGCCCTAAGTAAGCTGCGCCAGTCGCAGGAAGGTCTCTGAAAAAAGTTCTCCGCCTGGCGTGAATGAAAAAGAGAAAGGTCATGACGCATGTGTAGGTTTATATCAGGGATACTCACTCTTTTCCAGATTGAGCCGCTGTGGGTGCAGGCTTTCATTCTAACCAACCAGTCACACACCTGATTCTACTAATCAACCCTTGAGGCTTTTGCCAAAGACCCGTGATTAGTAGAATCAGGTGTGAGACTGCATGGTTAGAATGAAAGCCTGCACCCACTGCGGGTCATTCTGGAAAAGAGTGAGTATCCCTGGTTTATATCATCATGAGGTCATCAGATGACAAATAATCAATAAGTTCTCGAAGCCAATGCGCGAGCGCATTATATCTTCCACAATGTTTTTATGGCATCTGGCGGTCTGAAAGTATAAAATAGAACCTCAGTGTATGAAGACTGCGCAATTACATGTAGTTAGCTTTATCCACTAGACCACAGGATTTACGTATACGTAGAAGCTTAGTAGGTATGTAAAGCTGTTAAGAATGTTAATGATTAATGAATTTAAAAACTTTGTACTCGCTGGTAGAGCTCATCTCATTAAATGCACTGAAATGGCAAATCGCTCTTTGGATTTTTTTTTCTTCCAAAGAATCGTTGCCTAAAGTGTCTTTTCATTTATATGGTAAATCGTATTGTAGCTAGTTTGTATATGATCACAAAATAATATGCCAAACGACGAATTAGTATCGTAATATCGATCACAACTGCCGTATTTAGGCACAAATACCAAATTTTTAAGCTGCCCGCGGTGAAAATCAGACCGGCGTGCTCCTGGTAACATTGTTATTCGAACGACAATCGCTCAAACCATCATGGTTCAAACTAACATCGTTCAAATTAAAATGGTTCACACTACTGTGGTACGAACAGGGTACTAAGGTTTTGGGAAACCATCGTTCTTCTGATGTTCGTTCGTTTAACGATGCATCGTACCATGTTAGTTCAACTTCCGAAGTTGTTAGGAAAACGAACCCCAAATAAATAATTTTATATACACGAGCCGGGAGGCGGGACTTCCGTTGAATGCGCGAACTTACTTGAAACATAACTGTGGTATTTTTACCCCCCCGGCATATAATGCGGCGGGATATAGCGATCAGTGTGTCCGTCCGTCCGTCTGTAATAAAATCGTTTCCGGGCCAGAACTCGAAAACTATACCACTTACAAACACCAAATTTGGTGTGGAGCTTCTCTTATGGTCTAGTTGTGCCTTTTGGGGGTTTCGGTCCGTCCGTCTGTCCACACAACCTGTAGGTTACACAACCTACAGCCGGGGGGTGGGGGGATCCGCCATTGCCAGATGGCTCTTGTATTATTTTTAGCGAAAAATAATCGCGTTTCTTGAGTTCTGAGGACATGAGTGGACAAAGCAGACTTGGATTAAACTGGACGATGCGGTGGACGTGCGCTGGCATCTGTTCTAGACAATTTTGTACATCCATCGATATTCAACTGCTATCAGCGACTATGGATGATTCTTTCTGCGCTATCCAATTCAAGTACATACCAAGTATACATTAAAATTATCAGGATGAGACTACTTAGTTTAACACAGGACATGATCAACCCGTTGTGCCACTGAAAAACAGTTATGGCGGGGGAAAAGATGTACTATTTCACATTGACTACATTAAACTTCAATAAAATTCTTTCAGAAAAATAAACAAGAATAAACATGTCTCATAAATTACAAATTTGAAAATCTACCAAATGGCGTTTGCGGAACTAGTCAAACGACAAGCAGTCACTCTCATGGGTGTTGATGAAAAAGTATCAAGAGTACGAAATTGGGATTTATATGGTCAAATATAGGCTTACGATAATTTCCGATCATAATGACACGTGACGAATCCCGGGAATACACGCGTTTAACGGCCACATACTGCGCAGTGCGCCTTATCACAGGCCTTGATTTGGGTACTGCTGCAACGGCAAGCAACAGTTATCGGGTATTTATTTCTCCATCAAGCCGAATATCTCGAAACGATAGTTAAGAGTTAAATCCACAATTTACCGTTCCAGCGGTGTCAAACTCAAGGCTGACAGCGAAGTTGTTTTCCCGCAAATAGAATTTGATTTCTGCAAATTGCGGAATCAGACAAATTGTGGAACCGGTCAACCCACTGTACAGCCGTTTGTTGCGCTGTAAAATGCCTGATGTAGCAAAGTAAAAGGAAATAAAATCACCTATAATAGCGTGATGTTCTGTTTCAATTTACCAATACATTCACGCATCAGCTTATATTCTTTCAGGTTTCAAATTTTTATTACAGAATTACAAGCTGACCAGAGGGCATATGGTTATTGTGGGCTGAGCAGGAGATAAGTATGTGCAGACACCAGATCCCAGAGGCTCTCTTTTCATCTGATCTTATCTGCACTGACACACCGTGGGGAAGCCTGGCTTCCTGCCCTCTCCACCTCCTCCTGAAACCTCCCCTCACACCTCCCATTAAGACTCATTACTTTAATCAGGGAGGAAATCTGTGATTTCCCATCACATAATCAAGTGCTAATGCAGGGGAAATTACATACTCAACGCAAGCATGGCTACCTGGCCTTCGGGGTGATTCTATTCCACCGTTATCCATGCAGTTGGTTAGTCGATATGCTGAGACGTGTTGGGCTAGACTGAGTGGTGCTTTTAACACACAGCATATAACAAATTATATAGCACAAAATAAATGGCTTCTGTGCAATAAAACTGTTCCTTCCATTTTTTTTTTTTGCCGTATGTCCCCCGTTTGTAATGCGGTGGACATAGCTCTCAGCGTTTATGTGTATCCGTTTGTACCTGTTTTCAGTGATTTTAGTTTGAGGACCACGACTCAAGAACCGGTCAACATTTTTTCACAAAACTTCACACCAGCAGTGAACAAATACCGGAGTGGTGCCTTTCGTGGTCTTGGAATTTTTTTTATCGATTGATCACAAGGTGGCGCTGAAACAAACTTAGTTTCATCCTATAACTTTTGGGCTGTAGGTGACATAAAACAGGTTCAAAACTCATCAATCCTGTTCAGAAGTTTTATTCAAAATTGTAGTCTGACAGTATACATCAAAAACAAGTTGTGATAATGTAGTTGAGGAGGGCAAATCCAGAATCGTAATCCATACGCAGTTCAGTTGTCAAGAACCAGCAAGGAAGTACGCCAGAGCCAATAGGAAAGACAGAACAGTAATTCAAAGGGGCCAAACAGGAAATCAAACAAAAGTAATCAATCGGACATAAGGGACTAGACGAGATTGAAAATCGAGAAACAAACCATAACCAAGGAATCAGAGAATGTTTATATTGTGGACAGGGAAAATAGGCTGACGAAAGCACAACTAGAAGACTGAACAAAGGGGCTAATATAGGGAGCTGAAGAGGCTAATTACAATGGGCCACAGGGAGCTGTGCTAGAAAGGTGCGGGGAGGTGTGGGAAACAATCAAACAATGAATGAGTGTTGGTGCACAGAGGGGGTTCAAACAGAAAGTACACGGCAAGTAATAGGTAAATAGAATCGCTGGACTGATACAAATAACTGCTAAAATAAACAATGAACATGAAAAATGATATCGACAGATGCAAAATGCAAAATAAACATAACTACACCAGCTCAGACACTGACTGTCGGTTTCAGAAATTATTTTTTTACTCTGGATTCCATGGTCCTCACAAATCTGGCCATCAATTGATGTAGGTCGTCTCCATTCGCATATCAGTATATTTTTCGCCACAATGATTTTTTTTGAAAACCTTTTGACTCTATCTTTTCCACAGTGTGACCAACTCGCATGAAATTTGCTACTCAACATCTTCAGACCAAGATCTTTTACGCCTGTATACACAAAATTACCACTAGTTAGGCATTGTATTTTGTGGACGTGATCTCTTTTGCAAAAGTGAGCTTGAACTCCTGAATGCGACATCCAGTCGTCACCAAACTTGAGAACCCTCATTTACCGGCCGTTAAACTCAAGTGTACAAAATTTGGAGTATTTATGTCCATAGATGGAACCATAACAAACAAATGGTCATATCCCAAGAACCTATTTATCAGGCAACTTAAAACTTTGCATGCTTCATGACGGTCAAGGATTAATTGATGTCTATAAATACAGGGTTTTTTCACAAACCAGATCAGCTACCATATGCCAATCACATTTCCTCATCCCTTCCTTTCTCTGAGGTATCATGAATTGTCATGAAATGTTCCAAGATAAGTGTGTTTGAAAGACCAATTAGCCATGTGCCAGAGTACAGCCTTTAGAAATTTCAGATTTTTTTAAATTTCAATTTTTTGGGGGGCAGAGGGAGAATGCCATCTGCTGATGGCTCCTGATCAATTAATTTACAGCTTGAGCTGGGAAATTGACTCCAGGCATCCATGATTTGCTACAATATTAAAATTTAAGATAATCTCATTTTGAAAGAACGTTTGAATCATGTTTAATTTACATTAATTTCAAAATCTGAACTATGTAGTGTTCTATTTTTTATCATTAAATTACTTCTTATTTACCTTGATTTCATGCGTAAATGCTTAATTTCTAATGCCGTGACAGTTTTCCTCCATGTTTCGCATTGCTGCTTAGTATGTGCATTGTTCACTATCATTTACTTTAATGCTAGAATCTAAAATATAGCTGCATGTAACTTCATGCGTACAAACTGACCCCAGTACCCCTGCAGGCTGGAGAGGGTAACCCCATTATTTGTGCTGCACTAGCCAGCGCTTGCAGCTCGTGGGTACCACAGACTGAATAAAAAGATGGACGCAGAACTCTCAGGTCTGAAAATTGAGGCATATGCGGAAATCTCCAATATTTGCAATCTATTTAATGGCCAGCTGATGGCGACGTCGGTGGTTGCAGAAAGAAGTTCAATCCTGTAGAAGTCTATGAGAAAATGACCGTACTTTCCCACCTGATTTATGATTTACAGATTTTCTACATTACTTTATTGTATCTATTGCAGGTTTCAAATCTCCTTCGATATAGCATGATGTTTATTTTTGTAAATTATGGTCCCAAATAGACTAGAATAATGGATAAATCCAGAATATGCTTTAGGGGCGTGGCAATCCTCTGGTCCTTGTGTCTGATATGGTCAGATCCACACGTAGATCCACCCCTTTCTCCTCCCTGGATATTCAGTTCACGCTCTCGTTCAATAGGAATCACATCCGGTTTCAAAATAACAAAATGGCGTAATTCAAATTGCCAAAATCGAGGCTTCCGAAATGGTATGCAAAAACCAATGGGTGACGTCACGGTTGCTTCGTCCATCATTTTGTACAGTCTATGATGGGTACCCCTTGTGTTTCTATTTTGGGATATAAGGATGCTAGTCTGCTGTTTTTTTATGATCCTCTCAGTATTCTTGGCGAATCCTGCAATCTTTAATCCCTGCTTGTATGGATATTCCATTGCTGGGCAGGTGTTGCTAAGGTTTTGGGACTGGGGGCACTGTGATGGAAGGAGATTGGTACAGCATTAATCTTCCTTCCCGTCCCTGCAGCAGAGATCATGCATTTGGGGACCTTTGGTCCCCCCTCTCCAGATTCTGCTGGATTGATGACGCGCCTGAGAATAACCCAACCGAGCGCTCCTGGGATTAGAGTCACAGCAGGATCAGGACAGTCTCTTCATCATCTACTTCTCATCCTGTATCCCCGCTAACACAAAATATTACAGAGGTGTTTTGTCATTGTTTCAATGTTGCCATAACATTGCAGTATCATTGTGAGAGTATCGTTTGTGGGTTTGTCCTGCCACAGCACTGGGAGCGACCCTGGCACAGACCAGCTGCTGTTAGATCTCCAGAGCCCCTGTGTGTCACTGGCTGCTCTCATAAAATGGTGGCGTGAAGCGCAGAACTTGGCACTGACCTACAAGGGAGAGGCACATGAAATGCTCTCATAACATCATCTCCCAGTGACCTAAAATATATTGACCACTCACGCAGAGCAGTGAACAGTTTACTCTGTTTCCGCCCCCCCACCTGAAATTAAAGTGTCTTTTATTCGTTCTTTTTCTGTGCTTCTTGTTGGAGGCCTGTCACTGTGATATTTAGGAATAATTTATGAATGGTGTGAATATTCAGGTTCATGGCAGCAGGTTGTCACTGTGATATTATTCAGGAGTTTATGGAAGACATGAATATTCTTATTCTTGTGTTGGCTGTTACGTGTAGTTTATTGACGGTGTGAATATTCTTGTTCTTGTGGTGGGGCTGTTGCTGTTATTTTACTGAATAGTTTATGGGTGGTGTGAATAGTCTTGTTCTTGTGGTCAGGTTGTCGCTGTGATATTAATTAATAGCTTATAGATGGTTTGAATATTCTTGTTCATGAGGTCGGGCTGTCGCTGTGATATTAATGAATAGTTTATGGACGGTGTGAATATTTCAGCGGAGCGTGGCGGAGGTCTGACTCCCCACCGCCGCTCACAGCGCTGAGATCAAACGGAGAGATGCCGCACAGCGCACGGCCCAGTTTCCTCGCTCCAAGCGAGCTTCTGGAAGCTCATCAAATATTTGCTGCTCCCTCATTTCCTTCTTAGTTTTTCAAAAAACTTTTTCCCGCTATCGCATCGAAATTCTGAGCATTAAGCATCTCGATTGCCTTCAGGATAAGCGCTGCTTGCTGGCACGATGTTTGAACTGCTCGCTCGGAAATTTTCAGGAAGAAATTGTTTGGCAACGAAAGAAATGGGGAAAAATGCTAAGGCTTCAGGAAGAATTCGGCAAAACAGCATGGTAAACTTTTGAACTGTGAATATGAAAGGCTTTACTTCTGAGCAGGGTACAATGGTGTTCGCTGGGAAAGTTCGATTCCTGCTGCCACAGGTTTGAACAGTTGCTGCGTTATTAGCGGACTACATACGGCACGTGTAGCGGTATCTCTCTGTGTGGGTGAAAATCATGGGTTTGGTTCAATTGTTCTTTCCCACAGAGCTAAAACTCCTGCCAGCTTCTAAGTGACTGTCGTCAAACAACTACATGTTAAACTCCTGTCAGTGTGACGTGTAATTGGGATGATACACACGCTGTGGGTGTCTGGCTCTGTCATCGCTGTGTGCTTCGTGCCTTGTTTTCCTTACGGAACGAAGAATTTCCCTCCATTATGGAAGTATTAACTTAAACTTACTGCATGCAGCCCTCGCGGCTGGATGCCATTTTGTTCCTTGTTTCGCTGGCCTAGTACTGGCCACACACCCACTCTGAGAATGCACACAGCTGACTAAAAATTTAAAACCCAATACAATAATCCTGTATAGTTTGCTTTGAACAATTCGTTGAGCCAGGATTGAGAATGTTTGTTTCAATGGGTGTGGTGGTAACCGAACTGTATGGAACAACACAGGAACCAGAGCTTGGATCGCACTAGCCTTCTACAAAACCCAAAACCAGTGAAGTTGGCACGTTGTGTAAATCGTAAATAAAAACAGAATACAATGATTTGCAAATCCTTTTCAACCTATATTCAATTGAATACACAGCAAAGACAAGTTGCTTAATGTTCGAACAGGTAAACTTTGTAATTTTTTGCAAATATTAGCTCATTTGGAATTTGATGCCTGCAACATGTTTCAAACATGTTGCAACATGGCACAAGTGGCAAAAAAGACTGAGAGAGTTGAGGAATGCTCATCAAACACTTATTTGGAACATCCCACAGGTGAACGGGCTTATTGGGAACAGGTGGGTGCCATGATTGGGTATAAAAGCAGCTTCCCTGAAATGCTCAGTCATTCACAAACAAGAATGGGGTGAGGGTCACCACTTAGTGAACAAATGTGTGAGCTGATTGTTGAACAGTTTAAAAACAGCATTCCTCAATGAGCTATTGCAAGAAATTTAAGGATTTCATCATCTACGGTCCGTAATATCGTCAAAAGGTTCAGAGAATCTGGAGAAATCCCTGCACGTAAGCGACAAGGCCGAAAACCAACATTGAATGCCCGTGACCTTCGATCCCTCAGGCGGTACTGCATCAAAAACCGACATCAGTGTGTAAAGGACATCACCACATGGGCTCAGGAACACTTCAGAAAACCACTGTCAGTAACTACAGTTCGTTGCTTCATCTGCAAGTGCAAGTTAAAGCTCTATAATGCAAAGCGAAAGCCATTTATCAACAGCACCCAGAAACGCCGCTGGCTTCGCTGGGCCCAAGCTCATCTAAGATGGACTGATGCAAAGTGGAAAAGTGTTCTGTGGTTTGAAGAGTCCACATTTCAAATTGTTTTTGCAAACTGTGGACGTCGTGTCCTCTGCACCAAAGAGGAAAAGAACCATATGGACTGTTATAGGCGCAAAGTGCAAAAGCCAGCATCTGTGATGGTATGGGGGTGTATTAGTGCCCAAGGCATGGGCAACTTACACATATGTGAAGGCACCATTAATGCTGAAAGGTACATACAGGTTTTGGAGCAACATATGTTGCCATCCAAGCAACGTCTTTTTCATGGACGCCCCTGCTTATTTCAGCAAGACAATGCCAAGCCACATTCTGCACGTGTTACAACAGCATGGCTCCGTAGTAAAAGAGTGCGAGTACTAGACTGGCCTGCCTGTAGTCCAGACCCGTCTCCCATTGAAAATGTGTGGCGCATTATGAAGCGTAAAATACGACAACGGAGACCCCGGACTGTTGAACAACTTAAGCTGTACATCAAGCAAGAATGGGAAAGAGTTCCACCTGAAAAGCTTCAAAAATTGGTCTCCTCAGTTCCCAAACGTTTACTGAGTGTCGTTAAAAGGAAAGGCGATGTAACACAGTGGTAAAAAGGCCCCTGTGCCAACTTTTTTGCAATGTGTTGCTGCCTTTAAATTCTAAGTTAATGATTATTTGCAAAAAAAAAAAAAAGTCTCTCAGTTTGAACATTAAACATCTTGTCTTTGCAGTGTATTCAATTGAATATAAGTTGAAAAGGATTTGCAAATCATTGTATTCTGTTTTTATCTACGATTTACATAACGTGCCAACTTCACTGGTTTTGGGTTTTGTACCTTAGAGATTTAGCACTGCTTCACACAGGCTGTTTGTTATTCGTTTCTATGTCCGTCCGTCTCGTTTGTCATGCGCGTACAACGAATATCCATGGTCCCCCTCTCTTTTGCTAGTTAATGGTCAGAGAGGAGAGATGGATCGAGATTAAGTGTTAGTGTGAATGCTGCCTGAGGTGTGCAGGGGATTGGTCGGTTACAATCAGTGACCTCCGACCTTTTGTCTTCAGTGGATATTGTTTATTGGGCTGTGGGGGAGATCACACCATCGATGAAAATAACTGCAGCTCTGAGTATCAGAGCAGTACAGCCCCCTGGGGGAGAGACTGTGGTGCTCGGGGGGGGGTTGTCCTATGGCACTGATACATGAGGGCGGAGAATTGAAACGACGCTTTAGAAGGTCAAGCGCTTCCGCCCTCTATTATTGTCCCCATCCCCTTCCCCCTTTGTCTTATTCTGTCCCCCCCTTCTCCCCCCCACACACACAGACAAGCACACACGCACACTCACACACACACACACGCACACACACTTGATTTCACAGAGTGTGGCTGTTAATCCAGTTGCTGTCGAAGTGGTGGTTATGTACCAATTCCAGCTCCTACTGCAATTTTTTTTATGTTTCGTCCGCTTTTTTATCATACAGATGAATCATCTTTGCGCAAAATGACACCTGCTTACTTAAGGTGGTGGTGGAGAGCTGGGGGTGGGGGGTTATGCTTCAGCCCAAATCCCTTCTCCATGGTCACAGCAAGGATGAAATACTAATGCTAATTGTTTGCCCACCTGGCCTTTTTACATTACATTAGATTACATTACATTTATTACCTGGCCTCTTTACATTACATTAGATAACATTACATTACATTTATTACCTGGCCTCTTTACATTACATTAGATAACATTACATTACATTTTTTGCCTGGCCTCTTTATGTTACATTATATTACATTACATTTATTACCTGGCCTCTTTACATTACATTAGATAACATTACATTACATTTTTTGCCTGGCCTCTTTATGTTACATTATATTACATTACAATAATTACCTGGCCTCTTTACATTAGATTACGTTATGCTTATTTCCTGGCCTATTTATTACCTGGCCTCTTTATGTTACACAAGATTACATTACATTTACAACCCTTTTCAGAAAAGTGGGGATAGTGTGTAAAATATAAATAAAAACAGAATACAATGATTTGCTGATCATTTAAACCTTATTTTTAATTGAAAATGGGGCAAAAAGACAACATTATGAAATGTAAAAACTGAGAAATGTTATTGTTTTTTGGAAAGCATTTGCTCATTTTTACCATTAGTAAATTGCAGTTTAGTTTTGTGCTGCTGGTAGGAGTGGTGGGAATCCGTGCTGATTTTTAAAAAAAATTATACAGTGTATTGCTGTTTCATTTTCGGCATGTCAGTGCATTGCTGCACAACATGTGCAGACTTGTCTGTTGTCTGTGCTTGTTTGGTTCTCAGGTCAGTTCTGTGCTGGAATATCTCCCCCCCACCCATTTCTTCTTCTCTCTCTCGGCTTTAAAACAGAACCATGTAGCTGACTGTCACTGTCCCCCTCTTCAGGGCAGTGACTCCTGCACCCCATTAATGCCCCCCCCCCCCCTTACACCCACTTACCTGACGGGAGCAACAAACATCATCCCTCCTCACCCCTGCGTTTCATTTCCTCTCTTCTCCAAGTGGAACTACACTACCCAGCAGCGATGATCATGTCAGCCAAACCAGCCTCTGTTGATTTGACATGGATCTCGTTTCTTTTCAGTGTCAATATCCAGTAGTAAGATATTGTTTTTTTTTTTTTTTAATTTCAAATGGAGAGTTCTTAGTTGTTATTTTTCACAGGGCTGTGGGCACATGCAAGCGCATATAGACGCAGACAGAGACACACCCATATACACACATGCATTAATGTAAACACATACGCAAAAACTCGCTATGGCATCTAGACACATCCACATGTACACAAACACACACTCACTCTTATTCACTCATACATTAATTACACATACACAGGATGCCTTCCTGCAAGCAAGTACTCGCAAATCTGCAGTTTCGTGAGGATTTCAGGTTTGATGTAGCCTACTGAGCAGTAATGCTGTGGAAACTTAAACTGGCCCGTCACTCTGACGAATAGTCTTACTAAACTAATTAATCGTATGATTGCTAATAAAGCAAAAGGGAGGTTTCTGCCTCACCAAACTAACCTCCGACTGCACGTCACTGCACATAATGCACATAAATGCCCCGTGTCCCTCTCTTTGTTGTTGGTGGATTGAGGGACGTCTCCCGCTTTAGCCGCGGGGCCTGAAGTCAAAGTCACCGCTGAGCGCAGGAATCCCAGAGTGCTGTGTAGCGGGTTTGGTGTGTTTGAGCAGCTCAGCGGGGAAGATGAGCAAAGGAAAGGGGGCGGGGCCATCACTGGCTGAGCTGTGTGTCTGCGGACGAGAGCGGGCTCAGTACGTACTTTATATCTCCGCATGAGTCACTCCTCCTCTCTCCTCTCCTTCTTCTCTTCATTTTATTTCTCTTTACCCATCAGGGAGGCGAGGAAAAGAACTGATATTTGGGGGGAGAATTAAAGAAATGTGAATATCTGTGCTCCTGCAAATGTCAGTTCAAAGCGATGTCCATTACAGGTTTGGCAGCTCTGGGTATGACAGTCATGGGTGTGGCAGTTATGGGCGTGGCAGTTAAGGGTGTGGAAGTGTGGGTGTGGCAGTTATGGGAATGGCAGTTCTGGGTGTGGTAGTTATGGGCGTGGCAGTTCTGGGTGTGGTAGTTATGGGTGTGCCTGTTCTGGGCGTGGTAGCTGCTTGCTGAAGGGAAGGGGTGAGCCAACAGATTGATCATTGCGCATTCTGGGAAAAGTACTTTAGCAAGGAATGGTCTCATCTTTGGGAGACTTCTAATTCCTTTTTCCTTACTCAGTGAAGGAATTTGAATGTTCTGAATGATGGGGGACATTGCTGGATATCCTGGCCATCGCTAACACAGGAAGGAGAGATGTGTAAAGCAGTTGGGTGGACAGAGCCCTGGGGTAAAAGCAGGTCGGGCTAATGCTGATTTCATGTCTTTTGTGTTTTCAGGGGCCCCAGGGTCCTAACTCCCCCCCTCCCCCCAACACACAAACCACACACCTCCTCCCCATCAATTACCAGAGTTAAGAATGGCAGCTGCCTATCCACATCTGATTGGACAAGGGCACTGTTTGTCAAGCCATGCTCCAGTGATCTGTGTTGGAAGTGAAGGAGTTCAGGGAATGTCCTGTTCGGCACAGAGGTGATCGTCCAATCAGGGCAGCAGAGGCGAACCTGAGCCAGTGAGTGGCGGAAGAGGCGTGTAATTATGGGCCTGGTGAATGTAATTGGAGCGAATTTGTCAGGCCTGGGTTGGTGGCTCTGCCTCTCCGCATTAGCGGCTGTGTAATTATTTAGGAGCTGCACAGGCATAATTACCCCAGCAGCGCCAAATTCTACACATGATTGCCAACAATTTGCATCTCACGCGGCAGTTATTTACATTGTAATCACCCGGCCGTAATTACAATGGGAAATTTTGGTTTTTTGTACTCATGAAAAAACACTATTTCTGTTACCTTTTAGTGCAGTTTTGGCGTTATTTTTTTTCAAATGGTAAAATTGTACAGTACTCTTCTGCCTGCTGTGTGCATGAGGGCCTGATTGTTCATTAATAATGAGAGCTGTAATTTGGGATGATTGTTTTTGGTTTTTCAGTTCTCTGCGGTTCCTTCATTGGCTCTCTGCTGCCTCTTAAAGGTGTCGTGACTCCTAAAATATATTTAAAAAAATTGCTTTTAAACCTATTAAAACTCTTTTACCACATGACTTTGGGTCTGACACCACTTTTTCATTAAATTGCTAATAGATTATGTAATCCATGTCACATCATCTCCAGAAGGACAATGTTCTGAGCAGAAGCAGGGGGGGGGGGGGGTGGGGGGGGGGGGTTCGGGGGGGGTGCATGCAGTACAACACATTTGAAGCACTGATTACTAAAACCCCACAAGTCAAGTCAAGGGTGACTTGTGGGGTTATAGTAATAGGTGCTTAATTTGTCTTGAGCTAACAAATTATTGCATTTTTCACTTCCGAATTTGAGACAAATCATGTGCACTTCCAACAACAGAAGTGAGGATGCGAGAGGAAATTCTTTGTTTTTGTTCTACAGAAAGGAAAGAAGTATATAAATAGATGCACTTTTTTGATATGTTAACTTTGAACCAGGAAACCTCCCTTCCTAAGATGAAGTTTACAGTCATAAACCTCACATTCTTGAAGAGTGAACTAATTTGAGGGGCTGGCTTTTGGAAGTTTAAAAATATGTGCAAACTGGATAGAAATTTCCATTTGTTTTTCAAAGTTGTGATTTCACAGATGAAACATGCAAAAGATATCAATCAGCATACATATTCACTTGTAAAAATGAGCAAAATTATTTTGATTACATGGGACCTTTGACACAGAATTTCTTCCTTCCACTGCTCTGACCGCTGAACTCTTAACTCTGACCCCTCCCATGTCACTCATCGACTTGATGTCTCACCAATACCCCCCCTCCGAAAAAAGAATTGTACCTCTCCTTTAAGCATAGAGTCACTGCCACAATGATATGGGAGTGTTGACGCACTTACACATGCAGGCAGTGGCAGCTTATTGACGCGTTTTCCAATTATCGTAATTGGCAACTGGAGACACGGTTTCTCTCCGTATGCGATTTAACAACGATGAAATCATGGGCTAAATTCAGCAGGCTACAGTGGCGAAGCCAGAAATGAGAATTGGGTGCACAAAATATCTGTTTAAAACAATTATTAGTCCTGACCTGTTCTCAGTCATTTTCAGGATTAACAAAAGGTTCACTCCGAGAGCACTCCACACTTAACAGGTGCTGCTGGTTCTCCCCGATTAGGTAAGAGGATCATCATTCATCTGGACGCGTATTTGCTGTATTTAAATCAACGTTGTTCAAAATTGCATACCTGTCGACTCTCCAGCAAATAGCTTGAGCCACAGGCTTTTTATAGCCTATTTAACTGCCGAGTGCCACTTTTTTTAATCAACCCACGCAATACGGACAGTGAAAGGCGGTATTTCGTTGGAACGCGGACCAGTTCAATCAACGTGAAGCATTGGCCTATTAATAAGTTAATTATTTTTCTGTACTGAATTTAGCCCATGATTTCATCGCTATTAGATCACATATGGAGAGAACCTGTGTTTTCACTTGCCAATTACGATAATTAGAAAACGCGTCAATAAAGGAAAATGATGTAGAACTTGCCAGCACTAAAAGGGATGTGTCTGTGGCCCCCCAATTCCCAGTTCTAGAGCTGCCACTGGCTACAAATACCCATGCACAAGCTGACACACACCTGAACTGACACTCAAACACAAACATACCTACGGATGCTTAAAGCATTGGGGGGCTCACATTCTTTTTCTTTTTGTGTCATTGTGACTCATCACTGTGGAAATATTCTCCCCGCAGTGAGACCGGAGTCTGTGGCTTGCTTTAATTACACTCACAAATGTACACTGCACTTTGCCAGAATTCATAAACAAACTGGACTTCATAATCTTACTTTAAAACGACTGATGTCACAGCCTCTGTCACTTGATTTAATAACAGTGAGAGGGAGAGTGGAACGCGGAAATTCGCCTGCAATATCAATGTGTTCCTCCAAACGGTAAATGGCACCTAAGCGCTTGTCTGACCAGCAGGGGGAGACAGAGTTACAGGGTTTCCACCTTGTCAGTCTGGCTCTCAGGGTGAAGCCGTGGCTCTCTGTGTCCGAGGCCAATCTCACCTCTGCTACCATGTCGAATGGAAGCAAAATGTACTTGTATTGCACGTTTCACAGTGTACTGTTACAACACGCTTTACAGAGAACACTGCCTTAAAACGACTTCGAAAGCAAGCCTGGGACCAACACGGAGGGGAAAGATTCCCCCTGGGAGATCAGCGAGAGAAGGCTTGATTTAGGGAAGTGAGGCGCGGGGATGTTGTAGTTCAGTGAGAGGTGTGAGGCATGTAATGTGAATATAGGCCACTAGATGGCAGTATTTACCTTTTTTTTGTTTAGCTCAGACTGGAGTCATGTTTGGACATGTTTCCAGACATGTCTGGGGCAAGTCTCAGAAAATTAAAAAAAAGAGGTCTAAATGTGGGTGGGGTCTGCAAAAGAGTATATAAGGAAAAGAATTGAGACAGTAAAGGAGTAGGAGAAATAGCAAGAAGAAGGATACGTGTGACCAGACCTGTCATTTCTGTTCAAGACCTGTGTAGTTTCTTTTGTGGATTTCTTTGCCTGTGTTTGAGCATTTTCTTCATCCAGGACATCACCAAGCCACCCCACCAAGAAGGGACTGTAATTATTTCTGTTTTTTTCTTAATTATCAATCTTGGTCTTTAGTTGTAGGTTGTTATTAGTCTTTGTCTTTGTTAAAAATTAAATGTGTTTTAGTTGTTGAAACTGTGTTTGTCGTCCCTTGCTGTTGCTGTTGTTTTAAATGTGATAACAAATTGGGGCCATAACAAATTGGGGGCTCAAGGTCCGGGATAGACCATTGTGTGAGTAATTTATTGAAAATCTAACATTCCAAATTGTGAAATTGTTTTTGTGAATTTTCCTAGATATATATTGACAACAGCAATGGATGATTTCTTGGCATCACCAACCGTAGGGGTTTTGAAGTCTTTTAAAAAGACAGAACTGCTAGAAATTTGCAGACAGTTGGAGTTGACAGAGGTAAAACCAGCCATGCGAAAAGCAAGACTGGCTAGAGAGATAGTTGAATATTACATTGATGAAAATGTGTTTGCACCAGGAGATCTGGAACAGTTTCCAGTGGAAAATCCAAATATAGAAATGGAACTTAAATTAAAAATGCTAGAGATTGAAAGGGAGGAAAGAGAAAAAGAAAGGGAATTTGAGAGGGAAGAAAAAGAAAAACAAAGGCAGTTTGAGTTAGAAAAATTAGCAAGAGAAGAAAAACAAAGAGAATTTGAGTTAGAAAAATTTGCAAGACAGAGAGATTTTGAATTAGAGAAATTCGATAGAGAAGAAAGACTCCAAATGGAGCAACTAAAAATAAAAATTCAAACTGAAAATAAATTTCGGGCTAGCCAGGAGGTAAAACTGGTGCCTCCATTTTCGGAAAAGGATGTTGACAACTATTTCCAGTGTTTTGAAAAGGTAGCAAAGAGTTGCCAGTGGCCAAAGGAGCACTGGCCTCTGATGTTGCAAACTGTCCTCAAGGGTAAAGCTCAACAAGCCTATTCGGCTTTGTCTGCAGATGATTCCTCTGATTATGAGGTTGTCAAAAAGGTTATTATGAGAGCTTATGAGTTGGTTCCAGAGGCTTACCGACAGAAATTCAGAGGTCTGAAGAAATCTGAAAATCAGACTTATGTTGAATTTGCTAATGAAAAGCAGGTTTGCTTTGAGCGCTGGTGTACTTCTATGGAGGTCAAGGATGATTTCAACTCACTAAAAGAGATGGTGTTAGTTGAAGAATTCAAGAACTGTGTTAAAGATGATGTTAAGACCTACCTTAATGAGAAGCAAGCACTGAATTTGCAATCAGCTGCCAAATTTGCAGATGAATATGTTCTCACACATAAGTCCAAATTTCAGTCTAGCAGTAATAATAGATGGTCCCAATTTCAGAAAAAGGGTTATGGTGATACCCAAGATTCCTCACCCAAAAACAAAGACAAATCTGGTGATGGTGCTCAGAAATCCAGTAACAGGTCTGATCAAAGTGTGAAAGCTGACAGTGACAAAAGTGGTCTAGTTTGCAGTTATTGCAAGAAATCTGGTCATGTTACAACTAATTGTTGGATCCTAAAAGCTAAGAAAGAAAAAGAAAAGGATACCAAACCAAATGCCTTTGTGAAAACAAGGTTAGAAACCCCTGTAGTGGATAACCAATCTGCTAAATTGCCTGCTTCTTGTGGGGCTAAAAAGCCTAATACAGCTGACTTCGTGAGGGAGGAATTTCTTCCATTTGTGTCAGAGGGATTTGTGGCTCTGAATGAGCATACTACTCCTGTCCCCATATATATCCTAAGGGATACCGGAGCTTCTCAATCACTTTTGTTGATGGACTCCTTGGAGTTACGTGATGAGACTTCTTCAGGGGATTTCATACTTGTACAAGGTATTGAAGGGAGGACTGTATCTGTACCCCTGCGCTCTATATTCTTGAAGTCAGATTTAGTTACAGGACAGGTAAAGGTGGGACTTATGTCAAGTCTACCTATAAAGGGTGTTTCTCTGTTGCTAGGCAATGACCTGGCTGGGGGCAAAGTAGTTCCCCCTGTACATCTTACTTCACAGCCGAGCACTGAAGATGGGGATGAGGACCCATCTCTGTATCCTTCTTGTGCAGTGACTCGTGCTATGGCCAAGAAGGCTAAAGAAGAAGATGATGTGGTGCCGTCCAGTACATTGAATAGTCAGGACTCAGGTGGTTCGCCTCATGACTCTGATTGGCCTACTATGGTTTCTCCGTTTGAGGACTTATCAGATACTTTTATCAGTTCTCTATTCAGCCAGCCGGATGAGTCTGGTGATTCTGATGTGTCTGGAGACTTGTCTCTGTCCAGAAAGCGGTTGATTGAGGAGCAAACTAATGATCCTGAAATTTGTGTACTAAAGAGGAGAGCCCTTCCTGATAAAGAAATAGACGCAGTTCCAGTTGGGTATTATCTCAAGGATGGTGTGTTGATGCGGAAGTGGCGCCCTCCTGATATCCCTGCCAATGCAGATTGGGCAGTGGTCAGGCAAATTGTTGTTCCGAAGGTCTATAGGAATGAGATCTTAACAATGGCTCATAGTTTACCTTTAGGAGGTCATCTTGGTGTTAACAAGACTGTTGATAAGATCATGAAACACTTCTTTTGGCCTGGGCTTCGGAAAGACGTTTCCAACTTTTGCAAAACCTGTCACACTTGTCAGGTAGTTGGAAAACACCAGTTAGACCCACCTGTAGCTCCATTGCAGCCTATCCCAGCATTTGGGGAGCCATTCTCTAGGGTCATTGTTGATTGCGTTGGTCCATTACCCAAGACTAGATCTGGAAATCAGTACTTGTTGACAATCATGTGTGCATCTACCAGATTCCCTGAAGCCATACCTCTACGTAACATCAAGGCAGCTGCAATCTCGAAGGCTTTGATAAAGTTCTTCACGTTGTTTGGCCTTCCCAGGGAAATTCAGTCAGACCAGGGTAGCAATTTCACTTCAGGATTGTTTCAGCAGGTTGTGTATGAACTAGGTGCAAAGCAGATTATTTCTAGTGTCTATCATCCAGAAAGTCAGGGTGCCTTAGAGCGGTTTCATTCCACTCTCAAGACAATGATGAGGACTTATTGTTACGACCATGAGAAAGACTGGGATGAAGGGGTTCATTTGCTGTTGTTTGCAGCTAGAGAAGCAGTGCAGGAGTCTAATGGATTCAGTCCATTTGAGCTAGTGTTTGGTCATGAAGTGAGAGGACCTTTGCTATTATTGAGTGAACAATGGCAAGAGAAAGAGCCGCATATCAGTCTGTTAGACTATGTTAGCAAGTTCAAGGAAAGATTGCGTGCAGCTTGTGACCTTGCCAAAGAGAACTTGAAATCAAGTCAGGGAAAAATGAAAACTTGGTATGATCATAAGGCTAGAAGCCGTGAGTTTAAACCAGGAGAAAAGGTCCTTGTGTTGTTTCCCTTGCAGTCCAATCCATTGCAGGCTAGATTTCATGGTCCTTATGAAATTCTGACAAAACTCAATGATCTCAATTACATTGTGAAGACTCCAGATAGGAGAAAACCAAAACAATTGTGTCATATTAACATGCTAAAGCCTTATCATGACAGAAATGCTAGGGTTGCAGCTGTCACTTCAGATTCTCCAATGGTCGAAACGTGTGAAGATGAGGGGGAGTTTCAAGATGATGAACCAAGAATTAAAGCTGAAGTTCTTTCATGTAAATTATCAAACACTGAAGTGTTGCAAAATCTTGATGTAAAACTCCAGCACTTAGAACCCTCACAGAGAGATCAGTTTGAAAGGTTGATCAAGAAATATGAGGATTTGTTTCCTGATGTTCCAAAGAGAGTTACTATAGCCTCTCATGATGTAGATGTTGGTGATGCCAAACCAATAAAACAGCATCCATACCGGATGAATCCTGAAAAGAGAAAGATTGCTGAGAAAGAGGTTGAGTTCATGTTAAAACATGATATTATCAGACCCTCCAACTCCGATTGGAGTTCACCCTGTGTGCTAGTTCCAAAACCTGATGGAAGTACTAGATTCTGTACAGATTATCGCAAAGTCAATGCTGTAACTAGAACTGATGTGTTTCCAATACCTAGGATTGATGATTGTATTGATAGTGTAGGGCAAGCAAAGTTTCTGACCAAGATTGATTTATTGAAGGGTTATTGGTGTGTGCCTTTAACTGAGAGGGCCAAGAGCATCTCTGCTTTTGCCACACCATCTGGATTGTACCAGTATGAAGTCCTACCCTTTGGCATGAAAAATGCCCCAGCCACGTTCCAAAGGATGATACAGTCTACAATCGCCGGATTGCCACACACGGGTGCATACATCGATGACCTGATCACATGGAGTGACTCCTGGGAAGAACATCTAAAAGATGTAGAGACGTTGTTCCAGCGCCTGACCCAGGCTAACCTGACTGTTAACCTGAGCAAGAGTGACTTTGGTTGTGCTACTGTCACCTATCTTGGCTACGTCATAGGCCAGGGTAAGGTGGCACCCATAAATGCTAAAGTCCAAGCCATCATGGACTTTCCAGTTCCTGACAACAAAAAAGCTTTGCGCCGCTTCCTTGGAATGATCGGGTACTACCGCAAGTTCTGCAAGAACTTTGCTGAGATTGCTCTCAGTCTAACTAACCAACTGAAGAAAGGCGTAAAGTTCACCTGGGATGATGCATGCCAGAGAGCCTTCGATCGCCTGAAGTCTCTGCTGTGTCACTTCCCCGTGCTCAAATCTCCTGACTTCAACAAACCGTTCTCCATCGCGGTCGATGCTAGCGACCAAGCTTGTGGATCTGTGCTCCTACAGAGAAGTGACTCTGATGACATTGAGCATCCCGTGGCATACTTCTCCAGGAAGTTCAATCGCCACCAAACAAACTATTCCACAATAGAGAAGGAACTGTTGGCTCTCGTCCTTTCTTTACAACACTTTGAGGTTTATGTTTGTACAGGGGAAAAGCCAATGATTGTGTACACTGACCACAATCCGTTAATGTTTTTGAGTAAGATGAAAAACAAGAATCGGAGATTGTTGAATTGGAGTTTGATTTTACAGGAGTTTGACTTGGAAATTAAGCATGTGAAGGGTACAGACAATGTAATTGCTGATTGCTTATCCCGTGTTTGAATGTGTATATATATATCATGTGTTTGAATATTGTATGATATGTATATATAGACAAGTGTTCACTTAACCATTTTGTATTGAAAAGAAAAATTTTGCCTTTGTGAGTCAATTTTTCCCTTTTGGAATGGAGGTGTAATGTGAATATAGGCCACTAGATGGCAGTATTTACCTTTTTTTTGTTTAGCTCAGACTGGAGTCATGTTTGGACATGTTTCCAGACATGTCTGGGGCAAGTCTCAGAAAATTAAAAAAAAGAGGTCTAAATGTGGGTGGGGTCTGCAAAAGAGTATATAAGGAAAAGAATTGAGACAGTAAAGGAGTAGGAGAAATAGCAAGAAGAAGGATACGTGTGACCAGACCTGTCATTTCTGTTCAAGACCTGTGTAGTTTCTTTTGTGGATTTCTTTGCCTGTGTTTGAGCATTTTCTTCATCCAGGACATCACCAAGCCACCCCACCAAGAAGGGACTGTAATTATTTCTGTTTTTTTCTTAATTATCAATCTTGGTCTTTAGTTGTAGGTTGTTATTAGTCTTTGTCTTTGTTAAAAATTAAATGTGTTTTAGTTGTTGAAACTGTGTTTGTCGTCCCTTGCTGTTGCTGTTGTTTTAAATGTGATAACAAATTGGGGCCATAACAGGCATGAGTGCCACTTGGGGTCACCCCTTCAAAACTAAAACTCCCCCGCACCCGCCCCGCTCATCTCTATCCCCAGTCTGAACCCGGTACCATCAGTGATTTGCAACCGTTGCAAAACACACTTTGATTTGCGGCTGGCCTTGTTGTCTCGTGTGTGTGTGTGTGTGTGTGTGCACGCGCGGGGGGGGTTTGTGATATATGGCATGTATGCCGCGGTAGCGTTATCGGCACAGTCCAGGCCCCCCCTCGGTGCTTTGCGCAGTATTGGGAAACACACTATCGGCCCAGGGGGGAGGGGTGTGAAAAATTATCAGCACTCCTGTATTTGTGCAGCTTTCAACTTTTTCTTTTATACCGTCATTATGTCCACACTTAACAGCACAGCCCTCACACAATCAGACATAGTCATGCACTCACACGTGACCCTACTCATGTACACACACAAACACATACACAAGCTTGCACACACACACACCCACACACACAAGCTTGCATACACACGTGCACACACTCTCGCACACGCACGCACACACACACAGAAGGAAATAAATAAATAAATATTTGGGGGAAAAGAGACCTTAAGGCCAGTATTAATTGGAAGAGTAGCTCAGTGCTTTAGTTGCTCCTGTTCCTCAGTGCTCTCGCAGCTCTCCTCATCTCTCACATCACCCAAAGCCTCCAGTTCCGCTCACGTCTGCTGCGTTCAGTCATTTTTACTGCTGCCGTTTCACCTCTCAGCCCACGCTTGTCACTTATCTCTCCACCGAGCTGCTTACCATCGGGTTTATTAACTGTTGTGTAATTGTCCGCCTCCCTCCAAACACGCGCACATAGAGACTGGGGAAAGGTAATGAGTGATCCCATTTTTTTGGGACGGCAGTCTCTCTGCAGTCACCACCTGAGCTTGGCTCAATCTTAGCTGTGGAAACGGGAGACGTTACGCGTTTCTGAGAGTAACGGGGAGATGAGATGGTCACAGCGCTTCCCCTCTGAATATAACCCTGAATATAATACCTCCAAAGTTAGCCGATGGTGCCTCTGCTATCTGTTCTTATTGAAGAAAGACCAGCATGGTGCCAGTTAAGGCTTAACGAAGTGCTATAATACCTGATTGAACCACTTAACAAATGTGGTCATCAGCCAAACGTTGAGAAATACAACCAGGTGCTGTTTTACTGGGCTGCAACAACAAACCTGCTCCCACACCTTTTTGGATTTCACCGAACAACCTCTCGCTAAGGAGAGCAGATGCTTACTTTGCATTTGATGGGATGATCTCACAGTTCATGATGCACCTGCACTCTGCTAAAGTCAAGAGTCTGGGGAAGGTAGTGTGCTTAGTGTAGAGAATCTGTGTAGGTGGTGGTCGGGCAGATTGAGTGTTCTGATGATTCTTTCATTTATGACATAAATATGACCTGAAAAGAGATTAAAAATGCACAATGGCTATGATGCCATAAAGGTGAGAATCTTTCGTGTTTTGGGAAAAAAAAAAAATCTATGATAGTGGTGCTGGACACTGACAGGAGGATATTGCCTTTATGAGCATTGGTAGGTTTTTTCCCCTGCCAACATTGTCGCCCTCCGGACGGAGGAGTGTTTATCGGGAACACTGGATAAGGTGATTGAACTGCCATGAGAACAGTATCACTGCCGCCAGGTGTTTGTCATGCATGAAGGTCTTACAGTTTTACTCCGCAACTTCTCTTTGTGTTTGTCCTTGAATGTTTTTTTTTGTCGTTGGTTGTCTTGGGGGATGATATTTTAGTATTTTAGTCTACCTTCTCTACGTCTCTGTCTTTTTATGAGGGGGGGAAAAAGAGATTCTATTTTTATGGTGCACGTGTGGTTATTGCTGATGGCAGCGACAGGAGGCTAATATGCACATGCTTTCATGCTTAACTCTCTAATGGTTTCTTCAGGTAGTGATCATTATGAAGTACAGTGCCTGTGTGTGTGTGCGAGTGCGTGTGCGTGCTCGCATGTACGTGTTCATGTGGGTGATGGAGCGAGTGAGTGAGATATTAAAAGGGCTCGTTGTTCAATATAAGCATGGCAGGTTGATGGTTTAAATGGTCATTCTCACACTGAGTCTTCGTGATCCATGATGCTGTTCATCTGGACGGGAGGCTGAACGGTGACCATGTGAGTGGGGAGCCAGATTCACAGACAGAGGGTTGCATGTTCTAATCCCGGGCATGTGTGGCATTACTGATCCTGCAGTTATATCTGCTGCAATAATCAGGAGTCCCTGCATAATCCTCTATAACCTAAGAATCCCAAAATAACTGAGTAAAGAATCAGCTCTCCATGGGCATTACATGATTCCTGTCCTGAGCATATAACGCAATGTACAAGGATTAATGTGCTGCTTGTGCGTATCATAAAGTTTGTTATTTAATTTAGGCGCCAGTTCTGTGGTTAATACAGGAATGCGGCAACTCACTTCAGGTCCTGTCTCTGTGACTCTATCTCTCTGACTCTCTTTGTCTCTGAATGTGTCTCTGTCTTTATGTCTCTGACTCAGTGTCTCTGACTCTGTCTTTATGACTCAGTGTCTCTGACTCTCTCTGACTGTGTTTCTCTCTCTGTGTTTGTGACTCGGTATCTCTCTGTCCCTGACTCGGCACACCATTACAATCCAGCTGACACTTAGGAAACAAAACATCGGAAGTGCTTTTTTTCCTCTGTTTCTCTTTTTCTATCCTTCTCTCTCTCTCGCTCTATCTCTCTGTCTCTCTCACGTTGTTCTCCTCTTTTTCTTCTGTGTCTCTCTCAATGTCAGTTTAATTCAATATGCTTTTTTGGCATGAATGTCAGGTGGATTATACTGCCAAAGCTTCAAGGACAATCAGGATATTATCACTGAAAACAAGAATAAATAAATATACTCATTCAATTTGTTAAAGATAATATTAATGAGTAAAAAAATGAACCAGAAAATGGCAGAGACCAGTAATCACGTTGTGTTTGTGTGCGTATGCATGTATATTCGAGATATACTATATATAGACATAATTATTGATGGTTTAGGATCATTAAATGGCTACTAAATAGACATATATTAATATAAAATGGTAACTAATAAATGTGAAATAAGTAAATGAAAAATGAGTTGTGAGAAGACTGATCACAGCGGGTTTGTGCTGCTGCACTGGTTGTCTCTCAGACTGACACACACTAACACGTCCTGTTGCTTCTATGGCCGTGACACTCTTTTCCCAAAGCAGATGTTCCATTTCAGACTGGTCAGAGAGTCCATCAAAGTTTTGGAATTTGAACTGCATTTTTGTTCAGAATTTTTTTTTAATGTCTGTCTCCTTGTCATGTTTTTTTTTTTTAATTCTCCTCTCACCCCTTCAGTCTCTCTCCTGTTCTTCCCCTCTCTGCATCATTGGACTTTCAGTTCAGTTCATATGTCATTACAAGACATGCAACGGCTAAAAAAGAGTCACTTTTAACATTTACAGTACTGAAGTCTTCTCATACATTACCTGTTACTCCACCTGAAAACGAGTTATAAACACAGATGAAAACTTTTGACCTCTGTCTCTCTCTCCCCTCTGGTCTCTCGTCTCCGCTGGGGCCCTACAGACCCCCCCTGCAGACTACATTTCCCCGTCAGACTCCCTCTCTCGTGAGAACTCTACCTGGCAGCCTTCTAATCCAGGACTGTGAGAATCTGTAATTAAAGGCTTACCTTCCATTTCTGATGTTTTTTTTTAAAATTTATTTCTGTCTTTACAAAACCAATGACGTGTGTACCTGTTGATGCCAAGTCTATGACAAAGCACTGTGAGGGCTCTTTGTGCGTAAGCAAAGGAATGATCATGTTTCAGAGTTTTGAGGCTGTGAAAAGTTGTTGGGGTCGGGGGGGAGCAGATTGAATTTATTCAGGATTCGAAAGCACCCTGACGGGAAAACGTACACTCATATGACACCACCATACACACACAGATCCACTGGATACTCTGCTGGTTCTTATCATAGAGAGTTCAATCTATGCTGTGCTTGGGTTTTGAATATGACAAAGGAATGCATCTTCAGAAAATTAATTCAGCAGTTGTGGCCAAGCCCTGCATCGCACGTTCAGCTCTGTAGCGCAGCACTGGAAAACAGGGTCACCATCACCGGAGATCCGCTCAGAGGCACAGAGCACTTGGAGTGGAGTTCAGAGAGCTACATATCTGTTTAAGATTTACGATCCGTGCCGCAGGTAACAGGGTTCCAGTTTTATAACCCCAGAACAGAGGTTCTGTCTCATGGACTTCAACCCAAAAATGTACACTTAGGGACTTCCCTAATTCTCTTCAAGTGCTCTGTCGGAGGCAGACTACTATTTACCTGAAAAGGACATTGTTTTATGAACACTAATGTGAAATTCTTATACTTTAAAGGTAAAGGAAATGGATGATTACATTGTTTAAGATTTTTATACTTTTGTTCTTTCCAGAAAGAATATTTGAACAATCCATTATTTAATTTTTGTTATTATTAACTCATTCCCTAAATTGTGCATCTGTTTACCAGTAATCAAATTTTGATAATTATGGATGATTTATAAGTTAATTCAAAGAACAAGCGTCACCAGCTGGTACCTTTTAGCTTAATTAGGAAATTAAACTATGGTTTATAACCTGTGTGGGCCCTTTACACGAATCATTCTAATAACGCGTCATGACAGAAGAGTGTTGAGTTAATTTTGTATAAAGTGATCTTTCGTTGGATAATTACGAGAATATCTCAAATGCAGTGTGTAATCAGGCTGAAGGGTGAACGTGTTACAGCGGGGTGATTGGGATCAGAACTGACACCCTCGCTAATCTTACCGCTAAATTCAGGTTCAGACTCAAAGTTCAGATTTCATCTCCCTCCTGTGAAGGCTGGAGAGACACAGCAAAGGACACAGGTCCTTACATCCTCTCCTTACTGCTTACAGTCATTCCCATATGTACTGTATTTACCGTTATAATTATATTTAGAGTGTTTAACAGGCCTTACAATGTCAATATTGACAGTCCTTATTGTCCTTTGCGTCAAAATGCTTCTACGGTCCTTGATCACTCCGAAAATGTCTCCAGCATTTGCCCAATCTGTTACTCTCTTGTGGAAAATACAAACTTCCCCAACATTTGGAATTAGAAATGGTATCTGCACCCCGATGAGCATGTTTGGGTTAAACCAGTTGTGCGCCCTGTCTCAGTCCAGTCCTGGGTTCCTCCGCAAGAACCTCTGCAAGTGGGTTCTCTGTTTATTTATTTAACCTTTATTTTACCAGGAATAAGTCCCATTGAGAAACAAAATTTCTTTTCCAAGGGAGTCCTGGCCAAGACAGCAGCATAAAAGTTTCACACAGAAAACAACAACAGACACTGACAAGGCAAAAAAATACATTAACCAGTTTTGACAGTAAAGCATGTACATGCACTGGTTAAGTAAGCCTTAATTCTGCTTTTAAAAACATGTAACCTTATGCAATGATCCAGTTTAAGATAATTCTGTAGCCCGGACCAAGAGGAGGGGGCAAAAACAGAGAAAGCTCGATTTCCAAAAAGAGAGTGAGTTTTGATGTGTCCATAAGAACATAGATTGCATTTTTTTGGAGACAGCAGAGAACATTAACACAAAGGCAGTTCATGCAGGATGGCCTTATACAGGAAGATGTACCAATGTTCCATTCTTCTATTGTACAATGAAGACCAGCCAACTTTCCCGTACAACATTCAATGATGCATTCGGAAACCCAGATCAGAGATAAATCGCAATGCAGCATGGTACACAGACTCCAACATTTTCAGAGATGATGTGGTTGCATGCATATGAAGAACATCGCCATAGTGGATTACCGACAAAAATGTTGCTTGAATCAGTTTTTTTTTTTGCGACAAAAGAAAAACAGCCTTTGTTTCGATGAAAGAACTCTAATTTTACCCTCAACATTTTTGTTAGATACTCAATATGATGATGAAAAGACAGTTTTTCATCGAGGAGGAAAGCAAGTATTTATACGTTGATACACATTCAATCACCTCATTATTCAGAATTAAAATCTGATAATCGTCTTTAATTTCCATTTTTGACCTTGAGAAGAACTGGTCTTGTTTGCATTAAGTACGAGCCTTAATCTACATAAATTATGCTGAACAACATTAGTAGCATCTTGTAGATGGTGAACTGCACTCAGTAATGAAGAAGAAGTAATATATATAATTGCATTGTCAGCATAAAAGTGGAACTTTGCATCAGTAACATTTTTACATAAACTATTGATATAAATAATAAATCAAATGGTACCCAATATAGAGCCTTGCGGGACACCATTATTTATATTTTAAAAAGTCGAAGACAAACCATTAACTTGAACACACTGTGTTCAACCACTCAAATAGTTTTCAAACCATTTGACAGATTTTGGAGAAAACCCTATATTAGTGAGCCTCTGTAAGAGAATTAAATGGTCAACAGTATCAAAAGCCTTAGATAAATCTAAGAAAAGTGCAAGACAGTATTCTTTAGAGTCAATGGCAGTTATGATATCATTTAAGACCTTCATTGCAACGGTGACTGTACTATGTTTTATCCTAAACCCAGACTGAATATCATTTAAAATGTCATTTTGAAATAAAAAATCCTTTATTTGATAGCTAATAAGCCCTTCCAGTACCTTGGCTAAAACCGAAAGTTTGGAATTTGGCCGATAATTATTTGGGGTTGATGGATCTCCACCTCTTTAGCACTGGAGCGACATAATCAGACTCTTAGGTATTTGCCTACTTTCTAGAGTCATGTTAAAAATAGGAGATACTGGCTCAGCGAAGATCTCCGCAGCAACTTCTAAAAAGTATGGATCTAAACCATGAGGACCAGCTGATTTCTTAGTGTTAATTTTCTTTAAAGCATCACATACTTCACTTTCTTCTATAGGACTGAAATTAAAATCAAAAGGCATCTTTTCTTCATTATAAGAATTTTGTTGAAGATCTGTCTGTTGAAGAGATAAAGTGTTGATTCAGAGCAATTAACATACCCATTTTATTGGTAATAATTTCAGTTCCTAACTTAAGTGATAGTGGTAGGTCACTGCTATTACCAGAGCCTGATGACAACTGCTTAATGACCTTCCTGAATTTAGAAGGATCATTTAGGCAATCTGCCATTGCTTCAACATAATAATTTGATTTAGCTTTACGAATCAAAGAAATACATCTGTTCCTTAGATGCCTAAAATGTGTCCAGTCAGGCTGGCATTTGGTCTTTCTTGCTGTTGACCCTGCCATATTACGCTCATGAATTGTATCAGACAATTAGTGTGAAAACCATGGGTTATCTCAACATTTAACCTTAAATTTTCTCACAGGAGCATGCCGGTCTATAACCTCTAAAAATACTGATCTAAAATATGTAAACGAAATTTCAGGGTCTGGGATCAAATATAACTCATCCCAGTGACATAAATGAAGATCATTTAGAAACACTTGCTCGTTAAAATATTTAAAATGTCTTTTAACTAAAATTCGTGGTCGTTGTTTAGGGAGCTTTGTATCCTTAACCGCAGCAATGGGGCAGTGATCGCTGACATCATTTACAACAGTGGCCTTGAACTTATGCGGGGCATTTGTTAGAATTCGGTCCAGTAGCGTAGACTTGTCAGGCTGTCTGGGCTTTGGCCTCGTCGGTGAATCTATAATTTGTGCGAGGTGGGCTGAGTCACAAAAGCATTTCAGGGGATCAGACGCAGAGGACAACCAGTCCCAGTGTAAGTCCCCCATAAAAACAAGCTCATTATAAGAGACTAAAGACAAAGATTCTGAGAGCGAGGATAACGTTTCCTTCGGTGCAGAGGGGGGTCTATAACATCCTGCAATCGTCAAAACGCAGCCTTTAGAAAGTTTCACTTTCAATACTAGCGACTCACACTGTTTTGGCACCGACTTGGATAAAAGGGCTGTTGCCTGATACATGGTTTTTGCATATATCGCAACTCCTTCTCCTTTAGCATGGCGATCAGTGCAAAAAATGTTATACCCAATCATATTAAGGGGTCAAGAGGTACAGACGTGAAAAAAAAAATGTTCTAAGAAATCTTTCGAAACATTCATAAAAGGTGATTTTAAGACCAAAAAAACTATCTATTAAGTGGATTTTTATCATGTGAACTCCTCCAGTGGATTTGTTTCGCGACAAGAACGTGATTTTCTCGCATTGCAAAATTTCATAGTTTATCAGGCTTGCGGCAGGCATAAAATCCACATTTTTCAAGATATTGCTCTTAAATATTCACCATAGCATTAGTTTGTTATGTTCTATACAATGACATGGCCATTTTTGGGTAGGTAGATGGTGTATTTATGATCCATCTGCCAGGCCTTTTCTGCCACCCATTTCTAAAATTCTATGACCAAATAATTTTTCAAAATATTTTCCCATGTAAATATCCAGAATGAGTATGCCATTGTATAGCTGGTGATATTAACTTCAAAACAAAAAAAAGAATTACAGGAAAATATGGTATAGTTTCTGAGATATTGTTGCCACAAGATTTCACATTTTTCGCCAATAATGTACGGTTTTCACGGTAACAAACTTATTAAATTTGATTAAAATCAAATTCCATTCTGAGCTTTTTTCAGTTGACACAATCTTTATGTGTTTTTAGTGTTTAGAAGTACTTAAATTGAGTGAACCCAGGCTTGACCCCCTTAATATGGCTATCAGAAATTGAATTACTTAGCCATGTCTCCGATAAGACCATAACATCTCCATTAGTAGTCCTTGCCCAAATTCTAACCAAATCTATTTTCGGTAAAAGGCTTCTCACATTCATGTGCAAAAAGCCAATTCCAGACCTATTTAGAAAGTCACAAGGAGTTTGAAAACATTGTGTGTTCGGAACAGGTCCCGGATTTGGCTGTACATTCCCAGACAGAAATCGCATAAGCAGAAGGATACATTTCGGCTTGTCAGTATAGCGAACGCAGCTCTGATCTTTGTTGGGATATGATTTTTTAATGTTTTTTTTTTTCTTTGGGCTCCAATTTCCTAGTATGGAGGGTGTGTCAGGTCCCCAAAACCTACATTGAGTGTTACTGTTGAAACTATAAGGGAACTTGTCATTTAGACTGCTGCCATGACAATCACAGAAAAATTACATGAAACACCACCAACCAGAATGCAGTAGTTTTAATGGCTGGGTTAGATCCTTTACACTATGAATTAAATAATCCTTCTGCAGTTTGCTTCAGGGCTGCTTGTATCTGAGACGTACTGTGTAGAGTCCTGGGTTTTGTTTTGTTTTGCCTATGCTGGAAATAGTTTTTTTCTTTTTTTAATGCTATCTGAACTTGACTGAACAGCGGCAACACTGATGTTGTTTTTAAAACTTTGTAGCTCCTGTTGGTTTCATATGACGTGTCCTGCTTTGCACAATGAATGATTCCACTAATCTTTGAGAAAAAAGATAAAGGGAAATAAACAGGGAGAGAGAGAATGAAGATCAGAATTGACTCCTGTTCTGAAGCAAACAGAATACTTGCCTTTGAGTAAAGGAAGGCTGCAGTCCACGTGAATTAATCAATGAACCCTTTACTGAGAAGTCTTCCACATTTAGAGTCTCACTGGCCAGTTCCCTCACCAGGGAAAGACCTGATGACATTGGTGTGACCAGTCAACTGCCAGCCTGAATGTTCTATCTAGTTTTTCATGAATGCATTATCCACTTTAATGACATTTATTATGGCTTTCATGAATGATATGTGTTCATTTAAATTCTTGAAATTGCGTCGAACCTTGTAATATTTTATAAATGATTTTTTTTCGCGGCATACTTGACCTTGCCGGAGGGTACATTGGAACAGGACTGGTGGGCTGAGAGCAGTTGACTGTCACACTGAAGCAAATTTTTAAGCAGCGGTCATCATCCAGCTCATTCATTAATTCGTTCATGCATAATTTCACTAATTAATTCATTCATTCATTGCTGTTGTCTGGCAGCAGAGGCTCTGCCCGGTCAGATAGGGCATCATTCGCCACTCTCTGCTGCCACTTTGACAGGCCAATCAGCTGGCCCATATGGACTGAGTGACAGCTGAGTTTGGCCCACCCCCTGCTCCCCTAGAGAGAGGAAGGTGCTGCTGGCTCTGTATACACGAGTGAGCCCAGGGGACAGGGACTCCACCTGTGGACTCCTTCTGTTCAGCACACCAATGAGTAACTGTATCGTTCTCCCTGAAAATTCATCAGACCGCCTCTGAAAAATCTAAGTGTGTCTTTAAAGCAGAGAATCGTGGAGTCATGCACAAATGATTTACAAAATCATTATGTCTTATTTAAGATCAGGCCACTCAGTGGCACTCTCGAGGGATGGATCAGCCCGGAACTCGCATGTCGCCTACGCAAATGTCACCCATAAATATTTCACAAACAAGCAAAAAGACATTGCCTGGATGACGGCTCGCTGCTGTCTCCCCACTAGGGTCTTGATCTATCACTGGCACTTGGTACTAACGGAGAACTGCCCTTGCCGAAGCACTGACCTAGAGTATGTACATCATCTCTTTTGGGAGTGCTCCATGGGCAGTCGGGTCTGGGGCCTTGTTGTTCCCTCAGTCTCCCAGAACAGGTTGTTGCCAGTGACTTCCCTGATGGCTTAGCAGGTCCTCCTGGGTCTGCCTGAGGGCTGTAAGTCCATTAAAAGCCAGCAACAGTGAAGGATCGTAAACACCGTTAAACAAGTCCCATGAGAGGAGAGGAACATCAAGGTCTACCAAAAAACAACCATGGACCTGGTCACTTTCTGGAGGAGAATCCAATTACTCCAGTTCCGAGGCTGTACTTCCTGTATCTAACATCTATTTTCACACCCCCCATTCTGCCACCCTCTGAGTCTGTTAGGGGTCATCCCTTTGTTGGAAAGACTATTGAAGTATATCTATGAGCATTACAGACTTCTCATACTAATGCATGCACAAACTCCTTAAAAATTGTTAGAAACCAACTCAATCACTAATGGTGTGGCAAACCAGTTTCTTGACCAGATAAGTGACTGTTTTGCTTGGACAAAATAGTTTGTGAAACGCATGAAATCTCGACTTTCACCCTGGGCTGCTCTGTTGGGTTGTATCCACATGGGGAAAATGCCAAATGAATCTTCGGGGGGGAACTAATATGTAAAGACGGGATGAGGGCGAGAAGTGCTGTTTTATGCTAATTTCAGCCTCTAAAATGTCCCAGTTTTGATGGGTTTTGTTATGCAGCAGATCGTCTGAAGTGATGATTGCAGCATGTTGCAGAAATTACCAGCACTTAATTCTCTCCTTTTGATGTACTGCTGGTGTTATATTTCAACCTAATTATCTGGCTCATGTACAAACAATATGCACGCAAGTTCTGTATTATCATCTGTCTTTTTTTGTAGCCTCTACAATTATTGCGCTTACTGAAAACTTGGCTCTGATAATTGAAAACCACAGAGCTAACTATGCCGCCCTATAGTGTCCTCGCCGGAAAAGAATTGGGATCAAGGGTTTTAATTATTTTCCTTGAAGTGGGGAAAAAGGATGACGCACGTGGTGCTTTCATGTTGTTTACAATGTTAGTTTGTATGGCGGCAAAAGCACACTGCATTTCTGATGCCTGTGGGAGTGAACTGGTTTGTCACGGAGGTGGTGCGGATGAAACTGATAGAGGGGGCTGGAGTAATATCCCATAACATCCCAGCTGTTGCATGGCAGGTGGGGCAGTGATGGAGGCTGGGTTGTAGCTGCTGTGTTCAGATGCTCTTCAGTATAACACCAGGCCAGCCTTGGCCTCCACTATCAGAGTAGAGCCCTACCCCATTCACAGCCTTCCCTGGCACCTGAGCAGAGCTCTACAGGGATCTGAAGGCAGCCATTTCCTTTCCATTAAAAAAAAAACTTTAAAATTAAAATTCTAAGCATCAGGGCTGTTGCCACTTCCTGTCTAAACTGGGGAGTGTCAGGATGGTAGCCTCTCTTTGAACATCGGACCTCAATTTTGATCAATCATGTTTGAAATTATACAGTCATTGGCAACTCTTGCTCATAGGGAATATGTGCATAGGGAGCACAGGGGTGATGTGTCCAAATTTTGTGGTTTTGAGATTTTTACCTCCTGTCACACATGTCTATCAGCTAATTCTTGGAGCACAATAATTATATGTCCATGCGCCTCAGTTTTAAACAGAATTCACATTCTCATTTTGTGGTATGTCCAACAAAATCTGCTTATATGAATTAAACATAGATATTTGATGAATAAACATGAAAAGTATTACAGAATCATCTATCTTCCATTGCAAACAAACTTAACTTCAATCTCTCACCATTGTGTTATGTCACATCAAGTGCTCGAATTGTTGGAGCACGGAGGTGACATGTCCATTTTGGCAATTTTGGCCATGATGTCGCAGTACCACACTTATGAAAACTTACACATTTAATATACTTCTGAACCATGCAGTGAGAGAGTGACTGACATAAAAATGATGTAAATGATGTACCTGATTTAATAGAACATTTGCAAACCTAAAAATCTATTTTTCATAAAACCTCTAAAATGGACATGTAACCATTGCGCTCCAAACCCTCGGTTTAAAAGGTTATTTCAAACGGAATAAATTGCAGCAAATGATCCCCTGATGAGCAGAATGATGGAGTTGTGAGTTGTTGTATTGCCTCACTGTTAAGGTTATGGGTTGAATTCTCACTGTAGCCTTTCTCTGCGGGGATGTGCTTGTCATCACTGGGTTTCCTGCAGAGACTCCAGTTTCCTCCTGTTGCCCAAAATTGTGCCAATCAGGCTCACTGAAGATTTTAAATTGTCCGTTGTGTGATAGTGAATGGATTGTGAGCCCAGAGATAGATTGGTTGGTGAAGCAGGTGCGTAGCTGCCTGTCGTCCATTGTCTGTTGGGATAGGCCCTAATCCTCTTGTGATCTTGACCAGGGTCTGGATAATGGATGGATGTTTGTGGTTGATATTCCTGAGTAAAAATGGTCATCCATTCAACTCAGTCAATTTTTTTTCCTTAATTTAAAAGGCCATTTTAAAAGACTCATTGAATTTTTAAAGATGGCTGAGCTTTGTTACTGAAAAGTGTCATGGGAAGAGACGAAATCAGTTATAACATTTGCAAAATTCAATGGTTGGATGTTCGGAATGATAAATGATAAGAACATCTGATGATGTTCGTCTCGGGAATAATTTGTTTTTACAAATCTGTTTTACTTAATTGTCTTTATTGCAGCATTGTATGTGTGCATTGCAGCATTTGTGCTAGTTTTTAATCATGCTGATTTTATTTTTAGTAAAAGACACAAATATCTTAAACTTTGTTTCAATGGTTGTATCCTGTCGTAAATTTAACTCGAAGCACAGAAAAAGATATGTGGACTGTGCTGAAATGGTGCATTACCAAAATAATGTAAAACAAGCGAGTAGGCCTACTCAGAAGCGGAATGTTCACCGTTTTCGGTTTCTCGTTTTTTGCGCTGAATGCCCGGTTGTTTCTCTGCCATATCTTGGTGGGTTCCTAATGGTGTACCCTGGTGCGCTCCATTGGATTGCGGCCTGCGGCATCTCTCTGTTTGGTCGAATCCCGTGTCAATCAATATTCCGAGCCGTAGATCCGCCTGCCTCCGCTCGCGGCGAGTCCTGCGTTCTGACTGCCGCTCCACAGCACCGACACCGGCAGAGAGGAACCGTGCAGCCTCCCCAAACACAATGCTGCTTGAAGCTTAGAGCGCCCCAGTTCATCTGCAGAAAAGGAGGAGAGAGAGGGAAGAGAGTGAGCAAGGGGAGGGCGATAGAGCGAGAATCTACCTACTCATACAGCAATCCAGAGAGGGAGAGAGGACGGAGAGAAAGCAAGAGCCCAGAGGACGGAACTGGATTGGGAAATAAAAAAAAGAATCGTTGGACCTGCTTAAAAAAGAGGATTGCGTTATTCTCTGAATAACTGCAATTTGATTTTAGAACAGTCATTACTTCGTGATTTCAAGATGTCATCATCGGGTAAAGACAACAGCGGTGCTCAACATGCCAATTACGTGGGACCATATCGTTTGGAGAAAACGCTGGGCAAAGGACAGACAGGTTAGTGCTGGTTTTTCGTTAGTGCGTTTTCGCCCGTGCGACCCGAGAGTCGTTGACAGCACTGTGCCACACTGTTTAGAGGTGAAATTCCGCCGGTTTTGTATTGGTGATTTATCGCTGCGTGTATGTTGTCTTTATTGGAGAACGCCTGACCAGTTTATTGTGAATGTTGGGGGGACACGTTCCTTCACTTACCCCGCTTGCTCTTATCATAATTGTTGTAGCAGCTTCTCGGTAGGACTAGCGCATTTGCTCGGTCTCGCAGGCGAGATTCACTTGTTTGCGAGTGGTGACGTCTAAGCATTGGGTAGCCCCTGCAGGAGTGAACGGGCTCACCGGCTTCCACCTCGAATGATTGTGGTTATTCAGAAGAAAATGAACTTGTTTCCTGAAATGTCTGAACGTTTCTGCGTCCTGGTACTGCATATATACAACTACCAGTGTTGTCTGTGCGCGACACCGCTTATTCCCATTAGAACTTTCCTCCTCCTGGTATATTAATACCGGTTTTTTGTGAGTTTTTTTATTTACCGTCTCATTTGCCCGCATAAGCAAGATGTTCTCCAGCATGTTGCTTTTGGCAATATAACCGCTTGGAAGTGTCAGTGTTGGATGGTCGTAATGCGAATCCTGGAGCAGGTGTAGCCTCAGAGATGCTCTAGCGCAGCATTTATAGCAGTGATTGTGATGTTTGAAGGTGTGTGCAAGCAGTTGCTCAACTACCGTGTTTTAACCACCACCAATGATCATGATTTACAAAAAAAAGTAGCGTTCCAACGTTATTGAAAGCTTTTTACGCGTTGACTTTAAGACCCCCACAGCCAATTGTGTAGCCTACGGCCGACCGGTGTATGTCTTTTGTGAGGTTTAATAATTTTTAAAAGTAGCGTATGGGTAGGCTATCCCAACGCACCCCTTGCTGTGTATGTTCTAGAAACAAGAATGCGGTGAGCGGTCGGGGCTTAATCGAAACATCGGTAAGGCAAGAATTCAGGAAAAGTGATGCAACCCTCTCTATGCTGCCCTCATCTTTTCAAAAAGAAAGAGTCTCAGGCGCGGTATACGATTTCCATCCCATCTGTTGTCTAAATCGGCGACAATAGGCGTTACCTCCCCAACCCTCCCAGCTGGGCTGGCTCTGCTGATCGAGCCCGCGCTGTGCGGTGCACACGGGTTCTGCAGTCCGCAGGTTTTTCCGGGGGGATTTCGTGCGCTGGCCTGTGACACTGTCGCCCGGACCATCGCCTCCCTTTTTTATAGAAAGGGTTGCGAGTTTAACGGCGATGGAGCGTGAATAATACTGAGATCTGTTTCCTCCAGAATCACAACGCGGCGGGCTCGCCTTCCTCTCCGCTACAGATGGTCATCCTATTCTGTTTTGAGAATATATAAATTGACTGCCATATAATGGCGGCGTCGCTTTGACATTTTTAAGGCCGTTTGATTTAGTACTGGCTGCTTTGTTAATTGAATACACAGCGTTCAGGTAGCCCTAGAATTCATGCACGGTTCTCATATAACTGCACCCATGCACCGAATGATCAGAGCAAAAGAAAGCATATTCCCAGAGCATACCATTTCTTATTACGGATGTCGTTTCTTTCTTAAGACTTCATTATACTTTCTTCCCGTCTGTTTCTTTTAAAATTATGACTTCATCATATCTAAGTTTGTTATTCTTGAATCTCACTTTTTCTAAACTTAATTTTAAACTAATGCCCAATTATGATTTTAGTTACAAAACCCGCTTGTATATTTGATTGGTTCTACCACATAAAATAATACTGTTTTTGTCAGGCTCTGCCCCAAGTCTTTGGGTGTGTATAACTATTTGATGGCTTTCCTTCAGCAGACAGTCTTATCCGCATTGACAAACTCGACCCTTTTTGGCAAAGTATCTGTTCTTAGGGTTTATTGTATACTGGAGCATTTCAGTCTAATGAAACTGTGTCAAATGGCAGTGTCCTATGTGGGCTTTAGATCCACTCTCATTGGGTTAAAGTATCGCAACCCACCTACTCCTCTGCCCTGCCTCCCGATGGCCAATTGTTATGCTCAGCTAGTACTTCATCATGAATATTATCTCTATGAGGTGGCAGTGAAGTTAGACTCTTACAGTGATAAGTTTTCATCATTATGGGGGAATAGTTTTGGTTGTGCGTTTTTTCTCTTGCAATAAATGAATATTCTGGCTTGTCCGAGCCTTTCCTACTAGTGGTCATGTCACTTGAATGAATATACTCTGTTTTTGTTTTTGAGGAATGATAACATTTATTTTATTGAGCTGCACCTTCATTTTGATGGGACCAATTACCTGCTAACTCTCAGTTCTCAGGGCCGTGGGGGTGGGGTAAGGTGGGGGTGTGTGACCACGAGTCAGGCTGCAACCAATGGCATCTTCTGGTCTCCTCTGGAGACTCCCACCTGGCTGTGACGGGTGGCTGGTTATTTATAGAGCATAGAGAGGGAGAGAGGAAGGTGCCGTGCAGGTAGTGCGGTATTGGGATTGTGTTCATTATGGGATTAGGCAAGCGAGCACATGTCTGGCTGCTTATGGTTGCCGTAATGCATCCACCCCTAGCCCAAAACACAGAACACACATTGGCCACCCCTGCTGGTACTCACGTACTGGGGAGAAGAGATGGAGGAGGGGAGTAAAAATGAAAAAAAATATTACAGAGGATATTGCACCATGGACAGGTTTGTGCGAGAGACCATTGATCAGGCAGGGTTTGGTACAATACCCCAGTGATTTGGATTATGCAAAGGATCAATATAGATCTACCTGATTGGCCAGCGATCCCATGAACTGCATTGATTGAGGCCTGTGATTGGCCTGTGGTAGCCCAGGTATAAATTGGCCACTGATTGAAGGAAACAGGAAAAAAAAAAAAAAACAGCTGAACTCTGGTCCAAGGAGGTTAGATTTGAGTTGGCCTGACTGTAAGCCACAGCCTGTGTATGAGAGAGGAGTCAGTATTTCTGCAGCATCAGCTCTGATGGGCTGAGTTTGATAAGAAGATGGTGGTGATGATATTGATGTCGGCCGCGCTGTGTGCATTCGGTTACATTTTCTCACCTGGTGTGGATCGATGATCGGGGAAGCCCTGCTACATAATTGGTGGAGACGTGTTAACTTGACTGTGATTGATCACCGCTGATCTGCTGTTTGGATCAATAGAAATCTGAAAGATTTTCTCGTGCTCTGAAGGTCCATGCAACACTTCAGCATTCTGAGGTTCCCATGAAGATTGAAAGGAAGGTCTGAGATGATGTTGAGATGAGGGAACTGAGCGTAAAAAGATGGGAACCGACCTTGTTCCTGCAGAGTTGATGTCATGTATCTTTTCACCACCACCATTACTGGACGCTCCAGATTGTAATAATCAGCAACTCAGTATCCCTGGCTGTTGAAAGACGTGTGCTTTGTTCAGATAGCAGTGAATACCTACATCATGGGACATCTCCTGGAACAGCTCTGATGTAATTGTTGAATGAGGTGTGCTTTGTTAGGGTTTGGGTGAATATCTTTGGGATTGTAGGTCTACCGGAACTGGGATGGTGACCAGTGGTGTCAATCATGCTGCCAGTTCTGGATTTAGGTGAGAGCAGCCGTTTGTATATGTGGCTCACTTATGATATTTCAGGATAGTAGGATAGTCACCTATGATCGTGCTGTATATCGGCAGTGAATTTGAGTTTCAAATGATGGAAATGTTATCTGTAAGGTCCTGTTTCTTTGTCTATGATTGTACAGATATGAATTTAAGCATTTGCGTGTGTGTTTGAGCGTTAGCAGGTGGAAGACCTGTAGTAAATGGTGACTTTGTGCACTGTGGTACAGGGGTACAGTAGTGCTGGAGCAGTGTGCTGGTGGTGGATTTTGGGGGGGGGTTGTTTCTGTGACAGACGGAGGACCCTGAAGTTCTGGTAGTTTCCGCTGGGAAGCTGTCGGGCTGTGGGAAAAGCACAATGAATATGCTGTCGGAGAGAGAGAAAGGGAGAGAGAGAAGGAGAAAGAGCCCCATATGTGATGAAAGAGCTCTGCGCACTGATGGGGGGGAGGGGAGGGATACTTGTCAGATCAGTGGGGGGAGGGGGCGGAGCTCCCTAATAAAAGGAGCCCCCCCTCTCCAAACGCCCCGTATACAATGGGGGACCCCCCCCCCCGCCCCCCACACACACACACACACACACACACACACACACACACTTAGTAACCCCGTTTCTCTCACTCAGTGTGTGATGTGCAGAAGCCATTTCCTCTCCTGCTCTAGTGTCTCTGCTCCCCCCGTGTGTATTTTATTTAGTGAAGCAGGAGGGAGAGGAGACTGCAGTTTAGCACTGAGTCGCTGTCGCTCCTCTCTCTGCGGCCTGCGTTTCCTCTGCACTCTGTGCGTCTGTGCTGCTCTGTGCTGATCAGAATCCTGGCCTGGCTTCTGTCCCTAATCCACCTGCCTTTTTTATGAACCTCCACACTGGTGAGGGACTGAGAGCCTGGTGCTGACTGTCGGCCATCTTGGGAGAGGCTCTTCCAACCTTATTTAACTCATATGCTCTCTTTATATCACCCCCCCCCCCCAATACAATTAGGGGCTTAATTGCCCGCCTCTTCATGCTGTCGGCCGAGATTACATCATTCTCTGAACGCCACTGGTGTCACTGCAGGTTTGTTTCCCATCTTAGAAGGTGAGCATTTACAGGTGTTGCTGGTAAGTCGGTCAAAGCTGATTGGCCTTTTCTCCTGTAGTAAACTGCCGGAGTAAACGCAACACACAAACACTAACACACCCCTGGTGGAGGCTTCTGTTAGTGCAGCATGATCCTCCCTCCACAATGGCTTGGCTGGACCTGTTAGAGTCTCTGTTTCGCTTCAGTAATACCTGCTGTAGCATGATGTCCAGTGCGTGGCTATGAACACCTTTTCTCTCGTCATTTTATCCCTCGTTTCTCTCTTCTGCATTTATCTCCATCTCTTCCCTTCCTCTCCTCTATCATTCTCCTCCCTCATCCATCTCTCCTCTTTGTTCAGTGTATGTGATACCCCTGATGTAGACCCTTAAAGATCTTGGGGCTACCTGCTTTGTCTACAATGGTGGTATGAGGTGCCATTTGTGGTCCCACTATATGGTGCTGTGTGGAGAGTTGTGTTTGGGGGGGGGGTCAATGTGGGGGCGGGGTCGACACCGGCTACCTCCGCCTCCCCGTGGTGCACAGGAACACCATTGGTTGCTGTAGAGATAGTGGAAGCATTGGGCGTGTCTGTGACCTGCCTCCTGCAGAACGCATTTACAACGCTGCTGCCATGTTAAGATGAAACATTTTAGTAACATTGTGAAAACATTTATGTTTGCTGGGTTGGACTGGCTCCGTAATGCGCAGGATAACGGCAAATTATTGTTTTATTTCTGAGGCACTCGAGCACGTAGCGGTAGGGCTGGTGCAGTAATATCAGATGATGGTTGTAAAAATGTTTATGTCCCCGTTTGACATCTGTGAAGTTCATGTCGCCCTGACTGCAGCTTCAAAAAGAAGCGATTCCTCCCATAATCGCTGCAAGATTTTTCTTCTGTGTTTTAAATGATTAATGAGATTATCACTTTAATGATGTTTCTTCCAAGCTGACTGCAGGTGTGTTTTTAAAATTTTATCAGCCTTAAAAAAAAGCTTGAATGTTTCAGATGTTGGCGTCCCGCGGCGTTTTGAAATGTTGGTGCCGGGTGCTGGAGACGCATCGTTTAAAAAGGCCTTATCGCAAAAAAATTTTCTCCTGGTGACTGTTGTCACCGCCTTCTCTCCACCCACCCTCCCTCTTCTCCCACGTTCCCTCCCCCTCCCTCCCTCTCTCCCTCTCCCTATCCCCCCTTCCCTCTCTTTTTCCTTGTATAAATTGGCCGTGTGTAAAATCGGACAAGCCCCCAACAGAACACCATCGATTGGCGGGCGTGTGTGTATCAAATGATTTTCAGAGATTAATGATGAAGAAAGAGACAGGGGAAGGATAAAAATCAGAAAAAAGAGGTCCTGTGAAAGGAAGGAGTTGAGGAGAAATGCGTGCTGAAATCATTACCGTGAGTGTTGTCTGAATTCACTCAGGTTACTGTTTATTCCTCATGAGACCTTGACCTGAAAAGAAAGACCTTTTTATTCGATGTGAGGAAGGATGGATTTTAGAGCCGATCAGCGGCAGGTGAACAGGCCTGTACAGCATCGTCTGTGCTGCTGGTGAAAGAAGACTTGGGTTCTATTTGAACCCTTAAACTCTAATCTTTCACTGACGTTTTCCCTTAAGTGGGTTCAAAGTCAGAGAGGGCATTTGTTTCATATTGTGGGACAATGTCACATCCGCACTCTGTATCTGCTGGCTGCAGCGCTTCACTGAAGCTCCATCACACTTGTATTGAGAGAAATATTCAAACCCAGGAAGCCATGTTTTTACGGCCTCAGCATTGCATCAAATGGAAATTATCTAGAGGTTGTAATTTGTAAATCATTTTCTACATTTACTTCTAATTCAGCAGGACGTATTTGGGATTATTGACTATCTCCGCTAGAAGTTAATTTAGGCCTGAAGTTCCACAGGTTTGAATACAGCTGCTGTTCCTGGCTGATCCATATATGGGTCCATAAGTTTGACGTGGTTAATTGTGGCTTTAAAATTCCGACTGGGTTGTGCAAAGTGAACCGCAGGAGATTTTTCAGGTTGAGCGCGACGAGGGGACAGAAATAGAAGTTGGTTACAGGTAAATTCTGCACTGATATTGGAAAGTTTTTGAGTTGAGGCAGTGGGGAGGATCCTGTTACCTGGTCATTAAGTGGAGGCAGAAACTCCGCACCAGGTTTTATGTGGAGTTTGATTTGATATCATCAGGTTGTCTTGTAAGCTGAACAGAAGATGCACTGTTGTGTTTGGAGAATGGTCAGGAGTGCTGGACTGCATGGCCCGCTCCTTTCATTGAGAGTAATGTGATATGTTGCAACACAGTATCATGTATGTGTGGATACTCAAGTAAGTTTTTGAGTGTTAATAGGTTTTAGAAAGACTAGTGAATTACCCCTGGCGAGAATAATTTCGACTGTGCGAGCATCGAGATGGAAATACAGCAGTTGCATTTGTAAAGGGCTATGCCACACCCTTATCCCCAAGACGAAGGGGAGTTTTGTCTGGCATGGGGGTGGTGGAGTGTCCAAAGTAGAAATTGACCTTTGACCCCAGTGACCTTGACCTTTCAAAAAACTAACCCCTCAAGGACAATTCCAGGGACAACCTAAACAGACCCACCAAGTTTGGTGAAGATCCGTCAGAGGACCTCGGAGGAGTAGGGGAACAAACAGACAAACAGACAGACAGACAAACGTTCCTCAAATTATAGTATGATGTACTGCACTGAAACCTGTGGGTAATTTGTCCTCTTCGTATGATCCATCCTCGTTAGGAGCAGTGGGCAGCCTCAGTGCAGCTCTCGGGGACCAACTCCAGTTCTAAAGCCGGAGCCTCGTTAAGGGGCCCTGGTAGGAGTGTTCCTGCGGAGCTGGGATCCCCAAATCTAGCCTTTAAATCTATATCCAGCCCTGGTTTTTTTTTTTTTTTTTATCCCAGGAAATTAAGTGAACAATTATTGCCGCTTAATGGCCAGACTGTCATCACACCTGCCTCTCAGGTAAAGGGACGGTGGAAAAACAACAGTTCTCAGCCCTTGAGGATCGTGATTTGGGGAACAGGGCTGAAGAGCATGTGTTCAGGTTGGGGGAAACCGGAGTACGCGGAGGAAACCCATGTGTACACAGGGAGAACATGCAAATTCCACACAGAGAGGTCCCGGTCAGGCAGGATTTGAACCCTGTACCTTCTCAATGCCAGGCAACAGTGCTGACCGCTGCCACTTGTCTGTAAGTTTTTGTTGCAAATGGTATTATAAAGTGCAAATTCCTCCATTGTATGCCGTTTCACAGTTGTCATGTCAGGTGCACATGTTGAAATACAGCTTGATTATCCTGCAAACCACGAGCACCACATTTTCGCCAACTAAATAGCTTCTTTTTGAATTGAACTTTTTACGACCATCGATCACCTCATGTTTCCAAATCCTACAAAACCGAAAAATCTGTGGCTTGACACTTGAGGCCCCCCAAGATGGCACGGCTTGTTTGGAGGGCTGTGTTCTCCCGTTAGCTGGACTGAATCGTGAGTGAAGCCCTGTAAAGCAGGAGGCTCTCTGCAGTGCGCTCCCCCTGTGGGCTCTATTTGGGGGTGTAGTGTAGCACGTCCAGAATACGGTGTTAGTCTCCTCATTTTGATTTTATTATTTATTTATCATTGGAGTGGAAAATCATGTGGGGCGCTGGAACTGCCACGGTCAATTTTCCCTCAATTTCAGCCAATTTTCAGCAGCTCCTGTGCTGCTGTGCTGACATGGTAGATGCCACAGCTGTCCTCCGGTTGGATTTTTTCTGACAGATCAATCCTTCACACCCCAGTTCTTTCCATTTCCATCTTTTAACACTGAAATGGTGGAGCATAGCTTGTGGGATTTTCAAATAAATAAATGTAATTTCAGTTTGAAAGTGTATTAACAGTTGGGCATGTTTTAACACATTCCTGGCTGAATATGTGCTCTGACTGAAACTTAATTTTTCTCCATGTCTCCGGACTTTTTTGGGACCATCTGTTGGCTTGGTGTTGGAGAATGTGTTCTGTTGTGTTGGGTTGGTACTAAAGAGCGTTAGTTATATCCTCGGACGATGAGTCCCGGATACTGTGGATCAGCGATCATCAGGCTGCGTCTGCCATGTTTGTCAACATTTTCTCATGAGTGCTTTACCGGCCACAAATTTTCACCAATTAATTTCATATTTGGCTTGGGCCTTGTGAGTGGTAAGGTTACAAAGCCTATCAGTTTTGGGGTTGATTGCTTAAGGGGGTCCAGGGATACTAGTCAACTCTAGTTTATGTTGGGTTAGTGTTAGTGCTAGTTTGTGTTAAATTGGTGTTGGGAGGTATCTTGGTTTGTGTGTTAGTTTGTCTTGTGTTGGTGTTGATGAGAGTTAGGTTGTGTTAAGTTTGTGTCGGGTTAGTTTTGGAGAGGGTTAGGTTGTTTTTGGTTTGTGTTGGGTTGGTTTTGGTGAGGGTTAGGTTGTGTTAGGTTTGTGTTTTGTTGGTTTTGGTGAGGGTTAGCTTGTGTTAGGTTTGTCTTTTGTTGGTTTTGCGAGGGTTAGGTTGTGTTAGGTTTGTGTCGGGTTGATTTTGGTGAGGGTTAGGTTTGTGTTGGGTTCATTTTGGTTAGGGTAAGGCCGTGTTAGGTTTGTGTCGGGTTGGTTTTGGTGAGGGTTAGGTTGTGTGAGGTTTGTGTCGGATAGGTTTTTGGTGAGGGTTAGGTTGTGTTAGGTTTGTGTCAGGTAGGTTTTGGTGAGTGTTAGGTTTGTGTTGGGTTGGTTTTGGTGAGAGTTAGGTTGTGTTAGGTTTGTGTCGGGTTGATTTTGGTGAGGGTTAGGTTGTGTTAGGTTTGTGTCAGGTAGGTTTTGGTGAGTGTTAGGTTTGTGTTGGGTTGGTTTTGGTGAGAGTTAGGTTGTGTTAGGTTTGTGTCGGGTTGATTTTGGTGAGGGTTAGGTTTGTGTTGGGTTCATTTTGGTTAGGGTAAGGTCGTGTTAGGTTTGTGTCGGGTTGGTTTTGGTGAGGGTTAGGTTGTGTTAGGTTTGTGTCGGGTTGGTTTTGGTGAGGGTTAGGTTTGTGTTTTGTTGGTTTTGGTTAGGGTTAGGTCGTGTTAGGTTTGTGTTTTGCTGGTGTTGCTGAGGGTTGGGTTGCGTTGGGTTTGTGTTGGGGAGAGTTAGTCTGTGTTGGGTTGATTTTGGAGAGTGCGTTCATTTGTATTGGGTCGTTGAGGAGTTTGATTTAAGCGTCTGGAGAAGCAGACTGAATAGTGAGTCTTGCTTTTCGAGTGGGTTGTATTCTTGTCTGATGCACCTTTAAATTCAGCTCCGCTTCTGAATTAATGTGAGTTTTTTCATTACTGTGACGAGTTTCTCGCCAGTTGGAGAAAATATTTGAGCTACAACTCATTTCCTGTTCAGAGGAGGTGGTGAAAGTGCAGAGTTTTGATGATTCAGTTCCTGACGCATTCGGTCAGACTGGCATGCATCTGTGGTCCTGCTCGTCAAATCTGTTTGAAATGTCGAGTGACAAAAGCGAGTGCGCAGATGATGTTTTATTCAGTGACGCTGCTGATGAAGGATCAGATCCTTCATTTCCTGGTCGCTTTGCCTGCTCGGGCGCTGTTTAAACTTCCTGTCACTGGGCCGTTGGCCTCTGTTGAGTTTCTTTGCAGAGTAAATTTATTCAGACATGAACGATTGCCTTTGAAGTCAACTTTCGATTATGTTTTTTTATTCCGTTTATATGAGTGTTGTTTCCACCCGTTGGAGGACGTGTTCTCCATGATCACATGGCTCCTGCTGAGAAGAGAGAGAAGGAAGGTGAGCAAAAGGGAAAGTGGGAAACCAAGAAAGATCACATGGAGGGAGGGACACTGATAAATTTATTAACAAAACAGCTCTGGTTCTTGAACCAGTTGTTCAAAATTACTTGAGCCTTGTTTCACTCTTCAAAACCAGCCTGCGTTCCTGAGCAGAACCAATGCTTCATCATTGTTGCCTCCCTCTCTATCCTTCTCTCTCGTCTGCAAAAACCATGTCTTCTGACATTGTCACGGCTCGTAAACATACTATTTTTAGTTCCCACTGCAAACCAAATTTTGGGGCTCCGAACGTATTTATTTTTGGGGTAAATGCTCTGAAAGGTTCAGAGTTAGGTGTGCAAATGGGAACCGGTGGTGTAAAAGGTCTTATGGAGGTCACAGGGGTCATCAGTATGACTATTTCTATTGATTTCTGTAAGTTTCTGCAATATTACCATTGACGTTTGCTCCCTGTCAGGGCAGCAACCAGAATTTCAGCTTTAGACTGAAATGGAGGTGGAGGGAGAGCAAGAGGAACTGTATACACACAGACAAATGCACAAACACACATACACACACTCACACAAATGCACAAACACACACACGCGCATGCACAAATGCACAAATATAGGCATAAAGCCACGCACATACACGCATAGATGCGCGCACACACAAAAACACACGCTCAAATTCACAAATGCAGACACACACACACACGCACAAATGCGCGCACACACACAAATGCATGCACAAATGCACAAAAACATACTTACACACAATGCACATGAATAGGTATTTGTATGTAAACTTGATGTGAACACGGAGAGATCAATGTCCATTCAGGATGAAATTGATGAGTGCTATCACATTCATTCTGTGTATATGAAGTTATAGCTGAGAGAAAAGGGTTAACCGTAATGACTGACAACTGGGGTGATGACTAAGGCATGAATCATATTAGGCTCATGTGACAAAGGGTAATCATTTTAATGGAGTCTTAAAAATGATATATTATCAATTACAACTTATTTTAAAAAATGACTGCAGAGTAACTGCTAACTGGCCCTGTGCTCAGTAGATGAGTTTATTGAGCAGAGGTCACAGGTCAGCTACTGGTTTAATTTCACTTGAGGCAGATCCATTTGACAATTGGCCTTCGATCTTGTAAGCAGTTTCTGCAATGACTTGTGTGGCATGTCCTGATGTGTGTGTGTGTGTGTGTGTGTGTGTGTGTTGTTGGTGAGAATATGTGAAAGCATCAATAGGAGGAGATCTGTAGTGTATTATTCATGTCTCTGGTTACGCTTATTTAGTATGTATAATGTGTATCAAGTTTATTCTTTCTATTGCACTGCAAAGAATGAAAAATAGGTCCCATTGTACCAAGCATCTTAATCTTGCATTAAAACTTAAAACATTTATTTCTGTTATCTTTTTTCTTAGTAAAACAAAAATTTTGCCAGTTTAGCCAATTTTGACTCATTTCTTGGTTTGCCAATGGAGTAGGAACATTTCACATGTCATGCAAATGGGAACTTCAAATAAGCTGATATTTTCCACTTAAGAGAGAAAATTTAGGAAAATCTCATGATAAGAATAAAAGTCTTGGTTTGACTGACACTTTTTGCAGTGCGGTGCCTGTAAAAGACTTCCATAATTCTGAAAACAAAAGGGAGAGGGAGAGCCCTAGAGGAGAGTAACGGGAGGATGAGAGAGGGGGAGGAGGGACAGACTGTCTGTGTGAGGGAGAAATGGAGAGAGGGGGAGGAGGAGAGGGAGGGACTGAGACAAAATGTGGGGTAACACAGCACCCCCACCCCCCAGATGGTGGGGTTCTGCTCATCTGTGAAAGCTGATTAATTTTTAGTGGCTGTTGCTGTGGCTCCATAGATTGGGGAGGAAGGAATTATACCTGGGGGAGGAGGGGTTAGGGGAATGATATTTGTGCATCCCCCCCCCCCCCCCATTCCCTCCTGCAGCCTGTAGCCTCTTCCATTAGGCCAGAAGACCCCATTAATCCCTCACTACTACCGTTTGCACAAACACAGGTTACAGCATCACAATATCCGCGCAAACACAGGTTACAGCATTGCATTGTCCTCAAAAACACAGGTTATAGCATCACAGTATCCACACAAACGCAGGTTAGGGCATCACAATATCCACACAAACACAGGTTACAGCATCACAATATCCACACAAACACAGGTTACAGCATCACAATATCCACACAAACACAGGTTACAGCTTCACAATATCCACACAAACACAGGTTACAGCATCACAATATCCACACAAACACAGGTTACAGCATCACAATATCCACACAAACACAGGTTACAGCTTCACAATATCCACACAAACACAGGTTACAGCTTCACAATATCCACACAAACACAGGTTACAACATCACAATATCCACACAAACACAGATGACAGCATCACAATATCCACACAAACACAAGTTACAGCATCACAATATCCACACAAACACAGGTTACAGCTTCACAATATCCACACAAACACAGGTTACAGCATCAAAATATCCGCACAAACTCAGGTTACAATATCACAATATACACACAAACACAGATGACAGCATCACAATATCTACACAAACACAAGTTACAGCATCAAAATATCCACACAAGCACAGGTTACAGCATCAAAATATCCACACAAACACAGGTTACAGCATCTCAATATCCACACAAATACAGGTTACAGCATCACAGTATCCACAAAAGCACAGGTTACAGCATCACAATATCCACACAAACACAGGTTACAGGATCACAATATTCACACAAACACAGATGACAGCATCACAATATCTACACAAACACAAGTTACAGCATCAAAATATCCACACAAGCACAGGTTACAGCATCAAAATATCCACACAAACACAGGTTACAGTATCTCAATATCCACACAAATACAGGTTACAGCATCACAGTATCCACAAAAGCACAAGTTACAGCATCACAATATCCACACAAACACAGGTTACAGGATCACAATATTCACACAAACACAGATGACAGCATCACAATATCTACACAAACACAAGTTACAGCATCAAAATATCCACACAAACACAGGTTACAGCATCTCAATATCCACACAAACACAGGTTACAGTATCTCAATATCCACACAAATACAGGTTACAGCATCACAGTATCCACAAAAGCACAGGTTACAGCATCACAATATCCACACAAACACGGGTTACAGCATCACAATATTCACACAAACACAGGTTACAGCATCACAATAGCCGCACAAACACAGGTTACAGCATTGAAACATCCACACAAACAAAGGTTACAGCATCAAAATATCCACGCAAACACAGGTTACAGCATCACAATATCCACAAAAATACAGGTCACAGTTTTACATTGTCCTCAAAAACACAGGCTACAGCATCACTCTGTCCACAAAAACATAGGTTACAGCATCACACTGTCCACAAAAACATAGGTGACGGCATCACACTGTCCACAAAAACGCAGGCTACAGCATCACAACATCTACTCAAACACAGGGTACCTCATTATCCACACAAACAAAATATTTTGGGGGTCCACTTATTGATGACGCAATTTCATGATCCAAAATTTTTAGTCTCTGGATTCGTCTCAGCATGTTTGCTTTTGGGGAAAAATATGAAAATAGTGCCCTGTATATTTTACCATTTTTCTCTCTGTGTGATAGTAGCTTAGATGAATGGTAATTTTCTATTTGGTTTTAAGGAGATAAGTCTTTGCCTTGTTTAACCGAACGGGCTCAAAATCTCTCTCCTCCACACATCTTTGTGGTGTGGCCTTAACCCTGTCGGATGCTGGTTCCCTGAGCTGAGCAGAGCTTGGAGAAACCAGGAGAGGATATCCAGACCCCCAGCCCACACACACACACACACACACACACACACACACACACTCACATACACACACTGATATAATGACATCATCTCTATCAGTCGCAGGGGCTCACTAGGGTTGTTTCCCACCCCTCTCTCTGTTGCGGCACATAATTTGAGTCGGGGTATAATTCCGTACTGGGAGATAAGATCTCGCTTTGCCACTAATGGGAATGTCCCTGCTCACTGAGCTCGGCTCTCCCTCACAATGCTGCAGATTCAATTAAACACCCTCTTTTTATTATCACACTTTATCACCCTATTCTCCCTATCTACGCACACACATTCATGCGCGCACACACACACATACATGCACGCACATCCACTGCTCACACACGCACACACTAACAGACAGTCCCATTTCTCACACGCAAACAGTAATGCTCACATGCTGACCATGTGCGCATATGCACTTCTCCCCCGTGCCTTATCTCACGTGATCATGCACACGGGAGCATGCGTGCATACTCATGCTAGTGATTTATTGTTGGAATCCCCAGCCCTTTCCTCATTGGTTGGCTGGGCATCTGTGGGCCAATAAATAGGTGGTTGGGGTAGCGCTAACAGGGCTTTGCAAGAGACTAAAGCCCTGGAACAAACCTGCTCTCGCCTTGGATAATGTCTTTATGTGCCTGACTTCACTAGAGACTGGAACCCTGGATCAAACCCGCTCTCGCCCTGTATAATGTCTTTATGTGCCTGACTTCACTAGAGACTGGAGCCGTGGATCAAACCCGCTCTCGCCCTGTATAATGTCTTTATGTGCCTGACTTCACTAGAGACTGGAGCCCTGGATCAAACCCGCTCTCACCCTGTATAAGGTCTTTATGTGCCTGACATCACTGGAGACTGGAGCTCTGGATCAAACCCGCTCTCGCCCTGTATAATGTCTTTATGCGCCCGACATCACTAGAGACTGGAGCTCTGGATCAAACCCGCTCTCACCCTGTATAATGTCTTTATGTGCCTGACCTCACTAGAGACTGGAGCTCTGGATCAAACCCGCTCTCACCCTGTATAATGTCTTTATGTGCCTGACTTCACTAGAGACTGGAGCCGTGGATCAAACCCGCTCTCGCCCTGTTTAATGTCTTTATGTGCCCGACTTCACTAAAGACTGGAGCCCGGGATCAAGCCCGCTCTCACGCTGTATAATGTCTTTATGTGCCTGACTTCACTAGAGACTGGAACCCTGGATCAAACCCGCTCTCGCCCTGTATAATGTCTTTATGTGCCCGACTTCACCAGAGACTGGAGCTCTGGATCAAACCCGCTCTCACCCTGTATAATGTCTTAATGTGCCTGACTTTACTAGAGACTGGAGCTCTGGATCAAACCCGCTCTCACCCTGTATAATGTCTTTATGTGCCTGACTTCACTAGAGACTGGAGCCCTGGATCAAACCCACTCTCACCCTGTTTAATGTCTTTATGTGCCTGACTTCACTGGAGACTGGAGCTCTGGATCAAACCCGCTCTCACCCTGTATAATGTCTTTATGTGCCGGACTTCACTAAAGACTGGAGCCTGGGATCAAACCAGCTCTCACTCTGTAGAATGTCTTTATGTGCCTGACTTCACTAGAGACTGGAGCCGTGGATCAAACCCGCTCTCGCCCTGTATAATGTCTTTATGTGCCTGACTTCACTAAAGACTGGAGCCCGGGATCAAACCCGCTCTCACCCTGTATAATGTGTTTATGTGCCGGACTTCACTAAAGACTGGAGCCTGGGATCAAACCAGCTCTCACTCTGTAGAATGTCTTTATGTGCCTGACTTCACTAGAGACTGGAGCCGTGGATCAAACCCGCTCTCGCCCTGTATAATGTCTTTATGTGCCTGACTTCACTAAAGACTGGAGCCCGGGATCAAACCCGCTCTCACCCTGTATAATGTGTTTATGTGCCGGACTTCACTAAAGACTGGAGCCTGGGATCAAACCAGCTCTCACCCTGTAGAATGTCTTTGTGCCTGACTTCACTAGAGACTGGAGCCGTGGATCAAATCCGCTCTCACCCTGTATAATGTCTTTATGTGCCTGACTTCACTTGAGACTGGAGCCGTGGATCAAACCTGCTCTCGCCCTGTTTAACGTCTTTATGTGCCCAACTTCACTAGAGACTGGTGCCCTGGATCAACCCGCTCTCGCCTTGGATAATGTCTTTATGTACCTGACTTCCCTAGAGACTGGAGCCCTGGATCAAACCCGCTCTCACCCTGTATAATGTCTTTATGTGCCTGACTTCACTAGAGACTGGAGCCCTGGATCAAACCCGCTCTCACCCTGTATAATGTCTTTATGTGCCTGACTTCACTCGAGACTGGAGCCCTGGATCAAACCCGCTCTCACCCTGTATAATGTCTTTATGTGCCTGACTTCACGAGAGACTGGAGCCCTGGATCAAACCCGCTCTCACCCTGTATAATGTCTTTATGTGCCTGACTTCACTAGAGACTGGAGCTCTGGATCAAACCCGCTCTCACCCTGTATAATGTCATTTTCTGGCTGAATTCTCTGCTCTTTCTCTGAGGTAAGCAGGTGCTTTATGGGGACCTCGCTGCTTCGCCCTTTCTTGCCTCTCCGTGGGTCGGCAGTGGTTGATGTCTCTGAGGTTTCAGTTGCTAGGGGAGATGTAGGTTAATCCATGTGCATTTCCCTTTGAAATGGGTGTTTGTCAGTGGCTGAACGAGACAGTCCCTTTCAGTGCAGGAAATCGTGTACTCTTACATTCCTTTGCACTCGCATTACGATTCCCAAGGGAAACCAGACCCAGATTATCAAGTCCCGCTGGGCTCGCTCTCCTTGGCTGTGCAGTTTCTGAGCACTGGAACGCTGTCTGATGTTGACAGGAAGCATGTAAGTGTGTCATGTCCTCTTGATATGCCTCCTCAGGCTACAGAGCTGCAGGACCAAGCAATCACACCCCTTATATTCACCCTCATCTGTCTATAGCGATGAGCTAAGTTATGGATTCATCTGGCTGGTAGTCGGTTGGTTTGAAGCTGCTAAAAACAGTCTCTGTAATGTGCAAAACTTGTGCAAAAGGAGAGCAAAGATACAGCCTGATGCGAATGGTGCTCTCTCACAGAGCCCCAGAGGATGAGACCTTTGTTCTGGGCAGAGACCTGTATCCAATAGCAGGTCTCTGAGCAGGAGTTGGGGTCAGGAACCATGGCGACGTAATGCAGTCCTTTGTCATTGCCGGCAGTGAGCACCTGAGAGGACATTCTGTCAAAATGGATTCACCTACTTGCACGAAGGTGTGTGAGCGCTGCTCATACTAATGGAAAAAATATGATTGTTGCTGGCATCCTCAACTTGTGATCGGTATCCGTTATTCAGAACACTCGATGGCCTTATTATTTTCTCTGCAGGAAAGCAAAACCGATGTGCCTCGAGAGCTTGACGAGAAAGCCGCTACCTCTTTCCTGGAAGGTGTCGAAATCGACTCGTCAGAACAATTACCAGGGCTAATTTTTCCCCTTGTGAAACGCTGTAATGTGCAAACTGAATAAACAGTAAATTGCAGGCATAAACGTTTATTTAATGTTCCTGCATAAAAATGTCTGTTTTCTTTGGAATGGTATGGCCTGCTTCACACCCCAGCTCTGTTATGCAGTTGAATAGTTCTAATTGCTTGTAAAAAATGTGCAGTGGTTTAGCACAGGCTAATTGTTGCCAACAATAAGAGAGTGGTGCTTATGTACTCTGCTCATTAGAAAATGCCTGTGACTCTTACTGAAAGTCTCATGACCTTGGGTCCTTACCTTTTTGTTTTCTAATTTCGCAAATCATACATTTTAAGTGGAAAGTACTACTCATTTCTCATTGTATGATTTCCATTGTTGGTGGTGTGTAGTTGAACAAGGTGAAGTGACTGCCATCACTAAAAGCTCAGCATGGACGGAAGCTATCTACGCAAACATTTAGCTTTGCATTTGCACGCAAGTGTGAGTGTGAGTGTGTGTGTGTGTGTGTGTGTGTGTGTGCGTAAATGTGTGCGTATGTGTGTTTGTATGTGGAGAGTATGTGCATCTGTGTGTATGTGTGTGTGTGTGTGTGTGGTTGGGTGGGGGATCTGTGTGTGACTGGGGGAGAGACCCGTACACCCTTATTAAAGTGAGCAGGAATGTTTTACTCCTGACATTTTCTCTCTAATGTGTGTGTCAAGGTTACCCCTGCCGTGACCCCTTCACACTCCCCTCCATCACTCTCGGCTGAACTGAGAGAGATTTCCGAATGGAGAGTTCTGTGATAAATCAACACGGCCTGCTTTAATTAAGCCGTGACATTCCTGTAGGGCTCCGGAGAACATGTGACCGGCTCACCGGGGCAGCGTGCGTCAGTCCTGGGCCTGTTTCTGGGAGCCACTCTTTAAAGCAAACGAGGAACCCTGCTGCTGCCGCAGAGCAGTGGTACTGAACTGTGAGGAATGTGTTTGTGCTTCAAATGTTACTGAAAGATGGCTGAGGGGAGCATCTCTATATTCTTGGGTACACTGCAAAAAGTGTCCTTCTTGACAAGTCATTTAGTCTTAATATAAGGCATACCTCCCAAGTTTTTTCCTCTCAAGCAGAAAATACTTGCTTATTTTAAGTTACCATGTGGTTGAGGAGTGAAATTTTCCTATCCCATTGGTAAATCTATAAATTAGACAAAATTGTCTCACCTTATTGGCAAATTTTTGTCTAATTTCGAAAAAAGGCAATAGAAATAAGTGTTTTAAATCTTAATATAAGATTAAACTGCTTGGTCAGGTGGACTTACTTTTTTGCAGTGTAGTGATCCGCCAAAGGGGTACAGACTTCTCTCAGGGGCGCAGATGTGTCTCAGGGGTACAGTCCTTTCTCAGAGGTACAGACCTGTCTCAGGGGTACAGACTTGTCTTAGGGGCGCAGACCTCTCTCAGGAATACAGTCCTCACTGGGGTACTGACCTGTCTCAGGAGCACAGTCCTGTCTCAGACGTACAGACCTGTCCCAGAGTTACGGACCTCTCCCTGGAACACAGACCTGTTTCAGGCATACAGATCTCTCTCAGTGGTAGGGATATATTCCTGGATTACTGACCTATTCTCAGGAATACGGTCTTGTCTCAGGGGTACAGACTTTCTCTTAGGACTACTGAGCTGTCTCAGGGGTACAGACCTACTACAGACAAAGCTTGTGCTGTTCTCCTCATTTCCCCTTAGTGACCTCCCCACTCAGTTTGCCTCTACATTTCCCCTTTCCTCTCATCATTAATTGCTGTTAAGTCTGTTAAGTTTAAAGACCCGTCTGATCCTGTATTTCTAGTTGTCTGTGGGCTGGTGGGATCTCTCTCTTTCTCTCTCTCTCTCTGTCTGTCTCTCACACACGTCACACACACATGCGCACACACTCTGAGTATTGGGCTTTCTGCCAGATTCTCAAAGTCCTGATTCTCCTCTGGTCTGTTCGGGGTCTGTCTGAGCATGCTTCCTATACCAGCTGTCCTATCTTTTATCTTCTGGTCTCTGTGTCTGTGCTGTGACTTGGAACCGTAGACAAGGCTCCTGATTGGCTCTTTTTTGTGTCATCACTCTCAGGGCTATGGGTGCCATAGTTTCTACCGACATCCTAAAACCTTGAAACTAGTTTTTGGCCATGGGTTCCCATGCAAAATGTACAGCGCTTTTATCGCATGGCAGTTTTGTTCCCTTTTGAATATCAGGTTATCAGGAATATCAGTTTATGCCCCTTTTACTGTGTTTAACAATTTTTTTCTATGTGTCCAAGTCATTTAAGATCTCAAGCATGAATTTCAAAGCTGCTATGTTCTTGTAAAATTTTGCTGATACAAATGAAATAAAAATTGAACAGAGCATTGCCGTTTTGACCTTGTGATCGCATGGCTTCTCAGATGGATGTTGCATGGTGACATGGTTTGTGATTCGGATCTGTAAATGGCTTCTGGTCAAACAAAATATATATATATATATATAAATATATATATTTTTTTTGAATGGCGACTGAGTCCTGTGATCTGGACAATAACAGTGACCTTATAAACTTACAATGAAAATGTCATGCTAGGGCAATTCCAGGGTAACGGAATTACGATCAAGTGTCATTTTCATGTCATTTTTACCTGCCGTCTATTATTCTAATGCAGTAGCTACTCACCTGTGCTTTTATCAGTTCCACTGACATGCCTACTGAGCGGTATTACACAAAGTTTGAGGTAATCTATTTTGGAGAAGGCTATACGAAGGTGAAAGTGATGGTAATGGAATTACAGCAGAAAAATACCATTATTTTTGCCTTTACTTCGACAGGCATTTTTCTGAAAACTGGGAATGATAGGCTGTAGGTTTAAGCTTAGATTGGTGACCTAGGATGTTGACCAGGCTATGGTATGTTTTATATTGACTGGTATGTTCACAGATATTTTGTAGGATGCCATTTATAAGAAAGAGACCGCAGTAACGCAGTAACAGAATTACATTTTCTGATAATCTACTAAATTTATTATACTCAAAACAACAAAGCAATTGAAAATTGGTATCATAAATGATGTCTGTGTTGCTGACCTCATTGAAAAATGATAAATTTCACAATGAGCCTCTGGAATTATGTGTTTCAATTTCCTGCAATGACTTACAGTCTCAAATACTTTTGCTACCAATGTATGGAAATGCAGGAAATAGGAAATCGCTAAATATATTTTAGGAGTTGTCAGCTTTGGAAAAATAACCTTTGATCCTTGTCCTGGAGCTAAAAAGAAATTACAAAATTCAAATCTAAATTTTGAGAAGACCGTCAAAGATATTTCAAAACAGTTTTCAGTGTCTGATTTGGTAATGAGTCATCTACATGAAAACCTATATATTTCTAATATAAAACACATTACAGTTGCTGTTTTAGCAACTCTAATGTGGAATTGCCCGCTAGTGTGAGTTTGAGACGCATTGAAAAGGCACTAATTTGCCAAATTAATTATGGCTCCAGTCATATCGGAGTGTTGGCCTCTGTCAAATGCGCACTATTTAAAAGTTAGGGGCTGCCACCTTTTGCACAAATTATTTCTGTCACCTCGCTACCTCTGGAACTTGAATAAAGCGAAGTGTTTGCTGTACGAATGATTGCTGTGTGCAGGATAAAGTTTGCATAATGTGGTGTGTGAGGCCTGTATCCTGAGGTAAAATGTGCTCATGAAAGCCCTGAATTAGACTGTGTGTGAAACACTGCCAGGGCGCCCCAGAGCTGTTTAGCGTCTTTGTGGCTTTAGCTCTTTACAGCTTCAGCTTTTCCAGGTGTGAGCCAGGTTCTGCTGCGCTAGTGCTGCCTTGTGATTTACGCTTGTGGGAAATATGAGCCTGTGGTGTTATGTCTGGTTTTCCTGCGCGCGCGGGCCGGATTCATGTCTTCCGGAACGCTCTCCGAGGTACTGACTGGAGCTGACAGCGACTCGGCCAAGCAAGCAAAACCCTTGAGTTTACTGCTGGCCTGACACGACAGATCTATACTCTCTCACAAAAATAAAAATGCCTTCAAAAGGTGCCTTGTGATTCCAAAGAAGAACCCGGTTTGGTTCATTGGTTCTTTGGCAGGCATAAGGGTGCTTGTATGGGGGCTTTTAGACTTCACACCCATAATGGAAGATTAAGTCAAAGAATCCCTTTTTTTCTGAGAGTTTACTGCTGGAGTACACCATTATAGGCAATGGGTAATCTCATGCAGAATATCCACTTTGTTTCTAAGTGGTGATTTCCCTAACAGGCTGTGGTCTGTATACAGAATTTACCTCTAATTTGCCAGGTAGCTACTGCTGTCAGGAACTGACTGATCCAGAAATGCATGGAAGCCTGATTCACAGTAATGGAGCACAGCTAAGAATTGGAATAGAAGTCTTCCTAGTTTCCAAAATGGAAGTGAATTTATTTAAGGAAAAGGGAAAGTATGAGGAACGATTTGCATCTGTCATCGAAAAAGTTACACTGCTCATTCTTTCTGTCTTCTGATACTGGCCCGCATGAGCGAGTGATGAACCACCTTATTGTGGTTCATTGTTTTTCCTTTGGGCCGACCCTGTTGTGAGGGGCTGGAATCATTCATAAGGAAGTGTGTCGGCTGAATGGCGGCCAATGGATTCGCTGGGTAGCGAGTGACTGGATGCTGATTCAGGGTAACCGGAGACCCGGCACTAGGACAGACCTGCTCGCGAGGCGATATTTCATCCTCTGTTTGTTTTATGCTGCTACAGTGATTGCAGAGCTCTTGCAGAGCTCAAATCAAATGTAAACACACGTTTTGGGTTTCAGCGCCTCGCCAAAGTTGTTCAAACTATTACTTCATAGCGCCTGTGACTCTAGTCAGAAAACCGTATTTTTGTTGCAGTCAGTTTGAGCCAGATTGAGAGCATTGTCTGAGGCTGTTTGCTCACCTGAGTTTGGTTCAGTAAAAGCACACCCTGGATGGTTTCACTTGGAAGCTCAGTTCTCTAGGGCAGGTGCGAATGCAGAAACCTCTGGTATTGACCGTAACAAGCGTGCTTGGTCCACGTCGTAAGGGTGGTCTCAATGCCCTTTGAAACAAACTCTGAAGCGGTTTACCTTTGGTGAGAAAGCAGTTAGCCCAAGCGGACCAATAGCCTCCGTTGCCGATGTCTTCTGAGGTTCCCCATCTGGCACTTTGATACGACAGTGAAAAAACATTAATGTCATGGATCATAGTTGAATCACCGTTGAATCATGTTTTGATTTTGAAAGATGAATCAACGTTGATTTCGTAACGTTTTTTCAATGTTGGGCAGGAGTACGATACACAACTTCTACTTTTTTGGGTTTTCTTCTTTGGCCAGAACGATTTTAAAAGGGGGCACAAATATTTTTGGGGGGTTTTAATGAGTGAGAAGGGGGTTTAGAATGATGGGAGGAGAAATTTTAAAAGGAAGGGGTAGATGCAGCTCGAGGGGGAAAATGTTTTTGCGGTAATTCCAGTTTCCACCACTGTGCTCTTGCCTCGTGACATGCTCTCTGTACGATCTTTCCAAGTTCTTCTGACCGTCTTTTTTTTTAATGCATTTCCTTTTTTTTTCCCCACCATTAATGAGGTTGCAATCAAAGGTTTACATGTTAAATTAGACATTACATAAGTGTCTGCAGCAGGATTTGAACCTGGGAACCTGTGGACAAAGCAATTTCAAACACACTAACACTGTGGCCTTAACCACTACACCAACTGAGATCATTATCAGCCCGGCGCATCACTTTCCATTCATTGCTGAAGGGTGGCCATACTCGGCGCCATCGAAAACGCTCAGGTAAGGTATGTACTGTGTTTGCGGCAAATTGAAGAATCTATTGATTTTCATTGTTTTTCCAGCGAGGCACGAGAGGAAATAAAGAAAAGCGCATGGTATTGTAATCCTGACGCACACCACGTGCACGGCCAAGCACTTCAGTGATAAGAAACTGTGAGCTGTTTGTGATTTGTACAGTGACACTTGACTTGTTCTTTTTGGTGTGGTCAATAGCCTACATAAAGCCAAAAAAAAAAAAAAAAACCCAAAAATGGCACTGCTTGTGACAGAGGAGAGAGAAAAAGAGCCTTTGGCATGTTACGGGCAGATCTCAGGCGCCCAGAGGTGGTGCGTCATTTCCACTGTCACCGTTCAACAATCAGTCGGCTATCTATCCAAGGATGGAACACAGTCACTGTCACTGACCGACCCCGCTTAGGGCAGCCACAAGTGACGATGATGGCTCAAGAGCGCCACATCTGGTTACAGTCTGTATGTGACAGATTCCGGACAGCAACCAAAACTGATCATGAGATGAGATGTCTGAGACGATTGAGGGTGAGCGCAAGTACAGTTTGACGCCGTCTACATGAGCAAAACATGCGGGCACACGGCCCCTACAGAAAACTCATTTTTTAGCCCATCAACAGGAGTAGGAACTCCTCACTTCTGCCTGTGGGCCCCTGCCTCTGTCTCATTTTTTGGCACTTTATTTCCCTGTTTCTGTCTGAGGATGGAAAACGGGGACTGTCCCTGACCGACCACGGCATGGGCAGCCATGCATTAATGGGCAAAATGGGCCTGTGTGCACACTATCATTCTAAACCCCCTTCTCACTCATAAAAACTGACCAAAAATATTTGTGACCCCTTTTAAAATCGCTCTTGCCAAAAAAAAAAAAATACCCAAAAAAGTGGAGGTTGTGTATGGTACTCATGCCCAACGTTGAAAAAAACGTTGCAAAATCAACGCTGATTCATCTTTCAAAATCAAAACATAATTCAATGGTGATTCAACTATGATCCATGACGTTGATTCAGTCTTGTGAATGGTACTCATGCCCAACGTTGAAAAAACGTTGCAAAATCAACGCTGATTCATCTTTCAAAATCAAAACATAATTCAATGGTGATTCAACTATGACCCATGACGTTGATTCAGTCTTGTGTATGGTTCTCATGCCCAACGTTGAAAAAACGTTGCAAAATCAACGTTGATTCATCTTTCAAAATCAAAACATAATTCAACGGTGATTCAACTATGATCCATGACGTTGATTCAATGTTGTGTATGGTACACATGCCCAACGTTGAAAAAACATTGCAAAATCAACGTTGATTCATCTTTCAAAATCAAAACATAATTCAACGGTGATTCAACTATGACCCATGATGTTGATTCAACAGTGAAAAAACCTTAAAATGCCAGCAGGGTCGCCTCTGTCACACACCAACGTCTGGGCACTCAAGCCAGGTTTTGAGTTCCGTACCGTAATGTCATTGTTCGAAATAAGCAAATCAGAATGCTCGTTAAATGATAGTCCTTTTGGGCTTTCCCAGTCAAATATTAATCAACAAAAAACATTGTAGATAATGATATTCGTTTTGTATTTATGATAAGAATCGGATCGAAGAAAGTGAAAATACGTGTAGAAAAAGCCAATTCAGTATTTATTCAATAATGCTGTATTCTGTCTGCAAATACTGCCGTAAATTCCTCAAGCGAACTGTTTGTGTGCCGTACGGCATGCAACAGTTTATCAGAAAACTTCTCAAAACAAAAAAAAAAAGCAGACTGGATGAGAACAAGTAGGAAATCAAGCAACTTCATCGTGATGTCAACCGACCCTGCGTCAAACGTCTAACTACCGAAGCGCCGACTGAAGTGCACCGCTCTGCAGCTAAAGAGCTTGTGTTTGGGAAAACAGCTTGGATAAATTCCACCTTATAAACATGTAACATGTTAACGTTGGTCAGCCTCCTTTATAGATGTCTTATGTGTTTCGCTTACCTCCGACAACAGTGTGTGCCGATAACTTCAGAAATTTCAGAGCTCTCTCTGATTGGTTGAACTCAAACCCTTGCTGGAATGTGTAGACATTGGTGTATGAGAGAGGCAAACCACATAGAACTTCTGCAATGGAGCCTTGTGGACCAAAGAGCCAAATCAAATTCCATCCTGTCCATAATTGGAATTGTGTGAGATGTATTATGGCTCGCATGATGACATATCTATCCAAGTGGCAGCATGACTTGTGGGATAATGTTGAACACTGATGAGGTGCAGTGCCTCATAGTACATGTGTTTTATTTTAACACAATATGCTAAGACCCTTAAAAACAGTTTTATAAACTACAGCGAGGTGCCTGGAAAGAATGGCTTCCCTCATAGAGCAGTGTCTGTGTCAGTATATCTAAGCTTGTGATTAACCTTGCAAAAGCGGAAGCTCTGGGCATGAGAATTGCCAATAGTTTGACGACAACTGAACTTGTCTTGAAACCCCATGGAAACTGTGGCGTCCAATGGCTATGACAAATTTTGTTGTTAGCGCTATCAATAGCCATGCTCCTGAGGTTTTTAACTTTTTAAACATATAGGTCATCTCCTCCTATTTTCATGGGTAACTGTAGCAGTCATGGTGGACTTGTATTGTGCTCTGTGTGAGGTTGATAACTTTGTCACAGACATTTTGGTCTTGTGGTCATTACCCTACATGTGTCTTGGTGGTATGGTGCTGCTGCAGAGAGCACTGTCACCTCACAGAAAGAAAATTCTAGATGCAAATTGCCTGGACTGATTTGAGAGTTGTTTATATCTTATTCCCCTTATCTGCGCAAATATTCGACGGAAATCTGGTTTCCTCCTGGTCCTGAGACTTTCATGTTGAGCCCATTGTGGTCTGAAATTGTATGCACAGCGATGCCCTGCGTTCACTTTATTTTCCCACCTTTTGACTCGATAAAGTACTGCCTGTCTGCGTGTGTTCATCTGTGAATCTCCACACCTTTATCTGGAAGTACTCTGCCTCGTGGAGAAGAGTGGGATAATGCTAATCCCGTTAGCCCTGGAGGACTAGCATTATAGCTGAGATGACACAAAGAACCCAAATGGCTGTTTTTCCCCTGCGGTATGTGTGTATTCATACACATTGTGTGACATGCAGTCTCTTTTACAAACTCCAGTTTTATGGGTTAGTTATGTACATTAGGAGGCCATAAAAGTCTTAATGGACTGCCTAAGGCCCAAACAATGGCATTGCGCTGGGTAATAACTCTGTTTTAATGGCCTATGTGATAATGCTTAATCTGTATGGGTATGTGTGTGCATGTAGTATTCTTGTTTTGTCCATCTGTTTGCGTGTGTTTATTTTGGTTTTACTTGATAGTATTTGCGTGACATGCTGCAGAGTGCTTATTATATAGGTTGGATTAGGTCACCTTTGTGTTGAGTTGGTAGCAATATTATCCTGTGTTCACGGCAAAATTCAAATGTCTAAATGGAGAGAAAGGAGCACTAGGATGTCTCATTGTTTTGTGATCCTGCCTTGCTGACGTGAACAGTAAGCCCTTTGCTATTTGAAAGTTTTCTACGTGTATTCTTGTTTTTTAAATACTTAATGTGAGCATTAGCACTGCACTGTTTCATGGTTAGCATGAGCAGTTAGCTCGGAACTGTTTCATGGTAAGCACGAGCAGTTAACATTGTGTTGTTTCATTGTTAGCACAAGTATTTAGCATTGCGCTGTTTCATGTTTAGCACAAGCAGTCAGCACTGTGCTGTTTCATAGTTAGCATGAGCTTAGCACTGTGCTGTTTCATGGTCAGCATGTGCAGTTAGCGTTGTGCTGTTTCATGGTTAGTGCGAGCAGTTAACACTGCACTGTTTCAAGGTCAGCATGCGCAGTCAGCGTTGTGCTGTTTCATGGTCAGCACAAGCAGCCAGCATTACCCTGTGTCATGGTAAACACAAGCATTTAGCGCTGCGCTGTTTCATGGTTAGTATTAGCTGTGACCACTACACTAATTTATGGTTAACATGAGCAGTTATGACTGCATTTTTTTATGGTTAGCATGCGCCATCAGTGCCTTGCTTTTTTTATGGTTAGCATTAGCAGTTAGTGCTGTGCTGTTTCATGATGAGCATGGGCAGTTAGCGCTGTGCTGTTTCATGGTTAGTGTGAGCAGTTAACATTGCACTGTTTCATGGTTAGCACAAGTAGTTGGCACTTCACGGAGTCAAGGTTAGCATTAGCTGTTAGCATGTTTATGGTTTCATGGTTTTATAACCCTGCTACAGTAGCGTGCGTCGGTAGCGCTGCTCATGGTTGTTCTGTGTTTGGGGGTGCATGGGGTTTGATTGCTCTGGTCTCCATCCGGCCCTTCTGTCTGGCTTTCTCACCTTTTGACCGTTGCTATGAACACTACTGGGGTTTCCGTAGTTTCCAGGGAGAGTGTGCAAAAGAAAGAAAGCAAAAGAGACAGAGAGGGAGAGAGATGAGACGAATTCTGAAGGCCCCTCCCACTGTTTCCTTCTGTTCCTGGAGGGGGGGGGGGGGCTGGAGGTTTGTGAGTGAGGCATGCATGTATCAGATGGCGAAACACTTATCGGGCTACTGAAGGAGCTGGGAATGGGGGGAGCAGTGGATGTCAATCCTGTTGAGATTCAACTTTCCCTTGAGTCCAACACTTTATCCTTACCTGCCTCTTAGGTCTGCACTGTCTCGACACTAATCTGCACATATCTGTTCGATCCCTGAACTTTCACTTGTGTGTTCAGTGTCCTCCATTTCCAAAACCTTCTCCCTCTTGCCAGTCACCTTGAAGCATCTCCTGTCAGTGCAATTGCCGACTCACCACCTATACTGTACACATGCGCACATGCGCGCACACACACACACACACACCCACACACACACACACCTGCGACACATACACACACCTCGACACTCCCACCGAATGGTGGTTGGTTGCCAAGGTGACAGAATGTGTGGCAGAAGTAAATTACTGTGTGTGCAGGGGGCTTTGGGTTTGCGTAGATCTGCAGCCTGAGAGGTGTGGTGTGAGTGAGAAAGAGTGGAGAGAGAGAGAGAGAGAGAGAGATCAGGGCAGGCTTGTGCTCCAGGGCTCAGGCAGTTCTGTGATCTCCACATGCAGGACCAGTTCCCTCAGGGCCGGCAGAGTTTGCTCAGACTGAGGTGAGCCGGGACTCGGCCTTTAGCCTATGTACTAAAGGCTAGCCGTGTGGGATAATCAGGAGTTGGGCGTAAGAATGGACATTCCTTCCGGACTGTTCGTCGTGAAGATACTCACTGCCTGGTGGTTGGGCAGTGAATGTAACCGTTTGCCTTTGTGTGTGCATGCCGGTTCATGCAACGAGCTGTGAGTTTGTGAGCACGGCCGTGAGTTTGTACGCTCACCCATCATCTCCTACACCCATCCGTTTTTGTCCTCGCCTGCTCTTGGAGTGTGTGAGGTGTTATTGTCATGCTGTGGGTTAATATAACATGACATGAGTGGAAAGAACAGGTCATTCAGCCCAACTAGGTGAACGCCCAACGCTAAGTTGAACCTAACACTTCAAATACTCAAGGACTAGATGGTATCCAGCACTATATCAAGCCTGGACCTGAAAACTCCCAGAGCTTATGCCTCAAAGATATGGCTAGACAAGACATTCCACACTGTGATCACTCTCTGCTTGAAAAATATTTCCTAATGTCAGTGCTAAATTTACCCATGGCTAACTTCGATTTGTGACTGAAATCGCAAATAAACCAAAGAAAATTTACAGTGAACTCGATTTCCTGTCTGGAGCCTGTCCAGGTCGCAGGAGGTGCTCTCCTGTGGCTTTCTCATAAATGATGTGTCAATCACTGTCGCTGGCCAACCCTATTGGTCGCTCGCATGGCGTCTGCTGTCTTATTGCTCCCCCTCTGTTCACCGTTCCGGAAAGTTCTCTGCGTGTAGGATGGGACTCCATATGGCCACTGTGCCTTTTCTTTGAGCCACACTCAGGGGAAAGGAGGGGTCTTCGGAGGTAGACTATAATTTGTGGACATAGTCTTTGGGCGTGATATGTGGTTGCCTTGGTTACCCTTTGTGGTTTCTGAATGCGTGCCAGAGTGATGGTTGGTGAGCGCAAACCCATGTGTATTTGAATGTGACTGCAAGAAATTGTGTGCGTACACTCCTGTGTGAGCGAGCGATTGGGAATGCATTTATACATGAGTCGAAATGCTTGTGTGTGTGTGTGTGTGTGTGTGTGTGTTCATGCATGCGTATGTGTGTTTGCGTGTGTGCACGCATGTACACGCATGTCAAATTTCATTTCAAGGCAGTGCAGTGTCAGTAGTTGGCAGCTAAATTCTCATCACAGGAAGTGAAAACGTAAGGCAGATTTTTTTTGTCCAATGTCTTATAATGCCAAAATTCCATTAAACCTCTTGCAATTTTACACTGGGGTCCAGCTAGGGGAGAACTTGATTATTCCACAGTGGGATATTAGGAGAGGCTGACTGCTTTGGTACTGTGTATCTTCTTCTTTGGTGAATATCGGTTGATTTTAATCACAGAGTGTTTAATTACACGGAGTAAGTCTGTGATTGATTTGCCTGATCTCTGCTGATTCTGGCTCTAATTGAGCAAGAGATCAAGGATGCCCTCTCTCTCTGTGCTTACAGCAGAATTAAGACGCAACGATTCTTAATACCAGAATATTTACAAGTGAAGCATTCAATTCGCTCAAGTGTTTCAATTACAGCCCTCTGACTCACTGTCGAAATGACGTTTCATGGACGAACGCAAATGACAACACTGTGCACCATGTCGCTGATTGGCTGGTGAAGGGCATTTTTATAGATGATAGACAGTGCTGGCTTTCTAAATTTAAAAGGAAATGTAAGATGACTGCATTGAAGCCTTCGTTGGAAGAGAAGATATTTATAAGGTAGTATTTTTAGAACAGGATATTAGATGACTTTTTTCCTGTGCTGGTCTCGTGGGAGTCTTGCTGACTGAGCTCAGGACAGAGGTTTAGATGAAAGCTACACGCAGGCGTGTGTGTACACGCATAAGCACACGTGTTACAGACCTGTGTCAGGACAGGTGTAGACCTGGTGTTCTCTCTCCCGGTTTGTCTGTCAGAGGTTACACCTCACTGCTCACAGACTGACGTGGAGTCCACATGACTGACTGTGGTGTGTGAGCTCGCGTGCGTGTGTCAGGGTTACAGAGACTGACACGTGTGCACTCACGGTACACACTTGCCCACACACACACACATACACTCCCACGCACACAAATAAACATGCATGCGGATGCATCCACAAATGTACACCCACACAAACATGGATACATGCGTGCGCACACACGCCAACAAATGTCTACACACACACACACACACACACACACACCCACACACACACACACACACACTCACACACTTGCACTCACATTCTTACAGATACGTACATATACAGAAAACACACTCACATGCACATACGCTCGCCCGCACACATAAATGCAGACGGACAACAGATGTAACATAATATATCTTAAGTATGACGCTGATATTACATCGTTGGTCATTGTTTGCAAGCATATTTATCAGTTGTTTCCCCGGGTAGACTTAAATGTGAAGTGTGTGTTTATGAACAGAAGTGCCTGATTGGTGGCTGACGTCTGATAGAAGGCTCTGGAAACACAGGCTGCCCTGAGTAACTCAGCCTCTCGACAAATGCCAGTCGGATCTGGGCAGCGGTGACCAACACCGGGGGACTGGTCAAGGTGACCTAGAGCATCACGCCCAACATGCCATGTCAGCTCTACACTCCCTGTCTGACTGACTGATGCAGGGAAAGCTGCTGAGATTCTGGCGGCGCTCCTGATCAATGTGATGCACCACTGATAGCGTGTTAAATTAGCATGCTAACCCTCAGTCTGCTCCTGATCCTGGGTTCAAGAGCTAAACCTGTTTTGGATCCTGCCTGTTTGGTTGACTGGGGTATTGATCCTGAAACACACACACAAACACTCACAGAAGCATACACACACACACGCACATGCACCCACACACACACACACACACACACACACACACACGCACGCATGCGCGCACACTCATGTTGGGTTTTCATGTCTTGTTGGGACATTGCATACACACGTCAGCGCACACGCGCGCGCAAACACACACTGTCACTGTGCCATCACAGATCCTGTGCAGACATGCCAGGGCATGAGGTCATCTCCCACATTTCTGATGTTCTTCTCCCACACTTGTCTGGAACAGGTAGTCAAAGGCAGTGCCGGCGCACACACTTTTGCCGCTCTAGGCGAATATCAGTGATGCCACCCCTCTAGTAGCAGTGTACCATGATAGCAGCACCACACAAATACCAATACGTCATACAAATAAAGCAAAAACCAGCAACATATTTACGGCAGTAAGCCACACACACAACGCAAAGCCGATCCAGCAATGGTGTGCTCGAAGTGTCAACAATACACAATATGCAGGCATTGTAGCAATCCATATGCAAATAAGGCAACTAAAAAGCCTGCCTATAACCGGACAAACACCGATAACCTCGTTTTAAAATATTTATAGCAGACTCTTGACAACATACAGGCTAGCCCCTTTCCAAATTTAAAAAAAAAAAAAATCTATGCACCACTTTCTCCTGTGTGTTATGGTCCCAATTTGTTATGACCTATCGGACAGCAAGGCATGACAGACAAAATTTTATAACTTAAACAGATTTAATAAACAAAAGCACTGACCAAGATTGACATATACAAAAAAAATGATATATTTACAGTTCCTTTGGTGGGGTTGCTTTGCGATGTTCTGGGACAGGAAAATACTCCAACACAGGCAAAAATCCACAAAACGAGCTTCACAGGTCTTGTTAAGAGTGATAGGTCTGGTCAAATGTATCCTTCCACAATTTCTCCTTGCAATTTCTCCTACTACTTTACTCTCTCAATTTTTCTCCTTATATACTCTTTTGCAGCCCCTTCCCACCTTCCAGTCTTTTTTTCAATTCTCTGGGACTTTCCCCTATGAGGCATGCCCAGGACATGCCCAAAAATCTAACTCCAAACTGGGCTTAACAAAAAAAAAGTCAATACTGCCATCTAGTGGCTTTTCCCCCCCTACATTACATGTCAGGCAAACACGCACTTACACGCATCAAATGTGAGCAGGCAGGTATCATCGGCAACATTATGTACATGAAATGCAATGTAAATTTGGCGTCTCCTCAGACATTGCTTACTCACTGTAAAGAAACTACCTGAGACCGAACTAGTGACATTGCTGATGACCAGTAGAAAGTACTGAATTCTGTGGAGCCACCGAATTTACATTGCACTTCATGTCTCCGTGAATGCTGGAGATGATTTGTCGGATATAGCTAGCCGGCCATAAATGAACCTGGAGCGTTTAATATGCAACTACAGAACCATGTGCACACAATACGTAAAATCCGTGTTGGCACGGTATTTCTGCAGAGAAAATATCGCCGTACTCTTAACTGCATATTTTTGCATGAAGTACCGCTCCAAGCCTTTCTTGCGCCAGTTTCAGCTGCAACCCCTACTGGATTAATTGCAGTCTATCGGTATGTCATCATTTTGTAACTCCAGGTATTCTAAACCATTTAGCCATATGAAGGTAAAGTTCAAGTTCTGAACAGCTCTTTCTAGCTAATTGTTTTGATTTTGACTGAATATAACGTTTCATTTGAAGTCCAAGAGTTTAACGTGTAGGCTCGCCAGCTAAATACATGCACACATACCGATTAGGAGAAAAAGTGACTCAATTGTAACGGACGTTAGCATTATATACTAAGCCGAAGAAACGCTAGAAATTAGCGAGTGCATTTACTGATGATCTTGGGCTAACTCAGGGTTAACTGCTAAAGATTAATATGATGAGCTAAAGCAAATAAACTGATGAAGAGCCGAAGTTTTGGAAAATGTTCATTGGTGTATTGTTGGGTGGGTTTAGAATTCGTTGAGGTTAAACAAATAAACCGATGAAGTGCCGAAGTTTTGGTAAATGTTTATCGGTGTAATTTTGGGTGGGTTTGGAATTCGTTGAGGTGCGCTTCAAGCAACCAATCAGAGGCGCTAAATCAGGCTTAATGGATTTAACGGGTAGAAAAAAAATTTGCGGCCGGGGAGGGGGCGTGTGTAGATGGTGTGTGTGCGTGTGTGTGTATGATTTGACATATTCCTCAGCCTTTCAAGCTTGTATTCCAAGATTAAGATATCTCCAAGATTGTACTCACTTGCCCCATTTTGCCGCTCCTGAGAAAGTGCCGCTTTAGGCCATTGCCTAGATCGCCTAAATGGCCGCTCCGGCCCTGGTCAAAGGGCTTCAGACGTGATGGATAAATTCCAATGATGGAATTTACTCAGTAAGCAAATTGATTATCCAGCTCTTGTTTGTGTGTGTATTTGGACGTCTGCTTTTGTAAAAGTTTCTGATACAGGTAAACACCAGAATAAAGTTGCACTCCTACCTTGTATTCAATGTCTCATTTTGGTTTTGGTGGAGTGCAGAGCCAAAAAACAGGGGGAGGGAGGGATTGGGCCTTTTGCATTAACTGGTCTGTTTGGCTTCTCAGTTTTCTCTTTTGAAGCTGTGGGGATCAGAGTGGCCACTTTCAAACTTTCACTTGTGGTTCCCTGTAATGGAAGTGCAGCGGTTTATATTCATCCTCTGTCATTCTGGAAGAACCACATTCTTGGCAGAGCTAAAATGGAATCTGATAGTAGAGAGTGATCTGTAGTTTCACTTCATGTGATAGTTGCGGTTGGACTGTGCGCAGAAGGGGCCAAAATGGCATCAGATATGCCGACATAATTCAGTCACTCTGTTTGTAAGGCACTTGTGCGGCAGCACCACACATTGTGGAGCCAAAATGGATTCTGGAGTGTGATTTGCTGTTGCCTTCTGTGTAAAGGGCCACTGGGGCTGAGGGTGCTCCAGCAGAGCTAAAATGGCAGATCATGCTGGAACGTGGTTCACAGTGTCTCTCTGTGTAATTTGCCACCGCGGAAACACCGCGTGCCTGGGGGAGCCACAATGGCAGCTGATACTCGGGGCTGCGCAGGTGTGGGGGAGGTGAGCTGGTGTCGTGGAACACAAGCACAGAGACGGTGCATGCATGAGTGCACATGTGCACAAACACTGGGAAATGCGCATACGCACGTGTACACACATACAAACACTTGGATACAGACACAAGCACATTCACACACAGACACACACGGAGCAGTTACCAGGAAATATTTGGACTCTGAAGGAGTCTCTAGGTTCTTCCCGAGTGCAACTGACATCTAATTACCATCACTGACACGGAATGGCAGCGCCATCCTTTTGGGACAGTTGTTTTTTCTTGATTTGGTTTTGTACTCTATTATTTTCTACTCGTCACGCTGCGTCACGCTGCATTTCACAGAACTGCTTCTGTGAATCATTCTGAAAAGGGCAGAATGCAAGTATGCACCTTCTTATGTTGGTTAGATCTCATCTGTTTATCACCTCCGACAGACGAGAGAGCATAAGCAGAATCAGGCAATTTCTTTGCTCGTATCGTTCTTTAATAAAAACTTTTGATGAGCTGGTATTCAGATCTCAGCCAGTCTTCCAAATTTCCTTTGCTCTCATTAGCTGGGAGTGATTGTGACATCAGCATTAGAATGTTCAGTTATGAACATTCCAATCATGTATTTGTGACCTCACAGCTAAAAGGGTTACAGTGCTCACTCAGGAGCGCAATATGGCCATTCTCTGCAATCTCGACAGAGAGATTGAAAAAGAGAAAAAGATGTGTGCAGTGGAGCTTTTGAAAGGCAAATATCCTGGCCATCGCCTGGTCGCGCTCCAGATTAGAGACTTGGGTCAGGCCGGAGCGCGCTGGCTGTTGATTTTTGAGTGGCCTGTCACACTGTCACTCCCTGGAATCATCTCGATGCGAACCTACCCACCCTCGGGGCAAAGTTATTTATGACTCTGTGCAGGGCTGTTGCAGACTGAGCATTTGGATTTGAGTGTGGTGACGCTGTGTGGGATTGGCATCTTCTGTGCTTCTTTGCAACAAAGATAGTACTTGTGTTCTGAGTATGCTGACTGGATCCCAATTTTTCCTCCATGTTTCGGAATACATTGTTGTCTGGAGGTCTGTGGTTACAAAGCACGAAATTTCCACGTGACATCGCTGTGATATCCATGGTTATGTTTCTGACTGCGCGTAAGTGCGCGGCATGCTAACGGTGTGCAGGACAGCAGGATTACAATCAGGTCTGCTTGCAGTTCAGTGAGTTCTTATAATTAATTCTCATTCTATTCATGGATTAGAAAACTCCCATGAACTTCAGTGAGAATTTTTCATAATTCATAGATTACATTTCACATAACATCGTGCCTTCACTCGCTGATTTGAAAATGGAACTGAGAACTATCCTTTGTGTCGGGGTTCATTTTTGAACAAAGGGCTGAATTTCCGTGGACTGCATTTTACACCCACACTGAAGCTGGTGAATAAATGGCAGCTGCACTGTCTGATTTACTAATAATCACTCCTGGAAAACTATCCTGCCTGACTTTTCAATTCAGTACTATCCCAGTGCTGCTTCAGTCAAGAATATCCCCACTGTCTCACATCCAACGCATCCAAACTTACACAAATCCAAACCTGCTCATATCCAAAGCCATTATGCGTAAGAATCAAACAGATGTCTTGTATCTGATAGTTTGTGAGACTCAAAGCAACTGAGGAAAAGAGCTTTCAAGGGTGAACTCGGGGATCAACAGAGTTTGATATTGTGGGGGTGGGTTGTGTTTTAGCTGGGACTTGACCCCTGTTTGACCCCGGGTCTGTCCTGAGGAGTCAGTCTGAACCGTTGGAGATAATCTGCTCTTCATCGCTGTCAGGGTCTCTCAGCATCTCCTTCAAGGTGAAATACAGTCGCCATTGGAGAGTGGCTAGTGAGTTAGAAGCAGGCGGGCGTGTGAAGAAGTGCCTGCCCTGAAGAATCACCCCTGAACTGTCCTCTCACGCTCTGTTTGAGTGATCGACAGTGGTGCCCATGTTGGTACCCATAGATTGCAAGAGATTTACCAATTAGAGTTGCCAGACAGCTCACTCAGTAAAGCATCGAGTCACGAAGCAGAAGTGACTGTCATGCCGCGGGTTCAATTCCCACCTCATTCCAGTCGGCAGTGGTTGGCAGCTCTTTTCAGAGTAGAGCGCAATTGGCCAATGCGCTTCAGTGATGCAAATTAGGAAGGGTCTGCTGGGATAGGATATTCTAAATAACAAGTTCTCAGGCGTCTCCTGTTGGCCAGACTGGCACTCGTTAGGAAGATTCTGAGCTCGTTCATGTTCAGGTATCCTCCGCCCTCGTTCTGAGCTTGCGAGGTTTCGACTAATTAGTGTATAAGAAGCGGTGGCGACGGTCGCATGCTTCGAAGGCAAGCCACGAGCTGTCTCACTTTCTTGAGTTGGCAATAGGGGGTCACATATGCGAAAAAGCCTAAGTACTTGTACATAGTTCCCCAATTGGACATTCCAGATTCGGGTGGGATTGGAGATGCCAAATTTAAAAAAAAAAAAAAAAAAAAAGTGACCAGTTAGCAGCCAGTCCACCGAGCTCTGATGTGCCTGTCGTATGTAGTCATTGTTGATGTCCTGTTGTAGGGGAAAATGAAAGGATTAAAAGATGTTAAGGGTCACAAAAATAACAAAATCTGGCCACATTTGACTGGATTAAGCTGAGAAGAGCTGGCAGCTGGTGATGTTTGGGGATCCTGACTGAATTCATCTGTGCTGACAACTCTAAACCCCACTGAAGACGGCCACCTGAAACTTCCCTCCTGATAAATATCACATTTTCCATCTTTATGTCGATGAGATTGACAGCTGCCTGGGTGGGCCGGTGGTGCAATGGCTGCCTCACAGAAATAAGGCTCTTGGATTGAATTTGGCCCGTCTGGGGTTTACATGTTTCTCAGTGTTCATGGCGGTTTCCTTCTGGTTCTCCGATTTCCACTTCCAATGCAAAATTTTCCTAAACTCACACTCTATTATATGAGTGAATGGTGAGTGTGTCCTGAGGTGGATTGGTCAAATGCCCAGTGTATGAGGGACTGGTTTCAGCCCTCCTTCAGTCCTGAGCGGAATTGTGGGAGATAGTCAATGTGTGTACGGATGGATGGATGGATGTACCCTAGGACTGGAGCTGTAGAGCAGAGGGGTGCGGAGGGGGGAATATGGGGCATCTGGGGGCTTTAACTGCGTGAGTGAGAGAGTGGGGGGGAACACATCCCGGGGCAGTTGCGTGTTCGTATGTGTGTATGTGTGTGGTTTTGTTCTGTGTATATGTGTGTGTGTCTCTCCGTACGTATCTATACATGTCTCTTTGTGTCTGTCTGTCTCTGTGTGTATCTGTGCATGTCTGTGTGTTTTTTGCTTTTATATGTCTGTGTATTTGTGTTAGTTTGTGTGTGTGTGTGTGTGGGTTTTCTTGTGTGTGTGGTTTTGTGTGTGCAACTGTATGTGTATTTCTTTTTGTGTGTGTGTGCTTGAATGTGCTTCTGTCTGTGCGTGCATGTGTGTTTGTGAGTGTATATGTTTGTGTGTGCAAATCTGATCTGTTTTATGGAGGGGAAACCCCAGCATACACACACACACACACACACACACACACACACACACACACACACACACACACACACAGTGTTCTGGCTCCTCTGTATTAACAGGTTCCCCCCGTTACTGTGTTCGCCCCCTCATAACTGCCCCCACCCCCCCTTCCTCTCCCCATCCCTCTATCCTTCTCCCCATCCCATTCCCTCTCCCTCCATTCCTTACTTGTCTGTACTAACTCTCCACCTCTATCTCTTTCCATTAAATTTCAGATACAAACAGGCCTTAATACTTTATTATATGCCCCAGCACTGCTTCTGATGCTGAAGCTCAGCAGTGTACAGAGACAGTATGCAGATGAAGCTCTCTGACTGTGTATATTAAAAAGGACTAATATTCCGAATATGAAATGCCGTCTGGCTATCTGTACCTCTCTCTGTCCGCCAACCTTCCCTCCCTCTCTCTCTCTCCTCATCCTTCCTTCTCTTTTCCGATTTCTATCCTCATCTCTCTTCCTCTTTCTCTCTCCTCCTCCATTGTCTTGTTCACCCCATCCTTGTCCTTGACAGATGTCTCTTGGGGCCGAGAGCGAGTGCTGCACAGATGACGCAGTGGTTTCCTGGTGCAGATGAATATGAGTGAGATGAAGGTTTCTCCTTTATTCCCTCCTCTCCCTTTTTCTCTTTGTCTCTCTTTCTCTGAGTCACATGTCCAAGTGCTCTCAGAGGTCACAGTTCACTGCCCCCCCTCCCCTCGGCTCTATTGTGTGGTGTAATCTCTAGCCTGCTCTCCTGGATGGTGGATTATTCCAGATTAAGTGTGTTTGTGGGGCGCTGTGACCCCGCCCCTCCCCCACCCGCATCATCCTCTCTCTCTACACCACCTACAGTGACTCCCCATCAGCCCGCCAGCTTGCAGGCGTCCTACATCTTTTGAGCTGCAAAATAATCAAATGGGTTTTACACAGTGGTGATGTGGTAATGAAATTATGACATTGTTTACAGGGTTATGACATAGTTATAACATGATTATGACATGGTCATTGAGTTATGGAATTCTGACATGGTTATGACATGGCTGTTAAATGGTTATGACATGGTTTTCTGTGATGGAGATGAGACCTTTCTGGGATGCATTCCTGCTTCTAACCCAATGCATGCTGCGATACATGTTGTGCTCTGACCTAATGCATTTGATGGGTGAGGGTCTGCATGTGCACGACAGGTTCTGACCCCAGTCCACTTCCACTCCCCTCACCAGCAAATGCCTTCCGTGGTTGACTATTATTTTTTCTGATGTCACTTATCCTGGAACCTCCCATGTAGTTCATTGGTACATTGCGTAGATGGCTGAATTGCTTGTGGTGAGCATCCATTATGGAGTGTAGGGTCTGTCTGTTTCTGTGCTCTGAGTAGAGTAGGCGTTCTAGCACATGATCTCTCAGTGCTTTAATAACTTCACTTGATGAATCTGTGTTCATGCCTTTTCGGGGGAGGGTGGTAGTGGAGACGGGGGGGAATGATGACTAATGTGTAAAAAAAACGTGAAATTTTTAATTAGTGCTTCATCTTTCCACCATCTCTTATGTGGATCTTGTGGGGTGGAGTTATTCTCCTCCTGTCATCTCATTGGTGAACAAATGTGGCTGAATAAGGAAAAACACAAAGATATGTGGATCTGATCCACTGCTTTCCAGCATGAGAGAAACTAAATGATTCCTGCTCCATCTCTTATGAGTGTCTCAGAGGATCTGTTAATGTGCCGGTTGCGAAGTGGAGTTTGTCTCCAAAGATCAGCATTCTCTAAAACATACTGCACAAGCATCCGAAACTGAGTCCCCGCATATTCACTGAGCAGTTACTGAGTGAGTCACTGACTGAATCATGGTGCAAGTTGGTGAGTGAGCTAGTCGTTGAGCTGGTGAGTGAGCTCGTCGTTGGGTTGGTAAGTGAGCTAGTTATTGAGTTGGTGAGTGAGTGAGTCAGTGAGTTAGTGAGTCATTGAGTTGTTTAGTGAGCAAGTCATTGAGTCGGTGAGTAGGCGAGGTGTTGAGTTAATTGTTTGCGGGTATTCCACAATAATGAACACAGCTCATCAGATTAACTCGCCCATGCCAAGCATTAAATGCTAATTGATTTGGGTTGTTTCTGTTTCTGGCTTAGTGAGCTACATGAACAAGCAGGCTGACTCCCTTTCAAGGAGTCTATTTACAAGGTTATTGATCCTGTGCATACAATTAGGGGCGTGGGCCGAGATCCTCCAAGTTGAAATACAAAGCCTGTATCCTAATGGACAAAATCACACCGAATCAAAGATCGCTGCTCTGCATTTCCTTTCACAATGAGCCAATGAGACCGCGTCAGTTTGCTTTTAATTTGTCTACGAGTCGAGTAATTACATTTCCTTTTAATTGTGCGATTGCATCATTGGACGGTTGTCTGCAGGCCCTCCTGACCGCAATGTCGAGTTCAGGACTGTATTATCAATTGGCTGCAGTTCAGAAAAACTATTCCTCCAAATTTAGATTTACTTGTCTCATTTGTGTTGCGCTTCTGTTTGCTTTTGCAGTGCACGCGTGGATAAACAACACAATTAAATGCAGCTGGGAGCATCCAAAGCCTTCGCTGTCTATTTTCCGGAAAGAGGAAGGAAGGAAGGCATTTCTCTGTGCTTGTTGGAGTAATACAAATAGTGCTCAAAGAGGGTACCGACAGCTGGATGGAATCAACTAGAATTTAAGACTTGCAGAGCTCGGATATCACTCTCATTCGCTCTCTTTCTCTGTCAGTCTGTGTCTATATTTCCCTTTATTACTCCCTTTATTTCTCCTTCTCCATCTGTGCAACTCTGCCCTGAAGATGTGAGTTCTGAGGAAGGACTTGCTAAATGTCATGTGCCGTATCCAGTGGGACTTCTGATGTTCGACAGAACGGATAGGTTTGTCTTACACTTTGGCAGTTGTCTTAATTCTGAGTTAGGCCGCTTTCGCACTAGACGCGAAACGAAAGCATGTATTCGCGTCTTTGCATTGACTTTGAATGTAATCTGTCATGCGGAAAATTTGTTTTGCGTCCGGGGTGAAAGCAGCTTAACTCATTCCCTACGGAATACTTTTATATAAAATAGTCGCGTTTGTATGGAATGCTTTTCCCAAAAATTACCCAATAGACCAGTTTGGTTTAAAGCCGGAAGTCAGCGCACACATGCACAATATAGCTGATGTGGGGCAAATGGAAATATAGTGGCTATTTGTTGGGTAGAGGGGTGCAAAAACTGGTATCATAAGGACGGGGACGTGAGGTTGTTTCGTGTTCCCCGTGGCAATTGACAAGGACAGATGATTTAATCGCAGTTAGATCGCATATGGAGAGAAACCGTGTCTTCAGTTGCAAATTGCGATAATTGGAAAACACGTCAATAAAGGAAAATAATTGAGAACTAGCCAGGACTAATTATTGTCATAAAGTGACGTATCTTGGCCCACCCTCTGGCTAAACCACCGGTTTCCTTGTGATTTCGATTTCATAATTAGGTACTTGCTATATATAGCCAACAAAGTGACATTTGCTTGCCAGTTAGTTTTGCGGACGTGAGATAATGTCATTAACACCACGATGATTGGGTCCCACGCCTTGAGTCAGCTATATGGCTACAGTGCTCTAGCGACGAATTTGCATTGTTCAAAACAACTGGCAAGCAGACATGATGCTAATCGCCTCTTAACATGGATAAGTGCGCAGGTACACGGAAAATGCAAGGCCATATCATTACTGTTTGACTGAACGCTACACATTTGATTTCGGATTTTCATCTGTGCTGAAAATAACAATGTCAAGGACTTGCCTTGACAGTATCTCGCCGATATAGTCTGTCCAGTCTCTGTTGCGCTGAAGAAGTCAATGCTTTCAGTTTGTAGGTGAAAACTAATAGAGCTTAGTCTAGCTATATCGTCAGGGGGAAAAGAATTTCTAGCCTCCACTTTTTTCCGGCTTTTTCTTTGCCAGAATGATTTTAAAAGGGGGGCGCCAATATGTTTTAGTGGAGTTTTATCAGTGAGAAGGGGGGTTTAGGATTTAACATTAATATTTACGCAGTGTCTAGAGGCAGGGCAGTCTTTATTGGTACGGACCTTTCATGGTCGGTACATGAACTGTATTAGAACCCTACAGCATTGTTACGGTCTTTAACAGATTGCTACTGGAACGCAAGAATGCCGAAAATGGCCGTTCTCCAAGCGTCTGATCGGTAGAGGCAGCCGTCCTGAGTACGACTCAGAACGGCTGAGAACATTAGTTAGAACGGTTGTGTGGAATGGGGGTATTAGGTATTGAAGTACAGGTTGCCCATCACCATGATCGTCAGGTGATTTAATGTTTTCCTCGGACTGTGAATGGTCATCCACTCCACTGGCACCGGCTTACCGTAGGGAATGAGTTAATACTGTCCAGAACTATATGAGGAAAGTCCTGTCAGGAAGTAGTATACTATAGATTTTAAAATGACTTTCCTTTAGCACTTTCCAGCTAGCAGTTTTGATAATATTCTCTGATTTTTCAACACCAGCTGAATATTCAGTTCTATTTATATGCGAACAGACAGCAGAGGTGGAAAATCCAGGGGTCAGAAAGTAAAAATCCTGCCAAGTTTTACTCCCTTTCTCAGAATGAGCTGATCACTCACATTAGCTCTGTCCCCCAGCCAAAGTAAATCCAGGTGGTTGGAATAAAGTTCTGGAGAGGACTTTCCATCTCTGACGGAAAGAATAGAGCTTCCGGTTTTAAACACAAGAAACATTTCTTTTAAGCTTTATTCATTTTTTTTTACAAACATTTTAATGTGGTCATTTTCATCAAAAATTCCCACATTTTGAACAAAAAGCTGAGAAAAGCACATGAATGTTATTTAACATTGACCTGCTGCTTTGTTTTCAAGTTGACCGTATGTATCAACAAGCTTCATCATGGCTTGTTACAATGCTTTTGATAATGGAACTTGCCCAGCAAAAAATGTAATTTCCATCTTGTTCGCGATCTGCACTTGAATGCACCGTTTTCTTGTTTGTTTTATCTAATTTTGTCAGAAGATCTGTAACATATGAATTCATGTCCATATAACAGTGAAAATGTTGAATGAGGGAAAATTTTGTCAATGACTTATCTCCCCATTTCAATCCAAGCGTCTTCATTATTTGTAGTCATTATTCCCTTCTATGATAAATGGTGCAGCAATAGTTCCATTTTGTACTGATGCTGCACTGGTACTGTTTGGGGACAGCAATCCAAAACTTGCTGAGTCGTTTGCTGGTAGAACTATAATCTGTATCATCTTCATAAGGAATTATCTGATCATTACCGAAGACCTAAAGCTCTCCAGCTCGCTCTTGAGTTCTGTGTGGTCCGCACACAAACTGCTGGCAGTAAGAAGGGGTGGAGCGTGCGCTTTGATGTTTGTGAAATAAGCAGGGAGCGATGGATGAGGGGATTCAGGAAGCGGACAGATTCTGGTGGAATGGAAGTGCTTAGGGCGGCCGGCTGGCCCTCAGCCTCGTGTCTGTCGCGCACAGTGAAGAATGGGCCCACTTCCTGTTTCACTCGGGCCGGAGGTTTATCAGGAAGACGGAAGGAGGGTGTCAGACGTCATCGATCTGAGAAAGAGGCGGAGAGAGACAGGGACTGACAGGGAGAAGAAGAGGCACGATAGAATAATCAGAAACTTGACAGAGCTGTTAACCCTTTATGGGAACTGAGAGATAAACGTGACGTGACCGTCGGACATCCGAAGCGATCAATTTGAGAGAGAGAGATGGATGAGTCAGAAGAACAGTAGCGGTTTCTGTGATGTGACTGAATTGGCAAAGCTTTTCAGAAAATGGGGTGAATACATGATATGATGATTACGGGATGTGGAAACGTCAAACTTTCGTGATGTAACGCTTAGCAGAATGTAGTACAACGTATAGCATTACATCGCATTACGCATAACAAAATGGCAAAATAATTCAGCCTAACAAAATCACCCTCCTACCACAAAAGCAAATATTGTGTTCACTGATGCTACACAGTGCCAAACACCACACATTGATGCCTGTAAGGACCTACACGGAGAAGCTGGAATGAAAGAAGAGATGTTTGACTGCTGCTGAAGGGGTTCACTGCTCAATTTAGGTCCTAATCTTTGCTTTTGATTGGCCCTGACCTGGGCCCTTTTATTGTGATTGGTCCTGACCTGGGCTCACTGTGATTGGCCCTGACCCTGGGCCCTTATCTCTGTAGCTTAGGTGGGGACTGACCATGTTTTCCCTACTGTTCGTCAAAATCCCTTGTGTTCAGCAGGCAGGAAGTGGCTTCTTAGGCATTTAAAAGAGAGAGATTGCGCTGAATTATGCAGGGCTCCGTCAGCCACATAATTACTGCTTCTTCAATCTACAGTGACCTTTCCCCAAATGGCTCTAAAATGCCCATGGGGCTCTTTTCTTCAATGAATTTTGATTATGTCAGAATACTTTGTTCAAATGGTGGCACAAAGTCGGTCTATGTGAAGCTAGCCTTACTAATAAAAGTAATAACTTTTTTATAAACTTTTGATATGCTGTTTTACATATGAATGGGACTTTTTAGTGTATTAAAAAAAGCTTTAGCCTACGCAACACAGTGGTGGAGATGGACATATGTGTATTTTGTACTTTGGACAAACTCAGATGTGATGCAAATATCTGCTTCCTGTTTGAGAACTATTTACATTTGGAACGTTGGGGATTCATGATGGTTCATTTGGATTTGATCTCCTGAACATGCTGTTTACATGCTTGTAAAATATAAACTATTTCTATTCAAAACAGGCAGAAAACACACAATCATCTTAACATGCGGCACACTGGATGGGATTTGTGTCTTTACTGACAGTTAGCTTACCCACACATTGACAGGCGGGGAGAGTGTAATAATATGAATCTTTATTAATCTGAATCTTTTTTACTTGCGTATTTGTCCATTATTCGTTTGCATATTGGACCACTGTAATTTAATTCTGCCACGGTGAGTAGGGATTCACTGTAAATCTGTAAGATACTGTAGAAAAATGCATCACTAAATCCCTTCGTCTACAAACATCATCTCAATATTACGTATGGATGAAAGATTTTCTAAATGGTTGGTTTTTCAGACCTTGTTTTGTCCCAGCTAATGTCGCTGTAAAGGCAAGTCATTTAGAATTAGATTTTGAATAAGATAGTCACGTGACAAATATTATTCGTCTTAAAAATATAGATTTTGTTCATACCTTTTTCTGTATGCAGTATCTGCTGCAGAAAATTAACGGCATATTCTCTCAGCTTTGGATGCTGGTGCTTCAGTTGACTCCATTACTGTGTCTCGATCACTGCATGAGCTGTTGACATTGTAATTTCTTATTCAGATATTGTAGATGTACCCTCCAATTATACAGAATTTGAGGAACTGTACTGGCTCTCAGTGCACATCTGTTATGCGTTTCCCAGGTTGCCATCAAAAGCAGTGGTGTTGTGTGTGTGTGTCTGTGTGTGTCTGTGTGTGTCTGTGTGTGTCTGTGTGTGTCTGTGTGTGTGTGTGTGTGTGTGTGTGTGTGTGTGTGTTTGTTTTGATTTGGACCTCTGCAGCATTGCATTTTTCCACACTTTAGGCCACCTCTTAACTATAGGAGCTGTGTTTTGTGAATGCGGTGGATGGAGTGGGAGTGATGATGATCTTCCCGTCGCTTAATTCAGGACGGGTGGCGTATTGGGACCCGGGATAGTTCAGTCACTGACGCAGGTCGCTGTGAGTCAGGCTCCAGCGAGGACAAAGGGAGGGGGAAGAGGCTGAGGCGATGGTGTCCTTCAGAATGCGAACATCGCGCACCTGCTTACCCTTTCTGCTGCACTCTGTACTGATGAACTGATGTTTACGTCATGTGGATGGGTCTGCATGGGCACTCAGCCTGTGGAGGGAGTTTAGCCACTCGCTGGAGCAATCAGCTCGTCCTGAGCGGCATCAACCGGCAAAAATGTGTTTAACCCCTTACCACTCCGTTAACATTTTCTTGAAAAGCCTATAAAGGACGTACTCAAGGTAAAATTAAATCTTTTCTTGCTTTTAACCTGATGGGCCCATATATGTGCCGTCGGAGTGGCAAGGGGTTAAAAAAAATGATGCTGCATGACCACCGCATTTCAAATCAAAATCAGCGAAGACCTCGCTTCTCTCTTGCACATGCACACACACACACACACACACACAGGTACACCCAAACACACACATGCGCACACACACGAACACTTGTTGTGGTTTTTTTGGGAAAAAAAAACGGCCTCTCTTCTCTGGTGAAAAATGTTGCCTGTGCTATGCTGTATGATTGCGATTGTGTGATTGAGTGTGTTGCTTCATTGTGTGTTTGCTGTGTGATTGTGATTGTGGTTGTGCTTTGTGATTGTGTGTGTTCTCTGTCACTGTGTTGTGCGATTGCGATTGTGTGTGTGCTGTGATTTTTTTTTTTTTTTTGAGGCTGAATAGGGATCCCTGGCGTATACTGTCTGAAACTTGGATCGATTACTTCTGCCTTAAGTAATGAATTCCTCCCACCTGGGTTTTGAAAGCAGATTTGCATTGGGTTTGTTATGAGCTTGTTGGTGCCTGTGCAGCCTGACATTGTTACCAGCTTAAAGACGGGATGCAGGAGCTCTGAATCTACAGCCAGGGCTCTTTTCCAGTCCTGTTGTTTCCTGTCATGTTATGATGCGTTTGCCAGTAGTGTTGTGTATATTATAGAGGCTGTATCCACAGGCACTTGTTGAGTTGGGTGGTTCTCTTATGCTGCAGTTCTTAAAGAAAGCTAATAGCCTTACGTAAGTCATTTAGCTTCAGCCAGAATAAAGAGGCTCCTAAAAAGATTAGATCATACAGGACTTTAATATGCTAAAATATTCCCTCAGTAAAAGGCAGTGCTTTTATGATAATGACTTGGAAAAAAAAACTGCACCACATAATGTTAATTCTTAATTCTGTCTTCTATTGAAAAAATCTAAATTAAAAATCTTCACAAATGATTCATTTTCCCCTCTTCCTCTGTGTTTTGAAGGCAGATTGATGTTCCAGTCGTGGAGTTTTGGATTTTAAAATGGAGGTGAGCTGGCGGAGGGGTCTGATGGAGATCCCAGAGTGTGACTGACGCAAGCACTGCGGCTCCCACTGCTAACTCACTCAGAATGAGGCCTTTCCCTTCCTTGGAAGCAGTCGAGACGAATTAGGGTGAAACATTATGAATTAGCTGGTTAATCTGTTTGCACTGACTGGAGTGATTAAATATTCATGAGTACATCCCAGGGCCCAGGACCCTGACCACGCCTCCCCCCTATGTGTTCCGTCTCAAGGTCAGGCCAGATTCTGCTCTCCTGTTTCTTGGCTAATGTCTGACTGGGGAGGGCCAGTGGGGGCATTGGGTGTATGGAAGCGATTTGCCCTCTTCCTGGCCCTATTCACACATACCTGACCCTCCACACACACGATGCCCTACATACGTACAGCTGGCCCTATATGCGAATATGCACACACACACACACACACACACAAACACACACACACATACATACCTGACCCAACACACACTCCCGGCCCTACACATATACACACCCAGCTCTACGCACTCACACCTGGCCCAGCACACACGCATACCTGACCCTCCCCATACACGTGGCCCTGCATGCACACAGCTGGCCCTACATGCGAATACACACGCATGCACACACACACTCACACGCACAAACATACACACGCCTGGTTCTTCACACTCATAGCTGGCTCTACACACACACTCACCTGGCCCTGCACACACACTCATACCTGACCCTCTATACACAACTTGCATTAAATTTGAGAGAGGAGGGACATTATAAGATTCGCAGTAGAAAGCTGGGATAGACTAATGGCTGATTCTGTCACACTCATTAACCCATTTTACTCTGGGTGTTGTGAGGTATACACTCACGTGTGTGTCTGAGAGACAGTTTGTGGGTGAGTGCATATGTGAATGCGTGTGTGTAGAGGGAAGGGGGTTGTGTATGTGTGTGTGTGTGTTTGTGTGTGTTTAAAATCATACCTTCTTGTGGCCCTCTCTGCACTCCCTCCCTCCCTCTTTATAGCCAGGCTGTGTGCAGTACGGAGCTCATTGTTAGTGCACACAGTTGATTAGCAGTGATTTATTGAGCGGCTCTTGGGGGGCCGGCGACAGCTGGATGGGGTCATTGCTTAGGTGTGGACCTGTTACTGGATACCTCTTACCCAATCATACGAGGAGCCACACCCCCCTTCCCCCCTTGGGTTTTGCAGTGGAGCTGAAGTCTGATATTCCACAGCTGAAGGCACACTATCATCGCACCCGCTGTTTGCCCTAAAGCCTGTCGCCTGTGTGCAGTGGGACGAGTGGTGATTCTGTTGAGTGGGGGGGGGGGCGCGACTCTGCTGTAGTCATGTTGTTATGGTGATGAGAACAGCCCTGGTGATGGGGGAGGGGCTCGCCAGTGCTTTGTGGTGATGGGATTGTTGCCTTCGCTCTTGATGTGTTGTCACAGTTTTGCGATTGAATGAGAGCCGTGAGACCCTGGGTGACCGCGATTCAGAATTAGGGCTGGCGAGGGCTGCCTCAGGGCTGCGATTCTCTCTGGTCTACTCTCTGCAGCTGGTGTGTGTGTGTGTGTGTGTGTGTGTGTGTGTGTGTGTGTGTGTGTGCGCGTGTGTGTGTGTGCGTGTGTTTGTTTGTGTGTGTGTGTGCGTGTGTGTGTGTGCGTGCACATGCGTGTACGTGCGCATGCGTGTGTGTGTGTGTGTGCATGAAGGAGTGTGTATGTGTGTTCATGGAGGTTGACAGGAGTTGGGGTTTGGGGGTAATTGCATCTCATCAATACTGGCGAACACACTTCACACTACATGTCCCCGATGGCACTGAGCCTTGTGGGAAATTAGGCTTGGACTGCTGGACTCCCTGCGATGTGCTGAGAGGTCCTGGCAGCCTCAACTCCCCCCCGAGAGCAGCACCACTGCCTCTCAATTTCACTCCACTGCCCTGCGACATCACACTGACACAGGGGAACCCAATCCACGGGGGCTTGTAATGCACCGTGTCTGTTTACGCCGTTCAATTCGGCCATCAGATATCCCTCCCCCCCCCCCAGCTGCAGGGCCTTCAGTGAGAAATGAGGTATGAGAACCTCTGCAGGTCATAGAAGTGTGTGGAAAAGGGCTTTGACCCCTATGCCTGGCAGGTGAAATGTGATGCTGGTATGATATGGGGTTTACCGGAAGTGGCTCATGCTCTGATTGTAGCTGTAATGCTCAAATTCAGCCCAGTGCTCATTTCAGGGACCGGTGTTGGCACCAGCCACCAGCCAAATGCTGGTGAAATATGCGAGAGGCTGGTGGATATGCTTTACTCACCAGCCAAAAATTATGGTAAATACTGAGAGCAGGTAAAGTTTGAACATTTACTATCCCTTTGGCAGATAGACGAGGGTGTTAATTTGGCCCCCTGGGCAGGTTGCTCATTGACTGGCAACTCCAGAGCAACTCTAACCCTCTGGTGGGGTTTGGGGATCCAATTTGTTCGGACAGATGAAGTTCTGAACATTCTGTCTTTTGGGCCCCTGTGCAAAGGCCCTTAACCCCAGAATCACACCAGCAGCTTTACCCTGTTTCTCTCGATTGCTTTCCACCTGCAGCTTCTCTTTGTGAAATTGCTCCTGGGGCATCCGTTACAAAGAGGGAAATGTTCTCAGTGGAATTTTCCGAGGTTAAGTGAGGGCTAGAAAGAACAATGGGTGATTCTGCATATTAGGGTCTTCACTGAAGAGTGATTGATAAATTACTTGAAACTGGTGTCCCAGTGCTTGTCTAAAAGGAAATACCTACTCCCACGATGGGACAACTTGAATTGGAAGCCTTTGTTCGGCAGTGTTTCTAAAGGGGTAGATCTAATGTCTCAAGTACAGGGTCACTGAGATTATTGCCAGATTCTGTGGCCTTTAATGAAAGAGGTGGATGAGAGGAGAATGCGGAATTATTTGACTGAGAGTAAAACGCTAACTTATAACTGTGTGGAAATGGATAGATCTTGAACTTTTGAAGGTTGAGCCTATTTTATATTGGCCGTTATCTTCTCTCCTGCGAGCATGGCTTTAGGGAGTATTATAGGGGTTTTGGTTTGGGAGAATCTTCTAATCGTATTTCATCGGCCAACAAAATGAGTATCAAAATGAGAAGTATTCATTGGGGATATGTGGAGAGAAATTGTTCATGAATAAACGATAAGAATGTGGGGAAAAAATCCAATTTTTTGAAATGCTTTGCATTATTCCTTTTGGCAAAAATCCTACAACTCTTGCCCTGAGGCGTGGTATTATTCTGCACCTGTGGACTTTTTTGCTTTATTATTTCTTTAATCTTTATTATTTTCTAATCTTATTAGCTCACTGAGATTTGGAGAGATTTAATTTTCCATGAATGAGGCTCAATATGAGGCCGTATAATCCCCACAAATCAAAGACCGAAGCGAACGGTTTACATTTTGAGTGAAGTTTATCAGAATCAGCAGTTTTGCCCCATCTGTACTGAGCACTGTTTGAAAATTAGTGATTCAAAAACTAAACACGGGCTTCCCAATAGTGGAGTATTCAGGAGTGGTGTGCGGCAATACTGTTTTTGACCTGATATCAGATTTCCGCTCTGAAGCGCGAGTGGTCACATACTGTTGCTCAGTCCGGTGTTCGGCGTGACACCAAGTAAGATAACTCCTTATTTTCTGTGACTTGCAGCGTTGGACGTAGCACTCGGATCAGAAATGAACGTTAAACGTGAACGACGCGCGCTGCTTCTGGTTCAGGTTATGCTACAGTAGCGCTGCAGTATTGTTGGACCTCTGGGGAAATGCCTGCGAATTCGATGTCTCCTTCCTGGTACTCGGTGTATTATGTAACCAATGAACCTCCGTCCTTCCGTAGCGCTTGGGAGAAAATGCTCGTAATATTTTGTGCAGGAAGTTCGGATGGAGTAAAAGTGTACTCTAGGGATAGATCCAACCGCGTCGTTGCTGCGGTGAATTCTTGTTCTCTACATACTCGTATAGAGGGCGGTGAATTCTTGTTCTCTATATACTCGTATAGAGGACCGAGGGGCGAGTTTGCATTATTACGTGAAGCTGCGGGGGTTCCTTCTTTACTCAATAAGTAACATATTACTTTGTTTTTAAAAGGTCACCATCCGTTTCATTGCTACCGTTTCTTGCTTATTGTTTCAGTTCCCTTGGTGTTGTCATGAAGTGCAAACCGCATAAAAAAAGCCAGACCCAAACCTTCAAAGCAGCAGCGTGGATGAAACTTCCGCCACTCTGCTATGCTGATTGCGTCCTCATTTCCCCTGCTGTTTGGACATTACGCCCGTCATTTATTCCCCGTTTTCATACATTTTCGCTCCATTTATCGACCTGGACCTGGTTCCTGACCTTGCTCAAGGTTATTTTCCATTGCTAAAGCATCGAGCACGGAAATATATGAAAAAAATTTTGGAATCTGAAATTTGTGGAATCTTATGAAAATATGACCGCTTCGCAGCCATGCATGTTTTATTATTTGCACTTCTAACATAAGAAAATGCAATTTATTGTCATCATCATGACATTAATAGCTGTTTTATTTGCTGATACATTTCACTCCTTCTCATTTCTGGAGCAGTTGTATTGTGCAGGACGCAGGATGTGAAGTGACACCCTCTTGGTCTCGTGGGGCCCAGGTCCTGATGCCACTCGCCGTGTTTTTGGAAAAGGCTCCTGATCCATTATTGAACGATGCTCTAATATTTGGTGACGTTTTCCCTGCTGTGATTTTGTGAGGGCCCGTCCCCTGGTCTGTACGGGTGTGGGTGTGAGGCGTCCCATTCTGCTGTGGAAAACCAGGCTAAGCTTTGCTTTGCAGGGAAATGAAAGGGCTTTCTGTGGCTCATATGCGCATCATGTATGCAAACAGGGATGGGAGGAATAGGTTTGTCGAGGTCTAAAAATAAACTCTCACCTAATCCAGCTTTTCTCCAGCATTCCTTTGTGGTGATGGGCTTAGGATCAGCATGGCTGGTTTTTCAGGGTTTCCCCCCAATGCTTCTCAGTTACTGGTGGGGGCGTTCTCCCATGTGTGCTTGGTATGGTGATCAGATTACTTGGAGGTCCGTTTGCCCACTGCTAAGGGATTTCTGTTAGGATGTCTGATCACACTACTGTTTGGGAAAAGTTTAGTTTTCATGTTTTGTGCATGTCTGTGCGGATATATTTATACACATATTTCTACGTGTGTGTCTGTGTATTCGTCTGTGCGCGTGCATGTGTGTGCTCGTGCGTACGCGTATGTATGTGCACATGTATGTGTGTGTTGATGCTTGCATGTGCTTCTTTAGAATACTGTATTAGTGCATACAGTACGTGTGTATGAGGGTGTTCTTGTGTGTGAGAAGGCTGTGAGCAGCTGGGCCGAACAATTCATTCATTTTAACACAAAATTTAAATTTGAAACGACGCAATTGGCGAATTGCAAAGCCTGCCACTGATTTATTATTTACCTTTTTCATTGAATTCTACTGCCGCACATTGGCTAGAACCTTTTCTATGACAATCAGATGGGTGCTCATGCACACTGCTCATGCACCACCTATGCCCTTGGGCTCTACTACCACATATTAGCCAGTGATTGTTGAAACAAGTACCCAGCAACTTAGGCATTTCACCTAATTCTTTGCCTAAACTGCACATATTTTCACATTGTGCATTTTTGTAATTGTTCTTCTGCATTAGAAAAATAATATGGTTACTTTGTTTAGTGTCACCGGCGATGGCATTCATTTTCATGCTGAAATTGTAAGCATGGGCTCCGCAGCTTGCTCTGTGAAAGGATGCCATAATAATTAGAGGAAGAGAAATGAGTATTTAAAGTGGGATTGTTTTGAACATCATGCTTTGACCGACTCAGTGCTGTGGTGCCAGTTACAATTCTCTCCAATTTAAAATTTGTTTGTCGTCGGTAAGACGTGCCAAACAGGCTACAAAATTAGCACCATCTCCATGAATGGCTGTGTTCACCAATTGCAAGGTGCACCTGCTCACAAAATCATGCTCAGTATGATTTCATATATGGGGAGCAGGGAGTGCATATTTATCTGCTGGAAGGTCGCATTTTTTGGCACAGTGCGAATCAGCGGTGGAAAAAAAAAAACCTATGTCGTCACTCATTTATTACAATCACCTTATGCTGCCCAGCCCATTTTATTTCTTCTGGTTTGGGCACTATTGGATTTGTTTTTCTGGAGTTCACTTGTTCAGTGATGTTACTTCTGCTAGTTGGTTTGCCAATATCCTTCCATTTCAAGATGGGTGGCTAAGCTAGCCAGCTAATGTATTGGGGCTTGGATTTCATTGATCCAGGCTTGCTGTACATTAATTTAACATTAAATGGCTGGTATACTTAGAAGCATTCAGCAAACATGAAATGTTATTATCAAGACTATACAGATCTAGGGAGCTAGAAAACTCCAGTTCCCTGTGCTTCAACTGTGTTGAAATAGATGGGTCATTCCATGTCAATTCAAGAAATTTCAGAAAATTTCCCCACCTGACCATCTCAGATTTATTTTAAAAAATTCTCTCACCAAGGCCATGGACTTAATAGAATATGTGCAACATTTCAGTTAAATATCTTCTTTAGTTTTGACAAAAAAAAATTAATAAAGATTGCAACGTTTTGCTGATTTTTGCACTCCTTTTTGCGGCGTCAAGTAAAAGTGGATTTTTAGGAGGCAATATCTCTCGTTATATCAATGCCATGGGCTTAAAAGTTTCCACAGGGTAGCATCTATGCCCAGTACACTTGTGAAACATATTTTCATTGGCAGATATGTTTTAATTAGGGAGCTCTCCTCACATAGTGCTATTGGTACAATAAACAGCAAGCATGTCAATTTTATGGTTGTCCAGAAAATAGACAGCAAAAGCCTAAAAAAGCCAAAATTTCCTGAAATTTGACATCAAATTGCCGAGGTGTGGCAACCTATAAATTCTTGAAATCTTCTTTATCTTAAAGCTTACATTCTTGGCTATGTTTGTTTCAAAGGTGGTAGTGGTGCAACTCTTCATTTAATAGTTCTGAATTTTTATGTAATGCCTTGTAAACACTTGTTTTTCATTGTTTCTATTTGATTCCTTGCATATTGCAGGAGTTTCTGAGGCTGTAATCATAACATCAGATAACAGGAAGTCTCTTAAAGATCTGCAATATTTAGATACATTGGTTATAGTACCATATATAGGTCAGGGAATGCTATATCAAACTTGTATATATGAAATTTATTTAGCAAAATACATTATAGCCACATCATTACTTTTTCCAAACATTCAAATGTATCAGGGTCAATACAGTGTACATTAGATTTCTCATTTCAAGTTTATCATGAAGAATTTTGCTGAATTAACAGATTCCTCATTTAGGTCATATCTGCGTCCTGTGGTAGTTGTGGGTGCCGGCATCTTAGTGATGACATGTTGTACTAGTACCCAGCAAACATCCTTTCTGTGTGGCCAGTAAAAACTTCTTGCTGGTCCACGCGGGTGCATGAAAATTAATCTGATGTCATCGGTGGCAAGAGTGCTCAGATTAGGACTTGCCTCTCACTGAGACATGTGGAAACATGTTAACAAAACTGATGAATGATGACATAATCTCAACCATTGGATGGCATCGGCGGACTTACAAATTGTTTATTTCCCCAAATTGAGATTTATAATTGTGCATAAAATAGCAGTTTAAAGTGTTCCTAATTTTGATAAATGAACTGGTATATAATAGAAATAGCCCAGGATGTAAAAAGGTTGATGCTTGTAAGTGCCCTTTTCTCTGCCAGATTCACATAATTATTAGATAGGAAAATTCATGTTTGTGCTCAATATATGTTTTTTTTTTATTTTTTTATTTATAAATTTGGCATCTCCAATCCCACCCAAATCTGGAATGCCCAATTGGGGAACTATGTACAAAGTTTGCTCGTATGCGACCCCTTGCTGCCAACTCAGGATAGTGAGACAGTTAACGGCTCTCCTCCGAAGCACGTGCCTGTCTGCCACTGATTCTTATACACTCATCGGTTGAATCTTCGCAAGTTCAGAACTAGGGCTTAGGATACCCGGACATGAACCAACCTGGAGTCTTCCTGACGAGCGCCCGTCTGGACAACAGGAGGCGCTGGAGCAACGAACAAAGCTGTTATTATTATATACCCAAATCCGGCAGTCCCTTCCCAATTTGAAACCCTGTAGCGCGATAGCCAATTGTGCGCTACTCTGAAAAAGCTGCCGACCCCTGCCGGTGGGTACGCCGGGGCTCGATCTCGCGACGTGGTGATCATCTCTAAGCCACCCGACAGCCTCAGTATATCTTTTGACAGAGAAATACATATGCAGGTTTGAATCCCCTCTGCAGGTTTTGTTATCCCATGGGACATGAAATTGAGGCACATTGTACCCAGTGTTCTACGCTGGTAAAAGGCAGAGAAACTCCAAAGGAACAGGGAACACCTTGGTGTGGGCTTTTAGACACAAATGGTTGTTAGGATCAGATCTCAAATTTGTATTAACATTAAAAAACAGTTGAAAAACATGCGTTTTTGAGGCATTACTAAAAAATTCATTATGATTTAATGAAGAGTTGCACCACAAGCACCTTTCAACCAAAGATAGCCAAGAATATAAGCTTTAAGATGGTGCAGATATCAGGAATTTACAGGTTGTCACACCTCAGCAATTTGATGTCAAGTTATATGAAATTTTGGCTTTTTGGGGATTTTGCTGTGTATTTTCTCTACAACCGTGAAATTGACCTGCTTGCTGTTAATTGTACCAATAGCACTATGTGAGGAGAGCTTGCCCAGAAAAAAATCACCTCTCTACCTGCATAACTTTGGTCATAAATGGCCTTCAAAGTTGGTGTCACAGACAACTGCCATAACTCCGTAAGAAAAAGTAAAAAGCCATTGAAAATGTGCTTGCCTAGTTTACTGGGCCTAGATGCTACGCTTTGGATGATTTTGAGGCAATGGCATAAGTATAACAGGAGATATTGCCTCCTATTTGAGGTTGCAAAAACGAGTGTGAAAATTTGCAAAACACTACTGTCTTTATTTTTTTTTTTAATGCCAAAACTAATAGACATATTTAACTGAAATTTGGCACTCATCAAGTATATTACCTTTCTGTGATAATTTTTTTTAGACAGATCTGAGATTGTCAGGTGGGAGGCATTTGTTGAATTGACATGGAATGACCCACCTATTTATTTAAAAAACACCTCTTTCACAGCAGCACATAAATTTGTAGAGGAACAAACCATCATCTGCCACCATAATGTAACATTATTTGCCAATTAAGTGGATTTTCTTTTTTTGACATGGGATTCTTCTGCTGATTGGTGAGTCACCATGCAGTCTTATCTTTTTTTTTAAATTTGAAATCTGCTGATGCACTGTGACAGGAAAGCGTGCTAAAAAATTGACTGAAGGGCTCATCTATTTGAGGGAAGGTCTTTTTTTGGTTTGTTTCATTTCATGATTTTTTTAAGATCGTGTTGTGGAGTATGTAGTGCCTATTATAGTGTTTTAAGTTGTGAAGATACGGACTGGTGACATAAAGGGAAAAAAACCTGAATAAATATGCGGACAAACACAAATTCTGATGCTTCCATTCAATTTACTGGCATGATTTGGGCTCACTCATCTCCTTTAAGGGGAAGTGTCACTGCAAATCAATGCAAAGTTATTCTGTGAGATATCCTCTATATCTGATGATGAAGCATTCTTGCCAGGACGGGAACGATCTCCTCCAGGATGACAATGGCCCAAACCCCTCGGGGCACAAGGGGTCACTAAATGGTTTTATGAGTATGAAACTGATCCCAGGCAGATGTCACCACCTTCAGTCACCAGATCTCAAACCAACTGAATTCATGTGGGGGATTATGGGAACACGTTGTTTGTGCTCTCTGTCACTGTTATCAAAATACCACGTGAGGAAATATCCCTTGGAGGGAAGGAACTCCATCCTCTCAGCAATGTTTTGCATTTGTAGGCTCTATACTGTGACTTGATAAAGTTGATATTGTAGCTTGTTGGGGGCCAACACCTTTACTTAGTTTGTTTGTGTTGGATTTTTCTTTACTTGTCACCTGTCTGTCATCTGTCACAGAGTTTTACTGTGAAGTTTGTTTTTTTTTTTTCGTTTCAAAATTCATATTTCATTCACATATCAATTCATATCATGTCATCTTGACTTCCAAGACTTAACTCCGGTAATATGTTAACATCCGGTAACAGTGCCCGATGTTATGTTGGCTGTACAATAAAATGGTGTTTGTTTGCTTTCATATAGTGAAGATGGACAGCAAGGGATTTAAAAACAAAATCGTATATTAAATCGCAATCGCAATATGGGATTGAAAAAAATGTATTTCAGTTATTTTCCGAAATTGTTCAGTGTTTGCTGCTTAGCAATTATGCGCAGCTGAATGTATTGGCGCACACACCTGTCCTAAGCAGTCCGAAGTTTGTGTGTCTGTATGTGCTTGTATGTATGTGTATGTATGTGTACGTGTATGTGTGTGTGTGTGTGTTTGTGTATCTGTGTGTTTGTATGTATGTGTGTGTGTGTGTTTATGCGTGTGCGCGCGCGCCTGTGCATGTGTGAAAGACCCAAATCTACCCCTGTGGGTGGTTCTTTCTTCACAGACCTGCAGATGAGCGAATGGAGTGGGATGCCCTGATATAGCCCCGCCCCCTCCTAGCAGCTGAATTAGTGAAGCTTAGAGGCCGTTTTCACATTAATGCTGCTGAACTCAGTTCCCTAATCTCTGGTAATTCCGTGTGCTTAAGAATACTCTGATAATGTTCCAGTGGCATACGCTAACTTCTACTCTGCTCTGTGGGCAGCGGGGGTTCTGCAGCGGAGAGGGGGAGGGGTTCTGTGATATGGTTTTTCTTGAACTTTATTTCACTGGGGAAAGTTCCATTGAGAACATGCTTCTCTTTCTCAAAAATTCCCTGGGAGAAATGCCTGATAGAGCAGTTGCGGGTGAGGAGAGAAACGGGGGTAGAGCCCCTGGAGCAGTTTTGGGGTTAAGGGTCTCGCTCAAGGGCTCAAAATCAGAGTCCTTCCTGACGTCATTGCCACTGATCAAGTCAGAATCCCAAACCCCACTGGTGACAATAACCAACAACTCTTCAGTCACCAGTCAAGCAGCCCAACACTAGGCTGTCCAGCTGTGCTGCAGTGTTGCTGTCAAACACCCAGGGCAGAGCACCTGTCTGAAGCTCAGTCCTGGAGGACTTCAACATGGTGCTTTATGGTTTCCATCTGAGCAACTGCCAGCTTTAACTCTGTGGCAGATCAGTGACTTAGATGCTGAATTGTGGCTGAATGGCAGTTTAAATTTGGAGTGGCAGTGGAGATAGTTTCAGTTTGATTCTGACTCGGGCAAAGCTGCTGTACCTGTGGGTTGGGTGGCTAACCTGAGCTGCTGTGCAACACCGCTGTATACGACTGCTACAGGAGGATTGTGGACTATTATTGTGACTCTCCTTTGAATGGACCTTTCAGGGGGTGCTTGGGAGTGGTTGTCGTGGTGACGCCGTGTCTGCTTATCTTCCCGCTTGTCTGGGGTGTCAGCGGGTGGGGGTGGGGAGTGAGTGCCATGGCCATGATTTAGACAAAACGTCCCGGGGCCCGTACCTGAGGCATAAATGGAGTCGGCCTCATCCTTCAGACCGTCTGAAACCCCTTTCCTCGCAAATCATCAGGCTGTCCTTCCAGATCACTGCCTGATTTTTTTTTTTCCAGTTGTGTTTTTGTAAAATAATGTTTAAAGCCTTTTAGGACGGTTTGTTTGCCTCACCACCCTGAGAGCAGTGCTGACCCGGGTGACAGTGTTCAGCCAGAGGGACACTGCGGATGCTGCACCTGTCAGCATCTCAGAGATACCACTGCAAGTCTTCACATTCTCTTCACTGCTATAAGAGTTGGTTTTTTGTTTTTTTCAAAATTTGAAGATGATGCTATAGATCTGGCTGCTTTATCTTGCCAGTGGGCATTAGAATGTTCCGGTTGGAATGTTCTAATCACGTTGTTGAGATTATGCACCTGAAAGGGTTAAGTGCAGGCACTGGTCTGAGAAGCACATGTGAGAGACTGACTGCGTGGTTTTCTGTAGTGCTGCATCCTTCATCAAAGCAGACATTAACATGAGGTTGAAGCACAGTGAAGGAGATAACTGGAGGTCCAGTGATTAGATGGACAATAGGTCGTCCATCCAAGAACCTTGAGGAAATACAGAGAAGTGGCTGAATGCTGTAATACAAAGAAAGGTTGAAGTACATTAGACTGCAAGAAGAGGTTTCATTTAGGTTTTCATCAAAAACAGGACTGAATTGGACCCATTTGAATATGGTTTCACCTCGTGGGCTCTTATTGAACTGAATGTGGACTTCAGACTTCAAAATCTTTCATAAATACCATTGTGTCATGTATATTACACCTGAATCGAGCTGAAGTAGGGGAGCTCTCCAAGGTCCTGAAGAAACCGAAAAAACCTGCCTTGCTAAACTCAGTGTTTTATTGCAAACATCAAATTGCTGGAATTGTTTTGAAATGCATGGAGACATTGATCCACCGACTTGTTCGTTTGGCTCATGGGCAGTGAGGGTTGGAACCTATATGAGTAAACTTGGTGCTTAAATCAGGAATTCCTCCCTGCACTTGATTTTTTTCACATGGTGCACATACACACCTGCAAAATACACACAGAAAAGCCTGTAGCCAGGGGTCAAACTTCATTAATTAAAAGGATAAATCAGAACAACTACCATAGTGTTAGAGAGGCAATATCATTTGTAATTAGAGATCTTTAATTGAAATATGATGATTTATTATTTGGATTTAAGCGGTAATTCTTCCGTCTTTCACTGATGTTTTGAATGTTCTGTTTTTTACAGAAGCGTCATGGTTTCTATATGCAAGAATCCTCTCTGACTGAGAGATTCTGACTCATTTATTACCTGGTTGGGCTTCTCTGCCGCTTGCTTGTTTTACATAGTTATTGCCTGTGTCAAATTTAATGGGATACACTGCAAGGCAAATTGCCCACTGGGACGATAAAGATTTATTGTGCTCTCCTGTAATCCAGCAAATTGATAGTAGTTTATAGATGCATATTTTTTATTTTGGAGGATTCTCCTCTTTTCTGTTCTGTTATATACAGTATTGTTATGTTATTTTATTACTCTGGGCTTACGCAGAGTGGGTTCAGTGAGCCGTGTCCTGTTCGTGCCCCCAGTGCATGATGTTAAAAACCGTTGAGTGCAGAGAAAAACATGCAGACTTGAGCTGAATACACAAACTCCTTTTATTTTGTATCTTTGTTTTACCATATACATTTTCCAGCTCTCTGCAAAGCCATCTGTTAAAGGAAGTTAAGATTATAAAACATGGTGATGAAATAGTTTATTAATCATGAACTATAAATGGTAACAGGAGATTGAAGAAAAATAAAGGTACATCAGTAAAAAAAAAAACTGATAAACTGGACAAAATTAAATGAAGTGATGCTATAATACAATAAAAATGGATTAAGTTCAAGTCACTGAAAATGGGAAGACATGCAGGAGTGGTTTGAAGATCAGCTTCCCTGCCCTCATCCTCATGGTTCTTTTCATCGTGCTAATGTGTCTCTTTGCTTCTCTCATTTCCGTCTTTTTGGCACATCTTGGCTCCTCCCAGTGAGGAGCTGGGCGAGGGACGCGAGGAAGAGACACAAGGCCAGAGGAGCCAAAGTCCGCCAAATGAGTTATCCTTCCTTCCATTAAGCGACATCACATGCAGAGGTGCAGCATTTAAACGTGATGCTACTTCGTAAAAGGCTGCTGCATATGGCACACCTGTGTTTCCTCGCTTTAAGCTGTTCTTGGAACCTCCTCTCTCCTCCCTCCTCATCTCCTTAAGTTGCATTTGAGGGATTGGAACATCCTCCATGATGGAGGAGACTGAACGAATTCCAGGTCACGGCAGAGGAGAAGATGCAGGGACGGAGAAGTTTGCCTGATGAAAAGCACCCCAGGTGTTCATTTCAGAGTTACTCTGGTGACCTTGCAAAGCTCTGTGGAATTGGTGGAGTACACTGTAATCACTCTAAAGTCTCACCCCATTAGCAATGGGCTGCAGTCACACGACCAGGAAGCCGTCATCCTTTGGAGAGATGGGGCCAGTACGAATGGGTGGAGCATCAATGAATGTGTTTGTTTCGGGTGTCCAATCAGAGGAGGACTGGTGTGGGTGCAGGATTTTCCCCTGCGAACCGCAACTATGGTCGACCTTGGTAGACCTCGGTTCACCATGGTCCACCATGGTTAAAGCATGGTTAAAAATGGCTGACCATGGTTGCACCCACTTGGGGAGTTTTTGCACCATGGTTAACCAAGGTCAACCATGGCGCTCCAATTAACAAAAATGTCAAAACCATGGTTTGACCCGGGTTGACCATGGTGACTTGAATCAGGATCAAACAAAGGTCAATCATGGTCGCGGTTCGCAGGGGTTGTTTTTTCCCCAACACTACAACACCTGATTCAACAAATAGACCAGTTAAAGGTGCTCTTCTGAGACCTAGGTAAATGCAATCTGGTGCATTTGCAACGGGCTGCAACATTAACCAGCCCCCACACTGGCCCTGTTGGACTCCCATAGTCTGGACTGGAGAACACTGAACTTAAACGCTGTAGTGGGTTGAGATATTTTAGTCCATAGTGCCATGAACTGTGCACCTCCCAGAGATTCAAGGGAAAATAAACTAGTTACTGCAGAAACTGAAAGAATTTGGACAGTCCCAGTGTAAACAGGGCTGTGAATTTACATCCTTTGACTCAAGCGTAAGCCTCATCTTCATACTTATTTAATTCCAGCAGGCTTCTCAGCCTGGAAACTAAATCTGTTTCTCTGTGAATACTTAGACTGCACTGTATTTCTCTCATTTTTGTTTTTGAATAAATCTGTGCCTGTGGGGGCTGGATTTTGTTTTGCATGATGTGCTGCCATTTGTTTGTGTTTTGTTTTTTTTATTGCTTTATCAACTTTGATTTATTTGCAGATTAGGCGCACTCTCCACTTTTGCATTTGCTGTCAGATAAACACTGATGCAATTCAGAAGAAAATATTTCCCCTTGAGTTTTTCTGAGTTATTGCCCAATATCCTCAAGCAGCCATTAGTACCATTTTTAAAGTAGCGTTCCAGCATCTGAATCGGTGAAATCTAAATGATACCCGCTCCGCATCTGGAAGTTTGTGTAAATTTGTGCAGGAGCGGCTTCACTATGCAGACAGGAAGTATGGCTGCATTTGAAGGCGGGGTCCTGAACGAGACCCGGGCGGAGATAAAGGTTCATATATGAGCCAATGTACGGGGGACTCTCTGCGTCTGTAAATATCTCTGCTGAAGGCCAATTAAAAACGGCGGATAGAGGCCCTGACCCTGAGATCATGGCTGACTAACAGCCACACCCACCTCCCATTTCAGGAAACATTCACCTCCTCCTCCCTCCATCTCTCTACCTCTCCTTCTTCATCCCTGTTCCCTCTCTTCTGTTGTTCCTCGCTTGCGTCCCTCCACCCTTTTTGCACAAATCCTCTGCTTTTCTTGTCTTCACAGTCTTATGTTGTCATTATTGTGATATACATACTTAAAATGTCATTTTTACCTTTCATTTAAAACCTACTCTTCAACTTCTCAATTTATTGGAATTGTCCATATGCTATGTGCACACATGCGCCCACACACGCACACATACACACTCACAAGCGCACATACGTGCAAACATGAACACACAGCCTGGTCTCCGATCAGGAAATAAATTGTATTTAAATTGGACCTGGATTTTGGTCATGTGATAGAAACCCTAATCATTTCTGTGAGCAGTTGTTTGCATGTGAGCCTCAGGGGGTTTGAAATGCAGGGAGTTGTGTTCTCTGATTGTCTGTAACTCATTAGGTCCACAGACCTGCTGATATAGTGTGTTCACAGAGCCTACTGGTGATTCTGGGGCCGTTTGTAGTCTAGTATTTGGTTTGGCTGGAAAAGGAGAGATGGGGTTAAGATGAGTGTTTAAAGGTGATCTGTTTTGGGCATGAAATGCTGTCCTGTCCTATTCTGGAGGTAGGTATCAGGAGTAAGAGAGATGGAGGGAGGGGGAGAGAGAGGGATGGAGAGAACGGGAGAGTGAGAAAGAGGGAGAGAGAGAGAGAAAGAGAGTGAGAGGGAAAGCACTGTTCACAAGAGGAGTTGCAGGGGAGCTCTCCGTGGTGCTGAACGACGCTGACATGGTGCTGATATTGAACCTCAGCTCATTCTGCTGAGGTCTGGATTGTGTTGCTGGCGCATGTCAGTTCATAGTTTAATTAAAGCAGTTACACTGAATTCACAGACCCCTCTCCCCCCACCCTCCTGAGCAGTATGTTGAGTTGAGTCAGGGAGAGAGCTCTCTCTCACGGCTGTACGGAACCTCTCCCGCTGCCCGTGCTTACAGCGGCTCATTAAGCGTCGGGAGTGAGGTCACAAACGTGATTAAAAATTCCCCACGTGAACATACTAATGCTGATCTAATAATCACTGCTGCTTATTGAATATTATTGTCTGTTGGAATGGCACCAACATGGACTTTTGAGTTTGAAGGCATCAAAAAACTATGGCTCAGAAGGTCAAAGCTGGAGAGGATGTGTCAGTCCTTTACAATGCAGGACAGAACTCTGCTGGCTGGTGTACGCACAGTCCCTTAAGGGGTGATCTGGGGTTAAATGGGCAAAATTTGATTATTTTTCCAAAAATTTTATTTTGAATGAAAATATTCTATAATAACCCACCTTTGCAGTCTAATGTATTTTCCATTGATTTCTTAAGGTAATACTTTTTCCACGTTTCTCATGTTTGTGGCAGCAATAACTTTTTTTTTATTTATCACTGAAAATCAATTAAATTGGGGTGTAGGTATTTCATTAGAAATGCAATGACATAGGGAAATTTTGCCTATCTGTTACATACTTTGAATATTTTGAGTATTCGTCAGATTCTGTGCAAACTAATTTCAAAATTTTGAGTAAAATGCCCCAAAATCACAAAACTGATAAACTGGGCAAAGAATGGCCATGTCATTACCTCTGGATAAGTCATGGCTTTTAAATGATGAAAGAAAAACTGAATTCTATCATAGAGTTAAAGGGGAATTGTTGCCAGAAATTTTCTGCACATGTACAGTAAATAGCTTGCTTGGTTACCATGGCAACCGCATAAACATAAAAATGCCAACTTGTATCTTTTTTGGTGGTTATTACATATACCTCTTTAGATTAATTCAGAGTTGTTTCCAGGTGTCATTTTTCATTTAACCCCAGATCACCCCTTAATTTGTGTTCGTCATGTAAACTGGGCTTTTTTGGGCGATGATGGTGGAGGTTACAGGCTCTACTGTGCAGTGATTCCTAATCCAAACCCCTCCCTCCCAGGGTGCAGGGCTACGCATCACATTTTATCAGGACACATGTGCTTGATCTTTACCTCAGTGACTGAGCCTGAGGTCACCTGATCTCTCCAGCGGAGCGCTGCTGTCAGACCCCTGCTCTTTATGCTCTCATGTGGGTTTACTAATAAACCAGAGATACAGACCCCCTGCTGCAGTCTCTGTGTCTCTCCGCTAATCCTGACGCTGCACTGAACCTGAGACTCACTGTGGCTCCTGACCCTGCTCTCTCAGGTCTGCAGCCATAAACCTCTATCAGGTCACCTGACTTCACTGAGAAGCCTGCTGGACTGCCTCATGTCTTCTGTGTAAACAGACCTGTGCTTATATCTCTACTGTTCTCCCCTCTCTCTCTCTTATCCCTTCTTCCTGTCTGCTCTTCATATCCATTCTTCATCACCATCCTCATCAGTGGAGTCTAAGTCTCAGAAGACTGTGCTCAGTGTGCCTCTGGGATGATGTCAGTTGGTTTGGTGTCGGCACCGTCTGCTGTGACTGTGCAGGCGGACACGTGAGCGACGGTCCCCGTTACAGTCGGTGTAGACGAACTAAGAGGCCTGGCTTGCTAGGCTTGGTGCAGCAAACTTCCTTTCTATCCATCTGCCTACCCATCCAGCTTCCTATCCATCCATCAGCAGGAAATGCGGAGTTAAGAATGTTCTAGTTTCTCATTCTGAGGCCTGTAAGTCATAGCCTGTGTAGAAACTCTGGACGACATCACTGTGATGTCATTCATGCACTTTCCCAGGCCTTTGTGAACGGCTGTTTGACTCGCACAAGTGCTGTCTTTCAGCGCCAGGATGTTATGCAGTTTGAGCCCAGAATCTGCTCTCTGCAGTCTGAGTCGTGCACCAAGTGTGAGAGATGCAGTGATGTAACCTGACTGTGATTTGTGAACAAAACATCTCTCTGCGGGTCTAAGCAGCAGGCGAGCCTGACAAATCAGTGCACATTGTGACAAATAGACCTAAGAAAACATTTTGAATGGACATTTTTATGTGAGAAAAGAGTATCGACTTGAAGTTATCGTTCACCTGAATGGAGAATGGGGTGACCTTTACTAATACTGGAGGCAGCCACAGTTTGTCTCTCAACTAAGACGACCTGGAAGTAGGATAAAGGCCTCATTGTGGCCACTCGCTGTGTTTGGTTTGTTTATATCTTGTTGCTGAGGTTCTTCTGTTTAATTTGATATGCAGCATGACTGTACTATTACATGGGTAATGCTTCATTTTTTGCTGTTTCTTGTGGTGTGTTCTCAGGGTACCTCTCAGGGTCCCGCAATCAGGATTTAAAGGGTTGAAGGGCCATAATTACTGCCCTGTTACATGTGTATTATGCTTATTACAGCTCAACTTAATTTAAGGGGCTGAAAATCCGTACGGACTGAGCCTTGTGTCAGCTCAGTGGTTCACTCTCCAGGTACTCACAGACCTCACAGGTTCTGTATACAGAGGGCTGTGGAAAGCTGGAGATTGATGGATGGAGAGAGAGAGAGTGGTGGGGAGAGTGAAAGACAAAGAAAAAGCTTGTGGGGGAGGGGCTTATTACCGCTGCGTGTGAAGGTGGTTTTGAGGCTAATAGCGCTGTTAGCGCCAGCCGCCATCCCGCTGCGAGCCGATGCGGCCCTGTTGCAGGGGTCCTGTTGGTCGCCTCTGATCCGCTTGTGACCCACAGCGACCCTCCCACTGGCCTGTGACGGGGGTGTGAAGGTCACTCTGAGGGGGGGCTGGGGGAGCTTCCCCTTTAAAAGGGGATGATTGCTACCTACATGGCATCTAGGGGGAATTGCTTTGTTTCTGATGAAATTTTCCACTCAAACTCACCTTTTGTGCATGCAAGCCCACTTACACGTGTGCACATACACACACACACACACACACACACACACACACACACGTACACACCCACACACACACACACGCACACACAGATCCAGTTGTATTTACCCTAAATCCAGTCTTCTGCAGTCTTTCCTGCAGAGTTAGTCATGCAGATCATTGGTTATTTCCGGGCAGAGACTTGAAGTTTGCGGAAAAAAGGGCTGATTGTGGAGGTAAATCATGAAGACTATAACAAATGAAGAGAAAAGCAGAGAGAGAGAGAGACAGGGAGACAGAAAGAGAGAGAGAGAAGGAAAAGATGCCAAACAGGATGCAGTGCCAGGTTGCTACCATTGTCATTGGTGATGTTTTTTTTTTTAAATCTCATGCTTGCTATTTCAGGGTGATGTTTGCCCTTGTTCTCCCTCTGGTAGTTTATGAAGCATTTTACTGACAGTCTGTGAAAATAGTCTGTGAATAAAATTAATTTGACACGACTTGTGTAACGAGCGCAGGCCTCTGCTTGTACACGTGCGGATTTTAGGAGATTTTTGCTGCTGTGGGTTTAGCTGTTGGCTTCATTTCAGCTGGTCTGGTCTGACGGTTTTGTGCGACTGAGCCTCACAAATGCAGGAATAATTGACAGTTTTTGTGTCGCAGCACTTGTGTGTTATGGACAGTATTTGTGTTGCAGGAGGTGTGTGTTATTTATTGTGTTACTGATGAAGTGCATGTACTGTTGATATGTCATATTGACTGTACTGTATATGTGCAAGTGCATCAAAACCCTTGGTTGTATGATGGTGCAGTTATGCAAAAAAAGTTTGGGCAAAATTGAGTCCCCTGATTCAGCCTTTAGCACTGACAGGAAATGGAATACAATTATGTGCAAGCCTGGATATAATTTTTAGCCTGTGCTTAAATATAATGCCTTCATCTGGCATTTTCAATGTAGCACTTCAGCTGAGTACATGATGTTAATTTAGCTGATATTGTTTACCCAGAATGCTTTGCAGCGTACTTTGTGGAGACTCTGGCTTGAGTTCTTAACACATGAAAAACATGAACCTAATGTTGGCTCTTCTCAGCAGCCTCGGGCAAATCACTTGGCTGCAGTTCGGTGATTCGGCCCTCGTCCAACTGAGTTATGAGCCGCAGAGCCAGACCTGGGCCAGAAGAACTCATGACAACCGCAGGTCCTCTTGTAATGTTGCTCCTCAGATGCTTTGATTAGGAACCACAGAGAGAAACTAATGTTGCGAACGATTATAGTGGGACATGCAATGTCTGTAGTGGGAATCCTCTAATATCCTTCCTCTGCGTGTTTGAGTGGCTAAACCATGGGGTCACACAACGTGTTTGTCTACTTGCTCTGAGTGCCTCGCTTCTTTAAATTTTAAACATGCTTAAACCATTAGGATGTATATGTCACTGACTGGGTGAGGGGAGCCATGTTGATTGGAAATCACGTGAACGCAGGGGAGAGAAATCTAGGAATTAGATTCTGGAAATCGAGGAAGTCTGAGTTTAGGGGGCATTAAATTTGATCTTCGTCAGACGTTCAAAATCCTGAGTTTCCAGTTGTCGTCTGCAGCATAAGGGTCAGTGACAAATTAAAATATCAAGATTTTACTTTCAAACTGTGAAATTTATTTTTGATCAGAATTATAGGCCTCGACTGAAACATATAATCAGATTCATGGAAATTAATTTCTCAAGTATTTCTTTTTTTAACTGCTATTATCTCAAAAATATTGCATAAATATATTTAGTGAAGTATTAAGTGCTCAGAAAATGAAGCATGTATTTTCATGCATTTTTATACAATGAATTCTCCTACAGAAGTATTAATTTATTAAAGTCTCTCACCCAAAACTTAATGCTGAAGTACTTGAGACAAGAAAATGTCTGAAAGTGCTTCAAGTGATAACCAGTGTGAGTCTGATTTTGTAACCCAGTGTACCGGGGAGTGAAAAAGGTGCATCAGACAAATTTTCTCAGAGATTTACCAGCCTCTCATCTTATCTTAGGGATCCTTCACTTTGGAACCTTGTCTCATGAAATAAAGTGGTCCAAAAATTGCTCAAGATTGCTTGTTGTGCTGTATAATACCCCCATTCCACACAACCGTTCTAGCTACCGTTCCCATACCGATCAAGGAATGGTACCGGAACAGGAGAAGTCGGGAGGGAACCTTAATGGAGCCTTATTGGAACGGCACTGCACGTTAAGAGAACTTCTTCGAAAGGTAGGAACGGTTAGGACGGTAAACGAATGCATGTTTGATATGTGTCTCGCTTTCATAACCTCTGTAGATCGTTACGGCAACGGTAGCATAACGCTACCGGATCCTTAATGGATTGCTAACAGCACGCTACGGTCGCTGTGAAATCGGTAATGAACGGTAGAGGTCGGTACACTCGGTACAGCAACAGTGTGAGATCTGAAAGGAACGCTGTTGGAACGCTAGTGATCGGTACTAAAACGGTAAAGATCGTTATGGACGCGCTGTACGGACCTTACATGGTCGGTACATGAACTGTATTAGAACCCTACAGCATCGTTACGGTCGTTAACAGATCGCTAGTGGAACGCAAGAATGCCAAAAATGGCCGTTCTCCTAGCATCTGATCAGTAGAGGCAGCCGTCCTGAGGACGGCTTAGAAAAGCTGAGAACGGTAGCTAGAGCGGTTGTGTGGAATGGGCCATTTTTTTTGGGATAGAAGGCTTTGAGAACCAAAAATCAGTTGATCTTGTTCAGGTCAATGATATTTAATAACATTGATTTAAGCACCGATTTAATGTACCCAAGGGAGATATTTCAGTTTTAATTTCATGTTTAATCATTTTAGTTGCATTTCTTCATTTTGCATTTAGGTGCAATCTTAAGTGTAGTAACTCCTTACGTTTATAATATTGCTCTTAATAGCTGTTCACATTATTTGACTTTAACTGGCTTGTTAAGTTATCTAATGTATTCTTTAAACATGATGAGCCTACTAATTTTCACAATATAAATTTGGGCTGGACATATAAATTGATGCGTAACGTCACTGACACATCAGCCTAATGCACTAGCACTGCTGTTGCTGGAGTCTGATGTGATTAATTTGGTTTGTCTGATTGTTGATCTACTACAGAACAGAGCAGATTTCTGCCTGTAGTTCCGTCTGATCTTCCAGCAGTTCTGGGGAAAGTGTGCGGTGTGTGAGTGTTGTAGAGCGTCAGAGGAGAGGAACGATCTGTCTGAGCTCCTGTGTTTGGCCCCGGTCCCTAACACTGTCTCTGGGGCCTCATACAGACAGCTGTGCTGGACAGACTTCAAACGAACGAATGGCCAGCCTCTCGACAGGTGGCAACATGGCACACATGTACACACGCGCACACTATACACTTCACTATCTACATACACACACACACACACACACACACACACAGACACGCACAATACAGTATACATGCACACACACACCCTCATGCACACACTTGTGCATTTCAGGGGAGTCTTCAGATGAAAGTGCACGCAAGCAGTACTTGTGTAGTTTTTTTTTTTTCATAAGCAGGAACATGTGACTGGCATTTGAAAAATTAACTGCCGACAGATGGTTGCCATATCCCTGCACGTGTCACATGTGGTGGGGGGGTGAGGGGGGCTACACATCCGGACAGATTAGATATGATCTGGCACAGAATACTGATTGGCTGGCATTTTTGTAGTCTTAGTATCGAGCACGGAGCAATTTCAGCTCTATACACACTCATTCTCTCTCTCTCTCTCTCTCTCTCTCTGACACACACACATTGCAGTTATAATGGGAAACTTTTATCTCTTAAAAGCCGAACTGATCAGCTATCTCTAAATGCCATGACGAATGTGAAATTTCCATTTCGAGCCTTGTATTCGAAGCCACCTTTTAACCGACGGTCACACAGACTGACAAACAGGCAGACCCGTTATCTGAGTAAAATCGTGGTTTTTGTATTATATCACCACATGGTTGTCTTGTTGTTCCCTGCAGTCACCCAAGCTGTGCCCGATCTGCACTAGTATGGCATCATGACTTCCTCAATTTCTCGTGAGAGGGAGGTTCTTTAATAATTGTTCAGACTGCTGTAGATGACAGCGGTAAGTTTTTTTCTAACATTACCAAAATAGGCAGCTGAATTAACTGGCCTCTGAGGTGCCTCAGCAGTATGGTCATGGTCGCTCAGTGTTGGGGTCTCCTGAAAGGACACTGTCTGGGGTCCAGTTGAGAAGGTATTCACAGAATATAGCATAATTGGACCAGTTGAATCCATAATTGTGGGTAAATGGGGGGGGGGGAATTACCAACCAGCATTGTAAGTGAGAAAATGCCAGCCACTTTATAAACCTTGAGGTTTCACTCCTGCTGTGTGGGATTTCCCAGGTTGCTTTGCTCATTAGAATATCCTGGCCACACCTTCTGGAGACTCTCTGAAGGCGATTTAAATGGCAGATCTGATTGGCTGAGCTCTGCAAGGGGGTTTGGCTAAGGGGACTGTGGGAGTTTGAAGAGAGGAGTGGGGGAGGGTGAACGCATAGTGAACTCCACCAAATGAGAGCGAGAGGGAGAGAGAGAGGTGTGTGTTTGTGTGTTAGTGGAGTGTGTTCAAGTGTGATTTGCCTTTTTGTGATGCTCTCTGTTTGTCTTATTGACTCTGCACCTCTCGTTCTCTTGTTCTTTGTTTTTGAATAGACCTTACTGCTGCTATTCACCCTAAGCCTGATTATCTTAATCATAAACCGATCAATAAATCCTGTGCTTTCCACCTGAACCCTGTTAATCATAACCATAGACCCAACAATAAACCAAATGCTATTCACCTAACCCGATTTACAATAATGAACCCTCTGCCAATCACTCTAACCCTATTTGCCATCACTGAATATCCAATAGTAAAGAGTATGCTATTCAACCTCCTCCAATTTACCATTACCATAAACCCAATAAAAGTACCTTGTGCTATTCTCCTTATCCCTATTCATAATCATCATTAGCCTAATAATGAACCCTGTACTATTCACCCAAACCCTATTAACTATAATTGTGCTCCTAATCATCAGGGTATTGCTGAGCTCTTCCGCCTAAACCTCTCCTCATAACCCTGACCCTCACCCTCATCTTAGATGAGAACTATTCACCAGAATCTTTACCCTGCACATTTCACCCTCGTTCTGATACCCACGGTCCTAACTCTGACTTTGACCCTAATCTTACCGTGAAATCTCAGGGTAGCAACCTGTCGAGGAGCTGTAGCGTCTGCTCCTATGCGGTGTCAGGGCTTATTGCACATGAGAGAGAAAGAGAGAGAGAGAAGGAGTGAAACTACTGTACTGGCTCAGCCGAGAGGTGGAGGTCTTGCTACAATGGGACTCTTGGGGACTGCTATTGTGTTATCTCTCTCTCTCTCTCCTACTCACACTCTCTCTCTTTCTCTCTCCGTGCGCCGTGGTCTTTGTTCTTCTGTCTCCTATCAAAGTCACATCCGGCTTGTATTTTTTGCACGAGGGAGATGATTGTTTTTAAAGCTTCCCGATATCACTCAGTTCGTTATTCGCTTTGAACAATGTAACCTTTTTATTGTTTATTATTTTTCTTGTCATCGGACGCTCTGTTTGCGTACGCATTCTGTTCCTGTTTAAGCTGCCCTCGAGGGTAGCTTTCTCTTATCTCTGGTACTCAATCGGTTTCACAGCTCAGCTTGCTAGAAAGGAAATAGAAAATTAATTCCAATCAGTAGTTCTTTCTGGTGTGACAAGAAATGGAAGCTACAGAGGATCTCCCCTGGGAGAGAGAGAAGAGGGGGATGGAGGCAGGGAGATGAGAGTGAGAAAAAGAATGGAAATAATTCTGGGATGTAATAGAGGAGAATTGGCAAACCTTTGTAAGCTTTGAAATGTAATGCAAACTTGTTGGTGCACCAAGGTATTTTTCGGGGGGCCGTGTTATGGTGGAGCTGGGTAATAAACATGACTGGAGATTTACCAACAGTTGTGCTGCTTTAGGGCGTCTTATTTTGTTATCATTGATACTGTGTTAGGTTCTCTGTAATACTACCCCACTTTACATGGTGGCTGGTTCAGGCACAGGCTTGGCTTCAAGCAGTATTTCTGAAGGAGTGCCCCAAGGACCTGGGCTTGGTACCCTTCTGTTTTCCCTTGACAGGAAAAAACAGAATCACCAAAATGACAGAATCAAGCTGCTTTGTCTTCTTCCTGCCATTGCAGAGATGATCATGTCAATAGAATGCCCCCCCCCCTTCCACCCCCATATTCGAGTATCAAACCTACATGGTTCATCTCATGCGGATTTTGGTATCTTTCAAACTAGTACATACAGTCTTAATTTTCACCTAACTTTTTGTTATTTGATTTCAAAATCCAATCTGCTGGAGTACACAGTCAGAGCACAAGAAGATATAAGACAGTACAGCTATCTCGTGAATTTCCTAAGAGAAAGTAGTCTTTTCCTCTTGAACTGTAAAGGCTTTTAGGCTCATTTGAATGGCCACATGTAAACTGAAATCTCCTTCTTCCTCCATCTTGGCTCTGTGGATTTTCCAGTGGCCTGAGACAGGATGCATTGAGCAGCAGCCAGCTCACTGGACCAGCGGACTTTTTGAAAGTGCTGTTTCAGTACTTTTTTTTTTTTTTTTTGGCTTGCATATTTCCATCCCCTTCAGTCCCTGGCATCTGGTGTGTGACCACAGCCAAAAATTTAATAAACATTTGTCATTAACTTTGACAATTATGCGCATGATTTACTTTAATGTTCACAAGCACAGATTGGGGAAACGGCACATCTGCCCTCTGGCTCCTCATTGGTCTTCCCATCAGCCATTGCATCTGCAGACCTCCATAGTTTGGATGTCTCTTCCCATCAGCCATTGCACGTGCAGACCTCCATAGTTTGGATGTCTCTTCCCATCAGCCATTGCACGTGCAGACCTCCATTGTGTGGATGTCTCTTCCCATCAGCTATTTCTTCTGTAGACCTCCATAGTTTTCATCCCTCTTCCCAGCTGCCATTGCCCTGCAGACCTATAGAATGTAGATCTCTCTTCCCATCAGCCATTGAATCTGTAGACCTCCATTGCATAGATCTTCCCATCAGCCATTGCCTTTATAGACCTGTGCTGTAAGTCAAGCTGTCATATGTCACATCGAATCTGATAAATGAACGCAGAATTTTAATTTTCAAAAATTCAACAAACCCTATTTATGCTCGTAAAAATAAATAGCATAAAATACATATCACTTAATTAAATCTCTGAGATGACTGGTAACCCTACTGTCACTGCATCTCATGTCAGGATATCTCTCCTTTCTGAGGGTGCTCCATTAGTCTTTTAAATTTGAAAAGTTTGCTTTGTAGGGGAGAAGGTTGGGCTTAGATCTTTGATCTGAGCATCTCCTGCTTCAGTTCAGGTACGGCTGTTCTTTCGAGGCATGTCAGTGCATGAAGTCCTCATTACCACTGAGATGTGTGCGTGTGTCTGTGTGTTTGTGCAAGCACCAGCAACAAAAAAGTGTATGTACATGTAAATGCACAGGCATGCACATTCCCACGCTCTGCCCCAGCCTACTTTCAAACACTTCAGCAGACTGGCACACACCTGATCTCATACAGAGTCATTCTCACACACACACACACTACACACACAGAAGAAGAGGAACATTTGGACGTGAACGTGGTGAGATTGTGGCCTTGTCTTCGTACCCCAGTCCCCCAGAAGGCCGCTGTTGTGTGTGCTGATTGCGCTGAGATTTGCTCTGTGATCTACATGGCTGTGTACGTGGCAGGCTGATTGTTTGACAGTCTTTAATTAACTCTGGTGCTCCCCTTGTGACCCGATATCAGGGGCAATCTCACACTCTTCAATCAGGCCAGTCGCTCTACCCTCTGAGATGAGGTGGGGGGCTGGGGGGGGGTCTCGTCCCTGCTCTGCTCCGCTGGCCTTTCGCCCAAGTCCTGAAATGGCTCCCCTCTTCATCGATCTGAACGACTCAGCGAACACGGAGAATGAGAGAACACCGCGACGAGGGCCGTGCCTGCCCACGTATTCGCATATACGCAAACCTGCGCACTCACACTTAAACATACTTTTACTCACAAATAAATGCTTTTAAAGAATGCTATCTGGTACACAGGACGTGGTGTTGAAATCCAGAGTGCCACCTTTCATTCTGTCGTACTGGACGGTTTAAACGCTGACCTTTGCTGGCTCCAGTGTAGAGCAGGTGAGGGGGCGGGGCAAACGTTCGCGGTCGGCAACGTTTGCTCCCTCTGGCCTGCAACGTCTTCAGCAACTCATGAGCTGGCAAATATTGAAGAGGCTTCTGCTAAAAGTACCAAAGTCACATTTGCATACATTGTGGGGTAAGGATGGTGTTAAGGTTTTATAGTAAACTGCCTTAATTTTGTCAAAGTGGACATACTGAAGTACTTTTGGCACTGGGGTCTTAACCCACACAACCCACTTTCAGATTCTTTTTGATGATTAAATGAGTCAATCACTGTCATATGAATGCCAGCATACAAATGCAAACACACACTCATATGTGTACACACTCACACACGCAAACGCACTCAGTCTCAAATCAGTGAAACTAAAGGTATAAGAAGTCTCGGTTTCTCTCCATGGCCTGTACAGTGATCACACCTCAGCACGGTATCTGTGAGCGACAAATTACTACCATTCCTGTCCTTGGGGAGGGAGTGCAAGATCAGAGTGTGTGAGAATGTGTGTCCTGGTGTTTGATGTAAGTCCTGTGGTGTGATAAGACGCCTGGCTTTGAAGATCACACGCCATCATTACAAAAGAACCGGTCAGAGTCTACAGAATCTCCAGCACAAGCCTTCGACGTAAACCAATGAGTCTGGAAACCAATAAAAAGTCTGGAAGCTTTGAATATCTGCTTCTGTGGTGGGTGCAAGGAACTATGTACCTTAAAGATAAGAGATACTTAACTGAACCTCGTAGGGTAATTAGACCTCACTGTCTGACCCATCCTAGTCACTTTGGAACAAGCTAGCGTTGACGGTATTGGTGATTAATTATTGGCTGTTTGTCACATAATCAGACTAAATGGCAGCCGGTCGTCAGTCTGACTGTAAATTAATTTTTGCTTGAGTGAATACTGATGCCGGACTGGACTGAGACAGGAAGTGATATCATGCTGTACCTCATACGCTTTCTTTGTGCACTTTGGCCATACTGGCTTTGGTTATTTTGCCAATGCAGTGCCACATAACAGAGATAGATGTTATATTTCTCTATTTCCCCTGGTCTGTTATGCACACGTACATAAATGAAACCTGCATGCTGCCATATTGCACACACAAACACAAAGCTAACTGCGATCTCTTTGGCATAGACTCTGAAAAAGCCTCTTGCTCTGCACACAATGGTTGGCCGTTCTCCTTTAAGCTGGTCTGTGTCCCTCCTCTGTCAATTCATTTGTATCATCCTTTCTTCTGTTATTCCTTCCTTTTTCTGGTTCTCATCCTTCTGTTTCCATCCTTCATCTCTCCCCCACTCTCCTCCCTCTTTCTCTCCAGGGTCTGTCAAATTGAAATGGAGGAGATGAATGAGTGTGGGGTAAAATAATTACACCCCCCCACCCCCCAATATGTCAAAGGGGGAAGGGGGTCATAATGACATCAGCTGTATGCAGAGCTGTTTTTTTCCTGCCTTTAACTCGTGTGATTTGGGTGAACACTCATTTTTTTATTTTTTTATTTTTGGCTCATTTTACAAGAGATTAGCACTTTTTTTTTCTCAGCTGAAAGCTTTCTTGTAGATATATTTAATTCAGTTTCACATTTCAAGGTCGACTCTTGCCGATAACCCATTGGGATTTTCACATGCCTCTTGCCTGCAGTGTGCTAAATTGGAGGTGAACCCTTGCATTTTCTCTGTAGTATAGTCATTTAAATTAGTTTGCATGTTTTGGGTGTTTTTCCATTTTTACCGAGGCTTGCTTTGCTCAGTTTGAATTGGTAACCCTTCGCCAAAACAAACATCTGCTGGGATATTTCCAATCTGTGGAGGGAATTTGCGGAATTTTTTTTTTTTGACACATTTCAGTTACCCCAGGTGCTCTCTCTCTCTCTCTCTCTCTCTCTCTCTCTCTCTCTCCCCCCCCTCCTGATTTCACTGTTATGTTTTATGGTTATGAATACACGGTGTCCGTCGGGGCCTGACGGGCATGCTAAAATGTCGAAGATCTCTGCCTTTATCCTCTATCCTAACATTTTCACAGCCACTCTCTAATCCTACCTCCCTTTTCCACTCTCCCTCTTTTTCTGTCCCTCTCTATCAATCCTCCCCGCTCCCTCTCTCTTCTATCCCTCTCTCCCTCCCTCCCTCCCTCCATCTCTCTTTTGCACTGAGTCTGTTACCTAGCAGAGTTGGGGCCTCCTGCATTCCTATTGGCTGCCTGCATTCTGGGTCAGAATAATGCAACAACTGTTGTTTAGTCCAGCAGTGGCTGTGCTATTCCTCCACTAACATCAATAAACATCCAACCGGGTCAGGAAACTTGCTCTGGGCAGAGAACCTAACCCAGAGCACCTGATGTACACACAGTGACTGACGAGGAGGATCACAGGGGGGCTGTATACCTGTGGCTGGCAGCTGTGACTTTTTTTCCACGCGCGTGGGTGACGCGACGACACGAATGGCCCCCGGTGTGTCCTGTCTGTGTGTGAGTGCCTGTACTCTTACCTTGATGTGCTGTGAGCCCTGCACTGTACAGTCAGAGAGGCTCTCTGTTGTATATCTTCGTTTGAAATGGGGCTCACCTCATATGGGTCTGCTCACTACAGCGTAAGCCACTGATACTCAGGCATTTCCCCTCTGGAGCCAGGTTCTGGTTCAGACGTCTTGCACATGAATGGGACTGCAGTGCTTATTTTGCTGGAATGCACAAGCTGACGATTCTGTCGCTGGAGGCTGGAATGTTAACAATGTGCTGATTTCGATCGGCGCTCGCTGTGCGGTCCGCTGGCATTTGGAAAGTGATGCCATTTTAAATGGCAGTAGCCTATTCTCTCATGGTTCAGTAGATATGGATCTACCCTGGTGCCCTTAAATGACTGTACTGACTGTTGGCTGTGATTTCAGGTTATATAAATGTAGTGATACTATAAAGAATCACAAGCCTGAACAACAGTGCATTGCCGCTCATTAACTAGCATCACTGCAGCAAAGTAAGTTGGTTGTAGTGTTAATGGGGGGGCAGGTTCATTCGGGATGCCGGGAGGGTTTATCTGCATCGATCCATCCCTGGCCTGGGCATCGGTGAGGAGGAGTGATGCAGGGGGAATTGGAGGAGTGGAGATGGAGGGATGGAGGTAGGAGGGACAAACCGAACACGCAGAGTATCATTACTGAAGGTGAGAATACCTTCAAATTGAGAATACAATAGAGCAATAGCCCTGCGCTTCTTACACATGGTGCAAAAATTATTTTCTAGAAATTCATACTCTATTTTTTCATGGTCAAAGTTGGTGTTTTTGCATAAAATGCAATAGGCGCCGACAAAGAAAAAGCTAATTTACTCAAAATGAGTAAAATGGATATATTGCCTTTTGGAGACCAACTCTTCATACTAGAAGTTTCTGGATGGAGGGCTGGGGCAAACTGCTTTACAGAATTTTTTTATGCTAAACACACTGATGGAGATGAGTGGTAATATTTTGGTTGTGCCTTTTAGGCCCAATTTGTACTACTTTTTTGGGGCAATTAATGGGCGAGTCAGGCCTGCGCCGGTCAGCCAAATTAGAGGCTTTTGGAAGGAAATTTGAGCTGAGAAACGCTGGCGGGAGGAGAATAATTGGCCTGTGGACAGAGACTGGCTCTCGCTCAACTGGTGGGTGTGGGGATGGGGAGCGTGAGGGTCAGACTGGAATATTACAGCATTACTATGGCTGAAAAATAACATAAATATTGTAGGTTTGTGGGGGAGAGAGTAAGTTGTTCTGAAGGAGAGAGTGTTAATGGGGCCGTATGTATGATGTACAGAGGTAGAGATGTGGTGTGGCACTAATGCAGCTGGACATGCGAAAGTCAGGTAAGCTGTGTCATGTGACCCTTCATAGTCGAGTCGTGAAGGTTCGGCAGAAATGAATGCTCTGGGGTGCATTTCCTAAAAGCGTAGTTGCTAACTAAGACATATTTGAGCATAAGGGTTATTACTATTGGTTCTCACTTTGTAGCAAGTACAAGAACACATACACACACAGTCACTCACCAATCTCAGGCAGGCTCCCTGTCTCTCTCTCAGACTCGCACATGTATGCACAAGCACACACCCACAGCAGCATTTCCAAGTCATTCTTATCAGACTCACGCTGTTGGTGCTCAGTAGAGGAACAGCTGAGGGTGTTTAGTACTGGTAGGAACACCTGCAGCTCCAACACTGAGTGTGTGTGTGTGTGTGTGTGTGTGTGTGTGTGTGCGCGCGTGTGTTTGTGCGTGTGCGCGTGTGTTTGTGCACTGCAGCTATTATCTGGTGCAAGCTTGTTTAATGACTCCCAACCTGACTCTGCCCACCTGGCCCACACGCACACACACACACACACACACACACACAACTCTGATCCTTATCATTAATCATCAACCTTCATGTATATTCACTGTGCCCCTTATTTCTTAGAGTTCAACCTCCTCATTTTAAATCAAATCTCCTAATCTCTGCTTATCTGCATGTATATACAGTGTTTATGCATAGTTATTGGCATTCTTCACAAAAATGGAAGAAAAATGCTGTAGATAATAAACATCTCTGTGAAAAATCCACGGGTTAATTTCAAACCTAAGAGAGCCCATTGTTTAATATTTTCTTCAATAACCTTTGATAAGGATGACCATCTTGAGTCTCAATAAAATGACTTATTCGTAACCAGGGGTGCCAATAATTCCGGCACGGATAGTTTATAGAGGGTGCCAATACTTCTACTCCTGTCTGTATGTACACAGGCATGTGTTTACGTGGAGTATGAATGTACGCATGGATAATATGACTGAGATGACGCATGTGGATGTTTTGTGTTTTATTACAGCAGCAGATCAGCGAGAGAGAGATTCGAGTTTTGAGCGGATTGACGTCATCTCTAGTTTCTGGTGGCGCGATGTTACAAGAATGAGTCTCCGGTCTTATTTTTGGCTGAGGGTTTTGTAAAAGGGTTGCTGCAGCCGAGTGTGTGTGGGCGTCTTGAAATATTGCCACCCGAGTGGGGGAGGTTGGAGTCAGCCGCAGTGGAGTAAAGACGCGAGGTGATTGGCTCATCCTCACGTCATGTGACACAGGCACCCAATCGGTTTGCTTCCTTGTTCTTTTCGGCTCCTGAATGTGCACCTGCAGGATTCTGAGGTTCCCTCCTGTGTGGTTAAACGGAACCCCAGTCCAGAGCAATCGCTCGCCGATAAGCAGCGGAGTTGTCAGGGTGGGCAGGGGGCTGGTCAGCTGATTTCACACATGTCCAGATGCCCCTCCTGACTCCTCCAGTCAAACGCAGGAACGCAGGGAAGGTTTTTGCCCTGACATTCCAAATCATTGCTGAATTCTTCTTCCCTCTCCTAGGGCCCGTGCTTTTGGATCAGGGCTCATTCTCATGTTGGCTCAGTTTCAAACAGATCTGCGTTTATTTCTCTGGCAAAAAGTTATTCTTCCTGACATTTTTTCTTTGGCTCTATATTTCAAGGTGAACTACTGCAGATCAGCCTGGTGAGAATTTTCTTTACTGCACATAAAGTATTCTGTATATGAAGTCCTGCGTTAGTCTTGGTAATTTCCATTTAAACTTGTTTTCCAAATGTTTGATTTCTGTGGCTCTTGACCTAAAGTGCAGCACAGCTCTGTGTGATGTCACACATCGGCTGGCATATATCTATTCTGCCAGAAGGAACGTGTGCTCTAGTTTTTGACACTTTGTGCTTGCCCCAGGTGACCTCTCTCTCTCTTTCTCCTTTGACCCCCCCCCCCTTTTTTTTTTCTTTTGCTCTCTGAGGCTGTGTCAGTATTTAATCCCTTGCTGCAGAAGTGGTTGGAATATCATTAACTCATCAGGCCTAAGAGACCGTGTCCTCTGTAGATTCACTTGACTGATGGAGAATGCGGAGATGAACCTTAAAACTGAATGCAAGAGCACCATGTTTTATCCTGTAGGTGGCAGATAGAATAAGGTACAGTATGGGACAACAGGATGTTATTACTACTGACCCCACTCTCTGTCCTGCATTGATTTTATTACTGACCCCCTTTTTGTCCTGGATTTATTTTATTACTGACCCCACTGTCTGTCCTGAATTGATTTTATTACTGACCCCACTGTCTGTCCTGCACTGATTTTATTACTGACCTCTCTGTGTCCTGCAGTGATTTTATTACTGACCTCTCTCTGTCCTCCTTTGATTTTATTACTGACCCCCTTTTTGTTCTGGATTTATTTTATTACTGACCCCACTCTCGGTCCTGCATTGATTTTATTACCGACCCCACTGTCTGTCCTGAATTGATTTTATCACTGACCCACTGTCTGTCCTGCACTGATTTTATTACTGACCTCTCTGTGTCCTGCAGTGATTTTATTACTGACCTCTCTCTGTCCTACATTAATTTTATTACTGACCCCACTCTCTTTCCTGAATTGATTTTATTACTGACCCCACTGTCTGTCCTGAATTGATTTTATTTCCGACCCCACTCTCTGTCCTGCATTTATTTTATTACTGACCCCCTTTTTGTCCTGGATTTATTTTATTACTGACCCCACTCTCGGTCCTGCATTGATTTTATTACTGACCCCACTGTCTGTCCTGAATTGATTTTATCACTGACCCCACTGTCTGTCCTGCACTGATTTTATTACTGACCTCTCCGTGTCCTGCAGTGAATTTATTACTGACCTCTCTCTGTCCTTCATTAATTTTATTACTGACCCCACTCTCTGTCCTGAATTGATTTTATTACTGACCCACTGTCTGTCCTGAATTGATTTTATTTCCGACCCCACTCTCTGTCCTGCATTTATTTTATTACTGACCTGTTTCTCTGTCCTGTGTTTATTTTATTACTGACCTGTATCACTGTCCTGTGTTTATTTTATTACTGACCTGTTTCACTGTCCTGTGTTGATTTTATTACTGACCTGTTTCTCTGTCCCGTGTTGATTTTATTAATTCTCTCTCCCTCTGTCCAGAATTGATTTTATTACTAATCCATCCCTCTGTCCTGAACTGAATTTATTTCACTGACCTCTCTTGAGCAGTATGAATGTCCATATGAACTGCACCATGTTGGTAGGAAAGAGCTTGAAAACACGTCACTGTCTGAGCTCAGACCTTGGGGCAGTTTTATTGAAGGCTTGTGACGACAGTCCTGCTTAACGGCAATATTTCTTGCGCTCTATGTGCGCATACATCCCACGCGAGTATGTAAACAAGGGTGTATTCACGCATCCGTGAATGCGCGGGCACGGATAAATGCCCTTGTAATTTGTAAATGAGATGGGACATGTCCCCTGTGCGTTTGCATTAGAAGTCATGTTGATGACACTGATGGTGGCATTAGCGGTAATAGGAGCGCCATCGATCTCATGAATCACTGGCCCCAGTTGGCATGGTAGTTACTCGCTCAGGCCCAGCTCTCTGCGAGGGATGAGGTTGTGCTGCATCAGACCCTGTGTGTGTGTGTGTGCGTGCGTGTGTGTGCGCGTGTGTCGGCGTGTGCATGCCTTTGTGTGTGCATAAGTGTCTATGAGAGAGAGTTTCCACGTGTGCTTGGGTGAGTTTGTGCATCTGTGCTTGTACACGTTTTCAGGTGGCTGTGTGTATTGTGAGTAGGTCTGCGTAAGAGTGCTTACGCATATGTTTTCTGTTTGCGTGCGTATGTGGAGTACGGCACTGACTCCAGCGCTGTGCACATCATCGCCACCGGCTTCTGTCAAGGATGTTCGTAGCCCACAAAACTTCAGCGATGCGTGAAATCCCTACATTTAAGAGTGTAAATCAGCCACCTTCTTCTCCTTTGAATCTGCTTTTAAAAGGTCTTTCAAAATGCAGTTGACGCAAAAACTGACGCTGCAGGGCGATGTATAGTGTGTTTATGACTATTAGCGAGTGCGGTGGGGGCGTGTGGGCTGAGAGCATGCCGAGGAAGCTAAACTGTGTAAACGGATGAATAATTAAGATGGCGAGGCGAAGGAGAGTCTTTTCTACAGTCACAGTCACACCCGACCCCCCCCCTCCTCTCCAGAGTTCCTCCGACCAATCAGAGCCCGGCTACACTGTATTTGTGTCACAGCGAGTTGCTCGGTTGGCAGATCGCATTCTGCCGTAATCTCCCACCCCCAAAAAAAACCTGCGAGCTGCGTGTGTTCTCTTTTTAGAACGGGGCTCCCGTTTCTCCTGCTGCAGAGCCGCGTCGTCTCCTGTCTGCAGTCGCTTTTTTCGAACTGCGACAGCCCTGAGTCCCGGGAAACGCAATTTAAACCCACAGCCCCCTCCTGCCTCATCACCCCTTTATAAAATCTGCCTCTGAGAAATGAGCCTCATCATCAGGCTTTGATTTGTTTCAGCATTATTAAAAAAAACCCATTTGGGAGGCCTGGGCAGAGTGGGGAATAACGTTTTTCATTTGAGGAAGGTTCTGGAAGGTGTCGAAAGGGCATGTGATAGGGAGATTGGCTGCAAAGGCATGCCTTATATTTGTCGTTGCATTTTGGTTTTGGTGAAACTGAATGGGGAGCTAGAAAATACATATTTATTTTATTTCCTGACTTTGGTCTCAGAGATGAGATTATAAGATGAAGAGAAATCCTCTGACCTTGCTGGGTTCTTCTCTGAGTGGGTGAAGGTTCTGGGTTTTTGTTATGTTCCTATTACTATGATGTAACATTGCAGTTCCCCTCAATATAATTGAGTCCGCACCACAAGTCATTTCTTCATTGGTTTCATCGCTAATTGCCTGCACTTCAAGTCTGTTTTTTGGATAGCAGCCCAACAACAGAGAAATTCTCTATTTCATCCCCCCAAAAAAATCCCTGCACTTCAAAGGACTTAACTGGATTCGTGAGATTATTAGCGCACTGCTTTAGGAGCCTAGCTGTGTGGAGTGTGTTCGTGAGATCATAGCGCACTGCTTTAGAGGGTGAGGGTGTGGGGAGTGTGCCACCTTGAATGGTCACCAGCCCTTCTTTGCACTGTTTTATGCGCGCGTACACACACACACACACACACACACAGGTGCACGTACACACTCACTCACACACACACATGCACATACGCAAGAGCGCTAGCCCTTTGAGTCTGGAACTTGCCATATTTCTGCATTTTTACTGCAGTGCGTGTCTAACTCCAGGCAGCATTAAAGGGCCAGAACAGGGAGCTAATAAATGGGGCAAAGGACAGGTGGGTCCAGCCCCAGTGGATCCTCTATGAGATCAGTGCGGCTGATCTTTAATAACTGTACCGTGGTAAGGAGACGTGTCAGTGCTCTCTTCTGGCTGCTGTGACACATGTGCCACCAACGACGCTGAAAACCCCTGAACTGTCCCCATTACAATTCACTGTGTCATTGAAATGCTGTCTCATCGCTTTTATTTAAGCGTTATTATGTCTTACCTCATTCCCTTTCTTCAATTTTTGCTCTGTTCATCTTACCTGTCAATTTGTGTCCTGACAGTGTCCTCTGCCTGCTCGTAAAACAGGTGAAGTTGTACACTGCCACTATGAGGCTATCCGTCCACCGCTATCAAGCTAATGCTGTCCAGGTACTCTTCTCAGGCTACCGGTATCAGGCTTCTACCATCAGGTTAATGCTGATAAGCTACTGTTTTCAGGCTACTTCAGTCAGGCTTCCGCTATCAAGCTCATGTTGTCAGGATATTGTTATCAGGCTACTTCTATTAGGCCTCTGTTATGAAGCTAATGCTGTCAGGCTACCGCTATTAGGCTTCTGCTGCCAAGTTTCCGCAATTGGGCTACCTCCATTTGGCCCCCACTATCAAGCCAGTAATGTCAGGCTATTGCTTTCAGGCTACTCCCCTTGGTCTTCTCCCTTCGAGGTAATGCTATTAGGCTACTGCTGTCAGGCTACCACTATCAGGCTTCTACATTCACGTTTCTGAGGTCAAGCAAACACTGCTTGGCCGCTGTTGTCAGGCTACCCCCATTTGGCTTTTGCTATCAATTGACCGCTGTTTGGCTACTGCTTTTAGGTTACGGCTATCAGACTGTGGTTCAGCTCTCCGGGCTACCCATTTCTGTGCTGTCAGGGGGGAAAAATGGGAAATTATTTCTTTGTGCCCTCGCAGTGACAAACATTTTATTTTTTATTGAATGAAGCACAAAAGTTTAAAGCTCAAAACAGAGCTGTGAATGTTAACTGTGAAATCTGCCATTTTGTCATTGCTGTTCGCCCAGCTAGTGTGACTGGTTTCAAGGTATTACCGCGAACTTGTCGATTTTGCATTCTTTCTGCGAATTGGATAAAGTGGCGAGATTGTTTGTGACTGCTGCTCTCTGTACAGGCGGGAAATATTTGTGCACCATGAATTTTTAAAGCGACCAACAGTTAGCACTTAGGCAGTAGTGCACTAGGGAGGTTTAGGGGATCTATGTGCCCTGAATGCCAGTCCAGCCTCATTTTTGACGCTGGCATTTCGCAGCCCTGTTTCTCAAATCACAGTACTCAAGGGCTGGAAGCTTCTGCCTGCCCACCTGTACTCTCTGCCTGGGAGACAGTCTGCATGATCAGTGCCAATAAGTGTTGTCTTTACCGTTTCACACCCACATGCGGAAATTTCCATATTTTGCTCATTGAATCCTCTGCCCAAATACAAATTTTTCTGTGTTTTCCGATGACCCTGGGGTCCTCTGTCTTTTCCAGAAAGGGTGCAGGTTTCATTCCAACCAAGCAGGTACACACTGGATTCTACTAATCAAGGTCTTCAGCAAAGATCCAAATCAAACTGATCTTTTATCTGAATATTTGCACTTGACATGCAAAATCCTCCACATTTTGCAGTAACTAACTGCATCCAAATTGTACTGAAATGAATCAGCAATATTTAATTTTACTTTTTTACACCATGAAATTATTTGACTAACTCAGAATTTGATAAAAACTTTGAGGATATCTGAACTGGATATTAATTTCTATGGGCAGAGCAGACATGTTTGGTGTTGTAAGAGCTGTATGTCTATGACTTGGGTGAAAAAAGAACAAGGGCCAAATTTAGATTGAGGCGCCAGATTTGACTAAAGTCTCCACATAGTAGGAGAGGGCAATTCTGGTCCTGGAGGGCTGGTGTGTATGCGGGTTTTTATTTTATCCAATTACACTGACTAATTGAACAAATTTGTTTTATACGAAAAGATGGATACAGTAGATCAAAGAAACATGTTTCATTTAGGCAGACACGTACTATGTTTGTAGGTCAATTTTAAGCATTTAAAGAGATGCAGCAGAAATGTCAGATTTCAGAAATGCTTTCCCTAATTAAGGTATAATTAACTCTTTAAAGGCCAGAAACTGGTGCAAAACCAGGGACAGGTAAGGCCCTCGTTGCCCGTCTCTACCAAACGGCATTACACTGATATCCTGTTACCTTCATTTTTGATGAGGATTGGAGCACTGTAGATCACTGATGGGTTGAGGGTTTTGGCCAGTTGGCCAGACCTCTTGCCCAATATTGAGCCCCCAGGGCTAAAGTAGGTGCAGTTGTGTGAGTGGTTAAATTCAGGTCAGTGAGGTAAGCAGTGATCGCTGAGATTGAGGTTTTTTTTCAGCTTACAGGGGAGAAGGAACAGCTCTCATCTTTATTCTCGGCAGTGTCCTCGACCAAAGCCAAGCTGTTTTACTGTCATGACTCAGGCCCTGACATTCTGGAGTGCTCGCTGTTTTTATCACATCTTCACAGTAGGTGTGGACAGACAGAGACTGAGCTGTAGGGTGGCCCTGCCTCCATTAATTTTCAATGAGAGGAGGTGGTTTTTGTCCACAAGGCATGCTGGGATAGCTGGGGAGGGGCTTCCTGGTGAAGCATCCGGAGAGATGGCTGTAATATGAAAGCGTGCTGAAAGATGACACAGACTCCAACAAGGCCACCTGACACCGTCCAGCTGTAGACAATCGGCAGCTTCTTGGCGCGTGTCTCGTGTTTGTCACGGTTTTGCCTCTTTTAGAACGTTAACCCAGCTCTGAATTTTTACCTCTTGACGATTTTGGATGTTGGTGTGTGGCGATAAGATTTTTATGAGAGCAAGGATGGGATGAATGCTTGTCTGTTGTCAGCAGAAAGCAGTGATTTCTCAAATGAAAATGAGCGCTCATGTTCATGATTAAATTAGAGCGGAGATCGAATCGGACGAGCGGTGCAGCTCTTATTGGAAGACGTTTCTCAGCCCGTTTTAATATGATCTGTACCAGTCATCTCCCACACCTGGGTTTTAATCACCTGTGTGGTGGCGTGAGTTGTTGTATGAATATTAAGGAGGAGGCTGTATCTAATCATGCATCTCTGTCCTTTTACCCGACATGACGGAAAAACGGTGACTTGCACAAGTGTAACGTCAAACTGTTGAGCTCAGGACTCCTCCAATCATTTACCAGCCTCTACTGTTCTCTACTCTACCACAGCAAAAAGGTTGTGGGTTCGAATCCGGCCTGGGGCCTTTCTGTGTGGAGTTTGCATGTTCTCCTCGTGTTCGCGTGGGTTTCCTCCGGGTACTCCGGTTTCCTCCCACAGTCCAAAGATATGCATATGAGGTTAATTGGAGACACTAAATTGCCCAAAGGTATGAGTGTGAGAGTGAATGGTGTGTGATGGATTGGCAAGCTGTCCAGGGTAGGAAAGTCCCTGCCTTTGCCCGTAGTCAGCTGGTATAGGCTCCATCTCGCGCTGCGACCCTAGTGAGGAATAAGCGGGTATAGAAAATGAATGAATGAATGAAAGAAGTACTCTGTGGCTGTGCCATTGAGCATTAGCCAGGATACTCAAACTCTGGTCCACTCAATTGCACCGCTGGCAGTATCCAGCAATGTAGTTACTGGTTCTCAGCAATTTGAATCGGTCATTGTGCACAATGTTTCGAGGACTGTAAGACATCGAGACTTCCTGGGGCTATGTTCCAAAGCCATAGTTGCCAACTTACATAGTTGAAGCCACTGACTGCATGTGCTTCAAACTATGTAAGTTGCAAACGTAGTTAGCCTCTCTGCTTTTGGGAAATGTACACCTGGTGAGCTGGCTGAAAGGTTTGGGGAATCAATACTCTGTAACGCACATGAATACTGTATTTGCCACAGCAAGCTAACGTCTATCTCACTCACTCACCATTTCAATCATTCACTGACTTGCCCTCCCATTGAGATCAACCGAAGAGCGCACCCATATGGTTTACCCTGGTTTTACGTCTACGTCAGCATTAGCGTCACCATGGGCATTAGCATCATGCTTTCTTGTGTGGACGAGATCTCTGCAACCGTTTGACACAGTGGCTTCGTACTTTCGGCATGCGTTTAGACTTATGCCTAGTTGAGCATCCACTGCATTAGTTTCACCTGGGTCAAAGGTCACAGGATAAATGCACCCATCTTGGCAACCTCTTTTTTTGCAAAAAAAATGACTTTCGCTAGTTCATTTGGTTGCTCTCGCTCTCCCAGTCGCATACAGAGCTGAAATGTAAGCAACGGGTTTCTTGTTTGAAGCTCTTTGGGATTAGCCGCTCGTTTTGTGGCAGCTGAAGGCCTCCTGCTGTCAGGGCTCATGGGAAACCGGGCATCCATGCGAGAAGCTTCTGGAACCTTCCATGTGTGAAGTCCTCAGGGAAAGACAGATTATATTCTCTCCTCTCCTCTCTCCCGTCCTGGTAAGTTCCCGCTCAGGAAAAGCCTGACAGAACACCAGCAGGATGCAGAAGGAAACACAATTCCCATAATATTCTGGAATATTAGTTTCTTTTGTGAGAGTGACCACATCTTATGGCTCTTCCTCTTCAGATGGGGGCCGCCAAGCTGACACGGAATTACAGTCCCATTACATTTTGGGTTGTAACTCTACAACTAAATAAGATAAAATCAAGTATGATATGTTATATTGAAGGTATTACCTTGTTCTTTAATATTATTAAGTGAAAATATATTTTTTGAGAAATTTTCATAGAAGAAACGAGCAAAAACTACTCCGTCACGGAATTACACAAAATTGACGTGGTTTTTTAAATGTTGTGTTTAACTATCCAGAAAGTGATGTTCCTATTAAGTTCCTGTTAAGTTATGAAACTTCAATATGTTCATATTTAAGGTGTTTTTTGTTAATACTGTAAGTTATAGAAACATATATTGACTTTAACCCTGCTTTATGGGCAAGAAATTTCAAAAAGTCAATGTCACGGAATTACAAGAGGCAAATTGTCACGGAATGACAACAATAGTATTAATTAGTTTCAATGTATTCATTTCAATATATTATACATATATACATAATTATTTACATTTTTACAGTTTAGCAAGATATTACAATGAGTTTTCCCACTTATAATGACCAATCATAATACATACTTGAAAATTTTTTTTTAATCTCCATGTCAACATTGGCTTGGCGGCCCCCAGATGTCTTCTGTTGGTCACATGGTCCTTACTGGTCCTATGGAGCCTGATGGAGCCTCGTGGTCTGAGTACCAACTCTATTTCTCTCCTGTCAGCTCCAATTATTCCTTTTCTCTCAAAAACGGCGTGATGTGGGATGATCAAGATTTTCTGAAGGAGTGAATACAGGTCTTACAGGTGTGTGTGTGTCGGTGTGTGTGTGTGTGTGTGTGTGTGTGTCAGAATGTGCATCAGTATGTGTTTTACTTTCGATGACCTTCATTATGATGGTGTTGCTGTGTTTGTGTGCTCATGACAGTGTGTGCGATGGCATGCATGTATGTGTGCATTTGTGTCTGTGTGTGTGTGTGTGTGTGTGTGTGTGTGTGTGCGTGCGTCCGTGCGTGCGTGCCTGTGCATGTGTTTTTGTGTGTGTTGAGCTTGTGTTTTATCAGTTTATACATGGAGAATGTTTCTTCAAGCACAATACCACTAGCATTTTTTCCCTCTATCAATTGAAGCCCAGTTTATGACCCTGGCTGACCTTTGACCTCTCCTATTTACTTATCAGGTGCAGCTTCTCTGTTCTACAATAAATGAATAATGTCTTTGTGTCTTGGTGAGCAGTTAGATCCTGAATTTGCGTTGAGTGTTTCATTTTGGCGCAACCGTACAGGCTTTAATGGTATGTCACCGCCCTTTAATTGAACTGTGATGGGGTCCATATTGAATTACAAACAAAAAATATAATTTGTCAAACTATTACCAGAACGTTTGTTGTTTAATTTGATCTTGAGACTAATTATATTCTCACAAGCATTGTAGTCAAACTGAACGAGGCTCATCTGTTTTGGTCAGGGTTTGGCACTGATCAACACGTTTGCGGAGACCGTCAGGGCTGTTTTGATTGTGGCATCTGAGCCGGTGGCATTGCGTTTGGGGGGGTTGTGCTCATATTGTGCATTCATCTAACCCCCTCTTATGGTAATAATACACAGATGAAAGCTTTCCTTCATCATTAGTGGGAGATGTCTGCCCCATGGGAACAGGCCTGTGTTGTGGTAAACGCTTAGATATCGACAAACTCTCTGTAATGAGATCTTTGCTTGAAGGCGTTCAGTCAGCATTCAGGATTACTTTCTCCAGTGGGCTGATGGGAAATGTTGTCCAAATGATGGAAGCTTGCATTTACTTTCAAGCAATTCTGAACTTAATTTCCCAGCAGCCTGCTGTGATCTTTCCGCTTGAATCTTACAGTTCAGCAACAACACTACTTAGCCTCTCTGACTGCTTCAGAAGCTGGCCACAGTTGCCCAAACTGATTGCTTTGATAATATTATTCATTAGAAAATGATTAATTAATGGACTTACTTATTGTGGCTAATTAGAGCAGTTACAGACTTGTTATCCTCCCACACTAAGTTACTCATCGTTGCCTTTCTCTCCGCGGGTAAAATGCACTGCGGCAGCACATGGATACATCACTTTGGGATGAGTGTCTGTGGAAGGGGTCTTTACAGTGGTGTCAACTTGGGCCAAGTCCCCCCTCCCTCCACCTTTAGCCCAACCCAGTGATGTCACCAGGGTGGGGTCTTGCTATGAAATATAGGGCGCACTAGCCCATCCTGACAAGGCCAGGAACAGCAACTGAAGAGCTTAGTGCTGGATGTTCTGTAGTCACATTTCACACACAGTGAGGTTAGGATGGGAAAACATCTTTTATTCACTGCTGCTCATGAAGTTGGAATAAAATATTTGTTTACCTCTTCTCATGAAGTGATTGTGACAGTGTGATTTATTCTTGATAGATAGTGTGTCTGAATACAAAAAATTTTTCCAAGTTGATTTACTTAACTTTCTCAAAATGGGAACTTTGTGACTTCAGTACTGGCGTGCTCAATGTCATTGTGTCATTGTCCCCTGTTCATTATTATCTGCAGGTAAACACCCTCCCCCCCCCACACACACACTCACACCCTAAAGGAAAAGAGATTTAACCCCTGGTCCGCCCTTTGCTCCAGCCCAACGGGTACACCGCAGCTTCAGTTCATAAATACTGGGACAGTGGCACTGCATGGACCTGGCTGTAATTCCATTCTGCTTCTCCTGATATGAATATAAATACTGTCTCAACTCGGTGTGCTGTTTTACAAATCAAACTTACTGGCCTGTAGAACCAGGAAAACTAAAGAAGGAGGAAAAAATGTGAAAGCTTATGGACTGCACTTTGCCCTCTCATATGTGTGGATTCTGCTAAACTGCTTGGTCTGAGCTGAGTGCTTACAGCTAATCAGGCTAACTGGACTGAGTACCTGGTTATGTTCAGCCTATTTTATCATTTATTCTGAATGACGGGTGGGGGTCGGGATGGGGGTGGCGTATGTGGCCCAGTGACTAATCTGATTAATTGGTGAAGTCTTTGAGAGGGCGGGATATGGGTTGTCTCTTTGTGCTGTGAGCAAATCCCTTTCGTGCTCTCTCTCTCTCTCCCTCTCTCTCTCTCTCTCTCTCTCTGACTTTTTTGATGCTCTCACACTGAATGGTTATTTCATTAAAGAAAAACATACACCTGTACATGTACTGCACTGTGTGCTGGTCATAGGAGCCACCTGGCTGAGTTTTCACATCACTGCTGAGCGCACCACTCATAATTACAATTAATTAATATTTGTGATAAAATAATGTTTCAGTTATTCGATGGTGATTTAGTTTTTTACCGTGCTTTCCTATGCATGAACAATATACTGCCTCATGCTATTACACAAAGTAGAAGAATCTTCTGATTCTGGTAAAGCTGTGCTTTTTTCCATTGTGAAGTTTTTGTTAGAGAGAAAATGGATGGTGCCCTCTGTTGGATTACTTTTCAGTTACTTACTGTTACTTATAGTTTATTACCGCGGATTTCAGGGGTCATTGATCAAAAAGCAAAATGAAAAGTTTCATGGCAGGGAAATAATCTCATATCATGCATGGGCTGAGTGGCCACATTTAGTCATCAAGTCTCAAGTCTTACTGTCACATCTATAATCGTGTCACTTATATTCTTTCAATCTATTATCTATTTGACTTTCTCCTCCTTTGGTTTTTACTGTAATATTGATTGGCGCTGAGGGTTTGAGTGCTTAATTAACATCCTGTCGCCGATCATGCCTCACGTCCTGCTGCATCTCAGTAGCACTGATATCATGTCTGAGATCTTTTGGTTTCCGCAGTTACGTGGTTTTGTTTGCAGTGATGGGCTGTCATTGGCTCTCGGGGAGAAGACACCAAAACTCCTCCCCTTGGGGCACCGGCTCACCCACCAATCAGAGATAACATCCCACCTGTGTGCTTCAGAGAACCGTGACCTCAGGGGCCACCCAACTGGACCCCCTCCAAGCCTCGGCTGCGTGTTGATATCCTATCCCTGAAACTGGTGAACAGAATCAGTGTCTAGGTGCATCCCTGGCAGCGTCGAGCATCCATTCGAAATGAGTCCGACTCACTGCTGAGAATGCAGAGAGAACTCGGACTGTGCTTGTTCATGGCTTGTATTAATGACCACAGAACCCCATACCCCTATAGCGCCCCCCAAAGGATACCTTGTGGGGTGCAGTTATAATCCCACTCCATATCTACAAAACATATAACAAAAAAAAAATTTGGTCTGGAGGATGGACGGAGTCTCCTTTCCAGAGCCCTGGCATAAGCATTTCCCAGCAGGCTGAGCAGGACTACACATCATATATTTATATATTCTAATATATCTGATATATTTTGCACATAAATAGTTCTGTTTATTCACGTCTGTTGTGTGTCGCTGTGCATGTTTGCAATTTTAACAGTTGTTTTCGTACATGAATTAAACTTGGAGCTCTCCTTTCCTTATTTTTGTATGCCAGATTTCTGTTCACCCTTAGCCAGGTTTGGCGAGTTTACAAATTAAATCAGTAAAGTAAAATAAACTCAAACTTGAAGAGACCTGTAATGGTTGTGGGCAAAGAACAGGCTCCCTGTGGATTCTGGGAAATTTTTTAATTTATTTGGAATTAAGGGCACATTTGCAGCTTGGCAAAGCCGGCTTTGTGAGTGTGCCTGTGCGTGTGCGCATGCGCTTGCGTGCGTGCGTGTGTAACTGTATGAGACTTTAACGCAGAAGCTAACTCTGGTATTGCGGCACTTGTCCTTGCGTGCTCTGGTCACTCCTCTGTCTCTTCAGCTATGATTTTCTCTTGCTCTCTCTCTCTCTCTCTCTCCCAATTTCCATTCCTCTGTGGAATTATGCAGGTGAGGTAATTCACTCGCTGAACTGAACTGAATCCAAATTGCTTTTTCCCCCACTCTCCTGTTTGCATAAAAGCGGAATTGTTCACTGAAAGCACATTAATAGGTTGATAGTGACTTAAATTGAATGGAAAATCAGTTACTCTGAGCGACTCTCTCCGGGGCCGGCAGTGCTGCACAGAGACAGAGAGGCCCTGTTTCTAAATGAATATTCCTCTGCTGGAGTAAGGACCACTACATGTCATTTAGGGAAATTATTACTTGACCATCAAATTACTTTTTTATTATACCCCAGACCCATAAGGGGTGGGGGTATATAGCATAGATATAGATATAGTATAGATATACAAAGAATTACGTCCGTCCGTCCGCAACAGTTTGTCTGATTGATTTCTCAAAAATCACTCATCAGATTGTTTTCAAACTGCAGTCATGCATTCAAAACTTCATGGAGAGATGCAGTACCAAGTTACATGAAAATGTGATGAGTTTTTAAGAAATTACTTCTGTTTTCCATATCTTGAACCTATGAAATTTACCTCTGCAAATATCGTTTGACTGATTTCTCAAAAACGGCTCATCAGACTGTTTTAGTATTTTTAGTAATGCATTCTTTACTTCATGCAGAGATGCAGTGCCAGTTTATATTAAAATATGCCATAATCTCTTAAGTGCACAAGGGTTGAGGTATAGATGAGCTGTGCTCACTTTTTCGCTTGTTTCCCCCTAAAATCTACCAAACCTTACTGTTTGAAGGGTGAATTCCCCCCTGTGGGACAGTACACCTGAAGCTTTATGTTTTACCCTGTACCTGTTATTGATGGGCCTCGGAACTGCCCTTCCCACAAAACACATTTAAAATGTTCTCACTATTATGCTGCAGGGTGGCCACATTGACACAGCAGTTCTTAACAGCAAACTTAACCTTAACCTTCATCTATTCCTAATTCTAACCTTACCCCCAACCTCAACTATGTTATAATCTGCCTTTGTTGTGAGCGCAGGCAAGAAAGGTCCTCTCTTCCCAATAAAGTCCTCACTGTATAGCAAGTACAAGAACGTGTACACACACACACACACACACGCACACTCACTCTCTCTCACACAAACACACATACACTCACATCCTCTCTCACACACACACACCTGCTGACACACAAGGCTCATGCAAACACACAGGAGCTGCATTTGTGTAACCCATATCCCTGAGATCATTACTCAGACTGACCTGCCCCACCCCCCATCCCTCGGGGTACCATTAAAGGCCACTGCTGTTCCGTCATCATCTGATCCCGCCAGCTCCGGTGCTGCTCCAACAGACCGGGCCATGAAGATGATCCTCCACTTCAAATCTGGCCGATGAGGCGTCCAGACTCGCTGGCACGCCGCATTACCCACCAAGCGGTCCGTGCTGCCACCTGACTGATGCGGTTTATCCGTTGCGAATCCCGGTAGCGCCGCGAGCCGTGTTTCTCTCATTCTGCCGCGATCCCGCCACGCTCATACCGGGATTGAATGCATCCTTTTGAGCGAGTTTTGACATTCTGAGGATTGCCATCTGAATAAGCGTCGGGCATCAATTTACCACGGCGTTCGGCTGCCCTCCGCGTATCGCCACGCTTTCGATTTGCTCACACCGGTCACCCTCCCAATCTCCTTCCTGCTTCTAGAGGAGCGATCTTCTGATAGTTGTGTATTCATGTATGTGAGTGTATATCATTACCACTGCGGGCAGGCCATGAAATCTCATTTGCTCAAATTCCTCTCTCGTCGGGTGTGAATACAGAAATAAAAAAAAAAATACATTTGCTGGGCACTAACCTAATGAGATGAAGGCGATGCCTTTCTGTTTTTCAAATGCACGGTCATTTTGGCCTTTTTCCCTCAAATTGTTCACGTGTAAGTAGCAGGGTGTATTGTGGGTAAGGGGTGGCTGTAGAGTGCACAGCCCTTCTGTCTCCGGGTGGAGGTGATCGTTATGCATGTGTCACAGTCCTGATTCGATTTGTCCCTGCTTCTCCCGGCTCTTCAGAATTCTCCCCGACTCCTGCCCAGCGCTGTCATGATGCAGCGGCGGAGAATCTGTAGTAAATGGGTTGGAATAATGAAAATAAAAGAGTAAAAACTGAGAAATGCAAGAGCGAAGATTGCATTGTCAGATACTGTAGCATTACTGTCAGCCGCCATCAGAACAGGATTTGTGCGTGTTTGCGATTAGCGATTTCACGCTGCGCCTTTGGCTTTTGTTCAATTTTCGAAAACATGGGCGGCAGATTCAGCGGAGGAATCGCGGGGAATGAAAACACAGAAAATTGGTTCATGTTTTTCTTTTTCTTTTTTTTTAAACTTCTTTTTCATCCCCTCTCTCCTCTGATGAGCGAGTTTTGAAGCAGCTGTTTTGGGTTAATTAGGATAGTAGATGTGAGATGTGATATATTTTCCCAATTGATTTATTTCAGTATTTTCTGACAGGGTGAATGTGTGCATGCACAAGTGTGTGTGCTTGTGCATTTGTGTGTGTGTGTGTGTGTGTGTGTGTTGGGTGCTTATCGAAGATGATTAATTGTGCCTCAGTGAGACAGTGAGAGATGGTCTGGGGGAGACAGTGGACTATTTTGGGGGGGAAGTGTTTCAGTAGTGCTGTATCAGGAGATGTTACGGACAGATGGGGTGTAAATTGTCAGTCGGCATGGGGGCAGAGCAGTGGTGTTTGGTTTGCAGCCATGAGCAGAACCCCTCTGTGCATCATTTAAACCAGCCACACAAAGAGCAGACCCACTGAGGGGAGCTCAACAACATCATGGGTCTGTATGGAGATTCAGCCCCTCATTTATTTTTTTGCAGTTTAAAATGTGATTTCTAAACCCCTTTTTGATTTGATACATATGAAGCATGTGTGTGCATGTGTGCGTCTGTGCATGTGTGTATTATGTTTGTATATGTGTCAGCAGTTCGATAACCCCCTCATGTGACCCATTATAAGCTCCGACCAAGTTCAGTTCAAGCCGTTATTGCCCTGATTGGGTGTGTGCTGTTTATGCTTGTATTTTTTTATTGCTTACATCAGTACTGGGCGTTATGGCCTAAAATCTATACAGAGATTCATTAACAATTTTGGATCATAACAAAAATATCATGGTCTATACTTCTAAATTCCACAATACTTGCTTTAAAAGAGAGTATGTATCCAGTAAAAATTGTAGCACTAGCTTGATTGGGCATGTGACAAATCAATCACCTGGCCTGACCCAATGAGACAGCCGTCCTGGTTCAGTGTTTCCCTCTTGTCCAGCCATAGTGTTTGGGCAAAAGATTTTTTTTCGCCCATAAAGACGGTACAGCCAAATGCATATGATGCCACGCATTACCTGATGTATGTGCATCACTTATACCAATATATATGGCACACATTTAGTTTGTATGTTCATATATTTACCAATTACGTTTAAACCCCTGAAAATGGAGCACTATGTATAAAAATAGCTGCAATTCTTAAAAAAAATATTTTATTGATATATTTTGGTAAGACCCCTTGAATTAAATCTGATTGTCTGCACTTTATTACATCTTGGTTTTGTTTTGAATCCGTTGTGGTGGTGTACAGAGGCAAAATTACAAAAAATGTGTCTCTGTCTAACTTTGTACCGAATTGTCCATGCTGTGTCCATGCTGTCAATTTGGGCTTGAAATGATCCCCTTGTATGGGGTCTGGTGGACTCGTCACCCTGAAGTCCTGAATAGCATTATTCTGAACAGCTGTGGATCAGAGCGAGAGAGAGAGAGAGGTTACGCCGCTCTTAAACTGAAATGAGACAGAGATGGCCATTCACTCTTGGCGCTTTATTCTAGGTGATTTGCATCTGTTTATTGTTGATATTCTGCTGGCTATATATAGATTTCTACTCGTCAACTCTTTCCGTGAGAACACACAGGCTCTTAGTCGAGCTCTTTTTTCTGTTCTGTTTCACTATGGATGTTTTCTGTTCCTATTTGTTCACAATTTAGGAAAAATGCAAAACTGGTTCTTTGTTTCTTTTTCACTCTTCATTTATTCAGGGGTAGCTGTATGCTCCTTTACCTCGCTCAGGTGTCAGATACTCTCCTGTTGCTCAGGTGTTTTAATAGCTTGATGGCCGTTTTATACTTGTAAGTTATGCATCGGACAACAGTGTTTGACGACCAAAATGATGTCAGAGATGCAAAAAAAAATGTTTTCCGGCACCGTCTTGTACCAGTCGAATATTTGTAATGTTGCAGACACTGTCGTTGATTGTCTCAGAATCCTATTGGCTAGGATTGATCGAGAGTTTGGTCGTTTTCATGGATATAAAAAGTTGATTCAGTAGCGTTCTCAAAATTATCACTTCGTTATGAAATGAACATACAATAACTGTGGAGATGACAGCTTGCGCTGCAGATGTCGTCCAACACTGTTTAAGCATGAAAGGTATCTCTCTTATCAGACCCTTTTGTAAAGATGTCTGTGAACACGTCTTGCAAGTATTAAACGGCCTTTAGGTGTGTGGCTTAAGATGAATGACGTCATTTTCCCAGCATTCTAATACTCTGAAACAATTGCAAGTAAAAGCTGTTGAGTTCAAGAAAACTGCCTGAGGGTTGAGGTAGATACTGAAAAAACACCTCTCCTGAAAGGGGTATGAGTTGCAGTCGCTTTATCTCACGGTTTTATGGATTGAGCGTCCCGCTCTTTGGGCTGTACTCCGTCTCAGGGTCTCTCTGGATGATGGCACAGGTTGGCTGATGATGCACATTTATGGAGTGAGGGATGGATCTGCCCGTGGTGGCGGTGCAGCAGACAGCGAACACATCCATCGGACTCACGGTTCATTACCTCTCTCCATCCCTCAGTTAGCGAATCCACCCTCGGTCTTCACCCTCGTATTGGGTGCTTTTAGCCTACATTGTAATAATTATGAGTGAGCCGTGCTGAACATAATGAGAGACCGTAATGGAGTGAGAAGCACAGCACAGGCAGCGCCCCTCCCCCAATACTCACTCGCTCTCTTTAGTGCAAACGGCTCAGCACACAGCACTATTTAACTACTGTACCACTGCACAGCTGCACTTAATGATAAATATCAATCTAACTACCACCATCCCTTCTCTGCTCCCTTTTTTGTTATCTGAAGAATTATGCGTCTTTGTTTTGTTTCGGGATGAATCCCCCATCTCTCTCTCCCTTTCTTAGGCTCTGTGTAAATTAATGTGATATAAAAATATGCCAGAACCTTCCGCCATGCCCCTGTTTCCTGTGCGATGTGCAAGAGTGATGCGAGGCTCCCCTCTGTTCCTGTTGGTGTGGCAGTAAAATTCATCACAGTGATGAATTCTAACCTGGAACTAAATTGCTTTTATTACCTTCCGCGATTGCCTCATGAAAATTTCAGCTGCAGTTTAATCTGTAATAGCAAAGTGGATCCCCCCCGCTCCCCATTTTAAAGAAAGGAACGCTAACAGTCAGTAAAATCGCTTCAGTCACCATTTATTTTAGCGAAAGAGCAGAGGAACTGAGGATGACAGGGCTTTATCTCTGCTGTGGCAAGGGGTTCCCGATTAAATGTACTGTACATGTGTCTCCATGCGCTCTGCTCTGAATTTCTTCTGGAAAGTTCAACTGGAAAATCAGTAGGGCAGTAGAGAACTATTTTTGAAAAAAGTTGACACTAATCTACCTGAAAGTCTAAGTCTTCGATTCTCTTGACAATCATTCATCCGACTGACTTCACACTTGGCAGGTGAATTGTTGAGGACCCGAGGAAGAGTAGTGTTGAGTGTGGAGTTGTTTGGATGTGCAATTCTTGACATATCTGCATGCAGCAGTACTTGAGGCCAAGCAGTCGGTCTGCTCTGGACAGGCATGTTAAACAGGGACTGCTCTAGTGTTGAAAATGTATTTGGCATTATCTGATTATCTGCTGCAAGGAAGCCCAGGTATACACCTGCACATAGAGATACACATACCCACTCATTTACTCATATACAGCATGTAGAGACATGGGTGTATGAGCACACAAACTCTCTCTCTCTCTGTCTCTCTCTCTCTCTCTCTCTCTCTCTCTCTATCTCGCAAGTTGATGCGGTGGTGATGATATTAATAAACATAATAACCTGCTGATGTTCATGATAGAATTTTTTATTATGAGAGCAATGCACTCCAAAACTGGTTCAACTTACAGTGTCTTCCAAGTGTTGCATCGTGGTTTCGGAAAATTGGGTGGAATCAGAGTTTCCAGAATGTTCATGTTACAGTGCAGAGAGAGGGTTCACTGGAGAGCTGTCCATGGTGCTGAATGAGACGGGCTGTAGGTCAGAGGTTAACATGGCCGTGGGGCCTCTGAAAAGCTGGGGTCATGGTACTGGGGGGCCCAGGAAAGGGGTGGGGCCCCAGCTGTCTGGCTGCTTCCAGCTCGCATCATCGTGCCCGGCTTCCTTTCCTTTGGGCTGCAGGGAGGATGGAGAGCTCTTCCTGCATCTCCTCTGACGGGCTCATTAATTTCAGAAATCCTGAGACCCTCTGAATAGCTGCCAGTGCCTGTTATGTTAAATAATGAGGGGCTACTGGGGTGAGAGGAGCTGGCCCAAAACCTGTTCACTTCTGTGTGAGGGAGAGAAAGAGGGAGGGAGAGAGGGATAGCGAGAGAGAGAGAGAGAGAGAGCGAGAGAGCGGGAGGGAGAGGTGGAGAGGGAGAGACAGATATAAAGATGGGGGAGAGAGGGAGAAAGGGGTTAGTTTAACTGTCATAAAACATGTTCACTTTTGAGTGAGGGAAAGAGAGAAGGAGGGAGATAGAGAGAGGGAAAGAGAGAGGGAGGGAGGGAGAGTGAGAAAGGGAGAAGGAGAGAGGTGGAGAGGGAGAGACAGAGATAAAGAAGGGGAGAGAGAGGGAGAAAGGGGTGAGTGGAACTGGCCTAAACTGTGCTCACTTCTGAGAGAGAGAGAAAGAGAGGGAGGGAGGGAGAGGGAGAGAAATGGAGAGGAGAGAGAGAGACTGGGAGAAAGTGTGTAGAGAGATTTTGACTTTTGAAATTTCTTATGATGAGACGAGGGCTTTTCGTGATTTCCTCAAATCCTCTGCCAACCCCTGTTTACAAAGCAGAGGCCCTGTGCAGGAGAGCGAGAGAAAGAGCGAGAGAGAGAGAAATTGGATGTAGGATGCAGATGTGACGAACTCATATTGGGTACTTGGCCTAATTAGAATTGTGCCCCGTTCCGTTCAGTTGGGTAAAATCTGAATAATGTGCGTTTGCTATAAGGGTCCTCCGCGCATCGTAATATTTAATTGGCTATTCTGGATCGGTCATGGAACATCTGTCTGTCTCTCTTTCTCTGCGGTGTGTGATTGGTCAGGAATTGCCCCTCCCAGCATATGAGGCGGAGACCTCCTCTTGTGTATAACAGCAGCATGAAAATGTGGATAGTTCTGCTTAAAAGGGAAAAGTGTCCTGTCGGATAATTGTGCAGATTCCTCCACATCACACGCATTAAAGTGAGCTTTTCTTCCTCTTAATGAGTTCTGCCGTTCCTCTGTCCCTAAGCAGAACCCCCCCCCCCACAGTTCCACCCCTCCAATTATACTTCCGAAAAGCGTCTTCCTGCTGCACATTAAAAGCCTTTGTTCCCGTCCTGTGTGGCGATCCCGCGGGAGTCTCGGGGCCCGAGCTGTGTTTTGTTTCTCCGTGAAAAGAATGGAAACCGAAATCAAAGCTGGAAGTTTTTCCCTGCTGTTCTGGGGAAATCAAAGTTCCTCGGGCCTTTAAACTACTAAGAAAGTGGCCTGGATTCATCCAAAATGGCGTCTGCGCGGCTTTAATATTTTATTAATGTGGAGAGCGGGTGCTGACATCTGGGTCCGGCACGGTGGGGCAGTGTCTCTGGGTTCCGTTCGGTCCAGTCGGCAGTTAATTTCGCTTGCGGAAGCTTAGAAAAGTGCTCTGGCACTCAGCGACTTAAATTAATTGCAAAAGTGCTTCGGCACAGCAGGGACACACCAAAAATCTGCCGACGCTGCAGTCCATCTGGACCCGGCAGTCGGACGCCCCCGGACACGGGCAGGGTGACCTCAAACAATAGATTGTTTTGGCTCCTTCAGGTGGATTTTTGAAAGTGTCCATGAGGCCAAGAAAAATTTCGCCGGGTCATCAGTTGCAGAGTCCAAATCATGCGCCACAGTTTTAATCCTTTTATTTAACCTGGGGAGGTCCACTGCAAACGTTCCTCTCTTTCTACCGATACAGATGGGAGAAATGCCCGATAGAACTGCAACATGTTGGAGGAGATAAACTGAACACAGATAAAGCCACTGGAGCAGTTTTTTTGGGTGAAGGGCCTCGCCCGAGGGCTGTCTCATCACACGGCTGATTATGCACTCTGGCGTTTTGTGATGGAAGAGTCCCTGCTGTAATAGTGTGACCTCAGACTCCATGACAGGATGCTGTTCTCTCATTCATGCTGATCTGAGTGCAGTGGTCAGACATCCCTCCGGCTTGTAAAACCGCTGAGCTCGGTTATGAGAACAAGCCTCTCCACTGCTATATTCCAGCTTTCTGCGCTTTATATTGTTCATACCCTTTGCTGCATATACAATGTTGTCAAGGTATTCACATGGTTACAAAGCGGCCTGCTTCGTAGTTCTCATGAAACTATACTTGAGGAGCTGGAAAGTGCTTTTTGGAAAACTGACGGTCAGTATGAAGGTCAGTCCGGGAGCAGAAGTAATCTCACCCTCGCACATTACCCTACACCCTGTACTCCATCCGTTAGCATCCCTTACCGCCCCCACCCTTCATCCATCAGGCTGCTATTACAAAAGGTTGTACAGATGCACAGAGATTATTTTTTTTCTTGCTTGCTTTTATCGTCTCTCCCAGAATTGTCTGAACATGATTAAAATAAGCGCTTAGTTGTACCATAACGGTTAACGACACCCCCCCCTCCCCCCCGACTCATGCGTGTTTGCGTTCCAGAATACAGACTTGTCGTTATGATGGCAGTGGTTTAAGTTCAGAGGTTATGTTGGCCTCATCTCCATAGTGACAGCTCCGTGGGACCCTCCCAGACCTCCCCTCTCCTCACACACCCCCCTCCTTTCATCTTCTGACTCCTCGTCTTAAATCAACCCTTTTAATTACCTCATTAATTATTCATACCAGCTGCCTTTTGTGTTCTGTCCCTAAAGGATGTGCCTGGGGAGGGAGGGGGGGGGGGGGGGGTGGACTCTATTAATGTCTGTATGTGTATGCTCGCATGTCTGTCTGTCTGTCTGTCTGTACGTGTTCACTTGTGTGGTAGTTGTTGCTTGTTTACCTGGTACTTCAAACTGGCAAGAGATGCGACGAACTTCAAATGCACCAGAACACTAAAATTTCATTCCAGTGGGATCTGTAAATTGGCAAGCGCTGCAGATTCAGTTAGCAGAGGCAAACACAGGCAAACCCGGTGTGTTTATTTTAGTGAACATGAGAAGGCTGAAACTTACCTGACAAGCGATTCCCTGGAGAAGTGTAACTTCAGGGGGATGAGGGAACAATCTGTACCACAGTTTAAATGGCTTCATGTGGTCTCCAGTCGCATTACAGCCGTAGCCCTGCACAGTTTGTGTGATGACTCCAGTGTTATAACTCAAAAGGTCATGGCTCTGTCTCAGAGGATGCTGCATGATGAATGATTGGTTGACTTTGCGGAGGCGGGGATTAGGTTTGATACCTGTTGTGTCCACAGAGAGTCAGTCCCAGGGCTCGTCTCTTCAGTCTTTTCTTTATAGAGCCAGCTCAAAAGCCTGAAGCCCATGGGAGACTCCAAACATCGTTCTTTAATTTCATCCGTAAAATGAAATGTAAAGTCAACAATAAATCACTGATCCTTTGTCCTCTTCTCTCTTCTCTTTCATGCTTTTCTTTGGCTGGATCGTTGCTGTTCCTCTCTCCTCCTCCATCCCACTCCACCTCAGGTAAGGAAGTTAATTTTCTGCTCTAAATCATTATTTTTGCTGCCCGTTGGGAGCAGGAATGTTTTTGTCTGTGGTGATGGTACTGCCCTCTTCCATGATGGACAAGGGAAATAGCCAATGCCACAACAGGAGCCAGTCAGTGGCCTTGTGTTGGAGTGAAGGGCGGTGCAATGAGCTCTTGTAATCTGCTTTCATCCGATCACTGTTCGAAGAGTTTTGCTAGTTCAGTTTTCAAGAGGCTTCAGTGGGATGACATTGTGAGATTTTGGCTGGCTAGTCATTATTGAGTCATGTGATGCACCTCTACGATCTGGAATCCAATAGCATTGCTTATCTTTTGCGTTTTGCGCATAGTCTAATCCAGAGTGACTTATGTGGCCAAAAGTTTATGCGCAAAGATATAACCTGTGTTAATGCAGTTAGGTAATAAAACCATGAATGAAGCCTTGTTGTTAATGCAGGAAGTGGGACTCAAACCTACTTCCCTCCACTCAGTTCCTCAAAGCCACATTCTTCAATGATTTGGCTACATTGCTGCCTCCAGACTATACCAGTGTCAGTATTGGCCCAGATGATGACAGGTGATGAGGCGAAGTTGGATCAGACTTGGTAGAATAGCCCTGGCCTCTCTGAGCAGCACAGCGCCCCCTGTGGCTGATCTGGGCCTTGCAATCTACTTGCAACATGCTCAGAATGTACAGTGCGCAGGTTTGGAGGGCACGGTCTGCTTACTAGCTTGTATTAACACTTGTTGCTACGCGTTGCCATTACGGTTGTGAGAGGACTATGGCACATGCTGCAGAAACCAATGGAATGAGTTCTACCGATGCGACTTGAATTCTTGACTCTCTACTGAGTACCCTCTTACTCACCTGACTGAGTTTGTGTTGCTTTAAGCATCATCTCAGACCTGCAACACTAGTCCTCTGCGAATATGAAAGTGCAGATAGTTCTCAGCCGACTGGACATTAAATCGCTTGTGTCACGCCGATGACCTGTACTTAGTGAACACCCCTTCATCCACACTGCACCCGCCTACTGGGTCGGCGTCATCTTCTTATGTTTGGAATTGGTGTAACACACAGCGAAAATCCTCTCTTTGAACTTTTCTCTCAAATCAAGTTTTGCTGATTGATTGTTTATTTTTTCATTTATTGGTTGATTTATTTATTGATTGATTAAGGCATTTGGGCAAGTAGAGTTTTGGTGCGGTGGTACAGGTTTGTAGATGGACTCATTACTCAGCCCAGTAGGTTTTGGAAGAGCCCCCTGCTGGAATGAGCTGGTACCTCCTCAGGCCTCCCAAAGCTGCACCACTGTATTCAGTTATGTGACGATGTCATTGTTGCTTCAGCCAATGACACTCATAACCACACCATTTCTATTCCTTATTCAGCTATCATGCACTCAGTAAAATAACTACATTGTCGTGCTTCCATAGGGGAGCCATTTTCATATTTTTTCTCGGTTTTCTCTGTTTTTCCTCATACTTTGTCCTCTGTGGTACCAGAAAAGGAGTCAAGAATTCCAGATTAACTCTTTCCTGCTTGACCGAGAACCACAGAACTTGACCAGGCTCCCTTATGGAGACTCAGAGGAGCTTTTAGAACTCTGTATTCTGAGACTGTGCAGACAGACCCTTATCGAACCGAAAGCCTTTTCTGCCGTCAATGCAGGCAGACTCTTGGGTATAATTCAGCATGTGCCTGTGTTCTCTGATTTACTTGTGAGGAATTACCTGATGGGGGGTCCTCTGCAATGAGAGAGTAGTTTGTCATTATTGAGATGATGAGAGCGCACGTCTGCACGGGAGGCCGACAGTGGCTTTGATGTATGATGCTGTTGTGAGTAATGTGTGGCGGTTAAAGTAACGTAATGAATACTCGTTAGGCATGTCCGTGTGATCCATACCTCTCGGTGCTGTATCCAGTAATCTGTCCCCTCCTGTCCTCTGTCACATATGAGCCTGGAAGTGATTTTTACTTGAATCTCATTTGAAACTTGGCGCAAGGCAGTAGATCGATCGGAACACATTGGAAAAGTCATCAATGTGGACACTTGGTTGGGTGGGTGGGGTGTCGAATCGATGCGTGACAGTTAGGCTCTGTCACCACACACTCGGCAGTGTGGTCACCGGGAGAGATCGATAAACTCTCATCAGGAGTGAGTGTGTGTAATGACGACTTCTGCATTCGCTCTGCTCCCGAGCCTCTGTTTCTCCAGTCTCTCTTTAATGGTTATGTTCATCGCCTGATGGGTTGTGGCATTTGAGATCGCCATTTAGGGGTTTGTGGTGCGTGACAGTCGTGAAGAGGCCTTTCACCGTGTGTAATTTTCTTTTTGTGTATCTAGAGTAAGATGCATGCCATCGTCGCTGCAGCGTTTGCGTGCTCTTTGAGTTTGCGTTGAAGACTGCTGCGATTTTCTGCCTTTGCTCTTGTTTTTTGGTTCTGTCTCTGATGAAACTCGTGGTTCGTGTGACTAGTGATCGTTTGTGTTTATTGTGTTCGGCTTCGTGTAGCTATGGTTCATGAGGCAGTGCGTTTGTATGTGCAGTGTTTTGTGTGGTGTGCGCAGTTGGTGATCGTCTTCAGAGTGTTTGTGTGGTGTGCATGGGAGCTAGTGTGGGTCTTTTACTTTATGCATTTATTCCCTGGTGGGAATCCTTGAAGGATCCTTGGGAATCCTTACAGACCTCGAGAAAATTCTTGGGGATCATTAAGGACCCTGGCAAGATCCTTAGGGATCCTTAAGGATCCTAGCAAAATCCTGAAGATGCTGAAGTTAATTTTTGCTGTAAGTCCATAGCATTTATTAAACTTTGGGTCTTTGATGGATTCAGTGCTGGTGTTTGTTTCCTTTGCAATGTCCAGTAGCACTAAGAGTGTGACGCAGGCTCTCCAGTTTGTGTGTGTGTGTGTGTGTGTGTGTGCGTGTGTGCGTGTGTGTGTGTGAGAGTGTATCTGTATGTGACTGTGTCCAAGTGTGCATACACATCCGTGCATATGTTTTCATGCCTGCATGTGTGTGTGCACAAGTGTGTATGTGTGTGTATATATCTGTATGTTACTGTGCTAGTGTGCATACACATCTATCTGTGCATGTGTTCATACGTGTGTGTGTGTGTGTGTGTGCTTGTGTGTGTGCACAAGTGTGTATGTGTGTGTGAATACCTTGCACTGTGCTTTTTGTTTTTATTTGTTTGTTTGTGTGTGCATGAATGCTTGCCTGTCTTTGTGCATATGGGTGTGGGCAAATCCATAAATAGGTGGACATGGATCTAAAAAATAAAATTAATATTTTCTGGTGCAGTGGTTTGAGTGTAAAGTAGGGCTGCTGGAAATGGTCATTTCAGATTCTAAGGACTCCCTTAGTCTTTAGTGCCGCCCTCAACAGTTGAGCGTTTCTGAACTTATATGCTTAGCGGAATGAATCACTATATTTGAAATCTCTGACAGCGAAAAGATTGGCTCTCAGAGTGTAAATTATAATTTACATTACCGTTCGTGGATTAATTCACAAAGCTAATGACTTCTCAATGCGAAGTCCTTTCCGGTTCTGATTAAATCCCCTCAAATTCAGCACAACCGTGCATGGCACGCAGTGTCAGTCACAAGAAATATCCATTTATTCTCCTCGTAAGGATTGCTTCGCGGTTTACTTTCGGCGCCAGGCCGGAAAAATTTGCTGTTCGGATTTAAATAAACAAGTACTTTTGAGCCTATAATTGGATCATTAGAGCAATCAGTCATTGATATGTTTTATGCCATGAACTGATGAATAATCAACTGAAAATGTTTAACCCTCTAACTGCCTGTTCCCTTTTGGTCAAGCACAGTTTGAGTCTCTGTATTTAATTGTATTAAATTATGTTGAACTTAGCCTGATGAAGCCTTCTCCAATAATCAGTTGCAGTCTGTAATGCTGAAAAAAAAAATCTGATCTGTTAAGTTCAACACATCTTTCAATTAGAAATAGTGACTCAAAATGCGCTCTGCCAAAGGGTTGAGCAGGCAGTTAAAGGGTTAATATATGTTCTTTGGGTGTGCGTTATTTTCCTGTAACTGCACACCTGTGGAGTAGTTCCATCCGTGTTTGCCTTTTCACTTTTTGATACGTTTAATTTCCAGGCAGAATTTAACTGACCCTATGAGTCATGTAGATGCCAACATTGGAAGCAAAGGCTAAAATAGACGCAGACAACATGTTTCATTTATCTGACATTAATAAAAAGAAGTTACCGAGTATGGTGATTATGACAAATGGGAGAACACATGACACAGCAATGACCATCTGACTGGAACTATGGAGTTTGTAACTATCTATGGCAATGAAACAAAAAAACTAATGACCAAACTGTGCGCATAGCAAGGGATATTTCTACTGTTTCAAAGCAAAATAAGTCATTAGTGGTGGAAGCGCATTGCCTATATAACTACAATTTTTGGACAAAAACACAGGAAATTAAGCATATGGGTGTGGTGACCAAGGTGTAATAAACAACTCCATGGCAGTCATTATATGAAAATAATAAATTTAGCATCGCCAGTCCACCTGAATCTGGAATATCCTGTAAATGAACGATGTGGAATCATGCTTGCTTGCGACTTAGGCTGCCATCCCGGGAGAGTGAGACGGTTCACGGTTTTCCTTAAAATACTTGTCTTATAGCTGCCTTTACTTTACACTTGCAGATTCAAACTTCATATACAAAGAACAAGGGTGGAGGAAACCCAGGCATGCTCCTGCTCAGAATGCTACTGGTACATGCCCAAATGGCCAGCAGGAGGCACTTGAGCAACAAACGGCGCAAACCCAAACCGACTGTATCCCTCCCATGTCCCCAAGCAGGGCAGAACAAGCTTTGCGCTGCCTTAATGAGGCTGCTTGCTGTATTCAACACTGACACGACACGGGATTCGATGTGTTTCTATGATCACGCTGCGCTGTAAAATGGTGCCTTTCCCGAGTGACGCAACCCAACAGTCCATTGTTTGGATGAAAGTTAGCTGCATTTTTGGACACCCACATTTCATTACGTCAGACATGGTTTACACTTTCACTACCCCTTCCCCCCTTCAACAAGTATAGAGGCCTTATTCTGAAGTTGTCATACATTCATGTTCGACAAAGACCAATGAAAGCCAGTCTCACAACTTGCAGCTATATGATGAATGGCAAATTAGTAGGTGTGCAGTAATTACATGCCATACCCTTCAATTTTTACTGTCATTGTGCGTCATTGTGGATTTGCTTGGTGTGTGTGTGTGTGTGTGTGTTTGTGTGTGTGTTTCTGTGGGCATATACATTGATATGCATGCGTGTGTGTTTGTATATGTGTGTACTTTTGCACATTTGTGTATGGACACGAATGCCTGTGTACCATACTCAGTCAAATGTTTGTGTGTGCATAAAAGTGTGTGTGTGTGTGTGTGTGTGCACGTGCTCAGATAAGTCTTTGAACGCGTGTGCGCGCGCACGCATGCGCAAGGTCAAGTGTTTGTGTTTGAGTGTGTGTATGTTTGTGTGTGTGCAGTGTGTAATCACTTTGTCGGTTCTTTTCTCTCTGACACTCACACATCAGTATAACAGGTCCCTGCAGTGCGATACAGCAGATGTTTCTACTCCCCTGTGCTGCAGAAATGGAGTCTCTCTCTCTCTCTCTCTCTCTCTCTCTCTCTCTCTCTCTCTTTCTCTCCCTCTTCTCTCTCTCTCATTCTCTCTCTCTCACACACACACACAGACACACACACACCATTTCATCTTATATCTTATTTTTTATATCTTACTTTAGTTTTCCTTTCTTGTAGTTTTTATTTCTCTTCCTTTTCTCTCTTTCTTTCTCACTCCTTCTTTCCCTGGCCTTCTCTTTCAGAGGTAGCTGTGCAGTAATACTGAAGCAGTAGTTTGTGTTGCCTCTGGTGCAGTGCACTGTGGGTAATTTTGTCCGCTGCCACAGTTACAGATGCAGTGCCCCAGCACAGGTTAGAGCTGTGTGCTGTGTCTCAGATGTCATGCACTGTGGGTAATACAGTTTACTGTGAATCAGGTACAGTGCCTCTTGGGTAATTTATTGTTCCGTAAATCAGGTGTGGGCCTAGTCCAATGTGGGTGTGTTGTTGTGCACTGAATTAGATGCCGTACTTTAAAGCATTAACATTAAAGTTGTTTTGTGTGACTCTAGTGCAGTGTATTTAAGTGCATTTGTCTCTGAACTTGATGCAATGCACTGTGGACAGTGTAGTTCACTGAATAAGATGCAATGCACTGTGCATAGTGTAATTTGTTATGGGACTTATGTAATCCGTTCTGTGGGGTCCTGTGTTGTGTGTGTGATGTGGGAACACACAAAGCCTGCTCCCCTGGCAGTAGGAGACTTGATCCTTCTGGACTGTCCTTTCAGATCCATTCAATGCAAGAACGCTGTTCATTGGCCAGATCTTCATTGGCTGGTAGCATGATATGGGGCGGGGCTTACACATCAGTTTTATACTCTCATCTTTTTCTAAAAGAGTTTAATCCGCATCAAATTCTGTCTCTATCCCTCTCTCACCTGCCTCCTTCAGAGAGGGCAAAAGGGAATGACATTTTCAGTTAAATATTGTTGTACTTTCATATGTTGTATCATATCAGTGTATGCTTCAGCCATGCATGCGTACCCTTGCATGACAAAAACACGTTTCATGGACAACGAAGAAGAGATTGGCGGAGGATCAGAAGGCACAGCACTGGGAGAGAAAGTTGAAGTGTGATGGACTGAGAGTGATGGAGAGGGCTACAGAGGAGAGAGATGGAGAATGAGGGAGAGAGAGAGAGCTCCTGAGAGATGCTGCAGAAGAGCTGAAAGGCTGGAGTAGCGAAAAGAAATTCCCGGGCTGCCGCATTAATATTCAGGGTCGATAATGAGATCTCCTGTTCTCACTCCCTGCTCTTTAGCCGGGAGTTGTAGAAATGAACTGCCGCTTCAGAAAGATGTCAACAAGCCCAACAATGGCTACCAGAGTAATTACTGCCTCAAAGCCCCCCCCAACTCTTCTAGATCTTATTCCTGTGGTGCCTCTGCAGTTTATCGTTGTGTTGTGATCTGCAGTGGGAGAATGACTCTGTCTCTGTTCATCTTGCCTCTGGCCAACACCATCTTAATTTGCAGGCATAAGGCCAATCAGCCAATGAGGTTCAATTCTGTGGCTCATTTCACTGTAGTTGGCTCCAGTATAGATCGTACTTTCCCTATTTTCAGTAAAAGATAATTGCGCATTTGCACTCAAAATACGTTGTCAGTCAAATTTTTTCTCCTAAGGAAATTAGGTTTTTTAAGCCCTGTGTGTAGATATGTTAAGATTGTGCGCTGTTTAGACAGCTGGAAACATTTTATGGACAAATCAGGGGCAGATTTTCATCGCAACATACAATGCACTTAATTTGACTCTGAAACAGTGGCTTTACTGAGTAAACTATGGCTCCAGTTCATTCAAAAATGTGCCCACCAAGAACTGCATTATTGTAGTTCAAAACAATTTTGGCCAGGGCTATGGATGCTATGGGTGGTGTTGCCATGACTCGGTTGATGTTTTTCTAAATGGTTTTGGTAAGGGGGTGGTCCTGTCTTGATAATGGAGTTTAAAGGAGAATTTGGGGGGTAAAGTGACTTGGGTTGTATTGAAACATGATAATGAGTACTAACTTTTGTCAAATAACCCGCCTCCATATGCACGCAACATTTTAAAATAAATGGCTTTTTAGCCGAAGCTCCCAACAGGCTTACAATGGTAGTGAGTCGGGCATAGCGTTGCCATGCAAAGAAGTCGCTATTTTGTTCATTAACAAGACTTAAAGTAGCTCCACACTTCATCGGTAGAATTCCGAGGACCCTGACATTTAAAACGAGGCACAAGAATTTTGAAAAATGCTCAGGTAGTTTATTAAAAAAGACTATTTATGCAAACAGTACCTTGAGGTAGTTTCCAGTCGCCTCCATCTTGAAGGTCACAATAAGTTGATTGCAATCTATTCGTTTGTGCTCGTCAATCTGTTCCCCTATCCTTCCTATTCGTTCGTGCTCGTCAATCGACTTATCGTGACTTTCAAGATGGAGGCGACTGAAAAACTACCTCAAGGTACTGTTTGCATAAATAGTCTTTTTTAATAAACTACCGGTACATTATCAAAGTTCTCAGTGCCTGGTTGTCAATGTCAGGGCCCTCGGAAATCTACCGATGAAGTGTGGAGCTACTTTGAGCCTTGTTAATGATGAAAAAATAGCGATTTCTTTGCATGGCAACATTATGCCCGATTCACTACTATTGTAAGCCTGTTGGGAGCTTCGGCTAAAAAGCCATTTATTTTGAAATGTTGCGTGCGTACGGAGGTGGGGTATTCGACAAAGGTTAGTACTCGTTATCATGTTTCAATACACCCAAAGTCAATTTCACACCAGAATTCTCCTTTAAGATTAAAGAAGTCTCAACCCTGTTCTTTTCTTCAGGTTCACTGGTTCTATGATGCCACCAGGTAGAGACCTAACCTCCATTGCAGATGTCTTATGTTGTTGGCTTCCCTCACTCACCAACATCTGCGCACTTCAGCCAGGTTTTGAGTTCTGTGATATGACTGCATTGTGTGAAATATGCAAATCAGATTGCTTGTGAAATGAAAGTCCTTTTTGGTTTCCCCAGTCAAATATTAATAAACAGAAATGGCATGTACACAAACTCCTGAAAAACATTGTTGATGATCATATTTGTTTTGTATGCAAAATAAGAACTGGATTGAAGAAAGAGAAAATATGTGTGTATGGAAAAAGCCAACTCGATGTTCCTTCAATTATAAGTTACGCTCTTTGCGTAAAAACTACTGCATATTCCACAAGCGAACAGTTTGTTTACCATACAGGATAGTACCTTTTAGTGGGAAAGTTCTCAAGAATAATGAGCCAATTGGATGGGAACACAAAGGAAATCAAGCGACTTCCCCATGATGACAACCGACCCTGGGTCAAACGTCTAACTACTGAAGCTCCGACCGAAGTGCGCTGCTCAGGAGCCAAAAAAGTTGTGTTCGGGAAAACTTTTACACCAAAGAAACCCGGAGAAATTCCAACTTTCAAACATTTTCAACATGCTAGTGTTGGTAAGCCTTCGTTACAGACGTCTTCCGTGTTTCGCTTACCTCTCTTTACAGTATGTGCCTCAGATTTCTGAATTTCTCTCTGGTAGGTTGAACACAAAACCCGGCTCGAATGCGCAGACTTTGGTTTGTGATGGAAGTGAACCACATAAGATGTCTGCAGCGTAGGCTAGCAGAAACCGCTTGTGCCATGCTTTTCAAACATTTTGTACAAAATATTCCGGAAATTTTTTTTCACTGTTCCAGAATGTTCTGGGGACAAAGGTGTTTGCCTATTTCAAAGCCACTTCAGTCATCTCACTCAGTGTCCAAGTGTGCTGTATAGTATTCTCATAACTGTTTCTAAATGATCAAAGCGATCAAAGTCCAAGGGAACCGCACTTTGGATTCAAACATGCAAGCCTCTGTAAAGAAATGTAATGCCTGCACTGTGGCCTCGTTAGCGCTCAACGGGTGTCTCGCAGGGTGAAGTCCTGGGCTACTGAAGGCCAGATCTGCCTGCAGAGTTTATGGGATTAAGTCTGTCATTGTCTTTGCCAGGACTTCATTAAGGGCTCTAAACTTTGTCAAGATGCATTCATTTTTTTCTGGCTCGTGGCTGCATTTGAATCGAACCCAAGAAATGATGAGAGGGGAGGATTGCGGCAGCAGGCAGTTTGGAAGGCAGCCGAGAGCAGTACTCTTCACTGTGTGGGCGAGGTGTTACAGTGATGTGCAAAAGTCCTGGCACCCTGCACTTTTTTACATTTAAATCTGCTTTAGATGTTTACCTTTTGTTTTTTTACATCAGAGTAGCTGAACATAAGAAATAAATTTGAAATTCTTAATGCTAATTGAATGAAACAAAATTTGAATAAGTGCTTGTATTTCATTAAAAGACAGCCAATACAGATAATACAGCCTTGATAGAACCCTGATGTCAACATAATCATGGCTGTCTGCAATTACTTGGAGGGACAGACTCAAGTGAGACAGTCAGTCTGCAGAAGTTTCCACTCAGCTTCGAACAAGCAAAAATCTTTTAAACTATAGCCTAGCGCAATAGGACAGCGTCCCTGAATTTCTGGCAAATGGAAGTTACACCAAATATTGGTTGGATAGTTTTTAATAGGTTACAGCTCTGTTTAGTACATTTCTTAGTTATTAGAAACTTGAAATTTCATCATTTTTGCGAGCATATTTGCCCTTTGAAATTGCCTTAAATGTGCCTAAGACTTTTGCACAGTACTGCTTTTCTTTCTTTAGCATCGGTTTTCATGACCCATTGCTCTGTCCAATCTTAACTAATATCAGCAAGAGAGATGGAGAAGTTTGGGGGGTTAATTGGAGTGGTGGGTGCCTGAAGGGGGAAATTTTGGGGAAGAGTTGACCGTCCCTATGGATCGGCAGATTCATTGCTGATGCCCCTCATAATGCGTTGAATGGTGTAACAAAACGCAACACGAGTGTAACCAAGCTTCTGCATTCATGAAAGAAGCCAAAGAGATCGTACGTGAACTGGCAAAGGAAGGCATTTTATTCATGCGACAAATTGCTTCGGTTTTCTAACACAATGCTAACGTAGCGAGTGTGTGCACTTAGCCGCTTGAGCTGTGCACACATTTGACTGTGAGTTCACTTGGTGAAAATGTGTTTGAAAAAAAACCCATAAAATAGGTTCAGATGACTGTGAGCTTGCTGTTTTTGAGCTTCTTTTGTGGTGATGTTGTAGTGCAGTTGAATTTAGATTCCAGCCCAGTACACTGACACCAGGCAGTGTGGAGTGATGCAAGACCCTATCTGTTATTCTGTGCGGTAAAGCTGTGGAGTCTGACCCATGATAATCAGGAGCCTTGTAGTCTAGTGCTGCCGCTCTAAATGCATCTTTTGATTTGAATCCAGGAAGGGTTTTCCATGCGAAGTACCTGTAGGCTCCTCCTAATGATGTCTCTGCCCTGTGGATCTGTGAGATCGCTGTGATTTTGCACTGCATCCCTCTGGCAGCAGTGTCCCTGTGACAGGGGTCAGGACCTGCAGAGCTGGTTTATTTGATCGCTGCACACAGAGCAGGACAGTCCACCTATGATATTAAAGGGGACCTATTATGCAGTTCTATTCTGCAAGTTATTATACTCTTGGATGTCCTAAAGGGAGGTTTACAAACCATTAGCGAACAATCCTGCCATTTGATTTCTGTCATTCCTTACCCTTTGAAAAACAGGCCATTCTGAGTGGGCGTCACCTTTAATGAAATGAGCCTTGCTTTGATTTGTCCGCCAATGGAGCCACTAGCTGTCTTACTGCTGTTTTCCGCCCATAATTTGAGAAGCAGGGGGCGCAGTTGACACCCCCTCCTTTGCGGCTGGTTCAGGATACGTCTGGACTTCCACTGATCCTGCAGAGAGCGTCTGCATGTCCTTGTGATGCCCTTCTGCAGCCTGTCGACCCCCCCATCACACACACACACACACACTCACACACCCCTCCACCTTAACCCAACCCCCTCCTCCCCTGCCAGCACACACCTGTTCTTCACTTTCCTCCCCAAATATACTGCATGTCTGTGCTCATATCATATTTACTGACCCAAATATACTCTACAAAGAAGTTAAGGTACACTCATTTTTGACCTGAAGTTTGTGACATGTAAAAAGTAAACGTAAATCTAAGGTGTTGTTTACGTCATTAGTGTTAATCCAATGCATCAATACATTTGATCAGAGGACTTTATCTCCCCAGGGTATCCACAGGGAAGACCAGAATCATAAGTCCAGACCATTAAATCAAAACCTAAATCAGAACCTCAAACAACATCGTAAGTCATTTCAGTATCTTGTGTGACCAGTACGTGCTCTCACTGCTGCTTGACAGCATCTTGGGAAGCTCGGAACAGCAGAAAATAATAGAGAGAGAACTCTCTATTATGGTCATTAAGGTTTTTTGCTGAGTATATGTGCACATATTCCACAGCAACTGACCCAAATAGGTGTTCATATGACGCAATTGCTGACCCAAATATTTGCTCATATATCATAGTGATATTGACCCAGATATGTGCTCACATTAATGTTAGAATCAGAGATATGTTTATGGTCTTATACTGAACAGTTATTGACCCAAATATGTGTGTATATTTTATAAATTTACTGTTGCAGCATCACCAATAACACATTCAGAGTGCTGCTCATTTATTTTGTGTGTGTGCATGGATGCATGCTGCCGTGTGTATGTGTGAGTCTATGAGGAGAGTGTGTGTGTGTGTGTGTGTGTGTTGATGTAAAGAAAGACCACGAGAATTTGCGTGTGTGTTTGTGTTTAAGGAGAGCGAGAATGTGTTTTTTGTGTTGGTATTAAGAAAGTTAGAGTGATTGTGTGGCTGTTTGTGTGTGTTTGTGTGTGTGTTGATGTAAGAGAGCTAGAATGAGTGTGAACTGTGTACATGTGCATGTTTGTGTGTGTGTGTGTGTGTGTGTGTGTGTGTGTGTGTGTGTGTTTGCGAGTTTATACGTGTGTGTGTGTGTGTGTGTGTGTGTGTGTGTGTGTGTGTGTGCTCGTGTGCATCTGTTGCCCTTGATGCATCATGACAGGCCATCACTGTTTGTGTCAGTCGCTTCTGGTAAACTTGGTTTAAATTCACTTTCCTGTTCTTTAATTAAATTGCAATCAGTTCGGGAAGATAGATGGAGGTTGTGTTACTGAATGAGTTTCCTCATCGTCAGAGAGACGCGAGCGGGGAGGAAACAGACGGCAATCACACACACCCCCCCCCCCCCCCCCCCCCCGCCCCTCCCCTCCAGCCACCCGGCGTCCATTTCTCATTTCCCTGAGCGTTTGTCTTCATCCTGGATGAAAGGCGGTGGTGAGGCTGTCAGACTGAGTGGAGTATGTCACTACCTGCTGGCTTCAGGAAACCTCATTAACAACTTCTTCTGAAACAAAGCACAACTTCATTAAAGAAACAAACCCCAGTGTCTATTTGCTTGACTACAGTGCTTGATTAAACTAATGCGTCTAATGTCGAGCACTATTTGAGATGGTACTAAGATAATTCAGCCCACACACAGGGGTAGCGTTGCTAATTCATGCTCCCTGCCCCACCCCCGCTTTCACAAACTGTTTTTTTCCATGCATGCGCTAATTATTCTTCATTATCAGCCTGCTCTTCAATCTGTGGTCACTGTGATGATGCCTAAATAACTTCTCATCTGTTTTGCTCTGGAGTCGTATTCACTTTGCATTTTTATTGCACTTTCCATCTGCAAACATGTCAAATTTCAAAATCTGCTTATTAGTATTAAAAGCTGAAGTCTCCCGATGTCTGTAAACAAATTGTACCCAGTTATTCAGAAAACTGTTCCCTGGATTAAGGGTTACATAACGGTCTGAACTCAAATTGAATAATAATGGACTCTGCATCTCACACTCTGAGCAGAAATCTATATACACGTCACGCACATCCCAAAATCTGCATGTATATGTCTAGTTCTTGCCCCCAAAAATATTATTGCCTGCAGCCGCTTGTTAACATTAGCACATATCTTGCTTGGTTTCACCTAAATGTGTTTTACTGGAAACCTTTATCCCAATATCTATGCACATATTTCACACTGTTACCCTCAAATCTGAATGCTGTTAAAAACTCTATTGTCCTTATCTGTGCTGAGTGTCGGCCGCTAACATTTGTGGCATTTATCTCTGCTACTGGCACTAGTAGATGAGCACTTGTGCTTGGATAGGTGGACTGGTTGTGATGGCAACTATCATTGGGGGGGCGGGGGTTTAATTGAATTGATAGGACTCTTCTTTGCCCAATCCCAAAGTTTTCTTAGTTAATGTTCAGTATTATCCTGTTCAAAAACGCCAGCTTTACAAAGCATATTTTTATTAATGTTAGTTAATGCAGTAGTAAGCATTAACTAACAGTTAATAAACAGTCAAACATGTAGTAATCATTTACTAATGGTGTTCATGTAAATAATGGTATTGCTTTATAAATTACTCTACAGTTTGATGTGTTACTTAAGGGATGTTTTCAAATTCGCATTCAGTGAGTCAAAGAGCGTTGATAAATGGAAAATTATGCCTACATTTTGCTTATTCAAGGTTTCGATGCGTCAGTTAGTGGTTAATGAACTGTTATTTAATGTTTATTACAGCAATAATTACTGTTAGTTAATGTACCCTTATTGCATGGAGTTACCCATTAAAGGCACTAACATGCCTGCAAATGGACCAGAGTTGGCCAGGTGGGCAACTGTCATCTGTACACCTCTGATTGTAGATCTAACCTGGGGTCATCAAACCCACGTCATGTAAGCTCAGCGCCGTGAGGATCTAGGCTCACTGGGACTCAATCCCTCACTCAGTACTGCTGAAACACATCTCCGTGATGAGTGTGGCAGACTCCGGTCTAACGTGTCCTGGAAACCGCTGTTAGACGGCGGGTTTATCCTCATGGGTGGATGAAGTGCTGTGTTGGATGCCTGGGTGCAGGATGGTACATCCATGCTTGCTGATTGTATTTTTTTTTTTTTGGGTCTTTGTGATTTTATTTTCCTTTTTTTTGTGGTGTTTGTACATTTTGTGTTTCTTGGAGAGTTCTTCATGCATGGAATGTCTGAGGTAAAAGAAAGATTAAATGAGTACAGTCTCTGTAGCTATAGCAAAAGTATTAATAGACTTATTCTGCATCAAAATATGTCTTAGTAGCAGAGATGTAAGATGGGCAGATAGAGGATATGAGTCAGACATTCTGCAAGGAATATTATACCTTGGATATTTTTTTTTCCCCCATTTTCAAGACATTCTTTAAATTTGCAAGCTGTGGAAGATTCTTTCATGTTCCTTGAAGCTTGTTCTGACTATATCGGCATCAGTAGCCTTGAACACAGAAGGAGGGAAGAAGATAAAAAATAGATATCGGCTTTGAAAAGCTGTGAAATTATCTGGGGCCGAAATCAAACTTATTTAAAATTTCCAATTAAAAATGGCAATTCAGAGTCTTGGATTGCTGCGGTACATTACTTCATTTTATATATAGATCTTTTTTCTTGCTGAGCCAGCAGTTTTCAAATTTTATCATACTTTAGCTGAAAGAGCAGAATAATCTCTTCCACAAATGAATTTAACTGCTGATGACTTGAACCAAAAACGTCTGTTAAAGAGACAAAACCATTCTTTGAGTTGTGCACTGAAGTCTGCATCGCATTATGACTTGCGCTTCTATTACAGCCACGTATGAATATGTATTGTTGCTTTAGACTGGCGTCATGAAACTCCTTATTTTATCCTTGGGGGCTGTTTTAAATACCCAATTCTAATTCCTTGTTGCATGTGTAATGGCAGTGTTGTGACAGTTTCTCAGCTGTTGTGTGATGACATGAGAATGTATGCCAGGCATTATGAGATGTTGTGTCAAGCTTACCATAATAAGACGTGGGCCTAGCATGCACAGGTATTGTGCTAACAGGGCTCTACCTCAACAGCTGTTTTATAGAGCTCACTGAAGTCACATGGAGCAGAGATAGCCAATCGGTAGCCGAAGGGAGAGAAATCATGAGTGGGTGGCTGGTGCACTTCAAATAAGGAAAGCTGCCAGATCATTTTAAGTGCAGTATAGACTTTGCATTCCAGTGCTGACCTCATAGTTGCTACTCGGAAACTGATGTTGTAGAACTCTATCTTTTTTTTTTTTTTACATTTCATTGAACAATTCAGCATCATCTTTCTACTGAGAAAAAACTGTCAAGTTTACACATATAAAGGAAAGGTTGTACTTGACTTCTCTCTGTTGTGCCTTGAGTCTGTGGACCTGATTGATGACACAGCTCTTGTGCTCCTGTTGGTTTTCTCTAATAGACCTTTTGTATGGTGCTCCGGCAGGACGGCTGTTCCAGAAGGAATGGTGGTTTTTTTATTGTGCTGTCGGCTCACTGATAGAAGGCCTCAGTATAAAATCATGGGCTTTTCTGTGTAGAGTTTGCGTGTCGAGTCGAAATATGCTGAGTAATTTAGCACATCTTTTATTCCATTCAGAATTTACAATATTGATTCTTGGTTGAATTTTCTAGCATTGTGCATTATTGCACATCATTTCATAGAGAAACAGTATGCACAGTTGGAATTAATTCTCTCCACCACTTTTCTTGCAGTCATGGGATGAAGTTCAGAAGGACCCCATATTTGAGGAGTAGATTTGTAACATGTCAGTACACCCCTAAAAGAAATGTACATTCACTGCACAACTGATGAAATTTCCACATAAATGTTTTAAGGTACAGCACATCATGTATAAAATTTCAATAAATGTACTGAAACATTTCACGAAATGTGTCTGCCTTCTTCAAATTTTGACTTTAAATTATTTGTTCCGGACATTAGGTCGTCCGTCAAACAGACAACATAAAATGTGGTTGGCTTTATTGAATACAGTCATGTCTCAAAGTACATTTGAACAGATCACTTGATTGATTGATTATCAAAGAGCAGTTCATGTTTGCTGATACCCACATCTCGGTTGATTTCCTTAACATAAATAATTTTGAAAAAAACCACCTTTTTGTCTGTCAAACCTAGCGCGCGATCAAACTGCCGGCCATTGTTTTTCATTTTCTTCAATGAAAAACAATTTTTCTATGTTTAAAGTTTGCAAGTTGATATACATGCTTGGATTATGATCAACCGATGTTCGTACTAGTTGATTTTGGCAGTGTGAATTAGAAATAAAGAATTTCATTTTTTCACATCAATGTTACAAAAAATGACTTATTAGCAAATTTCGACTCTGTTCTCTCCGTGGCTATGTGGAGTTTGTGTGTTTCTTCCATGTCTGTGTGGTATTTGTGTGTTCTCCTATTATTTGTGTGGGCTTCGCCTCAGTATGCGCTCTCTAATTTATTTAGCCGCTGAAATGCAATAATCACATTTGCTAAAACATAAGCAGAATGCTGAGATGTGGGATTTGGCTGTGTTTGTGCTGTTTGGTGATGATTAACAATATAGTGTCACTACAAATACAGGTTAATCTCAGCGACCGGTCCTGTGGATGTCTGGGCTCTAAATGAAACGGCAGTGTGTGTGTGTGTGTGTGTGTGTGTGTGTGTGTGAGTGTGTGTGTTGAGATCTGCGAAGAGTGTCTGTGCTTAGCTTCGCAGAGATTGTTAACTGGATGCACCATATCCCAATCAGGAAGCAGAGTCAGAGGTATGTTGGTGCTAGCATTAGCCATAATTTTCATTGAAATGAATGGTTGAGACCGCAGATGTAGCATGCGTGTAGCCTAGTCATTTAATTCTTAAGGTTTTGGGCAGACCCATCTGCAAGTTTCTCTTTTTTGAAGGATGCACAGGGAGAAATTCCCGTGTGATCAGGTGAGAATAGTGAGGGGACTGAGTGAGAGAGAGAAGTGTTTTTGGGTAAAGGGCCGTCTATTTGCAGGGAGTCAGACAAACACATGAATATGGGGTGGATGCTTGGGCGTTTCCATGGCACCCAATCTGCTTTCACGCGGAGCGTATGAGCGATTTCGCCGTTACGGCAGCTTATTCAGACCAACCTCATTTGTCTCCTTGGCAATTCCATAATCATGCGCGCTCTGTACTAGTGCCTAGTTGAGGTGTTAAAAATAGATGTGAGAGAGATGGAATTTGGGGGGAGGGGCTGCTGGGCCTTCTGGGATACGGAGTCCGCCCTCCATCTTGCAGCGGAACATTCCTCTGACAGGACCTGTCTTTCCGACTTCCTCAGCCCTGTCTGACTGGAACTGATCCCTACAATCCCATGATTCCCAGTGACGTCCCTGTGGAGCGTGACCTCGCACGGTCCTCCGCTAATTATGGTAATAGGGCATCGTTTTGTGACTCCCCCAGTATGTGTGTGAGTGCGTATTTGAGCGTGAGTGTGGGGGTTTGAGTTTTGAGGAAGTGTGTGTAGGCATGTGCGTGTGTGTGTGTGTTTTTGCTCCTGCATATGCGCGTGCGAGGAAAGGAAGCGTGTTCGGAAACTTCAGTTGTGGTAACTGATGAAATCGATCAGTAACTTCTTCACTCGTATTTCACTCCACAAAGTAATCACAGTGCCAGCCTTTTTTTGTCTGCGTAATACATGCCTTTAAGTGAATTTCTGTCTGGATATTTGTGCCTGTGTGTGACTGTGTATGCGTGAGAATTGATGCGTGTACGTGCATGTGTGTTTGAACGTGTATGTGTCTGTGTGTATGTGTGTTCATGTGCATTTGTGTGTTCGTGTGTTCACACGTGTGGTTGTGTACGTTTGTGTGTATGTCTTTATATCTGTGTTATGTGTGTGTGTGCGCTAAATCCGCTCCTGGTATAAACTCTGCAGGTATTGGCCTGGACCCCCGGGTGGTGGAGATGCACACAGGTGCTCTCGCATGGTAATGAGACAGATCTTCGGGCTCTAGAACGCCCCTGCCCCCCCCCGGCTGCTGTCCTACAGAGCAGATACAGCAGGTCAGAGGACACAGCAGGGACATTTAAGTGGTGTCCAAAAATATTGACTGGGGGGGCGTTGTCACACTTTTTCCCTTAGGCTCTGTTCATTAGCAGCTGATCGGATGTGAAAATGGCTGAGGATAATATAGAGACTGTCAGGGTTAATTTGCTATATTTGCTTTTAAATTGCTCAAATTATGCATGATTTGCAGTCCTTTTTTGAACAGTATTGGTGCCCAGATAGGGTCTGCACTGTATATATGAGCATGCAGGCAGGACAGGTGAATATTGGGATATGTTTGGCACCACTGTGGTTCCACTGTAAATGCAGCTTTCTCTCTCCCTCTCTTTTTCCCTTTCTCTATCCTGTCTGTCTGTTTCCTTCAATCCTCTCCTTCTCTCCACCCCCTCCTCTGAACCCTCTCCCTCCATCCCTTCTGTCTCTCCCCCACCCCCACCCCCGCCCCTGTCCCAGAGCTGAGAGAGAGAGATAATGTAATGACGCCGGGTCCCTGTGGGGCAGCAGGTTCCTTTTCGGCCCCTGGGGGCCCCTCAGTTTAACCCATTAACCCTTGCTTACTAATGAGTGGAGCGCTAACACCTCGGGCGGTGCTGGGGGTGGGGCGGGGTGGGGGGCTGACGGGCCGTGGGTGAGAACAGATGTTCTTCAGTGACTGCACAGATTATCAGCGACTGTCCCTGAGGGATACCAGGAATCGGGCCTGGTTGTGGCGTTGCGTCCTGCTGCCTGGCAACTGCCACAGCCTTCATTCTCCCAGCATGCTGTGCAAGACCCTCCCCCCCAAAGCTGAATGTGGGGGGTAGATTGTGAAGTGTTCCAGAGTACTCAGAGGATGTAGCTGTCTGGCCATTGCTCTTTTTCTGTGGTTTTCTTTTAGTGTGGTGGGATATCTGTGGAGTCTGGATCACTCTAATGCTGAGACTCTACTGGGTGGGTAAGAGGAGAAAGGTCTAGGGAAGGAAGGAGAATGAACAAGTGTTAAAGAGAGGAGAAAGGGGGAGAGAGAGATGGAGGAAAAGAGAGTTTTAGGGAGAGGGCTGGGTGTTGGAGATGGAGAGAGTGATGGTGAGAGACAGATAAAGAGAATGGAAAGAATAATGACAGAGCGAGAGGAGGAGGAATGGAGAGGGCGATTGAGGGAAGGAGCTGGGGGAAGAGAGAAAGAAAGAGAGAGAGAGGGAAAGTGAGACAAGAGAAACAGACTCCTCTCTTCTTCTCCTTAAGATGCCGTTGCGTGCTTTCTTGAGAACTCCCAGCAGGAGTAAAAGAACAGCGTCTGGCAGCGGAGAAAAAAAACAAAAGTTATATTTTCTTAAAACACCTGAGAGCTGTTTAATTCACTGCTTCGGTCTATAGAAAATCGGCACTCCTCGCCTCATACACCCCCCGCCTCACAGGTTTTTGACACAGCAGCGCTGCAGTTTCCAGACTTTTCCCTCAAACTCTCCAGAGAGAGCGGGGCTCTGTGTTCAGGGAGGGGGGACTGATGAGAAGAGGAGTGGAGGAGAGATGGATGGGTGGAGAGATAGAAGGATGGAGGAATGGGAGTGTGGAGAGATGGAGGGATAATGCTGAGCTTTTATAATGTTGTATAGATGCCATACAGACACAATACATACATACAGTTTTACCTGAGTGTGAGGATTTATATTGTTCACTGTTCATATATACCAGGGGTGTCAAACTGGTGCCATAAAGGGCCAAGAGGCTGAAGGTTTTCATTCCATCCAAAAACACCAGGTGATTCCACTGATCACCTCACCTTCAAGCAGAGAGAAGGAAATAATCAGTGAAATCACCTGCTGGAGGTTTTGGATGGAATGAAAACCTGCAGCCTCTCAGCCCTCCATGGCAGTGGTTTGACATGTGATGTATATGGTCACCTACACACAACTCATACTCTGTGTGTTTACTGTTCATTTAAATCCAAGATTACCCAATACAACTCCTCATACACTTATGCATCTGCAATTCTGTCCTTTTTTTTTGGAGAATAAAGCTTTAGGTGTGTTGCCAAAAAGTACCTTTAATAATTGAATAGATGAAGTGAAAATTATAGCACGATGAAAAGAAGGAAATCAGTCCATCCCTTCTGGTTCTGGGGCTTTCTGGCTGAAAATAATCTCAAATACCGTCACGGCAGCAGCAAAAAAAGAGAGTGTTTAAGTGTCAGGTAGTGATGGCGGTTTTGCCAAAGGTGTCTGTGTCCTGCTGAGCGACCATTCTGTGAGATTTGGTAAATAAAACCGTGAACCCTAGTGGTGCTGTTTGGAGGTTAGCAGCCCTGGTTTGGTGGCTCATTGAGTCGGGAGGAATGACTGGGGGCCTTTGTTCCATGATTGCAGTCTCTGTAGGCGTCCTTCACACTGCCTGAGAGCTCGGCAGTCCTGTGGTGTGCTGTTGACCGGAGACCTCGGGTAAATGCTGGGAGTGGATTTACAAGTGGACAGAGACTCATCGAGCGTACAAATGGAGCTCTTAAAAGCCCTGCCAGCTACCCTGGACAAATCACCTCTGTTCACTTTGTGTGTGCTATATCTGAAAATGGGCGGGTGTGTGTGTGTGTTTGTATTTTTTATTTTTTTGTTTGTCTGTTTGTGTGTCTGGGTTTCTGGGTAGGTGCTTGATTCTCCATTTGCTAATGGTTTTGGTTACAGTTGAGGACCCTGGTGCTAAAAGTGCTTAAGTCACAAAATACCTATTTTCAGAAAAAGGGGTCAGAATATATGATATATCCATTAAATATGTTAATTGAAGACCCCAGTGCTGGACATACTTAAGTCACAAGATGTCCATTTTGACAAAATTGAGGCAATTTCCCACCCTTACTTCACGGTTTGTGAAAATGTGACTGAAGTACTTACAGCACTTGGCTCTTCTGTTGTTGCTCACATAATTTCACTGAGGATCATAACACTGCTCAGGTGTCAGTGCTCTGTTAGAGGCCTGTACCGACCCTGCCCTGTTCATCAGCCCATTTATTGAGGAGCAGTGCAGTACTTTGCTGTGTGTCAGAAATTACTGAAGCACTGATTTCATTAGCATTAGAGCTGCGGACAGACAACAGAGCGCAGCCCAGCGGCGCCGTTTGCGGTCGGAGAGATTATTCAGGTTTTTGATTTAGTTGTGCGAGCTGATGCCTCGTATTTCATCAGGAAGTGGCTTCATGTTTTGTGGAGGGTTTATTATTCGGTGGGATGTGTTTGGCGTCAGACTGAGCCCTGAAGTTTATCTCTCGCACCAGCGGAGTGAGCTCCGGCCGTCCTGAGTGCCTGTCGAGAATTTGAACTATTTTTATTTACTGTTGAACTCTCAAAAGTCAGCCTTCGCATTCTTATCGCCAGCTCTGTGTGAATTTAGCGGGAACGCGGACTGCCTCCTCTGGACGTGCCAGCTACAGCTTTTCCTCTTCGCCTTGGCGAGTCCGAAATGGGGGCACTTTGCCAGAATTGAGGGAAATGGTTTGTTAAATGTCAGTGCGGATTAACAGCACAGGAAGGCTTCGGCTGTTTGCGCAGCAGCAGGGAGATTGGAGACCGGGATGCGAGGCCCACGTTATTGGATTGATTTTTGTGTGATGAGTTTTATGCGCTGATCACAGTGCTGCAGTTTGGTGATGCTTCGCTTTTCTCTGATTAACACACTGAGGGTTTAGATGGAGAAACAGTGAGGACAGATGGGAGAGGAGCGTGATGGGAGGTTAGGCCCCTAGTACACCCCCTCCCCCCACCCCTCAACCACCCGCTGATGTCCAAATCAGAGCCCTGGTGCGGAGGTGTGATCTGTGTGGAAACTGATGCTGCTTACTCAGCCCCCATTCCAGAGAGAGCCTGAGGCTACAGTGTGTGTGTATTTGTGTGTGTGAGTGCATGTGTCTATATGGGAGTGTGTGCGTGTACGAGTGTGTATGAACTTGTGTGTGAGTGTCTGCATGCGAGTGTATGTGTTTACGTGCGTGTGCATGAGTGTCTTAGTGCATACTTGCATGTGTGTGTGCTTGTGTCCCTGCCTGCATGCGTGTGTGTTTGTGTGTGTGTGTGTGTGTTCCTGTGCTCGCGGTTGGAGTGATGTCTCCTGCAGACGTGTGTTAAACTGTATGTGGCGTACTGAGTGCAGCTCCCCTTGCTCCGGTCTGTTTGATTATTTTGACATCGTCTTGGATGGATGAACATTTTCTGAGTTTTAGGAAGCATCCTTCAGTCTGTATCTGGCAAGATTACCTGAGTTAAGACCGTTAAAGGCACAGTAGGCATATTTCCACATAATCTTGACCAGGAATCGCTTTATTTCTGTTCTGTTATTTGTAGGCGCTACTCATTCATTCCCAAAAAAACTTAATTATTCTTCTGGGTACATTTGGGAAGTTTGATTTTCGAAGAACAAGAATTGTGAGTTGGACCTCCACGGTACCTTTATCTCTTCTCTGTGAGTGTGTACTGCCTCTCGCAGGGTTAAATCAGAGGGATTTTCTGTTTAAGTCGGCAGAGCACAGAGCTGGGTATCTCTTTCACACTGAAGGATCTTTTATCCTGTGATGTAAAGCACAGCTCTGTAGGAAACTGGTGTTAAAACAGTACAGGTCCCTGGCTCCTTGTTAATTACCTGTGGTTCAGGCATCAGGGGGCTGTAAAGTGCCGTGTCTGGTGTCGGATGGCCCAATTCTGACCTCTGCTGACCCTGGGCCTCCCAATCCTGTGATTATTTTGACACCATCCTGGATGGACGAGCTTCTTACGTTATTGATTAAACTGGGGGCCGGGAGAGAGGGGAGACTGTGGAATCAATGAAGCTTCTTTTTCAGTGGCAGAGCTGGATCAGATCAGGTGTGTGTGTGTGTGTGTAAGAGAGAGAATGTGAGCGAGTGAGTAGGTAAGAGTGAGTGAGTAGGTAAGAGTGAATGTGAGTGAGTGAGAGTGTGTGTGTGTGTGTGTGTGTGTGTGTGTGTGTGTGTGTAAGACGGTGTGAGTGAGTAAGAGTGCATGTGTATGAGTGAGTGGGTGTGTTTGTTTGTGAGTGTGTGTAAGGGTGAGTGAGTGATGAGTGAGAGGGAGGCAGCATGTGAGTTTCAGAAGGAGTGTGTGTGTGTGTGTGTGTGTGTGTTTGTGTCTCTTTGTGTTTGTCACTGTAAGCAGGTTTGTGTGTCTGTGCTGGAAAGAGTGTATATGTGTGTGTGTTTGTTTGTTTGTGTGTGTGTGTGTGTGTGTTTGGGTTTGTGTGAAGTGGTAATGTTGTGTCTTGTGAGTGTGTGTATGTGTTTGTCTGAGGTAGTAAGGTTAGCGTTTGTGTGTCCTGTGGGTGTATGTGTGCGCTTGAGTTTGTGTGATGTAGTAATGTTTGTGCTGATGCGATGCTGCCCTGATTCTGGCAGCACTGGATTGGCTCGACTCCCTCACCCTGTGGGTCGGCCTGTTTCAGAAAAGCCTCATTAGTGTGCTACAGAAACACAGGCATGATCTCTGTCGCTTCGTTACTGTGGGCTGGAGTGCCGTCAGGGCCGAGGAGCTGCGGGTCGGCTGGGATTTTGGGGGGGATTTCATATCTTGGTTGATTATGTGATGATGTACGTACAAGCACACACTCCTTACACACACAGGGCTCTCACTCAAACTCCAGCCCGTCTCCCCTCAGCCACTCTTCTTCAGTGTTTAATTGTCTGTGGCGTATCGCCTGAGTGAGTCGCTCTCTCCAGGCCTCCGGCTCCTTCTGCAGACTCCACGCCCCCCCCCACACCAACGCACCCCTACTCCCGCAACCCACTGCATCATCTCAGTCCCCACACTGCCTTTTTGTTCCATTTCACAACAAAAGCAGCGACAGACAACTCCTCTCTGACAAAAATATGGTCCAGTTTTACTCACGATGAGCTGCAGGATTTGTGATGTGGAATCAGGAGGTGTTTACCTTTCTGTCGCCATGGTTACACGCCATGCGTGGGGTATCTGGGCCGGTTTCGCAGGGGCTGTGATGTTGGACTGGGTCCGTGTCCTTTCGCATGAAACTGCAGCACCTGACTCTGCTGCCTGACCGTTGGTGCAGTTCAGTCCGGTGTCCCAAGGCCGCGCATGCGCTAAATGATCACCCTCGTCCTGAAAAAGTGTGGCCCCAGCGAAAGGCATTTTCTAAGCAGACCCAGGTCTAAAAATTCATCCAATTCGAGGAGAAAATGACAAGCTCAGCACTCCTAACTGGTGTGGTTAATCTGGGGTTGTGTGGGATATTTAGGCTGCAATAACGAGTCCATCACTATCTTGCAACCCTGACACTGATGATCCTCAAATAATAGCAGCAATGGTAATGGCGCCCCTCTCGCCCAGTATCTCTCTCTCATTCCCTCACCCGCTCTCTCGCTCGCTTGCATGGATTATGGCCGTGTCCACGGCAGACGTGGCGATGGAAGCGACGTTGATCTCATCTCCGCTCACCCGCGCTCATAAAGCAGGACAGCCCAGGCAGTGGGGCCTTATAAAAGTGACAGAACTTTACACCCCCCCCAGAGGGGACCTCTCTTGGCGCATCAGCACTGAAATATTGATATCTATACTGACAATGAAATACGCTTTTCAGCAATCATAAAACTAAGGGATTCTACCAGGCTCAGGACTTTTGCACGCTTTGGGAAACAGATATACCCTCCTTCTCTGGAGCTGATAGAGAGCAGAGATTTATCAGTTTCTTCTGTAATGACTAAAAAAAATGTATCCAGTTGGGGATTTGAGCCATCGATTGTGGATTTGTTGTTTGTGTTTATCCACCAGTTGAGATTTACCTCGTAGAATGATAGTGTTACACTGTGCGTGTCGCAGCGGAGGGAAAACTTCTGTTTTCGGGGCGCTGAGGGAAATTTGAAGAGACAGTTTTCATTTTAAAGTGCATCTGAGGTGCTGTATGTGCCTTCCCTCGGCTGATTGGATGCCTTTTCATCTTTGTTCGTGCGCTCTGTGATTACTGAGCAGAGCCGTGTGTGTTTGCTGCTTTGGGGCCTCTTACGCATGCTAACCGGAAGATTGCAGGCTTGATTCTCAAGTACGCCACTGCAGCACTCCTCTAAGTGCTTTTTAAAACTGTAGTGTACGGCTCACACCAAGTTGTGCAACCAGGGCATTCGGTATTTACATGGGGGTAGTTCTTAATAGAATGTGATGCTTGATACTACAAAGTATCTGAGGGAACAGATACCA